>CM039677.1:186299019-187549019 GCA_022496015.1 Hordeum marinum | reverse complement strand
ATGCTAGTGAGTAGTTGTGAATTGAAGAGATACGTGTGTTAAAGCTTGTGATTCCCGCATGCACGTATGGTGAACCGTTATGTAACGAAGTCAGAGCATGATTTATTTGATGATTGTCGACCTTTGTGTGAGGGCCGGGAGCGCGTGATGGTTAACTCCTACCAACCTCTCCCCTAGGAGCATGATTCTAATGCTTTGTTTGATAACTAATAGAATTTTGCAATAAGTATGTGAGTTCTTTATGACTAATGTTGAGTCCATGGATTATACACACTCTCACCCTTCCATCTTTACTAGCCTCGCTAGTACCGCACAACTTTCGCACCTACATCAAACCCTCCTTCCTCAAAACAGCCACAATATATTGCTCAAAACAGCCACCATACCTACCTATTATGGCATTTCCATAGCCATTTCGAGATATATTTCCATGCAACTTCCACCATGTAGTTTTTCTATGACTTGCATCATCACTTCATATTGCATATAGAGTCATATTTTGTCATAGGAATCGAGTTGTAATTTATTTTTCTTTGAGTTATAAGTAAATAAAAGTGTGATGATTTTTCATTAATAGAGCATTGTCCCATGAGAGAAAAGGGTGATTGAGGCTATGACTCTCTCACAAGTTGGGATGAGTATCCGGACTTTACAAAAAATAAAAGAGGCCAACGAAGCCCAAACAAAAAAAAAATAAAAGAGGCCAAAGAAGCCCACCAAAATAAAAAAAGGGAAAAAATGAAAGAAAAAAAATGAGAGAAAGAGAGAAGGGACAATTGCTACTACCTTTTTCCACACTTGTGCTTCAAAGTGGCACCATGATCTTCATGATAGAGAGTCTCCTATTTTGTCACTTTCATATAACTAGTGGATATTCATTTTGCACGACCACTTAGTTTTATTTTTGAGATTTTATACACTTATAGATCTAAGTGCATTTGTTGCATGGCAATCCTACTCATTCACATTGATATCTATTGATGGGCATCTCCATAACCTATTGATACGCCTAGTTGATGTGAGGCTATCTTCTCCTTTTTCCCTTGCACCTCCTCCATATTCTATTCCACCTATAATGCTATATCCATGGCTCACGCTCATGTATTGCGTGAGAGTTGAAAAGGTTTGAGAACACCAAAAGTATGAAACAATTGCTTGACTTGTTCATTGGGGTTGTGCATGATTTAGATACTTTGTGTGGGGAAGATGGAGCATAGCCAGACCATATGATTTTGTAGGGATGACTTTCTAAGGCCATGTTATTTCGAAAGGACACGACTACCTAGTTGGTGTGCTCGAAGTATTACTGTTTTTATGTGAATATTAGACTATTGTTTTGAATCTCACGGATCTGAATATTCATGCCACAATAAAGAATATTACATGGATAAATATGTTAGGTAGCATTCCACATCAAAAATTCTGTTTTTATCATTTACCTACTTGAGGACGAGCAAGAATTAAGCTTGGGGATGCTGATACGTCTCCAACGTATCTATAAGTTTTGATTGTTCCATGCTATTATATTATCTGTTTTGGATGTTTTATATGCATTAATATGCTATTTTATATTATTTTTGGGACTAACCTATTAATCTAGAGCCTAGTGCCAGTTTCTCTTTTTTCCTTGTTTTTGAGTTTCGCAGATATGGAATATTAAATGGAGTCCAAACGGAATAAAACCTTCGGAATGATTTTTTCTGGAATGAAAGGAAACTACGAGACTTGAGAACCAAGGCACATGAGCCACCGTGGGGCCACAAGTCCTAGGGGCGCGAACAGGGGGGTAGGCCTCGCCGGGCAGGCTTGTGGGCCCACGACAGCTCCCCTAACCCTAATCTTCGGCCTATAAATTCCCAAATATTCCATCATTATCAGAATGAGCCACAAAAAACACTTTTCCGCTGCCAGAAGCCTCCGTTCCCGAGATATCCAATCTTGGAGCCTTTTCCGGTAATCTATCGGAGGGGGATTCGATCACGGAGGGCATCTACATCAACTCCATTGCCCCTCCGATGACGCGTGAGTAGTTCACCACAGACCTACGAGGCCATAGCTAGTAGCTAGATGGCTTCTTTTCTCTCTTGCTTCTCAATACCACGTTCTTCATGATCTTCATGGAGATCTATCCGATGTAATACTCTTTCACGGTGTGTTTGTCGAGATCCGATGAATTGGGGGTTTATGTTCAGATTATCCATGAATATTATTTGAGTCTTTCCTGAATTCTTATATGCATGATTTCATATATTTGCAAGTATCTTCGAGTTATTGGTTTGGTTTGGCCAAGTAGATTGGTAATTCTCACGATGGGAGACATGCTTAGTTTTGGGTTCAATCTTGCGGTGTCCTCACCCAGTGACAAAGTAGGGGTAGCGAGGCACGTATTGTATTGTTGCCATCAAGGGTAAAAAGATGGGGTTTTCATCATATTGCTTGAGTTTATCCCTCTACATCATGTCATCTTACCTAATGTGTTACTCTGTTCTTCATGAACTTAATGCTCTAGATGCAGGCAGGGGTCAGTCGATGTGTGGAGTAATAGTAGTAGATGCAGAATCGTTTCAGTCTACTTGTAACGGATGTGATGCCTATATGCATAATAATTGAATTGGATATCTTCATAATTATTCGCTTTTCTATCAATTGCTTGACATTAATTTGTTCACCCACAGTAATACTTTCCATCATGAGAGAAACCATCTAGTGAAACCTATGCCCCCCGGGTCTATTTTCCATATTATACTTTCAGATCTAAAACCAAAAATACCAAAAATACTTGCTGCCTTATTTTTACTTTTAGTTTTACTTTCCGTTCAAGCATCCTATTATATCTATCTCTATTAGATCTCATCCTTGCAAGTAACCGTGAAGGGATTGACAACCCCTTTATAGCGTTGGGTGCAAGAGTTCGATTTTGTGTGCAGGTACATCTATTGGTGACTCGCTTGTATCTCTTACTAGATTGATACCTTGGTTCTCAAAAACCGAGGGAAATACTTATCTACTTTGCTGCATCAAATCATTCCTCTTCACGAGAAACCAACGCATGCTTGAGAAGTAGCAAGGCACCACCCTCCAAAAGGTAATAGGCTCGGTAATGTCGATGAAATCCTTGCTCTTGTGCTTCAAGATGACAAACTCCTCAACACACAATCACTCTCTCACAGATATGACTTTGTAGAAGAGATGGTATTGGTGGAAAGCAACTTGGGGAGGCTAGAAATCAAGATCCGTACGGTTGGAGTGGAAGATCTTGACCTCAACACAAGGGTAGGTGGTTCTCTCTCAGAAAACTGATAGGATAGGTATGGAATGGTCCTAAGTGCTTCTCTTTCGAGTAGGTGGTGGTGAAGGGGTATATATAGGCATCCCCAAAAATCCAACTGTTACACACAAAATGGCCAACTCGGTGACACCGATGTGTTAATCTTGGTGGTACCGAAGTGACCAAAAGGTGGCAACTTTTGAATCTCGAAGGGACCGATATAGGAATCTTGGTTGCACCGATAAGGTGACCAATGGTTAGAATGCCCATTCTCAGTGACGCTGATTCAACAATCTCAGAGGGACTGAAACTGTGAACTTGTGTAACAGAAAGTTGGCAGCCCAACTCCATGGCACCGATATTGAATCGGTTGTACTGAAGTCGCCAGGTTTTGGTTGAGTATGTCTACGGTTTGGAATCGGTGGCACCGAATGTGGAATGTTGGTTGCACCGATTTTGAGTATTTGGCTTAGAACGGACTTTGGTGGGAGAGTTTTTGGGTGTCTTTGGTGACTATCACTTGTGCATGTATGAGCATTTTGTTCACCAACAAAACTTTACCCCCTTTTAATAGTATTGGATTTCCTATGGACTGAAGGTGATTTATCACAAATATAAAATGTAGAGTCCTCTTGCTTGAAGCTTTGCCAATCCATTTCCTTGCATCTTGGGGTATTCCACAATCTCTTTGCCAACCCAACTCTCCATGGACTATTATCTGAAACACACTAGATAAAAGTATTAGTCCAAGAGACAATGTATGTTGTCATGAATTATCAAAACCACCAAGGGAGCATGTTGTGCTTTCAATCTCCCACATTTTGGTAATTGATGACAACATACAATCAAAGCTTCAAGTAAAGATATGCGTGAATATAATGAAGACTTTGAGAGACACATGACTTAGATTTGCTCCCCCTAAATGTGTGCACTCCTTTAAAGGATAGTTGCTTTGGAATGCATGGACACACATATGGATGAAGGGATATAAGGTGTCATGTGTATCTTGGATATATGCATCAAAATATATGAATGAGATGTATCCTCATTAAAGACTTCACTCTTGCAAACAACATGTGCAAGAAGCAAGAGATCATCTTGATCAAGGATTTGATGCATATAGTTACCTTGAGTTCTTGAGCATTCTAGTAGTAGAAACACACTTGAGAAAACAGTGTTAGGAAACACAAGAGTATTCTACTAATCAAAGCTATAGAACTCAAAAGATTCCAAGATATGGAGAACATATAAAATGTGATAATCCTTAAGATTAATATGTCTCCGCCTTTTGGCATAAATCCTTTAGAGCTTTCTCCCCTTAGATACGAAAGAGTAGTTCATGCTCTCCCCCTAAATCTCAACATGTAGATATTGGGATTGGATAGGGTGAGAAAAGTCTAAAGTGAACAGTCAAATAAAATAGGCAATAACATTATTGAGAGCTTGGAATTTTCTCCCCCTTACTTTGGTATTCTCCCCTTGTTTATATAAGTGTGAACTTTTGATATTCTCCTCTCCCCCTAAATCATATCTCCCCCTTTGCATAAGCATGTAACTCTCCCTTTAGCATGAAGCTTTGTTCTTCTCCCCCTTTGGCATTAATTTCCAAAAAGGTCAAAGTTAAGAGTAGGTAAAGGGATCATTGACAAGGAAGGGATCCTTCAGAATAAGGGCCATTGGAAGTAAGGTTCATAGAAAAGAACTGAGGGAATCATTGAATGTAACTGCTCTCCCCGTGGCAAATATTAGTCTTCTCCTCCTTAGAGCTAGGGATCCTTGAATAAAGAATTTCTCCCCCTAAGTGTTGCTTGTTATTCTCCCCCTAAGTTTTATTTTTAAGGGATCATCGAAGTAACAAAAGAACGACAGATAAGATAAGAAAAACAAATCAGTGACTCCGAGGCAGATAGATTGGTGTTACCAAGATTTTGTAGTGCAGCTTGTCTGCAATTTCGGTAAAACCGAGATATCTGAGTCGGCGACTCCGAGGCTAAATTAGAAAGAAAATAATAATGGACCAAGCTTCTGTTTTTCCAAAGGGTTAAAGGAAAATATTTTCAAAGGAAAGAGAAAAGGGCATCATATAGAGAAGATTTGAGTGGTTACTAGAGATCGTGCAAATAGAGTACTAACCACACGAGAATCTTAACCAGTGATGGGTGATGACAAAGTCACCTATATTAGAGTATATTGACTTAGGAGTCAAGCAAGAATACTTGATCATAGGTCATACTCTATGTTAAGCTCAAAATGGGGTTACCATTTTTTGATTAAGCATTTTAATGTCTTCATATCACTTGAGTTGCTTTAGCTCATGACTTTGAGTGAATACTTTTCAAGGATATGAGAGCATACCTTTGAGTGATGTTGATGACGTTGCTCATAGGTGAACTTGTTTAGGATGCTCGAGGTTGATGAAGAACATCTAGAGTTGGGATCAATCCTTCTCGTTCTAGTACACTTGCTACCTACAAGGGTTAGTCATGCAGGGAAGAATAATGGGTATATCCATTTGACATGATACCAATTGAGATTTTGCAATAAAGATCAAGTAAATGTCAAGGATATGTTTTTGTTGTCTTCTTCCTTCCATAATCAAGAGGGGTTGTGGATTCTTGGTCAAGACAAGATTGCTTATAATTGGAGTTGGTTGCAATCTCGTGGAAAGAAGTTCTTCCAAGTTCCTACAAATGATTAGATGCAATACAAGGGAGCATAGGATTACATGGCATAAGATATCATGTTAGCAATATCATGGAAGTATCAAGAAAGCTCATGCCCTTGCAAGCATCCGAGTGAGTCTAGCTCAAGTTTGAAGCATCAATGATGTTCAACTCACTACTCAAGTGACAAAAAGTTTTCTCATCAAGTGGCTTAGTAAAGATATCGGCCAATTGCTTGTTAGTGCGAACATGCTTAAGATTAATATCTCCTTTGGCAACATGACCACGAATGAAATGATGTCGAACTTGAATGTGCTTAGTTCGAGAATGTTGCACAGGATTATGACCAATCTTAATAGCACTTTCATTATCACAAAGTAATGGAACATTTTTAACATGGATTCCATAATCCTTAAGCGTTTGTGTCATCCATAGTAACTGCGCACAACAAGATCCAGCAACAATACTCAGCTTCGGCAGTAGATAGAGATACCGAGTTTTGTTTCTTGGATGACCAAGACACAAGAGATCTACCTAAAAATTGACAAGTACCCGAGGTGGATTTTCTATCAACCTTATCACCGGCGTAGTCCGAATCAGAGTAGCCAACAAGGTTAAAAGAAGATCCCTTGGGATACCAAATGCCAAAGTTTGGTGTTTGTATCAAGTATCTCACAATATGTTTTATGACCAAAAGATGACACTCCTTAGGTGAAGCTTGATATCTAGCACACATGCAAACACTAAGCATAATATCGGGACGAGATGCACATAGATATAGCAATGAACCAATCATGGATCGATAAAATTTTTGATCAACCGGTTCATCTTCCTTGGTTAGATCAACATGACCACTAGTTTGCATGGGAGTTTTCATACCTTTGCACTCTTGCATGTTGAATTTCTTGATCAAGTCCTTGGTATACTTAGTTTGAGAGATGAAAGTTCCTTCTCTTGATTGCTTGATTTGCAATCCAAGAAAGAATTTCAGCTCACACATCATGGACATCTCATACTTCTTGGACATCAACATTCCAAATCTTTCACTAAATTGAGGGTTAGTGGAACCAAAGATAATATCATCCACATAGATTTGGCACACAAATAGTTCTCCATTAACTCTCTTAGTGAACAAGGTTGCATCAATTTTACCAATTTCAAAACCTTTTTCAATGAGAAACTTCGTTAAGCATTTGTACCAAGCACGAGGGGCTTGCTTAAGACCATTAAGGGCTTTACGAAGCTTGTAAACATGATTAGGTTTCTTGGGATTCACAAAACCATGTGGTTGCTTAACATAAACCTCTTCTTCAATTTCACCATTTAAAAAGGCACTTTTAATGTCCATTTGATAAAGCGTGATATCATGGTGATTAGCATAGGCACGAAGAATTCGAATAGCTTCTAGTCTAGCAATGGGGGCATAAGTCTCACCATAGTCCATGCCTTCGACTTGAGTATATCCTTGGGCCATGAGGCGTGCCTTGTTGCGTATGACTTGACCGTCTTCATCTTTCTTGTTCCAAAACACCCATTTGGTTCTGATGATGTGGTGCTCATCTTCAGACTTCTCCACGTGTGTCCATACTTTGTTCCTCTTGAAGTTGTGAATATCTTCATGCATAGCCTTCACCCAATCCACATCTTCAAGAGCTTGTTCTACCTTCAAGGCTCAATGCTAGATTTGAATGAATAATTCTCACAAAATTTAGCTAGACAAGTTTTAGAGCGAGTGATTCTCCCGGTTTGGATATCTCCAAAGATTTGCTTTAGGGGATGGTTCTTGGTCACTTGTGCTCGAACTCAGGTCAGCTTCCGATTGTTGGATGGTGGAGCTTCTTCTTCACCATCATTTCCTTCGTCTTCGTTGTTGTCAACGTTATCATATCCTTGAGGTGGTGGTGAGGAGGTTGTGGTGGATCTTCATGATGTACTTCCTCCTCCTCTTCATCTTGTTGTGTACCGCTTGTGGATGCCTCAATGTCATGTTGTGGTTCACCTTGTCGTGAAGTAGGGGCTTCCACTTGAGTTGATGAAGTACTTTCCTTCACCTCCATGGGACGAATCTTGCCGATGGGTAAATCTAGGATAGCTTCCGAAGGGTCCTTATCACCTACATCATTTGGAAATTGTTCGACTTGCGAACCATTAGATTCATCAAACTTCACATCTACCGTCTCTTCAACTTTTTGAGTGAAGTTGTTGTACACATGGTATGTGTGAGAGTTCAATCCATAACCAAGTAGGAATCCTTCATGAGATTTAGGAGCAAATTTAGTACGACGATGGTTGTCAAGAATATAGCACTTGGAGCCAAATACCCGAAAGTATCCAACTTGGGGTTTGTTACCGGTGAGTAGCTCGTATGCCGTTTTACCGAGAAGCTTGTGCAAGTAAAGTCGGTTTTTGGCATGACATGTTGTTTCCACGGCTTCTGCCCAAAAGTGTCTTGGCGTCTTGTATTCGTCAAGCATCGTTCTGTCCATATCAATAAGTGTCTGGTTCTTCCTCTCAACAACTCCATTTTGTTGAGGCATGTACATAGCCGAGAACTCATGTGAGACACCTTCTTCATAAAGAAAGGTATCCACATGGGTGTTCTTGAACTCCGATCCGTTATCGCTTCGAATCTTCTTGATCTTTACTTCAAACTTATTTTTGCGCTTTGCGAGCGAAGTTCTTGAAGATCTTTTGAACCTGTGACTTGTAATTAAGGAAAAATACCCACATAAATATGGAAAAATCATCAACTATAATTAGACCATAGGAATTTCCACCGAGACTCTTGTAAGCATTGGGACCGAAAAGATCCATGTGAAGTAACTCGAGTGGTCTCCTAGTAGTCATGATGTTCTTAATGGGATGACTTCCACCTACTTGTTTTCCTGCTTGACATGCGCTACAAAGTCTATCTTTGTCAAATATAACATCCTTAACACCAAGAATGTGATCGCCCTTGATTAGCTTATCTAAATTGTGCATGCCTACATGTCCAAGTCTTCTATGCCAAAGCCAACCTTTAGAGGATTTGGCATTTAAACAAGTGCGAGGCTTGGATCTCTTAGTGAAATCAATGATGTATAGATCACCTCTATGGAAACCGGTAAGACCATTTTTTATCTTGACGAAACACTTGGCAATCTACTTTTGTGAATAACACATTGAAACCGAAATCGGCAAGTCTAGATACGGAAAGAAGATTGTAGCCAAGGGATTCAACAAGCATAAAATTTGGAATAGAGATATCATGGGATATGACCACCTTACCAAGGGCAAGTACCTTACCCTTAGAGCCGTCTCCAAAGGTCACATACCTTCGAGGACCTTGATTAGGCGTGATCTCTTGGAACATGTCTTTATCACCAGTCATATGATCCGTACATCCAATGTCGAGAATCCACTCTTTTCCTCCAGACATATAATCCTTGAAGTTTGCCATGAGACTTAGATTCTTCATGATCTTCTGATACTCGATGTCGAATAGATCATCTTCACCAAGGTAGTCATGTTCCACATTGTCATCATCAAGTGGGAAATCCTTGTCATAAAGAACAAGAGATTCGTTAGAATTGTGATCATGACAATGTTCAAGTTTATGAATGCGAATGGATTCGAAGATAATGTTGTTGATAGTGGTGACATCTCCTTTAGCACGCATAAGATCATGGAGCTCAAATAGGCATTTATCAAAGTTTGGATCACTAGGCTTCATTTTGTGGAAATCAACAGTTTTATGAAGAATTTCATCAAGACTTCCTAATGAAAGATTTGGATATCGTTTGTCCAAATCAGTCCACAAGGTATAGGCACATGCAAAGTTCTTCAATTGAGAAAGCATGAATCTTGGTAAGCCTCTAATAATGAGATTGACAGTTCCTAGGTTACCAAGCATGTTAATTTCCTCTTCGTGTGTGGGATGCAATTCATCAATGGGAGGCTCATAGGGGCACATAACATATTTGCTCAATTGAAATTCATTAAACAACTCAAGCATCAAAGTTTTCCATTGACTATAATATTGTCCATCAAGAATAGGCACTCTCCAACTCAAACTCCCGATACTAGACACATCCATCTTCCTCCTCGGTGATTAAACCGATGCAATGGAGACCATCGCTCTGATACCAATTGAGGGATCACCAGAAGAGTGTCTAGAGGGGGGGTGAATAGACTACCACCAGAAAATTAAAACCTAACCTTTTCACAAGTTAATTGGTTGGCAGATTTTAATAGTTTTAGCAATGCTAGCAAGTCTATATACCCTACACATGCATGTCAACAAATATAGTAGCGGAAAGTAAAGACATTGCACATGAAGTAAAGAGTTGAGATATGGAGATCAAACGCAATTGGAGACAAAAGGATTTTTCCCGTGGTTTCGATAGGTGGTGCTATTGTACGTCCACGTTCATGGAGTCTTCAACCCACGGAGGGTAACGATCGTGAGAGTCCACGGAGGGCTCCACCCATAAGGGTTCACGAAGTAGAAACCTTGACTATACCATGACGACCTATGTCCATGGAGGACTAGCCTTACTCAGGGTAGATCTTGATGAAGTAGGCGATCTCCTTGCCCTTACAAACTTCTTGGTTCACTCCACAACACGAAGTAGGAGGATCCCAAACGACACCTAACCAATCTAGGAGGCACCACCCTCCAAAAGGTAATAGGCTCAGTAATGTCGATGAAATCCTTGCTCTTGTGCTTCAAGATGATAGACTCCTCAACACACAATCACTCTCTAACAGATATGGCTTGGTTGAAGAGATGGGATTGGTGGAAAGAAACTTGGGGAGGCTAGAAATCAAGATCCATATGGTTGGAGTGGAAGATCTTGACCTCAACACAAGGGTAGGTGGTTCTCTCTCAGAAAACTGATAGGATAGGTATGGAATGGTCCTGATTGCTTCTCTTTCGAGTAGGTGGTGGTAAAGGGGTATATATAGGCATCCCCAAAAATCCAACCATTACACACAAAATTACCAACTCGGTGACACCGATGTGTTAATCTCGGTGGTACCAAAGTGACCAAAAGGTCGCAACTTTTAAATCTCGGAGGGACCGATATAGGAATCTCGGTTGCACCGATAATGTGACCAACAGTCAGAATGCTCATTCTCGATGACACCGATTCAACAATCTCGGAGGGACCGAAACTGTGAACTTGCGTAACAGAAAGTTGGTAGCCCAACTCGGTGGCTCTGGTATTGAATCGGTTGTACCGAAGTGGCTAGGGTTTGGCTGAGTCTATCTAGGGTTTGGAATCGGTGGCACCGAATGTGGAATGTTGGTTGCACCGATTTTGAGTGTTTGTCTTAGGACAGACTTTGGTGGGAGAGTTTGTGGGTGTCTTTGGTGACTATCACTTGTGCACGTATGAGCATTTGTTCACCAACAAAACTTTACCCCCTCTTAATAGTATTGGTTTTCCTATGGACCGAAGGTGATTTCTCACAAATATAAAATGTAGAGTCCTCTTGCTTGAAGCTTTGCCAATCCATTTCCTTGCATCTTGGGGTATTCCACAATCTCTTTGCCAACCCAACTCTCCATGGACTATTATCCGAAACACACTAGATAAAAGTATTAGTCCAAGAGAGAATGTATGTTGTCATGAATTATAAAAACCACCGAGGGAGCATGTTGTGCTTTCAAGAGTCGATCTACCTCGAGATCAAATAGCTAAAACCCTAGATGAGTTGTTCTCCGTCTACAACCTAAAACCCTCCGGCTTATATAGACGTTGAGGGTACCTAGGGTTTACACATGGTCGGTTACATGCTGAAGGAAAAAACATGTCTATCTACGGTCGACAACTTGGAGGACACGCCACGGCTCCTTGAAGCTTCCACGCTGGCGACAGGGTTCTTGATCATCCAATGCTCACCTTGCGGCCCATATAGTCCGGCCCATGAGAAACAGGTCGGCTATCCGAGGACCCCCTAATCCAAGACTCCCTCAAGCATCGTGGACGCCCCGACGGTGCTCCTTGATAGATCTCCAACATATCTATAATTTTTTATGATGACATGCTATTATATTATCTGTTTTGGATGTTTTATATGCATTAATATGCTATTTTATATTATTTTTGGACTAACCTATTAATCTAGAGCCTAGTGCCAGTTTCTGTTTTTTTTCCTTGTTTTTGAGTTTTGCAGATATGGAATATTAAACGGAGTCCAAACGGAATAAGACCTTCGAAAAGAATTTTTCTGGAAGGAAACAAATCGACTAGGCTTGGAGTGCATGGCAGGAAACGTGCCTCAAACGTGCCAAGGAGCCACAAGCCTGCTAGGTGTGGGCCCCCTGGTCACGCCTAGCAGGCTTGTCGTCTCGTGGCAGGTCTCCTAACCCTAATCTTTGGCCCATAAATTCCCAAATATCGCCCTAACATCAGAACAAGCCACACAAATACTTTTCCGCCGCCAGAAGCCTCCGTTCCCGAGAGATCCAATCTTGGAGCCTTTTCCGGTAATCTGCCAGAGGGGGTTTCGATCACGGAGGACATCTACATCAATTCCATTGCCTCTCCGATGACGCGTGAGTAGTCCACCACAGACCTATGGGTCCATAGCTAGTAGCTAGATGGATTCTTCTCTTTCTTTGGTCTTCAATACCATGTTCTTCGTGATCTTCATGAAGATCAATCCGATGTAATCCTCTTTTGTGGCGTGTTTGTCAAGATCCGATGAATTGTGAGTTTATGTTCAGATTATCCATGAATCTTATTTGAATCTCCTCTGAATTCTTATTTGCATGATTTCATATCCTTGCAAGTCTCTTCGAGTTATTGGTTTGGTTTGTCCAACTAGATTGGTAATTCTTGCAATAGGAGAAGTGCTTGGTTTTGGGTTCAATCTTGCGGGATCCTCACCCAATGACATAGTAGGGGTAGCGAGGGATGTATTGTATTGTGGCCATAAAGGGTAAAAAGATGGGGTTTCGTTATATTGCTTGAGTTTATCCCTCTAAATCATGCCATCTTTCTTAATGCGTTACTCTGTTCTTCATGAACTTAATACTCTAGATGTAGGCAGGAGTCGGTCGATGTGTGGAGTAATAGCAGTAGATGTTTATTCGCTTTTCTATCAGTTGCTTGACAGTAATTTGTTTACCCACCATGATATTTTCCTTCGAGAGAGAAGCCTCTAGTGAAACCTATGGCATCTGGGTCTGTTTTCCATAATATACTTTCAGATCTATAAACAAAAAATACCAAAAATACTTTGCTGCAATTTATTTACCTTTCACTTTCTGTTCTCGTTTACATCTATCTCTATCAGATCTAATCCTTGCAAATAATCGTGAAGGGATTGACAGCCCCTTTATAGCATTGGGTGTAGGAGTTTGATTGTTTGTGTAGGTGCATCCATTGGTGACTTGCTTGTTCCTCCTACTGTATTGATACCTTGGTTCTCAACAACTAAGGGAAATACTTATCTACTTCGCTGCATCACCCTATCCTCTTCGAGGGAAAACCAATGCGAGCTCAAGAGGTAGCAAGAAGGATTTCTAGCGCTGTTGCCGGGGAGGATACACATCAAGCCTACCAAGTACCCATAACAAACTCATCTCTTGCATTTACATTATTTGCCATTTGCCTCTCGTTTTCCTCTTCCCCACTTCTAAAACAATTTTCAGAAAATACCAAAAAGATTTGCCTCTTTGTTCGCCCCTCTTTCGTTTGCCTTTCGTTTGCCCATGTGATTGCTTGAAATTATGGCTAGCCTTACCACTTTATCTAATACTCCCGAGTATGAGGTTCTTAATTTTAAGCAAAGGAAAGGAGAAAACTTAAAATATGCTTGGTATAGAATTTGCAATGCTCAAAATAGATTTATTTGTAAGAAATCTACTACCGTTCTCCTTCACAATTTTTACGTGGGTATTACTCCTTGGAATAGATATGTGTACCATCATGGGTGGGAATTTATTGGGAAGTCATACTTTTGACTCTTATAGCGCTATGATAAATCTGTTAGGTTCATCCCCAATCATGGTTAATGGAACAAACTTGAGTCTGGAACATGTAATGCGAAGGCTTGATATTATTGAAAAAAGGTTGCTACGGTTGAGCTTATTGAAAACTTGTATAAAAAGTTTCATAATCACATTAATCAATATGGATCTAAGGTAGGAGTTACCTTAAAAAATCTTAAGGAAAAGGAGCCCATAGTTAAAAAAAATTGGAACACCTCTAGAATTGTCAAGCTAGATGACATTATTACCAACTTGGGATCCGCTTTTGCTTTGGTTCAAACTACTCCAATTCCTTCGCCTCCTAAGGCTGCCAAGTTTGTTTATGTTCCTAAAAATAAGTGTGAATCTTCTAGTAAAGGAGATGAAGATCTTAAGATGACAAGTATTCACCCTAACTTTCTCAATATTATTAAGGAACCAATTGCCACCATTGAATCGCTTGATTTTTTGCCTGGGAATGTTATTATTGATAAGAACAACGGGCCTCCTAGGTCTTATAAGTTGCAATTGAGGAGTTGCATACCAAAGATGACAATACCTAGATCTATTGCGTTTTGCCTAGCTAGGGGTATTAAACAATAGCGCTTGTTGGAAGTCAACCCAATTTTATTTTTGTTTTTGCTTATGTTTTTGAGTGTTTCCCACATTATTACTTCTTTAGTAGTTTTGTTTTTGTGTTTAATTTAGTGTTTGAGCCAAGTAAAACCTCTGGGGTGATCTATGGTAGTTGTTGATTTGATCCTGCTGAAAAACAGAAACTTTTGCGCTCAGTACAGGAATTGTCCAAAATTTTCATAGAGTATAATTGAGCTGAAAATTTTACACAAGATTGATATGTTGGGAGACGTAGTAGTAAATCAAAATTTTCCTACGTGTCACCAAGATCTATCTATGGAGAAACCAGCAAACGAGCGGGGAGAGATTGGATCTTCATACCTTTGAAGATCGCTAAGCGGAAGCGTTGCTAGAACGCGGTTGATGGAGTCGTACTCGCAGCGATTCAGATCGCGGTAGATCCAATCAAGTGCCGAACGGACGGCACCTCCGCGTTCAACACACGTGCAGCCCGGTGACGTCTCCTACGCCTTGATCCAGCAAGGAGGGAGGAGAGGTTGAGGGAGAGCTCCGGCAGCACGACGGCGTGGTGGCGGTGGAGCTGCGTGGTACTCCGATAGAGCTTCGCTAAGCACTACGGAGAAATGAGGAGAGGGAGGAGTAGGGCTGCACCTGGGAGGAGATGAACTCGTGTGTTGTGCAGCCCCAAATACCTCCACTATATATAGGAGGAGGGGAGGAGAGGTGCTGCGCCCTAGGGTTCCACCCTAGGGGTGGAGGCAGCCTCCAGGAACCCATCTGGCCGGCGGCCAGGGCACGGAGAGGTGGAGGCGCCCTAGGGTGGGCCTTAAGGCCCATCTAAGCCTAGGGTTTGCCCCCCTCCACCCTTGCTGCGCCTTGGGCTGGGGTGGGAGGCGCACCAGCCCACCTAGGGGCTGGTTCCCTCCCACTCTTGGCCCATGGAACCTTCCGGGGCAGGTGGGCCCACTTGGTGGACCCCCCGGAACCCTTCCGGTGGTCTCGGTACACTACCGTAGACACCCGGAACACTTCCGGTAACCAAAACCTCACTTCCTATATATCAATCTTCGTCTCCGGACCATTCCGGGACTCCTCGTGACATCCGGGATCTCATCCGGGACTCCGAACAACCTTCGGTAACCACGTACACTATTTCCCTATAACCCTAGCGTCATCGAACCTTAAGTGTGTAGACCCTACGGGTTCGGGAGACACGTAGACATGACCAA
The DNA here is from genome assembly GCA_022496015.1 of Hordeum marinum. Lineage (NCBI taxonomy): Eukaryota > Viridiplantae > Streptophyta > Magnoliopsida > Poales > Poaceae > Hordeum > Hordeum marinum. Next base: position 187,533,299 of record CM039677.1, on the reverse strand, counting down.
GACACGTCTCCGGTCGATAACCAACAGCGGGATCTGGATACCCATGTTGGCTCCCACTTACTCCACGATGATCTCATTGGATGAACCACGATGTCAAGGATTCAATCAATCCCGTATACAATTCCCTTTGTCTATCGGTATGGTACTTGCCCGAGATTCGATCGTCGGTATCACCATACCTTGTTCAATCTCGTTACCGGAAAGTCTCTTTACTCGTTCCGTAATACATCATCCCGTGACTAACTCCTTAGTCATATTGAGCTCATAATGATGATGTCTTACCGAGTGGGCCCAGAGATACCTCTCCGTCACACGGAGTGACAAATCCCAGTCTCGATTCGTGTCAACCCAACAGACACTTTCGGAGATACCCGTAGCGTACCTTTATAGCCACCCAGTTACGTTGTGACGTTTGGCACACCCAAAGCATTCCTACGGTATCCGGGAGTTACACAATCTCATGGTCTAAGGAAACGACACTTGACATTGAAAAGCTTTAGCAAACGAACTACACGATCTTGTGCTATGCTTAGGATTGGGTCTTGTCCATCACATCATTCTCCTAATGATGTGATCCCATTATCAACGACATCCAATGTCCATGGTCATGAAACCGTGACCATCTATTGATCAACGAGCTAGCCAACTAGAGGCTCACTAGGGACACGTTGTGGTCTATGTATTCACACATGTATTACGGTTTCCGGTTAACACAATTATAGCATGAATAACAGACAATTATCATGAACTAGGAAATACAATAATAACTATTTTATTATTGCCTCTAGGGCATATTTCCAACAGTCTCCCACTTGCACTAGAGTCAATAATCTAGTTACATTGTGATGAATCGAACACCCATAGCATTCTGGTGTTGATCATGTTTTGCTCGTGAGAGAGGTTTAGTCAACGGATCTGCGACATTCAGATCCGTATGCACTTTACAAATATCTATGTCTCCCTCCTGAATGTAATCACGGATGGAGTTGAAGCGGCGCTTGATGTGTCTTGTCTTCTTGTGAAACCTGGGCTCCTTCGCAAGGGCAATAGCTCCAGTGTTGTCACAGAGTAGAGTCATCGGGCCCGACGCATTCGGAATCACTCCTAGGTCGGTGATGAACTCCTTCATCCAGACTCCCTCCTTTGCTGCTTCCGAAGCAGCTATGTACTCCGCTTCACATGTAGATGCTGCCACGACGCTTTGCCTGCTGCTGCTCCAGCTCACTGCCCCTCCATTCAAAATATACACGTATCCGGTTTGCGACTTGGAGTCATCCGGATCTGTGTCGAAGCTAGCATCGACGTAACCCTTTACGACGAGCTCTTCGGCACCTCCATAAACGAGAAACATGTCCTTTGTCCTTTTCAGGTACTTCAGGATATTCTTGACCGCTGTCCAGTGTTCCGCTCCGGGATCACTTTGGTACCTCCCTACCAAACTTATGGCCTGGTACACAGCATGGCATACATGATAGAGCCTATGGCTGAAGCATAGGGGATGACACTCATCTCTTCTCTATCCTTTGCCGTGGTTGGGCATTGAGTCGTACTCAATCTCACACCTTGCAACACAGGCAAGAACCCCTTCTTGGACTGATCCATATTGAACTTCTTCAATATCTTTTCAAGGTATGTGCTTTGTGAAAGACCAATGAGGCGTTTCGATCTATCTCTATAGATCTTAATACCTAATATGTAAGTAGCTTCTCCAAGGTCCTTCATTGAAAAACACTTATTCAAGTAGGCCTTTATACTTTCCAAGAGTTCTATATTATTTCCCATTATCAGCATGTCATCCACATACAGTATAAGAAATGCTATAGAGCTCCCACTCACTTTCTTGTAAATACAGGGTTCTCCATAAACCTGTACAAACCCAAACGCTTTAATCACCTCATTAAAGCGAATGTTCCAACTCCGAGATGCTTGCACCAGCCCATAGATGGAGCGCTGGAGCTTGCATACCTTGTTAGCATCTTTAGGACCGACAAAACCTTTCGGCTGCATCATATACAGTTCTTCCTTGAGGAAGCCATTAAGGAATGCCGTTTTGACGTCCATTTGCCAGATCTCATAATCATAAAATGCGGCAACTGCTAACATGATTCGAACTGACTTTAGCATCACTACGGGTGAGAAAGTCTCATCGTAGTCAACTCCTTGAACTTGTCGATAACCTTTAGCGACAAGCCGAGCTTTATAGGCGGTCACATTACCGTCTGCGTCAGTCTTCTTAAAGATCCATTTGTTTTCAATGGCTCGCTTATCATCAGGCAAGTCCACCAAAGTCCATACTTTGTTCTCATACATGGATCCTATCTCGGATTTCATGGCCTCAAGCCATTTGTTGGAATCCGGGCCCGCCATTGCTTCTTCATAGTTCGAAGGTTCACCGTTGTCCAACAACATGATCTCTAGGACAGGATTGCCGTACCACTCTGGTGCGGAACGTGTCCTAGTGGACCTTCGAATAGCAACTTGATCTGAAGCTTCATGATCATCATCATTAACTTCCTCTCTAGCCGGTGTAAGCTCCACAGAAACAACTTCCTGTGCTGCGCTACTCTCCGGGTCGAGTGGAGGTACAATTACCTCATCAAGTTCTATTTTCCTTCCACTTACTTCTTTCGAGAGAAACTCTTTCTCGAGAAAGGATCCATTCTTGGCAACAAAGACTTTGCCCTCGGATCGTAGGTAGAAGGTATACCCAATAGTCTCTTTGGGATATCCTATGAAGATGCACTTTTCCGCTTTGGGTTCGAGCTTCTCAGGTTGAAGTTTCTTCACATAAGCATCGCATCCCCAAACTTTTAGAAACGACAGCTTAGGTTTCTTTCCAAACCATAATTCATACGGTGTCGTCTCACCAGATTTAGACGGTGCCCTATTTAAAGTGAATGCGGCAGTCTCTAATGCATATCCCCAAAATGATAGCGGTAAGTCGGTAAGAGACATCATAGATCGCACCATATCCAATAGAGTGCGATTACGACGTTCAGACACACCATTTCGCTGAGGTGTGCCGGGCGGCGTGAGTTGTGAAACAATTCCACATTTCCTAAGGTGTGTGCCAAACTCGTGACTTAAATATTCTCCGCCACGATCAGATCGTAGGCATTTTATTTTCCTGTCACGTTGATTCTCTACCTCACTCTGAAATTCCTTGAACCTTTCAAAGGTTTCAGACTTGTGTTTCATTAAGTAGACATACCCATATCTGCTCAAGTCATCAGTGAGGGTGAGAACATAACGGTAGCCACCGCGAGCCTCTACACTCATTGGACCGCATACATCGGTATGTATTATCTCCAACAAGTCAGTTGCTCGCTCCATTGTTCCGGAGAATGGAGTCTTGGTCATCTTGCCCATGAGGCATGGTTCGCATGTGTCAAATGATTCGAAATCAAGTGACTCCAAAAGTCCATCAGCATGGAGCTTCTTCATGCGTTTGACACCAATATGGCCAAGACGGCAGTGCCACATGTAAGTGGGACTATCGTTATCAACTTTACACTTTTTGGTACTCACACTATGGACATGTGTAACATCACGTTCGAGATTCATCAAAAATAAACCATTGACCAGCGGGGCATGAGCATAAAACATTTCTCTCATATAAATAGAACAACCATTATTCTCGGATTTAAATGAGTAGCTATCTCGCATCAAGCGAGATCTAGATACAATGTTCATGCTCAAAGCTGGTACTAAATAACAATTATTAAGGTTTAAAACTAATCTCGAAGGTAGATGTAGAGGTAGCGTGCCGACGGCGATCACATCGACCTTGGAACCATTCCCGACGCGCATCGTTACCTCGTCCTTGGCCAGCCTCCGCTTATTCTGCAGCTCCTGCTTGGAGTTACAAATGTGAGCAACTACAGCGGTATCAAATACCCAGGAGCTACTACGAGCGCTGGTCAAGTACACATCAATAACAAGTATATCACATATACCTTTAATGTTGCCGTCCTTCTTATCCGCTAAATACTTGGGGCAGTTCCGCTTCCAGTGACCGGTACCCTTACAATAGAAACACTCAGTCTCAGGCTTGGGTCCATTCTTGTTCTTCTTCTTCCCGGCAACTTGCTTACTGGGCGTGGCAACAACTTTGCCGTCCTTCTTGAAGTTCTTCTTACCCTTGCCTTTCTTGAAACTAGTGGTCTTGTTTACCATCAACACTTGATGCTCCTTTTTGATCTCGACCTCCGCTGATTTCAGCATCGAGTACAACTCGGGAATGGACTTCTCCATACCCTGCATGTTGTAGTTCATCACAAAGCTCTTGTAGCTAGGTGGAAGCGACTGGAGGATTCTGTCAATGACTGAGTCATCCGGGAGATTAACTCCCAGCTGAGTCAAGCGGTTGTGAAGCCCAGACATCTTGAGGATGTGCTCACTAACAGAACTGTTCTCCTCCATCTTACAGCTGAAGAACTTGTCGGAGATGTCATATCTCTCGACTCGGGCATGAGCTTGGAAAACCAGTTTCAGCTCTTGGAACATCTCATATGCTCCGTGTTGCTCAAAACGCTTTTGGAGCCCCGATTCTAAACTGTAAAGCATGCCGCACTGAACAAGGGAGTAATCATCGCAGCGCGACTGCCAAGCGTTCGTAACGTCTTGGTCCGCTGGGAGAATGGGTGGGTCACCTAGCGGTGCATCAAGGACATACAATCTCTTGGAAGCTATGAGGATGATCCTCAATCCACGGACCCAGTCCGCATAGTTGCTTCCATCATCTTTCAGCTTGGTTTTCTCTAGGAACGCGTTGAAATTGAGGTTGACATTTGCGTTGGCCATTGGATCTACAATATAGATATTAAAGGCAATTTTTAGACTAAGTTCATGATAATCGAGTTCACATAATCAAATTATTCAATGAACTCCCACTCAGATAGACATCTCTCTAGTCATCTAAGTGACACATGATCCATGTCAACTAGCCCGTGTCCGATCATCACGTGAGACGGACTAGTCATCCATGGTGAACATCTCCATGTTGATCGTATCTTCTATACGACTCATGTTCGACCTTTCGGTCTTCCGTGTTCCGAGGCCATGTCTGTACATGCTAGGTTCGTCAAGTCAACCTAAGTGTTTCGCGTGTGCAAATCTGGCTTACACCCGTTGTATGCGAACGTTAGAACCTATCACACCCGATCATCACGTGGTGCTTCGGAACAACGATCCTTAGCAACGGTGCACAGTTAGGGTGAACACTTCTCTTGAAATTTTAATTGAGAGATCATCTTATTTACTACCGTCGTTATAAGCAAATAAGATGTAAACATGATAAACATCACATGCAATCAATATAGTGACATGATATGGCCAATATCATCTTGCTCCTATGATCTCCATCTTCGGGGCACGATGATCATCATTGTCACCGGCACAACACCATGATCTCCATCATCATGATCTCCATCATTGTGTCTTCATGAAGTTGTCTCGCCAACTATTACTTCTACTACTATGGCTAACGCTTAGCAATAAAGTAAAGTAATTACATGGCGTTTATGATTGACACGCAGGTCACACAATAAAATAAGACAACTCCTATGGCTCCTGCCGGTTGTCATAGTCATCGACATGCAAGTCGTGAACACTATTACAAGAACATGATCAATCTCATACATCACAATGCATCACATCACATCCTTCTGGCCATATCACATCACAAGGCATATGCTGCAAAAACAAGTTAGACGTCCTCTAATTTGTAGTTGCAAGTTTTTACGTGGTTGCTATAGGATTCTAGCACGAACGTTTCTTACCTACGCCAAAACCACAACGTGATATGCCAATTGCTATTTACCCTTCATAAGGACCCTTTTCATCGAATCCAATCCGACTAAGGTGGGAGAGTCTCTACACCCGCTAGCCACCTTATGCAACTAGTGCATGTCAGGCGGTGGAACCGGTCTCACGTAAGCGTACGTGTAAGGTTGGTCCGGGCCACTTCATCCCACAATACCGTCGAATCAAGATAAGACTAGTAACGGCAAGCATATTAACAAAATCGACGCCCACAACTGCTTTGTGTTCTACTCGTGCATAGATTCTACGCATAGACCTAGCTCATGATGCCACTGTTGGGAGACGTAGTAGTAAATCAAAATTTTCCTATGTGTCACCAAGATCTATCTATGGAGAAACCAGCAAACGAGCGGGGAGAGATTGGATCTTCATACCTTTGAAGATCGCTAAGCGGAAGCGTTGCTAGAACGCGGTTGATGGAGTCGTACTCGCAGCGATTCAGATCGCGGTAGATCCGATCAAGTGCCGAACGGACGGCACCTCCGGTTCAACACACGTGCAGCCCGGTGACGTCTCCTACGCCTTGATCCAGCAAGGAGGGAGGAGAGGTTGAGGGAGAGCTCTGGCAGCACGACGGCGTGGTGGCGGTGGAGCTGCGTGGTACTTCGATAGAGCTTCGCTAAGCACTACGGAGAAACGAGGAGAGGGAGGAGTAGGGCTGCACCTGGGAGGAGATGAACTCGTGTGTTGTGCAGCCCCAAATACCTCCACTATATATAGGAGGAGGGGAGGAGAGGTGCTGCGCCCTAGGGTTCCACCCTAGGGGTGGCGGCAGCCTCCAGGAACCCATCTGACCGGCGGCCAGGGCAGGGAGAGGTGGAGGCGCCCTAGGGTGGGCCTTAAGGCCCATCTAAGCCTAGGGTTTGCCCCCCTCCACCCTTGCTGCGCCTTGGGCTGGGGTGGGAGGTGCACCAGCCCACCTAGGGGCTGGTTCCCTCCCACTCTTGGCCCATGGAACCTTCCGTGGCAGGTGGGCCCACTTGGTGGACCCCCGGAACCCTTTCGGTGGTCCCGGTACACTACCGTAGACACCCGGAACACTTTCGGTAACCAAAACCTCACTTCCTATATATCAATCTTCGTCTCCGGACCATTCCGGGACTCCTCGTGACGTCCGGGATCTCATCCGGGACTCCTAAAAACCTTCGGTAACCACGTACACTATTTCCCTATAACCCTAGCATCATCGAACCTTAAGTGTGTAGACCCTACGGGTTCGGGAGACACGTAGACATGACTGAGACACCTCTCCGGTCAATAACCAACAACGGGATCTGGATACCCATGTTGGATCCCACGTACTCCACGATGATCTCATCGGATGAACCACGATGTCAAGGATTCAATCAATCCCGTATACAATTCCCTTTGTCTATCGGTATGGTACTTGCCCGAGATTCGATCGTCGGTATCACCATACCTTGTTCAATCTCGTCACCGGCAAGTCTCTTTACTCGTTCCGTAATACATCATCCCGTGACTAACTCCTTAGTCATATTGAGCTCATAATGATGATGTCTTACCGAGTGGGCCCAGAGATACCTCTCCGTCACACGGAGTGACAAATCCCAGTCTCGATTCGTGTCAACCCAACAGACACTTTCGGAGATACCCGTAGCGTACCTTTATAGCCACCCAGTTACGTTGTGACGTTTGGCACACCCAAAGCATTCCTACGGTATCCGGGAGTTACACAATCTCATGGTCTAAGGAAACGACACTTGACATTGAAAAGCTTTAGCAAACGAACTACACGATCTTGTGCTATGCTTAGGATTGGGTCTTGTCCATCACATCATTCTCCTAATGATGTGATCCCATTATCAACGACATCCAATGTCCATGGTCATGAAACCGTGACCATCTATTGATCAACGAGCTAGCCAACTAGAGGCTCACTAGGGACACTTTGTGGTCTATGTATTCACACATGTATTACGGTTTCCGGTTAACACAATTATAGCATGAATAACAGACAATTATCATGAACTAGGAAATACAATAATAACTATTTTATTATTGCCTCTAGGGCATATTTCCAACATGATATACAAATTTCATTTATTTTACTAATTTTTCAGAATTTTTAGGGTTCCATAAGTATTCGAAGTTTACAGATTTCTATAGACTCTACTGTTTTTGACAGATTCTGTTTTCTGTGTGTTGTTTGCTTATTTTGATGTATCTATGGGTCGTATCGGGGGGTATGAGTCATGGAAAAGTTAGAATATATTAGGTATTATACAAATATAAATAAATAATCAGTTCACAAACATTACCTAAAGTGGTGATTTATTTTCTTATACTAACGGATCTCACAAGTTTTCTGTTAAGTTTTGTGTTGTGAAGTTTTCAAGTTTTGGGTAAAGATTGGATGGACTATGGAATAAGGAGTGGCAAGAGCCTAAGCTTGGGGATTCCCAAGGCAACCCAAGTCATAATCAAGGATGCCAAAGAGCCTAAGCTTGGGAATTTCCCGGAAGGCATCCCCTCTTTCGTCTTCAATCCATCGGTAAATTTACTTGAGGCTATATTTTTATTCACCACATGATACGTGTTTTGCTTGGAGTGTCCTGTATGATATGAGTCTTTGCTTTTTAGTTTGCCACAATCATCCTTGCTGCACACATTTTTTGAGAAGGACACGCTGAATCATGAATTTGTTAGAATGCTCTATGTGCTTCACTTATATCTTTTGTGTTAGGCAATTTTGCTCTACGTGCTTCACTTATACCTTTTAGAGCACGATGGTGTTTGCGTTTTATAGAAATACTTTGAACTCTCGTACCTCACTTATAATATTTTGAGAGTCTCTAAACAGCATGGTAATTGGTCTAGTTTATGAATTTAGTCCTAGTATGATAGGCATCCAAGAGGGATATAATAAAAACTTCCATATTAAGTGCATTGAGTATTTATGAGAAGTTTGATTCCTTGCATAAATATTTGAGATATAAAGATGGTAATGTTAAGAGGCATGTTAGGAAGTAATTGTGATTTGGTAAAAATACTTGTGTAAAGGTTTGTGATTCCCGTAGCATGCACATATGGTGAACCGTTATGTAAGGAAGTCGGAGCATGACTTCTTTATAGATTGTCAACCTTTGTGTGAGGGTCGGGAGCGCGCGATGGTTAACTCCTACCAACCTCTCCCCTAGGAGCATGTGTTTAATACTTTGCTTCGACGACTAATAGAATTTTGTAATAAGTATGTGAGTTCTTTATGACCAATGTTGAGTCCATGGATTATACACACTCTCACCCTTCCACCTTTGCTAGACTCTCTAGTACCGCACAACTTTCGCCGGTACAACAAACACCTTCCTCAAAATAGCCACCATATACCTGATACGTTTCCATCGTATCCACTTTTCCAAACACGTTTTCCCTTGTTTTGGACTCTAATTTGCATGATTTGAATGTAACTAACCTGGACTGACGTTGTTTTCAGCAGAATTGCCTTGGTGTTATTTTTGTGCAGAAATAAAAGTTCTCGGATCGTCCTAAAAATTTACGCAGAATATTTTTGTATTTAATAAAAAATACTGGCGCAAGAATTAACCCGAGGGGGGCCACCTGCAGGACACAAGCCTGCTAGGCGCGGCCACCCCCTGGCCGTGCCTAGTGGCTTGTGGGGCCCTCATGGCTCCTCCGACCTCCTCTTCAGCTCCATATAACCCTATTCGCGGAGAAAAAAATAAGATAGAAGAGTTCATCGCGTTTCACGATACGGAGCCGCCGCCACCTCATGTTCTTCCTCGGGAGACCAAATCTGGAGTCCGTTTTGGGCTTCGGAGAGGAGAAATCGTTGCCATCGTCATCACCAACCATCCTTCATCACCAATTCCATGATGCTCTCCACCGTTCGTGAGTAATCTCATCGTAGGCTTGCTGGACAGTGATGGGTTGGATGAGATTTATCATGTAATTGAGTTAGTTTGGTTAGGTTTGATCCCTAGTATCCACTATGTTCTGAGATTGATGTTGCTCTGACTTTGCTATGCTTAATGCTTGTCACTAGGGCCCAAGTGCCACGATTTCCGATATGAACTTATTATGTTTTCATGAATATATATGTGTTCTTAATCCTATCTTGCAAGTTGTAGACACCTATTACAAGTTATGATCCGCATCCCCCAGGGTGACAATAACTGGGATTCTTTCCGGTGATTACCGTAGTTTGAGGAGTTCATGTATTCACTAAGTGCTAATGCTTTGGTCTGGTTCTTTATTAAAAGGAGGCCTTAATATCCCTTAGTTTACAATAGGACCCCACTGCCATGGGAGGGTAGGACAAAAGATGTCATGCAAGTTCTTTTCCATAAACACGTATGACTATATATGGAATACATGCCTACATTACATTGATCAATTGGATCTAAGTCCGTGTCACCCTATGTTATAACTCTTGCATGATGAATGCTATCCAACATAATTATCCATCACCGATCCATTGCCTATGAGCTTTCCACATATTGATCCTTGCTAAGTTACTTCTCCGTTGCTACTGTTACAATCACTATAAAACTGCTACTGTTACTTTTGCTACCGTTACCATTACTTCCATACTACTTTGCTACTGAATACTTTGCTGTAGATATTAAGTCTTTCAGGTGTGGTTGAATTCACAACTCAGCTGCGAATACTCGAGAATATTCTTTGGCTCCCCTTGTGTTGAATCAATAAATTTGGGTTGAATACTCTACCCTCAAAAACTATTGAGACCCCCTATACTTGTGGGTTATCAAGACCTTTTTCTGGCGCCATTGCCGGGGAGCATAGCTCTGTTCTCTGAGTCACTTGGGATTTATATATGATGATCTCTATGAAGAATCTGAAAGATCCAAAAAACCAAGATCTACCCCTCTACTAGGAGGGGAGGTATGGAACTACCATCTAGCTCTGCACTTGATTCACCTTCTGTTATGAGTAAGTTTGCGACACCACCACCTGCTAGTAATTCTGCTATGTCGCAAGTAATTGATGATGCCATTTTTGCTATGCATGATGCTTATGATGATACTTTTCTTGATAATACTATGCCACTTGGTGAATTTCTTGATGAACAAATTGCTAGAGTCAATGCTGAAAATTATGATACTTCTGAAACTGATGAAATTATTGAAACTGAACACTTTGAGACACCTTCTAGACCTAGCTCTCCTAGGTATGAATTGCCTGATATTCCTGAGGGTTATTTTATGGAATGAGAGGTATCTAGGGACTTTCTTGCTTGTAATGATAGAGATGATCCTAAGAAATTACTATGCAAGAGGAAAGAAAAATCTTTGAATGCTAGAATGAAATATGATCCTAAGTTTGCTACTTTGCCTATCTTTGTTACTGATAAGGATTATGAATTCTCTATCGATCCTGAGTTAATCACTTTGGTTGAATCTGATCCTTTCCATGGTTATGAATCTAAAACTGTTGTGGCACATCTCACTATGACATAGCCACCCTATTTACTCATGAGGCAATAATTCGTTACTATTATATCCTTAAGTTCTTTCCTTTCTCGTGAAAGGGTGATGCTAAGATATGGTTTAATTATCTTTCTCCTGGTTGTGTGCGTAGCCCCCAGGATATGATATATCACTTCTCTGAAAAATATTTTCCTGCCCCTAAGAAACAAGCTGCCTTGCAGGAAATATTTAACTTTGTGCAAATTGAAGAAGAGAGTCTCCCACAAGCTTGGGAGAGGCTTCTCCAATTACTTAATGCTTTGCCTGATCATCCTCTTAAGAAAAATGAAATACTTGATATCTTTTATTATGGACTAACTGATGATTCTAGGGACCACCTAGATAGTTGTGCTGGTTGTGTTTTTAGGGAACGAACTGTTGAACAAGCTAAAATACTATTGAATAATATATTGAGCAATGATAATGGTTGGACTATTCCAGAACCACCTCCGAAGACAAATCCGAAGAAAAGAGGCATTCTATTTCTCAGTCCTGAAGATATGCAAGAGGCAAAGAAATATATGAAATAAAAAGGTATTAAAGCTAAAGATGTCAAGAATCTACCGTCTATTGAAGAAATACATGGTCTTGATAACCCGACACAGGTAGTAGAGGTAAATTCTCCTCGTAGATTTGATGAATGCGATATTCCTTATAATAAGTCCGCTAGCCAATGCTTGGATGAGTTTGATAAAAAAATTTGTGAAGCAAGAAATTTTTAATGCTTATGTCAGTAGACAATTGAAACATAATGCTTTCATGCTTGATTGCTTAGGTGATTATATGAGTAGAACTATCAATGCTCTTAAACTGATTAGTAAACATGCTTCCATGGTAACTACTCAAGTAGAACAAGTACTTAAGGCACAAAATGATTTGCTTAATGAGATGAATAGTAAGAACAATGACCATTCTGTTAAAGTTGTGACTAGAGGTGGAAGAATGGCTCAGGAACCTTTGTATCCTGAGGGCCGCCCTAAGAGAATTGAACAAGATTCTCAAAGGGGTAATATTGATGCACCTAGTTGTTCCAATAATAAGAGGAACAAGGATGATCATAGAACCTTGCATGCTCCTAGTGAACCTGTTATAGATACACCTGAAAACCCAAATGATATTTCTGTTTCTGATGCTGAGACACAATTTGGTGATGAATGTGAGCCTAGTGATAATATTAATGATGATGTTCATGTTGATGCTTAGCCTAGTAATGATTATGATGTGGAGATTTGAAATCAGATTTGCTCCCTTGGTGGTTTTGGTAATTTATAACAACATATATGTCATTGAACTAATGCTTGCATCAAGTATGTTTCAGGAAAAGTTCAATGATGGCTTGGCAAAGAGATTGTGGAATACCCCAAGATGCATGGAAATGGATTGGCAAAGATTCAAGCAAGAGGACTCTACAATTTATATTTATGAGAAATCACTTTGAGTCCATAGGAAAGCCAATACTATTAAAAGGGGGTAAAGTTTTGTTGGTGAACAAAATGCTCATATGTGCACAAGTGATAGTCACCAAAGACACCCACAAACTCTCCCACCAAAGTCTGTCCTAAGCCAAACACTCAAAATCGGTGAAACCAACATTCCACATTCGATGCCACCGATTCCAAACCCTAGATAGACTCAGCCAAACCCTGACCCTTCGGTACAGCCGATACTTCTTTCGGTGCCACCGAGTTGGGCTGCCAACTTTCTATTACGCAAGTTCACAGTTTTGGTCCCTCTGAGATTGTTGAATCAGCGTCACCGAGATTGGGCATTCTGACCGTTGGTCACCTTATCGGTGCAACTAAGATTTCTATATCGGTCCCTCTGAGATTCAAAAGTTCCCACCTTTCGGTCACTTCGGTTCCATCGAGATTAACACATTGGTGTCACTGAGTTGGTCATTTTGTGTGTAACGGTTGGATTTTTGGGGATGCCTATATATACCCCTTCACCACCACCTACTCGACAGAGAAGCACTCAGAACCATTCCATACCTATCCTATCAGTTTTCTGAGAGAGAACCACCTACCCTTGTGTTGAGGTCAAGATCTTCCACTCTAACCATATGGATCTTGATTTCTAGCCCCCCAAGTTGCTTTCCACCAATCCCATCTCTTCTACCAAGCCATATCTATGAGAGAGTGATTGTGTGTTGAGGAGTCTATCATCTTGAAGCACAGGGGCAAGGAGTTCATCGACATTACCAAGCCTATTACCTTTTGGAGGGTGGTGCCTCCTAGATTGGTTAGGTGTCGCTTGGGATCCTCCTACTTTGTGTTGTGGAGTGAACCAAGAAGTTTGTAAGGGAAAGTAGATCGCCTACTTCCTGAAGATCTACCCTGAGTAAGGCTAGGCCTCCATGGACGTAGGCTGTCATGGTATAGTCAAGGTTGCTTCTTTGTGGAACCCTCCGTGGGTAGAGCCCTCCGTGCACGCTCGCGACCATTACCCTCCGTGGGTTGAAGACTCCATGAACGTGGATGTATGATTGCACCACCTATCGAAACCACGGGAAAAATCATCGTGTCACCAATTGTTTTTGCTTTCCTTACCCTCTCTTTACTTACATGTGCAATGTCTTTAATTTCTGTCGCAATACTCTTAGACATACATGTGTAGGGTGTACTTGACATACTATGAATGTTAAAATCTGAAAATAATTAAAATTGGGGAAAAGTATATTTTCATTTGGTCAAGTAGTCTAATCACCCCCCTTCGAAACCTACTTTCGATCCTACAAGATTGAACCTGCTATTGATCTTGATAACCCACAACCTAAGAATAAAAGATATGATAAAAGGGACTTTATTGCTAGGAAACATTGTAAAGAAAGAGAACCATGGGTTTAGAAATGCATGCCCTTTCCTCCTAAACCATCGAAGAAAAAGGATGATGAGGATTTTGAGCGCTTTGTTGAAATGCTTAGAACTGTCTTCTTGCGTATGCGCTTGACCGATATTCTGAAAATGGCTCCTTATGCTAAGTATATGAAAGATATTGTTACTAATAAAAGAAAGATACCAGAAGCTGAGATTTCCACCATGCTTGCTAATTATACTTTTACGGGTGGAGTACCAAAGAAGTTAGGAGATCCAGGAATACCAACTATACCATGCTCTATTAAAGGGAATTATGTTAAAACCGCTTTATGTGATTTGGGAGCTGGTGTTAGTGTTATGCCTTTCTCTTTATATCGTAGACTTGATTTGAATAAGTTGACATCTACTGAAATCTCTTGGCAAATGGCTAATAAATCAACTGCTCTACCTATCGGTATTTGTGAGGATGTACCTGTCATAGTTGCAAATGCTACTATCTTGACTGGCTTTGTTATTCTTGATATTCCCGAGGACGACGGTATGTCGATCATCCTTGGTAGACCCTTTTTGAATACTGCAGGGGCTGTTATTGATTGCAACAAGGGCAATGTCACTTTTCATAGTAATGGTAATGAGCATACGGTACACTTTTCGAAGAAACAACCTCAAGTTCATAGTATCAACTCCATCAAAAAATTCCAACGATTATTATTGGAGACTTTGAATTCCCTCTTCCTACTATCAAGAAGAAATATGATATACTTATTATTGGGGATATACATATCCCCATTGAGGTAACTTAGTGTTATTCGAAAATTCTTCGGTTTCATGTTACTCGAAAGAAGTTTATTAATAAGACTTGATCAACCTTATTGATGGATTCCTTTTGATGAGCATGAGATGGATGAATTTAGAAAGCACAACTTTCTGCATCCAACTTTTACTTTCTGTTAGTTAGGTTAAATGAAGTAAGAATGCTATTATTTTTCTGTTTTCTGTGTTTCCCGTGCAATAAAAAAGTGACCTAAAAATAAAAGTTCTTCAAATGTCCTAAAAATGGAGTATGATTTTTTCTGGAATATTTAAATGTTTTTGGCACTAAGCACACTTCACGGGGCTGCACCAGTGGGCCACAAGCCCACAAGGCGCGGCCACCCCCTGGCTACGCCTAGCAGGCTTGTGGGCCCCCGTGCCCCCTCCACTTATTCCAGCACCCATTCACTTCATCTTCCTCTAGAAATTGCTCAAACCAGTGTTCTTGCTCATTTTGCTGCTATTTTCGATCTCCTTGCTCAAAGCTTCGTTCGCAAAACTATTTTGGGAGATTGTTCCTCGGTATGTGACTCCTCCAATGGTCCAATTAGTTTTTGTTCTAGTGCTTTATATATTGCAATTTTTTGCTGCTATGGTGACCTTGTTCTTGAGCTTGCATGTCAAATTTGTATGGTCCCAAGTAGTTTTGATGCATGATATAGTCTCTAGGCACTTGAGTGCGTAGTTGCTATGAGATTTGTTGAGTTTTGTTCACCTTTATTTTGGGTCACTAAAAGTTTCAGAATTTTTCAGAAATGTTGAGGAGATTATTAAGAGGCTCTTCAAGCCGGAGTTCTAAGGAAGATGAAAATGAAATGAGGGAGAAACCCAAGTATAATCTTCCCCGCGTTGCAAAAGTTCGACCATGTGAATGGTAGTGTGACACATTGTTGAGGGCGGCCGGAATTTATGAAGATTTCTATTATTTGGCTAAGAATGCAGGCATCACCGACTTCCTCAACGATAAGTGTCACCAGTACCTCTTGCTTACGAATACCTTTGTGCAAAATTTTCACTTTCGTTCTAGGGAAGACCCTCCTATAGTAGAATTTCACTTATATGATGTGCCTAAGAAAATGAACGTTTATGATTTTTGCAAAGTTTGCAAAATACCCTATGAGGGCAGCATCAGGGAACCATGTCCTCGAGACATGGAAGATTTTATTGCCACAGTCACTACAGAGGAAGAGAGAGGTGTGTCAAAGGCAAGAGCATCTTGTTTACATTTTCCTGTGCTACGCTACTATTCATTATTCGCGGGAAGATGTTTAGTTGGTCGCTGGGAGAGTCAAAGTCTTAGTGCCGCTGACCTCGCTATTTTGCGCCATGCTTTATTTGCTGACAGAACCTTTAGTCTGGGTGCTATGGTGGCCCAACGGTTGAACACCAACCGTTCGAAGGGGCCCATATTCGGAGGTATCTATGCATCTCGTTTAGCTAAACATTTTGAGGTACCCATTAGGCTTCACGAGAAAGATGAGAGGCTGCTACCCGCGAAGCTTTTAGATTATGACCGTATGGTAGCCCATGATGTTATTAAGAAAAATGATCATAGGAGGCTGCTTTACAACTTAGTTTTTAGCCAGAGTACTTGTGAAATTATTACTCTACCTGCTTCTTCTTTGTTCGATATTCACTCAGGCAGGTACACCATTATGCCCGGAGACATTTGCAGATATTGGGGTTTGACGCAACCCCCAGCTCCAGAGCCGACACCAGCCCTTGATCCGTACCTGGAGCCAGTCTTTCTGTGGAAGCCACAGGAGTTCGCTAACCAATGAAACTATGAGGACGCTCCTGAGTATCCGGGAGAGAGCTCTTTCCAGCCATGGGCCTAGACCAACTTAGGCCAAAAGCCTAAGCTTGGGGGAGTACGTATTTCTCACCGAATTTACGTTCATGTTCACACACTCATCTTACTAGTCGGTGTTCATACTCTTTCATTGTACCAACCATGGTAGTTTACTTTGTTGTTTCGTTTTCTTCTTATGTGTTTAGTTAACTTTGAGAAATATACAAAAAAATAAGTTCTAGTTTTATTTCCAGTTGCTTAGTTGTAGCATTAAAAAGAAAAACCCCAAAATATTTTTCATTCTTCTTTTGCTTTCTAGGAGCTTTCCCGTGTAAATATTTTTCTCGTTCTTGTTTTGATTTCTCTTTCTTCGGGTCGTAAGGAGAAGACCATAATGAAAAATGTCGAGTGGCTCTCATATGCATTACTGTTTACCTATTAGAGAGCCCATGTTACCTTGTCTTCTCCTTTGAGTTATTGTTTGCAGATTCCAGCTTAGTCCAATGCATGTGCACTCTTATTATTATTGTCCGGACCCCGATCCTAAGCCATAAGAATCCAGCCTGTAACACATCACATCACTTTGCAGTCTCACGCACGGTTATCTCCACGGCTGCGACCTTACCTGGGCCGGGACTGTTGGCGTCTTTTGACTCACGTATGTGAATGTGTCGCTAGCATTCAAATGTCAAAGAACCCGGGCTGACATGACTAGTCGTAGAACCAAAGTGGCACATCCATACAGGGACAGGCATACGTAACCCAGCAATGCAAGTGTCGATCTCTAGCGTGTGTAGACGAGTCATAGCAAGCTACAAGGACTCCATTACGTCGTGGGACATAAATGTCATCACTACACGTAGACGAGTCGTAGCAGGCTACAGAGACTCCATTACACTACGAGACATTTTCCTGAAGGGACAGACACAACAGCAAAGAAGGATACATGTCGGTCAATCAATGTGTCCGCAGCAGTAGCAAGCTACCAAGGCTCGGTGGAAGCACAAAGAGGCATTTCCCCGTAAAGAGTACTACTAAAGGCACAAAACTAGGTGTCGAATCCCATACATACCGTTGCACGTCACACGTACACACGACATGCTCGATATGCATAGATACAACTATGGCATCACAACATAACCATACAACATTACAACATTTATTTAGAAGGCTCGAAAGAGCCAATACAATAAGATGTTACAAACAGGGGTCACAAGACCCAACATTCAGAGCATTCAATCAAACAAGCGGAAGTTTAAATATGTCTGGGTACAGACATCTACAAAAGTGGCTAGAGGAGCCTGAAAAGCTACAACGACCCTACCAAAGGAACCAGACCTTTGTCTGGGATTCCCAAGCTAATCCGGTAAACATCGAACTTCACGTCATAAGTACCACTAATGAGATTGACGTCTCCTCTGCAAAAACATAATTAAGCAAATGTGAGTACAAGGGTACTCAGCAAGACTTACATTAGAACTAACTACATATGCATCAATATCAATGAAGGGGGTTGTGGAATTTATTGCAGCAAGCCAGCTTTGACTCTTGGCTAACCTATACTATGACTACAAGTAGTATCTTTGAGGTGGGATAGTGCACACGAGTCCACATATTCTCCAATCAATACACCACCATGGATCCACTTCCGTCTCCCTACGAGAAGGCCATCCATAGCAATCACACTTATCTTGCGCATTTTAGAGTATCCACTTCAAGTTTTCTATGAACCGCATAAGTTCTCCAAGTAGTCCATATCCGAGGACGCAGCTATTCGAAAAGATTATTTCACCCTATAGGGGTATACTTCTTCACACACGCTCTCGTCACTTATCACCATATGCACGTCATGATTCTCGACAACCTTCAAGCGGAAGCACTAGCATGGGCGTCGGCCACGACCGTCAACCACACAAGACCCTAGTCCAGGTTTATCGCCTATTTGAGACTGAACCCGCACGGAAGTCCGACCGAAGTTTCCTCTACGGCCTCAAACGATGTGCGTAGGGTTCCCAAGCCCACCGTTCGGGTGCCAGTTGGTACACCGTGCCACTGTGCGTCTACCGTATCACAGCCCACCCCGTCGGGCAGCGCTATACACGGCCACCATCACTTTTCCTACAAACACCAAAAACTAATTGCGACTTATGGACAAAGGTCTAGGCGATTAATAAGCCGAGAGGGGTCGAGTTACCAGAGCCCAATGTGTGGTAGTAACTGTCTTGGTTCACAAACACATAGCTCAGTTCTTAAGGTCGGTCCCAATGAGACAACCCGCCATGTACTCCTACATGGCCTCTCATCGCTACCTTTACCAAATCATGTTCACACACTTAACTCTCACATATTAGGACATGAATACTGCCATTCCGATCCATCACCCAGATGTATCAGACCCGACCCGACATGACTCTAAGCATAGCAGGCACAGTAAGTAAGCAAGCATGGATGAGTAAGCACAACAAGGCTCAAGCAGTTGTGTCACGCCCAAGATGCGGTCCTATCCTTATTTCGGCACGAGGGCCTCGACAGGGATAGAAGCACATCTCGTCGTGTTGCAAGAATGGATATCATTACAAGTACATGTACAGAAGAGATGAGTATATGGAATTGGCTTATACTTGCCACAAGCTACATCAGAGTCACATGAACACAACATCATACTCAAACATCATACGGAAGAGCAGGGTCCGACTACGGATGAAATCAAACGATAAAATGACATCCACCCTTGCTATCCCAGGCTGTCGCCTGGAACCCATCCCAGATCGATGATGATGAAGAAGAAGAACTCCAAATCAAACAAACATCACGCTCACGTTAATTCATCGCATTACCTGTACCGCAACTGTTGTTGTAGGAATCTGTGAGCCATAGGGACTCAGCAATCTCATCCAAGGGTATCAAGACTATTAAAGCTTAATGGGTGAGGTATGGTTAAGTGGTGAGGCTGCAGCAAGCAACTAAACATTTATTTGAGTGGCTAACTAATGAGTACAGGAAGTAAAGTATGGTGGTCTACGCATAACAGACGTGAACTAGCAATGATCACTAACTGATCCTGAACACCTACTTACGTCAAACATAACCCCACCGTGTTCTCTTTCGGATAATAACTCACGAGAAGAGATAGTCACGGTTATGCACATAGTTGGTGTATTTTATTAGAGTTTACTTCAAGTTTGCTATGACTGGGTGTTAAACAAAATATCCAAGTTTGCCACATAACCGTGGGCACGGCTTCTCGAAAAGATTTAACCCTACAGGGGTGCTCCAACTCATACA
Organism: Hordeum marinum; assembly: GCA_022496015.1. Lineage (NCBI taxonomy): Eukaryota > Viridiplantae > Streptophyta > Magnoliopsida > Poales > Poaceae > Hordeum > Hordeum marinum. Next base: position 187,513,305 of record CM039677.1, on the reverse strand, counting down.
TCACAAATTAACCACACGCAGCGGGAATAACCTCAACCACAGATCTCGTGATCTTCCTAGGAAATTCCAAAGGAAATCCGACACCTCGATATAGCCCGAAGAAGATCAGAGTTCCTCACTCAAGACGTTCGAGAAAGGTAAAACAAATCTAGCAAGGCCGCCCGGCGTGTCGACGAACCCGATAGGAGCCGCATATCTCGTTCTCAGGACACGACCAGATGAGCACAACATACAGTGGCCTGATAGAAATCTCCCGAGTTGCCCCGGGTTGGCCCCGCACACGACTCTAGTTTGGACCAACACTCATGAGGAGCACTAGCCCAGGGGCTGATTAAATTATCTGCGGGTGCCGGCGGGTCCCTAAGCAATTTTATTAGTTATTAGGCAAATGTAGTACCAATGTTGGGCCTTACCAGACAAGCTTTATCCTAAAATGAAAATCAAGGGGGTCCCCATAACAACCCCGAGCATGTTAGGAGCGCTCAATTATGGAACAAAACACCGGTTCACAAGTAACTAGGGGCGGCAAGAGTGCAACAAAACACCGAGCAAAAGGCCAAGCCTTCCACCTTTACCAAGTATATATGTGCATTAAATTAAATAGTAGCAATATTGTGATATAACAAAAGAATGTCCATGTTGACACATGGAAGCAATTGCACCTGCAGCTAGAAACGCTATAAGAAGGGCTGAGCAAGCGGTAACATAGCCAAACAAAGGTTGCTGGGATGTGGAGGGGTCAAAGGCTTATCACGGCAATGTTGGGAGGCTTGACAAACAAGTGGTAGGTAGCGAGACATAGCGATAAAAATGAGACATCTAGCATGGCAATGATAGTAATGGTATCCAGGGAAATGTGTCATCTTGCCCGATATCCCGCTCGGAAGAAGAACGAGTCCATGAAGAAGACGGGCCAACGTAGTCGAACGAATCCTCACACTCCGAACGCTTTCGAAACTCTATCGAGAAGAAGCAATCCGGAAACAACAATCAACACAAGATACACCACAACATATGCATGACATGATGTGCAAACAAATATGATGCATGTCCGGTTTAAATATGCAAGGCATGACAAGCAAGAACAACAAACAACTACTACACATTTAGTGAAGTTCAATATGCAATGAGTTGCATATTGACGAAACTCCACGTTCGAATTATTTAGTTCACTCTCGTTAGGTACACGGCAATATTAAATGTTGTTAGGCATGGCAAGAGCTGAAGCATAAGTAAACTATACTATCTAGGCATTTTAAATGAGGTCAGAAACAACTTATAGTATTTTCGAAATGACCCCATATGTTAATTTCGAAATTGGTCCAGATCTGAACTAATCATATTTTATATTTTTTAAACAACATAATAAAGCATACCATGCAATTCTACATGTCATTCTAGTCTATTTACATATATAGAACATCTCAAACGGAGCTACGGTCTAAAAGATATGAGCAACACAAGATGCACATGTCATGAATGCAAATGCATGGAAATTACCATCACAAACATTTCAAATCATGAATGCAGCAAGTTATTATGAAACTACATGAGATTCTAATCAAGTTTCATATATGGCATGTCCAAAATAGAGCTACGGTTCAACCACAAACACCAAAACAAGTTTTATAAGAAATCTGCCCATAACAGCAACTTAGCATTTTGCACACATGAAACAACAAGCTACAATATTCTAAAATGCACAAACTAAGCATTGGGCAGTAGCATATAACACACACTTCATTTCATCTCCATATATCATATTCAAAACATGCATGGATCACATGGTAGGAAGCTCACAAGGTAGCTACTTGAAAACAGTTTCAGACTTAGTGAAAATAGCAGTTTTTGATAGTGCAGTTTTTATCATGAAGGCATATTGACAACAGTAAATCTATATGCTACAGGGCATATTATAGCATGAAAATTAACAGCATACTAAAGGACATTATCTACTACAAATAACTCCATTACACCAACCCCAAAGGAGTTCTAGATCACTAGCAAACACATGACAAGACAACAACAAAATATTACAGATTCCACACTTCAAAATATTTAGGACCCTCAGAACAACAGTATTTATAGCAAGTTGTCAACAACAAAATAACACCTATACATGCATTTCTATGGCAAGCAAAATGTCCAGGGGCTAGGACACATATCAAAGGGCATATCTCATGTTCAAAATTATTTCAAATCTTGCATGTATTAAATCACACGAAAATAACAAAAGGGCGTCACAGCAAAATGACATGCAACAAAATGCTCACATGACAAAACTAAATGCACATATAAATTCTACTACCCCGAAAACATACATAAAATGCATAGGATCATGTAGGGAACTATGTCACATTCAATTACGCAAGTTATGGCATAATTTATTAGCAAGGTCATTTATGCAATAAAATGCAACATCTCATTAAACAGTTTTTTATCATGCATGACAAAGGGATATAAATAATCTAGACATTTTACATATTACAAATTTATAGTTTTTAACCTAAGATGCACGGGTAATAATTATGCCCGTTGCAACATAATGACGTACATGCAAAATGAGAGAAAATGACATGTTAAACATTTTTAAAAACATGGATGAATATGGCATATTATGAATCTACACAAAATTCTAAACGTTCTACATGTATAAAACATTTGGATCCGATGCATGGTTATTTATATTAGCATGTTAAAATGATGCATTTTTCTGAAAATATGCAATGCCATAGATAAATGATAATTCACAGAATGTAAAAAAAACAGCCGGGCCGAAACAGTTGGGCGCTGGATGGCTAAACCGCGCCTAGGGCGATGCATAGCAGCAGGGAGGTGGGCTGGGCAGAGGCTCACCTAGTGGGCCTGGCCCAGTCGGAGAGGAGGCCGGGCAGTGCAGGCGAGGGAGCTGGGCCGATGGCCCACGTGCGGGCGTCGCACACGGGCGCGGGGCTTCGTCCTGTCGTCCTCCTCCTCGTAGGGACGAATGACGGTGGAGCAAGGCCGGCGGCGGCGCAACGGAGCAAGGAGGCCGGCGGGGAGCTTCGAGGACGGGGAGATCCGGCCACTCCGCACCGGATCCGAGCGACGGCGGCGGCTCGGAAGCTCCGGCGAGGCCATGGAGGTCTGCACCACGAGAGAGAGAGGAGAGGGGGGGGGGTTAGGCGCAGGGGAGGAGAAGGGAAAAGAGGAGAGGGGCGGCAAGGGAGGGAACTCGTCTGGCGGCGGCATGGTTCCGCGAGGAGCTCCGGCAATCGGAGATGGCAAGGCCGGGCGCCGGGCTGGCACGGGGAGCTGCGGGAGCTCGGGGAGGCAGCGGGGCTCGGGCGTTCACAGGGAGCGATGGCGGCGGTGCTCGGCCCAGATCGGGCCCGGGCGGGCTTAGATGGGCCTGGGCAGGCCTGGTGGCTGGAGGGAGGAGGCTGGCTCGGCTGGGGCATGGTTGGCTCGGAAATCGAGGAGGATTAGGGTTAGCTGCCAAATTAGGTAGGGGAGGGGATCTATTTATAGTTTTAGGGGCTAGGGTTGATCATTCCGGAGCCGATTTCGGCCGTGCGATCGTAATCGGACGGCCGGATCAGGGCAAGGGTGGTGGCTGTGTGTGGAGTGGGCTAAGAAGACACGAGAGAGAGAGAGAATGACGGCTCGTGACACGAGGTTTGAAAACACCGAAAAACATCCGATAATAAACCGATGACCGCACTTCTACGGTTGACCGATGGGGTATCAAACAAACTCAGAACGCGACAAAATTCAACAAGCGGTCTACCTACAATATAGCAAGACCGCACGCCGAGTTTCGACCCAATCCAAGAATATTTTTAGCGTGCCTTTTAAAACATTTTTAAAATGATGCCGCGGGCGCGTGCATGTGTGGTTGGTCTCAAAATGGTCAGCGACGAGAATGGAGAGAACCGGCAACTACGAACGGATGCAAGTTTTGAAAACGAGTGATGATGCTATGCAGATGATGCGAATGATGCGACGATGAATGCGACAACCAGACGAAACATAGACGAGAATGGAAATAAAAGGGGAATCTTCTCGAGCGTCGGGCTGTTACAAGTTGCTACTCATGCTAAGTGGTTTCAACTATTTACTATGGCAAAGACATGTCATGCAAAGGAATGGGTTTAACTACTTAGAACATGTAACAGTTGAATCATGATTGTCCTAATGCAATAAAAGAGAGCAAGAGTGAGAGAGTGGGTTCATATCAGTATGCTCAAGGGGGTTTGCTTGCCTGACAGTCCTGAAGATATTATTTCTCTTCATCAGTGTCAACGATCACATAGTCAGAAGCATCATCTATCGAGAGGGAACAAACACCGGCAAACAAGAAATGTGTTGGAAATATGCCCTAGAGGCAATTACAAATTAGTTATTATCATATTTCCTTATTCATGATAATCGTTTATTATCCATGCTATAATTGTATTGATCGGAGACTTAGATGCATGTGTGGATACATAGACAAAACCATGTCCCTAGTATGCCTCTAATAGACTAGCTCGTTGATCAAAGACGGTTAAGGTTTCCTAGCCATTGACATGAGATGTCATTTGGTAACGGGATCACATCATTAGGAGAATGGTGGGATGGACAAGACCCAAACTACAAGCGTAGCATATGATCGTGTCAGTTTAATGCTACTGTTTTCTGCATGTCAAGTATTTGTTCCTATGACCATGAGATCATGCAACTCACTGACACCAGAGGAGTGCCTTGTGTGTATCAAATGTCGCAACATAACTGAGTGACTATAAAGGTACTCTACAGGTATCTCTGAGGGTGTCTGTTGGGTTGGCATGGATCAAGACTGGGATTTGTTACTCCGTGTGACGGAGAGGTATCTCAGGGCCAACTCGGTAACACAGCATCACAACAAGCCTTGAAAGCAATGTGACTAAGTGTTAGTCATGGGATCTTGTATTATGGAACGATTAAAGAGACTTGTCGGCAACGAGGTTGAACTAGGTATGGAGATACCGGCGATCGAATCTCAGGCAAGTAAACATACCGAAGAACAAAGGGAACATCATACGGGATTAACTGAATCCTTGACATAGAGGTTCGACCGATAAAAATCTTCATAGAATATGTAGGAACCAATATGGGCATCCAGGTCCCGCTATTGGTTATTGATCGTAGAGGTGTCTCGATCATGTCTACATAGTTCTCGAACCCGCAGGGTCTGCACACTTAAGGTTCGGTGACGTTTCGGTAGTATAGAGTTATGTATGGTGGTGACCGAAGGTTGATCGGAGTCCCGGATGAGATCCCGGACGTCACGAGGAGCTTTGTAATGGCCCGGAGGTAAATATTGATATATAGGAAGTCCCATTTTGGTCGCCGGAAAAGTTTCGGGCTAATCGGTAATGTACCGGGAGTGCCGGTAGTGTACCGGGAGACCACCGGGAGGGGTATTTAGAACCAAGAGGCTTCATGGGCTGTGGGAGAGTAAATACCAGCCTTTTGTGGGCTGGTGGAAGTCCCACACAAGGCCCATGCGGCTGGGAGAAAAAGCCCAAAGGGAAAAAGGTGGAAAAGGCCAAAAAAGGAGGAATCCTAGTCCTACTAGGATTGGAGGAGTCCTCCTCTCCTCCCCACTTTGGCCGACCCAAGGGCTGGCTTTTTGGCAGCCAAACATCCTCCTCCTCTCCTCCTATATATACTAGAGGATTTTAGGCTTTTGGCACAGATTTTTCAGCCATGTGCTACCCGTTCCTCTAGTGCATAGTTTCTCCTCTAGATCGGTTTTCTATAGTGCTTAGGCGAAGACCTGCCGGAATAGCTCCACCACCATCGCCATAGCGCCGTCATGCTGCCGGAGAACTCTTCTACCTCTCCGCTCTCTCTTGCTGGATCAAGAAGGTGGAGATCGTCATCAAGCTGTACGTGTGCTGAACGCGGAGGTGCCGTCCGTTCGGCGCTAGATCGGAAGGACCGTGATCAAGATTGCGAGACGGATCATGACGAGATCGCGGGACAGAGCATGATGAGATCGCGGGACGGATCGTGATGAGTTCGTGGGACGGATCGTGATTGGATCGCGGGACGGATCGTGATGAGATCGCGGGACGCTCGGCGATTTGGATCGCGAAGACGTTCGACTACACCAACCACGTTTCTTAACGCTTCCCGCTTAGCGATCTACAAGGGTATGTAGATCCACTCTCCCTCTCGTAGATGCTCATCACCATGGATAGATCTTGCATGTGCGTAGGAATTTTTTTGTTTCCCATGCAACGTTCCCCAACAGTGGTATCAGAGCTAGGTCTATGTGTAGATGAGATCTCGAGTAGAACACAAAGAGTTTGTGGGCGTTGATGCTTAGATTGCTTCCTCCCTTGGTCGTGTTTTGGTTCAGGGGTATTGTGAGATGAAGCGGCCCGGACCAACATTACTCGTACGCTTACGAGGGACCGGTTCCCTGAAACGCAACTTGTTGCATAGATGGCTTGCGGGTGTCAGTTTCTCTCACTTTAGTTGGATCGGATTCGACAAAGGCGGTCCTTGAGAAGGTTGAAAAGCAACTAGTGTATCACCGTTGTGGTTTATGCGTAGGTGAGAATGTAATGCTTGTATGACCTGCGTGTCAATCATTAAGCGCAATGTAATGCTTTACTTTATTGCGAAACGGTAGCAATAGTAGTAGAAGCATGGTGGGCGTGACAACCCCGATGGCGACACGTTGTTGGAGATCAAGATGATGGAGATCATGGTGTCATGCCGGTGACGATGGAGATCATGCCGGTGCTTTTGTGATGGAGATCAAAAGCACAAGTTCATGGCCATATCATGTCACTTATGATTTGCATGTTATGTTAATCCCTTTATGCACCTTGTTTTGCTTAGGACGACGGTAGCATTATAAGGTGATCCCTCACTTAATTTCAAGATAAATTCTGTTCTCCCCGAGTGTGCACCGTTGTGAAAGTTCTTCGTGTCGATACACCACGTGATGATCGGGTGTGATAGACTCTACGTTCACATACAACGGGTGCAAGCCAGTGTTGCACATGCAAAACAGTCGGGTTAAACTTGACGAGCCTAGCATGTACACACATGACCTCGGAACACAAGAGACCGAAAGGTCGAACATGAGTCATATAGTAGATATGATTAACATGATGATGTTCAGCATTGAAACCACCTCAACTCACGTGATGATCGGACTTGAGTTGGTGAATTTGGATCATGTATCACTCGAATGACTGGAGGGATGTCAATTTGAGTGGGAGTTCTTAAGTAATATGATTAATTGAACTCATTATCATGAACATAGTCAATAGTGTCTGTGCAAATTATGTTGTAGATCACTTGCTCACGCTGTAGCTCCCTTGAATTTTTATATGTTCCTAGAGAAATAGAGTTGAAAGATGTTGGTAGCAATATTGCGTACTGGGTCCGTGATTTGAGGATTGTCCTCATTGCTGAACGGAAGGCTTATGTCCTTAATGCACCGCTCGGTGCGCCAACCCCTCTAGCGTGGTTTGTAGATGTTGTGAACATCTGTCAGGCATGTTCTGATGACTACTTGATAGATTAGTGCGTCATGCATTAGGGCTTAGAATTGAGGCTCCAAAACATTTTGAACGTCACAAAACATATTAGATGTTCTAAGAGCTAAAATTAGGATCTCAGGCTCGTGCCCATGTTGCGAGATATGAGATCTCCAACAAGATTCTTTGCCTGCAAGATGAAGGAGAATAGCTCAATCGTTGAGCATGTGCTCAGATTGTCTGGGTGCTACAATCACTTGAATCGAGTGGGAGTTGAGCTTCCACATGAGATAGCGATTGATATAGTTCTCCAAGTCACTGTCACTAAGCTACTAGAACTTGGTGATGAACTATAAAACACCAGGGATAGAAATAATGATCCCTGAGCTGTTCGCGATGCTTGACACCGTGAAGGTAGAAATCAAGAAGGAGCGTCAAGTGTTGATGGTTAGTCAAACCACTAGTTTCGAGAAGGGCAAGTGCAAGGAGGGAAACTTCATGGATAGCAAGTCAGTTGCTGCTCCAGTGAAGCAACCCAAAGTTGAACTCAAACCCGAGACTAAGTGCTTCGATTATGAGGAGAGCGGTCGCTGAAGCGGAACAACCCTAGATACTTGGTAGATAAGAAGGATGGCAACATCAACAGAAGTATATTTGATATAGGTGTTATTGATGTGTACCTTTCTAGTACTCCTAGTAGCACCTGGGTATTGGATACTGGTTCGGTTGCTAAATGTTAGTAACTCGAAATAAAAGCTACGGAATAAACGGAGAACTAGCTAAGGGTGAGGTGAAGATGTGTGTTGGAAGTGTTTCCAAGGTTGATGTGACCGACATCGCACGCTCTCTCTACCTTCGGGAGTAGTAACAAACCTAAATAAGTGTTATTTGGTGTTTTGCATTGAGCATGAACGTGATTAGATTGTGTTTATTGCAACACGGTTATTCATTTAAGTTAGAGAATAATGGTTATTCTGTTTACATGAATAATACCTCCAATGGTCATGCACCCAGTGAGAATGGTTTGTTGAATCTTGATCGTAGTAATACACATGTTCATAACATTGATGCCAAAAGATGCAAAGTTAATAATGATAGTACCACATACTTGTGGCACTGCCGCTAAATGTCATATTGGTATAAAACGTATGAAGAAACTCCATGCTGATGGATCTTTGGACTCTTTCGATTTCGAATCGGTTGAGACATGCGGACCATGCCTCTTGGTCAAAGATGACTAAGGACCCCATTTTCTGGTTTGACGGAGCGGGCAAGTGATTTATTGGAAATGATACATGTTGATCTATGCAATCCAATGAGTCTTGAAGCGTGCGGTGGATATCGTTATTTTCTTACCTTCACTGATGATTTGGGTAGATATAGTGTATGTTTACTTAATGAAACACAAGTCTGAATCGTTTGAAAAGTTCAAGAAAATTCAGAGTGAAGTTTAAGATCGTCGTGACAAGAAGATAAAAATATCTGCGATATGATCGTGGAGGTGAATATCTGAGTTACGAGTTTGCCATACAACTTTAGACAATGTGAAAGTTGTTTCACAACACACACCACCTGGAACACCATAGTGTGATGGTATGTCCGAACGTCATAGTCGTGCTCTATTGGATATGGTGCATGTTATGATGTCTCTTATCGTTTTGCTACTATAATTTTGGGGTTGTGCATTAGAGACAACTACATTCACTTTAAATAGGGCACTATCTAAATCCGTTGAGATGACACCGTGTGAATTATGGTTTGATAGAAACCTACGCTGTCATTTCTTGATGTTTGGGGCTGCGATGCTTGTGTGGAAAATGTTTTCACCTAATGAGCTCGAACCCAAAGTAGACAAATGCATCTTCGTAGAATACCCTAAGAACAGTTGGGCGAACCTTCTATCTCAGATCCAAGCATAAAGTGTTTGTTGCTAAAATGGGTCCTTTCCCGAGAAAAAGTTTCTCTCGAAAGAATTGAGTGGGAGGAAGATAGAACTTGATGAGGTTGTTGAACCTTTGTTTCTACTAGAGAGTAGCGCATCACAGAAAGATGTTTCTATGGAACCTACGTCAGTTGAAGAGGAAGTAAATGATGATGATCATGAAGCTTCAGATCAAGTTACTATCAAACCTCGTAGGTCGACAAGGATGTGTACTGCTCCTGAGCGGTACGACAACCCTATCTTGGAGGTCATGTTGTTGGACAACAATGAACTTACGAGCTGTGGAGAAGCAATGATGGGTCCGGATTCCGACAAATGGTTAGAGGCCATGAAATCCGAGAAAGGATCCATATATGAAAACCAAGTATAGACTTTGGTAGACTTGCTCGTTGGACGGCAGGTCGTTGAGTACAAATGGATCTTTAAAATGAAGACAGACGCTGATGGTGAATGTCACCATTTATAAAGCTCGACTTGTCGCAAAGAAGTTTCTGGCAAGTTCAAGGAGTTGGCTGTGATGAGACTTTCTCTCATAGCGATGCTAAAGTCTGTTAGAATTATGTTAGCAGTTGCTGCATTTTTCAATTATGAAATCTGGCAGATGGATGCCAAAACATCGTTTCCTTTCTTGAGGAAAGGTTGGATGTGATACAACCAGAAGGTTTTGTCAGTCCTAAGGATGCTAAAAGGTGTGCAAGCTTTAGTGATCCTTCTATGAACTGAAGCAAGCATCTCAGAGTTGGAATATACACTTTGATGAGGTGATTAAAGTTTTTTGAGTCTATACAAAGTTTACGAGAAACTTGTATTTACAATAAAGTGAGTGGGAGCACTGTGGAGTTTTTGATAAGCATATGTGGTTGACATATTGTTGATCGGAAATGATGTAGAATTTCTGGAAAGCATCAAGGGTTGTTTGAAAAGAGTTTCAAAGGAAGATCTGGATAAAGCTACCTAATTGTTGAGTATCAAGATCTATAGAGATAGATCAAGATACTTGATGAGACTTTCAATGAGTACATACCTTGACAAGATTTTGAAAGAGTTCAAAATGGATCAGTGAGAGAAAGAGTTCTCGCCTGATTTGTAAGGTATAAAGGTGAGTAAGACTCGATGCCCGTGACTGCAGAAGATAGAGAGTGTCATCCCCTATGCTTCAGTCATAGGCTCTATCATGTATGCAATGCTGTGCAGAAGACCCGATGTCAGCCTTGCCATAAGTATGGCCGGAAGGTTTCAAAGTGATCCTGGAATGTAGCACTGGACAACGGTCAAGATTATCCTTAGTAACTAAAAGACTAAGGAGATGTCTCTCGATTATGGAGGTGATAAAGAGTTCATCGTAAAGAGTCACGTCGATGCAAGCTTTAACACAAATCCGGATGACTCGTAGTAGCAATCTGGATACGTATAGTGGAGCAGCCATTTGGAATAGTACCAAGTGGAGTGTGGTAGCAGTGTTTACGGTTTGACATAGAAATTTGCAAAGTACACACGGATCTGAATGTCGCAGACCCGTTGACTATAAGACCTCTCTCACATGCAAAGCATGATCGAGCCCCAGAACTCATTGGGTGTTAGATTCATAACAATGCAAATCACATGGTGATGTGAACTAGATTATTGACTCTAGTGCAAGTGGGAGACTGTTGGAAATATGCCCTAGAGGCAATAATAAATTATTTATTATCATATTTCCGTGTTCATGACAATCGTTTATTATCCATGCTATAATTGTATTGATCGGAGACTTAGATGCATGTGTGGATACATAGACAAAACCATGTCCCTAGTATGCCTCTAATAGACTAGCTCGTTGATCAAAGATGGTTAAGGTTTCCTAGCCATTGACATGAGATTTCATTTGATAACGGGATCACATCATTAGGAGAATGGTGGGATGGACAAGACCCAAACTACAAACGTAGCATATGATCGTGTCAGTTTAATGCTATTGTTTTCTGCATGTCAAGTATTTTTCTGATCATTTTTCATATATAAATTATTTTCATCTGACTTACAGATTATTTTCTATAATTTTTAGAAGTTTGAAACATTTTCTAGAATTACTTATTAATTTAAATACCAGAAAAGCTTTAATGCGTCAGCATTTTGTCATAGTGACGTCAGCAGGTCAATGGCCTGGTCAAAGTCAAACCTAACGTGTGGGGTCCACATGTCAGTGTCACGGGGTTAATCCCCACATTGACCCGTGCTTTGACTCATTGTGGGTCCCACTGTCATACACCCAGGGTTAGCTAATTAGGCCATTAAGTGCCTAATGGCGTTGCCACGATGACAATTGCCGGAGCTGCGCTGGCGGCGACCAAGACTACGGCGACAGAGCACCGGAATTGGCTACGGTGCTTGGTTTGGCATGCGGTTTGCTGCTATAGGTAGCTGGTGATGTGCCGCATTGAGTGGGGGCAACCGGTGGGCTTAGGGTCACCGGAGTTGAGGCCGGCGACGAGCTGAGCGGCGGCCGGACTTCAGGCATCGGACATCATAGGGTTATGGTGCACGGGGAGACCAGCTGAATGGCTTGGCGGGCTCCTGGGAGCACCAGGAGAATGATGGTTCCACTGGAGCAAGCGGAGGGGGCTCGGGGCAAGGACCTCGTCGGCCATGGCGGACGGCGACCGTCGGTCATGGCAAGAAACGGTGCTATGGCAAACAATAGACCCAAGGGCTAAGGGGAAAAGACCAGAGGCTAACAGCGGTTCTCGAGGAGGAAACGGCGAGGTCGGAGAAGCCCTGTGCGCCGCGAATCATCGAGGGGGATTGCCGGCACCCGAGGTGGAAGACGACGATGATGGAGATGATTTCAGCTTTCCGAGTTCGCGTCCTTCGGTGGTTCGAGGTGCGACGTCCTGGCGGTCCTTCAAGTCACGGTGGATGGTCGGGAAAGGGGCGTTAGCTACGAGCTCTAGGGCAGCATGGCCATGGCGGTTTCGGTCAGGAGGGGGGGAAGGCAGAGAAGAGCGAGGGAAGAGAGATGGAGAGGGGGGATGGATCTGGACGACTCTAGGGGGTCGCGTGGCGCTCTTAGGCGACCTCCGGGCAAGTAGACAGGCTGGAGGTGGACGAGCACACGACGACCACGCGCCTCGCGTCCTCCTGGCACGAGGTGGGAGACGACTGACAACGCTAGGTGGGCTGGGTTGGCTACAGAGCTGGGCCAACAAGTACTCCCTTTCTCTTTTCTTATTTATTTCCTGTTTTCTATTTTTGCTTGCTTTCTGTTTAATTGTTGGGCAAAATACATATAGCCAAAAACCCTAAAATAATTTATGGGATACATTTGGAATATTTCCAAATTACTCAAAAAGTTTCAAAAGAAAATTGAAGCAACTAAAATATTTACAATGCTTTATTAGTGATTTTCAGAAATTTAGCTAATTTATTTAATTTTACAATATATTTGTTAAAATATAATTCACCCCTGATATGTTGTTGCCAACATTTATCCAAGAGGGGGAACATTTTTGAAGAGCATTTTGGATTCACTCAATTATCTTAATAATCTAACCTATTTGAAATTTATCTGTGCTAGGGTTTGATCACCCCCATTTCAAATTAATTTGAAGTTAAACATGATGTAATGAATGCTCAATGATGCAACTAATACAAGCAATTTCTAGGGCTGTGACAACTCACCCCCACTAAACAAGAATCTCGCCCTGAGATTCAAGCGTAGGGAATGAGGAAGAGGGGACACTAACTAACACAATCTTCACGATCCAATTGCCCTTCTTGAAGATGTTGATTCTTTGCATCATGTTGATCTTGACATCTTTGTCTTCGGGATCTTCATCCAACAGAAAGACAACATGGAATAACAAAGCTCTACAAGAATCGATCTTTACGAAGATCGAGCGACTCATGACCAACTCATGGAATGAGACGTAATAACATCTCTCGAGCTGGGACACAAAACACACATCGAGAATAATGAATGAGGCAGATGACGGAGGTTCAATTGGTAGGCAACAATTCCATGCTAAAGCAGATGGTGAAGAGGTTTGAAAGTAGCAAGGAGATAATTGCCATAATACCATTATGGGGCACCTTAGGGGAGGTGACTCATAGGATTGTCCCTTAAGTGGCAAAAAGAATTACTTTTGATACAGAGATCATTGAAACTCTTCATACCAACCTAAGGCAATTCACAAGTGATCGTTGGAAGGAATTCAAAGAATGGCATACTCAGATCGAAGGGAAACTAGAGTTATAAAACAATTCGGCAACGGAAGGCACATTCCACTTATAACCGAGAGTATAACCCAATGTCTGAACCTGCTATCAAGAACATGAGCATTTCCATATTCATGAAAGTTTTACCAACATCCATGCCAAGGATTCTGGCAACACATCATACTACAATGATGAATAATGATGGAGGATGCAGATGCAAAGGAAGACAACACTTTCTCAGATTTCACCTTAGCTATGCCAAGGGAGGAAATCTGGATGATCGACCGAGAGACATTTAGCACTCCGCTTCTAATGTTCTCCTTGATGAAATAGCGTAACCTAATTATAGGTAATGTTTGGTATCTAGAACATCAAGTAAAAAGGTCAGACTTCGGGATCTCAAATGGTCCATAAGGATAAACTTCTAGAATAAGTCATATGAAATCCTCATGGGGAAGTGGCTAAGTTGCTGATACAAGATATTATAGCAATTGGTCTTCTGGCTAGGTGCGTTAGCCACAACATCCCTTTGCCGGGTTATAGAGAGACCAATATTATAATTCTTGGGGAAACGTGTCATGCCCAAGATGCATGCCTATCCATATTAAGGCACGAGGGCCTCGCAAGGGATAGAGGCACATCTTGTCATTCGCAAGTATATCATTATTACATCATACATTACATAAGAGGTGAGTATATGAGTTGGCTTACACTCGCCACATACTAAATTACAATTCCACACAGAGTTCAAACATCAAGATGAAGACAGGTCCAACTACGGACGAAATCAGACGATAAAATAGATGCAAATGATACTATCTCGCTATCCCAAAGATCACAACCATGGTCCTCTACTCATCCGGGTAAGTCACGTACATCCTGCCTCTTTCCACGACATATTCCCACTGGAGCTACGTCAGATCATCCTACACGTACTCATCTATACCTGTACCTAGAGTGTTGTAGTAATCTGTGACCTACAAGGACTCAACAATCATGCACCCGGGTACCGAGACTAATCAAGCTTAAAGGTTGGGATGGGGTATGTGTTTAGTTTGCAGCAGCACTAAGCATTTAAGGTGGCTAGACTTACGTAACATGAAGATACATGTGAGTAGCCTACGATGAACGATCGAATCTAGAGTGACCTCTATGAGATCCTGAACACTTACTTACATCAATCATAACCCCATTGGGTTCTCTCTCGGATCATGTTCACGAGCAGAGACGATCACGGTTACTCACACAGTTGGTGTATTTTATTAGAGTTTAGTTCAAGTTAACTATAACCGGGTGTTAAACAAATATCCAAGTTGCCACATAACTGCGGGCACGACTTTTAGAAAGATTTGACCCTACAGGGGTGCTCCAACTAGTCCATCACAAATTAACCACACTCCGCGGGAATCGCCTCGACCACGGATCTCGTGATCATCATAGGTAACTCCAAAGAAATTCCAACACCTCGAGATAACCGAAAGAAAGTCAGAGTCCACACACAAGACACTCGATAAAGGTAAAATAAATCCAGCAAGACCTCCCGGCGTGTCGATGAACCCAATAAGAGCTGCGTATCTCATCCTCAGGACACGACGGATGAGCGATGGTTACCACGCTAATCACCGAGTTGCCCCGGGCGGCGTTAATAAGCTGCTCTGGGTTGGACCAACACTCATGAGCATCATTGGCCCGGGTTGTTAATTAATCCACGGGGTTGCAAAGCCCTATGCAAATTTTTATTAAGTTGTTAAGAAAATGTAGTACCAATGTTGGGTCTTGCCAGACAAGTTTTAATCTTAACCGAATAAACAAGGGGGTCCCCATAACAACCCCGAGCATGTTAGGAGCACAAAGTATGGAAACATAACACCGGTAACAAGAAACTATGGCGGTAACAGCGGAACAAAACACCTAGCAAAAGGCCAAGCCTTCCATAAATACCAAGATATATATGTGCATTAAATTAAATAACAGATAATATTGTGATATGCCAAAACCATGTTATCACATGGAACAATCTGCACCTGCAACGAAGAACGCTATAAGAGGGGCTGAGTGGCGGTAACTTAGACAATCAAAGGTTTGCTAGGATGTGGAGGGTTAGAGGCTATCATGGCAACTAGGAGGCTGACATTCAAGTGGTAGGTAACGCAATTGTAATGATAAGAGCGATACACTAGCAAGCAAAATTAGTATCGGGATCCGGGTACGATCATCTTGCCTATTGGTTCTTCAGCGGAACAAGTAGCGGGATCCTCATAGTGGTACTCTCTTGGGTCCTCGTACTCAGTATCAACACTCGCGTCTACCCAAGAGAAACAAAAATAATAAACATCCAACCAAGGTGCAATGCACAACCAAGATGATGCATGATTCATTTATGAAGAATTTAACATGGCAATCCAAAAGTAGTCATGTTTCACATGCATTGGTCGATTAGTTTCCATTCTGGACAGAACCTCATGTTAAGTTATTTAAAATGCATGAACATGGCAAATATGTATGCATCATGCAAAATCGATAAAAATGCATATAAAGAACGCAAGAAATGGAGTTACGGTTCTCACGCTACGCTCTCGGCAAGTTACGAAGGCAAAACACAAGACAACAAGGACGTGGGCTACTTCTTGGTATTCCAAGACAGCCACTGGATAGCCAATGAAAAACCAACCATAATAGACCCAAAGAACAAGTAATTCCATGGAGTATAGCTCCCAAAAGTCACAAAACAATAAAACAAACAATCTGCCACAAAACAGCAACATAGCAACTTACACAGCCAATAACTTGAGCTACAGGAATCCTACAGCCACAAACAAGGTATTGATAGAAACTAAATAACATGCTCGTCAACTTATCCAACTACACAGTATGGAAAGGAGGCACACATCAGTAAGCATGAAGCTCACAATTTGGCATGATGAAACAAATTTCTAGGACTTAGTGAAAATAACACTTTTCTGGAATCTGAGATAACCTGGTAGCATGTTGACAACATAAGATAAACATGTTAGAGACCACCTCTTGTCATGACAATTAAGAGGGTGGTAGTGGACAACATCTACTCCAAAATACTAGCACTGAGCATGAGCTAATTCTCAAAATATCACAAGATGGCAACCACTCTTCATGGCATAAAAATAACAGCAGATTCTGAGACTTACAAATATTTAGCATGGTGAAAACAGTAACACCAAGTTAGCTACTTTGCAGCAAGTTTCCCACTTATATGGGTGATTCTCATGTCAAACAAAAAATACCATGGCATAATAGAGATAAAACACTAGCTCTTCCATGTTGGCACAAGCCGCATAGAAAGCATGGATTAATTCATGCAAAAATGACAAAGTAGCATCACAGCAGAAAATGACAGTTTTATAAACTTTCTCAAAAGTGAAATCTGAGTGCACCAATGGATTCCTCTCTTATAAGTCTTGTGTCATACCCATAAAGTCATGTGTCATACCCATAAAATCAAAACTTTCTACCCCAAAATCATGTGTCATACCCATAAAGTCACATGAAGCATCATGGCACAAACTATACTAGCAAAACTATCACCTCTCTTATAAGTCAAAACTTACTTAAAATGCACATAAGCATATTTGGACATAACCAGATTTGGAAACTTAGCTTGAAATGGAAATGAACTAACAATTCCTACAAAACATGCACATATCACAAACAAAGGGGTACGACAAGTGGGGGAAGAACCCACTTGTCACCTACACACACACACTCTACACACACAGTACACAAGCATGCACACACATGGCTCCATATGCCTAAGGGCATATGAGCACAACACACCCATGAACACACCACCTATGAGGGTGGGTGATCATCCACACACACACATGCACCATATATGCACAATGCCTATAGGCACACACACAACACACATGCACAAGTGCACATGGACACATACACACTCAAATCCACGCATGCTCATGTGTGTGGGTGTTCATCCACACACATATGCACACATATATGCAAAATGCATATATACATATACGTATGCATGTGTAACTCACACACACACTCACTCACATACACACACTCACACACATACATGCACTACACCTCTCCACACACCTATCCAACAGGAGAAAAAACAACACACCTGCATACAGGCAAAGGAGAAAAAAAAGGGGAAAAAAGGCAAAACAAAAGTGGAGCGGTTCGGCTCGAACCCACGACCTCTTGGTCGTTTCCCCAAGCACTAACCACTACGCTACACTCTCGAGTGCTAATAGAGAAGGGGAACGAGCCCACTTATGCACTCCACTATGGCACTCACTGTCGAAACTGAAGAAATCGACACCTACGCGACAACAACGACGGCGGGCAATTCCGGTGACCTACGACTTCTCGGCGAGGGGAAATGCGCAGGGGAAAGCTGCAGCTACGGGGGTCGCACCCCGCTCCTAACGTACGACGAGACCCACACAACAACACCTACGCTACGGCGGAGCTACGACGGAAACGAGCACGGGCTCGTCAGACACGACGAGCACGCGCACGCATCAGGATAGAGGGGGGCACGGCAGAGGACTGGCTGCTCACCACGGGGCTGCCGAAGGAGAAGACGACGACGGAGGGGGTCGAAGACGGGCGCCGGAGTGGAAGCAGGGGAAGAAGATGCCCGGCAATGAGCTGCGCTGCCGCGGACGACGGCGCTCGATGGGGTGGCGCTGCGGAGGAGCTAGGACCTCCCTAGCACCGAGAATGGAGCGCTGGCGGCACCGAGAATCTCCCCACCATCCTCGATGGCGACGAGCAGGTCACCGGAGGTGGCGATGACGACCCGAAGACCCACCGGCGACGCGCTGACTCTGAACCTCTCTCTGAATCCTTACCTGAAGGGGGGGGAAGAAGAGAGGAGGAAGAGGGAGAAGGGGAGCGGCAGCGGCAGAGGGGGAGAGGAGGAAACCTAGGCGCGGCAGTGCACTATATGAGGGAGGGGATCTCACGGCGTTGCTCGACGTCTGTGCTAGCTCGACGTTCGCGCTCTCTATCTTGCGCGTTCTCTGACGAAAGGAGCTAACGGCGGAAATGGGACAGGTTGCCGCTAGTGACGGCTGGGCCGCAAGTGACGGCTGGGCCGCACGTGTGGGAGTCACCTGGGCCGGGGAAAGGCCTAGTGCCCCTCTCTCTCATAGCAAATAAAATAGAGGGAGCTTCTATTTAAATAAAACAGCAAAAGAGGAAAACTCTCAGAGAAACTCAGAAGAGTTTTGAAAAGGAAAAAAATACATTTGACTAAAAGAATATTGGAACCATTTAATAAAATTGTCTAGGGGATTTTTAAAACAAGTAATTTAAATAGTTCTTAAAAACACAACCCCTGGTTATTTAAACCTCACATGCATACAAACCCCCAACAACAAAAGAACCCTACTCATAATTTATAAAACATATTAGGCTAGCTCTTGAACATTTTTTAAACAATTTAAACAACAAGTTGAAACTGCAGGCAAAAGACATGGGAATAAAAGGGGTTATTGCTAGGGTTTTGATGAAAGAAAAGAGAGGGAAAGAAGAAAGAGAGTTGTATCACAAACCCCCAACTACATCACACAACACAAGAACACACTCACATACTAGGTCAATTCACAACAAGGCATGTCATGATGGATGACATGATGCATGATGCATGGATGCATGAACAAGACATGTCATAACAAGGTTTAGACTCATCTCATTAAGCTCATGGCAACAAGGTTCACTTAAGATACATGCCAAACAAGGTAGGGACAACACTTGGGCTGTCACAAAACGTACCAACCATCATATCTGCCCGAGATTCAGATATGGTTGGTGTCAGGATAGTCCAGACTCAGCATGTCTGAAAGTGAAAGGTTGCAACACAAATCGAAGAGATGACGTTGCGAGATTCTCGGGAAATGAACTGCGGAAGCCAACTCCCAAACATGAGCTGGATTGCAAGACACAGGTGAACACATTGTCCAGGACAACTATGACCACGTAGAATCTTATAACAAAACACTACCAAGTTCTGGATGGAACCATCATTCGAGTTAGCGAAGTATTGTGCACATCCGTCAGGGCCCTTCAGTAGTAACACTTAACTTCTTTTCCTTAAACAAATCAATAAGTGGCTTGGTGTGCTAGGAATTTCATGTGGAATGGAGATGATCAGTCTGCCAAACCATAGAATACTTCGCACGTGCATGACTGACTTGGGATGATTCCAATGAAAACAAAATGACCTTTCTCAAGTTCATGGCGACAACTTGCACAATAAGCCTATGAACTAAGAGTAAGTCACTTCTTACACCATGCATATGCTTCATGTACAGGACACGAAGATATTACCTACAAAGTTTCCAACACTAGCTTAATGTTCATCAGGAATCATGGAACAAATGAAAATGTTGTCGATGAACCCAACAACAATTCATCGAGGTATCCATATAGATGGAATTCCACAACTATGAGAACAAGGTGATAGCATTGGTCAAACCAAAGGATATAATGGTGTATGCTCGGGGATACATCCACGAGTAAAGCAACATTAGGAAGATCTTTGGTTCTGATTTTGATTTGACGATAGCCCATACTCAAATCAAAGGTTGAACAAGACAAAAAGTGCAACAATTGATCACAAGGATTAATTGATGAAGATATCATCTTTCTTCGACACCCACACAATATATCCCTTTAACATGAGCTAAGTTAGATCAAGTTTCTATCTTCCAACTCTTCAAGTTGTTGTTTAGCTTAACGAACTAGTTTGGGGATATCCAACATAGAATCTTGGAGAAGGGATGGTTTATAGAAAAACCATCTTGATCACGAACTCAACATAACGGTTAGGGAACCCCTTGGTAATACTTCCGAGAAGATATTCGGAAAATGACGATCCACCGATATGTTGTCAAGCTCAAGAACAATCTTGCTTTTCAAGGCAAGATGATATGATCAATAGAGCGAAGGATTGACAAAATCCTATCTTGTTGATCAAAAAGTGCACCATGGAAAATGGACTAGGTAGCATGATCAATCTTAGTATGACAATTCAATGACTATCACACCAAGAGTGAGATTATTGTCCATTTACTACCAAGAAACAAAGTTGCTAGGAGTATTGATTTCACACATCACGATTCACTTGTCGGTGTTCTGGTTACAGAAAACACAGAGGCCGGGGAATGAATAATGATGAACAGAAGTATCACTACATCAAGGTTTCATAAGAGGGTGTGTAGTTCTCATGATAATCTTGACATGAAGAGGGTAATACCTCAAGGTAGAACAAAGCAAAAGCTGAATTGGCATTCTTGATCTGCGGAATACAACTACTTTGACCCAATCCAAGAAATGGATGAGGTACGGGAGTTTGTTTCTCCTAGTCATTCTGGAGTAGAATGGCTTGACAGACCACAAGAATAGTCGCCATCAATAACACAATGCATGACATACCCTTGACTATCCATTGATAGCTGAAGGTCAGAATACAATTGCAGAAGGGCAACTCAAGAGCACCTGATTTTTTTTGAGTTGTAGATACATGGATTGAATATGTCAAACGGAGTTCAACATGTTTCCTCCAGACAATCCATGCAGAAATGTAGGATTGGTAGAGTCTCAATTATGGAATGGAGAACTCATCAAGAACACTCATGTTGTGATATTTTGCTCACAAAGAAATTCTGCCATAACTAATTCATGGCATTGGAAGAATGATATACCACAAACCTTGAAGACTGTAAGAAGGTTACTAATATCCTAAAGGAACGAGCAAATACTATCAACGAGAATGAGCAGAATGATCCTTGGGTTCAAAAACCCAGATACAGAATACCTATTGACTAAGTAGCATCACATCATGCTTTTGATAAGATGGCCAGAATTATCACACTGGAAACAAAAGACACAACTAGACTATTGGTTGGTTCACCGAAACAACATGGTTTCCTAAACACCTTCATCAAACACATCGAGGTAATAGAGTACCTCAACTCAACAATTAGTGTGCTTTGTCTGGATTGAAAGACATTGACTCAAGATGAAAGAGTTTTGAAATTGCTTCAGATAATTTAGAAACCTTGGATAACTCGGACAGCATAACGGCTGCACGGGCCTGAAATATGAGGCAACCTGCACAAGAAAACTGACAACAAGACAATGAATTCTTATAGAGACATCGATCAAGAAAGGCAACATCTTTCCTATAAGTCTTCAGCATAGC
Organism: Hordeum marinum; assembly: GCA_022496015.1. Taxonomy (NCBI): domain Eukaryota; kingdom Viridiplantae; phylum Streptophyta; class Magnoliopsida; order Poales; family Poaceae; genus Hordeum; species Hordeum marinum. The sequence goes on along the minus strand of CM039677.1, from coordinate 187,491,449 downwards.
AACTCGTCATCCTGATAGATAGATGAGAAACCTAGTTCTTTAACCCCGTAGAAAAGAAGAGGGTGATTCAGAATTAGAATGACACAAGGAAAGGAGTAAAAAGAGCCTTACGTTCCCTTCCACAATCAATTCCCTTATATAGCTAAAGCAGTTCTAGACTCAACATCGACCAGTTTGGCTTGGTAATCCTACATGCAGTCAAGATCTGATACCAAAGATGTTGGGACCCCGATCCTAGGCCATAAGAATCCAGCCTGTAACACATCACATCACTTTGCAGTCTCACGCACGGTTATCTCCACGGCTGCCACCTTACCTGGGCCGGGACTGTTTGCGTATTTTGACTCACGTATGTGAATGTGTTGCTAGCATTCAAATGTCAAAGAACCCGGGCCGACATGACTAGTCATAGAACTAAAGTGGCACATCCGTACGGGGACACGCATATGTAACCCAGCGATGCAGGTGTCGATCTCTAGCTACAAGGACTCCATTACGCTGTGGGACATAAATGTCACCACTGCACGTAGACGAGTCGTAGCAGGCTACAGGGACTCCATTACACCGCGAGACATTTCCCCGAAGGGATAGACACTGCAGCAAAGAAGGATACATGTCGGTCAATCAATGTGTCCGGAGCAGTAGCAAGCTACCAAGGCTCGGTGGAAGCACAAAGAAGCATTTCCCCGTAAAGAGTACTACTAAAGGCACACAACTAGGTGTCGAATCCCATACATATCGTTGCATGTCACACGTACACACGACATGCCTGATATGCATAGATACAACTATGGCATCACAACATCACCATACAACGTTACAACATTTATTTAGAAGGCTCAGAAGAGCCAATACAGTAAGATGTTAGAAACAGGGGTCACAAGACCCAACATTCAGATCATTCAGTCAAGCAAGCGGAAGTTTAAATATGTCTGGGTACGGACATCTACAAAAGTGGCTAGAGAAGCCTGAAAACCTACAACGACCCTACCAAAGGAACCAGACCTCCGTCTAGGATTCCCAAGCTAATCCGGTCAACATCAAACTTCACGTCATAAGTACCACTAATGAGACTGACGTCTCCTCTGCAAAAACATTATTAAGCAAACATGAGTACAAGGGTACTCAGCAAGACTTACATCAGGACTAACTACATATGCATCAGTATAAATGAAGGGGGTTGTGGAATTTATTGCAGCAAGCCAGCTTTGACTCTTGGCTAACCTATACTATGACTACAAGTAGTATCTTTGAGGTGGGATAGCGCACACGAGTCCACATATTCTCCAGTTAATACACCACTATGGATCCACTTCCGTCTCCCTACGAGAAGGCCATCCACAGCACTCACGCTTATCTTGCGCATTTTAGAGTATCCCCTTCAAGTTTTCTATGAACCACATAAGTTCTCCAAGTAGTCCATATCCGAGGACGCGGCTATTCGAACAGATTATTTCACCCTGTAGGGGTATACTTCTTCACACACGCTCTCGCCAGTTATCACCATATGCATGTCATGCATCTCGGCAACCTTCAAGCGGAAGCACTAGCGTGGGCGTCGGCCACGACCATCAACCACACAAGACCCTAGTCCAGGTTTATCGCCTATTTGAGACTGAACCCGCACGGAAGTCCGGCCGAAGTTTCCGCTACGGCCTCAAATGATGTGCGCAGGGTTCCCAAGCCCATCGTTTGGGTGCCACTTGGTACACCGTGCCACTGTGCATCTACCGCATCACAGCCCACCCCGTCGGGGAGCGCTATGCACGAGTGCCATCACTTTTCCTACAAACACCAGAAACTAGTTGCGACTCTTGGACAGAGGTCTAGGCGATTAATAAGCCGAGACGGGTCGAGTTACCGGAGCCCGATGTGTTGTAGTAACTGTGTTGGATCACAAACACAGAACTCAGTTCTTAAGGTCAGTCCCAATGAGACAACCCGCCATGTACTCCTACATGGCCTCTCATCGCTACCTTTACCAAATCGTGTTCACACACTTAACTCTCACACAGTAGGACATGAATACTGCCATTCCGATCCATCACCCAGATGTATCAGACCCGACACGACACGACTCTAAGCATAGCAAGCAAAGTAAGTAAGGAAGCATGGATGAGTAAGCACAACAAGGCTCAAGAAGTTGCTACTCATGCTAAGTGGTTTCAACTATTTACTGTGGCAAACACAGGTCATGCAAAGGAATGGGTTTAACTACTGGGAACATGTAACAGTTGAATCGTGATTGTCCTAATGCAATAAAAGAGAGCAGGAGCGAGAGAGTGGGTTTGTATCAGTATGCTCAAGGGGGTTTGCTTTCCTGACAGTCCTGAAGATATCATTTCTCTTCATCAGTGCCAACGATCACATTGCCGGAACCATCGTCCACCGAGAGGGAACAAACACCGGCAAACAAGAAATGAACACATTCAATGTGATGCAATAAACATGATGCATGAAATGGCATGTTAAGGTACTGAATTGACCTAGTGCTATAGGTAGTCATATTAAGTGAAGTGGAATTCAAATATATACTAAATTTCAACTCGAACACTATTTATCAAATTATCCTAATCATGAAATGTCCTACTTGGTGATGTTAACTTGCTCAAACATGCATGATCATGGCATAAACAGATTCATTGGATTTTTTGATCATTTTTCATATATAAATTATTTTCATCTGAATTATATATTATTTTCTATAATTTTTAGAAGTTTTAAACATTTTCTGGAATTTCCTTATTAATTTAAATACCAGAAAAGCTTTAGTGCGTCAGCATTGCGTCATAGTGACGTCAGCACGTCAATGGCCTGGTCAAAGTCAAACCTGACGTGTGGGGTCCACATGTTAGTGTTACGGGGTTAATCTCCGCATTGACCCATGCTTTGACTCATTGCGGGTCCCACTGTCATACACCCAGGGTTAGCTAATTAGGCCATTAAGTGCCTAATGGCGATGCCATGTCGACAGTCGCCGGAGCTGCACCGTCGGCGACCGAAACTACAAAGATAGAGCGTTGGAATTGGCTACGGTGCTTGGTTTGGCGTGCGGTTTGCTACTATGGGTAGCTGGTGATGTGCCGCATCGAGTGGGGGCAATAGGTGGGCTGAGGGCCACCGGAGTTGAGGCCGACGACGAGCTGAGCGGCGACCAGAGTTTGGGCATCGGGTGGTGTAGGGTTGTGGTGCACGGGGAGGCCAGCTGAATGGCTTGGCGGGCTCCTGGGAGCACCAGGAGAACGATGGTTCCACTGGAGCAAGCGGAGGGGGCTCTGGGCAAGGACCTCATCGGCCATGGCAGACGGCGACCGTCGGTCATGGCGAGAAACGGTGCTACGGCAAATAATAGACCCAAGGGCTAAGGGGAAAAGACCAGAGGCTCACGGCGGTTCTCGAGGAGGAAATGGTGAGGTCGGAGAAGCCCTGTGCGCCGTGAATCATCGAGGGGGATCGTCGACACCCGAGGTGGAAGACGCTGATGATGGCGATGATTCCAGCTCTCTGAGCTCGCGTCCTTCGGTGGTTCGAGGTGCGACGTCCAAGTGGTCCTCCGAATCACGGTGGATGGTCGAGAAAGGGGCGTTGGCTATGAGCTCTAGGGCGGCATGGCCATGGCGGTTTCGGTCAGGAGGGGGGAAGGCAAAGAAGAGCGAGGGGAGAGAGATGGAGAGAGGGGATGGATCCGGACGGCTCTAGGGGGTCGCGTGGCACTCTTAGGCAACCTCCGGGCAAGCAGACAGGCTGGAGGTGGCCGGGCACACGGCGACCACGCGCCTCGCGTCCTCCTGGCATGAGGTGGGAGACGACTGGCAGCGCTAGGTGGGCTACGATGGCTACAGAGCTGGGCCAACATGTACTCCCTCTCTCTTTTCTTATTTGTTTCCCGTTTTCTATTTTTCTTTGCTTTCTATTTAATTGTTGGGCAAAATACATACATCCAAAACCCCTAAAATAATTTATGGGATACATTTGTAATATTTCCAAATTACTCAAAAAGTTTCAAAAAAAATTGAAGCAACTAAAATATTTACAATGCTTTATTTAATTTGCCCAATATATTTGTTAAAATATAATTCACCCCTGATATGTTGTTGCCAACATTTATCCAAGAGGGGGAACATTTTTGAAGAGCATTTTGGATTCACTCAATTATCTTAATAATTTAACCTATTTGAAATTTATCTGTGCTAGGGTTTGATCACCCCCATTTCAAATTAATTTGAAGTTAAACATGATGTAATGAATGCTCAATGATGCAACTAACACAAGCAATTTCTAGGGCTATGACAATTATCCACACCATTCGGTCGTGCAAGGGAAAGGCAATAATGACGATATTTGATGAAAAGATTGAGATGGAGAAAAGCTGGTATGAACTCAACCTATCTTGCTTTTGTAAATATGATTAGCTCAACGTTCCGAATTCAGTTCATCACGGGTGAACATATTTGTGATGACAATTAGAGATTATAGTTATTCATGCCATGCTTAATTAGCTAAGAGTGGATAATGGTTTGTTTTGGGTGCCAACATGCATATTAAAATGGTTGTGATGTAGTATGATGGGATGGTATCCTCCTCTGAACGATTCAAGTGGCTCGACTTAGCACATGTTCATGCATGTAGTTGAAACAAAATCAACATAGCCTCCACAATATTTATGTTCACAGTGATTTATATCGTACTCATGCTTGCATTCAATGTTGGTTAATCTCAAAGCATGTTGATGACCGTGTCGCTCTCTAGTTGGTCGCTCCCAGTCTTTTGCTAGCCTTCACTTGTACTAAGCGGGAATACTGCTTGTGCATCCAATCCCTCAAACCCAAAGTTGTTTCATATGAGTCCACCATACCTACCTATATGCGGTATTTACCTACCATGCCAAGTAAATTTGCATGTGCCAAACTCTAAACCTTAAAATAAACATTCTGTTTTGTATGCCCAAATCGCTCATGTGGCGACTGGGGGCCATCAGTATCTTCCATGCTAGGTGGGTTATTCTCTGTAACATCCCAAAATTTCATTTTGGAATGTTATGATGATATAGCTATGCATCTATCATCATCATTGCTTGATTTTATGTGTTAGTTGAAATGCCTCTTCTGAATTCCAGAAAGCTCTTTCTACTTTTCCCTAAGTTGCTTTCACCCATTTGAAATTTTGGTTAAAAGTTCAAATAAGAGAGGAGGAACATGACACTTCACACCAGGGACTAATTGGTGGTTTATTTGAACAATAATAACCAGGGGTTATTTTGAAAATATTTGCAAAAAGGGTTTAAAAACAATTAGGCAATTTCTGAAAATATTATTTTTTTCAAATTGTTCAAATGACAGAATAGAAATGTTCGTTAAATAGCATTTATTATTCTGTTAATTTTGATATATAATACCCCTATATTTAGAGACGATTTGAATGCTTTAAAAGCTTTTGAATGTCTCTGGAATATTATTAAAAAGAAACGGTAACCGTTTCCGGTATTTAACGGGCCGGCCCACCGGCTTTAAAAGCCGAGACCGTTACCGGTCGGCCGACCGAGCGCATTCACTTCCCTCTCTCTCACTGCAACCGGACCCCACCCGACCGACCGTTGCCCCGAAACGGTCGTCTTCTCCTTCCCCGCGCGCGCCGGACCCGACTCGCCGACCGTTTCCCCCTTACCGGATCTCTCCTCTCTCTCCTCCTCCGCACCCCCGAGCACCTATATAAGGGCGCTGCTTCCCCGCATCCATTTCCCCCCAAGCCCCCTCTCTCTCTCGCCGAGGAGACCGCGCAATTGCTCGCCGGAGTAGGCTTGCTGGACGGTGATGGATTGGATGAGATTTATCATGTAATCGAGTTATTTTGGTTAGGGTTTGATCCCTAGTATCCACTATGTTGTGAGATTGATGTTGCTATGACTTTGCTATGCTTAATGCTTGTCACTAGGGCCTGAGTGCCATGATTTCATATCTGAACCTATTATGTTTTCATGAATATATATATGTGTTCTTGATCCTATCTTGCAAGTTGTAGACACCTATTACGGGTTATGATCCGCATCCCCCATGGTGACAATAACTGGGATTCTTTCCGGTGATTACCGTAGTTTGAGGAGTTCATGTATTCACTAAGTGCTAATGCTTTGGTCCGGTTCTCTATTAAAAGGAGGCCTTAATATCCCTTAGTTTCCAATAGGACCCCGCTGCCACGGGAGGGTAGGACAAAAGATGTCATGCAAGTTCTTTTCCATAAGCACGTATGACTATATATGGAATACATGCCTACATTACATTGATGAATTGGAGCTAGTTCTGTGTCACCCTATGTTATAACTGTTGCATGAGGAATGCTATCCAACATAATTATCCATCACCGATCCATTGCCTATGAGCTTTCCACATATTGATCCTTGCTAAGTTACTTCTCCGTTGCTACTGTTACAATCACTATAAAACTGCTACTGTTACTTTTGCTACCTTACCGTTACTTCCATACTACTTTGCTACTGAATACTTTGCTGCAAATATTAAGTCCTTCAGGTATGGTTGAATTGACAAATAAGCTGTGAATACTTGAGAATATTCTTTGGCCCCCCTTGTGTCGAATCAATAAATTTGGGTTGAATACTCTACCCTCGAAAACTGTTGCGATCCCCTATACTTGTGGGTTATCAATACCTTCCTCAAAACAGCCACCATATATGTTTCCTCAAAACAGCCACCATACCTACCTATTATGGCATTTCCATAGCCATTCTGAGATATATTGCCATGCAACTTCCACCGTTTCCGTTTATGACATGTGCCATCACTTCCATATTGCATATAGAGTCATATTTTGTCATAGGTATCAAGTTGTAATTTTCTTTTGAGTTATAAGTAAATAAAAGTGTGATAATTATCATTATTAGAGCATGTCCCATGTGAGGAAAGGATGATAGAAGTTATGATTCCCTCACAAGTGGGGATGAGATTCCGGACTTTATGAAAAAAGAGAGGCTAGCGAAGCCCAAATAAAAAATATATAATAAAAGAGGCCTTAGATGCCCACCAAAAAATGAGAGAAAAGAGAGAAGGGACATTGCTACTACCTTTTTCCACACTTGTGCTTCCAATTAGCACCATGATCTTCATGATAGAGAGTCTTCTATTTTTTCACTTTCATATAACTAGTGGAATTTTTCTTCATGATGCACATCCACTTAGTTCCTTTTTGAGCTTTCATACACTTATAGCTCTAGTGCATCTGTTGCATGGCAATCCCTACTCACTCACATTGATATCTATTAATGGGCATCTCCATAGCCCGTTGATACGCCTAGTTGATGTGAGACTATCTTCTCCCTTTCCTTGACAACCTCCACCATATTCTATTCCACCTATAATGCTACATCCATGGCTCATGCCCACGTATTGCATGAGAGTTGAAACAGTTTGAGAAAATAAAGGTGTGAAAACAATTGCTTGACTTTTCATCGGGGTTGTGCATGATATAAATACTTTGTGTGGGTAAGATGGAGCATAGCCAGACCATATGATATTGTAGGGATAACTTTCTTTTGCCATTATATTTTGAAGAGATACAATTGCTTTGCTAGTATGCTTGAAACGTTTTTGTTTTTATATCAATATTAAGCTTTTGTTTTTAGTCTTACGGATCTGAATATTCATGCCAAAATAAAGAATATTACATGGATAATATGTTAGGTAGCACTCCACATAAAAAAATCTGTTTTCATCACTTACCTGCTCGAGGACGAGGAGGAATTAAGCTTGGGGATGCTGATACATCCCCAACGTATCTATATTTTTTGATCATGGCATGCTATTATATTATCTATTTTGGATGTTTTATATGCATTAAATGCTATTTTATATTATTTTTGGGACGAACCTATTAATCTAGAGCCTAGTGCGAGTTTCTGTTTTTCGTTGTTTTTGAGTTTTGCAGATATGCAATATTAAACGGAGTCCAAACGGAATAAAACCTTTGGAAATAATTTTTATGGAAGGAAACAATTTCACCAGGCTTGGAGTGCACGGCAGGAAACCTATCAAGGAGCCACAAGCCTGCTAGGCGCCCCCCTGGCCGTGCCTAGCAGGCTTTTCATCTCCCGGGAGGTCTCCTAACCCTAATCTTTGGCCTATAAATTCTCAAATATTTCCCCAACATCAGAACGAATCTTTGGCCTATGAGTTCTCAAATTTTCAAGATCCGATGAATTGTGAGTTTATGTTCAGATTATCCATGAATCTTATTTGAATCTCCTCTAAATTCTTATTTGCATGATTTCATATCCTTGCAAGTCTCTTCGAGTTATTGGTTTGGTTTGGCCAACTAGATTGGTAATTCTTGCAATGGGAGAAGTGCTTGGTTTTGGGTTCAATCTTGCGGTGTCCTCACCCAGTGACATAGTAGGGGTAGCGAGGCACGTATTGTATTGTTTCTATCAAGGGTAACAAGATGGGGTTTTCATCATATTGCTTGAGTTTATCCCTCTACATCATGTGATCTTTCTTAATGTGTTACTCTATTCTTCATGAACTTAATACTCTAGATGCAGGCAGGGGTCGGTCGATGTGTGGAGTAATAGTAGTAGATGCAGAATTGTTTCGGTCTACTTGATACAGATGTGATGCCTATATGCATGATCATTGCCTTGGATAACTGCATGATTATTCTATTTTCTATCAATTGCTTGATAGTAATTTTTTTACCCACCATGATATTTTCCTTCGAGAGGGAAGTCTCTAGTGAAACCTATGGCCCCCGAGTCTACTTTCCATAATATACTTTCAGATCTAAAAACCAAAAATACCAAAAAAATACTTTGCTGCAATTTATTTAACTTTTACTTTCCATTCTCATTTACATCTATCTCTATTGAATCTAACCCTTCCAAATAATTGTGAAGGGATTGACAACCCCTTTATAGCGTTGGATGCAAGAGTTTGATTGTTTGTGTTGGTGCAACCATTGGTGACTTGCTTGTTCCTCCTACTGGATTGATACCTTGGTTCTCAATAACTGAGGGAAATACTTATCTACTTTATTGGATCACCCTTTCCTCTTCAAGGGAAAACCAATGCAAGCTCAAGAGGTATCACTCCTCCTCGTGCTCTAACGCGAACCGGCACTGCCAGTTGGGGAGTCTGGCGCAGAGGCAAGCATCGCCTGCTGCTTCGGAGTGAGGGCCTCATGACACCGGCGAACCTCCTCGGTGTGCGCCCATGCCAAGCACGACATTACCGAAATGGGGATCCGTTGCGGATCCAGATGCCAATTGTGTGGCTGGTTGACATTCGGATAGTGAAGTGGCCGACGGTACTGCGGGTGCCACCGCGCTTGGTGGACCGATATGTACAGACGGCCCCACATCATGAGGTAGATCATAATCCTCTAATTGATACCCTATCATCAATGCAATCAAACCAGTACATAGAGTTTGACCTCTTCAAGACGGCGCGAACCTGGGTAAACATCGTCTCCCTAAGTCTCATGTTTCCATTGATCCTGGATCCACAACTCGGGATCCTGCTAGTTATGAGATGCATTGGGTTTTCCCTCGAAAAGGAAGCGTGAAGCAATATAGTAGTGATAAGTATTTCTCTTGGTGAGAACCAAGGTAATTGAACCAATAGGATAATCAAGGAAAACTCTCATCATCAGCACCTACACACACAAATTTGAACACTCTCACCCATCGCGGGCAAGAGGGTTGTCAATCCCCTTTGTTAAGTATATTTATCTCTTAGTGGTTTTGGTGATTGATGACAATGCTTTTGCGGACTAATCTTGTGCATTAAGACTTTTAGATAATTCATCATATGGCACAAGACGATTATAGCCCCTCGGTGGACAATAATTAAGATGATTGTTTTTACTAAGTTTCATTTTTGGTGGAATCAAGTCGTAGGAGAACTGTACTATTAAGAGGGTTCCCGCATCGGAAAGGTTTCGGTGGAATCAACACGTACACTTTCTTTTGCACCCCTACTCCTTTCCCACTTAAGTGGATTTCTTACTCCATGACCTTGTGTTCTGGGCCTAGAGGTGACAAGCGGCAGTACCGCTCACACAAGCGGTAGTATCGCTCATGTTGTAAGCGATAGTACCGCTCTGGGTTATAAGTAAGTTATGAGCTGAAACATTAATTCCCTATATTCCTCTATGTCTGATGAGTGTTGTTTGTTCTAATCATATGTTTTGATCACCGACAATTTTAGAAGACTATATGATAATTGAGTATGTGCAACTCTTACTTTGACTTTTCCCAAAATAATATGATGTATAATTATTTGGTGACTAAGAACATGGGTTGTTAAGTTTCAAGGAATGCATTGTTTGAACCATAACATGTGAATTCATTGCTACTTTATCATGATAAGTTTTATGGGAAAGAGTTGTTGATTATGATTCTAGGAAAGGTGAATAAAATTATCACTAATCAAACTTATACACTATGATAGCATTCACACTTCACAAATTATTTATTTTATCATTTACCTACTCAAGGATGAGTAAGAATTTAGCTTGGGGATGCTGATACGTCTCCAATGTATTAATAATCTATGAAGTATTCATGCCATGTTTACAATGATTTTATATTGTTTTGGTGCACTTTTATATGATTTTTGTGAACTAGCCTATTAACCTATTAACCCAGTGCGAGTTCATCTTTTTTTGCCTATTTCTATGTTTGGCGGAAAAAACCATGCCAAATGGAGTCCAAATGCGATAAAGTTTACGGTGATTTTTTTGGAACAAAAGAGACCACCAAAGCTCCAGGGAAGGTCCAGAAGACCCACGAGGAGGCCACAAGCTCACCCTATGTGCCTTGGGGCATAGGGAGTACCGTTTGAGCTTGTGGGCCCCTCGTAAATCCGATTGGTGTGATTCCAATGCTGGAAATCCTATAAATCCAGACACCTCCAGAAAGAAACATAGAACTTTTACGCTGACGCCATAAGGCTCTGTTCCGAAGTGATCTCATGCGGAGCCTTTTTCCGGTGCCTTGCCACCGGGGGAATCATCACTGGAGGTCATCTTCATCATCCCGGTGGTCTCCATGATGAGGAAGGAGTAGTTCACCCCCGAGGCTAAGAGTATGTACCAGTAGCTATGTTTTTGGCATCTCTCTCATGATCTTGATAGGGAACGATCTTGATGTACCATGAGCCTTGTTAATGTGGTGGAATCATACGGTGTTCTTCCCTTTGTTGTGATGAGTTGGGTCTCGCCCTTTGAGGTTTCATTATTATCGGATTGAATATATGAGGATTTGAGATCACTTGATATATGTCCTGGATGTGGATACCCGTGGTGACAATGGGGTATTCCGTTGAGTCACTTGATGTATTTTTTGGTAATGAACTTGCGGATTTCCCTAGTGACATTGGGTAATCTAGGCACATAGGGTGATGCACATGTTCATCCTATTCTCCAATAGAAACTTTGGGGCAACCCTTTGAAGTTCTTTGTGTTGGAATGTATATTATGAATCTTAATTTGTTTTATGCATATTGAATATTTAATTCACAAATACTTGTGGTGTCATTGGAGTATCTAGATGACATTGGAGTTTATTTATGCGTATCATATGGTGTTATTGTAGTACGAACTCTATGGCTAATTGTGACACTTATAGGAATAGATCAATAGATTGAACAGAAGGATAACTTTGTGGTAGTTTGCTACCTACAACAATTTCATCTTATGTTCTCCGCTATTGATAAGAACTTTGGGGTGATTCTTTGTCACACATTAAAGCATTGATATATGATTCGATAATGTTAGCATGTTGAGATATTGCACTAGTGAAAGTGTGAACCATAGGCCTTGTTTACAAGCATTATAATACCGTTTGGGCTCACTTTTATCACTTGCTACCTTCCTGTTTTTATTATTTTAGATTACGAAAACCTATATCTACTTTCCATACTAAACTTGTATCACCATATCTTCACCGAACTAGTGCACATATACAATTTACCATTGTATTGGGTGTGTCGGGGACACAAGAGATTGCTTGTATTTGATTGCAGGGTTATTTGAGAGAGACTATCTTCATCCTACACCTCCCATAGATTGATAAACCTCTGGTCATCCACTTGAGGAAATTTGGTGTTGTTCTACAAAACTTTGTGCTTGGAGGCCCAACAGAGTCTACAAGAATAGAGTTGCATAGTAGACATCAGGATGCGGCCGTGGGAAGGGGTGTTGTCCCCGTGAGCCTCCACACTTTTATATAGGCATGGGAGAGGCTCATGGGTTGACCTTCAAGCCCCTAGGTCATGGGACAAGGAGGGAGGAAATCCCTCCTTTCCTTCCCCACGAATCGATATCCCCCTGTTTAGGGATATGATCCTATTCAGAGGGGATCTTGGTGTGCCTAGACTAGGGGTGTGGGGCCTTGCCCCACTACCAACGTCCATGTGCTCCCCATGCAGGTGGGCCCACTCCGGAACCTTCTATAACCTTCTTGGTACAATATCAAAAAATCCCGAATATGACTTCACATATATGAATATTTACCTCCGGACCATTCTTAAACTCCTGGTGACTTTTGAGATCTCATCTGAGATTCCGAACAACAATCAATCACTGCAAATATCCCAATACTACTCTAGCGTCATTGAACGTTAAGTGTGTGACCCTACGGATTCATGAATCATGCAGACATGACTAAGACACCCCTCCGATCAATAATCAATGGTGTGACGTGGATGCCCATATTGACTTCTACATATTCAACCAAAATCTTTATCAGTTTGAACCACGATGTCAATGATTGAGTTAATTCCATATGCAATTCCCTTTGTCCAATGATATGTTACTTGCCCGAGATTCGATCGTCAATATCTCCATACCTAGTTCAATCTCATCACCAGCAAGTCTCTTTACCCATTCTGTAATAAAATATCCCCGTGAACAAACTCATTAGTCACATGCTTGCAAGATACTTTGGATATTGTGTTATAGAGAGGGCCCAAAGACATCTCTCCATCGCACGGAGTGGTAAATCCCAGTATCGATCCATGCAACCCAATAAAGACCTTCAAAGATACCTGAATAGCACCTTTATGATCACCTAGTTACAAAGTGACGTTTGATAGATCAGAAGGTATTCCTTTGTTATCCGGAAGTGGCATGATCTCATGGTTCATGGAACAGATTTTTGACATTGCAAAATATATGGCAAAGTGAACTTGGTGACACGATCATATGCTAAGCTTATGGTTGGGTCTGTCCATCACATCATTCTCCTAAAGATGAGATCTCATTATCGAATGACAACTCATGTCTATGGTTATGAAACCTTGACAATATTTGATCAATGAGCTAGTCTAGTAGAGGCTCACAAGGAACACGTTATTGTTTATGTATCCACACATGTATTTAAGTTTACGGTCAATACAACTATAGTGTGAATAATAAAAATTTATCATGAACAAGAAAATATGATAATAACCGTTTTATTATTGTCTCTAGGGCATATTTCCAACAGTCTCCCACTTGCACTAGAGTCAATAAACTATTTTACATCATAATGTATCTAACGCCCATAGAGTTCTGGTGTTGATCATGTTTTTCTTGTGCAAGAGGTTTAGTCAATGGGTCTGCCGCCTTCAAGTACGTATGTACTTTACAAAGTTCTATGTCTCCCTTCTTGATGTAATCACGGATGGAGTTGAAGCGACATTTGATGTGCTTTGTTCTCTTGTGAAACCTTGGTTCCTTGTCAATGGCAATGGCACCGGTGTTGTCAAAAAAGAGAGACATTGGATCTGATGCACTAGGTACCACTCCTAGATCAGATATGAGCCCTTCATTGAGACTCCTTCTCGTGTCGCTTTTGAAGCAGCTATGTACTCTGCCTCACATGTAGATGCTCCTGCCATGCTCTGCTTGAAGCTACTCCAACTGACCGATCCACCATTCAAAATAAATATGTATCCGGTACGAGAGTTCGAGTCATCTAGATCAGTGTTGAAGCTTGCATCAACGTAACCCTTTACGACGGGCTCTTCGCCGCCTCCATAAACGAGAAACATTTCCTTAGTCCTATTTAGGTACTTAAGGATTTTTTAACGTTGTCCAGTGATCTACTCTTGGATCACTCTGGCACATACTTGCCAGACTTATGGCAAGGCACGCACCAGGTCTGGTACATAGCATGGCATACATTATAGAGCATGTGGCTAAAACATAGGGGACACTTTCATCCTTTCACTTTCTTCTGTTGTGGTCGGGCTTTTGGTCTTACTCAACTTCACAACTTGCAAAACAGGCAAGAACCCCTTCTTTGACTGGTCCATTTTGAACTTCTTCAAAATCTTGTCAAGGTATGTGCTCTGTGAAAGTCCTATCAGGCGTGTTGATATATCTCTATAGACATTGATGACCAATATGTAAGAAGCTTCACCCAGGTCTTGTTACATATAACTATTGTTCTAATGACCCTTTATACTTTCCTAAAACTTGATATGATTTCCATTCAATTATGTGTCATCCACATATAGTATTAGGAATGCTACAGAGCTCCCACTCACTTTGTTGTAAATACAAGCTTCTCCATAACTTTGTATAAAATCAAAAGCTTTGATCACCTCATCAAATCATATATTCCAACTCCGAAATGCTTGCACTAGTCTATAGATGGATCACTGGAGCTTGCAAACCTTATTAGCATCCTGAGGATCGACAAAACTTTCCGGTTGCATCATATACAACTCTTCCTTAAGGAAATCATTAAGGAACGATGTTTTGACGTCCTTCTGCCAGATTTCGTAATAAAAAAATGCAACCGATGGTAACATAATCCTAATAGACATAGCATCATTATGGGTGAGAAAGTATCACCATAGTCAACCCCTTGAACTTATGGAAAACCCTTTGCAACAAGTCGAGCTTTATGGACGATAACATTACCATCAACATCCTTCTTCTTCTTAAAGATCCATTTGTTCTCAATGGCCTGTCGGTCAGCTGGTAAGTCTACCAAATTCCATACTTAGTTTTCATACATGGATCCTATCTCGGATTTCATGGCCTCAAACCATTTGTAGGAATTCGGGCTCATCATTTCTTCTTCATAGTTTGTAGGTTTGCCATTGTCCAACAACATGACATCCAAGATAGGATTTCCGCGCCACTCTGGTGCGGTATATATCCTGGTCGATCTATGAAGTTCAATAGTAGCTTGATTCAAAGTTTCATGATCATCATCATTAGCTTCCTCTCCAGTTGGTGTAGGCATCATGAGAACTTCTATCTGTGATGCACTACTCTCCAATTCAAGAGAAGGCATGATTAACTCATCAAGCTCTACCTTCCTCACACCCACTTCTTTGGAGAGGAACTCCTTCTCTAGAAAGGATCCATTCTTGGCAAAAAATATCTTTCCCATAGATCTTTGATAGAAGGTATACCCAATGGTCTCTTTAGGATATCATATGAAGACACATTTCTCTGCTTTGGGTTCGAGCTTATCAAGCTGAAGCCTCTTGACATAACCATCGCATCCCCAAACTTTAAGAAACGAAAAATTAGGTTTCTTGCCAAACCATAATTCATATGGTGTCATCACAACGGATTTAGACGCCGCCCTTCTTAAAGCGAATGCATCTATCTTTAATGCATAACCCCAAAACTATAGTGGCAAATCGGTAAGAGACATCATATAATGCACTATATCCAATAGAGTGCGATTACGATGTTCAGGGACACCATTACACTGTGGTGTTCTAGGTGGTATGAGTTGTGAAACAATTCCACATTATCTGAAATGTGTGCCAAACTTGTAACTCGGATATTCACCTCTGTGATCAGATCGTAGAAATTTTATTTTCTTGTTACGATGATCCTCTACTTCACTCTAAAACTCCTTGAACTTTTCAAATGTTCTAGACTTGTGTTTCATTATGTAAATATACATATATCTACTCAAATCATCTAAGAAGGCAAGAAATAGCGATATCCAGTGTGTGCTTCAACACTCATTGGGTCACATACATTGGTATGTATTATTTCCAACAAGTCACTAGGAACATTGTGTTGTTTATGTATCCACACATGTATTTAAGTTTTCGATCAATACAATTCTAGCATGAATAATAATCATTTATCATGAACACACAAAGATGATAATAACCAATTTATTATTGCATCTAGGGCATATTTCCAAATGGCTCCCACTCACACTAGAGTCCTAAGCTAGTTTACATCATAATGTATCTAACACCAATAAAGTTCTGGTGATGATCATGTTTTGCTCATGGAAGAGGTTTAGTCAATGGGTCTGCCACATTCAGATTCGTATGTACTTTGCAAAGTTCTATGTCTCCCTCCTTGATGCAATCACGAATGGAGATGCCACTAGCAAATCTATGGATCCCTGATCCATTCACTTCATATTATAAAAAACAAAATACCTTGCCATTTTTATTTATTATCCACAACTAAAAAAACCTGATTTTGCAATTGTCGAGAAACAAGGGGATTGACAACCCCCATGGCTTTGTTGGGTGCAAATATTTATTTTTGTGTGTGTAGGTACCACTTTATCTTGTTTGTGTGGTGTCTCCTATAGGTTCAATAAACCTGGGTTCTTAACTAAGGGAAATACTCTCTGCTTGTGATAGCCTGGCTTATTAGGGATGGTAGACTACTCATATCAATAAGGAATTCCTTCTTTTCCGGGAGCCCATTCAAATAGAACCCCCAGGTTAAGCGTGCTTGGTTTGGAGTAGTTCTAGGATGGGTGACCGACTGGAAAGTTGGTGCCGGGTGCGCATGAGTGAGGACAAAGTGCGCAAAAAAGACTAGTATTGATTTGTGAGGCCAGTCTAGATCCCGCCAGGAGTAACGACCACCGGTGGGTCTGTCCGGGGCGTTACAAGTTGGTATCAGAGCCGACCCTCGCGGTTACACGGATGTTTGCCGACAGTTACGAGGTCATGTTGTTCATGAAGTTTGTGACCCATCATGGCACACAGAATGACACATGTATTGGACTGAAAGCACAGACGTTTGTGCCAAGAGGGAACGTTCCTATGACCCGACGAGGACGTCGGTTCCTCTGAGTGGTGGTGTATGTGATATCCTGGCTTATTAGGGATGATAGACTACTCATATCAATAAGGAATTCCTTCTTTTCCGGGAGCCCATTCAAATAGAACCCCCAGGATAAGCGTGCTTGGCTTGGAGTAGTTCTAGGACACGATCATGTTGTTCATGAAGTTTGTGACCCGTCATGGCACACGAAATGACACATGTATTAGACTGAAAGCACAAACGTTTGTGCCAAGAGGGAACGTTCCTGTGACCCGACGAGGACGTCAGTTCCTTTGAGTGGTGGTGTATGTGATAGCCTGGCTTATTAGGGATGATAAACTACTCATATCAATAAGGAATTCCTTATTTTGGGAGCCCATTCGAATAGAACCCTTGGGATAAGCATGCTTGGCTTGGAGTAGTTCTAGGATGGGTGACCGACCGGGAAGTTGGTCCCGTGTGCGCATGAGTGAGGACAAAGTGTGCAGAAAAGACTAGTATTGATCTGTGAGGCCAGTCTAGATCCCGCCAGGAGTGACGACCACCGACGGGTGTGTCCGGGGCGTTGCAAGTTGGTATCAGAGCTAGGTTCGCGGTTACATGGTTGTTTGTCGACAGGTGCGCGATCATGTTGTTCACGAAGTTGGTGACCCATCGTGGCACACAGAATGACATATGTGTCGGACTGGAAGCACAAACGTTTGTGCCAAGAGGGAACGTTCCTGTGACTATGGGTAATGCTATGGTGAAGCATAATCCCAAGTCAGTCAGAGTGAACATGGTGAATGCAGCTGAAGCAGAGCAGTCTCATGATGTGATTATGGGTAATCTCTCAGTTAATGATTTTCTTGCAGAAGTTTTGTTTGATACTGGTGCATCGCATTCATTCATATCCAAGCCTTTTGTCACTATGCATGAGTTTTTAGTGGAGCATTTAGCTAGTCCTTTTCGTGTGGTTTCTCCGGGGATGCGCATGAGTTCGCATATGATTGTTCCAGATGCTTCTATCAAGATGGGCAATTATTCTTTTCTGGCTTCTCCAATTGTTCTTGGTAATTCCGATATTGATCTCATTTTGGGCATGGACTTCCTAGCTATGAACAAAGCTCATATTGATTGCAAAGCAAAAGAAGTCAAGCTGAATCATCCTTCAGAAGACGTGATTATTTTCGCGGCTCGCGATGACATAATCCATCTCTTTGCTCTTAATGAGAAGGGTGAAATCTCGGCGATTTCTCAAATTCTGGTGGTTTGTGAGTATGAAGATGTCTTTCCAAAAGAATTGCCAGGAATGCCTCCGCACCGACCAGTGGAGTTCGTGATTGATCTCGAGCCCGGAACTAATCCGGTCTGCAAGCGCCCATATAAAGTTGGCCCCGAAGAGCTGAAAGAGTTGAAGAAGCAGCTAGACAAGCAAGAACGCCTGGATCTGATTAGACCAAGTTCTTCTCCATGGGGTTGTGGTGTTTTGTTGGTCAAGAAGAAAGATGATACAGATCATCTTTGTGTCGACTACCGTCCATTGAACAAGAAGACAATCAGAAACAAGTACCCACTTCCCAACATCAATGAGTTGTTTGAGCAACTGAAAGGTGCCAAGGTTTTCTCGAAGCTTGATCTTCGCATGGGTTATCAACAGATTCACATTCGCGAAGAAGACATTCCTAAGACCGCTTTCAGGACGAGTTTTGGCTCTTATGAGTACACCGTCATGTCATTTGGTCTTGCGAATGCTCCTCCAACCTTCTCAAGAATGATGAATTTCATTTTCTCTCCTTTCAAGAATGAATTCGTCTTGGTCTATCTGGATGATATCCTTGTGTTCTCAGAGACAGAAGAAGAGCATGCAGAGCATCTCCGCCTTGTGCTTGACAAGTTAAGAGAGCATTGATTCTATGCCAAGTTTTCCAAGTGTGAGTTTTGGCTCAATGAAGTGGTGTACCTTGGGCATGTCATCTCTGCCGAGGGAATTAAAGTGCACCCTGAGAAAGTTGAGGCAATCTTGAAGTGGGAACCTCCTTAGAATGTGAAGGAGCTTCGGAGTTTCCTCGGGCTTGCTAGCTATTGCAGAAAATTCGTGGAGAACTTCTCTCAAATTGCTAAGCCTCTATCCAATCTCCTTCAAAAGAGTGTCAAGTATGTTTGGTCTCGTGAGTGTGATGTGGCGTTCAATACGCTCAAGGCGGGACTGACTTCTGCTCCAGTTCTTGTTCCTCCCGAGCAGTCCAAGCCTTTCCATGTATTTTGTGATGCTTCCCTCCAAGGTCTTGGTGGTGTTCTCATGCAAGATAAGAAGATTGTTGCTTATACCTCGCGTCAGTTGAAGCCTGCCGAGAAGAACTACTCCACTCATGATCTTGAGTTGGCGGCAGTTGTGCTTGCTCTAATGACTTGGGGGCATTTGTTGTTGGGTAGACCAGTTGAGGTGTACACCGATCACAAGAGCTTGAAGTAAATTTTCACCCAGCCCAATCTCAATCTTCGGCAGTCTCGTTGGGTGGGAATGCTTGAGGACTTCAATCCAAGCATTGAGTATACTCCTGGGAAAGCAAATGTCATTGCAGACGCGCTCAGCCGTAAGGCGTACTGCAATAGTCTCATCTTGAAGCCTCTTCAGCCCGAGCTTTGTGAAGCCTTCCACAAGCTCAGCCTTCAGATGATTCTGCAAGGATTTCTTGCAAATCTTCAAGTCTCTCCGACTCTGGAAGATCAGGTTCGCCAAGCGTAGCATCTTGACACTATGGTGAAGAAAGTGAAGAAAGGTGTGGCCAAGAGCATTCCGAAGTATAAGTGCTTTCGCGTTGATGACAAAGATACCTTGTTCTTTGAGGACCGTCTTGTGTTCCATAAGGTGATCTCAGAAAGGTTATCATGGACAAAGCACACAATTCTCTTCTATCCATTCATCCAGGCAGTTCAAAGATGTATCAGGATCTCAAGCAAACCTTCTGGTGGACTCACATGAAACGTGAGGTTGCTCAGTTCATGAACGAGTGTGATGTTTGTTGCAGAGTGAAGGCAGAGCATCTATTTAACTGCTGCTGTGTTGTGTTGTGAATTTGAGCATGCTCAGTGCTAGTGTTTTGGAGTAGATGTTGTCCACTATCATCCTGTTAATTTTCATGCCAAGAGGTGGTCTCTAACATATTTAACTACTGCTGTCAACTTGCTACTTTATTAACTCAGATTCCAAAAAACTGTTATTTTCACTCAAAAAACTGTTTCATCTTGTCAACTTGATAGCCTCATGCTTATTGATGTGTGCCTCCTATGCACTTTGTGTAGTTGGATAAGTTGATGTATATGTTATGTAGATTCTGTCAGTATCTTGTTTGTTGTTTTGTGACTTGTGGGAGCTATAATCCATGGAATTGATTGATTTTTGAGTATATTGTGGTTGGTTTTTCATTGCCTAACCAGTGGCTACCTTGGAATGCCAGGAATTAGCCCATGGTTTTGGTTGTCTTGTGTTTTTGCCTTCGTACCTTGTCGTGAGCGTACCGTGAGAACCGTAACTCCGTTTCTTGCGTTCCTTATATGCATTTCTATCGATTTTGCATGTTGCATCCATATTTGCCATGTTCATGCATGTTTAAATAACTTAACATGAGGTTCTGTCCAGATTCATTAATAAACAAACTTTGCATGTGAAACATGACTAGTTTTGGATTGCCATGTTAAATTCTTATAAATGGATCCTGCATCATCTTGTTTGTGCATTGCACCTTGGTTGGATGTTTATTGTTGCTATTTCTCTTGGGTAGACGCGAGTGTTGATATTGAGTACGAGGACCCAGGTACGAGGATCCCACTACGTGTTCCACTGAAGAACCAACAGGCAAGATGATCGTAACCGGATCCCGAAACTATTTTCGCTTGCTAGTTTTCTTGCTCTTATCGTTAGAGTTGCGCTACCTACCACTTGATATCAGCCTCCTAAATGCCATGAAAGCCTCTAACCCTCCACATCCTAGAAAACCTTTGATTGGCTAAGTTACTGCCGCTCAGCCCCTCTTGTAGCGTTCTTAGTTGCAGGTGCAGCTTGTTCCATGTGATAACATGGATTTGGATATCACAATATTATCTGTTATTTAATTTAAAGCACATATATATATTGGTATTGGTGGAAGGCTTGGCCTTTTGCTAAGTGTTTTGTTCCGTTGTTACCGCCATAGTTCTTGTTACCGGTGTTATGGTTTCCATATTTTGCGCTCCTAACACGCTCGGGGTTGTTATGGGGACCCCCTTGTTTATTCGGCAGAGATTAAAACTTGTCTGGAAAGACCCAACATTGGTACTACATTTTCTTAACAACTTAATAAAATTGCATAGGGCCTTGCAAACCCGTGGATAATTAACCAACCCCCGGGCCAGTGCTCCGCATGAGTGTTGGTCCAACCTAGAGCAGCTTATTAACGTCGCCCGGGGCAACTCGGTGATTGGCGTGGTAACCATCGCTCATCCGTCGTGACCTGAGAATGAGATACGCATCTCTTATTAGGTTCGTCAACACCTCGGGAGGTCTTGTTGGATTTGTTTTACCTTTATCGAGTGTCTGGCGTGTGGAGTCTGACTTTCTTCGTGTTTTCTCGAGGTGTTGGAATTCCTTTGGAATTACCTATGATGACCACGAGGTCCGTGGTCGAGGCTATTCCCACGGATTGTGGTTATTTGTGATGGACTAGTTGGAGCACCCCTGCAGGGTTAAAAATGTTCGAGATGCCATGCCCGCAGTTATGTGGCAACATGGATATTTGTTTAACACCCGGTTTTAGTTAACTTGAAGTAAACTCTAATTAAAATACACCAACTAGGTGAGTAACCATGATCGTCTCTGCTCGTGGTCATGATCCGAGAGAGAACATGGCGGGGTTATGAATGACGTAAGTAAATGTTCAAGATCTCATAGAGATCATACTAGATTCGATCGTTCTTCGTAGGCCACTCATATTTATTTTCATGTTGCGTAAGTTAGCCACCATACATGCTTAGTGCTGCTGCAAACCAAACACTTACCCCATCCCAACATTTAAGCTTGAATAGTCTCGGTACCCGGGCGCTTGATTGCTGAGTCCTTGTGGCTCACAGATTACTACAACCCTCCAGGTACAGGTACCGATGAGTACGTGCAGGATGATCTTACCCAGCTCCAATGGGAATATGATGAGGAAAGAGGCAGGATGTACGTGACTTACCCGGATGAGTAGAGGACCATGGTCGTGATCTTTTGGATAGCTAGATAGTGTCATTCACATCTGTTTTATCGTTTGATTTCGTCCATAGTCGAACCCTGTCTTCAACTTGATGATTTGAACTTGTGTGGAACTGTAATTTAGTATGTGGCGAGTGTAAGCCAATCTTGTATACTCGTCCTTTCATTATTGTATGATGTGATGATACTATACTTGCTAACGGCAAGATGCGCATCTATCCCTTGCGAGGCCCTCGTGGCTTAATATGGATAGGCACACATCTTGGGCGTGACACTGCTGCTACTACATCATCCCTTCTTCTTCGGGGAAAAACCTAATACCTACACAAAGTAGCAAAGGCCTCTTCGGTTGGCTCCTCACATGTGCCCGCTGTATAAATGTGGCCTAGCCGGGCAAGACCACACCCCACCCCCTGCTCTCTCCATATCCTCCTTGTACAACACCCGCCATGGCCTCCGGCAAACAAAAGGAGGGGTTCTTCGGCATTTTAGTAGCCATGGTCTCTGGCTAGTAGAAGAAGGACTTCCCCGACATTGCAGTGACCTGAGTTCCCGACGATCCATCCTGATAGAGGTTAGCTTGCCAGCAAACCCTCCAGATCTGAGGCCACCGCCATCACCATCGGTGCCTCCTCCTCGCCCATCCAGGCTGGCCAACGTCCTTTCCCAGCAAATTTGTCATGAGCAATGGTGGCAACACGTCATGCAGGTTGGGAAAGAAGCCATGTCGGTGGAGGCCGACACGTCCACGGACACCGTGGATAACAAGGAAAAGTATATCATGGGAGTACATCGTCGCTCGGGTCCAAGAAGTCCACCTCCATCGTGTCATCGGGGTACATCGCCTATGTCTTACCCGGTGAGCGAGGGCGTAGACCACAGCGATCGCCTTCCCCTGCCCAAAAACCAACCCGGGTCCATGCTTCACGGAGACGGAGGGAGGCTATTCTTCCCCTCTTGCTGAAGCATATCCCTATAGGGCTATTGAAAGTCCGACGAGCGGGCTATCAGAGATGAGGAAGACTATGTCATGGAGTGCAGATCCACCAGGGGCGACATTAGACTAGTATTACCCTAGTCCGGTATAGTTTAGTTAAAATATGTCCGAAATGTAAAGGTGTTCGTCCGATTTGAATGAAAATCATTCGGTTTGCATGTAATTCATTCCGTTTGCATGTAAATTATCAGGATTAGCCTAGTCCAGTATACTTATTTTAAAATGTATGCTTATAGCATTGAATGGCCTCCTCCTACATCCATGTACATGGACAGACACATATATGGTGTCCGGTTTGCAGGTCTGTGTTGGAGAAGCGCTAAACTAGCTATCATGTTCCCTCATGCAAGAGCCGACTATCTAAATTCCTTCATGCTGAGATCACAAGAACCCTCCACCTGCAATTGTTTGACAATTAATATGATAATGAATGCATGTGTTTATCAGTTATTATAGAAGCTAGGATTATCCTCTTTTTCGTGAACACGCAAAATATTTACGTATCATTGTATTGATAGAGGAAATGTAATGTGATTGTTATAGGGTTGATCTTGTAAGCACATGCATAGAAGATATGGTGTGAATGAGATGAACAAATATGCAGGTGGAGGATCTGGGCGACTCAAATAAAAACACACTACGTCTGATCAATCAATTGGCCAAGCTCCTTGGCCCCAGCGCACCCACGCGCGAACATCTTCCTTGATGCAATGAGAGAGTCTAGTGATGGAAGGGTAGCCCCCATTGAACACGTAATCATTGTGGTGGTTCCAAAGCCTCCAGGTAGTAAGGATGATGATAGTGCCAAGCCCAGGACGAAGATCTATCGGGAGTGGTGGATGGAGGTGGAGAACCATTCACGGAACTCGTACCCTGGGTTGGGTAGGGTGGCTGTGGCATGGCACCAAGATAGGATGTCATGCCAAACTTGGTACGAGAACAAACAACTGGCCAACAGGTGTCGCGTAGTCCCCGGCTCCTGGACGCACAACAAAAAAGGAGGCGCGTGGGGAAGGCCACAACACGCCAACCTATCAGTCGTCCAGCATCTGCCGTGATAGGCAAGCCATAGCAAGATTTTGACCCTGAGAGGCGCCCAAGAATTGTAGGTAAGCCACCAAGCCGGCTCAATGGTCGATCATGAGAAGATCACATGGTAATAGGATTGAGCAGAGTACATCCATGACTAGGTGCACCGCCAAGAGATGCGGTCTGACACTTTTGATAGAGTGAAGTCACGTAGCTGAGTCTCGAGCAGGATGTATTGGACCAAGGACTCGCGACCAAGGGCTCCATGTATGCCACTTGTCAAGGAGTGGTTGTGAAGGCCATTGGTCCACTGCCACCGACACCGCCTCGGTACCATGGCGTGAAGCAGGGAGCAACCTTGGCAATGGAGTTGCCGTGGGGCCAATGGTCATCCCAAAATCTGCAGGTGGTGCCATTGCCGAGCTCCCAACTCGTGGACGCCCAGAAAACCGAGGGAATGTGGAGATGCTTTCATGGCTTGGACGGGTCCGTCTTGTGCAACCAAAACCACCTGAACTGAAGCGTGTGGCCAAAGTGCTGGAGACCCAAAATGCCCAAGCCACCGAAAGAAATCGGGCGGCAGACCCGTCCCCAGCTAACGAGACAATGCCCTCCATTGGCAGTCTTGCGACCGTGCCAAAGGTAATCACGAACTAGACGGTTGATCTGGCAGACGATCGAGGGGTGCATCAACATGGCAATGAGAATGTGGGTTTGCATGACGCAGAAGATGTGCCTCACGAGAGCGAGGCTCTCACCGCGGGAAAGCAGGGAGGCCCACCAAGGGGTGAGCTTCTTCTCCAGCTTGTTGATGAAGGGCTGCAGCAAGGAGGAGGCAACCTTGATGAGAAAGATCGAGGTACTGCATGGGGAAGTCAAGGATCGACCACAAGAACTGGTTGACAATGGAGACGCGATGGGCGTATGCGCACTAGATAGGGACCGCCGAACACTTTGCCAAGTTGGTATGAAGGCTAGATGTCACACTGAAGATCTTGAGCAGCCGGTTGATAGCCATGAGGTCTGGCTCATTGGGGTAGTAGAACAAGATGACATCATCAACATAGATTGACAGGCTAGAGGCCATATGCCTGTGAGTGAGGCACTTCATGACGTCGAGGTCCATAGCCTTTCGGAACAGGTGGTTGATGACGTCGATCACAATGACGAAAAGCATGGGCAAACCGGGTCTCCCTAACACATCCCTTTGTGATGGTAGACCGGTGGCCCAGGCATCCAATTTATGAGCATGCG
This sequence comes from Hordeum marinum, assembly GCA_022496015.1. Lineage (NCBI taxonomy): Eukaryota > Viridiplantae > Streptophyta > Magnoliopsida > Poales > Poaceae > Hordeum > Hordeum marinum. The sequence continues at coordinate 187,465,917 of CM039677.1, read as the reverse complement.
CATACTAGTGCTGCCAAGGAGGATGCACACCTAATTGTTCAAGCGCTGACCTAAACCAATGTGTTGCATCACTTCAATGAAGAACATCTTGGAGACGTAGTCGAAGCCACACCTGATGTTGAGCTTTAGAAGCACGTGGGCCTTGCGGAGGTTGTGAAGCTGCTGAGTCATCTACTGAGTCATCTTAATGCGCTCCGGTTCGTGGAGATGCGGGGCTAGTTGGAGGTAGAGGACCTTGGAGAACAACTTGGCGATCAAGCAGATGCGACTAATCGGATGGAATTCCGAGAGGAGGGTGATGAATGCCTCTTTCAACTTGTGGAAACTGTGGCCGTTAAGAACATGGAGCTTGTGAAAGGTGATGTGGAGCATCCTGTGAAGTCCACCATGGACCCTTCTCCAACACCAGAAGCCACGAGGGGACCCATGATGAGAGCCCGTGCACGCGCCATCGAAAACGAGGTGACATCTCTCCTTACTCAACCTACGTATGATCCACTCGAGACATGGCCGCTATCTCAGACGGAAATGTCATGTATACTCAGGTACGCGGGAGAGGGACGTCAACCTCGAAAGGAAAAGGATGGCCCCAAGGACCAGCTCCAGCCTCCAGACGTCCGATCGTCCTCAGACGACTGACACACCTAAGACGACCGATGCCGCCCGGACGACCGACAAGTCTCAGCGAACGGACGTCCGGGCCACACCGTAAATCCGGCCGCCAAGCACCCGCTCTAAAACGTCGAAAGTTCGGAGCTTCCAAACGACCGAGCACCAGACGTCTGACCACATCCGGAAATCCGAATAGGCCGTGCCCGCATCAAAACCTTGGACATCCGGCCTCCTCCGGATGTCCGGACCGTCGTGCGCCGTCGGACGTCTGACCCCGTCCGGACGTTCGGACCCTGTCTGCGCACAGGCCCAAGGGACGTTCGGACCTTGTCTGTGCACAAAACCAAAAATACCAAAAATACTTGCTGCCTTATTTTTACTTTTAGTTTTACTTTCCGTTCAACCATCCTATTATATCTATCTCTATTAGATCTCATCCTTGCAAGTAACCGCGAAGGGATTGACAACCCCTTTATAGCGTTGGGTGCAAGAGTTTGATTCTTTGTGCAGGTACATCTATTGGTGACTCTCTTGTATCTCCTACTGGATTGATACCTTGGTTCTCAAAAGCTGAGGGAAATACTTATCTACTTGGCTACATCAAACCGTTCCTCTTCATGGGAAACCAACGCATGCTCGAGAAGTAGCAATAAGAATTTCTAGCGCGATTGCCGGGGAGATACATAGCAAGTCAAGATAAGAACTCTCTCTTCAACTTGCCAATTTGTGGTTTGGTTGTCAGGGAGATCAACATCAAGCCTACCAAGTACCCATCACAAACTCATCTCGTGCATTTACATTATTTGCCATTTGCCTCTCGTTTTCCTCTCCCCCACTTCTAAAACAATTTTCAGAAAATACCAAAAAGATTTGCCTTTTTTATTTGCCCTTTTTCGTTTGTATTTTCGTTTTCTTTTTGTGTGTTAGAGCACTCAAACTCATGGATAGCCTTGCTACTATCGCTCCTGAGTATGCAGTTCTTAATTTTAAGCAATGGGAGGGCGAAAAATTAAAAGATGCTTGGTATAGAATTTGCAATGCTCAAAATAGATCTATTCGTAGGCAATATACTACCGTTCTCCTTCGCAATTTTTATGTGGGCGTCTCTCATTGGAATAGATATGTTTTGGATACTACTATGGGAGGAAATTTCTTGGGAAGCAATAATTTTGATTCCTATAATGCTATGATAAATTTGGTAGGTCCACCCCCTCTCATGGTTAATGAAGCAATCTTAACTTTGGAACATGTTATGCGAAGGCTAGATATCATTGAAAATAAAGTTGCTAGTATAGATCTCATTGAAAACTTGGATAAGAAAAACTAAGATCCATAATCATATCACTCAATATGTATCTAAGGTAGGATTTACCCTAAAAACCCTAAGGGAAAAGGAAACTATAGTTAATGAAAAATTGAACCAAGATTCCTCTAGAATAGGAAAGCTAGAGGACATTGTTACCAACTTGGGTTCCACTTTTGTTGCTGTTCTAACCACTCCTAAATTTCCTCTTTCTAAGGCTGCCTAGTTTGTTTACGTTCCCAAGAATAAGGGTGAATCCTCTAGTAAAGGGGACGAAGAACTTAAGATGATAAGTGTTCACCCTAACTTTATCAATATTGTTCAGGAACCGATTGCTACAAAAGAATTTATTGACTTTTGCCTATGAGTATGGTTATTGATATAACTAAAGAACCTCCTGGATTTGAGAAGGTCCTCACAAAATTTTCCAATACCAAAGATGACAATACCTAGATCTATTGCGTTTTGCCTAGCTAGGGGCGTTAAAGAATAGCGCTTGTTGGGGGGCAACCCAATTTTATTTTGCTTTCTTATTTTTGCTTCTGTTTTGGTGTGTTTGACACATTATTAATTCTGTAGTAATTGTGTTTTTGTGTTTTAATTAGTGTTTGAGCCAAGTAAAACCTTTGGAGTGATCTATAGTAGTTGTTGATTTGATCCTGCTGAAAAACAGAAACTTTTGCGCTCAGTCCAGGAATTTTCCTAATTTTTCAGAGCGTCGCATTGATCTAAAATGTTTACAAAAGATTGATATACAAATTTACCTGATTTTCCTAATTTTCAGTATTTTTAGAGTTCCAGAAGTATTCAAAGTTTACATATTGCTACAGACTGTTCTGTTTTTGACAGATTCTGTTTTCTTTGTGTTGTTCGCTTATTTTGATGTATCTATGGGTCGTATCGGGGGGTATGAGTCATAAAAAAGTTAGAATACAGTAGGTATTACACAAATATAAATAAATAATTAGTTCACAACAGTACCTAAAGTGGTGATTTATTTTTCTTATACTAACGGATCTCATGAATTTTCTGTTGAGTTTTGTGTTGTGAAGTTTTCAAGTTTTGGGTGAAGATTTGATGGAATATGGAATTAAGAGTGGCAAGAGCCTAAGACCGGGGATGCCCAAGGCACCCCAAGTCATATTCAAGGATACCAAAAAGCCTAAACTTGGGAATGCCTCGGAAGGCATCCCCTCTTTCGTCTTCAATCCATCGGTAAATTTACTTGAGGCTATATTTTTATTCACCACATGATATGTGTTTTGCTTGGAGCATCTTGTATGATATGAGTCTTTGCTTTTTAGTTTTCCACAATCATCCTTTCTGCACACATCTTTTGAGAGACACACGCTGAATCGTGAACTTATTAGAATACTCTATGTGCTTCACTTATATCTTTTGAGCTAGGCAATGTTGCTCTAGTGCTTCACTTATATCTTTATAGAGCATGGTGGTGTTATATTTTATAGAAATTATTGAACTTTCGTTCCTCACTTATATTATTTTGAGAGTTTCTTAAAATGGTAATTTGTTTAGGTTATGAATTTAGTCCTAATATAATGGGCATCCAAGAGGGATATAATAAAAACTTTCATATTAAGCGCATTAAAAACTATGAGAAGTTTGATTCCTTGCATATAGTTTTCAGATAATAGGGATGGTAATATGAGAGTCATGCTAGTGAGTAGTTGTGAATTGAAGAGATACGTGTGTTAAAGCTTGTGATTACCATAGCATGCACGTATGGTGAACCGTTATGTAACGAAGTCGGAGCATGATTTGTTCAATGATTGTTGACCTTTGTGTGAGGGTCGGGAGTGCGCGATGGTTAACTCCTACCAACCTCTCACCTAGGAGCATGCGTCTAATGATTTGTTTGATAACTAATAGACTTTTGCAATAAGTATGTGAGTTCTTTATGACTAATATTGAGTCCATGGATTATACGCACTCTCACCCTTCCATCTTTGCTAGCCTCTCTAGTACCGCGCAACTTTCGCCGGTACATCAAACCATCCTTCCTCGAAACAGCCACCATATATTCCTCAAAAAAGCCACCATACGTACCTATTATGGCATTTCCATAGCCATTCCGAGATATATTGCCATGCAACTTCCAGCATGCAGTTTTTCTATGACTTGCATCATCACTTCATATTGCATATGGAGTCATATTTTTTCATAGGAATCGAGTTGTAATTTCTTTTTTCTTTGAGTTATAAGTAAATAAAAGTGTGGTGATTTTTCATTAACAGAGCATTGTCCCATGAGAGAAAATGATGATGGAGGCTATGACTCCCTCATAAGTTGGGATGAGTATCCGGACTTTACAAAAACTAAAAGAGGCCAGCGAAGCCCAAACAAAAAAGAGAGGCCAAAGAAGCCCACCAAAATAAAAAAACTAGAGAAAGAGAGAAGGGACAATTTCTACTACCTTTTTCCACACTTGTGCTTCAAAGTAGCACCCTGATCTTCATTATAGAGAGTCTCCTATTTTGTCACTTTCATATAACTAGTGGATATTCATCTTGCACGACCACTTAGTTTTCTTTTTGAGCTCTCACACACTTATAGCTCTAAGTGTGTTTGTTGCATGGCAATCCCTACTCACTCACATTGCTATCTATTGACAGGCATCTCCATAACCCATTGATAGGCCTAGTTGATGTGAGACTATCTTCTCCTTTTTTCCTTGCACCTACTCCATATTATAGTCCACCTATAATGCTATATCCATGGCTCATGCTCATGTATTGCATGAGAGTTGAAAAGGTTTGGGAACACCAAAAGTGTGAAACAATTGCTTTACTTGTTCATCGGGGTTGTGCATGATTTAGATACTTTGTGTGGGGAAGATGGAGCATAGCCAGACCATATGATTTTGTAGGGATAACTTTCTAAGGCCATGTTATTTCGAAAGGACACGACTACCTTGTTGGTGTGCTCGAAGTATTACTGTTTTTATGTCAATATTAGACTATTGTTTTCAATCTTACAGATCTGAATATTCATGACACAATAAAAAATATTACATGGATAAATATATTAGGTAGCATTCCACATCAAAAATTCTGTTTTCATCATCTACCTACTCGAGGACGAGCAGGAATTAAGCTTGGGGATGCTGATACGTCTCCAACGTATCTATAATTTTTTATTGTTCCATGCTATTATATTATCCGTTTTGGATGTTTTATATGCATTTATATGCTATTTTATATTATTTTTGGGAGTAACCTATTAATCTAGAGCCTAGTGCGAGTTTCTGTTTTTTCCTTGTTTTTGAGTTTCGCAGATAAGGAATATTAAACGGAGTCCAAACGGAATAAAACCTTCGAAATGATTTTTTCTGGAACGAAAGGAAACTACGAGACTTGAGAACCAATGCAGAGGAGCCACCATGGGGCCACAAGCCCTAGGGGCGCGACCAGGTGGTAGGCCGCGCCGGGCAGGCTTGTGGGCCCACGGCAGCTCCCCTAACCCTAATCTTCGGCATATAAATTCCCAAATATTTCATCATTATCAGAACGAGCCACAAAACACTTTTCCACCACTAGAAGCCTCCATTCCCGAGAGATCCAATCTTGGAGCCTTTTCCGATAATCTGTCGAAGGGGGATTCGATTATGGAGGGCATCTACATCAACTCCATTGCCCCTCCGATGATGCGTGAGTAGTTCACCACAGACCTATGGGTAAATAGCTAGTAGCTAGATGGCTTCTTCTCTCTCTTTGCTTCTCAATACCATGTTCTTCATGATCTTCATGGATATCTATCCGATGTAATACTCTTTTGCGGTATGTTTGTCGAGATCCGATGAATTGTGGGTTTATGTTCAGAATATCCATGAATATTATTTGAGTCTTTCCTGAATTTCTATATGCATGATTTCATATCTTTGCAAGTCTCTTCGAGTTATTGGTTTGGTTTGGCCAACTAGATTGGTAATTCTTGCAATGGGAGAAGTGCTTAGTTTTGGGTTCAGTCTTGCGGTGTCCTCACCCAGTGAAAAAGTAGGGGTAGCGAGGCACGTATTGTATTGTTGCCATCAAGGGTAAAAAGATGGGGTTTTAATCATATTGCTCTAGTTTATCCCTCTACATCATGTCATCTTAAGTGATGCGTTACTCTGTTCTTCATGAACTTAATACTCTAGATGCAAGCAGGAGTCAGTCGTTGTGTGGAGTAATAGTAGTAGATGTAGAATCGTTTCGGTGTACTTGTCACGGACGTGATTCCTATATGCATAATCATTTCCTTGGATATCTTCATAATTATTTGCTTTTCTATCAATTGCTCGACAATAATTTGTTCACCCACCGTAATACTTGCGATCATGAGAGAAGCAATCTAGTGAAACCTATGGCCCCCGGGTCTATTTTCCATAATATACTTTCAGATCTAAAACCAAATACCAAAAATGCTTTCTGCCTTATTTTTACTTTTACTTTTAGTTTCCATTCAAGCATCCTATTATATCTCTTCCTATACCGTTCTGCCTATACCGTTCTTTACATGCCGCAAAGCTAAGTCAAAAGCTCAATCCCATGGTCTTTACATGCCTCTTCCTATACCATTCCAGCGTTGGGAGGATATTAGCATGGATTTTGTGCTTGGGTTGCCACGAACAAAGAATGGCCATGATTCCATTTTTGTTGTTGTGGATCGTTTTTCCAAAATGGCTTATTTCATTCCTTGCCACAAGATTGACGATGCTTCACATATTGCCAATCTCTTTTGTAGGGACATCTTACGCCTACAAGGAGTACGAAAGACCATTGTCTCGGACCATGGTGTCAAGTTCTTGAGCTACTTTTGGAAGACCCTTTGCACCAAGCTTGACATCAAGTTGCTCTTCTCTTCGGCCTACCATCCACAAACCGATGGCCAAATGGAGGTGACGAACCGGACACTTGGAACTCTCCTCCGCGTGTTGACCAAGAAGAACATCAAGGAATGGGAAGACTACATCCCCATCGCTGAGTACGCCTACAATCGAGCACGCCACTTCATCACCAACAAGTCTCCCTTTGAGGTGGTCTACGGCTTCGAGCCATTATCCTGATTGGACATCCTTCCTCTACCACTCCAAGAGCGAGTCAACATGGACGCAAGTGCAAGGGAAAGCTACATCAAGAGGATGCATGAAGACACAAGAAACACCATCGAGCGCCAAGTGGAACGCATCACCGCCAAACGCAACACCAACAAACACCCCATGGTATTCAAGCCCGACGATCTCGTATGGGTGCACCTTCGTAAGGACCGTTTCCTCGCCGAGCTCAAGTCCAAGCTGCTACCCCACGCCGATGGACCCTTCAAAGTGTAGGCACGTTACAACAACAATGCCTACAAGATAGACATCCATCGCGACAAATACAATATGAGCGACACTTTCAACGTCATGGACCTATCCCCCTTCCATGGTGATGAAGATCTTGATCCGAGGATAGATCTTCCCTAAGGGGGGGGGGAGATGATGCAGAGCATCCCATGAACTCCACCATGGACCCTTCTCCAACACCGCAAGCCACGAGGGGACCCATGACAAGAGACCATGCACGCGCCATCGAAAACGAGGTGACATCTAACCTTACTCAACCTATGTATGATCCACTCGAGACATGGCCGCTACCTCAGACGGAAATGTTGTGTATACTCAAGTACGCGGGAGAGGGACATTATCTCGAAAGGATAAGGAAGGCCCCAAGGACCAGCTCCAGCCTCCGGACATCTGACCGTTCTCGGATGACGGACAGACCTCGAACGACCAACGCATAGAGGACAGCCCAGCACCACGGCCATCCGGACTCTCCAGTGCTCGAACAACAGACGCCGCCCGGACGACCGATAGATCCCAGCAAACGGACGTCCAGGCCACCCGGAAATCTGACCGCCAAGCACCCGCTCCGAAATGTCAGAAGTACGGAATTTTCGGACGATCGGGGCCGGACATCCGACCTCTTCTGGAAATCTGGCCAGGCCGCACCCGCATCGAAACCTCGGGCATCCGTCCTCCTCCGGACGTCCGGACCGTCCTGAGCTGTAGGATGTCCGACCCCGTCTGGACGTTCGGACCCTGTCTGTGCACATGCCCAAGGGTTTTGGCCCATGTACCTGTCTACCTTATCTTAGACTATATATACTTCCCCTTCCTCTTCCTAGGGTTAGCTAATGTTTGCTCTTGAGCTTAGCTCCATTACGTGTCTCTCTCAGGAGCTTGACCTCCTTTGGGAGAAGATCCAAGTGATGTCAAGGCCCCTCTAGAGGGAAGATCCTCCAAGATATCAAGGCCCCTCCGTCTGGAGTGGGAGACCGCTTACCGCTACTTGTATAGTTGGTTGATTTGGGATCTTGTTCTCCTTGGTGTTATTATGGATCTAGTGGATGTGTGATTGAGGTTTTCCTTGAGTGTTTCCTCTCTTTCTTCCCCATGTTTTTTGTGCTTGCCCCTCCAATTCATGAAAGATCGGCCACCACGGGTCTTGCCCTATACCACAAGGCCTCCATGATATCGACATTGATCACACCCCACGAAGCACACAAGAACTCGGTCGTGAGTCCGTACGGGCTAGGAACTTTGACCTTAGACAGGGAGAAAATCATGTGCCAAACCTCGGCCTTGGTGAAAGGCAGCTCGAGGGAGGTGAGCTCGAAGAGGCGCTCGTCGATTGTGTCGAGAGCGATGGTAGTGGTATAGGAGTCCGTTGCCCCGAGAAGCCGCTAGAAGTAAGAGAATGCGGCTTCGGCCATGCCATCCGGCTCGGTAACGATGGACTCATTGACTCGCAAGTGCAGCATCTGATTCCCCTTCTTGCGGTGAGCAACACACAAGCGTGGGAAAGCCGTGTCCACGTTACTGACGTGCAACCAAGATAGCAACGGGCGCTGCCGCGCAATGGAATGATTTAGGGAAGCCATCCCCAAGTAAGCACGCTTGAGGCCGGTGCGTAGCCAGGCCTTGTCCGGGGAAAGCGATCGGAACTCCTATGCCGCATCAAGACATGTGATGAGCTTGCGGGAGGTGGACAATTAGAGCGCCACATGACTGATGGAGCGGGTGCTCCAACTCCGCAGGCATCTAGCAGTGCTCTTCAGGCACACAAATAGATGAAGAAAAGGGTCCGGACCAGGTGGTGAGGCGTGCCAAGCATCATCCACTGTATGGTGGTACCACTTTATCGAAGGCGAAAAACGCCCGAACCAAAATCGCTTGGGCCCCGGAGAACACGGGGTGCAGTCCACAAGCAAGGTTGCGTGGTTGGACCAGGCGGAAGACAGGCAACACATGAAGCAATGTGGATGGAGAATATCCCGGAGAGGGGGTTATCCTCTTTTTAGCAAAATCAAGTTCAACGATTGATGGAATAGACACCTTGTTGGCTTGACTGGGAAGCAGCGTTCGAGGAGTCATCCTGCACATTCTCTTAAACATTTAAAGGTGAACAATGTCAGTGGCCCTGTCACGACAGACTCACAGGACAATGACTCCCGAGCTACGCGTGCTTCCACACGAGCTAACCAGGCCAGGAAACCCACCGCCAAGGTTGATAGGCCGGACTAGGTCTAGTGAAGGTCCTCGCAACTACTACATCTAGCAGGAGGAACAACATATCATGCATCCAGAGGATCAGGCAGCTCAGCAGCATCGACTACCCACTTTCCCCTTTCCCACAAGAACCCTAGTTCCTACTTTGCCATTCATGTATCGAGTCCGTAATCGATAGAACTGAGATTGCTACCTCCAATTTCTATGAGATCCTAGTTCACCCCTAACACCTGGTATCATAGACCACTCCACTTCCCTTCCCCGCTCCACTCTGGCCTAGTTCATCGAGACGCAACGCCTACGACATGCGCGTTCCCAGCTAGCCGCCAAGGATCCATCAATCGAAGCCTTTCACGAGCATCTCGACACCACCATGAAGGCCAACGTTCCAAAGCAATCATGAAGATCTAGGTATCTATGGCTAGGATCGATGATCTGGCCGCCTGGCGGCCCGATCTGGAGAAACGGATTGCCGATCTTGGGGACGCGGTGGTGGCGCTTCAGCTAGCACAGCTGCCCCCATGGGGGACACACACGAGAAACGAACACAGGCAAGCACCCATGCTCGACCCGCAATGGCTCGTGGCCACATTGGCCCCGGGCTCGATGCATCGACGCGTCTACAACATATCTCGAGGGCCCTCGGCGGTGCCCCTTCAAACACCGCCACATCCCCCGACAACGGGTCAGTTCATCCTAACCTCTCCTTCCGCTCTTTCAAATTTCGCGCACGCAAGTCAACTTCTCTCGGGTTTGGGTCAAACCCACCCATCCATCTCGTTTCCATGGTTCACGGGTGATAATCCTAATCTCTGGAAAACCCTATGTGAGCAATATTTTCAGATGTTTGGCATTTTACCATCCTTTTGGGTTCCAGTGGATGCACAAAATTTTTCCGGTTCAGCTTCAGTCTGGTTATAGTCCATCCAAAAACGCCTCGTAGAGTTTGACTAGGATTCTTTCACCTCTCTTCTCTATACCCATTCCGGCCGTGATCGGCATCAAACGCTGATCCGACAATTTTACACCATCTGACAAACCTCTAATGTTGATAATTATGTAGAGCAATTTGAATTGATTATTAATCATTTGTCGTCGTATTCTGGTTCAATTCAGCCTTTCTACTTGTTGACTCGTTTTGTCGAGGGGCTGCGGAGAGACATCCGTGTGGTGGTGCTTGTGCAATGACCACTGGACCTGGATACGACATGTGTGCTCTCCCTACTTCAGGAGGAAGTAGTGGACGACGCGTTTGGCACCCTGCCCCGAGCGCCAGCCCCAACAATGCGTACAGGCACTCCTCTGCCAAGTCATCCATTACCGGTTGCGCTAGCAGCAGATGGACGTGGCACGGAGGTAGAATGGGCGGACTCATCCAAGATCAAGACGTTGCGAGACTATCAACATGTCCATGCCTTATGCTTCAAGTGCGGCGAGCGTTGGGGCACGACCATGCGTGCCCCACCAGAGTGCAACTTCACGTCGTCGGGGAGCTGCTCGACATCTTCGGCCTTGACAACACCATCGACACACAAGTGCGAGCGGACGACGGTGCCAGTGACACAACGATGGCAATTTACGTTTCCGAAGTTACGAGAGGGGTTTCAACCAAAGCGTTCTAGATCCGCGCTTGGCTCGAAGGCAGAGAAGTTCTGATGCTGGTGGACTCTGGTAGCTCCAATTCGTTCATCAACGAGCATCTCGCAATCAAGCTTAAAGGCATCCAACAACTCACACAGTTGGGGCGTGTTCGAGTGGCTGACGGAGGGGAACTACTTTATTCAGCTGTGGCGCCCAAATGCACCTGGTTTTCACAAGGCTATGAATTCTACCGTCTACACGGATCTGAAGGTACTTTCACTGGGCACTTACGACACCGTATTGGGCATGGACTGGCTCGAGGAGTGTTGGGGATATAACCCCATGGTGAGACCCGCCCAGGAGGGGTCGGGTCATACCTAGCGGCTCATAGTCAAGATCCTTAAGGTGGGCCGGAAGATGAATGCGAGGCCGCGTGGCGGTTTACCACATGAGATAAGGTGAAGGCCCAGAGACAAAAGATGATGTGAGACCCGGGCGGAAAGCCGCCTGGAGACAGCTTGCCCAAGGAGGCAAGGCGGCGTAGAGACAGGATTGAATACTTTGTATGAGTCGGTTTGGGACTCTTGTAACCTAGGTCCTCGACCTCCTATATAAAGGCAAGACCCTGGGGCAGCTTAGATAGAAACCAATCGATCAAGAGCTAGGTCAAGCGAATACGCTCCCTTGTAATCGATACTCCAATCAATACAACACAAAGCAGGATGTAGGCCTTTACCTCTTCTCGAGGGGCCGAACCTAGGTAAACCCATGCCTTTCGTCCCGATCAACCCCTTTGAGTCCACCACCTTAGCCATGGCCTCGAACTTAAGTCTTCGAACATCTACCATGATAGAACCACGACAGTTGGCGCCCACCATGGGGCTGACGTGCTAGATGAAGAAAAACCCGGCACATAAGGATCAACATCGTCAAAACAAGCAGTCGGATTGACAGATGCGAGATTAAGATCGACATATTAGGGTTTGCATCTGTACGCTGTCACCTCATGCGATCTGTCGAGTCCAAGACGATATCTGTTCTAGAGGCCGCCGTGTAAACCAATACGCCATCTATGTTAGCAAGTCTCCGATCTCCTTGTCGGATTCCCCTGGGATACACGTGGGACAAATAAAACAACAATGGTGATGGGAGCAACTCCCGAGAAGATTGATCGGTCATGGCTACTGCTATGCTCACGTAAAGAAATTCACTCTCAAGTGTTAGTGCTTGCATGGTTTCTAAAATATGTTTGCCTTTGGAGTAGTGCTACCTCTAGTTCATGGGCTCTAATCCACACACGTTTTGAAGCTACAAATCACACTTAAGTTTTCAACTGCTACGTCCACTGGTGGATACTATCAGATTTTATCGACTCATGACATCGATAAAGTATGACTTTTTGCTGCTGAGCGGTGGCACAAGGGAATTCAAGTGGCTGTCAAATATATATATTGTCAAGAGTTGATCAGAACCAACAAGCCAATTCCAATGCCAAGATGATTTACTAGTCACGCTTCATTGTATGAAGGTAGATCAAAGGAAACCTGGCCATAGCTGATTGTCCAAAGACGCCAAGCCGGCCACGACCTGGACACGAACTCAGGACTCCACCGACGTCACCATTTTGCTGACGCGCCTCAGCCGCCGTGGCCTCGTCTCGCCTCGCCGTCCACGCCTAAGCCACTGCAGCCTCGTCTCGCCTTTGCTGCTCCACCACATCACGACATCCAAAACAACCTTAAGCCGTCGGCCCACCTTATTCCACCATCGCACACCTGGGCCAGTGCAGGCTCCACTCCGCCTCACCGCGCCTCCACCACCGAGCCGCCGCGTTGGCACCGCTGCGACGCATCACATCGCCTCATGCTTCAGCCACTCCTGCCTCCACATGCTGGTCTAGGTGGCTCCCACTAGCACGCGCACCTCGCCTCCGCTCACCTCAGCCTCCACCTCATCCGCGCGCCGTGCCTGTTGGTTCCAAGCCGCCTGACCGTGCCTTTCGCCTGGCCGGATCCCATGCGCTGCACTATGGGTCACTGCCTCGCTACCTCACGGAAGACGAATCCCACGCACCACGGCTCTACCTCACCTCCAGCCGGCTCCATCGTGCGTGCGCCCCCTGTGCATGCTATGAGCCGCTGTCGCTACCGCACCTCTATAGCCATCGCCTCCAAGTCGCCTCGCTGCGCCGTGCCGCCGGGCTGGCCTCGCCATCGAGCCGATGCCTCCACCGCGAGTCACCCTCCAGCCACCACTATGGCCAGGGGCCCATGCTGAACTCGTTTTCTCCTTCAAGTCACCGTTTGTCGCATCCGATCCACCGCTGCGACCCGCGCCCGCCAAAGGTGGCCTCGAGCCAATGCCTTCGCAACGAGTCGCCCTCGCTGAGGGGTGCCTCATGCTGCTTTGCCTGGGACCAGCCTCCCTTGTCGTTGTCGTGTCGCACCTTGTCCTGTCGCGCTGCCATGCCACTGGCTCGCCACGCGCTCGCACCATGGACGGGTGCCCCGGCCTCCTGTGCGCTGCTCCTCCCACCTCCGTCCGGATCTCCCGTGCCTCTGTGCCGGCCTCGCCTGCCTCACCGAGCGCCTCCACCTCCAGCCGGCTCAGCTACCGCACCGACTCGATATCATCTTGACAGCCTATGCCCAATTTTTGCAGCCGGATGTCTGCACGGAGGAAAAGGCTGTGATGAGCCTGTTGGATAAAGGTTCAAAAACATGGTGCGAGAAAAAATTACTACGGTTGTCACATCAATCGAGCGTCCGGGGGACCCAAACATGGATCACCTATTATCTTAAATCAGGTGCTACATGTCTTAATTATTTTATCAGTATATTATAATTCCTCCGAGAACAATTATTCTGTCTTTGTAATACTTTTACATAGGACAGTTATTCATTGTCAAAGTGGCATTATACCGTGGAGATGGAGGCGTGCCAACATCATTCTACGCAGGTGGCCGTCCATGTCACGTTACTCAACGGACTTGTGCACTAGCTTACAATGGCGTGGCCGCCTCTTGCACCGCGCCGGCTTACAACGCCACGACCGTCTCTCGCGACTGCACCGGCTTACAATGCCATGACCCTCTCTTGCGACCATGACGGCTTACAACGCCATGCCCGTCTCTCGCGACGGCGCCGGCTTACAATGTCGCGACCGTCTCTCGTGACCACACCGACTTACAATGCCGTGGCCGTCTCTTGCGATCGCGCAGTCTTCAAACGCTACAGCTGACTTCTACGTGTACACCAACACACCTAGGTTGTGCATATTCGCTCAAAATGCCCAACAGATGTGCGTGAGACACCGTGCCCACGGTCCAATTTACATCAACACGTGACCGACTCGCCTGTCCGTGCCACATTCGTATTTACCGTTTGCCTTCCGCGGTCTGGTCTACTTCAACACACCGGGCAACACCTGGGTGCACAAGCTGTTTAATGAGCGCACGCAAGTCACCGCTCTTGATACCTAGCTCACTCAAAATTGACAGCTTGAAAATGTCCTACTATTTTGTATCTCCATATTACCTATAGCCCCCAAGATCTGAGTCTATCCATGATGACTTGGTGCTTTGCAAAAATATTTTTGACTGTGTAGCCCCCAAGTGCTGGGTTGCCTTGCCTGCAGCAGCCTGGGACTTGTAACTATCTTATGCTCATAAAACTTCCGCCAGTGTATCCCCTAAAGGCCATGTCATTATGCAATAATGAGCAACAACTTTTTTGTAGATCTGATCATATGGACTTGAGGAGCAATATGTAGCCCCCAAGGGCCGGCTCAGTAAGACAATATTGGGCTCGGACTTAGAAAAAAGATAGAAAGCCCAGCTCGTCTCCCTGAGATAACTCGGTTCGTTGATATTGTGATGAGTTGAAAAGCAACTTGCATTAGCCCCCAAGTGCCGTGGTGTATGCTTGCAGCGACATGGGACTTGCATATTTGATATAATGTTGATTTGAATAATGTAGCCCCCAAGTGCCGGGTTGTATGCCTGCGGTGACTCAGGACTATTCCTTCCATTGCAGAATAAAATCCTATCCATTGTCCAGATGGTGTTGCTGAATGCCTTGCATATTAATGTTGAACCATGCTCTTTGCTCTAAGCTGGTATTTTTTGGACGAAGATATAATAGACATTACTCTGAAGGGGCTTTGAAAACCTCAATCATCCAATATCGGTTATGATAACCATAATAAAAATCCATCCACATTGGCTATTTAAGATTCGAATAATATAACCTGGTTTGAGAAAACCGGTTCCTACAATATAAACCAGGATATCCATGAATATATGATGCATGGTAAGATGATGCAATGACGATGCAATGTATGATGTAATGCAAGATGCAATGTATGACAACATGAAAGACTTAAGCTTTGTTGTTTTCAAAAACTTAGGCATGTTTGCCCAAACCTCATATGCCCGCTTTCCCATGGCACAGATTCGTCGTTTGAACCTTAATAATGCAGAGTCTTTAAAAAGAGTAACGATTAAGAGTACAACGAGCCATATAATGGAGAGGCGCTGCGGGGCATGAGTACCCCCAGACCCATAAGCCGGCTCTCTCGTGACATAAATCCGTCGTTTGAACCTTAAACACCTCAGGGTCTTTAAAAAGAGTGACTAAATAAGAGTACGAACGAGCCACAAGGCGGAGAGGCGCAACACATAGGTGAGTTTATCCTTGCTTTTCGTAAGCCGGCCCTCACGTGACATAAGCCGCTGTTTTAACCTTAACCAATATAGGGTCTCATGTTAAGAGTGACTGTCAAGTACTTTGATCAGCGCAGGGTCTTTCGTCGAGATTAACTGGTAAGAGTTCGGCGGGTCACCTAGCGAAGTAGCATCAACATACACACAGGTTTAACTCGGTCTTGTGGTGGCTGAAGAGCCGGTGAAGAGGGTGTGAAAGCTAAACCCGGTGGGTTGGAAGCCCCCAAATGACCTTGTTGAAGTATCAACTTTGTTGCACCATCTTTTTTGAAGAAACGATAGAAAATCGAAGTGACTTTATGATGATCCAATAAATCAGGGCACCCATGTTTGAACAGTGCATCATGGCGTCTCGTCCTCTTGGGCAACTTTGAATTTTCTGAAAACTCGAACTTGTGAGAGATGAATTCATTTTGAACCAGATGCTAAGCCAGATATCGAGATCTCAAAACTTTGTGAGATATAGATTTCTCTTGAACCGGGACTCTCTGATCGCTTGGCACTTTTTCAGCTGGAAATTTTCTGACAACCTTTAAAATTTCACCAATGTGGTAGTATCACCCGAGATCAGGTGATCCGGGGTTCTTGAATTTGCTAAAACTAGTAAAATTTGATGAATCATGTCTATGTACTCCTCGAGTCTTAAGACGACTCGAGGACTTGGCTTGAGATTCTGCATAATTGGCCATGACATAAACCGACGTATAGTTGACAGCGGAAACGCTGGAATGTGTTGAAGCTGGAGGCAAGGTGGTGACCTTGGTGATCTTGACAACACTCATTGTATACCCTCGGCATTGATAATGTGATGTGAATCCTCGGAAGGTTGAGGTCCACCGTGGCAGGCTGACTTGTATCGGTAATTTGGCCAGTGTTTCATCCCAACTGGTTGTTGAAGTTAAACAAACCATAGTGACAGTGACTTGTAAGACTATCCATTGAGCCATCCAGTGGAGGCAGATGCTGGTAATATATGATGACTTGCTTCAGAATTGTTGGAATAGACCGGGCTTCAAGAGCAGCGACTTGCGTTCACTCATTAAATAGCCTATGCACCTAGGCGCGGCCTGGTGTGTTGAAGTAGACCAGACCGCAGAAGGCGGATGATAAATACTGATGCGGCACGGACGGGCGAGTCAAGCCACCGTATTCATGGCAGGCTCGGTGACGGCTTTCAACAACATGACTTTTGAAGCGGCGACATGATCCGCGGCGCCGGAGGCGGGGCCTCCTAAGCCGCCGGCTCAGGTCTTGCTGGAGCTAATGGATGAGTTAACGGCCCTGATGGGCACTAAAGTAACCACCGGAAATCAGGCAGTGTGTAATGCAGAAATCACCCAAATTAAGGGGCATATGACTCAGGTCCAGGAGGATATCAACGCATTGCAAATTCAGATGAACGCTGAGTCAGAACGTCTAAGGGCGGAGTCTCTCCATTTTAGCTTAGACCAGCGCGGTTTGCAAGCGGTTCTTCGGAGAAGGGCTCAAGTCGGCCTCCCTATTCAACCTCGAAACCTCTTCAACACTCTCGGAGCGGGGCCAAGCACGCCGCCGGTTGTAGCCCGAGGTGCTAAGGCACGACAGCAGCTAGACCCACCCCGGAGAGATCGGACCCTGCCGCGGCACCTTCTGACACCGCGCGGCCATTATTCTAACCCGGTGGAGAATATTGTGGTGACGGCTGCCAGACTCGATGCACTCCCCTTCGCTGAAGGGATGCTGTTTGCTGAGGAGGCACAAAACTCCATCAATTTGCTACAGACAACAGTGGTTCAACAGGAAGAATACACGTACAGCCGGAGTCGTGTACACTCTACACCCATCCCTAGTCGCAGCTATAGCCAACGCATAGAGTCGCCAGCGGTTTCCAGCAGCGGACAACAACACAACCCGCCCAATGATGATTCGCCACGGAGGGATGCTCGGGAAATCATGGATACGGGGTGAGCTCAATGGGGGTCAACACTAGTAAGATATTAGCCGGCCAACCCTGAGCCGGCTCCGATAAAGTTTTCGACTCAGCAGGGGTCGGCACCTCATCCAGGGGAGTTGGTGTGCCTTGCTTGACGGCGGCTCTACGGAACAATCATCCGGCTATGTACTTTATGGGACCACGTAAGGTGCCTAATTACACAACCGACTTTCCTCCTGAGGCTTGGATTGAAAGTTATGAGCTATCCATGGAGATGTTGGACGTTAGTGAGGCAGTTTTTGCAAAGTATTTCATCATGATGCTTGAAGGGCCGGCTCGCACTTGGTTGCAGGGTTTCCCTCCTAATACCGTCACGTCTTGGGCTGAATTGAAGGCACGCTTTATCAAGAACTTCAAGGGAACATGTAAGCACCCTATGACGATTGTGGATCTTGACCACTATGTGCAACAGGAGGGTGAGTCAGCCCATCATTGGGTCCGACGGGTTTCAACGGTTATCCACTCATCCGCGAACATCGCGGCATCTCAGGCGGTCCTGATTTTAGAGAAAATTGTCACTTCTTACCCCTTAAGCAGAAGCTCGGGTGGCGGGTCAGAATTGGTAGCAAACATGAGTGCCAGGAATAATCATGCCAAGGGTAATGGTAATTTTAGGACGGCTTTTAACAAGGGTAAGGCTCCTTTCAACTTGGACGAAATGCTCAACAAACCTTGCCCAGAGCACAGCCGGGCCGATAAACCGGCGGGCCACACATGGAGGGATTGCGGCATTATGCGGCAGTTCCGAGACTATAGCCTTCACCAACATCTGTCACAACCCTAGCTTAGGCTCTTCTTGTCATTGCATGCGCATCATTTTATCATGTTTAAATTCAAATGAATATTAAATGGGGATGACAAACCCTAGCACTTCATTGAATTTACAAAATCCAATAACTGAAGTTTCCAATTATCCCAAAATGCTCTTAAAAAATGTTCCACCTCTCTGATAAATGTTGACAACAACATATCGGGGGTGATATATTTTTAACCACTCTTTTTGACATTTTAAATAAACCAACAATGTGTCTGGAAATGACAAATAAAAGACTATAACTAATTTAGTTGTTTCAAAAATTCGGGTAATGATTGTGGGGACTGGAAATAATATGTATAAACCCCAAAATTTATTTCAAGATTTTTGACCTTAGTAGTTTTGCCCAAACATTATAAAACAGATTGCAAAAATAGAAAAAATGAAATAAAAAGGAAAAGCCGAAGCTTACCTGGCAGCCCAGCCGGCCCACCTGGGCCGTGCCAGTACTCCCCTACCCGTGCCAGTAGGCAGAGGTGAAGGCAGGCACGATGCTAATGGCCAGGGTGCCACGCCTCCTGCCTGCCTGGCTCACCCGAGCCAGCGTGACGCTGGGATGAGTCCTCGGTGCCGTCTGGATCCTGTCGACCCCTCCATCTCCCCTACCCTCGCTCTCTCGCCTTCTCCCCACCATGGCCAACCCCTTCTTGAGCTCGTCGTCGCCGCCCGCGTAGCTAGCGCCTTCCCCCCAACCTGCTGACTCGCCCCTGAGCTCCCCTGCAACCCCCGTGACCTCCTCATGAAGCCAAGCTTCGACGGAAGCACCGCAATGCCCCCGACATTGTCATCTTCAACCTCGGGCAGAAGAGATCGCCGGTGTCGATTCAGTCACCCCAACGCGTCCCTGAGCGTGCCGAGCATCTCTGCATGATCCCGGTGAGCCCCTCTTCTTCTCTAACCTATCCCCGTAGCCCCGGCCATCCCCTAGCTTCAATCGCGCCAAGTCCAGAATTGGCCGCCGCCGCGGTTCGTTATCGTCGTTACCAGGGCCCCAAAGCTCGTGTCCGAGGACATAGACGAGCTCCTAGCATTGTTAGGAAGCTAACCCACTCCCTAGTTCTTTCCCTAGCACGTTGCAACCGCACGCCCGTGCACCATCGAGCTCCGGCCACCGCAATAGCCATCGTCGCCATCGGTTTCGACAGCCTCGGCTCCGGTTGAGGCCATCATTAGATGCGGCATCGTCCCCTTGTTCAAACGTGTCATCTCGGGCACCGAAGGATGCCCTGTGGCTAAATCCCGATGCGGACGCCGCTGCGGTGTGTGGTCACCGGCGTCTAAACGCCGATGACCGACGTGGTAACCATTAGATTAGGCCCTAATGACCTAGTTAACCAGCCCCTAAGAGCATGACTTATGGGACCCACATTCGATAATTAACCCCGATTAATTCTCTGGTTAAGATTAGTTTAAACGAAGTGGACCCACCGGTCATCTTTGACTTGCTGATGCGGTCATTGACAGGACCCACCCGATAGTGGCACAAGCTAGCCCTGGGTCAGTGACATATGGGCCATGCTGGTCAGGTTTGACCTGGACCGGCCCCGTTGACCTGCTGATGTTAGCCCGACGTCATGCTGACGCAATATATACTTTCTGGAATTAAAATAAATTATAAGTGATTTATATATTTCAGAAAATGCTTAAAACTTCTAAAAATCATAGAAAATAATATGTAGCTCAGATGAAAATAATCTATATATGAAAAATGATCAGAAAAATCCAATGAATCTGTTTATGCCATGATCATGCATGTTTGAACAAGTTAACATCACCAAGTAGGACATTTTATGATTAGGTCAATGTATGAAATACCATTTGGAGTTGAAATTCAAACTTGTTTGAATTCCACTTCAACTAACTTGGTTAATTATTTCTCTAGGTCAATTCAGTACCTTAACATGCCATGTCATGCATCATGTTTATTGCATTGCTTGAATGTGTTCCTTTCCTCTTTGTAGGTGGTGTTCCTTCCTGGTAGACGATGATTCCGACGTTGAGATCGTTCTCACCGGTGAAGACTCATTGTTATCTTCAGAAGTGTCAGGCAAGCAACCCCCCTTGAGCATACTGATATGAACCCACTCTCTTGCTCCTGCTCTATTTTATTGCATTAGGACAATCACGATTCAACTGTCACATGTTCTCGGTAGTTGAACCCATTCCTTTGCATGACCTGTCTTTGCCACAGTAAATAGTTGAGACCACTTAGCATGAGTAGCAATTGCTTGAGCCTTGTTGTGCTTACTCATCCATGCTTGCTTACTGTGCCTGCTATGCTTAGATTCGTGTCGTGTCGGGTTTGATCCATCTGGGCGATGAATTGGAATGGCAGTGTTCATGTCCTGTTGTGTGAGAGCTAAGTGTGTGAACACGATTTGATAAAGGTAGCGATGAGAGGCCATGTAGGAGTACATGGTGGGTTGTCTCATTGGGACCGTCCTTAAGAACTGAGTTCTGCGTATGTTATCCATGATAATATACTACCGCACATTGGGATACTTAATTGACCCTCTCGACTTATTAATCGCCTAGATCTCTGTCCAGGAGTTGCAACTAGTTTTCTGGTGTTTGTAGGAAAAGTGTTGGCGGTCGTGCATAGCGCTGCCCGATGGGGTGGGCTGTGATGCGTTATAGGCACAGTGGCACGGTGGGCTTGGGAACCCTGCGCATATCGTTTGAGGCTATAGAGAAAACTTTGGCCGGACTTCCGTGTGGGTTCAGTCTCAAATAGGCGATAAACCTGGACTAGGGTCTTGTGTGATTGACGGTCGTGGCCGACTCCCTCACCAAGCTTCCGCTTGAAGGTTGCCGAGGTGCCTTTTACGTGCACATGGTGATAAGTGGCGGGAGCGTGTGTGAAGAAGTACACCCCTGTAGGGTTATAAATCGATTCGAATAGCCGCTTCCTCGCATATGGACTACTTGGAGAACTTATGTGGTTCATACACAAGTGAAATGGATACTCTAAAATATGGAAGATACGTGTGAGTACTATGGATGGCCTTCTCGTAGGGAGACATGAGTGGATCCGTCGTGGTGTATTGATTTGGTGAATATGTGGACTCGTGTGCGCTATCCCACCTCAAAGATACTACTTGTAGTCATAGTACAGGTTAGCCAAGAGTCAAAGCTGGCTTGCTGCAATAAAATCCACAACCCCCTTCATTGATACTGATGCATATGTTCCTAGATCTGATGTAAGTCTTGATGAGTACCTTTGTACTCATGTTTGCTTAATTAATGTTTTGCAGAGGAGACGTTAGTCTCATTAGTGTTTCTTACGACATGAAGTTCCATGTGTGACCAGATTAGCTTTGGAATCTCAGACAAATGTCTGGTTCCTTTGGTAGGGTCGCTGTAGCTTTTCAGGCTCCTCTAGCCACTTTTAGTAGGTGTCTGTACCCACACATGTGTTGCTTCCGCTTGTTGCTTATATGACTTGAGTGTTGGGTCATGTGACCCATGTTGGTAATACCACACTATGTTGGCTCTTATGAGTCTATAATAAATACTTGAGTCATAGAGTTATGTTGTGATGCCATGTTGTATCTACACATATCATGCATATTGTGTGTATGTTTGAAATGCATTGGTATGTGTGGGATCGACACCTAGTTGTGTGCCTTTAGTAGTACTCTTCATGGGGAAATGCCTATTTGTGCTTCCATCGAGCCTTGGTATCTTGCTACTACTCTAGACACATTGATTGATCAGCATGTATCCTTCTTTGTTGATGTGTCTGTCCGTTCGGGCAAATGTCTCACAGTGTAATGGAGTCCCTGTAGCCTGCTACGACTCGTCTATGTGAAGTGATGACATTTATGTCCCACGGCGTAATGTAGTCCTTGTAGTTTGCTATGACTCATCTACACACGCTAGAGATCGACACCTGCATTGCTAGGTTACATATGTCTGTCCCTGTACGGATGTGCCACTTGGGTTCTACGACTAGTCATGTCGACCCGGGTTCTCTGTCATTTGAATGCTAGCGACACATTCACATTCGCGAGCCAAAAGACACAAACGGTCCCGGCCTCGGTAAGGTGGCAGCCGTGGAGATAACCGTGCGTGAGACCGCAAAGTGATGTGATGTGTTATAGGATGGGTTCTTCTGGCTTAGGATTGGGGTCCCGAAAACATCATAACAATGATAATTGTCCATTAGGCGGCTCAAGTCCAGGCGGCTCAGGAAACGGATTTGGCGTAGGCAGTTCAGGGTCCGGTTATTGGGGTTAAGGCAACTAGGGAGGTCACCATCTGCAGTCCGGCAATGGTGATCAGCAGCAAAATAACCAATCAGGGTACTAGAGTAACCCGAAGCAACTCAGTGGAGGCCAATATCATGTATTCACTACAATCCTAGACAAATGAGATCAAAAGTTGTGCAAGAGTGCGGTCAACGCAACAACGCCGGCTCTCCCGCAGTATTTGAAATGGTCCAAATATCCTATCTCATGAGGTAGGGAGGATCACTCGCCGCGGGTTGAGAACCCGGGACACTTGGCGCTGGTGGTGAAACCTCAAGTTGGAGGTTATAAATTTACAAAGGTACTGATGGATGGTGGCAGCATCATCAACATCTTGTACTATGACACTTTCCGCCGGATGGAGTTAACTGACAAGGCTCTTAAGCTGTCGTCAACAGTTTTTCATAGCATTGTGTCGGGTAAGCCGGCCTACCTAGTAGGTAAAATTTCCCTCGACATGGCGTTTGGAGTTGAGCACAACTACATGGTGGAGATGTGGTTTGAGGTGGTGAAAATTAAGAGCCTGTATCACACCTTCTTTGTCCGGCCGGCTTTTGCAAAGTTCATAGCCAAGCCTTGTTATGTTTACTTACAGCTCAAGATGTCGGCTCTCAAAGGAACGATTAGAGTGCATGGTGATCGGAAGGTAGCCCTTGAGTGTGAGGAAGGTGATGTTGCTTATGATGAATCCAGCTATGCAGAGGCAGAGCTCAAGTTTTACAAGGATAATGTCTACTCGGGGGATAAGACCCCACTTAAGAAGCCTAGTACAGAGTCTGAGCCGCCCTTGAAATTTGCGATAGATGACACCAAGCTGGTGGACTTTGTGCTGGGCGACTCATCAAAGTAGTTCACTATTGGGGCTAACATGGACCCTGCATAAGAAAGCACGCTCATCGAATTCATCCATGAGAATCAGGACATCTTTGCATGGAAGTCGTCTGACATGCCGGGTGTATCGAGAGAATTTGCTGAGCACCAGCTTAATGTGGATCCTAAGTTTAAGCCGATTAAGCAGTTCCTCTGCCGTTTCAACGAAGAGCGGCGCAAAGCAATTGGAGAAGATGCGGCCCGACTCTTCGCAGCACGGTTCATCGTGGAGGTTTTTCACCCGGAGTGGTTAGCAAATCACGTGCTTGTGCTTAAGAAGAACGACATGTGGCGTATGTGCATGGATTTCACCTATCTTAACAAGGCCTGCTCAGTTGACCTGTTTGCTCTCCCCCATATCGACCAGATTATTGACACAACGGCGGGTTGTGAGAGTTTATGCTTCCTGGACACATATTCAAGTTATCACCAGATCAAGATGGTAGTCAAAGACCAAGAGAAGAAGTCATTTATAACGCCTTTTGGAGCTTTCTGCTATGTGTATATGCCTTTCGGGCTTAAGAGCGCACATGCAACTTATCAGCGCTCTGTGCAGAATTGCCTTCACGGCCAGATTGGGCGCAATGTTCACACGTATGTGGATGATATCGTGGTTAAGTCAAGGAAGAAGGAGACTTTGCTTGACGATCTGATGGAAACATTTGATAATCTACGGGTTTACAAAATGATGCTTAACCCAGCTAAGTGCGTCTTTGGGGTTCCTGCAGGTAAGCTTTTGGGTTTCTTGGTTTTAGAGCGAGGTATCGAAGCTAACACAGATAAGATAAAGGCCATCACGCCATTATCTAAGACGGCAAGCGTTAATGATGTACAATGCTTGGCGGGTCGTATTGCCGCTTTATCAGCCGCATGGGCGAGAAAGCTATTCCTCTGTACCACATGATGAAAAAGACAAATGACTTTTTCTAGAGTAAGGTTGCGGGCGAGGTGCTTGAGGCACTCAAAAAATAGTTGGTTGAGCCGCCAATCTTGGCTGCTCTGGCTGACAAAGAACCTTTGCTCCTGTACGTGGCGGCTAACAACAGGGCAGTTAGCGCTGCGATCGTTGTGGAGAGTAAGGAGGCAAGGAAAGAGTACCCAGTCAGAGGCCGATTTACTAAGTGAGTGAAGTTTTGATAGAGTGCAAGCAAAGGTACCCACATTGGCAGAACCTGATATATGGGGTGTTCATGGCAAACCGCAATTTGTAGCATTACTTCCTTGGACACAAAATCACCATGGTCAGCTCTGCCCTGTTGGGAGATATAACTCAAAACAAGGAACCCACTAGTAGGATTGCTAAGTGGGCACTAGAGCTTGGGCCTATTAATCTGAAGTATGTGCCTCGCACGATTGTCTAGTCTCAGGCCTTGGTGGACTTCATAAACGACTGGACAGAGTGTTAGTTGCCCAAGGAGAAGCCGGACAACACATATTGGACAATTTACTTTGATGGATCCAGGCAGTTGGAAGGGTCAGGGGCTGGAGTTGTATTAACTTCCCCCAGAGGTGACAAGTCTTCTTATGTGCTAAGGTTGATGTTTCCTTGTACTAACAATGCAACTGAGTATGAAGCTTTACTTCATGGCCTTCGCATGGCTAAGGAGATGAACCTGAGCCGGGTTAGATGGCTCGGCGACTCTGACCTCGTGGCTCACCAAGTTTTAGGCACATGGGATTCTAAAGAGCCACGTATAGCGGCTTACCTTCAGGCGGTGAATATCATTGCTGGACACTTCAAGGCTTATCAGGTGGATCATATTGAGCGTCGCAAGAACGAGGCGGCTGATGCATTGTCAAGGCTGGGCTCTCAATGTAAGCCGGTGCCACCTAACATCTTCTTGGACATGTTATATCACCCCTGTGTTAAACTGCCTTCAGAGGAAGATATGGCTATACCTGACCCGGAGGGGTAGCTGGTGGTGGCTCCACATACTATTCCCGATTGGACGTTACCTTACCTGGCGTATCTGACTCGCGATGAGTTTCCTGAGGATGAGACTTTGGCGAAACAAATCATGAGGCGGTCTAAATCCATGACTATCATAAACGGTGAGTTGCATAAGTATAGCGTCATGGGCGTCTTTCATCGTTGCGTTTCTCCTGAAGAGGGTAAGGAGATTTTAGATGAAATACATGTCGGCGACTCCGGTCATCGCGCCGGCTCAAAATATTTGGTGGCCAAGGCTTTCCGACACGGCTTGTTCTGGTTAACGACTCTTAAGGACGCTGAGGACTTGGTCACCAAGTGTGATGGATGTCAGAAATTTGGACAGTGGGCTCACGTGCCGGCTCAAGAACTATGGATGATTCCAATCAGCTATCCGTTTGCAGTCTGGGGGCTTGATATGGTCGGACCTTTCAAGAGATATAAAGACAAGAGGACCCACCTTTTGGTGGTGGTGGATAAGTTTACCAAGTGGGTTGAAGCTAAGCTAGTTAGCAAGTGTGATGCAGCCACAGCGGTTCAATTTGTCAAAAAGTTGATCTATCCCTTTGGTTACCCTCATAGTTTCACCACAGACAAAAGAACAAATATGTCTAAAGGGGTTATGAAGGCATTCTGTGAGAGTGAGGACATCCAGCTTGACGTCTTTGCTATCGCTCATCCACTGTCCAATGGCCAGGCAGAACATGCTAACCAGGAGATCTTGAGAGGCATCAAGCTCCAACTTATGGTTCCTCTGCAACGTATGTCGGGTTGCTGTGTGGAGGAGTTACCTTTAGTTCTTTGGAGCATTAGAACTACCCCCAACAGGTCAACAGGCTATACGCCTTTCTTCATGATTTACAGTGTGGAAGCCGTTTTAGCAAGTGATATTCGTCATGACTCGCCCAGGGTGGCGGCTTACATTGAAACGGATAACGAGACAGATCACCAGGACGCGTTAGATGCTTTGGATGAAGAGCGTGACCTTACAGCAGCACGATCGATGATTTATCAACAAGATTTGCGCCGCTATCATATCCGCAGAGTTAAGACCCAGATGTTTCAAGAGGGCGACTTGGTGTTACATTTGATTCAAGATCAGACGTATATGCACAAGCTATCTCCCCCCTGGGAAGGACCTTTCATGGTCAGCAAAACTCTCAACAACGGGTCATATTACCTTATTGATGTACGGGACGAATCACGTACCTCTAGACATGAGACCCACATGCTGTGGAATATTGCTCATCTGCGGCCTTACTATACTTGAGTCGTTGACTCCCATCAATGTACATACATCCATCATTGTATATACCTTATCTTTTATCTAATAAAGTTGGCATCCCTAAAAGATAGGGTCTCTGCCGTTTATTTTACAAGGTTGTGCAAGGATGGATACTTCAATAAGGTCATTTGGGGGCTCCCAACCTACCGGGCTTAGCTTACACACCCTCTTGATCGGCTCTTCAGCCAAAACCGTGACATTGTAAGGTGGCTTACAAGTTGGCGGCTTACAAGATGGCGGCTTACAAGATGGCAGCGTACAAGATGGTGCAAAGGTTGACTCCGTCAACAGTGTCATTTGGGGGCTTGCAACCCACCGGGTTTAGCTTACACACCCTCTTGATCGGCTCTTCATCCACCATAAGGTCGGGTTGTATATCCAAAAGTTGACTCCGTCAACAAGGTCATTTGGGGGCTTCTAACCCACCAGGTTTAGCTTACACACCCTCTTGATCGGCTCTTCAGCCACCGTAAGGCCGGGTTGTATACCCAAAAGTTGACTCCGTCAACAAGGTCATTTGGGGGCTTCCAACCCACTGGGTTTAGATTACACACCCTCTTGATCGGCTTTTCAGCCACCGCAAGTTCAAGTTAAACCTGCTTGTATGCTGCTGCTGCTGCTCCGCTAGGTGACCCGTCGAACTCTTACCAGTTAATCTCGACTAGAGACCCTAAGTTGTTCAAAGCATTTGACAGTCACTCTCACTAGAGACCTTGTACTGGCCAAGGTTCAACTGGAGGCTCTTGTCACGTGAGGACCGGCTTACGGAAAGCAAGGATAAACTCACCCATCTGCTGCAGACTCTCCGCTATGTGGCCCGTTCGTACTCTTAAACAGATACTCTTTTAAAGACCCTGCACTATTTAAGGTTCAAACGACGGATTTATGTCACGTGAGAAGTAGCTCATGGGCCTCGGGGGTACTCATGCCCTTCTGCGCCTCTCTATGGTTCGTTGTACTCTCACTAGTTAATCTCGACTAGAGACCCTGTGTGGGGACCCCGACTCATAAGTCATGATCACCGAATGTATGTGCATAGTGATCCCAGAGATCAATGCTCACTGAACACACAAAAACTGAATAACAAGAGTCTTACATCCATTACATGCCGGTTTACTCAAATATGGCCTTCATGGCCAAGTCTTCATATGATTGCAGCGGAAATCTTCAATGATAGCGTGAACCCATGCCATCTACCTTAACCCTACAGGCATTCTGACTGGGAAGTGTCCTAGCTCGCACGTCCGTCACCAAGGTAATCTTCGTCATAACCTGATCTTCCATGACTGGCCAATAAAATAACCAGTGGCAAGCCAATGAGTACTTTGAATGTACTCGCAAGCAACCCAACTTGTGGAACAAGGTAGCAATGATGCATGATATAGCACTAAGTAGGTGATTTTGCGGAAAGCTAATTTGAATGCAAATGTCATGATGAAGTAACTAGTGAGCATGCATCAACAATTAGCAGATATCCATATGAACAAGTTACCGATATCATCATAAGCTGGGGGTTGGACACCTCATGTTCATTCATCATACTAAGTCATCGGACTTAGATCGCTTTCCAAGCTAGTCATCGGGCTTAGCTCAAGTACCATCTTTGTCTCCAACACACCCACAGACATCAGTTTGTGAAAACACTTGGACGTAGCACAAGAGCGGTCATCCAACTATCCTTGACCGTGGACATGGCTATTCGAATAGTTTTACACTCTGCAGAGGTTTGCACACTTTACCCACAAGACTCGGGGAACTTTCGTGTCATCCACGACTCGCGGTATATAACATACCCGAGGTAAGCACCCGAACAATGCCTTTCCCCCAACGATACTAAACAAAGAGTCCACTCGATTGGTACCCATCCCTCATGATGTACATTACACGAGCCTCGCTCTAATCGTACCATCCATGAGGGGACCAACGGTGTGCCCAGTGCCTGTGAAGACAGTGCATGATCGTACATACCAGTACGACCCCGTATCGAGAGAACCACACCACTCCCGCCACTAGTAATGCGGGCTCCTTGCCAGTACCCACCAAGGTAATCAACAAAACCCCGTCCCATAAGGGGTATCGTAGTTGCACATGTAAGGTTGGAGTAACGGTCGCAACTTACACCAATCTGTTTTCGAAAACCACATCACTCTCTTGTCTCGGCACACCACTTCTTTCTCAAGTGGTCACCCATCTCATCATAACCTCCCTCGGGCATTAGTGGCACCCGACGGGTTTTTCGAAAAAAATCTTTGAAATCATTTCTTTTCTTGCCATCACTATGCATAAGTCCCATCCCATTTTCATAGCATCTATTAGCAACCTAACTACTCCCACACGCACAACCCTCATAAGGTGGTATGGTCATGCACGATGCAAGTGTCAATGGAAACATATCGGAGGAATCCCACCAAAAGGGGAAAACCACATCACATGATCAATTATGATGAAAGTAAAGTGCTATATGACATACAATAAAAATGGTTCCTCATCATGGTCAAAGGGCTGCTTGCCTGGCTTACCAAAGTCTTCAAGGTCTTCACCCACTTCTCATCCACTCCGAGCATTTCATCTACTTCATCAACTATCATCGAAAATGACCACGATAAGCAACACACCAAACAGAAAATAAAAGTGCTCTATAAATAGGAAATATATTTTTCTTAGACCTCTCTGGTCATGAGAAAAATATATAAAATGGTTGAACTAGAGTTGGATCAATGATGATTTTGTAATGGAGGAATGAAGAAATTGATGATCCTTTAAGATGTCAACAGAAAATATTTTTGGAAAAAGGAGTGGATGGACCCAACAAATAGGACATGATTCTAGAAACAGGTGGGAGGTGGTTTCACTGGATTTGGAGTTGTGAGGATTTACCTATGATTTTCCTAAGAAGGAATAATGGAAAAAGGTAACTATTTATTTGGTCAAGCATGATAGGTGTATGATAAAATGTTAAACTTGGCCAAACAAATAGGTCATGATATTTAGAGCCTCTGGGAATTTGAATCACTCGATTTGGAGTTGATATGAGTGCTCTAGGAATTTTTACAAGTGGGGCATTCAAAGTTCAAATTCAAATTCAAATTTTGAATCCTACACAAAAGTTTGCAGGAAAAATGTGCAATGCACATATTTGGATAGATCTTGATTTTAGAAATCTGTAGGAATTTGAATCATCAAAATTGGAGGTCATATGAATTTAATATGGATTTCTAATATTTTAGTTGGAAAAGAAAAGGGGGTAAACAGAAATTTACCCAAAAGGGCCTAAGCTACGCACTGGGTGTAACTTAGCACCACACCGCAGCGGGTCGGCCCAACTGCTCGGCCACGCGCTAGACACAGGCCACGTCAAAGGTGTACTCTACGGAGTATGCCTCCCATGCACGAAAGTGGCGGCAAGCCAGGGCCGTTTCCACTTACACCATCGGGCCCGGCCGGTGTGGCTTACAGGCGGGCCTCGGCCGTTAGATCCACCGCTCTCCTCCCGCTCGAACGGGGGGGGGGGGCAGGTAGAGGGGACGGCTGAGCGCATGCGAGCTTCTGGTCGGCAGCTCCGGCCACCACCGGTGATGCTCCGGCCACCGGAGTGCTCAGAGCGGGGGGCTGCGTGCGCCTGAGCTGCCCTCGAGCCCTAGAGAGGTCGGGGCCGAGCTTGGCGTCCACCACGGCGGAGGGTGCCACTGGTCATGGGGAGAGGCGGAGGACATGGGAGGTCGCTCTCAGGGGCTCCGGGAGGTTCGTGGGAGAGAGGAGAGGTGAAGGAAGAAGAGAGGGGGGGCAGGCCTTAAGTAGCCGTAGTGCGGAGCACCATAGGCCCGGCCTACGGCCATGGCTTGGACGCCGCCAGAGCCCTCGGAGGTGAGCGGATTGTGTCTGGGGGCTTCATGGACTAGGACTACGTCGAGGGAAGGGTAGAGAGGGAGCGGGGAAGCGTTGATGCCTCGCACATGCGGGGCCGACCATCGGCCGAGCTGGCCAGCTTCGGCATGCGCGAGAGGAGGAGTGAGGGAAGGGGGCCGACTAGCTACCATGATGAGGACGTCGAGGCGACCTCGAGGGACATGACCACGGCGCCCAAGGCTGTCGGGGACCTCCATTGGGCGGCAACTACAGTGCGAGAGCGCATGTAGCACGCTCCAGACCGTGCGTATGTCCGGCATTGCCGTGACCTGCATGCTCTCGGGTGCCCCACCTTGTCCACTAGCCACTTGCGGGTCCGGAGATGCCCTTTGGATGCCTTAGAGGCTAAGTATGTCTAGGGAGAAAAGAAAGGGAAAGGGAAAAGCTTCTGCCAAGGTGAAACAAGGGTAGAAATGGGGAGTTTTACCCCACTTCCCTGTAGAGACCTGGCCAGGGAGAGTTACTGGAGGTGAAATGCATCCACAGGAGGCTGTGGTAAAAATTTGGGGCCAAGGGTAAATGGGAAAGGGGTGGAAATGCTGGTTTTACCATTTCACCGGAAGGTGTTCGATGGTGCTTTGGGCAAGAAGATGTTTCCACCTTACTGAGATATTTACTAGGGTCAAAGGCTAGGTAGAAATGAGGGGATTCACCAAGTTTGAGCTTAAGAGGAAGAAGTTGACAATGGAGATTTGATAAACCCTTGAAATTAGCAGAATCATATTTCTGTAGATCCATTGATTCTAGGCTTTTACCCTTGATGCACCACTTAGTGTATCATCACTATTTGGCCATTAGAGCATGCCCACAAAAATTGAGGCCAAGGGGAAACACTTCACAATGTAAAGCTGCTCAATTTTGATTATGGATAGGAATGGTTTTGGGATGGTTTGATGAACCAAATCAACTTGGATTGAGATGAAACTTTGCAAGATCATCACCTATGATAGTGTTGACTTTCTGGATTTTTCCTAGAATTTATTCAGAATATTTCTTATAGCAATATTCCAAAAGCTTGATTTGAACACAAAGGATTTTAAGGGGATTTGCCTATGATCTTATCATGCCCTTGTGTTGAAACTCATATATATGGGAAATATATGTCTAATGAGTTTCACTAATTTTTCTCAAATATTTTTAAAGCATTTAAATGATTTCCCTATAAAGACCATTTCTGGCCTTAAGAAAAAGCCTTAAAATAAAATATAAAAATAATATTTTAAAGTCATATATATAGTGGGTTCCAAATAAAGCATTTGGGGAAGAAGGATCCACCTAATTTGGGGACTTGCAGTGCAAATCTCAAATGAGGGGGTTTTACAAACCAAATTTGAATAAAACCTTTTTGGCCAAATTAATATTTTGTAAAAATATAATTAAATCCTATTCACATGGCATGATCAATGGACAAGAGTGGGGATCAGGGAAAAGAGTTTTGAGAGGAGGAGGGATTTTATGAATACAGAGCACTAGCAAGCAATCAAACAATCAATAATCAAGTCAAGCACAACAAGCACACAAAAGTTTTAATTGGCCCTAAACTTTGAGTTACGATAACTTAGTCATGAGGAAAATCATAGGGTGTGACAGACCTACCCCCCTTACAAGAATCTCGTCCCCAAGATTCCTAGGCTAGGCGTAAGAAGGATGCGGAAATTCAGAGGTGAGGTAGTCTTCTCGTTCCGTGTTGCTTCTGCTCCGGCATGGTTGTCCTTCGGAGCCGCCCTCGCAATGATACAAAACATACTTTGTTTTGTTTGTTTTTTGCAGGTCTTGTTTCCTAAGATGGGACGCCATTAAGTGTGACAAAACAAGTCATGGGCAGAATACAAGGCAGATAAAAGTGCATAAAGCTGTTCAAATTACATACGTGCGCGATGGCACGGGGCAATCAAGTTTTTTATGTCTATTACAAAGCTCCTCCGGAGCCCAAAATACAACGGACTAAGTTTTTGTACGCTTCCAGCCTTGTGGGTTCATATAGCCGGGTTGCCTTCAATCAGGAGCAATGTGTTCAGCTCGCCTGCGGGTCATCCTGCACCGGGTCTTTGACCTCCTTGATATGAAGGTTGTCCACAACCCAGTTGTAGTTAGTTAAAGCTTCAAACTGAGCCTCGTCAAAGAGGGGAGACAGGTCAATTTCAGGAGCAAAGAGTGGCTTACGGCATGCAAGAATTAAGTCCTGGCTTCAAAAGTTAGGCAACACACTCGTTTGCTATCCTTGCTATAAGCCGCCTGATATGAGGCCAGCTCAATCTCAGTGACAAGTGTCGATGCGAGCACTCGGGAGGCCTTCATACACTTGGCATAATCAGCTTCACTAAACTCTGAGTCGTCATCTTTCTTAGACGGGAAGCCATCCATCATCTCTTCTATGGTCAGCTCAGGGGCAAAGGCGAGAGACCGGCTTAGCGCGGCCATCGCTCCTTTCCTAGTGGTTGATTGCTTTAGATCCTCGATTTGCTTAGGCGGGGTGGACAAGACTTCTATTACTCCCTTCATCAATTTGGGGACACCTTTCTCGGTCAACATTGAATTAATGGTGTAGAGGGTCCCGCAATATAGTTGTTTTGTCAAGGTATATATTGCCTTCAGTTCCACCAAGATATCAGAAGACAGTTGGCGGCTTCTCTGGCCTGCAAGGAAAGTTAGATGTTATAAGCCGTCCAAAAAGTTTTTCAACAAGGCAAGAGATTTTTCTAAGTCTTAAGTACTTACCAAAGATGGCATCAGTCATCCTAGATATATGATGCTTGAGGCTTTTCAGTTCCTGTGACACAAGCTTGAGTCGTTCATCAGCGTCATCTGCGCCCTTAGTTAGGGCGGCGTGCTCAGATTCAGCAGTCTTTTTGAAGGCAGCAAAGTCAGGAACCTTCTCAAGCTCTTCAACGGCAACACGTCATTTTTTTCCGCCTCAGCCCGGGCGGCTTGCTGTGAGGCTATTTTTTCCTTTATGTCACAGCCCTAGTTTATTTATGTTTGCTAGTGCATTCATGCATACATTTTTATTTTCAAATGAAAATGAAATGAGGGATGATCAAGCCTCAAAATTCTAAATTTTGTCAAATAAGCATTATAAAAATTGCTTCAAAAAGTTCCAAGAAAATGTTCCTGGTTCTCTAATAAAATATTGGTATGAGGTAAAATTGCCAGCCAATATTTTGGGATCACATAAATATTTTATCTTGGGCTTTTGAATTAATTTAACCTTATTTGCATTGGATATATATTTTCTATATATAAAATATATGTCCAATAATTCTGAATTTAATTATGTGGCACTAGTTAATTATACCTAGCTCATATAATAATTTCTAGGATTTTATAAAATGGCTTGATATTTAATTTGAGCCAAAACCAATGTCAGAAATAAAACAAAAACAGAAAATAACAAAAATAAAAGGCAAAAGGGCTTACTTGTGGCTGGCACTGGGTGGCCCATCTGCCCCAAGTGCGAGTCGTCCCTGTCCTCATGCCAGGAGGACAGGGGCACGCGCCCGGCGCACTCTGCCACACGCCGATCACCTCCTCCCTGCCTGCCTGCCCCCCTCGTCGGCCTGCTCCCTAGCGTGTCGCCATGCACCCCTGGCTTTCTCTCTCTCCCTCTCATTCCTCTCCCTCCCCTCTATTTCTCCTCCTCGCCCCGAGCGCCGCCGTCACTGCCACCGCGGCCTCCGGCCTCGCCAAGCCCCATGCCGCGCCCCTGAGCTCCGTCGTGCCCCCCTCGACCTCCCCATGAAGCCAGGAGCTGCCGAGAGCTCCTCGTCGCTGTCTTCCCCGCCTCGGTCGCCGGATCTCATCCTTGAAATTCGCCGTCGTTCCGGCCTCACCAAGCTCGCCGTCACCGCCATCGAGCCCGCGGTGAGCTACTGGTGCTTCTCCCCCTCTCCTCGTGGCCCTTCTCGCTCCCTAGCCGTCCTCCCCGTCATGGCGGTACGGGAGCCGCCTCGGGAGAGCTCGCCGGCGATCCCTCTGGTAGCCCCGCGCCCTCCTGACCCTTCTGCTGGACGCGCATGAGCACGGGCTCCTCCCTAGTGACCTCCGCGCGCCCAACCGAGGCCCCTAGCGGTTTCCGGCGAGTCTTCGCCGCGTTGGATGGTCCCCGGCGACCATCCTTCGGCGGGTGCCGACGTGGCCGACCGATTAGGCACTTAACCCCGCCATGAGCCACTGACAGCGGGCCCCACTATGGGTCAAACCCTCGGTCAGCACGGAGATTAGCCCCCGTGTCACTAACGTGTGGGTCGGGGCCGTCAGGTTTGATCTGGACCAGGACTGTTGACCTGCTGACGTCATGATGATGTCAGGCTCACACAATAAGTAATTTCTATAATAAAAACAATTCAGAAATTCATATAAAGTTCAAAAATTCATAGAAAATAATCTGTAAGTCAGATTAAAATAATTTATATATGAAAATTTATCAGAAAAATCCAATGAATATAATGGTGGCATTTTCATGCATGTTAGAGCAAGCTAAATAGACAAACTTGGACATTTTGTTCAAAACACAATAGGGCACTTCACATATGGAGTTGAATTTGAACCTCGGGTTCAAACCATCTTCGTTTAACATGTTGATAGATGCATCAGCTCAAACCAGTAACATATTGACATGCTATTATCGTGCATCATTGTGAAGCATTTGCCTTGCTTAATTTGTACCTTGTTTGATCTTGTCAATAGACTTGTGGGACATAGTTATCGATGACATCGAAGAACAACTGAGTTCTTCTGATAAACAGGCAAGCAACCCCCCCCCCCCCCCCTTGAGCATATTCGATGCAATCCCATATCTTGCTCTTGCTCTCATGTCAATGCATTAGGTCAATGCTTTTCAAATGCTACTTGTGTTGCGATAGATGAACCCACTCCTTTGCATGACCTGTCATTGTCACAGTAAATAGCTAAACCAAGGAACCTAGCATACCTGGTAGATGCTTGAGCCATGTTGTGCAATAACCCTGTTATGCTTGCTATGCTTAGAGTTGTGTCAGGTCTGATTCATCTGGGAGATGAACCAGAGTGGAATGAATGTGTCCTGATGATGAGGGTTAAGTGATGAACTCGTTTTGGTAAAGGTAGCGATGAGTGGCCATGTAGGAGTACATGGTGGGTTGTCTCATTGAAGCCGCTCATAGGAGCTGAGTTCCATGTTTGTGTTCTGAGAGCTCTCTCGGCCTATTAATCTACCCTGTTCTCAGTCCAGGAGTCACAGTAGTTCGAAATGTTGATAGGTGTGGCACGGCCTGCGAAGTGGATGAACGGCCCAATCGGGACCGGCTTGGGGCCCTGCTCGCAACGTTTGAGGCCATGTTGGAAACCTCGGTCGAACTTCCATTGTGGGTTCCAACTCAGATAGGCGATTGCCTTGGACGTGAGTCATTGAAGGTTAACTTCCATGGCCGACTCCCTCGCTGGGCCTCCGCTTGAAGGTTGCCGAGGTGCCTTTTTATGTGCACATGGCGATAAGTGGCGGGAGCATGTGTAACAAAGAACACCCCTGCAGGGTAATTTATCTATTCGAATAGCCGCATCCGCGGATATGGACTACTTGGATACTTGCATTGTTCATAGACAACTTTAAGTGGAAACTTTAAAATGCACCAAACAAGTGTGAGTGCTATGGATGGCTTCTCGTAGGAAGACGAGAGAGGATCCATAGTGGTGTATTGAGATGGTGAATATGTGGACTCGTGTGAGCTCTCTCGTAGTGCGATGAGAGAGTAGTGATATGTTGATTACTTCGTCGTAGTCTAGGATAGCCAAAGGTGAAAGCTGGCATTCTGCAGTAAACCCCACAATCCCGTTCGTTGATACATGATGCATATGTAGATAGTTCTGATGTAAGACTTGTTGAGTACCTTCGTACTCACTTGCTTATTTACATTTTTGGAGAGATGGTCATTGAGTTCAGTTATGTTTCTTCTGACATTGACATCGACGGATTAGCTTAGTAGCCCAGACAGAGGTCTGGCTCCTATGTAGGGTCGTTGTAGCTTTTCAGGATCTTCTAGCCACTTTTGTAGATGTCTATACTTAGACATGTAACTTCTGCTTGTTGTTTCTATGCTCTGAATGTTGGCTCTTGTGACCCCTTCTGCTTGTAACATTATACTATGATGGAGCCATGGAGCCTCCTAAATAAATGTTATGTTGTAGAGTTTTGTTATGATGCCATGTTGTATCTGTGCATATCGTGCATAGTGCGTGTATGATTTAAATGCATTGGTATTCATGGGATTCAACACCTAGTTGTGTGCCTTTAGTAGCCTTATTTATAGGGAAATGACTCTTTGGGCTTCCACCGAGCCTTGGTAGCTTGCTACTGCTCCGGACACATTGATTAACTGACATGTATCCTTCTTTGTTGTTGTGTCTGTCCCTTCGGGGAAATGTCTCGTGGTATAATGGAGACCCTGTGCAGAGATGACATTTATGCCCCATGGCGTAATGGAGTCCTTGTAGCTTGCTATGACTCGTCTACATGTGTTGATGACCGACACCTGCATTGCTGGGTTACGTATGCCTGTCCCTGTACGGTTGTGCCACTTGGGTCTATAACTAGTCATGTTGACCCGAGTTCTTTGATGTGTGAATGCTAGGGACATGTTCATATCCGTGAGTGAAAAGGCGTAAACAGTCCTGGCCAAGGTAAGGTGGCAGCCATGGGTTACCGTCCGTGAGGCCGCAAAGTGGTGTGACGTGTTACATGCTGGATTCATATGTCTTAGGATTGGGGTCCCGACAGCGTTGGTATCAGAGCTGAACTGCCTGTAAGTTTACGAAGCCAAACTGGTCGATGTTGAGTCTAGTAATGCTTTAGTTATATAAGGGAAATGATTGTGGAAGGGAACGTAAGGCTATTTTTACTCCTCTCCTCAAGTCACTCTATTCCGGGTCACTCTCCTCCTTTCTACAGGGATTAAGAACTAGGCTTTTCTACCTATCTGCTAGGATGACGAGTTATTAGACCACAGACTCATGGAATTGTTGTTTGACCAGTTTTTGTCCCATCAGAATTATGAGAAGTGATGTCCATGTTCTCCCTTTGCCTTGAACCATGATGTTGATCTGTTGTGCTAGCCAAATCTTGTATATGTTGTCTCATATTTCATGCCCGTACAACCGTTATGCTATCCGAGTTCACCTAGGATTCATTTTGTGTTAGTATTCTCCCTTGATTCTGAACCCTGGTTGTTTCCTTTAGGATGTCGCCAGTCAATCGGAGATCTGTTGGTCATAGTCAGAACCATGGAGATGGTAGAGATGAATAAGATCCTTCCACCCCGCCTTTGTTGACGGAGGTTGTGCTAAAATTTGAGAGGAACAAGCGTGCCACCCACCGTTTGTTGGAGCACATCGAGAAGAATACAACCCATCATCGCAATGAGCTAGTATCCACCAGAGACGTCATCAAGTTGCAATGGCCCACCTTCCATCAATCCATTGAGCCACTAGACGCAGATGATTGGCTCCGAAGTATCAACAACAAGCTGCGTTATGCAAACGTGGCTGAAGGAGACATGGTCACGTATGCCCCATATCACCTTGAAGGTTCTGCTAGTTTATGGTGGGAGAATTTCGAGGCCATGCATCCTGCAGGCCAAGCTACTTCATGGAAGGAGTTCTGTGCGGTCTTCCGTGAGCATCGTATTCCACAGGCTCTGCTAGATCATAAGCAAGAAGAGTTATGTGTTCTGACCCAAGGCAAGATGGATGTGGATGCCTATAGCCATGAATTTGAACGCCTCGCGCGCTATGCCCCAGAAAAAGTATCCACATATGCAAAGAAGCAAGCAAGGTTCAGGAAAGGCCTTAATCCGAAGCTTCGTCATGATCTCAGTCTGCATGAGTTCGTTAGCTTCCAAGTTCTTGTAAACAAAGCAATCCAAGCAGAGACGAGCTAGATGACCTACGAGGAATCTCGCAAGCACAGCCGTGATGTTGGATCGTCTTCAACATCTACATCCGAGAAGCATAGGATATGGATCCTGAATGCCGCTTTTCCTACGAGATATGCACCGAGGCCATTCTATGTGGCGCCTCGGCTACCGATGCCATGTGTTCCCCAGAAGAACCTCATCAACCGAGTGCTCAACCCGGATCCATGTCCCATTCATGGGGCATGCTTCAAGTGCAGTCAGCCTGGACATTATTCGAAGAATTGCCCTTTGCGAGCAAATGTTCCACCCTCTTCAACAAGTGGTGTTGTTCGTTGCAAGCCGCCAACCAAGAAGCCTTATTTCAGGTCAATTGTTTATACTCGTGGATGTGTGCACCATGTAACTGCAGAAGAAGCTGAAGATGATGCTAATGTCGTGTTTAAGATGCTCCTTGTCAATTCTCATCTAGCTTCAGTTCTGTTTGACTCAGGAGCATCCCACTCCTTCATCTCTGAATGTTATGCCTCTTTGCATAACATTGCTTTTGAGGTGATGCCCTCTCCTTTAGTAATTCAAAGTCCAGGTTCCAAATGGTAAACTAATGCAGTAAGCCATGGGAACCAAATCCTTGTTGATGGTCTAATGTTTCTTGCCTCTCTGATAGCCCTCAAGTCTTCAGACATCAATATCACTTTGGGGATGGACTGGATGATAGCTCATCATGCGAAAATTGATTGTTTCTCTAGGTCTGTTCAGCTGACCCATCCTTCTGGCCAGATAGTCAATATCCAAAACCGCATTCCAGAGGGTATGATTTATTCCCTCAATGCCAATCCTCTTCCAGGCCTTGAAAACATTCTGGTAGTCCATGACTTTCCGGATGTGTTTCCAGAAGAATTGCTAGGTGTTCCACCTGACAGAGAAGTAGAGTTTGTCATAGAAGTTATTCCAGGAACCGCTCCAATTGCTAGAAGGCCCTATAATATGTCTCCCAAGAGCTAGCTGAGCTTAAGACCCAACTCGATGAATCTTTGAAGAAAGGTTTCATCCGTCCTAGTTTTTCTCCATGGGCTTATCCTATCATCTTCGTCAAGAAGAAGGATGGTACCGACCGGATGGTTGTCGATTATCGGCCGGTTAATCTGGTCACGATAAAGAACAAATATCCGCTCCCCAGGTTCAATGATCTATATGATCAACTTGCTGGATCCATAATCTTTTCCAAGATGGATTTGAGATTAGGTGATCATCAAATCAAAATCAGGAACGGGGACATTCCATAGACGGCTTTTGTCACTCGTTATGGCCAATACGAGTACACCGTCATGTCCTTCGGTCTAACCAATGCCCCAATCACCTTCTCTCGCTTAATGAATTCGATCTTCATGGAGTATTTGGACAAATTTGTTGTGGTTTACCTCGATGATATCATCATATACTCGAAGAACGAAGAAGAACATGTTGAGCACCTCAGGATGGTATTGATGAAACTCCGAGAGCACCGCCTTTACACCAAATTCTCCAAGTGTGAATTCTGGTTGCCAGAAGTGACCTATCTGGGTCACGTAATCTCTGCCAAAGGTATTGTTGTCAATCTCGAGAGAGTTCAATCTGTCCTTGATTGGAGTCAACCTGAATCGTTGAAGGAAGTTAGGAGTTTCCTTGGCTTAGCGAGCTATTGTTGCCGCTTCGTTGAGAACTTCTCCAAAGTTGCCAAACTTCTAACTAAACTCCTCAAGAAAGATAAGAAGTTTGAGTGGACTCCAAAATGTGAGGAAAGTTTTCAGGAGTTGAAAAGACGACTGACTACTGCCCCAGTACTTGTACCCCCGGATTTCACAAAGGACTTTGTTATCTACTGTGATGCTTCGCGACAAGGTCTAGGTTGCATTCTTATTTAAGATCGTCATGTGATTGCCTACGCATCTCGACAGTTGCGTCCACATGAGGAGAATTATCCAGCACACGATCTGGAACTTGCCGCAGTAGTCCATGCACTAGTGACTTGGCGATATTACCTTCTGGGTAATGTAGCAACCCGACCTGAAAGGTCGAATCTCTGGTGTTTTTGTACCATACCAAGATCATGCTGGTACACACATGGTACATCAATGTATATATCAATGGGAAATCACACAACATTAATTAATCAAAATCTCATATCGAGTCCTTTATTACAATAAGGATTACAATAAAGTGGCTGAAGGCCAACTCATGAGATAAACTAAACCAAAACTTGCGGAAGCTCCAAAGGTAGTTGAGTCCATCTGACTCCAAGGGCATCTCACCGAGCGTAGAGCGTATCCTCACTCCTGGTCGGAAAAGTACTCTGCAACATGATACGTTGCAGCCGTATAGGTCAGCATATTGAATATGCTGGCAAGTCACAAGAGAGGGGTAAAAATAATCATCTAGTCTATATGCAAATATGGCAGGTGGAGTAGTAAGTTTTTGCATAAAGCCAAATTTTTCCTGCAACAAGAGAGGGCAAAGGCATAATTACTACAATGTTGGTTGATTAATGAGATGGTTCCACCAACCAATTCTCATACCCAAGTTGACATTAATAACCCACTTCAATAATTAATTGTGTTGAGAGTTCTAGATAATTTCAGTTCCTTTGGCTCAAACTGTCCATGACCGTGGACACGGCTAATCGATTAGGTTTGGGTACTTTGTAGATTTTTGCACACGTTCCCCACAAGATTTGATCGCCTCCGTTGGACTTCTCGCACTTCATGGTGTTTGAGAAACGGATGACCAAAACATGGTCTTCTAAAGGGTCCCCGAGACTCTGTCGGTGCCCATCCTTTCCTATCGTTCTTCTACATCTCGTAGCACCGCCTGTCCAGGGTTACCACGATATCCAACCAAGCCAGAGCCCATAATGGCTTGTGGATGTGCAGGTAAGCCTTGGGTCTTGAAGCATCCATCCATCTCTTTGTGCCTGGGTGGACCTTTCCGCATGAATACTGGCACTTCTCCAACATCATCTAGGCTAACCACTGGTTTCTCCAGGGCGCCGTTCAACCATCATCCACCCAGAGGTATGTTGAAAACTTGGAGTCTTGAAGACTTGATCATCATGTAGGTCTTGAAATTATTAACTCACAACTCTCATTAATCACACAACCAACCCCGTCTACTAATAGCATTGCAAAATGTAAATCAACGTTTCCCGGGGCCAATGTGTCAAAGGGTTGAGGGGTACCTACCACATGATACTACAACAAGTAACCAAGTTTCCAATTTACCTACTTTGCGTGCAATTGGGGAGATGGAAGAACTAATGCAATAAAACATAGGTATACAATGGTCAAAGTGACTTGCCTTGCTGACGATCCTCGTAATCAAGTGACTCTAGATAACAAGCTTCGCACTCCGGATGATCTAACGAATCAAACAAGAGCACACCATAAGCATAAACACAAAACAATCCATTCAACAGCAAGGTAAACAATTGCTTCAACAAACAAAAGCACAATCAAAAGAAAAATCACTGAAAGTATAAGACTATATAACAAATAGTGGGGTCAAAATTCTACTAAGACATAACAAGTCAAAAAATATTGTTTTTGAACAACTAGACATTTAGATAACAGAAAAGTAAACATAAAATTTTATTTGAAAACAGAAAGTATTTCATTATAAAAGTATTGTGCTAAAAGAAGTACTACAAAACTTCTTCTAAACAATATACATGGTGAAAACAAGATGAACCTATTCGAACTAGAGCACAAAACAATTTGAAAAACATATTTTATTAACAGAAAAAAATACACCTAAAGTTGAATCAACAGAACCTAATGAAATCTAAAAACAAAAGTGAAACTAATTCAGGTTCAAATTAAATAAAAATCAATTTAGTTAAAATCTATTAAGAACTAAACAGATTCTGTTTTTGTTGAAAACAGTAACCAAATTCATTCTAAAAATTCTCAAATTATGTAGAATGATAGGTTTAACTAATACTAAATAGTGGCAAAAAGATTCACTCAAAAATATATTTTTAAACTCTAGTTATACAGATTTTACTAATTTAAACAAATTTGATTAGATTCAAATTTGAAGTTCAAACTTGAAATCTAAGCATACAACCATGAACTACATCAAATTTGTGAACTAATGCAAAAAGAATCAACTAAAAACACCAAGTATTTTAAAAGATATGATAAAAATAAAAATAGAAAACATTCTGTTTTCTAAAACAAAAACAGAAAAAGAGAAACTAATAACGATCGGTTAGGGGCTACGTGTTAGGTTGTGATTGGCTGCGAGGGCGTGCATGTGAGAGCTAACAAGCGGTCGACCGAAACTTAGTGCGTACCGGTTCGGGCTTTTATGTGAGCTAATCTAGGGCGTTGACTGCGGATTCGACGGCTACAGCGAGGTGTGGTGACTTACAACGGAGGGGGTCGTGGTTCCGGTAAGGTCAACGGCACCCGGAGGTCGGTGGTGGTCGTGGGCGACGGTGCAGTGGTCGGGGGTGGCGTCCTAGGTGCTCAGGCGACGGCGGCGAAGCTCTGGCGTCGATTGGCAGCGTCGGAGGGGGTCGGGGGCGAGTGTGGCGACGGGCACGAGCTCCGGGAGGTTCAGTCGAGTGCCGAACCCCGGCGAGGTTGTGGGGAAGCATTCT
This sequence comes from Hordeum marinum, assembly GCA_022496015.1. Taxonomy (NCBI): domain Eukaryota; kingdom Viridiplantae; phylum Streptophyta; class Magnoliopsida; order Poales; family Poaceae; genus Hordeum; species Hordeum marinum. The sequence continues at coordinate 187,422,600 of CM039677.1, read as the reverse complement.
GGCAAGGGAGGAGGGGGTTTTGGGTGGGTAACGGAGAGCGGAGGGTTGGGGAGGGCACGAGAGGCGTGCTTCGCGATGGAGGGATCTCCGGCGAGAGAGGAGGCACAGGGAAGGGGACGAGGGCAGGGACGCCGCGGTCGGACGGTGGGCCCGCGCGTCAATTTGGGTGGGGCGCGCTGTTAGCGCGTCGGTGGCCGACCCGGAGTAGTTTCGGGTCTGAATGGCCGTGGGCCGGCCCTTTTCTAATGAATCCATTTCATTTATTATTTCCAAAGCGTTTAAAACACATTTAAAGCATTCAAAACATTTGCAAGTATAGGAAATATATATATCAAAATGATCAGGAGAATTAATGCTATTTAATGAAATTTTTTCCTCTGTCATGTTGAATACTTTGAAAAAAATTATTTTTGGAAATTGCTTATTTGATTTTAAATCCTTTTGAGATAAATTTTCAAATGACCCCCTGGTTTAATTGCTCAAATATTTCACCAAGATGCCCCTGGTGTGGAGTGTCATGTTACTCCTCTCTATCTGTGAACATTTCCAAAGGTTTTCAAATAGATGAAATAGATACATGGAAAAATAGAAATGGCCTTTCAGAATTTCAAAAGAAACACTTCAACAAATTCATTACATTCAAACAAGTGATGATGATGCATAGCTATATATCATAACATTCCAAAATGAAATTTTGGGATGTAACAGGTAATCGTTGCGAAATATTCAGTGATCAGCAGAGTCTCAAATACATATTCACCCAACCAGATTTGAATCTCAGGCAAAGACGGTGGATTGAGTTGATTACGGACTACGAATTAGGAATATCTTACACCCCAGGCAAAGCAAATGTAATGGCTGATGCACTAAGTTGTAAATCCTATTTTAATAACCTCATGTTGCTGCAAAGTTAACCACTTCTCCACGAGGAATTTCGTAAGTTAAATGTTCACATTGTGCCTCGAGGATTCCTTTCTACCTTGGTGGCGAAACCAACTCTTGAGGATCAGATCATAGCTGCCCAGAAGCAGGATACGGGAATTTCTCGTATCAAGAGCAACATTGCCAAGGGAGTTGTTCGTTCTTTCTCGGTAAATGCTCAAGGTGTTGTTTTCTTTGAGGAGCGCTTGGTGGTTCCCAAGAAACAACAACTTCGAGAACTGATTCTTAAGGAAGCTTATGACTCTCCTGTCACGATTCATCCCGATAGTACTAAGATGTATCAGGACCTACGCCAGAGGTTTTGGTGGACCCGAATGAAGAGAGAAATTGCTCAATTCATTGCTAACTGCGATGTTTGTCGTCATGTTAAAGCACATCATCAAAGGCCTGCTGGCACCCTTCAGGCCTTGGCTATTCCCGAGTGGAAATGGGACAATGTCGGTATGGATTTCATCACTGGCTTTCCAAAGACTAAGAAAGGGAATGATGCCATATTCGTGGTTATCGATCGCCTTTCAAAAGTTGCTCATTTCCTTCCAGTTCGAGAAAGTATAACTGCTAGTCAGTTAGCAGACTTGTATATTTTTCGAATAGTTTCTCTTCATGGTGTTCCTCTAGAGATCAATTCTAATCGTGGAAGTCTTTTCACTTCTCGATTTTGGGAAAGTTTCCAGAATGCTATGGGAACCCATCTCTCCTTTAGCACCGCTTATCACCCTCACTCAAGTGGTCAAGTAGATATGCTCAGAGCATGTGTGATCTCATTCGGAATGAACTGGGAGAAATGTCTTCCATTCTCCGAATTTGCTAATAACAACAGCTTTCAGTCGAGTCTGGGCAGAGCTCATTTCGAAGTTCTATATGGACGAAGATGTCGAACGCCGTTAAACTGGTCAGAAACCGGTGAAATACAATTCTTTGGACTTGATATGATCCAGGATGTAGAAGAGCAAGATTGCATCATTCGTGAGAATTTAAAAACCGTCCAATCTCGTCAGAAGATCCAATATGACCGTAGTCATAAGGATGTAAGTTACGAAGTTGATGAGAAGGCTTACCTTCGGGTGTCACCTGTGAAGGGCACCCATCTTTTCGGTATCAAAGGCAAATTGGGTCCTCATTACATTGGTCCTTTCCGCATTCTCGCTAAACAAGGAGAGGTCCTACAAATTGGAACTACCCCTGCAACTTTCCAAAGTTCATGATGTGTTCCATGTTTCTCAACTCAGGCATTACTACAAGGATCTTATCCGCGAAGTAGACCACAAAACGCTTGATCTTCAAGATGATCTCTCATATCGAGAATATCTTGTTTGTATTCTTGATGAAACCGAGCGCAACACTCGACGTAGCAACATTAAGTTTCTAAAGGTTCAGTGGTTGCATCATTCCGAGAATGAAGCAACCTGGGAGCGCGAAGATCGTCTTCGGCTTGAGTACCCTGCACTCTTCCCGACTACTCCTGAATCTCGAGACGAGATTCTTGTTTAGTGGGGGTGAGTTGTCACATCCCTAGTTTCTTTATGTTTGCTAGTGCATTCATGCATGTATTTTTATTTTCAAATGAAAATGAATGAGGGATGATCAAGCCTCACAATTCAAATTTTTGTCAAATAAGCATTATAAAAATTGCTTCAAAAAGTTCAAAGAAAATGTTCCCGGTTCTCTAATAAAATATTCGATTGAGTTAAAATTGTCAACCAATATTTTAGGATCACAGAAATATTTTATATTGGGATTTTGAATTAATTTAACCCTATTTGCATTGGATATATATTTTCTATATATAAAATATATGGCCAATAATTCTGAATTTAATTATGTGGCACTAGTTAATTATACCTAGCTCATATAATAATTTCCAGGATTTTATAAAATGGCTTGATATTTACTTTGAGCCAAAACAAATGTCAGAAATGAAACAAAAACAGAAAATAAAAAAAGGCAAAAAGGCTTACCTAAGGGTGACACTGGGCGGCCCATCTGGCCCAAGTGCCAGTCGTCCCTCTCCTCATGCCAGGAGGATACGGGCACGCGCCTGACACGCCCGGCCAAGCGCCGGCCACTTCCTCCCTTCCTGCCTGCCCCCCTCATCGGCCTGATCCCTAGCATGTCGCCACGCACCCCTTGGCTTTATCTCTCTCTCCCTCTCATTCCTCTCCCTCCCCTCTGTTTCTCCTCCTTGCCCCGAGCGCCGCCATCGCTGCTGCTCGCTGCCGCCGCGGCCTCCGGCCTCGCCAAGCCCCCTGCCGCGCCCCTGAGCTCCACTGTGCCCCCCTCGACCTCCCCGTGAAGCGAGGAGCCGCCGGGAGCTCCTCGTCGCTGTCTTCCCCACCTTGGCTGCCGGAGTTTGTCCTCGATGATTCGCCATCGTTCTGGCCTACCTGAGCTCGCCGTCACTGCCATCGAGCCTGCGGTAAGGTGCTGGTGCTTCTCCCCCTCTTTCCATGGCCCTTCTCCCTCCCTAGCCGTCCTCCCCATCATGGCCGCACGGGTGCCGCCGCGGGAGAGCTCGCCGGCGAGCCCTGAGATAGCCCCGCGCCCTCCTGACCCCTCTAGTGGACGTGCACGAGCACGACCTCCTCCCTAGTGACCTCCGTGCGCCCAACCGAGGCCCCTAGAGGTTTCCGGCGAGTCTCCACCGTGTCGGATGGTCGCCGGCGACCATCCTCCGGTGGGTGCCGACGTGGCCGGCCGATTAGGCACTTAACCCCGCCATTAGCCACTGACAGCGGGCCCCACTATGGGTCAAACCCCTAGTCAGTGCGGGGATTAGTCCCTGTGTCACTGACATGTGGGTCCAGGCCGTCAGGTTTGACCTGGACCAGGACTGTTGACCTGCTGACATCATGATGACGTCAGGCTGACGGAATAAGTAATTTCTATAATAAAAACAATTCAGAAAATTCCAGAAATTCATATAAAGTTAAAAAATTCATAGAAAGTAATATGTAAGTCAAATTAAAATAATTTATATATGAAAATTTATCAGAAAAATCCAATGAATCTAATGGTGGCATTTTCATGCATGTTAGAGCAAGATAAATAGATAAACTTGGACTTTTTTTCAAAACACAATAGGCCACTTCACATATGGAGTTGAATTTGAACCTCGGGTTCAAACCATCTTCATTTAACATGTTGATAGATGCATTAGCTCAAACCAGTAACATATGGTCGTGCTATTATCATGCATCATTGTGCTGCATTTTCCTTGCTTAATTTGTACCTTGTTTGATCTTATCGATAGACTTGCGAGACGTAGTTATCGACAACGTCGAAGAACAACTGAGTTCTTCTGATAAACAGGCAAGCACCCCCTCCCCTTGAGCATATTCGATACAATCCCATCTCTCGCTCTTGCTCTCATGTCAATGCATTAGGACAACGCTTTTCAACTGCTACTTCTGTTGCGATAGATGAACCCACTCCTTTGCATGACCTGTCATTGGCACAGTAAATAGCTAAACCAAGCAACCTAGCATACCTAGTAGATGCTTGAGCCATGTTATGCAATAACACTATTATGCTTGCTATGCTTAGGGGTGTGTTAGGTCTGATTCATCTAGGAGATGAACCAGAGTGAAATGAATGCATCCTGATGATGAGGGTTAAGTGATGAACCCATTTTGGAAAAGGTAGCGATGAGAGGCCATATAGGAGTACATGGTGGGTTGTCTCATTAAAGCCGCTCATAGGAACTGAGTTCCGTGTTTGTGTTCCAAGACTAGCTACTACCGCACATTGGGCTCTGGTAACTTGAGCTCTCTCGGCCTATTAACCTACCCTGTTCTCAGTCCAGGAGTCGTAGTAGTTCAAAGCGTTGATAGGTGAGGCACGACCTGCGAAGTGGATGAACGTCCCAATCGAGACCGGCTTGGGGCCCTGCTCGCAACGTTTGAGGCCATGTTGGAAACCTCGGCCAGACTTCCATTATGGGTTCCAACTCAGATAGGCGACTGCCTTGGACGTGAGTCATTGAAGGTTAACGTCTATGACCGACTCCCTCCCTGGGCTTCCGCTTGAAGGTTGTCGAGGTGCCTTTTTACATGCAAATGGAGATAAGTGGCGGGAGCATGTGTGACGAAGTACACCCCTGCAGGGTAATTTATCTATTCGAATAGCCGCGTCTGCGGATATGGACTACTTGGATACTTGCATTGTTCATAGACAACTTTAAGTGGAAACTCTAAAATGCGTGAAACAAGTGTGAGTGCTATGGATGGCTTATCATAGGGAGACGAGAGAGGATCCATAGTGGTTTATTGAGATGGTGAATGTGTGGACCTGTGTGTGCTCTCTCGTAGGGAGACGAGAGAGTAGTGATATGTTGGTTACTTCGTCGTAGTCTAGGATAGCCAAAGGTGAAAGCTGGCATTCTGCAGTAACCCCACAATCCCGTTCATTGATACATGATACATATGTAGATAGTTCCGATGTCAGACTTGCTGAGTACCTTCATACTCACTGTTGCTTATTTACATTTTTCCAGAGATAGACGTTTAGTTCATTTATGTTTCTTCTGACGTTGACATCGACGGATTAGGTTAGTAACCCAGGCAGAGGTCTGGCTCCTATGGTAGGGTTGTTGTTGCTTTTCAGGCTCTTCTAGCCGCTTTTGTAGATGTCTGTACTCAGACATGTAACTTCTACTTGTTGTTCGTATGCTCTGAATGTTGGGTCTTGTGACCCCTTCTGATTGTAACATTATACTATGATGGCTCCTCGGAGCCTCCTAAATAAATGTTATATTATAGAGTTTTGTTGTAATGCCATGTTGTATCTACGCATATCATGCATAGTGCATGTATGATTGAAATGCACTGGTATGCATGGGATTCGACACCTAGTTGTGTGCCTTTAGTAGCTTTATTCATAGGGAAATGCCTCTTTGTGCTTCCACCGAGCCTTGGTAGCTTGCTACTGCTCCGAACACATTGATTGACCGACAAGTATCCTTCTTTGTTGCTGTGTCTGTCCCTTCGGGGAAATGTCTCGCAGTGTAATGGAGTCCCTGTAGACTGCTATGAATCGTCTACGTGCAGTGATGACATTTATGTTCCATGGCGTAATGGAGTCCTTGTGTCTTGATATGACTCGTCTACACACGCTAATGACCGACACCTGCATTGCTGGGTTACGTATGTCTGTCCCTGTACGATTGTGCCACTTGGGTCTATAAATAGTCATGTCTACCTGGGTTCTTTGATGTGTGAATGCTAGCGACATGTTCATATCCACGAGCCAAAAGGCGCAAACGGTCCGGCCAAGCTAAGGTGGCAGCCGTGGGTTATCGTGCGTGAGGCCGCAAAGTGGTGTGAGGTGTTACAGGCTGGATTCATATGTCTTAGGATCGGGGTCCCGACACTTTAGGCCGGTCAAATCAGACTCGGCCGTATCTAAGCTTCCTGCATAGCGCAAAAAGGGCTCATGAGGTTAAGTCGCCATGATGAGATATTAATTGTCAGAGGCGGTGAAGCTATCATGTTGCAAGTCTCAAGCAGATTGCAAGCAATATACTTGACACTTGGGGGGCTAATGCCTATGTTTTTTCTATAATTTTACAATAATTGAAAGTTCCAGCTCATCTTTTGAAGTTAGGTCGGCACTTGGGGGCTACACTCGACGCTTCTAAATAAGGAAGTTCCGGCTCATCTTGAAGAAGTTAAGTCGACCTTGGGGGCTATACTTGGTGTTTTTACGTAATGAAGCTCCTGCTCATCAATATCGTAATGACCCGACCTTGGGAGCTACAATTGGATCTAATTTTCAAATAAGTACCGGTTTAATATCTATATCAACCCGTCACTTGGGGGCTACATGCCAAGGTACTTGCAAGGATAGTGAAATTTGGAAGACCCGGTCTACCATCTACAATACTAAACCGGGTCATGGGGGCTAATTAAGGATATCCGGAAAAGCAAGAGGAGGAGTACCTCATATTTTTTCTTCATCAGTCGAACAAGCTTGAACTCCATATTGTGGCTTGCAGAGAGGCGGTTCAGATAACCAACATGTAATTCATCCACAGTCAGTTTTTCTAACACGGGGAATTCAAAGTCAAGCTTTTCTGGTGAGGATGCTTCAGTCTTGCTGGTGTGTTTTGTTAACAAATGAGGATTAGGGGATTGATAGGCCGTCCCAGTGACAAAAACTTCTGGAATAGACGTATCTTCGGCGGCTATTGAAGGTCTGGGTGGCTTAGGATCGGCCCCTAGAGGACTTTCAGGAGTAGCCATGTTATGATCAGCCGGCTCAGAGGGCTGAGGAGCGTCTTCAGGTGCATCTTTTCTGGCCTCAGAAGGCTCAACATGAGCCATAGAGGAGTCCGACTTAGAAGTCTCCGGCTCTTGGGCAGTAGGAGTGATGGTAGACCCGCATGTTTTCCTCCGCTTTGCTTAAGCCCTAAAAATAAAATATTATCACACATCAGACGGGTAAGGAGGATAAAATATATTGTGCAAATATAAAGGTATGCACTCCAGGTTGATTTTTAGAGGAGGCAGCTTGGATGCAGTTGAGTCGCCAGACGAAGGGAGCGTCTCCTGAAAAGTTAAGAGGGTAAAAAAACTAGAGTAAGGCTACAAGGCAAAAGTATTATGCATATGTTAGAACTCGTTGAAAGAATACCTCACCATGTCGTTTCCGGGGAGCCGGAAAGTTTGGTAAGCCGGCCATGAGATCTTCACAGCCGGTGCTCCGAGTCTGACGTAGGTAGTCGTGCTCTTGCTTTCTCAAAAGAAATTCGGGATCTATGTAAGCAAGAGGATGGGGAAAGGTAACTTTTTGGATGACCCGCCATGTTTTCTCTCGTGGTAAGATTTTTGAGTTGGAGGAAATGTAAGTTACCTGAGGGGAATCGGCATGATTTGTTTCCGCTTCCTCCTGTGTACAGTTACCATTAATAAGTTGCATAAAGAGATGACCAAGGGAGTCAAGTTCTACCTCTGAGTCATCAAGTTCAAGCAGTTCCTGAGCAGAGGTTTTCTTCTTACGGTCGCGGGTTTTACCCACCTTAGACTTCTTCTTCAAAGGAGGAGTATATATTTTCTTCTAGAAAGTGGAGTCGGCCTGTGTGTAAGTCGCCGAAAGGTTAAAAGGAGTGGAGCAGAAGGTTAAGGCAAGAACAAGCAGTTTGCTGAAGAAGTTCTTACATCTGGAGCTGGGTTCTTGACACAGAAAGGTTTCAATCTAGTTTTGTTCCAAGCCTCTTGGGGTTCGCCTAGAAGTGACTTGATGGTGGAGTTGATATCTTGTTCTGTCACAGGGGTGGCGTTGAAACAGATAGGGTCATTCCTTGCACCCGTAAACTCACAGATGAGTTGGTCACTCCGGCTTAGTGGCAAGATTATCCAGGTAATGCAGTAACGGGTCAGGGCGACACCAGTCAAGCCGTTCTCCATTAAGGCCCTGATCTTTGCGAAAGCCGCAACATATTTCGCTCTCTCTGCGGCGGACATCCAGTCTGGGAGCTTGGTGGAGGTCCAAACCCGGGTAGTATGATAACTCGACAGCGGTTTCTCTTCTTTGGGAGAGGTGTCTTTGAAGTAAAACCAAGTCTTGTTCCAATATTTGGGGTGACTTGGCAAGATGGCTGCTGGGTAGGTCAAATCTCTCTGTCTTTGGATAGAGACGCCGCCAAGCTCCAAACTTGGTCAAGCCACCACTTCAGTTTGGCGATTGATATAAAAGAAATCACGGAAGAGGTCAACACATGGCTCTTCTTGTTGATATGCTTTGCATAGGACTTGACACTGGCTTAGGTTGGTGACCGAATTTGGACCTATATCTTGAGGTTGAAGCTTGAAGAAGTGAAGAACGTCCCAATTTTTTTTACCCGGGCGGGCTAAAACCTCGGAGGAGGTGATCGGTGAATACAACAACTTCCCCTTCCTGAGGGGTGGGTCTGATTTCTAGCCCTGGAACCCACCAATGTATAACGTCCTGAGCTGGCAAGACGCCCGTTTCTATGAAGTCAAGTAGAAGCTGCTCGGTGACTCCGGAGCCAACCCAATCGCTAGACGCGGGCACTCTCGATATGGTGGCAGGTTAAACTGTGAGAAGCTGCAGGATATGGTGGGTTAGAAACGCCAAATAATCAAGACGGCTAGGGTGAGCTGATGATGAGGCATTAAGCCGCCGTAGTATTTTATCAAAGAGCCGACAATATGATGGCGGGTTAAATGGACAAGGCGATGCTGGAAACATTATTAAGTATGGATAAACAGGTTTCACCTATTACAACTATGGCTACAAGATCTACATGCGAAGATAAAAGTGAAATATATTCTAAACCCAAAAAAGGTAGTGGAAGAACAGGCGTAGTCACACAGATGAAAGTGATTTGCAGATCTACAATGAGCAGGATATTAACAATCCAGAGGATGGCCATGAGGGATAAGAAATGATACAAGATTCAAGGGATTACTTGTCAGCTACATTATGAAGAACAATCCGATGAACACGATGAACACTAAAGGAAACCCGATGAACTCGGTTGGACCTTAATGTAGATATTTGTAGATTTAACAAGGATTGAGAATGGTACCTTGCATATCCAGACGGACCGGTGAATGTCTGGATCAAGTCAGGTTGATGCAACGACCGGTGTTGGAGACGATGGAGAGGTTCGGTCGGCGCGTCGTAGCTCTAGATGCACTGACGTATGAAGGAGGAAGAAGAGAGAACAGTGGCAATTGAGAAAGGAAAGGGACCCCTCATTTCCCTATTTATCAGATGGGATGGCAGCGGTGCACGCGAGAATTGAGGAGGCGCAGTGATGATTGACTGAAGGGAATGCCTCGATTTTCGTGCTGATCGTTTAGTGAGATGATCCGTTGCAAACATCATGGAATCTTTTTGGCATATCCAAGGTGACGTCATGGTGGGTTATCAGTGAGACTCACCACCAAGTGAGTTTGAAGATTGACATGAACATGCTCAAATCAATCTGGGGCCAAATGTTGGGGATATAACCCCATGGTGAGACCCGCCCAGGAGGGGTCGGGTCGTACCGGGCGGCACATAGTCAAGATTCTTTAGCTGGGCCGGAAGATGAAGGCCAGGACGCGTGTCGATTTACCAGACGGGCCGAGGTGATGGCCGAGAGACAGAAGATGACATGAGACTCGGGCGCGTAAGCCGCCCGGAGATAGCTTGCCCAAGGAGGCAAGGCGGCGTAGAGTCAGGATTGAATACTTTGTATGAGCCGGTTTGGGACTCTTGTAACCCAGGGCCTTGACCTCCTATATAAAGGCGAGACCCTGGGGTGGCATAGACAGAAACCAATCGATCGAGAGCTAGGTCAAGTGAATACGCTCCCTTGTAATCGATACACCAATCAATACAACACAAAGCAGGATGTAGGCCTTTACCTCTTCTCAAGGGGCCGAACCTGGGTAAACCCGTATCTTTCGTCCCGATTAACCCCTTTGATTCCACCGCCATAGCGATGGCCTTGAACTTAAGTCTTCGAACATCTGCCGTGATAAAACCACAACAAGGAGGATAGTCCCATGACTTTCGACTGGCGCACCCGTTTCCTAGAGATATAGACACCAATTGGACCACTGCACCTCTCTTGCTACCTATTGAGCATGCGTTGGTTTTCCCTCGAAGAGGAAAGGGTGATGCAGTGAAGTAGATAAGTATTTCCCTCTGTTGTTGAGAACCAAGGTATCAATCCAGTAGGAGGAACAAGCAAGTAACCAATGGTTGCACCTACACAAACAATCAAACTCTTGCACCCAACGCTATAAAGGGGTTGTCAGTCCCTTCATGATTATTTGCAAGGATTAGATCTGATAGATATAAATGTAAATAAGAATGAAAGTAAAAGGTAAATAAATTGCAGCAAAGTATTTTTGGTATTTTTGGTTTATTGATCTGAAAGTATAATATGGAAAGTAGACCCGAGGGCCATAGGTTTCACTAGATGGCTTCTCTCATGATGGCAAGTATTACGGTGGGTGAAAAAAATACTGGCGAGCAATTGATAGAAAAGCGAATAATTATGAAGATATCCAAGGCAATGATTATGCATATAGGCATCACGTCCGTGTCAAGTAGACCGAAACGATTTTGCATCTACTACTATTACTCCACATCGCCCGACTCCTGCCTGCATCTAGAGTATTAAGTTCATGAAGAACAGAGTAACGCATTAGGTAAGATGACATGATGTAGAGGGATAACTCAAAGAAAAAGAAATTATGACTCGATTCCTATGACAAAATATGACTCTATATGCAATATGAAGTGATGATGCAAGTCATAGAAAAACTACATGGTGGAAGTTGCATGGCAATATATCTCGGAATGGCTATGGAAATGCCATAATAGGTAGGCATGGTGGTTGTTTTGAGGAATATACCGTGGCTGTTTTGAGCAAGGAAGTTTTGATGTACCAGAAAAGTTGTGCGATACTAGAGAGGCTAGCAAAGATGGAAGGGTGAGAGTGCATATAATCCATGGACTCAACATTAGTCATGAAGAACTCACATACTTATTGCAAAAGTCTCTTAGTTATCAAAAAAATCATTATATGCATGCTCCTAGGGGAGAGGTTGGTAGGAGTTAACCATCGCGTGCTCCCGACCCTCACACAAAGGTCGACAATCATTAAAAAAATCATGCTCCGACTTCGTTACATAACGGTTCACCATGCGTGCATGCTACGGGAACCACAACCTTTAACACACGTATCTCTTCAATTGACAACTACTCACTAGTATGACTCTCACATTACCATCCCTATTATCTCAAAACTATATGCAAGGAATCAAACTTCTCATAGTTTTAATGCACTTAATACGAAACTTTTAATTATATCCCTCTTGGATGCCCATTATATTAGGACTAAATTCATAACCTAAACAAATTACCATGTCGTTTTAAGAAACTCTCAAAATAATATAAGTGAGGAACGAGAGTTCAATATTTTCTATAAAATATAACACCACCATGCTCTATAAAGATATAAGTGAAGCACTAGAGCAACATTGCCTAGCTCAAAAGATATAAGTGAAGCACATAGAGTATTCTAATAAATTCATGATTCAGCATGTCTCTCTCAAAAGTGTGCAGCAAGGATGATTGTGGCAAACTAAAAATCAAAGACTCATATCATACAAGACGCTCCAAGGAAAATACATATCATGTGGTGAATAAAAATATATCCTCAAGTAAATTTACCGATGGATTGAAGACGAAAGAGGGGATCCCTTCCAGGGCATCCCCAATCTTAGGCTTGTTGGTATCCTTGAATATGACTTGGGGTGCCTTGGGCATACCCAAGCTTAGGCTCTTGCCACTCTTTATTCCATAGTCCATCAAATCTTCACCCAAAACTTGAAAACTTCACAACACAAAACTCAACAGAAAACTCATGAGATCCGTTAGTATAAGAAAAATAAATCACCACTTTAGGTTCTGTTGTGAACTCATTATTTATTTATATTTGTGTAATACCTACTGTATTCTAAATTTTCCATGGCTCATACCCCCCGATACGACCCATAGATACATCAAAATAAGCAAACAACACAAAGAAAACAGAATATGTCAAAAATAGAACAGTTTGTAGCAATCTGTACACTTCGAATACTTCTAGAACACTAAAAATTCTGAAAAATTAGGACAATCAGGGCAATTTGTATATCAATCTTGTGTAAAAAAAACTTTCCACCATTCTCCTTCTGGGCTCGGGACATGGCCTCCCGCGTCTCCCTCTTGGCGTCGTCATCAGGCTCCCCCTCGTCGGCGCCTCCTAGGCCGCGCTCCGCCCTGGTGGTTCCTAAGGTCATCGGCAATGCGTTCGGGCCCATCGTCCAGGGCAGATCCTTCGGCTCCGGCGGCCCTCCGCCTCGCGCCACCGGGCCCTGGCAGACCCAGCGCAGGTGCCAGGAGCGGCGGGTGGCTCGCCGCTCCCCTCCTCCGGCGTGGACCAGGTGCCTTCCGCGGTCGGACCGTGACCCCCTCCCCGCCAACCACCCCCGCCTGGGTTGCAGATTCTGACGGCCCTCTTAGGATGCTGTTACAAGTGTGATGACGCCGGCCACATCTCGGTGAAGTGTACGAATGACAGCAGGTGTCTCCATTGTGGGGGCGATGGTCATATTGCCTATGGATGCACGCACCCCCATAGCCCGTCCCCGCTGGACCAGCCGCGCCGGCCTGCCCCGGCCCTATGCTGCCCCATGACGTCCCCTCCCCCACCACTATCGACTCGGAGCTTCCCCCTCCACCCTTGGGGCCGCCTCCGCTCGGTGCATGGCGGCTGCAGTCTTGGTGCCAAGTGGCGCGGGCTGGTTCTGTGGAGTCCGTCGTCGGGATGAGTTTCTCAGTCCCGTTTACGGCCGCGCCATCACTGCAGCAGGTGGACTGCCGCGCCGCAATGGAGGAGGGCGTGGATTGCTGCTACTTGGAGGAGGCAGAGGACATGTGGCAGATGGAGGCCGAGCTGTCCAGGGTGGTTTTGGTCACGATCACAGGAACCCGGCCTATGATGGACCTGGCAGCGGTTGCGGCGGTGGTGCATGTGGACTTTGGCATCGGGCCGGAGGATATGTCGATCACGGCTTTCCAGCAGAGGACTTCTTGGTGCTTTGCAAGAGGCAAAGCATGCGGGACCGGATGGTGCAGCAAGGAGGCTTCTCCTCTCCTTCATCGGCAGGCTTCTTGGTGACATTACGGCCGTGGATCACGTAGGCGCAGGCCACCGCGGCATCTCTGTCATACCTGGTGCCGCTCGCTCTTGTCGGAGTGCTGGCACATGCGTGGACCAGGAGGATGGCCGACTCGGTTCTCTGCAGTCTTGGGCTGGTGGTGGGCACTGCGGAGAGTATGGCTAGGCAAGATGATATGTCCTGCTTCAAGGTGTGGTTGCGTACGGATGCGCCCGACCGTGTGCCGAAGCGCCGCCGACTATTCATTTAGGAACCCCGGCGGTGGACAAACAGAGGTCATTCTTGTGCCTCCCGGCTGTCGGCGCTATGGTACACTATCAGAATCATTAGGCTTGCGCCGCCGGTCATGGATGAGGAGGATGATCCTGGGATGCCCTCCCCCTCCCCGTCCCTGTCTCGTTCCCCGTCGTCGCCATCGCCGCACTCTAAGGGTGATGTCAATGGCCCCGGCAGGCGTGGCACGACACCGGAGGGCCCTGGTCATGGAGATGATGTGGGGCCGCCGCCGTCGGCCAGAGCGGTTTCCTCCTCGGCGTCAGTGCTACCGGGCAAGGGCGAGCAAGTTCAAAGTAAAGTAGGTAGCGACGTCAGCAGTCAGGATGAGTCTTATCCCTGTTAAAGCGCCATGGGACTGATTTTGACCATAGATGGAATGGAGTCATTGGACGTGGGGCACGTGGTGGCTGGCAGCCAGGAGGGCCAGGAGGATTGGGTGGAAGCGGATGTGAGCAGGACTGATCCGTCTGGTCTGGTCGGGCCTGTGCTCGCCCACGCGTCGTCCTGTGCGTCGGGACAAGGCAGCTCATTGGTGATCGAGCCGACACGATCCCCGGGGTTGGTCACTTTACCACGCTGGTGGCTGCTGGGACCTAGGCTTGCAGTGGTGTTGGACCCACCGGATCATGAGCTTTCGCAGGTGGGGAGATGAGTATGGATTGGTTCGGTGGAGCTGTCAGTTCTGGAGGTGGCATCCCAGCCACGCTTGCATGCAGCTGCGCCTCGGGATCTAACCAGGCCAGCTGGGAGTGGAGGTCCGGAGCAGGTGCAGGCCCCACGGGACCTACTGGATGGGACGGATTCCATGGAGCTATCCCTGGCTGACCGCGTGGTGGCTATGGATTGCGCAAAGATGCACTCCATGCATGTGGTTACGGAACGTACACCGATAGCTAGGCCGGGCTGGGACATGTTTTTGGTGAGTCTTTGGGAGGGAATTTTTGTGGCTCTTTCTGCCAGGCCTTCGGACTGCCCAAGCCTGGGCGCACACTCAAGCCCTCAGGTGGAACGTCTGGGCTCGTTCTGCCAAGAGCTTAGGCGCACGCTCAAGCCATTTCTCGCAAGGCCTACAGGCAGGGATGCGCCAACTTAGACAAGGCGGCCTCGCATGAAGAGGAATCTAGATGTCACCCCTCATCGGAGCATCCGTATTGCAAAGAGCAGAGGACGTGGATCGGCGGCCACGAAGCAGCAACATTTTCTTATCAGTAAGCTCTGTCTCGTGAAGGACGGCGAGGTGATTGGCGAGGAGACACTACGGGCCTACGTGTGACTGTTCGAGAACCCGCTATCCGAGATGCACATAGTAGCCGTGCTTGCGCTCTTCGGATGGGAGCCGTCTGTGTTGCGGCTGCAGGAGCTTCCGGCCGCTATGGCCCTGAATTGTTGAGTCGCTCCCTGGCTGGCTGTTTTGGTGGGAAACTCACATGGCTGCACACCCTCTAAAGGTTTCGGTGTGGAATGTGCGGGGCCTGAACTCCCCTGCTCGATGCAGTACGGTATTTCAAGTTGTAGTGGCGGCTAACCCTAGTATAATATGTCTTCAGGAGACCAAATTGGAGGCCATCACAGTGGAAATTGTATGGCATTGCCTAGGAAATAAATACGAGAATTTCTACTTCTTGGCTACGGTGGGCGCCCGCGGGGGCATCCTCATAGCTTGGGATGCATCGATTGTGTCGCTTTCGCACCCACACCGGATGCGTAACACATTGACTATGTTGGTGAAGCCGATTGCAGCACCAGAATGGTGGATCTCTGGGGTGTACGGGCCTAAATTGGATGTGGACAAGGTGGAGTTCTTGGAGGAGCTTGTGGAGATACGGAACTTCCACGTCGGGCCGTGGATGGTGGTTGGGGATTTCAACCTCCTGGTCAATCCCGAGGATAAGAACAACACATCCATTAATAGGAGGATGTTGTCTCGCTTTCGGTCTAAGTTGAATTGCCTTGAGCTCAAGGAGATGTACCTGAATGGGAGGAAGTACACGTGGTCCAATGAGAGGGAGAATGCAACTCTAGAGAAGATTGATCATGTGTTCACCACATCAGACTGGGAAGATCTCTACCCTGCTTGCTTCCTCTCAGTGGTTGGCTCAACAATTTCAGACCATTGCCCGCTAATCATGGATCTACACGTGGACTTCAACATGGGAAGGCGCTTCAGATTTAAGTCATTCTGGCCCAGGGCTGATGGTTTCATGGACACGGTGGCTCTCGCATGGAACTCAGTTCCTGCCTCTGGGGACCCTTTTCTGGTCCTTGATGCAAAGCTGCGTGCCATGGCCAAGAGGCTGCAAGCATGGAGCGACAGGTGGATTGGCAATGTGAAGCTACAGATCTCAATAGCTATGAAGGTCATCTTGCGCCTCAACATGGCCTTAGAGTCAAGGCAGTTGTCTCATGTGGAGCATGAGCTGAGAAGAGCCCTCAAGCGGAAGCTGCTGGGGCTATGCTCGCTTGAGAGGACGATTGCTAGGTAGAAGTCAAGATTGGTATACTTGAAGGAGGGAGACACATGCACGAAATTCTTCTTTCGGCATGCGAGGCCGAGGCAACGGAGGAATATGATTTCGACAATCAAGTGGGATGGAGAGTTCTTGACCAGTCACGATTCTATTGTTGCGGCTGTTGATGAGTTCTACGAGAACATCTTTGGCTCTACCCCGGAGCGCCAGTATGCCATAAATTTGGATGTCGTAGACGTGCCACACTTGGAGCTGTCACACCTGGAGAGGCCGTTTACGGAGGAGGAGGTTGCGAAGATTGTCAAGGACATGCCCCTCAACAAGGCCCCTGGGCCGGATGGCTTTACGAACCGTTTTTATGTGACGTGCTGGCATGTAATAAAATATGATTTCATGAGGGCCATGGAGGCGTTTTACAACGGAGACACACGAACTTTGGGTGTCATCAACAGGGCGCTGGTTGCCCTTCTTCTGAAGATGGATGTAGCTGAGGAGCTAAGGGATTTCCGCCCGGTTAGTCTCATGCATGGGGCGGTGAAGATTTTTGACAAAGTGATGACAGTTCGGCTGACTAAGGACCTACCAAGCCTCGTGGGAAAGCACCAGAGTGCGTTTGTGAGAGCGAGATCGCTGCACGACAACTTCATCTTCGTCTAGAGCATGGCTAGGAGATTGCACGCTTCGAAGGAATCAACTATTTGTCTCAAGCTGGATATCTCCAGAGCCTTTGACTCGGATCAGTGGCCTTTTGTGATCGAGGTTTTGCAGCGAATGGGGTTTGTCCGGCATTGGATATCCTAGGTCTGTGGGTTGCTTGCCACATTGTCCACCCGCATTATGGTGAATGGGGCCCCAGGAAAGCCAATCCGGAGCTGTCGTGGCCTTCGCCAGGGAGGCCCCCTGTCGCCCATGCTCTTTATCCTGGCCATGGAGCCACTGTACAAGCTAACAAGCTATTCGAGAAGGCAGGAATGGATGGAGTTCTCACCCCTCTAACTACGCATGGATTAGAACATCGGATGTCTATATTTGCCGATGACGTCATGATTTTTTCGAAGCCAGGGCAAATGGATATTCAGGGTTGTGGTCTCTTGCTCCATTTGTTTGGGGTGTCATCTGGACTACAGGCTAATATGAGGAAGATCTCGGCCATCCTGATTCGCTGCTCGCAGGAGGAGATTGTCGGAGTGGGTGAGGTCTTGGGCTGTACCATAGGGAGTTTCCCTTGCAGATATCTCAGGCTGCCATTAACGCTTCGCAACCAATCAGCAGCCTAGCTCCAGTACTTGGTGGAGAAGCTGGCCGTGTGTCTGCCATCCTGGCGCACTGCAGCTTTGCCGAAGAGTGGTCGCCTCCTCCTGGTGCTTTCGGTGCTCAGCGCAAGGCCTCTCCATGCATGTTTATCATTGATCTGTCGGCGAAGACACTGAATGTGCTGAACAAAATCATCCGGGGTTTTCTATGGTATGGAAAGAAGGAGGCAAGGGGCGGCAATTGCTCGGTTGCGTGGTCAGTAGTGTGCATGGCAAAGTGGGCAGGAGGTCTCAATATCCCCGATCTAAAATGGTTGAACACGGCTATGCAGGCAAGGTGGCCTTGGCTACAGCACGCGGACGGAACTAGATGTTGGCAAGAGTTTAAGATTGCAGTACCAAAGGCATCTTTGCAGTTATACCAGGAAGTGACTCGAGTTCAGGTGGGGAATGGTCAGCGGGCCTTGTTCTGGAATGATCAGTGGATGGATGGGTTCTGCCTTGGGGAAATTGCGCCCCTGGTGCATGCCATCGTCCCGGCCAGGAAGCGGAGAACAAGGACTATGGCGGACATGCTCCAGGGCAATGCCTGGGCAAGGGATTTGGGCCCTGACTTACACATTGACACCATTGTGCAATACCTGCAGCTATGGACAAGAGTCAGTGAGATTGGGCTACATGCGGACATAGCTGACGTCTTCACATAGTCTTGGGAGCGGAGTGGAGAGTTCTCTGTCAGATCAGCGTATGCAGTTATGTTTGCTGGCCATACGATCCTGCCCACCGTAGAATTTTCTTGGAAGTCTAAGGCTTCGTTGCAGTGTTGTTTCTTCTCATGGCTCGCCCTCCGCAATAAGTGCTGGACCTCGGAGAGGCTTGCACGCAGAGGGCTTCCGCAGCAGGCCTCATGCCCCTTCTATAGCCAGGCAGCAGAGACCATAAACCACATCCTGCTCACTTGTGTGTTTGCTCGAGAGATTTGGTCCCACATATGCATGGCTTTGGGAGTGCCGGAGTGGGTGTCGGACCATGAGGCTATGCTGGCAGAGTGGTGTCCTAGCAGGGAGAAGCAAGGGATCAACCCTAGAACAGTGCGGGCAATCATCCTTCTTGGCTTATGGGACTTGTGGAAGCATAGAAACATGGTGGTTTTCGATGGAGCGACGCCGGAGATTACCATGGTCATGCGCCAAGTCGAGCAGGAGGGGCGCGCGTGGTCGACTGCATGGCTGTTTAGGGGCAACATCGAGGGTTTCTTGGGTAGATTGAGAAGGTGGAATAGACGTGAGTGGTACCCTATATAGGTTATGCACACTTGTGTGCCGCGGTGGAGGGGTAACTTGTAACATGTAATATGTACTTGTCACACCGGTGGAGGGCTCTTTCTGCCCTTTCTCCTCTCTATATTCAATTATATGCATGCTATGCGTATTTGAGAAAAAAAATCTTGTTTAAAAATTTCAGATCAACTTGATGCTCTGAGAAATTTAGAAAATTCCTGGACTGAGCACAAAAGTTTATGTTTTTCAGCAAGATCAAGTCAACAACTACCATAGATCACCCCAAAGGTTTTACTTGGCTCAAACACTAACTAAAACACCAAAACACAATTACTATAGAAGTAATAATGTGCACAACACACCAAAACGCAATCCATAAGTAGATCTAGGTATTGGTAGCCAGGCAAAACGCAATAGATCTAGGTATTGTCATCTTTGGTACGCAATCCATAAGTAGATCTCATAACAGATTCATAAGGCAATCTTATTTTCTTTTTAGGAAAGTGTTACATGCCTTTCATTAATGGAGATTGGAATATAATATTTCCTTCTTTCATGTCAATAATTGCACCAATCGTTATAAGGAAAGGTCTACCAAGAATAATAGGACATGTAGGATTGCATTCTATATCAAGAGAAATGAAATCTACGGGCACATAATTCCTATTTGCAGCAATAGGAACATCATGAATCACATGGCAAGTATATTTATGTCTAATCCACTTCCTATGCATAGGGATTTTGTGAGGGAACAAATTATGGGAACAAAAATCAACTACCATGGGTAGGCAAAACAAGCATAACTTCCATATTTTGAACACATAGAGAGGAAACTTGATATTATTGCAATATGTAAAAGAAGATCTTCCTCTCTCATAGTAATTTTCAGGAACATCATGAAGGAATCTCACAATATAAATATCACACAAAGCATTCTTTTCATGTTCAATTATAGCATACGTGTCATTACCAAAACTTGGGGAACAAAAAATATCATCTTCATCAAGCATAGCATCCCCAAGCTTGTGGTTTTGCATATCATTAGCATCATGGATATCCAGAGAATTCATACTAACAACATGGCAATCATCATTTTCATTCAAGGAGATATCATGAATCACTTTATAATTTTCTTCTTTCAACACTTCATCAAAATTTTCATGATGTTCAAGCAAAACTACATAGAGATAATCAAGTGCACTCAACTAACTAGCAATTGGTTCATCATAATTTGGTATTTTGAAAAGATTAGCTAGTGGATGAGGATCCATATAGATAGATTTTTAGCAAGCGAAGATGCAAGCAAATAGAAGGCACATGGTAACACAAGCAAACGAAAAGATGAACAAAAAAGGGTGAATAAAAAGGAAAATCTTTTTGGTATTTTCTAAAAATCATTTTAAAAGTGGGGGAGAGGAAAACGAGAGGCAAATGGCAAATAAAGTAAATGCAAGAGACGAGTTTGTGATAGGTACTCGGTAGGATTGATGTAGATCTCCCCAGCAACCAAACTAGAAATTGGCAAGTTGAACACAGAGTTCTTACCTTGACTTGCTATGTATCTCCCCGGCAACGGTGCCAGAAATCCTTCTTGCTACTTCTCGAGCATGCGTTGGTTTCCGGTGAAGAGGAACGGTTTGATGCAGCAAAGTAGATAAGTATTTCCCTCACTTTCTGAGAACCAAGGTATCAATCTAGTAGGAGATACAAGCGAGTCACCAATAGATGTACCTGCACAAAGAATCAAACTCTTGCACCCAACGCTATAAAAGGGGTTGTCAATCCCTTCACGGTTACTTGCAAAGATGAGATCTAATAGAGATAGATATAATAAGATGCTTGAACAGAAAGTAAAACTAAAAGTAAAAATAAGGCAGAAAGTATTTTTGGTATTTTTGGTTGTAGATCTGAAAGTATAATATGGAAAATAGACCCGGGGGCCATAGGTTTCACTAGATGGCTTCTCTCATGATGGCAAGTATTACGGTGGGTGAACAAATTACTGTCAAGAAATAGATAGAAAAGCAAATAATTATGAAGATATCCAAGGCAATGATTATGCATATAGGCATCACGTCCGTGACAAGTAGACCGAAACTATTCTGCATCTACTACTATTACTCCACACATCGACCGACTCCTGCCTGCATCTAGAGTATTAAGTTCATGAAGAATAGAGTAACACATTTGATAAGATAACATGATGTAGAGGGATAAACTCAAGCAATATGATGAAAACCCCATCTTTTTACCCTTGATGGCAACAATACAATACGTGCCTCTCTACCCCTACTTTGCCACTGGGTGTGGACACCACAAGATTGAACCCAAAACTAAGCAGTTCTCCCATGCAAGAATTACCAATCTAGTTGGCCAAACCAAACCAATAACTCGAAGAGACTTGCAAAGATATGAAATCATGCATATAAGACTTAAGGAAAGACTGAAATAATATTCATGGATAAACTAAACATAAACCCACAATTCATCGGATCTTGACAAACACACCGCAAAAGAGTATTACATCGGATAGATGTCCATGAAGATCATGAAGAACATGGCAGTGAGAAGCAAAGAGAGAGAAGAAGCAATCTAGCTACTTGCTATGGACACGTAGGTCTGTGGTGAACTACTCATGCATCATCGGAGTGGCAATGGAGTTGATGTAGATGCCCTCCGTGATCGAATCCCCCTCCGGCAGATTACCGAGAAAGGCTCCAAGTTTGGATCTCTTGAGAACCGAGGCTTCTGGCGGCGGAAAAGTGTTTTTGTAGCTCATTCTGATAATCATGGAATATTTGGGAATTTATAGGCCGAAGATTAGGGTTAGGGAGCTGTCGTGGGCCCACAAGCCTGCCCGGCGCGACCTACTCCCCTGGCCGCGCCCCTAGTGCTTGTGGCCCCACGATGGCTCATCTGCCTTGGTTCTCAAGTCTCGTAGTTTCCTTTTGTGCCAAAAAAATCATTCCGAATGTTTTATTCCATTTGGACTCCGTATAATATTCCTTATCTGTGAAACTCAAAAACAAGGAAAACACAAAAACTGGCACTAGGCTCTAGATTAATAGGTTAGTCCCAAAAATAATATAAAATAGCATATTAATGCATATAAAACATCCAAAACAGATAATATAATAGCATGGAACAATAAAAAATTATAGATACATTGGAGACGTATTAATGATGGAGGTGTTGGTGAAGATGACAGAGTTGTTGGAGTAGATCGCCGTCACGATGATGTCCCAGATGGCGTTCCGATGCCACCGGGAGATAGCGGGAGAGAACCCCCCCTACTTATTCTTATTCCTAGATGGGATAATGGTTTCTCCTCTCGTCCATGGCCTCCATGGCGGCGGAGGGGCGAGAGCCCCTCCGAGATTGGATCTCTCTCTCTCTATGTTTCCTTTTGTTTCTGCGCTCCCAGATTTTGGACTTTCACCGTTTGTTAAATATCCGGAGATTCGTTACTCCGATTGGGCTGAAATTTTGAGGGGATTTTCCTTATAAAAATATATTTCCTATGGCCGAAGGACACATCCAACCGACCTAAGGGGTACCCACAAGACGTCAGGGCATGCCCTACCCACCAGGGCACGCTTGGCAGGCTTGTGGGCCCCTCGGGCACCGCCTTCTGTTGATTCCACTTCCCAAAATTCACTTATATTCCAAAAAATCTCCGTAAGTTTTTATCCCATTTGGAATTCGTTCAATATGGATTTTCTGCGAAACAAAAAACATGCAACAAACAAGAACTAGCACTGGGCACTGGATCAATATGTTAGTCCCAAAAGTAGTATAAAAAGTTGCCAAAAGTATATGAAAGTTGTAGAATATTGGCATGAAACAATCAAAAATTATAGATACGACGGAGAAGTATCATAGGTCTATGGTGGACTAGTCACGCATCATCGGAGGGGCAATGGAGTTGATGTAGATGCCCTCTGTGATCGAAACCCCCTCTGGTAGATTACTGGAAAAGGCTCAAAGATTGGATCTCTCGGGAACGGAGGCTATCGGCGGCATAAAAGTATTTGCATGGCTCCCTATGGTGTTGGGGGAATATTTGGGAATTTATAGGCCAAGAATTAGGGTTAGGTGACTTGCCGAGAGGTGACAAGCCTGGTAGGCGTGGCCAAGTAGGGCGCCTAGCATGCTTGTGGCTCCCTGGCACGTCCCATGCCGTGCACTCCAAGCTTGGTTGATTTGTTTCCTTCCAAAAAATTTTCTTCCAAAGGTTTTATTCCGTTTGGACTCCGTTCAATATTCTATATCTACAAAACTGAAAAACAAGGAAAAAACATAAACTGGCACTAGGCTCTAGATTAATAGGTTAGTCCCAAAGATAATATCAAATAGCATATTAATGCATATAAAATGTCCAAAATAGATAAGATAATAGCATGCCATCATAAAAAATTATAGATACGTTGGAGACGTATCACCTACTTCGTGAAGATCTACCCCGAGTTAGGCTAGTCCTCCATGGACGTAGGCCATCATGATATAGTCAAGGTTGCTTCTTCGTGGAACCCTCCGTGGGTAGAGCCCTCCATGGACTCTCGCAATCGTTACCCTCTGTGGGTTGAAGACTCCATAAACGTGGTCGTACGATAGCACCACTTATCGGACCCACGGGAAAAATCATCGTGTCTCCAAATTGCGTTTGATCCTCCTACCCTTCCTTTACTTACATGATTGTCTTTATTTTCCACTGCTATACTCGTATACATGCATGTGAGGGTGTGCTTGACTTGCTATGAATGCTAAAATCGGCCAACACTTAAAATTGGGAAAGAGTAGATTTTTATTTGGTCAAGTAGTCTAATCACCCCCCTCTAGACCAACTTTCGATCCTACAGCGGCCAACACCAAAGAAGGTATATATGATATACATGTTATTGATGTGTACCTTACCAACTCTCGTTGTAGTGCATCGGTATTTGATACTGGTTCGGTTGCTCACATTTGCAAATCAAAACAGGAGCTACGGAATAGACAAAGGCTAGCTAAGGACGAAGTGACGATGCGCGTGGGAAATGGTTCCAAGGTTGATGTGATCACCATCGGCACGGTCACTCTTTGATTACCATCGGGATTAGTGATGAACCTGAATAGTTGTTATTTAGTGCCTGCGTTAACCATGAACATTATATCTGGATCTTGTTTATTGCGAGACGGTTACTCATTTAAATTAGAGAATAATGGTTGTTCTATTTATATTAGTAATATCTTTTATGGTCATGCAACCAATATAAAGGGTTTATTATTATTGAATCTCGATAGTGCTGATACACATGTTCATAACATTGATGCCAAAAGATGTAGAGTTGATAATGATAGTACCACTTTCTTGTGGCACTCCCACGTAGGTCATATTGGTGTAAAACGCATGAAGAAGCTCCATGCTGATGGACTTTTGGAGTCACTTGATTTGAATCACTTGACACAGGTGAACCATGCCTCATGGACAAGATGACTAAGACCCCGTTCTCTGGAACAATGGAATGGGCAAGTGACTTGTTGGAAATCATACATACTGATGTGAGCGGTCCAATGAGCATTGAGGCGCGTGGTGGATATCATTACTTTCTCACCTTCACTAATGACTTAAGTAGATATGGGCATATTTACTTAATGAAACAAAAGTCTGAAATGTTTGAAAAGTTCAAGCATTTTTGGAGTGAAGTTGAGAATCATCATAACAACAACATTAAATTCCTACGATCTGATCGAGGAGGAGAATATCTAAGTTATGAGTTTGGCAGTCACTTTAGACAATGTGGAATTGTTTCACAATTGACACCGCCTAGAACAACACATCATAATGGTGTGTCGGAACATCATAATCGAACCTTATTGGATATGGTGGGTTCTATGATGTCTCTTGCCAATTTGCCACTATCGTTTTGGGATTATGCATTAGAGACATCTCCATTCACTTTAAATAGGGCACCATTGAAATCCGTTGAGACAACGCCATATGAACTGTGGTTTGGCAAGAAGCCAAAGTTGTCGTTTCTTAAAGTTTGGGGATGTGATGCTTATGTCAAAAAGATTCAGCCTGAAAAGTTGGAACCCAAAGCGGAGAAATACGTCTTCAGAGGATGCCCAAAACAGACAGCTGGGTATACCTTCTATCACAGATCAGAAGGCAAAATGTTTGTCTCTCGAAAGAATTGAGTGGGAGTAAGATAGAACTTGATGAGGTTGTTGAACCTTTGTTTCAGCCAGAGAGTAGCACAGTGCAGAAAAATGTTTCTATGGATCCTACATCAGTTGGAGAGGAAGTTAATGATGATGATCATGAAGCTTCGGATCAAGTTACTATCTAACCTCTTAGGTCAGCAAGGACGTGTACTACTCCTTAGTGTTATGGTAACCTTGTCTTAGAGGTCATGTTGTTAGACAACAATGAACCTACGAGCTATGTAGAAGCGATGATGGGACCAAATTCCAACAAATGGTTAGAGGCCACGAAGTCCGGGATAGGATCCATGTATGAAAACAAAGTATATACTTTGGAAGTATTACCTGAAGGTTGAAATGCCATTCAGAACAAATGGATCTTTAAGAAGAAGACGGACGTGTACGGTAATGTCAACGCCTATAAAGCTCGACTTGTGGAAAGGGTGTTTGACAAGTTCAAGGAGTTGACTATGATGAGACCTTCTGTAACAGGCCGGGACCGACGCTCTAGAAGATTCCCCTTTTATTCCTTTGTTGTTGTCGTGTGATTCGTTTGATTGTCGCATTCATAATCGCATCATTCGCATCATCTGCATAATATCGTCACTCATTTTTGAAAACTTGCATCCGTCCGTAGTTGCCGGTTCTCTCAGTTCATGTCCTCAACCGTTTCGAGACCAACCACACATGCATGAGCCCGCGACATCAAAAAAATATTGTTTTTAAGGCGCGCTAAAAATATTCCGGGATTGGGTTGAAACCTGGCGTGCGGTCTTATTATAGTGTAGGTAGGCCGCCTGCCAAATTTCGTAGCATTCCGAGTTTGTTTGCTACCCGAATGGTCAGTCGTAGCAGTGCGACATCGGTTTATCTATCGGACGTTTACGATGTTTTAAAACTCGTGTCACGGGTCGCAAACCTCCCTCTCATCTCAACATAGCCCATCTACACAACCACCATGGTCTAACCTAGCCCCCTCCGCTTCTGGGCCGTCCGATCGAGATCGAACGGTCCGAAAATGGACAAAAACTACTAACCCTAGCCCCTAACTGCTATAAATAGACCCCCACCTTCCAAACCTGGCTCCTCCTCTCTCCTCCTTGAAATCTGTGCCGTCGCAGCCTCTCACCAGCCATAGGGCCTGCCAAGCCCATCTGGCAGCCCATCTGGGCCCGAACCCCACCGCCACAGCCCGCAGGAGCTCGAGCCGCCTGCCTCACACCCGTCCCTAGCTCCGCCCGAGAAGAGGCTCGGCCTCGCCGCACCGCCGAGTGCCGCCGACCCTTGCCGGAGCCCTCATGCCGCCATGCCGTGGCCCTCGTCCGCCGCTGCCTCGCCCTTCGGCAATCGTGCCCCACCTCCTGAGCCGCCGGAGCGAGTCGCCGTCTCGTCGTCCCTCTCCCTCGCCTCCCCGCTGCCCGATCTCTGCTCCCCATCGCCGGCTCATGCCGCAACCACCGGGAATGGCTGCGGCCTCGCCGGATCCAGCCTTCCCCGCCCCCCCTCGCCGGAGCCCGTCTCCCCGTGCCGCCCTCACCGCTGTTGACATGCTGCCACCGCCGCCCTGCCTCCCTACATTGGGCAGGAGGTCAGGGACGAGCCGCTCGCCTACTCGCCCGCTCGAGCGCCCTCGTGTGGGCTTCGGCCCAGCCAGCCCGCTCTTCGGCCCATGGCCACGCAGGTGAGCGCCAGCCCCGTAAAGCCCGCCCGTGCACATTTTATTAAGTTGCGCCCATGTTTCCTGTTGGGCCCCGTCCAGATTCGTCCCGGCGCATGGTTTTTTCCTTCCCGCGAATTTGTTAATTAACCTGCGAATTACTGGTTTTGCTAAAAGACCCCTACACTTCATGCATTTAATGACTCACCAACCGGGCATCATATGTAAAAACTTTATATATGTAAAGTGACTAGAATTTTATGTACTTTCAAAATATCCAGCTTTCACATGTGATAAAAATGTTTATCCTTGCTGTTTGCATTGATTTGCATAAATGCCATGTAAAATGATTTATTTCATAACTAATTAATCGCAGCTCCATTGAAAATGTTCCACATATGTAACTTGGATAGAAAAATCTGTCAAATCTCATGGTGACATTTATTCTGATGTTTAACTACTCTAAAATATAATTTGTACAGATCTGGACCAAATTCATATTATGGTTATGGGGATGTTTCGGAAATGCTATATGTTGCTTCCGGCCCAAATTAAAATGCCTAGATGATATAGTTGTTCATGCTTCACCTCTTGCCATGTTTAACAACATTTAATATTGATGAGTACCTAAACGAGAGTGAATGAAATAATCAATCGTGGAGTTTCATCAATATGCAACTCGTTGCGTATTGAGCTTCACTTTAATGTGTAGTAGTTGTTTGTTGTTCTTGCCATGCCAGGCCTTGCACATATTTGTTTGCACATCATATCATGCATATGTTGTGGTGTATCATGTGTTGATTGTTTGTTCCGGATTGTTTCTTCTCGATAGAGTTTCGAAAGCGTTCAGAGTGTGAGGATTCGTTCAACTACGTTGGCTCGTCTTCTTCATGGACTCGTTCTTCTTTAGAGCGGGATCTCACGCAAGATGACACATTTCCCTAGATACCATCACTATCATTGCTATGCTAGATATCTTGTTTTCTATCGCTATGTCTCGCTACCTACCACTTGTTTGGCATCCTCCCAACATTGCCATGAAAGCCTCTAACCCTTCACCTTCCGAGCAAACCATTGTTTGTCTATGTTACTGCTTGCTCAGCCCTTCTAATAGTGTTTCTAGCTGCAGGTGCAATTGCTTCCATGTGACAACATGGACATTCTTTTGTTATCACAATATTATTGCTATTTAATTTAATGCACTTATACACTTGGTAAAGGGTGGAAGGCTTGGCCTTATGCTCGGTGTTTTGTTCCACTCTTGCCACCCTAGTTACTTGTGAACTGGTGTTATGTTCCATAATTGAGCGCTCCTAACATGCTCGGGGTTGTTATGGGGACCCCCTTGATTTTCGTTTAGGATAAAGCTTGTTTGGCAAGGCCCAACATTGGTACTACATTTTCCTAATAACTAATAAAATTGCATAGGGACCCGCCGGCACCCGTGGATAATTAATCAACAACCATGGACAATGCTCCTCATGAGTGTTTGTCCAACCCAGAGCAGCTTATTAACGCTACACAGGGCAACTCGGTGATTGGCATGGTAACCATCGCTCATCCGTCGTGTCTTGAGAACAAGATACGTGGCTCCTATCGGGATCGTCGACACGCCGGGCGGCCTTGCTAGATTTGTTTTACCTTTCTCGAACGTCTTGAGTGAGGAATTACGATTTTTCTTCGGGCTATCTCAAGGTGGCGGATTTCCTATGGAATTTCCTAGGAAGATCACGAGATCCGTGGTCGAGGTTATTCCTGCGGCGTGTGGTTAATTTGTGATGGACAAGTTGGAGCACTCCTGAAGGGTTAAATCTTTCGGAAAGTCATGCCCACAGTTATGTGGCAAAGTTGGAAACTTTGTTTAATACCCGTTCATAGCAAACTTGAAGTAAACTCTAATAAAATACACCAACTGTGTGCGGAACCGTGACTATCTCTTCTCGTGAGTCCTTATCTGAGAGAGAACACGGTGGGGTTAAGTAGGTGTTTAGGATCAGTTAGTGATCATTACTAGTCCACGTCCGTTATGCGTAGACCACTATACTTTACTTTTTTGTATTCATAAGTTAGACACTCAAATAAATGCTTAGTTGCTTGCTGCAGCCTCACCACTTAACCATACCTCACCCATTAAGCTTTAATAGTCTTGATACCCTTGGAAATGAGATTGTTGAGTCCCTATGGCTCATAGATTACTACAACAACAGTTGCAGGTACATGTAATGCGATGATTGAACGTGAGTGCTTGTTTGTTTCGATTTCTTCTTCTTCATCATCAATCTAGGATGGGTTCTAGGCAGCAGCCTGGGACAACAAGGATGGATGTCATTTTGTCATTTGTTTTCGTCCGTAGTCAGACCCTGCTCTTATGTATGATGTTGGAATATGTTGTTGTATTGATGTGTTATTGATGTAGCTTTTGGCGAGTGTAAGCCAATTCCATATACACATCTCTTCTTTACACGTACTAGTAATGATATCCATTCTTGCAACACGACGCGATGCGCTTCTATCCCTGTCGAGGCCCTCATGCCAAAATGAGGATATGATCGCATCCTGGGTGTGACAAGTTGGTATCAGAGCCTGTACTGACCTAGGAGCCCCCTGATTGATCGAACTTGTCCGAGTCGAGTCTAGTGAAAAACTATTTTGAGTCTAGTTATATCGGAGAGTAGGATTCTTTTTACTTCTCTTCTATACTCTGGTGAGGAATTACGACTTAGGAATTTTCATTCTACTCCTCTTCTCGCTCAAAATTGTTTGAGGATCACACGGGTATTTTGGAATCTCTATGATTGCGATGTCACGGAGTTATGTACTTGGTGCCTCCTATTATCGAGGAGTAGACCTCTGAGTGATTCTTGACACATCATTATCGTTTAGTTGTCTTAGTATCTCAGGACGAAGGATGTTTGAAATTGCTTCAATACTAGTAGTGGCGAGAGGAGTCCGGCATCCCTAGTACTGGTGGAGAGAGTTCGGATGTACTGCCATTCTTTGTATCGTTGTGTTTTGGAGGGTCCAAGATAGATGGAGTTCCGAAGCCTCTGGTTATGTGTTGAAGGATGGATACAGTTGGGGTGTAGGGCTTGTTAGTTGTGTGAGATATTTTCCTCCTTGTATCCCCAACACCCGATTGCATAACCAAGAAAGTTTCGGGAGTTCTTAGGTGGGAATTCAAGTAGTTACCTTGGCTATCTTCCAACAGATCATGATGTGAGGTTGGGGTTTGACATCTAGTGGATTCGTTTGTTCATGGTCTTTCTTACAACGGCCTCGTTGTGTCTTAAAGAGTCCTTGTAGCTTGCTATGACTCGGGGACACGTCGTATGTCATGTCCACTTCCTTGCACATGATGGATACTATAAGATCGAGCTCGTGCAAACCTTACCACAAAAATATCGAGCGAAATCTCTGTTATGCATCTGTTGTGGCTTGCTTCATAAGCCTCATCCTTTGTTTTGTTTTGAATATGCTAATCCGAGTTGCTTCGATGTCAAGTGGTGATTTCATATCTTTTCTAAGTAGTGTTCTCATATTTTACAGGAATGCTAATCCTTTGTTCAATTGGAGTTGTCATGAAATTCTTTTCATCCGGTTTGCTCTCTTCAAATGAATTCTATCCTCTTCAATATTGCAAGATCAATCCTCTTATTCTTCTCCAAAGTTCATTTCATCCGTCCCAAGTTTTCTTTGTTTTTCCCACCCTCCCGCCCTTTTTTTCTTCAATGATTAAATTCTCATCCAAATGCCTTTCTTTTCATCGATGCTTCTGCCATGTTTACTTTTGTTTCGTATCCAGTGATTCATTGTGAAGATCCTCGAGTGATTCGAATTCATCATATCCTTATTCTTGTTTTCCTTCCCGATGGATTCAATTCAAGCTCTCGGTGTTCATCATATGCTTTCTCATTCATTCAATGATTGCCCATGTTGGAAATTTTTATTCAAGTATCTCTTGTTTAGCCATCTCTCTTTTCTATCTGGAGTTCTGTAGATATCTCAGAAAATTGGTGTTTGCATTCAATTCCTTTCAAATTATTTCGAGGTTCTCACCTCATCAAGTTCTTAATTTTTCTGGTGCAATATCTCTTACTAAGCAATTGTCTCAACGGAGTTTCTTTGAGTGGGCCCATAACACACAGGTTTATTCCCCAGGGTCTTACCTAGCTCTTCTCATCTTTCCGGAGATGGTCTCAAGTTCTCTTCTAATATGACGTAAGAATAAGTTTCATCAGTCATATGCCTTCTCGAAGCTCGCTTCTATATCATTTTCATTGTTGGCTCAACCTTTCCTTATTCACTCTTCCGGAGTGCCTCAGTAATTCATGATGTTGTTTCTCGTCATCATTCTCTGCGTTGAAGACCGAAGGAGTGGTTCTCTTAAATCTTTGCGCATTCTCTTGAAGATTCATGGTTTCAGCTTGTTACTATCATCTCAAATTGTTTTTGATCATGAGTTATTCCTCCCATATCTATCCGGTGCATTTCATAATTTTTTTCATTTCTTGATCCTCCGAAGGCCATCATTTCTGAAGATTCCTCATTCTCAGCTTTCAGCTTTCGTTCTCAAATCCTTCTCAATTGTTGTCTCTTCGTTTGTCTCTTAATTATCCTAGTGCCATGTGAAGTTTTTTGTTAGGTGGATTATGCTCTCTTCGCTCTCATGTTATTCCATTCATTTGAAGTATCCTCTTTAGTTTCTAATTCTAACCGGTGTTCTCATTCAAGACCTCTTCAAGTTTGTGTTCTATCTCTCTCTTCAATCTTTTCAAGAAGAATAAGTGGTGCGTGAAATCCGTTGCTTGTCATCAATAGAACTTGATGAAGGATAGGCATATCATAATTCTTATTCTTGTTTCATCCAAGTGATTTGAATCCTTCTTTTGGAGTTGTTCATGATATCAAATTCCTTATCCCAAGTGGTCATCTTTCTTTTCCGGAGTTCCTAGTTTTTCTCAACTATCTTGTCCCGAAGCATCATCTAAATCATTGGAAGGCCCCAATCATGTTCTTTTTCAACCTTCAATTCTTTCCTATCATCCTTTAATTCCGAAGATCATCTTGATGGTTCTTCATGGTGATTTGTTAAGGATGTAATTCTTCTCAAAGTGTTCTTCAAGATTCTTGTTGGAGGTGCTCAAGTGTTCTTTATCTTGGATGTCTAAGTTCAATTCCTTCTCCATGGCCTTTTGAGATGGTGTTATTAAATTCTTGAGTATGAGGAGTCTCGAAGGAATTTGTCAAGAATGAGATAAGTAAACCCATCATTTCTTTCTCAGAGTTATCTTGGGTTGGATTTCACCTAAAGCATTTCCTAAGGATTGTTGCTATCATGGTGTCTTAAATGATCCAAGTTTTCTCCTCCTCTTCTTGGTGAAAGAAGTTTTGCATATCTTCTTGCTCTCAAGAAATCTATTGTTTCTGTTATGTCAGGTTGTCACCTCATAATTATGAGATGTTTTCCATAAGCCCATAACAAGTTATTCTTTTAGTTGTTGATTCTCCATCAACTCCGTTCAACCATGGTTTTCAAATTCAATGGTGGTAGAAGTTGTCATTTCATCTATGTTCTTTTCCTTCCAATGGTCCAGTTTCTATTCTTTTCTTCCGTAGGCGTTGTCATGTTCCTCTCTTTCAACCATCATCTTTTTGTATCAAGATCATGTTGTTTCTTTGCTTATTCTTTTTACTGGAGTGTTGTGTTCTATGTTCAAGTTCTTCCATCTTCTCAATTTTGCCCCTCTATCCTACCTAAGTGCTGCCGAAATTTCTTGTGAATTCTTGCTTGTTCCTCATGTAATTCTTCATCTCCTTGCAACCTTCAAGGTTTGTTGATTTCACTCATTTACCAAAGAATCAATAAAGTTTTCCCTCTTCCTCTTGATCTTTCTCTTCTCCTTCTCCTTCTTGATCTCGGGACGAGATCCTCGTGTAGTGGAAGAGAGTTGTAATAGTCCGGGACAGACGCTCCAGAAGATTCCCCTATTATTCCTTTGTTGTCATGTGATTCATTTGATTGTCGCATTCATCATCACATCATTCACATCATCTGCATAGCATCATCACTCATTTTTGAAAACTTGCATCCGTCCGTAGTTGCCGGATCTCTCCGTTCATGTCGTCAACCGTTTCGAGACAAACCACACATGCACGCGCCCGCGACATCAAAAAATATTGTTTTTAAGGCACGCTAAAAATATTCCCAGACTCGGTCAAAACCTGGCATGCGGTCTTATTATAGTGTAGGTAGGCTGCTTGCCAAATTTCGTCGCATTCCGAGTTCGTTTCCTACCTGAACGGTCAGTCGTAGCAGTGCGTCATAGGTTTATCTGTCGCACGTTTACGATGTTTTAAAACTCATGTCACAGGCCGCAAACCTCCCTCTCATCTCCACATAGCCCATCTACACAGCCACCGTAGCCTAACCTAGCCCCCTCCGCTTCCGGGCCATCAGATCGAGATCGAACGGTCCAAAAACGGATAGAAAACTGCTAACCCTAGCCCCTAAATGCTATAAATAGACCCCCACCATCCAAATGTGGCTCCTCCTCTCTCCTCCTCGAAATCCACGCCGTCGCAGCCTCCCACCAGCCGCAGGGCCCTCCAAGCCCATCTAGGAGCCCGTATGGGCCCGAACCCCGCCACCACAGCCCGCTGGAGCCCGAGCCACATGCCTCGCTCCCGTCCCTAGCTCCACCCGAGAAGAGGCTGGGCCTCGCCGTGCCGCCGAGTGATGCTGCCCCTTGTCGGAGCCCTCGTGGCGCCATGCCGGGGGACCCGTCCGCCGCCGCCTCACCCTCCAGTGACCAGGCCCTGCCTCCTGAGCCGTCGGAGCGAGCCACCGCCTCATCGTCCCTCTGCCTTGCCTCCCGCCGCCCAATCTCCACTCCCCGTCACCGCCTCATGCCGCAACGGCCGGGAATGGCTCCGGCCTCGCCGGATCCGGCCTTCCCCGCCCCCCTCACCGGAGCCTGTCTCCCCGTACCACCCTTGCCATCATTGACCATGATGCCGCCGCCGCCCTGCCTCCCTGCATCGGGCAGGAGGTCTGGGACGAGCCGCTCGCCCGCTCCAGCGCCCTCGCGTGGGCTTCGGCCCAGCCAGCCCGCTCTCCGGCCCATGGCCACGCAGGTGAGCGCTAGCCCTGTAAAGCCCACCCGTGCACATTTCATTAAGTTGCGCCCATGTTTCCTGTTGGGCCCTGTCCAGATTCGTCCCAGCGCATGTTTTTTTCCGTCCCTCAAATTTGTTAATTAACCTGCGAATTACTGGTTTTGTAGAAAGACCCCTACACTTCATGAATTTAATAACTCACCAACCGGGCATCGTATGTAAAATATTTATATATGTAAAGTGACTAGAATTTTATGTAGTTTCGCAATATCCAACTTTCACATGTGATAAAAATGTTTAACCTTGCTGTTTGCATTGATTTGCATAAATTCCATGTAAAATGATTTATTTCATAACTAATTAACCGTAGCTCCATTGAAAATGTTCCACATATGTAACTTGGCTAGAAAAATGTGTAGAATCTCATGGTGACATTTATTTTGCTGTTTAACAACTCTAAAATATGGTTAGTACAGATTTGGACCAAATTCATATTATGCTTATGGGAATGTTTTGGAAATGCTATATGTTGCTTCCGGCCCCATTTAAAATGCCTAGATGATATACTTGCTCATGCTTCACCTCTTGCCATGTTTAAACTTTTTTAATATTGATGAGTACCTAAACGAGAGTGAACTAAATAATAAATCGTGGAGTTTCGTCAATATGCATCTCGTTGCATATTGAGCTTCACTTTAATGTGTAGTAGTTGTTTGTTGTTCTTGCCATGCCATGCCTTGCATATTCAACCGGACATGCATCATATTTGTTTGTGCATCATATCATGCATATGTTGTGGTGTATCATGTGTTGATTGTTTGTTCCGAATTGTTCATTCTCGATAGAGTTCCGAAAGCATTCGGAGTGTGAGGATTCGTTTGACTACGTTGGCTCGTCTTCTTCATGGACTCGTTCTTCTTCCGAGTAGGATCTCAGGCGAGATGACACATTTCCCTTTAGACGATTACTATCATTGCCATGCTAGATGTCTTGTTTTCTATCGCTATGTCTCTCTACCTACCACTTGTTTGACAAGCCTCCCAACATTGCCATGAAAGCCTCTAACCCTCCACCTTCCCAGCGAACCATTGTTTGGCTTTGTTACCGCTTGCTCAGCCCTTCTTATAGCGTTTCTAGCTGCAGGTGCAATTGCTTCCATGTGACAACATGGACATTATTTTGTTATCACAATATTATTTCTATTTAATTTAATGCACTTGTACACTTGGTAAAGGGTGGAAGGCTTGGCCTTATGCTCGGTGTTTTGTTCCACTCTTGCCACCCTAGTTACTTGTGAACCGGTGTTATGTTCCATAATTGAGCGCTCCTAACATGCTCGGGGTTGTTATGAGGACCTCCTTGATTTTTGTTTTAGGATAAAGCTTGTCTGGCAAGGCCCAACATTAGTACTACATTTTCCTAATAACTAATTAAATTGCATAGGGACCCGCCGACACCCGCGAATAATTAATCAACAACCCAGGCAAGTGCTCCTCATGAGTGTTTGTCCAACCTAGAGCAGCTTATTAACGCTACCCGGGGCAACTCGGTGATTGGTGTGGTAACCATCGGTCATCCGTCGTGTCCTGAATACGTGGCTCCTACCGGGATCATCGACACGCCAGGCGGCCTTGCTAGATTTGTTTTACCTTTCTCGAACGTCTTGAGTGGGGAATTCTGATTTTTCTTCGGGCTATCTTGAGGTGGCGGATTTCCTATGGAATTGCCTAGCAAGATCACGAGATCCATGGTCGAGGTTATTCCCGTGACGTGTGGTTAATTTGTGATGGACGAGTTGGAGCACCCCTGCAAGGTTAAATCTTTTGGAAAGTCGTGCCCGCAGTTATGTGGCAAACTTGGAAACTTTGTTTAACACCCGGTCATAGAAAACTTGAAGTAAACTCTAATAAAATACACCAATTCTGTGTGTAACTGTGACTGTCTCTTCTCGTGAGTCCTTATCCGAGAGAGAATACAATGGGGTTATGTTTGACGTACGTAGGTGTTCAGGATCAGTTAGTGATCATTACTAGTTCACGTCCGTTATGCGTAGACCACCATACTTTACTTTCTGTATTTGTAAGTTAGCCACTCAAATAAATGCTTAGTTGCTTGTTGCAGCCTCACCAGTTAACCATACATCACCCATTAAGCTTTAATAGTCTTGGTACCCTCGGAAATGAGATTGCTGAGTACCTATGGCTCACAGATTACTACAACAATAGTTGCAGGTACAGGTAATGCGATGATTGAACGTGAGCGCGATGATTGTTTGATTGGAGTTCTTCTTCTTCATCATCAATCTAGGATGGGTTCCAGGCGGCAGCCTGGGGCAGCAAGGATGGATGTCATTTTGTCGTTTGCTTATGTCCGTAGTCGGACCCTGCTCTTATGTATGATGTTTGAATATGTTGCTGTATTGATGTGATATTGATGTAGCTTGTGGCGAGTGTAACCCAATTCCATATACTCATCTCTTCTGTACATGTACTTGTAATGATATCCATTCTTGCAACACAACGAGATGCGCTTCTATCCCTGTCGAGGCCCTCGTGCAAAAATGTGGATAGGATCGCATCTTGGGCGTGACACCTTCTCACTCGTAGCAATGCTTAAGTTCGTCAGAATCATGTTGGCAATAGATGCATTTTTTGATTATGAAATTTGGCATATGGATGTCAAAACAGTGTTCCTTAACGGTTTCCTTAAGGAAGAGCTGTATATGATGCAATGAGAAGGTTTTGTCTATCCAGAGAATGCTAACAAAGTTCTCAAACTCTAGCGATCCATTTATGGACTGGTGCAAGCATCACGCAGTTGGAATCTGCGCTTTGATGAGGTGATCAAAGCGTTTGGGTTTATACAAGTTTACGGAGAAGCTTGTATTTACAAGAAAGTGAGTGGGAGCTATATAGAGTTTCTAATATTATATGTGGATGACATATTGCTGACTGGAAACAATATAGAAATGTTGGAAACCGTGAAGCAATATTTGAATAAGCGTTTTTCAATGAAGGACCTAGAGGAAGCTACTTTCATATTAGGCATCAAGATCTATAGAGATAGATCGAGACGCTTAATAGGACTTCAACAAAGCACATCCCTTGACAAAGTTTTGCAGAAGTTCAAAATGGATTAGTCCAAGAAGGGGTTCTCACCTGTGTTGCAAGGTGTGAAGTTGAGTAAGACTCAATGCCTAGTGACTGCAGAAGATAGAGAAAAGATGAGTGTCATCCCCTATGCTTCAGCCATAGGCTCTATCATGTATGCAATGTTTTGCACAAGACCCGATGTCAGCCTTGCCATAAGTCTGGCCGAAAGGTTTCAAAGTGATCCAGGAATGGAGCACTAGACGGCGGTCAAGAATATCAAGTACCTGAAAAGGACTAAGGAAATGTTTGTTGCTTATGGAGGTGATCAAGAGCTCGTCGTAAAGGGTTACGTCGATGCAAGCTTTGACACTGATCTGGCTGACTCTAAGTCTCAAACCGGATACATATTTATTTCTCAATGGAGGAGCGGTAAGCTGGTGCAGTTCCAAGCAGAGTGTGGTAGCTGATTCTACATGCAAAGCAGAGTACATCGCTCCCTCGGAGGCGGCAAAGGAAGGTGTCTGGATGAACGAGTTCATGAAAGATCTTGGATTAGTGCCCAGTGCAAGGAACCCAATGACTCTGTTCTATGATAACACTGGTGCTACTGCTCTGGACAAGGAACCAAGGTTTCACAAGAGGACTAGACACATAAAGAGACGCTTCAATTCCATCCGTGAGTACATCAAGGAGGAGGACATAAATATTTGCAAAGTGCACACGGATCTGAATGTCATAGACACATTGACTAAACCTCTTCCAAGGGCTAAACATGATAAACATTAGAACTATATGGGTGTTAGATTCATTACAATGTTAATCACATAGTGATGTGACCTAGATTATTGGCTCTAGTGCAAGTAGGAGATTGTTGGAAATATGCCCTAGAGGCAATAATAAAGTGGTTATTATTATATTTCCTTGTTCATGATAATCATTTATTATCCATGTTATAATTGTATTGATTGGAAACTCAAATGCATGTGTGGATACATAGACACCACTGTTTCCCTAGTATGCCTCTAGTAGACTAGATCGTTGATCAAAGATGGCCAAGGTTTCCTAGCCATAGACATGAGATGTCATTTTATGCCAAGCTCGCATCATTGTGAGAATGATGTGATGGACAAGACCCAAACTATGAACGTAGCATATGATCGTGTCAGTTATTGCTATTGTTTGCTGCATGTCAAGTATCTGTTCCTATGATCATGAGATCATGTAACTCACTAACACCGGGGGAATACCTTGTCTGTATCAAACATAGCAACATAATTGGCTGACTATAAAGATGCTCTGCAGGTATCTCCGAAGGTGTCTGTGAGTGGGCATGGAACAAGACTGGGATTTGTTACTCCGTGTGATGAAGAGGTGTCTTAGGGCCGACTCGATAATACAACATCAGAACAAGCCTGATAATAAAAGTGACTAAAGTGTTAGCCACGGGATCTTGTATTACGAAATGAGTAAAGAGACTTGCCGGTAACGAGATTGAACTAGGTATAGAGATACCGACGATCGAATCTCGGGCAAGTAACATACCGAAGAAGAAAGGGAACATCATACGGGATTAACTCAATCCTTGACATAGAGGTTAAACCGAAAGATCTTCCTAGAATATGTAGGAACCAATATGGGCATCTAGGTCCCATTATTGGTTATTGACCGTAGAGGTGTCTCGATCATGTCTATATAGTTCTCGAACCTGCAGGGTCTTCACACTTAACGTTCGGTGACATTTCGGTAGTATTGACTAATGCATGGTGGTGACCAAAGGTTCTTTGGAGTCCTGTATGAGATCCCCGAACATCATGAGGAGCTCCGGAATGCTCCGGAGGTAAGGATTTATACATAGGAAGTCCCGTATTGGTCACCGGAAAAGTTTCGGGTATTTCCGATAGTGTACTAGGAATGACGGGAGGCCATCGTGAGGGGCCACCCACCCCGGGAGGCCACATGGGCCTTAGGAGTGGCGCACCGGCCCTTCGTGGGCTGGGCAAGCCAACCCCTAAGGGTCCATGCGGCTAGGATGTGGGAAAAGGAAAAAAACCCAAGTGGGGGAAGGGTTTCCAAGTAGGATTGGAATCCTACTTGGAGTAGGATTGGAGGTGGACTCCTCCATCTCCTTCGGCCGACTCCTAGGGGAACCCCTAGGGGCGTCGGCCCCTCCTCTCCCTCCTATATATATTGGAGGGGGGAGAGGGCGCTGCACAAAACCCTAAGACATGGTGCAACCCTCTCTCCCCACTAGATTGTCTCCCTAGTTTTCGGCGGTGCTTAGGCAAAGCCCTATCGGAATAGTTCCACCACCATAGTCGATCGCGCTGCCGATGAACTAATCTACCTCTCCGCTCCCTCTTGCTGGATCAAGAAGGCGGAGATCGTCATCGACATGTACGTGTGCTGAACGCGAAGGTGCCGTCCGTTCGATGCTAGATCAGGACGGATCGTGATCGGATCGCCGGACGACTAGCAATTTGGATCAAGAAGACGTTTGACTACATCAACCGCGTTTCTTAATGCTTCCCTCTTAGCAATCTACAAGGGTATGTAGATCCACTCTCCCTCTCTTAGATGCTCATCACCATGGATAGATCTTGCGTGCGCGTAGGAAATTTTTTGTTTCCCATGCAACATTCCCCAACACTAATCACTCGGCGCCTCCCTAGCATTCAGAAAGAAGGAAGCATGAGTGTCGTGGGAGCTAAGTAAATTTTCATACGTTAGAATGCATAGGTGAACGCGGAGTCCACTTGAGTTGCGATGTGGTGAAATCTTCAGCGATTTTGAAATCTTGGGGAAGCGCGCGCACGCGATCGTGATGGTTGTGTCAGGAATGTTGGCGAGGTGGCTATGGCACCTCGATTTCTGCGCTTATAATTTCACCACGCGTCCCTACTTCTCTTTCTCGAAGATTGGGAAGATCTGAGTACGCGCATCCATTGTGCGGCCTCGCCAAATTCGACGGTCGGGAATCCGCTGAGCTAGGGTATAAAAAGGAAATCGGGGGGAGGTAAAAGAAAAGGCATCCCCTCCTCCACTTCCTAATCCCCACTACTGCACCGCCGAGAACTCCATTAGTGCCACCAATTCGCTGATTCACCGTGGGCCCTCATCGGGGATGTCAAGGAATAACACTGCGAAGGCCAAGACGGCGAAGAGGTCCTCGTGCGACTCCTCCTCGAGGGCGGGTGCCTTGGCTGGCTTTGTCCAGGGCGACTAGCCGGTGTCCTGATTCACCGCCAGCCGGTTGAGGGATTTGGAGAGCCAAGGGCTCCTTGCCCCAGGGTGATGGAGACTGCCGGAGAAGGGGGAGGTCGAGCCCACGACATGTGGAGGCGAGCGGGTACTCCTCACCACTCGACTCGACCGAGGTTTTTCACTTCCACCCCATACTTTCTTTCGGGCATTTCTGAACTTTTTTAGGGCACAAATGCATCACCTTCCACCCAACTCCATCACATACTTAGCCGCTTTCATTTCCATCTGTTAGAAATTCCTCGATTGCCACCCACATTGTTTTTATCAAACACCTGTTTACTTGCCGAGTGATGATCGTGAAGAAGCCCGCTCTGTTGGAAGAGAAAACGAACGTAGTACATCTGTACGGGGGTCTGGGAATTCAGTTGAGGGGGAAAGGTAGTTTCCCCGCGATGAATTTCCTTGATACGGTCAAGGGTTTGTTGTCCACATGATTTTACTGAGAGGATGTTCTAGTCAGTGATGGTCAATAGGGCCTCCCTCCATATTCTACCAAATGCATTCGGTGGCTTCCAAAGCTGGCCGTGTCCAAGGAGGAGAAGCTCGACATGGATTTGCTTGTGATCGCACTGGTTGCCCTAGTGAACCAGGGTGTCAATGGGCTGGACTTGCTAGAGGTCTACTTCCAGAGAAGAATCCAGCCGCCACAGGCCAGGGTCCATCCCATGTGGTGGTACTCGGGTCCGAGTGACGTCACTCGCATGAATGCGGAGGAGCTCAGCGCAGAGGCCATGACGAACAAGCTGAAGGCCATAACTCCAGCTCGATACAACCCGAGGGTCAAGATGTGTTCGCCGTATTCGGCCGACCATCTGCCGAGTGAGCTAAACACCGAGTGCCACCATTATTTTCGAGTGATGTAGTTTTCCTTTGATGTATATTGGTCATTGTAATTTCTATTTTAGCAGGGTTACATGGACATGGTGAGCATGATACCCGCCGCTGACAACGTAACCACAGACGTGGCCAACGACAATGGGTGCCACGTTGACTCGAACATTGAACAATAATACGAAGACGACGACGACGACAAAGAAGACGAGAAGGAGTCTGAGCCAGGAGATGAGGAAGAATCTTCTCCTTCAGGGAAGGTGCTCCCCGAGACCCGTTTGAAGGCTCGCTAGGACCCTAGAGTCCATGGAGGCAGCATGGGAGGTCCCGGTGTCGCCAAGCCATCTGCCAATATTCCACCCACTCTGTTGGATTTTTGGCTCCGCAAAACCCTTAAGGTTCGAACACAGGGGCGTGTGCGAAGGCTTCCCCGCGGGGACATCCAACCTAGCTCTCTACTCGATGGACACAACGGCGAACCCGTTCAATGACAAGGAAGAAGATGAACACGATAGCTTACCTAGGTTCGGGCCGCTACGAAGCATAATACCCTACTCATGCTTTGGTGGATTGCCTCTCGTGGAGGTTTTGGTGATGAACTAGTACAGTGGGCTTGAGCCTCGCGAGGGCACTCAAGGTGTGTTCTTGGCTCTCTGTCTAGCGATGGAGAGTGGAGTGGCTCAGTGCTCGATTGGATCTCTGATCCCCTCTATGGTGTTCCCTAACTTCTATATATCAGCGGATAGGGTCCTCTTCCCTTTTCTTAATGGCGGGAAGGGATCCCACATCGGCCAATTTTGAAGGGGGACAGGAGTACATCGGCACCCTGTCCAAAGGTGGTATTTGCCTACAAAGTAGTTGATGGTGATGCAATGGTGGGCTCGGCGATGACATCCACACTGCGGGGTTGGCAGTCATGGTTTTGTTGCACCAGAATGGAAACTTTTGGGCGACACTTTAGGGACCCACGTATGTCCTTGCTCCCTTTGCACCAAAGAGGAAACTGTGCCGCCTGGCGTGCTGGCACTTGCATGTCCTTACCTGCGTCATCCTTGACTCTTGAGGTCGGGCCTTGCATAGGGATCTCCGCCCCTCAGGAGGGGGGGCTGAGGAGGTTATTCCTCGAGGGTCTTGATGTTGCTCCTCCTCGCGAGCCCAGGGTCCTCGCGAGGGCCTTGTCTTGATTTATGCCGCGCCTAGCCTCGCTAGGCCGACGAAGTGGGCCATGCCCTGGGCCATAGGCAGGCAGGACTAGGTACCCCCATTCCCAGAATGCCGATAGTAGCCCCAAGGTCCAAGGCGCGCTCGAGCTAGCTTCAAAGCGAAGCTTTGGGGACGTCCCGAAGCGCCACGGGACCTGTTGGGGATATAACCCCACGATATGACCCGGACCAAGGGCTCCGGGTTATACCTGACAGCTTGTGCACCGGCCCAAGTGTAAGCCGTAGGCTTAGTGCCCAGGGCGCTTGGCGGCTCATAGGATGGGCCGGAAGGTGGCACAGACAGAGAAGACCCGGGTGTGTAAGCCGCCCGGGGACAACTTGGACAGAGAAGACGGAGGAAGACTCGGATAGGTAGTGAGAGTCGGTTACAACTTTTATGACCCATGGTCTTGACCTCCTATATAAAGGTAGACCCGAGGCGACTTAGAGGTAGAGAATTGAGGACTAGGTCAAGCTTTAGCTCCCTTGTAATCGATACAACAAGCAATACAAGCACAAGCAGGACGTAGGCTATTACCTCGACTTGAGGGGCCGAACCTGGGTAAACTCATGTCCTTCGACCCAATCAACCCCTTTGAGTCCATCACGTTAGCAATGGCCTTGAACCCAAGTCCGTTAACCCGGACATCTGCCGTGACAAAACCACGATAGTTGGCGCCCACCGTGGGGTCGCGCTCGGTGGTGTTGACTTTTCAAAGGGATTTCTTCCGGGTCTCGAGGGATACGTATTTGGAAGGATGACCAAGAGTCGCCACGGCCGGCTCTACATCGATGACGCCGGCTGGGGGCTTGATGCTGATTTTGTGGAATATGGATTCCGGGTTCCGTTCGGCGGGATCCGCGTTTTCATTGGAAGGGTTAACGGATCTACGCCCGGGCCGGACATCTGCACCAACACCGTCGAGCCGGCTTGGCGTAAGAAAACCGCCGGTAAAGTGCAACCCGCCCACGTTAACTCGGGTCGGAAGCACGTCTTCATCGGCTTCACTCAAGTTATGGGCCTGGAGATTTCCGGATCGCAGGAAACTCTTGTCTA
Source organism: Hordeum marinum (assembly GCA_022496015.1). Taxonomy (NCBI): domain Eukaryota; kingdom Viridiplantae; phylum Streptophyta; class Magnoliopsida; order Poales; family Poaceae; genus Hordeum; species Hordeum marinum. The sequence continues at coordinate 187,379,293 of CM039677.1, read as the reverse complement.
TTCAGAGGATGAATCTTCAAGTGGAGAAACAGAGTCGGTTTACCAGTTGCACAACGGAGGCCTCGGGGGCAATGGCGAGCTCTGCACTGAGTCGGATCGCTCGAAAAGGAACGATCTTGAGCGGCTGGTTCATGCTGTCGTGTTCATGGTAGGGTCAGTCCCAGGCACGAGTGGTACCGCCGCGGGAGTCGCAACCTCAGGCGCTAACCCGCCACCGCCGGCTGAAGTTCTTCTGGAACTAATGGGTGAGCTCGTAGCCCTAATGGCTACTGAGGTTACACCGGACAACCAAGCATCTCGGAACTTAGAGATCGTAAGAATCAAGGACCGGTTGGCGGAAGAGCAATAGAGGATGGCTGAGCTAAAGATCCAGATGGAGCAAGAGGTGGAACGCATCAGGACAGACGCTTTCCGTCTCGAGCTGGAGCAATAGTCGGCAGCTGTGGTGCATCGGATGAGGCATCAATCCCGCCTGCTAGAACGTTATGAGGCAAGGAACCTCTTCAACACACCAGGGGCGGGACGAGCAACAGAGGTGCCTGGGAGCCGCCCGACGGCTCGGCCGGTGACCCATCCGGCCCGACGAAACCCGGACTCACCAGCGGCTTTTCCGACGCTGGCGGGTCATTATTCTAACCCGGCAGAGAATATGGTGGCGGCAGCCACCCGGCTTGAGACAATTCCTATTCCGGATGAAGCACCTTTCGCGGAGGATGTGCAGAACGCCATTGGATACCTGCAGACGGTGATGGCCCAGCAGGAGAAGTATACTCACAGTCGGAGCCGTGTTCATTCAACTCCTCTCCCCAGCCAAAGCTTCAGCCGGCGCTACGTGTCACCGGCGGGTTCCAGCAGTAACCGACATAGAGAAATTCTGACGGGTCATCAGCCAGACGCACAAGCAATCGTAAACCGGGAAAGAAGCCAGCAAGAGACGGCAGCTCTAGCCGCGGCGGCTCACCAAGATCACGCGCCCTCCATTTCAATAGGGGTGGGAGTGACCACCAGGGCGGTAGGAGTGTCGTGTTTGTCCCCAGCTCTACGGAGTGAGCGGTTGCCAAAGGATTTCAAAGGACCCCGCAAGGTCCCAAATTATACCACCGATTTACCAACGAAGGCTTGGGTGGAAAGTTACGAGCTAGCCATGGAGATGTTGGATGTCAGCGAGGCGGTTTGTGCCAAGTACTTCATCATGATGCTTTAAGGCCCGGCTCGCACATGGTTAAAGGGATTGCCACCCAATACTATCAATTCATGGGCGAAGCTAAGAGCTAGGTTCATCAAAAACTTCCAGGGAACGTGCAAACAACCTATGGCCATCGTGGATCTGGATCACTGTGTTCAGCAGGATAATGAGTCGGCTCATCATTGGGTTCGCCGGGTCTCAACAATCATCCATTCCTCGGAGCAGATCACGGCGGCTCAGGCAGTGCTAATCTTAGAGAAGAACTGCCACTTTATCCCTTTGAAGCAGAAACTTGGCCGACTCAAGCGTACGTGTCAGGATATGGGAGAGCTCATGACGGCTCTCACAAAATATGCCGACTCTGACAATACAAAGGATCCGGGTTCCGATGAAGAGAAGGCCAGCCAAGGCAAGAAGAATGGTCAGAGCAAAGGTGCGGCAAATAATGGTAACTAGAGTAGGCGCAAGAATCCCGATGTCGGATTAGAGCTGGTGGCCAATGCAAGCACCGGTCAGAATCACCCTAAGGGTAACAGGAGGTTCATGCCACCTTTTGGTAAGGACAGGCCTCCCTTCGATTTGGAAGAGGTGAATAAGAAACCCTGTCCGGATCACAGACATCCTGGTAAGCTGGCGAACCATACATGGAGTGAGTGCCATTTTATGCAGAAACTCAAGAATCACTTTACACAACCCAACAATCAGGACGCTGGCCCGCCAGGCGGCTCAGGACGTGGCGGGTCTGGGGCCGGATTTGGGATCGGTGGCTCAGGGTCTGGTCATCCGGGTCAAGGTAATCGAGGAGGACACCAGCAGCATTCTGGTAACAACAATCAGCAACAGCATAATCAATCTGGTTATCGGAGTAATCCGAAACAGCTCAGTTCCGACTAGTTTCATGTCTTCACGACCAGCCTCAGCAAACTGGACCAGAAGTTGCGCAAGCGGGCGGTCAATGCAGTTGCGCTGGCTCTACCGCAATATTTAAAATTGTCCAAGTATGACATAACATGGAGCCGGGAGGATCACCAGCCACGTGTCAATGACCCAGGGCGGCTAGCATTGGTTGTGGCCCCCCAAGTGGAGGATATGTGCTGAACAAGGTACTGATGGATGGAGGCAGTAGTATCAACATCCTTTACTACGATACCTTTCGGCAGATGAAATTTCTTGATAAGGATTTAAAGCCCTCATCCACTGTTTTTCATGGGGTGGTGCCAGGCAAGTCAGCGTGTCCAGTGGGCAGGATTTCTTTGGAGGTGGCTTTTGGTGATGAGTATAATTACAGGGTGGAGTCCTTGTGGTTTGAAGTGGTCAAGATTAAGAGTCCTTACCATGCATTGTTTGGACGACCGGCTTATGCTAAGTTCATGGCCAGGACCTGCTATGTGTACTTACAGCTCAAGATGCCCAGTTTAAATGGTACCATTACTATTCATGGTGACCGAAATACGGCTATTGAGTGCGAAGAAGGTGATGCGGCTTACGCAGAATCCAGTTGCGCTCAGGAGGAGCTTAAATTTTATAAGGAGAATGTTGACCCGGAGAACATGACCCCGCTGAAAAAGCCTACAACGGAGGTTGAGCCGCCCCTTAAGTTTTCAGCGGATGATACTAAGGCTGTAGATTTCACTCCGGGTGACTCATCCAAATAGTTCATCATTGGAGCTCACATGGATCCCAAATAGGAAAGCGCGCTCATCGAATTCATCCGTGAGAATCGGGACATCTTCACATGGAAACCTTCTGACATGTCGGGTGTACCGAGAGAGTTCACTGAGCACAACCTTAATGTGGATGTGAAGTTTAAGCCAATTAAGCAGTTTCTACAGCGGTTTAATGAGGAGAGACGCAAGGCCATTGGGGAAGAAGTTGCCCGGCTCTTGGCAGCGGGTTTCATTGTTGAGGTTTTTCACCCAGAGTGGTTGGCTAACCCTGTGCTGGTGCTCAAGAAGAATGGCACGTGGCATATGTGTGTGGACTACACGGACCTTAACAAGGCTTTCCCGGCTGATCCATTTGCCCTCCCTCGTATTGATCAAATCATTGATGCTACGGCGGGTTGTGAAAGCTTGTGTTTCCTGGACGCTTACTCAGGCTATCATCAGATCAAGATGGCGGTTAAAGACCAGGAGAAGATGGCTTTTATTACACCTTTCGGGGCTTTCTGTTATGTATCTATGCCTTTCAGGCTCGATAGTGCCCAGGCGACTTATCAGCAATGTGTGCATAACTGCCTTCACAGTCAGATTGGCCGCAACGTCCATGCTTACGTAGATGACATCGTGATCTAATCCAGGGAGGAAGGAGGCCCTTTTGGGCGACTTAAAGGAAACCTTTGATAATCTCCGGGTCTATAAGATGATGCTTAACCCGACTAAATGTGTCTTTGGAGTTCCGCTTGCAAGCTCCTGGGATTTCTGGTTTCTGGACATGGCATTGAGGCTAACCCGGATAAAATCAAGGCTATCACTTCTCTGGCAAAGTCAGCCTATATTAACGATGTCCAGTGCTTGGCGGGGCGGATCACCGCATTGAGCCATTTCATAAGCCACCTTGGAGAGAATGTTATTCCTTTATATCAGATGATGAAGAAGACGGACAAATTTGTCTGGAGCAAAGCGGCGGCTGAAGCACTTGAGGTGCTCAAAAAACAACTGACTGAGCCGCCGGTGCTGGCTGCTCCAGCTGAGAAAGAACCGTTACTTCTATACGTGACGGCTAATAATTGGGCAATAAGCGCTGCAATTGTGGTCGAGCGCAAGGAATCTGGAAAGGAGTATCCTGTTCAAAGGCCGGTTTATTATATCAGTGAGGTCCTGACGGAGTCCAAGCAAAGGTATCCGCATTGGCAGAAGCTGGTATATGGGGTTTTCATGGCCAGCCGCAAATTAAAGCACTATTTTTTAGGGCACCAGATAACCGTGGTTAGTTCTACTCCGTTGGGGGACATAATCCAGAAGAGAGAAGTCACTGGAAGGATTGCTAAGTGAGCATTGGAGTTGGGATCTCTTAATCTAAAATATGTGCCTCGTATGGCCATCAAGTCCCAAGCTCTTGTGGATTTTATAAATGATTGGACGGAATGTCAAGCCCCCGAGGAAAAGCCAGATGACACATACTGGACTATACACTTTGACGGATCCAAGCAGTTAGAAGGTTCAGGGGCAAGAGTTGTTTTGACATCTCCCAAAGGTGATAAGTTTTGTTATGTGCTCCTATTGATGTTCCCTTGCACTAACAATGCGGCTGAGTACGAGGCTCTGCTTCATGGTCTCAGAGTGTCCAAGGAGATGAATTTAAGCCGGGTATGTTGTTTGGGCGAGTCAGATCTGGTGGCTCGGTAAGTTTCAGGCACTTGGGTCCAAAGACCCGCGGATGGCGGTTTACCGTGAGGCGGTTGATGTTATTGCTGGTCACTTCAAAGGATATCAGGTGGATCACATTGATCTTCGCAGGAATGAGGTGGCGGATGCCCTGTCACGGTTAGGTTCTCAACGAAAGCCGGTGCCGCCCAATGTCTTCCTGGACGTCTTACACCATCCGACCGTTAAGATACCTTCGGAAGAGGATTTGGCTGTTCCTGACCCGGAGGGGGACTTGGTGGAGGCTCTACATGCTATCCCGGATTGGACTGTGCCTACCTGGCCTATTTGACTTGGGGCGAGTTACCCGATGATGAAAACCTGGCCAGACAGATCACCCGGCGTTCTAAATTCATGACAATGGTTAATGGTGAGTTGCACAAATGCAGCATGACTCGAGTTTTTCAACGTTGTGTCTCACCGGAAGAGGGTCGGCAGATATTGAATGAAATTCATGCTGGAGACTGTGGATGCCACGCCGGCTCAAAATCTTTAGTGGCCAAAGCCTTTCGGCACGCCTTTTTCTGGTTGATGGCTCACAAAGATGCAGAGGACCTGGTCCGCAAGTGCGACGGCTGTCAAAAGTTCGGCCGACGTGCTCATGTTCCGGCTCAAGAATTGAGGATGATACCAATCACTTGGCCGTTTGCGGTCTGGGGGCTTGACATGGTGGGACCGTTCAAGAGGTCCAAGGATAAGAAAACGCACCTCTTGGTGGCGGTTGATAAGTTCACCAAATGGGTAGAGGCGGAGCCGATCGGCAAGTGTGACGGGGCTACGGCGGTCCAATTTGTTAAAAAGTTGATTTACTGTTTTGGTTACCCCCACAGCATCATCACTGATAATGGCACAAATTTGTCGAAGGGGGCTATGAAAAAGTTCTGTGATGAGGAGCACATCCGGCTTGATGTTTCAGCGGTCGCGCATCCACGGTCCAATGGTCAGGCGGAACGTGCCAATCAAGAAATTTTAAGGGGCATCAAGCCATGACTTATGGTTCCTTTGCAACGAACGCCCGGGTGTTGGGTAGAGGAGTTGCCTTCCATCTTATGGAGCATCAGAACCACCCCCAATAGATCTACAGGTTATACACCTTTCTTTATGGTGTACGGTGCCGAGGCGGTGTTACCAAGTGATATCCGGCAAGACTCGCCACGAGTGATGGCTTATGTTGAGACGGATAATGAGACGGCACGTCAAGATGCGTTGGATGCTTTGGAAGAGGCACGAGAGCTAGCGGCTGCCCGGTCGGCGGTTTATCTACAAGACCTGCGCCGCTATCATAGCCATAGGGTAAAGACTCGGACGTTCCAGGAGGGTGACCTAGTGCTCCGGCTAATTCAAGACCAGACAGATATGCATGAGTTATCTCCTCCTTGGGAAGGACCTTTCGTGGTCAGCAAAAATCACAACAATGGGTCGTACTATCTCATTGATATCCGGGATGACTTAGAAATGGTGGGTCACGAGACCCGCCGGCCATGGAACATAGCGCATCTCCGACCTTATTACACTTAAAGGTGTCGAGACTCAGCATTGTACACTATCATTGTACATATCATATTTATATATAAAGTAGCATTCCTGCAAGACGGGGCCTCTGTTGTTTCACACATCTTCGCGCATACAAGAAAGAGTTCACAAACATTCTGATTGATATATCAACTGTGACTGCTGAGGGCGGCTTCTTACCTTCGGGTATCGCTTCTAATGCCTTATCGCCCGGCTTTATGCCAAATCTCTGGCTAACACGATTAGCTGCGGCGGAGGGTGGCTTCTTACCTTCGGGTATTGCTTCTAATGCCTTCTCGGCCGGTGTTTACACCAAATTGCTTAAGGGGGCTTCTTACCGACGGGTATCGCTTCTAACACCCTATCGGCCGGCTTTATGCCAAATCTCCGGCTAACACGATTAGCCGCGGTTGTAGGAGGTTCTTACCGACGGGTATCTAACACCCTAACAACTGGTGGAGGGCGGCTTCTTACCTCCGGGTATCGCTTCTAATGCCTTATCGGCCAGGCTTTATGCCATATCCGGCTAACACGATTAGCCATGGTTGTCTAAGGGGGCTTCCCACCTCCGGGTGTAGCTTATCTAACCCTAACAACTGGCATTCGCGCCATACTGCTGAGGGTGGCTTCTTACCTTCGGGTATCGCTTCTAACACCTTATCTGCCGGCTTTATGCCATCTCCGGCTAACACGATAGCCATGGTTGTTCAAGGGGGCTTCACACCTACGGGTGTAGCTTATCTAACCGTATCAACCGGCGTTCGCGCCATATTGCTGAAGGTGGCTTCTTACCTATGGGTATCGCTTCTAATACCTTATCGGTCGGCTTTATGCCATCTCCGGCTAACATGATTAGCCACGGTTATACAGGGGGCTTCCTGCCTCTGAGTGAGGCTTATTCAAACCTCTCGGTCGATTCTCGATCCAAGCAAAAGTTTCCTGTCCACACGCCGGGAAGATACGGCATCTTTAGGATGCACTTTTAAGACGGCCTCCCAAAGGTGTAAAAGCGTGCTTACGTATATAAGGACATAAGCCACGAGGAATCGGAAAAAGGCATATGACAGGAAAGGACAAGGAAGATGGCACATTTAAAGCCGGACTTTTTCGTATAAACATGACGACACAAGTTCAGCAAGAGAAAAAGTTACGGTCAGTCTATTACAAATGCCCTTTGAGGAGCCCAAAATATCGATCAAGTATTGTGACACTATACGAGGGGTCGTGGAGACCGGCTATTACAAAATTTCTATACAGGATCAACTGGCTGGCGGGTCATCCTGCTCCGGTTCTTCGTTTGCCTTGATCTAGAGATTGCCCAAGTCCCAGTTGCAGTCGGTTATAGCTGCAAAACTTCCTTCTTCAAAGAAAGGGGACGGGTCAAGGTCAGAGGCAAAGAGGTTCTTACTGCGGGCGGGTGTCACGTCTTTACACTCATATAGCAGGCCACGAATCCTCTTTTGGTCGGCACCGTAAGCCACCTGATAAGTTGCCAAGTCAACCTCTTCTGCTAAGATGGAGGCCAGAGTCCTAGAGTCCTTCATACACCGGATGTAATCAGCTTCCGTGAATTCAGAGTCGTCATCCTTCTTAGAGGGAAACCCATCCATCATGTCAGCCGGAGTAAGTTCCGGAGAAAAAGCCAAAGCCTGGCTGATGCCTGCAATTGCCCCTTGCTGGGCGGCTGATTTCTTCAGTTCGTCGATTTGCTTCGGCATAGTTGAAAAAAGTTCCAAAACCCCTTTGAGAGTTGAAGGGATTTTATCTTTGTACTGCACGGCTTTGATGGTGAACATTGCACCGCAGTAGAGTTGCTCCGTCAGAGTATAGATGGCTTTCAGAGGTAACAGACTATCAGAAGCTAGTTGGCGGCTCCTAGGACCTGTGTAAGTCAGAGGTTTCATGATAAGTCGCTAGCACAAGCGTTTAAATGCCAATTGAGTGAAAGTGGTCGAAAACTTACCAAAGAGGGCAGCTGTCATTTTGGCGATGTGGCATTTCAAAGATTGAAGCTCATGAGATACGATCATCAGCCGCTGATCAGCATCATCCGCCCGCTTAGTCAAAGTAGCCTTCTCAGACCCGGCATACTCCTTGAAAGCCATGAAGTCGGGCTTTATTTTCACCAACTCCTCGGACAGGAGCTGACATTTTTCATCTGCAGCATTCCGGGCAGCTTGTTGAGTAGCCAAACCGCCTTTTAAGTCGGCCAATTGTGACCCGGCTTCAGTTAAAGTTTCCTCTCACGTATCAAAGCATAGAATAAATGAGAAAGTCTCAAACAGATTGCAAGCAATATGCATGACCCTTGGGGGCTAATGTCTATTTTCAGAGGTTCGACATGAAAAGTCCCAACTCAACCTTTGGGAAGATTAAGCCGGCCCTTGGGGGCTATAAACTGGATTTTCTAAGGAGGATTATGAAAAGTCCCGACTCAACCTTTGGAAAGATTAAGCCGGCCCTTGGGGGCTACGTCAGGATATAAGGATAAGAAAGGAATACCTCATATTTCTTCTTCATGAGGTTAACTAGTTGGAGCTCCAGATCCCGGCTTGTGGATAGCCGATTCCTATAGCTAGCATGAAGGTCCTCGGCTGTCATCTTCTCCAGAGCAGAGGGTTCAAACTCCAATTTCCTTGAAGCTTCAGCCAGTTCTTTATGCTTGGTCAGCACGTGAGTCGGGGGAGAGTGAAAGCCAGTGCCAGTAACAACAACGTCCGGAGCGGTGGTGTCCTTGGCCACTTGGACAGGGCTCGGTGGCCTTGAAGGGTCCCTTGGCGGGCTCTCTGGGGAGACGTCGTCAGCCGGCTCCTGAGATGTTGCATGGGGATCCACAACCATCCGCAACTCATCCGGCTGGACATGCTCCAGCTCTAGGGCAGAAGGGCCAGGAGAGGACTTGTTGGTCTTTCGGCGCTTGGCTTGAGCCCTGAAAAGCAAGAAAGTCAGAACCCAAAGGTTACAGCCGCTAAGAGAACTGAACGCAAGATTAGAGGAAGCACTTACAACGGATTAATCTTGGGAGGCGGCAGGGTGGTTGCCTAAGAGTCGCCGGAGGACGGTAACCTTTGAGAGATAGTTCAGAAGAGATAAGACAACGTTGAGATTGCAAAGGTAAAGCTAAATCAAGCGGAGATGCATACCTCTGCGGGGCGTTTCTTCAGAACCGGAGAATTCGGTAATCCGAACATAAGATCGGTAGAGCCGGCGCTCCGGGTCTGACGTCGTTCGGCCTGTTGTTGCTTTTTCAAAAGAAATTGGGGATCACATAAGCAAGAGGATGAGAAAGGGGGACTTTTCCAACAACCCGCCGTGGGTTCCGGGGGACAAAATATTCTGAGCCGAAAGAAATATAGATTACCTCATGGGCATTGGCGTTGCTTGTCTCTACATTATCCCGTGAGTCAAGCAAGTGTTAGTAAAAAGAAAGAACAAGATCGCAGAAATTAGCCAAGATTTTACCTCTGAACTAGACGACTAGGGCGAGTCAAACCATTCCTCTTGTGGGGAGGTCTTGTTGTGCTTCTTAACTAGGGCTTTCTTCTTGGTTTTCTTCAAAGGAGGGACATACTCCTTCTTCCAGAAATTAGAATCAGCCTAGAAAAGTAATCTGGTTAACGGTAATGAAATTGGCAAAATATGTGTGAACCAAGAGGAAAAGGGTGTGAAGAGTCGCCTTACATCTGGAGCAAGATTAATGGCACTAAAAGGCGCTAGCCCAATAGCGCTGCAAGTCCTGGATGTCTCATGGACAAGACTCCGGATAATAGTAGTGATGTCGTCTTCTGTTAAGGTGGACCGGCTGAAGCATAACAAACCATCATACTTGCCTTGGTATTCACACATGAGGCGGCTTCTATGGCTTAAAGGCATAATCCGCCAGGAAACCCATCAACGGATCAAGTCCAGTCCGGTTAAACCATTGGCCATGAGGGATCTGATCTTGGCGTGAGCCGGCTCGTACCTTGTGTGCTCAGAAGCATATAGTCGGCCAGGAAGTTCAGAAGTTGTCTTGAGCCGGGAGGGACGATAATCCGGCAATGGACGCTCTCCCTCCGGAGAAGTATCCCTGCAATAGAACCAGGTCTTATTCCAGTCTTTCGGATGACTCGGCATCTACACAGCTGGAAAGGTAATATCCCTGGGCCCCCTGGATAGAAATTCCACCCAGCTCTAGACTCGGGCCGTCTTTCACCTCAGTTTGCCAGTTCGCGTAGAAGAACTCTCGGAACAAGCCCATAGACGGCTTGATTTGCAAATAAACCTCACAGAGCACTTGAAAGTTGCATATGTTTGATACAGAGTTGAGGGAGAGGTCTTGAGGATGGAGGTTGCATAAGTAAAGGATGTCGCAGAAGAACCTTGAGCCGGGGGGCACGAACCCATGTTCAATATGATTAGAAAAAACAACCACCTCGCCTTCCTGGGGAATGGGCCTCAATTCGTCACCCGGGACCCGCCAATGGATGACCTCTTTGGAAGGAAGAGTGCCCGCATGTACGAAATCCATCAGGTACTCCTCCGTAATGCAAGACCTGACCCAGTTGCAGGAATTGGATGCGCGAGACATTGCGGCGGTTTAAGACTATGCAAATCAAACACAGTGAGTCAAGAAGAGGCAAGTATCTATGGGCTACTTACAAGCTTAAGACCATACAGATGAGGCGTCATGATCCGGCTGATGAGAGTCGAAATGGCGTGGCGGGCCAACATAGCAAGAAGACGGAGTAAAATCCGGCTAAGCTCTAAAACAGGTTTCGCAAAGTGTCGCTGTGATCATGGATCTACAAAATCAGGGAAATACTTCTATTTTCAGATCTAAGAATGAACTGGCGAAACAAGAAAAACCAAAAATGACGAACGGAGCCACGATGGATCTACACAGTATTGAGGATTGCCCAATACATAGCAGCGCGGAGAGGACGAGCTATCGTTCAAAGATTCATGCGCAAGGCGTGGCCGGCATTGATGGAGCCCAAGTTTCAGAACGGCGGCGGTGAAGCTTTCGTGAAAAACCCTACCGGAGCCATGGCGGATCTAAGGGGAGAAGAGTTTACCGGCGTTGATGCGATGAATACGGAAGGTGCTTTGGTTCGCAACAGGTTGATGCAACGGCCCTGTCGATGGCGAACGGAAACGGCACCGGAGCGGGAGGCGATAGAAACAGCAGCGTCGGGAGGAGGAAGATGATAGAGCAAGCGGGAAAACAAAATGCTGCCCGGGGCGGTCCTATTTAAAAGGAAGAAAAACGGAACGGGCGCAAGAATCCAGGCGATAGAAACCATCCGACCGAGGCGGATGCCTCGATTTTCGGGATGGCCATTTAATAAAGGGATTTGGTGTATATGTCGGCGAATCTTTGTTGCAGGGTTGACATAACGTCACGACGGGTCATTTTCGGGCGACTCGCCGAGGAAGGAAGAAGAAAGGATGAAATGGGCAAGCTCAAATCAACCTGGGGCCTAATGTTGGGGATATAACCCCACGATATGACCCGCCCTAAGGGCTCCGGGTTATACCTGACGGCTCGTGCACCGGCCCAAGTGTAAGCCGTAGGCTTAGTTCCCAGGGCGCTTGGCGGCTCATAGGATGGGCCGGAAGGTGGCCCGGACAGAGAAGACCCAGGTGTGTAAGCCGCTCGGGGACAACTTGGACAAAGAAGATGGAGGAAGACTCGGATAGGCAGTGAGAGTCGGTTACAACTTGTATGACCCATGGTCTTGACCTCCTATATAAAGGTAGACCCAGGGCGACTTAGAGGCAGAGAATCGAGGACTAGGTCAAGCTTTAGCTCCCTTGTAATGGATACAACAAGCAATACAAGCACAAGCAGGACGTAGGCTATTACCTCGACTTGAGGGGCCGAACCTGGGTAACTCATGTCCTTCGACCCAATCAACCCCTTTGAGTCCATCACGTTAGTAATGGCCTTGAACCCAAGTCTGTTAACCCAGACATCTACCGTGAAAAAAACCCAGCAGGACCCAAACGCCTGCGGGCCAGGCTTTACACACTTCAGCCAGTCGCGCAGTGACGCCTCCACTCCTCGAAGGCGTCAGGAACCGCTCCTCGAAGGCATGTGCCAGCGCCGGCCTTAATTACCTTTCCTTGAATGTTGTTGATTCCTTGGACTTCCCATTCTCGAGACACGTGGATGTGACCAGACGGTGGTTGTGTGCCTCCCAGGACGTGAGGGGGCGCCAGTTGGTCCCCGACCGTAGTTAACCCAACGCGAGGGGAGAAAGCTCTCATCCTTCTTCGTCTTCCTCGTCTTCCATTCTCCTAGTCGCCACCCCTTCCCCAATCATGGCTTCGGTGAGGAATCACTTGCCGCCGAGAAGGGGAAGGCTCGCGAGGAGAGCCCCGCGCCACCGCCACCCAAGAGGGGTCGTGACTGCCCCCGGAAGTACGCCGTGATGCCGGCGGCGATTTCCCGAGGGCGTGGCCGCACCCCTGGGCAGTCTCGGGTCGCCATCGGTGGTCAGAGCACGGGACCGACCAGCGCGTGTGCGCGTGGAAGTCAAAGTGGTGGTGCCCATGGTGGGAGGGTGGCCGCAGTGGCCCTGCCACCGCATCTGCGGCTCCACATGGCCGACTCGGCCTAGGAGTTCGTGGTGTGTGCAGAAAAGCCGGAGGCTACCTGGCTCCAGCTCCCGAGCTCGTTTGCAGGGGTACTTCCGGCTAGAGGGCCCAGCAGCCTATGGTTGCAAGTCGACAACTGCTACCGTGCGGCATCGTGGGTAGAGGTTGAGATCACCCCGAGGGGCTATGTGTACCTGGTCCGCGGGTGGTAAACGTTTTCCCGCACCCACGGTCTGATGGGGAGGCGCACCCTTCACTTCAAGTTTGACGGGGAGCCGACACTCTTTGTCAAGATCTTTTTCGGCGAGGGTGAGCGCCTGGGGTGCTCCCCGGAAGACATCGGCCGCGGCGATCCCGAAGGTGAGTTTTCCCTTTGTGACGAGCACCGTTCCTCCAGCAGCAGCGACCCCCCCTCTGATGGGAGCGTGAGCGATAGCAACGACAACAGTTATGGTGCGTCACCATGCCGTCGTGCTCGGACCTCAGGGGGTCGCCAGACGCCACGACGTCTCTCCCTCGCTCCAGGAGCCTTCATGCCTATCACGCCCAAGATGCGCGCCTATCCATATTAAGGCACTAGGGCCTCGCAAGGGATAGAGGCGCATCTTGTCGTTCGCAAGTATAGCATCATTACATCATACATTACAGAAGAGATGAGTATATGAGTTGGCTTACACTCACCACATACTAAATTACAATTCCACACAAGAGTTGAAATATCAATATGAAGACAGGGTCTGACTACGGACAAAAACAAACGATAAAAGTAGATGGAAATGATACAATCTCGCTATCCCGAAGATCACGACCATGGTCCTCTACTCATCTGGATAAGTCATGTACATCCTGCCTCTTTCCTCGTCATACTCCCACTGGAGCTGCGTCAGATCATCCTGCACGGACTCATCTGTACCTATACCTGGATTGTTGTAGTAATCTGTGAGCCACAAGGACTCAGCAATCATGCGCCCGGGTACAGGGACTATTCAAGCTTAAAGGTTGGGATGGGGTATGTGTTTAGTTTGCAACAGCACTAAGCATTTTTGTGGCTAAACTTACGTAACGTGAAGATAAATATGTGGCCTATGATGAACGATCGAATCTAGAGTGACCTCTGTGAGATCCTGAATACTTACTTACGTTAATCATAACCCCACCGTGCTGTCTCTCGGATCATGTTCACGAGCAGAGAGGATCACAGTTACTCACACAGTTGGTGCATTTTATTTAGAGTTTACTTCAAGTTAACTAGAACCGGGTGTTAAACAAATATCCAAGTTGCCACATAACCGCGGGCACGGCTTTCCAAAAGATTTGACCCTGCAGGGGTGCTCCAACTAGTCCATCACAAATTAACCACACTTCGCGGGAATAACCTCGACCACGGATCTCGTGATCATCCTAGGCAACTCCAAAGGAATTCCAACACCTCGAGATAACCCGAAGAAAGTCAGAGTCCACACGCAAGACACTCGATAAAGGTAAAACAAGTCTAGCAAGACCTCCCGATGTGTCGACGAACTCGATAAGAGCCGCGTATCTCGTTCTCAGGACACGACGGATTGTCCAAACTTCTAGTAGGCCAAACACACAGTTGCCCCTGGTGGCCATCGGCGGTTGACATTTTTGGACCAACACTCATGAGGAGCACTGGCCTGGGGGTTGATTAATTATCCACAGGGTTGCAAAGCCCTATGCAAATTTTATTAAGTTATAAGCAAATGTAGTACCAAAGTTGGGTCTTGCCGGACAAGTTTTAATCTTAACCGAATAAATCACGGGGTCCCCATAACAACCCCGAGCATGTTAGGAGTGCAAAGTATGGAAACATAACACCGGTAACAAGAAACTATGGCGGTAATAGTGGAAAAAAACACCTAGCAAAAGGCCAAGCCTTTCACCAATACCAAGATATATATGTGTATTAAATTAAATAACAGATAATATTGTGATATGCCAAATCCATGTTGTCACATGGAACCACTTGTACCTGTAACTAAGAATGCTATAAGAGGGGCTGAGCAGCAGTACCTTAGCCAATCAAAGGTTTGCTAGGAAGTGGAGGGTTAGAGGCTATCATGGCAATTAGGAGGCTGACATTCAAGTGGTAGGTAGCAATTGTAACGATAAGAGCGATACAACTAGCAAGCAAAAATAGTATCGGGATCTGAGTATGATCATCTTGCCTGTTGGTTCTTCAGTGGAACAAGTAGCGGGATCCTCATAGTTGTACTCGCCTGGCTCTTCGTACTCAGGTTCAACATTCGCGTCTACCCAAAAGAAACAGCAAGAATAAAAAAACAACCATGGTGCAATGCACAAGCAAGAATGATGCATGCTTATTTGAAGAGTTATAGCATGGCAATCCTAACTAGTCATGTTTCACATGCAAAGGATTGGTTATTAATGAATCTGGACAGAATCTTATGTTAAGTTATTTATACATGCATGAACATGGCAAATATGGATGCGTCATGCAAAAATGATAAAAATGCATATGAAGAACGTAAGAAACGGAGTTACGGTTCTCACGATACGCTCACGATAAGATATGAAGGCAAAACACAAGACAAGAAGGACCTGGGCTATTCCTTGGCATTCCAAGGTAGCCACAGGTTAGGCAATGAAAAACCAATCACATTGGATCCAAAGATCAAACAATTTCATGGAGTATAGCTCCCGCCAGTCACAAAACAATAAAACAAACAATCTGCCACAAAACAGCAACATAGCAACTTTCACAGTCAACAACTTGAGCTACAGGAATCCTACAGCCACAAACAAGGTATTGACAGAAACTACATAACATGCTTATCAACTTATCCAACTAAACATTCTGGAAAGGAGTCACACATCAATAAGCATGAAGCTCACAAGTTGGCATGATGAAACAGAAATCTGGGACTTAGTGAAAATAACAGTTTTTCTGGAATCTGAGTTAACCTGATGGCAAGTTGACAGCAGAAACTAATGGTGATAGAGACCACCTCATGGCATGAAAATTAACAGGATGCTAGAAGACAACATATACTTCAAAACACTAGCACTGAGCTTGAGCTAATTCAGAACATATCACAAGATAGCAACCACTCTTCATGGCATAAAAATAACAGCAGATTCTCAGACTTGGAAATATTTGGCATGGTGAAAACAGAAACATTAAGTTAGCTACTTTGCAGCAAGTTTCCCACTTATATGGGTGATTCTCATGTCAAACAAAAATACCATGGCATAATAGGCATAAAACACTAGCACTTCCATGTTGGCACATGCCCCAAAGCAAGCATGGATTAATTCTTGTGAAAATGACAAAGTAGCATCACAGTAGAAAATGACAGTTTTATAAACTTGCTCAAAAGTGAAATTCAACTACACCAATGAATTACTTGGACTCTTCTACCCCAAAAACATATATTATACCCCTATGGTTCCATGAATCAACATGACAAAACTTGGGTAGCCAAACATCATATTCAAGTTATAAGTGATATATTACTAAAAATATTCATGTCCGAAATTGACTATGACCAGAATTGGATTATTACTACAAATAGAAATATTCTACCTATATCAATTAAAACAAAAACAATAACCGAAAAAACACAATTGACAGGGGGGCCCACCTGGCATTCTCACCAGGACCCCCTAGTGTATGACATGTGGGTCCAGGCCCACTGTCATACACACACACACACACTACCACAAACACACACACACCAGCACACCACAACACACACAGCCACACCCGGATCTGGTGTAGCCACACCAGATCCCACACACACGCACACACACACACACCTACGCACAGCACACACATACACCGCACGGGATCCGGCGCCACATCGGATCCGCACACGGAACACGCATGTGCACCAATCGAATAAAAGAAAAGAAGGTGGGGGAGCAGGACTCGAACCCGCGACCTCGTGCTCGATTCCCCCACGCGCTACCACTACGCTACGCCCACGGACCACACCAGAGAGGGGCACTGAGCCCTCTAGAACTAACTAAGCGACCCGAAACTGATGAAACTGAAAACCATGACGGCGATGGACAGAGGCACGTCGGCGACAAAATCTGGCAATAGAGGGGAACTAGCGGAGCACAGAAGCTACGCGGGGCACGTGGGGAGAACAGGGGCTCCAATCCTTCAATCAAACAGGAAGGGGACACCGGCGATAGAGCACCTCGAGCTCGAGAAGAGCTCTCTGCCCAGCCATGGTGACGCACGGCGACGAAAGACGAACTCCGGCACACACGAGCTCTATGGCGACGCGGACTACCAACGGGGAGCGCGGGAACCTACGGGGTCCAATCCCCTGCTCGTCTCGCGACGAGGAGGACGGAGGCTACACCCTCAAGGTGTTGCCTTGAGCGGAACAGCGGCGACAGAAATAGCACGCGACGGCAAGCTAAGCACGGCTACCAGAGGGGAAAGTCACGGCGGCTCACCGAGGGGGAGACAACGACGACTCGGACGCGACGACGGGGAAGAAGAGACGAAGACGTGGCGGCGACGAGGAGGAAGAAGACCAGCGGCGACCTTCGGGAGCGCGTCGATGAGGAGAAAGAAGACCATGCCTTGGAGCTTACCACGGCGTTCTAATGGCGGGAACGGAACGTGGGGACGATCCGCGTTCGCCACGGCATCTTGGACGCAGAGGGGATCCACCAGAGACGTGAGGACGATGGCGATGACGGACGGCGACCTCACAGATCCTCTCTGAGTCTCTCTGAACCTTACCTGATAGAGGAAGAAGGAGAGGAAGGGGAGGATGGAGGGGGAAGAAGGGAGCGGTGGCGGCGACTGGAGGGAGAAGGGGAACCCTAGGCGGACAGGGCATGCACGTCAAGGCTAAATAGGAGGGGACAGACGGCGTTCCTCGGCGTCCATGAATGCACGGTAGGCGCTCTCTCTCCGCTCCACTGACGGAGAAGGAACGGGGCAGGTAGGCGTCGATGGTGGGCTCGGACGCGGGGGAAGGAGGCGACCTGGGACAGGGAAGACCCAGTCCTCTCTCTCTGGTACAAATACACCAGCAGGTTTTCTTTTAAATAAAAGAGAAGGAAAACAATTCCTTCAAAGAAAATGAAAAGAAATATTTACCAAACAAAATATTTTTTACAGATGAGAAGAAAATCCTACATTTTATAAAAATCAGAAGAAAATTTTTAGAGCAAGTATTTTTCACACCTTAAAATCAAATAGAAGCTACTGATTCTTTTGAAACAAATTTGAACAAGGCTCAAACTTCAAGGAGGACACACACATTCATCCAAAATAATATTATCTAACACTAGAACATTTTATCAGAATTAATTACCAAGTTATTTTAACAAGTGGAATAAGAGGGGAATAAAAAGTGTTTTGGCAAGTTTGAGAAGAGGGGGGATGAGAGGGAAATGGTTGCACCACACACACTCCACCCACATCACACAACACAAGAACACACCCAACCACTATAAGGTCACATCACAAACAAAGGCATGGCATGATGAATGATATGATGCATGTTGCATGAATGCATGAAGAAGACATGGCATGACAAGGCTCAAACTCATATCATTAAACTCATGACAACAAGGTTCACATAGGTTACATGCCATAAAAGGTAGGGACAACACTTGGGCTATCACAACTCTCCCACACTACAAGAGGATCTCGACCCGAGATCTAGGAATGAAAGAAGTCTGGAAATTCGGAACGGAGAAGGTCCTCACGTTCCCAAGTAGCTTCATTGTCAGAATGATGAGACCACTACACCTTGAGAAACTTGATTGACTTGTTGTGAGTCTTACGCTCAGTTTCATCGAGAATTGCAACTGGATGCTCACGATAAGAGAGGTCTTCTTGGAGATCAATGTCTTGGAGGTCAATGGTGCGCTCTGGAGTCTTGAAGCACCTCCGAAGCTGAGAAACATGGAAGACATCGTGCACATTTGTGAAGTTTGGAGGAAGCTCTAGTTGATATGCAAGTCCACCTCTCTTGCCAACAACTTTGAAAGGACCAACAAAACGCGGAGCTAGCTTCCCTTTAATTCCAAACCGCTGAGTGCCCTTCATGGGAGAGACTCTTAGATAGACTAGATCATCCACTTGAAAGGAAACATCCCGATGTTGTTATCGTAATAACACTTCTGTTGGGACTGAGTTGCTTTGAGGTTCTCACGAATGACGCGGAACATCTCTTCTGCTTTAGTGATCATGTCATTGCCCAAAATCTGATGCTCACCGGTTTCAGACTAGTTAAGCGGGGTACGACAGTTCTTGCCGTAGAGAATCTCGAAAGGGGCCTTGCCTGAGATAGCTTGAAAGCTATTGTTGTATGAGAATTCAGCATATGGAAGGCAGTCTTCCCATCTCATGCTGAATGAAATCACATAGGCTCTGAGCATATCTTCAAGGATCTGATTTATTCTCTCAACTTGACCACTTGTCTGCGGATGGAACGCAGTGCTGAAATGGATCTTGGTACCCATAGCAGTCTGGAAGGACTCCCAAAACTTGGAAGTAAAGAGGCTTCCACGGTCAGATGAGATGAGCTGAGGAATACCATGCAAAGATACTATCCTTGACGTATACAACTCTGCAAGCTGAGCTGCCAAGATAGATTCTTTGACTGGAAGGAAATGAGAAACTTTTGTTAGCCTGTCGATAACCACAAAGATGGCATCATTGCCTCTCTTGGACTTGGGAAACCCAGTGACGAAATCCATCTCCACATGATCGAATTTTCACTCTGGGATAGGCAAAGTGTGAAGAAGACCTGTTGGACGTTGATGCTCCGCCTTCACTCTGCGACAAACATCACACTCGTTCACGAACAGAGTAATTTCATGTTTCATGCGAGTCCACCAGAAGGTTTGCTTGAGATCCTGATACATCTTGGAACTGCCTGGATGAATGGATAGAAGAGAATTGTGTGCTTCGTCCATGATAACCTTTCTGAGATCACCTTTTGGAACCACCAAACGGTCCTCAAAGAACAAGGTGTCTTTGTCATCAACTCGAAAGCACTTATACTTCAGAATGCCCTTGGCCACACCTTTCTTCACTTTCTTCACCATAGCATCAAGAAGCTCCGCTTGGGGAACCTGATCTTCCAAAGTCGGAGAAACTTGAAGATTGGCAAGCAATCCTGGCGGAATCATTTGAAGGTTGAGCTTGCGGAAGGCTTCACCAAGATCGGGTTGAAGAGGCTTCAGGATGAGACTGTTGCAGTACGCCTTACGGCCGAGCGCGTCTGCAATGACATTTGCTTTTCCAGGAGTATACTCAATGTTTGGATTGAAGTCCTTAAGCATTTCCACCCAACAAGACTGCCAAAGATTAAGATTGGGTTGAGTGAAAATGTACTTCAAGCTCTTGTGATCGGTGTATACCTCAACTGGTCCACCCAACAACAAATGCCTCCAAGTCATTAGAGCATGCACAACTACCGCCAACTCGAGATCATGAGTGGGGTAGTTCTTCTCGATAGGCTTCAACTGACGCGAGGTATAATCAACAATATTCTTATCTTGCATGAGAACACCACCAAGACCTTCGAGAGAAGCATCACAAAATACTTGGAAAGGCTTTGACTGCTCAGGAGGAACAAGGACTGGAGCTGAAGTCAGTCTCTGCTTGAGCGTATTGAACGCCACATCACACTCAGGAGACCAAACATACTTGACACTCTTCTGGAGGAGATTGGACAGAGGCTTAGAAATTTGAGAGAAGTTCTCCACGAATCTTCTGCAATTACTAGCAAGCCCAAGGAAACTCCGAAGCTGCTTCACATTCTGAGGAGGTTCCCACTTCAAGATTGCCTCAACTTTCTCAGGGTGCACTTTAATTCCCTCGGCAAAGATCACATGCCCAAGGTACACCACTTCATTGAGCCAAAACTCACACTACGAAAACTTGGCATAGAATCGACGCTCTCTTAGCTTGTGAAGCACAAGGCAGAGATGCTCTCCATGCTCTTCTTCTGTCTCCGAGAACACAAGGATATCATCCAAATAGACCAAGACGAACTCATTCTTGAAAGGAGAGAAAATTAAGTTCATCATTCTTGAGAAGGTTGGAGGAGCATTTCCAAGACCAAATGACATGACGGTGTACTCATAAGAGCCAAAACTCGTCCTGAAAGTGGTCTTAGGAATGTCTTCTTCGCGAATGTGAATCTGATGATAACCCATGTGAAGATCAAGCTTCGAGAAAACCTTGGCACCTTTCAGTTGTTCAAACAACTCATTGATGTTGGGGAGTGGGTGCTTGTTTCTGATTGTCTTCTTGTTCAATGCACGGTAATCGACAGAAAGCCGGTCTGTGCCATCCTTCTTCTTGACAAACAAAACACCACAACCCCATGGAGAACAACTTGGTCTGATCAGACCCAGACGTTCTTGCTCATCTAGCTGCTTCTTCAACTCTTTCAGCTCTTCGGGGCCAAGTTTATAAGGGTGCTTGCAAACCGGTTTAGTCCCGGGCTCGAGATCAATCACGAGCTCGACTGGCCGGTGCGGAGGCATTCCTGGCAATTCCTCTCGAAAGACATCTTCATACTCATTCACCACCGGAATTTGAGAAATCGTTGAGATTTCACCCTTCTCATTAAGAGCAAGGAGACGGTTTGTGTCATCGCGAGCCGCGAAAATAATCACATCTTCTAAAGGATGAGTCAACTTGACTTGTTTTGCTTGACAATCAACATAAACCTTGTTCATAGCCAGGAAGTCCATGCCCAAAATGAGATCAATGTCGGAATTACCGAGAACAATTGGAGAAGCCAGCAAAGAATAATTGCCCATCTTGATAGAAGCATCCCGAACCACAAAACGAGAATTCATTTGCAAACACGGAGACACCATAGTCAATGATCTAGAAAATTCTTCGCAACAAAACTCATGCTTTGAAACAAATGGCCTTGGTATGAATGAATCCGATGCACCAGTATCAAACAAAACTGTTGTAGGAATAGAGTTAACTGAGAGATTACCCATGATCACTTGAGAAGAATCCTTTGCCTCTGATGCATTCATGTGGTTCACCCTTGCAAACTTGGGATTATGCTTCACCACAGCACTGCCTGGGAGCTTGACAGGAGGAGGAGGTGGAAGACGTCGCTGGTTGCGCTTGTTTGCATAGTGACCCTTCTGGACACACTTGTGACAAGTAACCTCAGAAAGCGGACGAACATTACTTGGAGGAGGAACAAGAACTGCCTTGGACGCTTGGGGTCTCTGCTGAAATCCTGGGTTGGGTGGGTGGGAAGAACCACGACCACCGAACTGCTTCTGCTGCTGACGAGGACAAAACGGAGGAGGATTTGGCACCCAATACTTCTGCTGCTTAGGAACCATCTGAGAGCTGGAAGAAGACGAATATGAATCCCTTGAATGCTTCCTTGAGTTCTCCAACTTGAGCTGAGTTGCCTCGACCTTCAAAGCCATGTTGTAGAACTGATCAAACTCACGACGCTCTTGAAGAACTAGGCCTGGCAGAAGCTCATCCTTGAGACCACCTCTGAACTGATAGATCATCGCCTTGTCATTTGGAACATCTTGCTTAGCATAGCGGGCTAGATTATGGAACTCGATTTTGTACTGATAGACAGACTTGCTTCCCTGCTTCAGGTACCTGAACTTCTCACGCATCTCCTCGACAAAGCTTGCCAGAATGTAATGAGCCCTGAAGTCACGACGGAAATCGTCCCAAGTAACAACACGATCACCCCTGGAATCCTTGTACTGCTGCCACCAATCAACTGCTTGACCCTTGAGCTGGAACGATGCAAATATGACAAAGTCCTCTGGCCTGACATTGCTGCACTCAAAATGCTTACTCATATCACGGAGCCAATCATCAGCATCAAAAGGCTGCTCACAACAGGTGAAAGACTTGGGCTGGTTGGCAAGGAACTGATTGAGCGTCGCAAACTGAGGTTGATTCTGAAAATTCCCTTGAAAGCCTTGCTGACCCTTAACTCTCTCTTGCAACAATCTAAGCAACATCTGAGTGTTCGCATTGGTTGCAGCCATCACAGCTTTCCAAGCTTCTGGAGGAGGCGGAGGCGGGGGTGGTGGAACATCAAACTGCTCCTCACCACGACCCAGATTGTTGCGAGTTGGTGGAGCCATCCTGGAGATGGACAAAAACATCAGCACCTCATTGATAAGATGAATTCAATAGCTGAATCAAATGCTTGAAAGAAATTGAACAATTAACATCATAGCCTTCCTACTGAAAAATTAGTAAGAATGCTTCTTCGGTTCATGATAACATCATCAGATATTAGAAGCCACTTGCAATAACACAAAAGTATTGAGCTAACTGCTCGGAACAAATGTATATGCCCACATACATCTGAAGAAGATGATCCTAGATAACTACAAGATTTCCCACCTAAGAACTTCCAAAAACTTTCTGGTTATGTAATCCGGTGTGGAGGATACAAGGAGGAAATATCTCACACAACTAGCAATCCTACACCCCAACTGTATGCATCCTTCAATACATAACCAGAGGCTTTCGTAAACTCATCTAAATCGAATCCTCGAACTCACAATGATACTAAACCATGGTGGTACCCTGGACACCTCCCTAGTACTGGGTGACTCCGACCTTATCTCACCACGACAAGTATTTAAGTAATTCCAAACACTCTCCGTCCTGAGATATCAAGGAAGTTGAATGATAATGACGTGCCAACATTCCCTGGAGCTCGACTCCCCGGAAGAAATCAAGTCAAACAGGAGGCACCAAGACAGAACCCTGTCACATCGGTATCATATAGACTCCAAAATACCCGCATGATCCTAAAAACATTTCAAGCAAGAAGAGGAGTAGAATCAAAATTCCTAAGTCGAATACCTCACCAGAGCATAGAAGAGGAGTAAAAAGAATCCTACTCTCCGATATAACTAGACTCAAAATAGTTTTAACTAGACTCTACTCGGCCAAGTTCGATCAAGCAAAGGCTCCTACGGTCGTATGGCTCTGATACCAACTTATCACGCCCAAGATGCGTGCCTATCCATATTAAGGCACTAGGGCCTCGCAAGGGATAGAGGCGCATCTTGTCGTTCGCAAGTATAGCATCATTGCATCATACATTACAGAAGAGATGAGTATATGAGTTGGCTTACACTCTCCACATACTAAATTACAATTCCACACAAGAGTTCAAACATCAATATGAAGACATGGTCCGACTACGGATGAAAACAAACAATAAAAGCAGATGCAAATGATACTATCTCGCTATCCTGAAGATCACGACCATGGTCCTCTACTCCTCTGGATAAGTCACGTACATCTTGCCTCTTTCCTCGTCATACTCCCACTGGAGCTGCGTCAGATCATCCTGCACGAACTCATCTGTACATGTACCTGGATTGTTGTAGTAATCTATGAGCCACAAGGACTCACCAATCATGCGCCCGGGTACCGAGACTATTCAAGCTAAAAGGTTGGGATGGGGTATGTGTTTAGTTTGCAACAGCACTAAGCATTTTTGGTGGCTAAACTTATGTAACATGAAGATAAATATGTGGCCTACGATGAACGATCAAATCTAGAGTGACCTCTATGAGATCCTGAACACTTACTTATGTTAATCATAACCCCACCATGTTCTCTCTCGGATCATGTTCACGAGCAAAGACGATCACGGTTATTCACACAGTTGGTGCATTTTATTTAGAGTTTACTTCAAGTTAACTAGAACTGGGTGTTAAACAAATATCCAAGTTGCCACATAACCGCGGGCACGGCTTTCGAAAAGATTTGAACCTGCAAGGGTGCTCCAACTAGTCCATCACAAATTAACCACACTCCGCGGGAATAGCCTCTACCACGGATCTCGTGATCATCCTAGGTAACTCCAAAGGAATTCCAAAACCTCAAGATAACCCAAAGAAAGTTAGAGTCCACACGCAAGACACTTGATAAAGGTAAAACAGGTCCAGCAAGACCTCTTGACGAGTCGACGAACCCGATAAGAGCCGCGTATCTCGTTCTTAGGACACGACAGATTTTCCAAACTTCTGGTAGGCCAAACACAGAGTTGCCCCTGGTGGCCACCGGCGGTTGACATTTTTGGACCAACACTCATGAGGAGCACTGGCTCGGGGGTTGATTAATATCCACGGGGTTAAGTTATAAGAAAATGTAGTACCAAAGTTGGGTCTTGTCGGGCAAGTTTTAATCTTAACCGAATAAACAAGGGGTCCCCATAAAAACCACGAGCATGTTAGGAGCACAAAGTATGGAAACATAGCACCGGTAACAAGAAACTATGGTGGTAACAGTGGAACAAAACACCCAGCAAAAGGCCAAGCTTTCCACCAATACCAAGATATATATGTGTATTAAATTAAATAACAGATAATATTGTGATAAGCCAAATCCATGTTGTCACATGGAACCACCTGTACCTGCAACTAAGAATGCTATAAGAGGGGCTGAGCAGCGGTAACTTAGCCAATCAAAGGCTTGCTAGGAAGTGGAGCGTTAGAGGCTATCATGGCAATTAGGAATCTGACATTCAAGTGGTAGGTATCACAATTGTAATGATAAGAGCGAGACAACTAGCAAGCGAAAATAGTATCGGGATCCGGTTACGATCATCTTGCCTGTTGGTTCTTCAGTGGAACAAGTAGCGGGAACCTCATAGTTGTACTCGCCTGGCTCTTCATACTCAGGTTCAACATTCACGTCTACCCAAAAGAAATATCAAGAATAAAAAAACAACCATGGTGCAATGCACAAGCAAGAATGATGCATGCTTATTTGAAGAGTTTTAGCATGGCAATCCTAACTAGTCATGTTTCACATGCAATGGATTGGTTATTAATGAATCTGGACAAAATCTTATGTTAAGTTATTTAGACACGCATGAACATGGAAAATATGGATGCATCATGCAAAAATGATAAAAATGCATATGAAGAACGTAAGAAACGGAGTTACGGTTTTCATGATACGCTCATGACAAGATATGAAGGCAAAACACAAGACAAGAAGGACTTGGGCTATTGCTTGGCATTCCAATGTAGCTACTGGTTACGCAATGAAAAACCAATCAAATTGGAGCCAAAGATCAAACAACTCCATGGAGTATAGCTCCCACAAGTCACAAAACAATAAAATAAACAATCTGCCACAAAACAGCAACATAGCAACTTTCATAGTCACCAACTTGAGCTACAGGAATCCTACAGCCAGAAGCAAGGTATTGACAGAAACTACATAACATGCTTATCAAGTTACCCAACTACACATTCTGGAAAGGAGGCACACATCAATAATCATGAAGCTCACAAGTTGGCATGATGAAACAAAATCTGGGACTTAGTGAAATAACAGTTTTTCTGGAATCTGAGTTAACCTGATGGCAAGTTGATAGCAGAAACTAATGGTGATAGAGACCACCTCATTGCATGAAAATTAACAGGATGCTAGAAGATAACATATACTTCAAAACACTAGCACCGAGCTTGAGCTAATTCACAACACATCACAAGATAGCAACCACTCTTCATGGCATAAAAATAACAGCAGATTCTCAGACTTGGAAATATTTAGCATGGTGAAAACAGTAACATTAAGTTAGCTACTTTGCAGAAAGTTTCACACTTATATGGGTGATTCTCATGTCAAACAAAAATACCATGGCATAATAGGCATAAAACACTAGCACTTCCATGTTGGCACATGCCCCAAAGCAAGCATGGATTAATTCATGCGAAAATGACAAAGTAGCATCACAGCAGAAAATGACAGTTTTATAAACTTTCTCAAAAGTGAAATTCAACTGCACCAATGAATTCCTTGGACTCTTCTACCCCAAAAACATATATTATACCCCTATGGTTCCATGAATCAATATGACAAAACTTGGGTAGCCAAACATCATATTCAAGTTATAAGTGATATATTACTAAAAATGTTCATGTCCAAAATTGACTATGACTAGAATTGGATTATTACTACAAATAGAAATATTCTACCTATATCAATTAAAACAAAAACAATAACCAAAAAAACACAATTGATAGGGGGCCCACCTGGCATTCTCACCAGGACCCCCTAGTGTATGACATGTGGGGCCAGGCCCAGTATCATACACACACACACACTACCACAAACACACACACTAGCACACCACAGCACACACAGCCAAACTTGGATCTGGTGTAGCCACACCAGATCCCACACACACACCTGCGCACAGCACACACATACACCACACGGGATCCGGCGCCACACCGGATCCTTAGACGGAACACGCACGCGCACCAATCGAAAAAAAGAAAAAAGGTGGGGGCAGCGGGACTCGAACCCACGACCTCGCGGTTGATTCCCCCACGCACTACCACTGCGCTACGCTCACGGAGCACACCAGAGAGGGGCACTGAGCCCTCTAGAACTAACTAAGTGACCCGAAACTGACGAAACTGAAACCACGATGGCGACGGACAGAGGCACGTCAGTGACAAAATCTGGCGACGGAGGGGAACTAGCGGAGCACAAAAGCTACGCGGGGCACGCGGGGAGAACAGGGGCTCCAATCCTTCACTCACACACGAAGGGGACACCGGCGATAGAGCCCCTCGAGCTCGAGCAGAGCTCTCTACCTAGCCATGGCGACGCACGGTGACGACACACGAACTCCGGCGCACACGAGCTCTACAGCGACGCGGACTACCAGCGGGGATCACGAGAACCTACGGGGGTCCAATCCCCTGCTCGTCTCACGTCGAGGAGGACGTAGGCTATGCCCTCAAGGCACTGCCTTGAGCGGAACGGCGGTGACAGAAATAGCACGTGACGGCGAGCTAAGCACGGCTACGAGAGGGGGAAGTCGCGGCGGCTCACCGAGGGGGAGATGACGACGACTCTGATCGCGACAACGGGGAAGAAAAGACAAAGACGCGGCGGCAACGAGGAGGAAGAAGACCGGCGGCAACCTTCGGGAGCGCGTCGACGAGGAGGAAGAAGACCACGCCTTGGAGCTTCCCACGGCGTTCTAACGGCGGGAACGGAACGTGGGGACGATCCGCGTTCGCCACGGCATCTTGGACGCGGAGGGGATCCACCGAAGACGCGAGGACGACGGCGATGACGGACGGCGACCTCACTAACCCTCTCTGAATCTCTCTAAACCTTACCTAATAAAGGAAGAAGGAGAGGAAGGGGAGAATGGAGGGGGAAGAAGGGAGCAACGGTGGCTAGAGGGAGAAGGGGAGCCCTAGGCAGAGGGGGCACGCACGTCAAGGCTAATTAGGAGGGGACTGGCGGCGTTCCTCGGCGTCCATGAACGCACGGCGCGCACGCTCTCTCTACTCTCTCTGCTCCACTGACGGAGAAAGAAACAGGGCAGGTAGGCGTCGCCGGTGGGCTGGGCCGCGGGGGAGGAGGCTACCTGGGCCGGGGAAGACCCAGTCTCTCTCTCTCTAGCACAAATACACCAGCAGGTTTTCTTTTAAATAAAAGAGAAGGAAAACAATTCCTTCAGAGAAAAAGGAAAAGAAATATTTACCAAACAAAATATTTTTTTAGACATGAGAAGAAAATCCCCAATTTTATAAAAATGAGAAGAAGATTTTTAGAGCAAGTATTTTTCACACCTTAAAATCAAATAGAAGCTACTGATTTTTTTGAAACCAAATTTGAACAAGACTCAAACTTCAAGGAGGACATACACATTCACCCAAAATAATATTATCTAACAGCAGAACATTTTATCAGAATTAATTACCAAGTTATTTTAACAAGTGGAATAAGAGGGGAATAAAAAGGGTTTTTGGCAAGTTTGAGAAGAGAGGGGATGAGAGGGAAATGGTTGCACCACACACACTCCACCCACATCACACAACACAACAACACACCCAACCACAATAAGGTCACATCACAAACAAAGGCATGGCATGATGAATGATATGATGCATGATGCATGAATGCATGAACAAGACATGGCATGACAAGGCTCAAACTCATATCATTACACTCATGAAAACAAGGTTCACATAGGTTACATGCCATAAAAGGTAGGGACAGCACTTGGGCTATCACAATGCCGGTCCGCCTTCACACGCCCGTGAAGGAGGAGGAGGACACCGACTCAGCAACTACGCACGGGTTTTGGAGCCCCTGAAGCTGCATCCTCCGTCGGGGGCTTTCTCCTTCTACCCCATTCTCTGTAACCAAAGATCAAGGAAGGCCCTATGGGCATGTAATGAACTTGGGTGCGAGCCCTCCTTTTATCTATGCTTATGTTATGTGTCTTAGTTTTGTGCTTCCGTTACGTGAGGCGGACTTACAATCATAATTGGGATACTTAGCTGGTCGTGTCCGTCGTAAACTTCAGGGGAGGTGTGTCCATGGTGTTCAGCGGACCCGTGCGTCCCGCGGTCCTCTCCTTCCTGCAGGTGATGTAAGTTGGCAGCCCTTTCGACACTCTACGTCTGTAGGCCCCAATCCCGCACATTTCCCTACCGCCGCGCTTTTGTCTGGCCAAGGATGCAACCACGGGGCGAGGCCTCAACACCCCTGATGCCGGCCGGATCACCAAGGATGGCATCAAGGCTACCAAGTGGCCTTATGACTAGTAAGGCTCCTGAGGCAAACTGCTCAGGAGCCCCCTTTGACGCTTGAGAAGCTCTACTTCGTCGAGTCCCAGTCCCATGCATTTCCCTACCACCATGGTATTACGGACAGATCACCGAGGACGCAAACCACGAGGTGAGGCCCCAACACCCGTGATGCTGGCCAGATCACCAAGGACGGCATCGAAGCCGCTGGGTGGCTATATGACTGGTAAGGCTCGTAAGGCATGTTGATCAGGAGCCCCCTTTGACGCTCGAGCGGTTCCCAAAGAAAATTTCGTTCCAGCCCCGAGAGGGGTAGGCCTCCCGAGGCCCCAAGTTGGTGCGTCGGGCCATGAGTGAGTCCTCAAGTGAGTGTGAGGCGGCAAACGCCTTCTAACCCGTTTGGGAGTACCACATGAGGATCCGGGTGCCAAGGCCTTGGTGAGGTGCGAGCACCGTGCCCCCCAGCCCTCGCTCGTGAGGTGCAAGGGGGAAGGGAGCAGGGGAGTGCCAGACCTGAAGAGAAAGAACCCAAGATGGGGAATGGTGATGAGCACGAACCCCTAACCCGTTTCTTTAACACGTGATTTTGAAAAAAAATACGAGTTTTGTTCCAGGAAGAAAGTTGGGAAATTCAAATGCGAGAAAAGCAAATAACAGCCGCATCCGGCACCTAGACTAGCCTTCGTCTTCCCCAAGCACTGAGCATAGGGCATCCACGTTGCATGGGCATAGCCATTGATGGGCAGTGTTGACTTCTCCGCCAGCACGGAGTTGTGGCTGCCACGTTGCGTGGGTGGGAACCCCTCCGCATACTTGGGGGGCTTCAGGCATATACAACCCGCTTATTATTACGTGAGAGTTTCACGGGTCAGTGAAGTCGGGCCGGCTCAGGGAGGGACCTCGGGCATAGATAGCTGGGCAAGCCCCCGGGCACCGGGCCCGGGAGCTCCCAACTCTATCAAGAGTCATCCCGTGCATTTCTGCTCGGTTGTGCGCCCTTACGACCCAAACCCAGATGCATTGTTCCCCGCGTAGCCGCAGGATTGCACTCCCGCATCCCAAACATGAGTACAATGCATCCGGCGCAGCCGTAAGAGTGTTTTTTCATTGAAGTGGGCTCGTGAGGCGTTTGGGTGGTGACCGTGTGCTGCCTCAGGAGCCTCATAAGGTCCGGGCTCCTGAGGCTGCACTGATGTTCTAGTTGCCGCGGGTGGCCCACATTACTTGTGTCTTGCTGCCCTTCCCCAGGGCATTACGCCTAACACCCCGGGGTTTGGCTCGTCGATGCATACCCGCGGGGGGGGGGGGCAGCCCGCACCGTGACCCCACGGATCCGGTGGCGTCCTACCTCCTTCTTCGGTTCGCGTTGTCCAAGCTTGGCACTCCTCCTGGGGGAGCCCCCGAGCCCTGCTCGGGAGGATGTCTGGGGCTCCTCCTACCCTCGGGAGGTGCTAGTGCTTGCGGCAAGCACCTGATCCTGGTTGTCTTCCCTAGGCACGACGTAGCACAACACGTAGAGCTCCACATGAGGGCATGTGCCTTCTCCCGAGCCATCCCACGCGGCGCCTGGAACGACACCTCCGGGCGGCACCCTACACATGCAGCCCACAGATCCTCCTATGTCGGGCCTCAGAGCGTAGTTATCTACCTCTGTTGCCGCCACCCATCGGGCCACGTGTCTCCTGGCGTGAGTCGATTCCCTGATGGACCGACGCGACTTCGCCGTGGTTGCTTGCCTGCCTGGATACATGTGCCATCTGCTCCCTGTGCAGGCCAGTGCGCTCACATCCGGTCAGCCCGGGTTGTTGGTGATCCATCTGGTCGTGGGGGCGTGCAACGGCACGCGTGCAGGGTACTCCATTGTCTTCTCCACAAGCTCAGTCGTCGTGGCTGGGTTGTGCCCCGAAATCGGTTACCGAATCCGCAGGAGGAGAAGCACAGCATTCGGCGAGCCTCGCCCGGGTTCGTTCGTTGCTAAAGGAGGCATGTCATTGGCAGACTGGGGGACAGGCGTGATGAATGAGCCCCCAACGCTTGAGGAAGGACAACAGACCATGGCGCCGCACACGATGGTGATTAGCTCCATGATGTGGTCGGCCCACGCATCGAAGCCCCCTAGCATTAGACGATGGCGGAGCACCTCGCTTGCTAGCAGAAGCGCATCGTGTGCATCTAGGTTCCCCACGTGGGAGCAACACGACGCGGATGCTGAAGGCGCCGCCCGGCCGTCGTACGCTTGAGTGGTGCGAGAGGCAGTGACGACAGAGGCGACGCTGGTGACTAGATACTGCCCACCCAACACCAGGCCGTTGGGCCACGGGTTCCCAATGGCAGCGTTCAGGTTGATGTTGGCCAGTCCGTCGCGGCTGGAAGATGCTCGCGGGGCGTCCGTTAACCGAACAACGAGGTGGATGGAGAGCCTAACTTGAGGAGGGCTCCGACACGCCCCCTACCTGGCGTACCAAATGTCAGATTTCGGGCTCCGCAAACCCCTTAAGGTTCGAACACAGGGGCGTGCTCGAAGGCTTCCCTGCAGCAAAACCCAACCTAGCTCGCTACTCGATGGACACAACAATGAACCCATTCGATGATGAGGAAGAAGATGAACACGACAGTTTACCTAGGTTCGGGATGCTGTGAAACCTAATACCCTACTCTTGCTTTGGTGGATTGCCTCTCATGGAGGTTTTGGTGATGAACTAGTACAGTGGGCTTAAGCCTCGCGAGGGTGCTCAAGGTGTGTTCTTGGCTCTCTATCTAGCGATGGAGAGTGGAGTGGCTCAGTGCTCGATTGGATCTCGGATCCCCTATATGGTGTGACCTAACTTCTATATATCGGCAACCCGGGTCCTCTTCCCTTATCTCAATGGCGACAAGGGATCCCACAGCAGCCAATTTTGAAGGGGGACAGGAGGACATACGCGCCCTGTCCAAAGGCGGTCTTCGCGTGCAAAGTAGCTGATGGTGATGCAGTGGTGGGCTGGGCAATGACATCCTCCCTGCGGGGCTGGCGGCATGGTCTTGTTGCACCGGAATGGAAACCTTTGGCGGCGCTTTGGGGACCCAAGTATTTCCTTGCTCCCTTTGCACCAAAGAGGAAACTATGTCGCCTGGCATGATGGCGCTTGTCTGTCCTTACCTACGTCATCCTTGTCTCCTAAGGCTGGGCCTTTCATAGGGATCTCCGCCCCTCAATAGGGGGGCCTGAGGAGGTTATTCCCCAAGGGTCTTAATGCTGCTTCTCCTCGCGAGCCCAGGGTCCTCGCGAGGGCCTTGTCTTGAGTGATGCCGCGTCGGGCCTCACTAGGCCGACGAAGTGGGCCATGCCTTGGGCCGCAGGCAGGCAGGACTAGGTACCCCTGTTCCTAGAATGCCAACACACTCGAACTTCGAAGAGCGGGCGTAGCGAGCCCGTCGCATCTCTAGAGAAGAACGCGAAGCAGGCTAAGATCTCCACCAGCAAACCCCGGAAGGCAGCGCTGCCCAAGACCAAGATGAACGTGCCGGCGTATTACACGTAAGTATCTTCATGCTGATTGACACTTCAAGTAATGGACCGAATGTGATAAGCAATCCAAGTGATTTTGTTACAGGGCTGACACTTCATCCGCCTCGCTGGGGAAGTACAGGGCGAGATCGATGCCGCAACTTCGAAAGGTAACACTTGGCTTTGCTTGTTTGTGAACTCTGAGTCCTTTGTCTCCCCTCTTGACTTATTTTTGAATGGCTGTCAAATTTTTGTAGAGCCACATGAGGTGATTCAGATTGACACGGACGAACAAGTTGACCTACCGAATCCCACTAGTGACGCGGACGTCGTGATGCAAGACACCTCACCTTTCTAGGAGCCGCCTCAATCCCGGGGGACTTCATCGAGAACAAGACCCACGCTCGGAACCCTTCCTCCAGCTCCCCCTATGACTAGCATCATCGGACTGTAGTGTGTCCCGGAGGACCAGGTGGGAGCAAGCAAGGAGGCGTTATTCCAATCGAGGTTGATGAACGACAAGCTGAAGGAGGCTCGCGCTACTGGCGAAGCTTTGGAGAAGACTGTCTGAGTAAGTACTCTCGTAAGTACCTTCTTTAGACATAATTTTTTGCGTTGAAGATGTTTTTAGAATCCCATAGAATCCCGAGTAAGATTATGGTGTTTCCCGAGTGGGTTTACGTTGGGAGTATACCCACTTGGTCTTTAGTGTTAAATCCGAATGAAGAGATACTAGTCGAAGAGGATGGGGTGATGGTCCATGGACCAGATCCTCTCGACATTGACCGTCGGGTTTAGAACATGTATTTCTCCAGTGGGAAGCGTGCTGAGCGCATCCACTAGGTGTAGCCCCCCAGGCTGCCGTCGACTGAAGCAGTCGACGACAGTCTCAAAATCCGAATGTTAGGTAGTTAGATCCAAAAGAAGAGATACTTGTCAAAGAGGATGCGGTGATGGTCCATGGACCAGAGCCTCTTGATGTTGACCGTCAGGGTTTACAACATGTAGTTCTCCAGTGGGAGCACGGTGAGCCACCCACTGTGTGTAGTCCCCGAGGCTGCCGTTGAGGGATCACTAGAAGAGTGTCTAGAGGGGGGTGAATAGACTACTAGCAAGAAATTCAAACCTAACATTTTCCCAAGTTAATTGGTTGGCATATTTTAACAGTTTTAGCAAGGCTAGCAAGTCTATATACCCTACACATGCATGTCAACAAATATGGCAGTGGAAAGTAAAGACATTGCACATGAAGTAAAGAGTTGAGATATGGAGATCAAACGCAATTGCAGACGCAAGGATTTTTCCCGTGGTTCCGATAGGTGGTGCTATCGTACGTCCACGTTTATTCAGTCTTCAACCGATAGAGGGTAACGGTAGCAAGAGTCCATGGAGGGATCCACTCATAAGGGTCCACGAAGTAGCAACCTTGACTACAACGGCTTCCGTCCATGAAGGACTAGCCTCACTATGGGTAGATCTTCACGAAGTAGGCGATCTCCTTGCCTGTATAAACTTCTTAGTTCACTCCACAACACGAAGTAGGAGGCTCCCAAGCGACACCTAAACAATCTAGGAGGCACCACCCTCCAAAAGGTAATAGGCTCGATAATGTGGATGAACTCCTTGCTCTTGTGCTTCAAGATGATAGACTCCTCAACACACAATCACTCTCTCACAGGTATGTCTTGGTAGAAGAGATGTGAATGGTGGAAAGAAACTTGGGGAGGCTAGAAATAAATATCCATATGGTTGGAGTGGAAGATCTTGACCTCAACACAAGGTAGGTAGTTCTCTCTCAGAAAACTGATAGGATAGGTATGGAATGGTTCTGAGTGCTTCTCTTCCGAGTAGGTGGTGGTGAAGGGGTATATATAGGCATCCCCAAAAATCCAACTGTTACACACAATAAGTCATACTCAGTGACACTGATGTGTTAATCTCGGTGGTACTGAAGTGACCAAAAGGTGGCAACTTTTGAATCTCGGTGAGACCGATATAGGAATCTCGGTTGCACTGATAAGGTGACCAACGGTCAGAATGCTCGATCTCGGTGACGTCGATTTGACAATCTCGGAGGGACCGAAACTGTGAACTTGCGTAACATAAAGTTGGCAGCCCAACTCGGTGGCATCGAATGCAGTATTGGATGCACCGAAAGGCTAGGGTTTGGCTGAGTCTGTGTAGGGTTTGGAATCGGTGGCATCAAATGTAGAATGTTGGTTGCACCGATTTTGAGTGTTTGGCTTTGGACAGACTTTGGTGGGAGAGATTGTGGGTGTCTTTTGTGACTATCACTTGTGCGCGAATGAGCATTTTGTTCACCAACAAAACCTTACCCCCTTTTAATAGTATTGGCTTTCCTATGGACTCAAATTGATTTCTCACAAATATAAAATGTAGAGTCCTCTTACTTGAAGCTTAGCCAATCCATTTCCTTGCATTTTAGGGTATCTCCACAATCCTTTTGCCAACCCAACTCCCCATGGACTGTTATCTGAAACACACTAGATAAAAGTATTAGTCCAACAAACAATGTATGTTGTCATGAATTATCAAAACCACCAAGGGAGCATGTTGTGATTTCAATCTCCCCCTTTTTGGTAATTGATGACAACATACAATCAAAGCTTCAAATAAATATATGCATGGATATAATGAAGACTTCGAGAGACAAATGACTTAGATTTGATCCCCCTAAACGTGTGCAGTCCTTTAAAGGATAGTTTCTTTGGAATGCATGGACACACATATGGATGAAGGGATATAAGGAGTCATGTGTATCTTGGCTATATGCACCAAAATATACATGAATGAGATGTGTCATTGTTTAGGAATTCACTCTTGCAAACAATATGTGCAAGAAGCAAGAGATCATCTTGATCAAAGATGTGATGCATATACTTACTGTGAGTTCTTGATCATTCTAGTAGTAGAAACACACTTGAGAAAACAATGTTAGGAAACACAAGAGTATTCTACTAATATAAAGACAATAGAACTCAGAAGTAAACAATATAGCTTGGTAATTTTAGATATGGAGAGCATATAGAAAATAGTCATCCTTAAGATTAATATGTCTCCCCCTTTGGCATTAATCCTTTAGAGCTTTCTCCCCTTAGATATGAAAGTAGTAGTTCATCCTCTCCCCCTGAATCTTGGCATGTAGATATTGGGATTGGATAGGGTGAGAAAAGTCTAAAGTGACCAGTCAAATAAAATAAGTTCAATAATATTATCATGTTATAATTTTGTCCCCCTTTCTTTGGTATTCTCCCTTTGTTTATATAAGTGTGAACTTTTGATATCCTCCTCTCTCCCTAAATCATATCTCCCCCTTTGCGTAGCATGTATTCTCTCCCTTTAGCATGAAGCTTTGGTATTCTCCCCCTTTGGCATTAATTTCCAAAAAGTTCAAATTTAGGAGTAGGTATAGGGATCATTGACAAGTAAGGGATCCTAGAGAACAAGGGTCATTGAGAGTAGGGTTCATAGAAAAGAACTGAGGGAATCATGGAATGTAACTTCTCTCCTTGGTAAGTCTTGGTATTCTCCCCCTAATTTTTTTAAGGGATCATCGAAGTAACAGAAGAAGGACAGATAAGATAAGAAAAACAAATCGGCGACTCCGAGATAGATGGATCGATGGTACCGATATTTTGTAGTGCAACTTGTCTGCAATTTCGGTAGAACTGAGATACTTAGTTGGCGGCCCCGAGGCTAAAACGCAAAGAAAAGAATAAGAGACCAAGCTTCTGTTTTCAAAGAGTCAAAAGAAAATATTTCCAAAAGAAAAGTGAAGGGCATCATCTAGAAAATATTTGAGAGGTTACTAGAGATCATGCAAATAGAGAACAAACCACACGAGATTCTTAACTAGTGATGGGTGGTGACTAGGTCACCTATATTAGAGTATATTGACTTAGGAGCCAAGCAAGAATACTTGATCATAGGTCATACTCTACGTTAAGCTCAAAATGGGGTTACCATTTTTTGATTAAGCATTTTAATGTATTCATATCACTTGAGTTGCTTTAGCTCATGACTTGGAGTAAAGCCTTTTCAAGGATATGAGAGCATACGTTTGAGTGATGTTGATGGCATCGCCCGTAGGTGAACTTGTTGAGGATGCTCGAGGTTGATTAAGAACATCTTGAGTTAGGAGAAATCCTTCTCGTTCTAGTACACTTGTTACCTACAAGGGTTAGTCATGCAAAGAAGAACAATAGGTGTATCCATTTTACATGATACCAACTGAGATTTTGCAATAATGATCAAGTATATGTCAAGGATATGTTTTTGTTCTCTTCTTCCTTCCATCATAAAGAGGGGTTGTGGATACTTGGCCAACACAAGGTTGCTTATAATTGGAGTTGGTTGCAATCTCGTGGAATGAAGTTCTTCCAAGTACCTACAAACTGTTAGATGCAATGCAAGGGAGCATAGAATTCCATGGCATAATATAACACATTAGCAATATCATGGAAGTATCAAGATGGCGCGTGTCCTTGCAAGCATCCGCGTGAGTCTAGCTCAAGTTTGAAGCATCAATGATGTTCAACTCACTCCTCAAGTGACAAAAAGTTTTCTCATCAAGTGGCTTAGTAAAGATAGCTGCCAATTGCTTGTTAGTGTGAACATGCTTAATATTAATATCTCCTTTCGCAACATGATCATGAATGAAATCATGTCAAACTTGAATATGCTTAGTTCGAGAATGTTGCACAGGATTATGACTAATATTAATAGCACTTTCATTGTCACAAAGCAATGGAACATTTTTAACATGGATTCCATAACCCTTAAGCGTTTGTGTCATCCATAGTAACTACGCACAACAAGATCCAGCAGCAATATACTCAGCTTCGGCAGTAGATAGAGATACCGAGTTTTGCTTCTTGGAGGACCAAGACACAAGAGATCTACCTAAAAATTGACAAGTGCCCAAGGTGGATTTTCTATCAACCTTGTCACTAGCATAGTTCGAATCGGAATAGACAACAAGGTTAAAAGAAGATCCCTTGGTATATCAAATTCCAAAGTTTGGTGTTTGTATCAAGTATCTCACAATGCGCTTCACGACCAAAAGATGGCACTCCTTAGGTTCAGCTTGATATCTAGCACACATGCAAACACTAAGCATAATATAGAGACGAGATGCGCATAGATATAGAAATGAACCAATCATAGATCGATAAACTTTTTGATAAACTAGTTCATCTTCCTTGGTAAGATCAACATGTCCATTAGTTGGCATGCGAGTTTTCATACCTTTGCACTCCTGCATGTTGAACTTCTTGATCAAGTCCTTGGTATACTTAGTTTGAGATATGAAATTTCCTTCTCTTGATTGCTTGATTTGCAATCCAAGAAATAATTTCGGCTCACACATCATGGACATCTCATACTTCTCGGTCATCAACCTTCCAAATCTTTCACTAAATTGAGGGTTAGTGGAATCAAAAGACAATATCATCCACATAGATTTGGCACACAAATAATTCTCCATTAACTCTCTTAGTGAACAAGGTTGCATCAATTTTACCAATTTCAAACCCTTTTTTAATGAGAAACTTTGTTAAGCATTTGTACCAAGCACGAGGGGCTTGCTTAGGACCATAAAGGGATTTATGAAGCGTGTAAACATGATTAGGTTTCTTAGGATTCACAAAACCAGGTGGTTGCTTAACATAAACCTCTTCTTAAATTTCACCATTTAAAAAGGCACTTTTAATGTCCATTTGATAAAGTGTGATATCATGGTGATTAGCATAGGCAAGAAGAATTCGAATTCCTTTTAGTCTAGCAACAGGGGCATAAGTCTCACCCTAGTCCATACCTTCGACTTGAGTATATCCTTGGGCCACGAGACGTGCCTTGTTGCATATGACTTGACCATCTTTGTCTTGCTTGTTCCGAAACACCCATTTGGTTCCGATGATGTTGTGCTCATCCTCGGGCTTCTCCACGAGTGTCCACACTTTGTTCCTTTCGAAGTTGTGAAGCTCTTCATGCATGGTATTCACCCAATCCACGTCTTCAAGATCTTGTTATACCTTCAAAGGCTCAATGCTAGATATGAAATAATAATGCTCATAAAATTTAGCTTGACGAGTTTTAGAGCACGTGATTCTCCTGTTTTGGATGTCTCCATAGATTTGGTTTAGGGGATGGTTCTTGGTCACTTGTGCTCGAACTCGGGTCAGCTTCCGCTTGTTGGATGGTGGAGCTTCTTCTTCATCATCATCTCCTTCGTCTTCGTTGTTGTCAACATGATCATCTCCTTGAGGTGGTGGTGAAGGAGGTTGTGGTGGAACTTCATGATGTACTTCCTCCTCTTCATCATCTTGTCGTGTACCGCTTGGGTTGATGAAGTGCTTTCCTTCACCTCCATGGGACAAATCTTGCCGATGGGTAAATCTAGGATAGCTTCCGAAGGGTCCTTATCTCCTACATCATTTGGCAACTGTTCGACTTGCGAACCATTAGATTCATCAAACTTCACATCTACTGTCTCTTCAACATTTCGAGTGAAGTTTTTGTAGACATGGTAAGTGTGAGAATTTGATCCATAACCAAGTAGGAATCCTTCATGAGATTTAGGAGAAAATTTAGTATGACGATGCGTGTCAAGAATGTAGCACTTGGAGCCGAATACCCGAAAGTATCCAACTTGGGTTTTGTTACCGTTGAGTAGCTTGTATGTCGTTTTACCGAGAAGCTTGTGCAGGTAAAGTCGGTTTGTGGCATTACATGTTGTTTCCACGGCGTCTGCCCAAAAGTGTCTTGGCGTCTTGTATTCGTCAACATCGTTCTAGCCATCTCAATAAGCGTCCAGTTCTTCCTCTCAACAATAGCATTTTGTTGAGGTGTGTACGTAGCCGAGAACTCATGTGACACACCTTCTTCATCAACTAAGGTATCCACATGGGTGTTCTTGAACTCCGATCCATTATTGCTTCGAACTTTCTTGATATTCACTTCAAACTGATTTTGCGCTTTGCGAACGAAGTTCTTGAAGATCTTTTGAACCTGCGACTTATCATCAAGGAAAAATACCCATGTAAATCTGGAAAAATCATCAACTATAACTAGACCATAGGAATTTCCACCGAGACTCTTGTAAGCATTGGGACCGAAAAGATCCATGTGAAGTAACTCGAGTGGTCTCCTAGTAGTCATGATATTCTTAACGGGATGACTTCCGCCTACTTGCTTTCCAGCTTGACACGCACTACAAAGTCTATATTTGTCAAAGATAACATCTTTAACACCAAGAATGTGATCGCCCTTGATTAGCTTATCTAGATTGCGCATGCCTACATGTCCAAGCCTTCTATGCCATATCCAACCTTTAGAAGATTTTGAAATTAAGTACGAGGTTGGGCCTTTTTAGTGAAATCAACAATGTATAGATCACCTCTACGAATATCGATGAAGACAATTTTATGATTATCAAATCGAAACACTTGGCAATCTACTTTAGTAAATAGCACATTGAAACCAAAGTCTGCTAGTCTAGATACGGAAAGGAGATTGCATCCAAGGGATTCAACAAGCATCACATTTTGAACTGAGCTATCATGAGATATGGCCACCTTACCAAGGCCAAGTACCTTACCCTTAGAGTTGTCTCCAAAGGTCACGTACCTTCGAGGACCTTGATTAGGTGTGATCTCTTGGAACATGTCTTTATCACCAGTCATGTGATCCGTACATCCACTGTCGAGAATCCACTCTTTTCCTCCAGACATATAATCCATGAAGTTTTGCATTAGACTTAGATTCTTCATGATCTTTTCATGCTCGATGTCGAACAACTCGTCTTCACCAAGGTAGTCATGTTCCAAATCATCATCATCAAGTGGGAAATCCTCGTCATAAACAATAAGAGATTCATTAGAATTGTGATCATGATAATGTTCAAGTTTATGAATGTGAATGGCTTCGAAGCTAATGTTGTTGATGGTGGTGACATCTCCTTTAGCACGCATAAGATCACGGGGCTCAAATGGGCATTTATAAAAGTTTGGATCACTAGGCTTCATTTTGTGAAAAGCAACAGTTTTATGAAGAATTTCGTCAAGTTTCCTAATGAAAGATTTGTATATCGTTTCTCCAAATCAGTCCTCAAGGTATAGGCACATGCAAAGTTCTTCAACTGAGAAAGCATGAATCTTGGTAGACCTCTAACAATAAGATTGACAGTTCTTAGGTTACCAAGCATGTTAATTTCCTCTTCGTGTGTGGGATGCAATTCATCAATAGGGAGCACATAGGGGTTTTCAATATATTTTCTCAAATGGAATTTATCAAATAGATCAATCATGTCATTCTTCCATTGACTATAGTACTCTCCATCAAGAATGGGCACTCTACAATATAGACTCTCTATACTAGACACATCCATCTTCCTCCTCGGTGATTAAACCAAAGAAATGGAGACCAATGCTTTGATACCAATTGAGGGATCACTAGAAGAGTGTCTTGAGGGGGGTGAATAGAATACTAGCAGGAAATTAAAACCTAACCTTCTCCCAAGTTAATTTGTTGGCAGATTTTAATAGTTTGCATGTCAACAAATATGGCAACGGAAAGTAGAGACATTGCACATGAAGTAAAGAGTTGAGATATGGAGATAAAACGCAATTGGAGACGCAAGGATTTTTCCCGTGGTTCCGATAGGTGGTGCTATCGTACGTCCACGTTTATTCAGTCTTCAACCGATAGAGGGTAACGGTAGCGAGAGTCCACGGAGGGCTCCACTCATAAGGGTCCACGAAGTAGCAACCTTGACTATTTCATAACGGCTTCCATCCATGAAGGACTAGCCTCACTATGGGTAGATTTTCACGAAGTAGGCAATCTCCTTGCCCGTATAAACTTCTTAGTTCACTCCACAACACGAAGTAGGAGGCTCCGAAGCGACACCTAACCAATCTAGGAGGCACCACCCTCCAAAAGGTAATAGGCTCGATAATGTGGATGAACTCAAAGTGATTCATATGGACTCAAAGTGATTCTCACAAATATAAAATGTAGAGTCCTCTTGCTTGAAGCATAGCCAATCCATTTCCTTGCATCTTGGGGTATCTCCACAATCCTTTTGCCAACCCAACTCCCCATGGACTGTTATCTGAAACACACTAGATAAAAGGATTAGTCCAAGAGACAATGTGTGTTGTCATGAATTATCGAAACCACCAAGGCAGCATGTTGTGCTTGCAGCCGTCAACTAAAGTAGTCGGCGATAGTCACAAAATCCAAATGTACTTGATGCTGAAGACATAATCTGAATGATGAGGTACTTGTCAAAGAGGATGTGGTGATGGTCCATGGACCAGAGCCTCTCAACATTGACCATCGGTGTTTAGAACCTATAGTTCTCCAGTGGGGGCACGCTGAGCGCACCCACTGGGTGTAGTCCCCTAGGTTGCCATCGACTGAAGCAGCTGACGACAGTCTCACAATCCGAATGTTAGGTAGTTGGATACGAATGAAGAGATACTTGTCAAAGAGCATGCGGTGATGGTCCATGGACCAGAGCCTCTTGATGTTGTCCGTCGGGGTTTAGAACCTGTAGTTCTCCAATGGGAGTGCATTAAGCGCACCCACTAGGTGTAGTCTCCGAGGCTGCCGTTGACTAAAGCACTCGCCGATAGTCTCAAAATCCGAATGCATTTTAACTTCAACATCGTGTTTGATCATCATCTCTAATATTCCTTTGTTGTTGTTATTGTTGTTTGCATGGCGTGTGTGAGATCGGGTCTCGCTACAATACTCTTGAGAAGGAGATGCAGGAGATGCGCTGCAGCCTCGAAGCTAAGAAGACCAAGTGTACCTGTGTGGAGCAAGAGAAACTGACACTCAGAGGTAACCAGATCTCGACTAACTACTTTGAGTTCGATCTTTTCCCCTGTACGACTGAGAGTACTTCGTCAGATGTACGTAGGGAAAAATTTCATCTTACTAAGAGGCTACGGGCTTCCATTTCTATAGAGACCATGAAGGAGGCCTTGGAGAAGAAATACCGTGATCCGGCATTTGCCCAGTAGGAGGCCAATCGGAAGATGGAGGAAGAGGAGGACAAACTGAAGGCATTCGAGAAGTGGGAGGAGGAGAAGAATGCGTTGGAGGCTGTCACCAAGAGGAGCACTCAGGAGACCGTTGAGGCTGAAACCAAGCTGAAAGAAGTCACATCCAAACAGGCCGAGCAAGAGAAGCTCGTCGAGGACTACTGTGGTGAATTGAAAGAGAGGCTCAAAGGTACGCACTCGGATCGATTGAATTCCAAATCCTTCCAACGTATCCTTCTTCCATCCTTGCTTCCTTTTTTTCCGAATGCCCATCAGATATGTGCTTGGATGTGGAAGAAGAGACTTCCAAGATCGAGAAGGAGCTGTTGTGGGATCACTAGAAGAGTATGTCTAGAGGGGGCTGAATAGACTACTAGCAGGAATTTAAAATCTACACAAGGTGCAAAGATAAGTGTTGGCAGATTTTAGCAATTGTAGCAAGTCTAGCACACCCTACACATGCAAGTCATCAAGTATAGCAGCGGAATGTAAAGATGTTTCACATGAAAATAAGGAGTGGAGATAGGAAGATCAAACACACGAAGGAAACAAAGATTTTTCCCGTGGTTCCGGTAGGTGGTGCTATCGTACGTCCACGTTTATGGCGTCTTCAACCCACGGAGGGTAACGGCCGCGAGAGTCCATGGAGGGCTCCACCCATAAGGGTCCACGAAGGAGCAACCTTGACTATTCCATAACGTCTTTCGTCCATGAAGGACTAGCCTCACTCGAGGTATATCTTCACAAAGTAGGCGATCTCCTTTCCCTTACAAACTTCTTGGTTACCTCCACAACACAAAGTAGGAGGCTCCCAAGCAGCACCTAACCAATCTAGGAGGCACCACCCTCCAAAAGGTAATAGGCTCGATAATGTTGATGAACTCCTTGCTCTTGTGCTTCAAGATGATAGTCTCCTCAACACACAATCACTCTCTGATAGATTTGGCTATGATGGAAGATATTGATTGGGTGGAAAGCAACTTGGGAGGCTAGAGATCAAGATTCATAAGGTTGGAATGGAATGGCATGATCTCAACACATGAGTAGGTGGCTCTCTCAGAAAATCAGTTGGTATGAGTGGGGATCTGTTCTGAGTGCTTCGGTTACACTGATGTGTTAATCTTGGTGGTACCGAGTTGCCTCAAAGGTAGCAACTTATGAATCTTGTTGAGGCCGATACATAAATCTCGGTTTCACCGATTAGGTGACCAACGGTCAGATTGCCAAACTCGGTGATACCGATCCAACAAACTCAGTGGGACCGATTTTGTGGATTTGGGCAACAGGAAGTTGGCAACCCAAACTCGGTGGCACCAAACCAAAATCGGTTGCACCGATGGGTTAGTTTTGGCTTGAGTCTGTTTGAGTCTGGGAATCGGTGGCACCGACTGGGAATTGTTGGATGCACCGATTTTGGATATTTGGATTTGTACAGACTTTTGTGGAAGAGCTTGTGCAAGTTTTTGGTGACTATCACTTGTGCATGTATGAGCATTTTGTTCACCAACAGTACCTTACCCCCTTTTAATAGTATTGGCTTTCCTATGGACTCAAAGTGATTTTTCACAAAGTAAAATGTAGAGTCCTCTTCCTTGAAGCTTTGCAAATGCTATCTCTTCTCCTTCTTCTTCATGGGGATACTTGATAACCCACAAGTATAGAGGATCAATTGTAGCCTTTCTCGGTAAGTAAGAGTGTCGAACCCAATGAGGAGCTAAAGGTAGAACAAATATTCCCTCAAGTTCTATCGACCACCAATACAACTCTATGCACGCTTAACATTCACTTTACCTAGAACAAGTATGAAACTAGAAGTACTTTGTAGGTGTGATAGGATAGGTTTGCAAGATAATAAAGAGCGCGTAAATAAAAACTAGGGGCTGCTTAGATAAAGAAACAACTAAGTTAGTTTAACGAGTGTGGAAAAGTGGTGGTAGGAGTTGCGGAATTGTCCCTAGGCAATTGATAACTAGACCGGTAATCATTATCGCAATTTTATATGAGGGAGAGGCATAAGCTAACGTACTTTCTCTACTTGGATCATATGCACTTATGATTGGAACTCTAGAAAGCATCCGCAACTACTAAAGATCATTAAGGTAAAACCCAACCATACCATTATAAGGTATCAAATCCTCTTTATTCCCATACGCAAA
Organism: Hordeum marinum; assembly: GCA_022496015.1. NCBI lineage: Eukaryota > Viridiplantae > Streptophyta > Magnoliopsida > Poales > Poaceae > Hordeum > Hordeum marinum. The sequence goes on along the minus strand of CM039677.1, from coordinate 187,334,351 downwards.
CAACCTACTTACTCGGGTCTGTGTTTCTATCACTCACGCCACCAACAATAAGCAAATCATAAGCATATTGCAAACCCTATAGTGGGAATCCCTCACGCTTGCGTGACATGGAGAGCACCATAGGACAGCACCAATAATAAAATATGCAACTCAAACCAATCATGATCATAAATCAACCAATAGAACAAAATAGATCTACTCACACATCATAGGATGGCAACACATCATTGGATAATAATATGAAACATAAAGCACCATGTTCAAGTAGAGGGTATAGTGGGTTGCGGGAGAGTGGACCGCTATAGATAGATCGGGGAAGGTGATGGAGGTGTTGGTGAAGATGACAGAGTTGTTGGAGTAGATCGCCGTCATGATGATGGCCCCGACGGCATTCCGGTGCCACCGGGAGAGAGGGGGAGAGAGTCCCCCTCCTTATTCTTCTTCCTACGTCCCCCTAGAAGGGAGAAGGGTTTCCCCTCTGGTCCATAGCCTCCATGGCGGCGGAGGGGCGAGAGCCCCTCCGAGATTGGATCTCTCTCTCTCTCTCTCTCTCTCTCTCTCTCTCTGTTTCCTTCTGTTTCTGCGCTCTCACATTCTGGTCTTTCACCATTTCTTAAATATACGGAGATCCGTAACTCTGATTGGGCTGAAATATTGAGGGGATTTTCCTTATAAAAATATCTTTCTTGCGGCCAAAGGACATAACCAACCGACCTAAGGGGTGGCCACAAGCCCTCAGGGCGTGCCCTACATGCTTGTGTGCCCCTCGGGCACCGCCTTCTGTTGATTCCACTTCCCAAAATTCACATATATTCCAAAAACAATCTTCATAAGTTTTATCTCGTTTGGACTTTGTTTGATATGGATTTTCTGTGAAACAAAAAACATGCAACAAACAGGAACTAGCACAGGGCACTGGATCATTATGTTAGTCCCAAAATAGTATAAAAAGTTGCCAAAAGTATATGAAAGTTGTAGAATATGGCATGAAACAATAAAAAATTATAGATATAATGGAGATGTATCAGCATACCCAAGCTTAATTCATGCTCGTCCTCAAGTAGGTATATGATAAAAAATATAATTTTTGATGTGGAATGCTACCTAGCATAATTTTGATCATATAATCTAATCATGGCATGAATATTAAGATACGAGTGATTCAAAACAATAGTCTATGTTGACATAAAAACAGTAATACTTCGAGCACACCAACAAGGAAATTGTGTCCTTTCAAAATAACATGGCCTTAGAAAGTTATCCCTACAAAATCATATGGTCTGGCTATGCTCCATCTTCCTCACACAAAGTATCTAAATCATGCACAACCCCGATGAACAAGTCAAGAAATTGTATCACAATTTTATGTTCTCAAACCTTTTCAATTCTCACACAATACATGAGCGTGAGCCATGGATATAGCACTATAGGTGGAATAGAATATGGTGGAGGTGATGAGGAAAAAGGACAAGATAGTCTCACATCCACTAGGCGTATCAACGGGCCATGGAGATGCCCATCAATAGATATCAATGTGAGTGAGTAGGGATTGCCATGCAACGGGTGCACTAGAGCTATAAGTGTATGAAAGCTCAAAAAGAAAACTAAGTGGTCATGCAAATGATGAAAAATCCACTAGCTATATGAAAGTGACAAAATAGGAGACTCTCTATTATGAAGATCATGGTGCTACTTTGAAGCACAAGTGTGGAAAAAGATAGTAGCAATTGTCCCTTCTCTCTTTCTCTTATTATTTTTAATTTTCCTCTTTTTTGGGTGGGCCTATTTGGCCTCTTTTTTTATTTGGGCTTCACTGGCCTCTTTTATTTTTATTGTAAAGTCCGGAGACTCCTCCCAACTTGTGAGGGAATCATAGCTTCCATCATCCTTTTCTCACATGGGACAATGCTCTAATAATGAAAATCATCACAGTTTTATTTACTTACAACTCGATACCTAGAACAAAAATATGACTCTATATGAATGCTTTCAGTAGGATACTGGGATGTGCAACGATCTAGCCTAGCAAATGACATCAAAAAACAGACAAGACATGAAAACATCATGCAAGCTGTCTTACGATCCTGCAAAGCAATATGAAAATGATGTGCATGCCATACTAAACGGAACGGTGGAAGTTGCATGGCAATGTATCTCAGAATGGCTATGGAAACATCATAATAGGTATGTATGGTGTCTGTTTTGAGGAAAATATATGGTGGCTGTTTTGAGGAAGGTGGGTTTGATGCACCGGCGAAAGTTGCGCGGTACTATAGAGCCTAGCAAAGGTGGAAGGGTGAGAGTCTAATCCATGGACTCAACATTAGGAATAAAGAAGTCACATACTTATTGCAAAAGTCTATTAGTTATCAAACAAAGCATTAGATGCATGCTCCTAGGGGAGAGGTTGGTAGGAGTTAACCATCGCGCGCTCCCGACCCTCACACAAAGGTTGACAATCATTAAACAAATCATGCTCCAACTTCATTACATAACGGTTCACCATACGTGCATGCTACGGGAATCACAAACTTCAACACATGTATTTCTCGAATTCACAACTACTCACTATCATGACTATCATATTACCATCTTCATATCTCAAAACTATATGCAAGAAATCACACATATCATATTCAGTAATCTACAACTTTTATGTAGGATTTTATGACTAACCATGTGAATGACCAACTCCTGTTAACGCTCTAAATAGATATAAGTGAAGCATGAGAGTTTAATTCTTTCTACAAAAGATATGCCCATGCTCTAACAAATATAAGTGAAGCAAAAGAGCATTCTACAAATGGCGGTTTTCTATGTGTAGAGAAACAGACAATCCAAACTTCAAATGATATAAGTGAAGCACATGAAGCATTCTATAAAGCCATACTCAAAAGATATAAGTGAAGTGCATGAAGCATTCTATAAATAGACCAAGGAATATCTCATACCAGCATGGTACATTATTAAAGAAAAATAAAAATCACACGATGTTCCAAGATTTACGCATATCATGTGACGAATAAAAATATAGCTCCAAGTAAAATTACCGATGGTTGTTAGAAGAAAGAGGGGATGCCTTCCGGGGAATCCCCAAGCTTAGTTTATTGGGAGTCCTTGAATATTACCTTGGTGTGCCTCAAGCATCCCCAATCTTAGTCTCTTTCCACTCCTTATTCCTTCATCCATCGTGATCTCACCCAAAACTTGAAAACTTCAATCACACAAAACTTACCAAAACCCTCATGAGATCCGTTAGTATAATAAAGAAAATCACAACTTCATGTAATGATGCCAACCAATTAATATTTTATTTTTGTATTTTATTTACTGTATTATAATTTTTCCATGGCTTATACCACCGATACAATCGATAGTTTCATCAAAACGAGCAAAACAATGCATCAAAAACAAAATCTGTCTTAAATAGGAGAGTCTGTAGTAATCTTGACATTCACCATACTTCTTTAACTCTAAAAATTCTGAACAAATAGGAACAAATAAAAGATTTTCATATAAGTATTGTGTAAAAATTCAGAAACTTTTGACATTCCAGTAAAAAATGAAAATTCACGCACTACAGCCAAAGTTTTTGTTTTTGCACTGCACACACCAAACAAGCAATCTAATCATCCTAAAGGCAAATCTTGGAAAATTATTTTTATAATACAATTGATTTATACAAGGGTATAATTATTTTTGTTGAAAATTGTATGTAATTAAGATTTGCAAAGTTTCCATGGGCATGAACAAAATTCAAGGAGCTCCCCCACTTCAACGGTGCTCGTCCTTCTTACCTTCACTTCTCTTTTTGAAAAAGTTTTAGGTCCCCCTATTTTTTTATTTTTTTAACTATATAAAAGCACAAAACAGAATAAAATGACTCTCTAAAACTTTCGGGTTGTCTCCCTGGCAGCGCTTTCTTTAAAGCTATTAAGCTAGGCATAAAGTGCTCAAGTAATGGATCCACACGGATCCCAAGGTATATCAAAGACAATTTTAATTAACAATGATTTTTAATTTAGTATTGAGCACAAAGTAATATACATCATGCAATGATGAAGTCTAACTCTCTTCCTATGCATCGGCATGTCATAAAAGAACAATTCATGCACACAAAGTAAAGGCCAATACATAGCATAAGCATTTTCTTGCAATTTTATCATATTGGAAACATATAGAGGTGGAGATGTAGTTCCTCTCTCATAATAATTGCAAGTAGGAGCATCAAGCACATGCATATTATATCTATCAAAATCATCATGTGTAATAGTAAAAGGCAACCCATCTATATAATCCTTAATAAGTGTAGACTTCTCCGATAGTGTAGTTGGGAGAATTCAAAAGGATAATAGGACTATCATGCGTGGGTGCAATAGCAAAAATTTCATTCTTAACATAAGGAACTATAGCAAGTTCATCTCCATAAGCATCATTCATATTGGCATCATGGCCAAAAGCATAGCAAGCATCAAGTTCATCAAAAAGGGACATTTCAAACGAATCCAAGGGATCATAGCAATCAACATAGCATTCATCCTTCGGTAAGCACGAAGGGAAATTAAACAATGTATGAGTTGAAGAGTTACTCTCATTAGAAGGTGGGCACGGGTAGCTAATCCGCTCTTCCTCCTTTTGTTCTTTGCTCTCCTCCTCATCTTTTTCATCTAATGAGCTCACAGTTTCAGCAATTTCTTCTTCCATAGTTTCCTGCAAGATATTAGTCTCTTCCAAAGCAGCGGTCATTCTTTCAATAAATTCAATAATATCAGCATTGCAATCATAATTCTCATAGCAATATTTAAGTATGGCAAAAAAATTCAGATTCGTAAGGAACATCATCATCATACTTTTCAAGCAAAGAAGCAATTTCATAAGCACCTTTAAAAACAACAAATTCTTTTATTCGTTCCACATCATAGTAATCATAAATACCTTTAGCATATGAAGCTAAGGTTTCATTATTATTGAATTTGCATTGAAAGGGAAGGTGTCGAGTTTCTATATTAGATCAACAAGTAAAGTCACATCTCGAGCATGCATCCCAAGCAAACCATCCCAATATTCTAATTTGATCCCATAAGTGTTTCCATTTTTGAGATAAGTGATAATCCCTAAAGTATTCACGTTGATCCAACGTGTATCCCATTATCAAGTTGAATGGGGTTTTCTTGGGATTATCAAAGTAGTGCATAATATTTTCCACATAACGAGCATCGAGGGTTTTAGGAGGTTCCCCATCTCCATGAGTAGCAAGTACACCTAATTTTTTTGGTATTTCTTGTTTCGTATCCATAACTAAAGATACAGAACAACTTTGAACAGCAAATAAAATCTTTGTAGTGATAAAGCAAACAAGCACACACTAGAATATTCACCCCACGCTATTGCTCCTTGGCAACGGCGCCAGAAAAAGGTCTTGATAACCCACAAGTATAGGGGATCAATTGTAGCCTTTCTCGATAAGTAAGAGTGTCGAACCCAATGAGGAGCTAAAGGTAGAACAAATATTCCCTCAAGTTCTATAGACCATCGATACAACTCTACGCACGCTTAACGTTCGCTTTACCAAGAACAAGTATGAAACTAGAAGTACTTTGTAGGTGTGATAGGATAGGTTTGCAAGATAATAAAGAGCATGTAAATAAAAACTAGGGGCTGCTTAGATAAATAAACAACTAAGTTAGTTTAACGAGTGTGGAAAGGTGGTGGTGGGAGTTGCGGAATTGTCCCTAGGCAATTGATAACTAGACCGGTAATCATTATTGCAATTTTATATGAGGGAGAGGCATAAGCTAACATACTTTATCTACTTAAATCATACGCACTTATGATCGGAAATCAAACAAGCATACGAGACTAGTAAAGATCATTAAGGTAAAACCCAACCATAGCATTATAAGGTATCAAGTCCTCTTTATTCCCATACGCAAACAACCTACTTACCCGGGTCTGTGTTTCTATCACTCACGCCACCCACCATAAGCGAATCATAAACATATTGCAAACCTGCAGTGGGAACCCCTCACGCTTGCGCGACATGGAGAGCACCATAGGATGGCACCAATAATAAAGCATGCAACTCAAACCAATCATCATCATCAATCAACCATTAGGACAAAATAGATCTACTCAGACATCATAGGATGGCAACACATCATTGGATACTAATATGAAGCATAAAGCACTATGTTCAAGTAGAGGGTATAGAGGGTTGCGGGAGAGTGGACCGCTTTAGATACATGGGGGAAGGTGATGGAGGTGTTGGTGAACATGATGGAGTTGTTGGAGTAGATCGTCGTCACGATGATGGCCCCGGCGGCGTTCCGGTGCCACCGGGAGAGAGGGGGAGAGAGCCCCCCTCCTTATTATTCCTTGACCTCCCCTAGATGGGAGAAGGGTTTACCCTCTGGTCCACGGCCTCCATGGTGGCGGAGGGGCGAGAGCCCCTCCGAGATTGGATCTCTCTCTCTGTTTCCTTCTGTTTCTGCGCTCTTAGATTCTGGCCTTTCACCGTTTCTTAAATATCTGGAGATCCGTAACTCCGATCGGGATGAACTATTGAGGGGATTTTCCTTATAAAAATATATTTCTTGTGGCAAAAGGACATCTCTAACTGACCTAAGGGGTGGCCACAATCCCTCAGGGCGCGCCCTACAGGCTTGTGGGCCCTCGGGCACCGCCTTCTCTTGATTCCACTTCCCAAAATTCACATATATTCCAAAAAAATCTTTGTAAGTTTTTATCCCATTTGGACTTCGTTTGATATAGATTTTCTGTGAAACAAAAAACACGCGACAAATAGGAACTAGCACTGGGCACTGGATCAATATGTTAGTCCCAAAAATAGTATAAAAAGTTGCCAAAAGTCTATAAGAGTTGTAGAATATTGGCATGAAACAATCAAAAATTATAGATATGACAGAGACGTATCAATACCCTCCACACTCCTTTTGCCAACCCATCTCTCTCTACGGACTTTATCTGAAATACGCTAGATAAAAGTATTAGTCCAAGAGACAATGTATGTTGTCATGAATTATCAAAACCACCAAGGGAGCATATTGTGCTTTAAATCTCCCCCTTTTTGGTAATTGATGAAGACATACAATCAAATCTTCAAATAAAGATATGCACGGATATAATGAAGACTTTGAGAGACACCTGAGTTAGACTTGCTCCACCTAAATATGTGCAATCCCTTTAAAGGATAGTTGCTTCGGAATGCATGGACAGAAATATAGTAGAAGGGATCTAATAAGTCTTGTGTATCTTGGCTATATGCATCAAATGTATAAGAATGAGGTGTATCCTTGTTCAAGACTTCACTCTTGCAAACAATATGCGTAAGAAGAAAGAGATCATCTGGATCAAGGACACAATGCATATATTTACCTTGAGTTCTTGAGCATTCTAGTAGTAGAGATACACTTGAAAAAACAATGTTAGGAAACACAAGAGCATTCTACCAATCAAAAGCAATAGAACTCAAAAGTACCAAGATATGGAGACCATATAGAAGATAGTGTTCCTTCAGATTCATATGTCTCCAAGAACATTTAGAACTTTCTCCCTAGATAAATAGTAGGACATCATCTCCCCCTGAATCTTAGCATGTAGATATTGGGATTGGATAGGGTGAGAAAAGTCTAGCAAGAGTAGTCAAATGAAATAAACACATCATTCTTCCAAACATATTTTTCCCTACTTTGGTATTCTCCCCTTGTCTATATAAGTATAAACGTTGGTATTCTCCTCTCCCCCAAAATTATATCTCCCCCTTTGCATAAGCATGTATCTCCCTCTTTAGCTTCGAAGATTTTATATTTATCCCCCTTTGGCATTAATTTCCAAAAAGTTCAGATATAGGGTTAGATACAGGGATTATTGATTAAGCAGGGGTCCTTGAGAACAAGGGTCATAGAATGTAGGATCCATAGAATATGAAAATAATTAGAAAAGTGAGGGAATCATTGAAAGAAATTTCTCTCCCTTTTGCTAAGCTGAGAGTTTGTAGAACTTATCCTCCTTTCAGTTTGGGATCCTTGAATTTATTTCTCCCCATTTTTTATAGGGGATCATCAAAGGATTGAAAATTTCATAGAAGGATCACGAAGATTTACAGATACAAACACAGACTGGAAAACGATATTAAGTCGGTGGCTCCAAGACAAACCAGTCGGTGGCACCGAAATGATGTTATGGAGCTTATCTGCTGAATCGGTATAACTGAGTCCTTTGTATCGAAGGCTCCAAGGCTAAAACGGAAACTTGGCAATGTTTTGGAAACTTGCAAATTTATTTGAAATTTTGTCACAAAGTGTCAAAAGATTTTGCAAGTGAAATGCAAAGAATTTACAAAGAGGTGTCAACTAAAGAAGATTTGAATGGTTCCAAGAAAACTTGCAATATAGAGAATGAACCAAACAAGACTCTTAACTAGATGATGGGCGATGACTAGGTCACCTATATTAGAGTATATTTACTTAGGAGCCAAGCAAGAATACTTGATCATAGGTCATACTCATCGTTAAGCTCAAAATGGGGTTACTATTTTTCGATTAAGCATTGTAATGTTTTCATACCACTTGAGTTGCTTTATCACATGTCTTGGAGTAAAGCCTTTTCAAGGATATGAGTACATACCTTGGAGTGATGTTGATGAGGTAGCTTGTAGGTGAACTTAATGAGGATGATTGAGGGTTATGAAGATCATCTTGAGTTGGGAGAGATCCTTGTTGTTTTCGTTCTCTTTTCACCTACATCGGTTAGTCACGCAAGGAAGAACATGATATATCCAAATGACTAGATATTAATTGTGAGTTGATACTAATTTGGAAATATATGTCAAGGATATGTTTTGTTGTCTTATCCCTTTCATCATCAAAGCGAGATTGTGGATACTTGGTCATGACAAGATTGCTTAGGATATGAGTTGTTGGCAATCTTCTGGAGTGTTGTTCTTACAAGTACCTACAAAAGGGTTAGATGGAAGACAAGGGAGCATAGAATTCCAAGATATATGATATTCAAGATAATGGCATGGAATAGACAATAAATCTCATGCCCTTGCATCCATCTGAGTAGGCTTAGCTCAAGTTTGAAGCATCAATGATGTTCAACTCACCCCTCAAGTGACAAAACATTTTTTAATCAAGAGGCTTAGTAAAGATATCAACCAATTGCTTGTTAGTATGAACATGCTTAAGATTAATATCTCCTTTGGCAACATGATCACGAATGAAATGATGTCGAACTTGAATATGCTTGGTTCGAGAATGTTGCACTAGATTATGACCAATTTTAATAGCACTCTCATTGTCACAAAGTAATGACACATTTTTAACATAGATTCCATAATCTTTAAGCGTTTGTGTCACCCATAATAATTGTGCACAACATGATCCCGCAGCAATATATTCAGCTTCAGTGGTAGATAGAGATACCAAATTTTTTTCTTGAAGGACCAAGACACAAGAGATCTACCAAGAAATTTACATGTACCCGAGGTGGATTTTCTATCTACCTTGTCACCGGCATAGTCCGAGTCGGAGTAGGCAACAAAATTAAAAGAATATCCCTTGGGATACCAAATGCCAATGTTTGGTGTATGTATCAAGTATCTCACAATGCGTTTCACAGCCTTAAGATGACACTCTTTAGGTGCAGCTTGATATTGGGCACACATGCATACACTAAGCATAATATCGGTACGGGAGGCACGTAGATATAGTAATGAACCTATCATTGATCGATAAACCTTTTGATCAACCGGTTCACCCTCCTTAGTGAGATCATCACGTGCGCTAGTGGGCATGGGAGTTTTCATACCTTTGCACTATTGTATGTTGAACTTCTTGATCAAGACCTTGGTGTACTTGGATTGAGAGATGAATATACCTTCTCCCTTTTGTTTGATTTGTAGACCAAGGAAGAATTTCATCTCACACATCATAGACATCTCATACTTCTCTGACATCAACCTTCCAAATTTCTCACTAAATTGTGGGTTAGTAGATCCAAAGATAATACCATCCACATAAATTTGGCACACAAATAATTCACAATTAACTTTATTTGTGAATAAGGTTGCATCAATTTTACCAATTTCAAAACCTTTTTCAATACCAAACTTCTTTAGGCATTTATACCAAGCACGAGGAGCTTGCTTAAGACCATATAAAGCTTTGTGAAGTTTGTAAACGTGGTCAGGTTCCTTAGGATTGACAAAACCAAGAGGTTGCCTAAGATAGACCTCTTCCTCAATATCACCATTTAAGAATGCACTTTTAATGTCCATTATATAAAGCGTGATATCATGGTGATTGGCATAAGCAAGAAGAATTTGAATAACTTCTAGTCTAGCAACGGGGGTATAGGTCCCACCATAGTCCATACCTTCGACTTGCATATATCCCTAGGCTATGAGGCGAGCCTTATTGCGTACGCCTTGACCGTATTCATCTTGCTTGTTCCAAAATACCCATTTCGTGCCGATGATGTTTTCCTCGTCCTTGGGCTTCTCCACGAGTGTCCACACTTTGTTCCTCTGGAAGTTGTGAAGCTGTTTAATGCATAGCGTTCACCCAATCCGCGTCTTCAAGAGCTTGTTCGGCCTTAAAGGGTTCAATGCTAGAGATGAAAGGATAACGCTCACAAAAGTTAGGCAAACAAGTTTTAGAGTGAATGATCCTTCCTATTTGTATTTCACCAAAGATTTGGTTTAGGGGATAGTTCTTGGTCATTTTTGCTCGAACTCGGGGAAGATTTGGCTTGTTAGTTGGTGGAGGTTCTTCTTCATCATCTTATTCATCTCCATTGTTGTCGAAGTGGTCATCTCCTTGAGGTGGTGGTGAAGGAGGTTGTGGTGGATCTTCATGATGTACTTCCTCCACCCCTTCATCTTGTCATGTACTGTTTGTGGATGCTTCATGTTGTTTTGTCGGTAGCCTTGATCCAAAGTAGGAGCTTCCACTTGGGTTGATGAAGTACTTTACTTCACCTCCATGGGATGAATCTTGTCGATGGGCAAATCTTGGATAGCTTCCCAAGGATACTTATCACCTACATCATTTGGCAATTGTTCGACTTGCGAACCATTAGACTCATCAAACTTCACATCTACCGTCTCTTCAACTTTTCGAGTGAAGTTGTTGTAGACACGGTAGGTTGAGAGTTCGATTCATAACCAAGTAGGAAACCTTCATGAGACTTGGGAGAAAATTTAGCATGGCGATGCTTATCAAGAATGTAACACTTGGAACCGAATACCCGAAAGTATCCAACTTGGGGTTTGTTACCGGTGAGAAGCTCGTATGACGTTTTACCGAGAAGCTTGGGCAAGTAGAGTCAGTTTGTGGCATGACATGTTGTTTCCACGGCTTCTGCCCAAAAGTGTCTTGGCGACTTGTATTCGTCAAGCATCGTCCTTGCCATCTCAATGAGGGTTCGGTTCTTTCCCTCAACAACTCCATTTTCCTGAGGCATGTGCGTATCCAAGAACTCATGTGAAATACCTCTTCATCAAGAACGGTATCCACATGGGTGTTCTTGAACTCTGATCCATTATCTCTTCGAACCTTCTTGATATTCACTTCAAATTGATTTTGCGCTTTGTCTGCAAAGTTCTTGAAGATCTTTTGTACCTGCGACTTATCATCAAGAAAGAATACCCACGTAAATCTGGAAAAAATCATCAACTATAACTAGACCATAGAGTTTCCACCAAGGTTCTTGTAAGCATTGGGACCAAAAAGATCCATATGAAGTAACTCGAGTGGTCTGGTAGTGGTCATGATGTTCTTGACCGAATGACTTCCACCAACTTGTTTTCCTTCTTGACAAGCTCTACAAAGCCTATATTTGTCAAAGATGACATCTTTAACACCAAGAATGTGATCGCCCTTGATAAGATTATCTAGACTGTGCATGCCTACATGTCCTAGACTTCTATGCCACAACCAACCTTTAGATGATTTTGCAATAAGAGAAGTACGAGGTTGGGCCTTTTTAGTGAAATCGACAATGTATAGATCACCTCTACGAATACCGGTAAAGACAATTTTATGATTATCAAATCTAAACACTTGGCAATCTACTTTATTAAATAGCACATTAAAACCGAAGTATGCTAGTCTAGATACGGAAAGAAGATTGTAGCCAAGGGATTCAACTAGCATCACATTTTGAATGGAGCTATTATGAGATATGTCCATGTTACCAAGGCCAATTACCTTACCCTTAGAGTTATCTCCAAAGGTCACGTACCTCTCAGGACCTTGATTGGGCATGATCTCTTTAAACATGTCTTTATCACCAGTCATGTGATCCATGCATCCACTGTCGAGAATCCACTCTTTTCCACCGGACATGTAATCCTTGAAGTATCCCATTAGACTTAGATTCTTCATGATCTTTTCATGCTCGATGTCGAACATCTCATCTTCATCATAGTAGCCATGTTCTTCATTGTCATCATTCAGTGGAATCTCCTTGTCATAGAAACCAAGAGACTCGTTAGAATCGTAATCATGACAATGTTCAAGTTTATGAATGTGAATGGCTTCAATAATAATGTTGGTTATAGTTGTGACATCTCCTTTAGCACGCCTAAGATCATGAAACTCAAACAGGCATTTATAAAAGTTTGGATCACTAGGCTTCATTTTGTGAAAACCAAAGTTTTTATGAACAATTTCATCAAGATTACTTAATGTAAGATATGGATATCATTTCTCAAAATCATTCCAAAAAGTATATGCACATGCAAAGTTCTTCAATTGAGAAAGCACAAATCTTGGTAAACTTCTAACAATAAGATTGACAGTTCTAAGGTTACAAATCATGTCATCTTCCTCTTCGTGTGTGGGATGCAATTCATCAATGGGGAGAAAATAGGGATTTTCCATATGTTTTCTCAAATGGAATTTGTTAAATAGATCAATAATGGCATTCCTCCATCAACTATAGTACTCTCCATCAAGAATGGGCACTCTACAATACGAACTCTCCACACTAGACACATCCATCTTCCTCCACGGTGATGAAAACGAAGCAATGGAGACCAATGCTCTGATACCTATTGTGGGATCACTAGAAGAGTATGTCTAGAGGGAGGTGAATAGACTACTAGCAGGAATTTAAAATCTACACAAGGTGCAAAGATAAGTGTTGGCAGATTTTAGCAATTATAGAAAGTCTAGCACACAATACACATGCAAGTCATCAAGTATAGCAGCAGAATGTAAAGACATTGCACATGAAAATAAGGAGTGGAGATAGGGAGATCAAATGCATGAAGGACATGAAGATTTTTCCCATGGTTCCGATAGGTGGTGCTATCGTACGTCCACGTTTGTGGAGACTTCAACCCACGGAGGGTAACAGTCGCGAGAGTCCACGAAGGGCTCCACCCATAAGGGTCCACGAAGGAGCAAACTTGACTATTCCATAACGGCTTCCGTCCACAAAGGACTAGCCTCACTCGGGGTAGATCTTCACGAAGTAGGCATCTCCTTGCCCTTACAAACTTCTTGGTTCACTCCACAACATGAAGTAGGAGACTCCCAAGTGACACCTAACCAATCTAGGAGGCACCACCCTCCCAAAGGTAATAGGCTCGATAATGTTGATGAACTCCTTGCTCTTGTGCTTCAAGATGATAGTCTCCTCAACACACAATCACTCCCTCACAGATTTGGCTATGATGGAAGATATCGATTGGGTGGAAAGCAACTTGGGGAGGCTAGAGATCAAGATTCATAAGGTTGGAATGGAATGCCATGATCTCAACACATGAGTACGTGGCTCTCTCAGAAAATTAGTTGCTATGAGTGGGGATCTATTCTGAGTGCTTCTCTTGCGAGTGAGTGATGGTGGAGGGGTATATATAGGCATCTCCAAAAATCAAACCGTTACACCTAATATGTCCAACTCAGTTACACCTATGTGTTAATCTCGGTGGTACCGAGTTGCCTCAAAGGTAGCAACTTTTGAATCTCGATGAGACCGATACATAAATCTCGATTGCACCGATTAGGTGACCAACGATGAGATTTCCAAACTCGGTGATGCCGATCCAACAAACTCGGTGGGACCAATTTTGTGGATTTGGGCAACAGGAAGTTGGCAACCCAAACTTAGTGGCACCAAACGAGAATCGGTTGCACCGATGGGTTAGGTTTGGCTTGAGTCTGTTTGAGTCTGGGAATCGGTGGCACCGAGTGGGAGTTGTTGAATGCACTGATTTTGGATATTTGGCTTTGGACAGACTTTTGTGGAAGAGCTTGTGGATGTTTTTGGTGACTATCACTTGTGCATGTATGAGCATTTTGTTTACCAACAGTACCTTACCCCCTTTTAATAGTATTGGCTTTCCTATGGACTCAAAGTGATTTCTCACAAAGTAAAATGTAGAGTCCTCTTCCTTGAAGCTTTTCCAATGCTATCTCTTCTCCTTCATCTTCATGGGGATCTCCACACTCCTTTTGCCAACCAATCTCTCTCTATGGACTTCATATCAAATATGCTAGATGAAAGTATTAGTCCAAGAGATAATGTATGTTGTCATGAATTATCAAAACCACCAAGGGAGCATATTGTGCTTTCAGCTGTAACCGAGTGTAGGGCTCCTTCGCGACAGCGTAGCACTTGCTTTGCTTTAGCTTGATGAGCAGCACTCACGAAGTGGCTATCTTCCTCAAGCATCTACGTGAAGCGACCAAGGAAATTGACAAAGAAACTACCCCTGATGAAGATCTCCCGAGTGACATGGACGTCCTCATTAATTGTCCGAGGGATGTTCCACGCTGAGTCCAATCATGGAAGAAATCTACAGCTCGGGCCGGAGCAGATATCACTCTCCCCCTTGTCCGCATGCATTGCACATGCGTGGACGAGGAAAAGATGAAGTCGCTGAAGGTCATCAACGAAAAGAATGCCAAGATTGATGACTTCATGGAGACTTTCATGCTTGAGGCCACTCGGATCGCACAAGTCATTGACTTGGACATCTTCACTGATGCAGCATCTCCACCATCATCTGATTTATCCTCAGACAAAAAATTTAAATACCATTTGCTTCGGTATGCAGAGTGGTTTCTGTATCGATACATTCGTCGTGACTTTGCAGCTCAAGCTATCTGCACTTTTGCTTTGAACTTTGTGACATTTGAATGCCTTTATTTGACCATTTTGGATGCTAGTTTGTTTTTCTATCAAATGCGGACGGTGTCCCTATTCCGTGTAATCTTTAACTTAGGCGACATGGGATCGCAGCTAAGTCCCCGACTGTGGATGATATCCTCACTCAGAATAGTTTTTAACTTAGGCGATATAGGATCGCAGCTAAGCCCCCGAGTGTGGATGATGTCCTCACTCGGAGTAGTTTTTTAACTTAGGCAATATGGGATCACGGCTAAGCCCCCGAGTGTGGATGATGTCCTCACTCAGACTAGTTTTTAACTTAGGCAATATAGGATCATAGCTAAGCCCCCGAGTGTGGGTGATGTCCTCACTCGGAGTAGTTTTTAACTTAGGCGATACAGGATCACAGCTAAGCCCCCGAGTGCGGATGATGTCCTCACTCGGAGTAGTTTTTAATTTAGGCGATACAGGATCGCAGCTAAGCCCCCGAGTGTGGATGATGTCCTCACCCGGAGTAAGTTTTAACTTAGGCGATATGGGATTGCGGCTAAGTCCCCGAGTGCGGACGATGTCCACACTCGGAGTAGTTTTTAACTTAGGCAATATGGGATCGCGTCTAAGTAACCGAGTGCGGGTGTTGTCCTCACTCGGAGAATTTTTTTAATTTAGGTGATATGGGATCCCGTCTAAGCCACTAAGTGTGGATGATGTCCTCACTCGAAGAAGTTTTTAACTTAGGCGATATGGGATCACGACTAAGACCCTGAGTGTGGACGATGTCCTCACTCGGAGTAGTTTTTAACTTAGGCAAAATCAGGTTCGCAGCTATGTCCCCGAGTGTGGATGATGTCCTCACTCGGAGTAGTTTTTAACTTAGGCAAAATCAGGTTCGCAGCTAAGCCCTCGAGTGTGGATGATGTCCTCACTCGGAGTAGTTTTTAACATAGGCAACATCAGGTTCGCAACTAAGCCCCCGAGTGTGGATGATGTCCTCACTCAGAGTAGTTTTCAACTTAGGCAATACAGGATCGCATCTAAGTGAATCAACACACCTAGTGGGGACTGGGAATGGTGAAAACAAACAAAAAACCAAAGTTTTTGACAAAGCGTTGGAAAAGTAAAGACTTCTATTCATCAAATTCACTCAGAAGTGCATTACATGGATGGTAGACTGTTTTAACACTAGGTATAGAACTTGCAGAGCAGATCCGCGTTCCACGCTCGTGGTTCTTCTGAATTGTTGCCAAAGTTGTAAAACCGATAAGCTCCATTGTTCGGGACTTTGGACATCGCGAAAGGCCCCTGCCATGGAGGAGCTAATTTGTGTATCTTCTGTTGATCCAATCGTAGAACGAGGTCACCTTCCTGAAAAGCACGCCTTCTAACTTGTCTATCATAAAGCCGCCTCAAGTCTTCCTAATAAAATGTCGACCTAATTAGGGCTTGCTCTCTTTCTTCTTCCAAGAAGTCGAGGTCATCTTGACGTGCAACTTCAGCTTCGTGTTCATTGTAAAGCTCCACTCGGGGAGCGTTGTGGCAAACACCACTCGGCAAAACAACTTCGGATCCGTATACCACAAAGAAAGGCACTTGGTGGAACAATTCAGGGTTGTCCAAATGCCCCATAGGATAGAAGGTAGTTCCTCAACCCAAGCACCGGTGTCAATCTTCAGTCTCTCATCAATCGGGTTTTCAATCCCTTGAGAATCATCATGTTTGCTCATTCTGCTTGTCCATTCGACTATAGGTGAGCTACAAAAGCATAATTGACCCGAGTGCCTTGAGAGTAATAGAACTCACGGAATCCAACCGAATCAAAATTCTTCCCATTATCTATGATGATGTCGTGAGGGATTCCGAATCTGAATATGATATACCAAATGAAACTGACAGCGGTAGCTGAATCCAAGATTTTGATGGGCTTCACTTTGACCCACTTGGTGAACTTATCCATAGCGACTAGCAGATGGGTAAACCCACTCAACCCAGTGCGCATAGGACCGACCATGTCAAGATCCCAAACAGCAAATGGCCAGGTGAGCGGAATAGTCTTCAGAGCAGATGCTGGCTTGTGTGTCTGGTTCTTATAAGACTGACATCCAACACAAAGATCAACCATGTTTTTCAATGCTGCGTTGGCTCGGGCCCAGTAAAAACCTACACAAAATGCCTTTGCGACCAACGTCCAAGAGGACGCATGGTGGCCACAGGTTCCCAAATGGATCTCGTGCAGGATCTATAACCCTTCCCCTGGGGATATGCATTTCTGAGCTACGCTTGTAGTGCTTTTTCTATATAACTGATCTCCCATCACTTCAAAGGATTTGGATCTTCGTACGATCCGTCGGGCTTCCTCTCATCTTTAGGAAGATCTTGCCGGAGCAAGTATGCTAAATAGAGTTGGGTCCACTCGGAAGTGATCACTAACATCTCTTGGACGAGATTCACCACAGCTGGAATGCCGACTTCAGTTAGATATGAAGGTTCGACTGCTTGCGAGGGCTCTTCAATAAAAGGATCCTCTTTGACCAAATGAGAATGTAGGTATGCAAGGAATACGTCCTTTGGTACAACTCTCCAAGTGGAGCCGGGTTTTTCCAGGTCATCAGATGCCTGATTCTTTGCTCGGGGGATATAATGCAGCACTAATCCTTCAAAATTCTTTTCCAACTTCCGTACTGTATTACAATACCCAGACATCGTAGGACTCCTTTTATCCCATTCCTTCATCACTTGGTTGACTACGAGGTCCGAGTCGCCGAATATCATCAAGTGTCGGATGCTAAGTGCTATAGCCATTCGAAGTCCATACAAGAGGGCTTCATACTCGACCTCGTTATTAGACGAGTCGAAATGGATTTGTACGACGTAGCTCAGTCGGTCTCCTCTGGGCGAAACGAGAACTACTCCAGCTCTAGACCCTTGGAGCATCTTAGATCCATCAAAGAATATGGTCCAATGTTTGGGGATACTCGGCACTGGTTGTTCCTATTCTATCCATTTGGCCAGAAAACCAACAAGAGCTTGCGAATTGATTGCCTTGGCTTCAAATTTGATCTCAAATGGGAGGAGTTCGATTGCCCACTTCGCAACTCGGCCGATGGCATCTCTGTTGTTTAGGATCTTCGAAAGAGGAGCATCGCTAATAACTATGAATGAGTGCTCTTGGAAGTAATGAGCTACCTTCTTCACAGTGAGGTAAATGTCATAAACCAACTTCTGGTAATGAAGATACCTTTGTTTGGAGGGAGTCAAAACTTCTGAAATATAATACATAGGCCTTTGCACCTTGAAATTTTTTCCCGATTCCTCATTCTCCATAGTGAGGACAATGTTAACCACTGGCTAGTAGCGTCTTGGTGGAAAGCAAAGCCTTGAGCTGATCGAATGCGGTTTGTGCTTCGGGGGTCCACTCGAATGTGTCTGACTTTTTCATCAACCGGTAAAGAGGCAAGGCCTTCTCACCAAGACGAGATATGAATCTACTCAGGGCTGCAAGGTCCCCTGTGAGCTTCTGAACATCATGCAAATGAACAGGTTTCATCATTCGGATGATTGCTCTAATTTTATCAGGGTTGGCATCGATCCCTCGTTTGGAAATAAGGAAATCGAGTTGCTTACCTGAAAGGACTTCATATGTGCACTTTGTGTTGGAAATATGCCCTATAGGCAATAATAAATTAGTTATTATCATATTTCCTTCTTCATGATAATCGTTTATTATCCATGCTAGAATTGTATTGATTGGAAACTCAGATACATGTGTGGATACATAGACAACACCATGTCCCTAGTATGCCTCTAATAGACTAGCTCGTTAATCAAAGATGGTCAAGGTTTCCTGGCCATGGACATGAGATGTCATTTGATAACGGGATCACATCATAGGAGAATGATGTGATGGACAAGACCCAAACTATAAACATAGCATATGATCGTGTCAGTTTGTTGCTATAGTTTTCTGCATGTAAAGTATGTGTTCCTATGATCATGAGATCATGCAACTCACTAACACCGGAGGAGTACCTTGTGTGTATCAAATGTCACAACGTAACTGGGTGACTATAAAGGTGCTCTATAGGTATCTCTGAGGGTGTATGTTGGGTTGGCATGGATCAAGACTGGGATTTGTTACTCCGTGTGACAGAGAGGTATCTCAAGGCCCACTCGGTAATATAGCATCACTATTATAAGACTTAAAAGCAATGTGACTAAAGAGTTAGCCATGGGATCTTGTATTACGGAATGAGTAAAGAGACTTGCCCGTAACGAGATTGAACTAGGTATAGAGATACCGACGGTCGAATCTCGGGCAAGTAACATATCGAAGAACAAAGGGAACATCATACAGGATTAACTGAATCCTTGACATAGAGGTTCCATCGATAAAGATCTTCGTAGAATATGTAGGAACCAATATGGGCATCCAGGTCCCGCTATTGGTTATTGATCATAGAGGTGTCTCGGTCATGTCTACATAGTTCTTGAACCCGTTGGGTTTGCAAATTTAACGTTCGGTGACATTTTGGTAGTATTGGGTTATATGTGTTGGTGACCGAAGGTTGTTCGAAGTCCCGAATGAGATCCCGGACGTGACGAGGAACTCTGGAATGGTCCGTAGGGGAAGATCGATATATAGACGAAGGGAATCAAAGTCTGGAAGCATTCCGGGGGTACCGGGTTATGACCGGGAGTACCAAAAGGTGTTTCGGGGGGCACGACAAGTGTTGGGGGTCCTCATGGGCCAAGGGGAGGGGGCACACCACCCCACAAGGGGGCTAGGTGCCACCCAAACCCTAGCCCACTTAGGCCAGGGGTGGGGGAGCCCATCTAAGGGGCTGCCACTAGGTAACTTGGGGGCATGCAACCCTAGGGTTTCCCTAGGGGGCACCCCCCTCTGCCTTGGCTGCCACTCCCTAGATGGGGTCTAGGGCGCCCCACCTCCTCCTCTCCTCCTATATATAGTGGAGGGATAGAGAGGGCAGCCCATCTAAAAAGCCACGTGCTATCCTCTCTCCCTCTAGATAGCCTCTCCTCTAGATCTGTTCGGTACAGCTTAGCAAAGCTCTGCCGGATCTGCTCCACCACCACCGCCACCATGCCGTTGTGCTGTCGGAGAACTCATCTACCTCTCCACCCTTGCTTGCAGTATCAAAGAGGTGGATATCGTCATTGAGCTATACGTGTGCTAAACACGGAGGTGACATCCGTTCGGCGCTAGATCGGAAGGACCGTGACTGGATCGCGGGACGGATCGTGATTGGATCGTGATGGGATCGCGGGACGGCTTGCAATTTGGATCGCAAAGAAGTTTGACTACATCAACTATGTTTATTAACGCTTCCCACTTAGCGATCTACAAGGGTATGTAGATCCACTCTCCCTCTCGTAGATGCTCATCACCATGGATAGATCTTGCATGGGTGTAGGAATTTTTTTGTTTCCCTTGCAACGTTCCCCAATAGTGGTATCATAGCTAGGTCTATGTGTAGATGAGATCATGAGTAGAACACAAAGGAGTTTGTGGGTGTTAATGCTCAGATTGCTTCCTTCCTTGGTCTTTTCTTGATTCAGCGGTATTGTGGGATGAAGCGGCCCGGACCAACCTTACTCGTCCACGTACAAGAGACCGGTTCCATTGACTGACATGTGACTTTGTTGCATAAAGATGGTTGGCGGGTGTCTGTCTCTCCTACTATAGTTGGATCGGATTCGACAAAGGCGGTCCTTGAGAAGGTTGAATACCAATTGGTGTATCACCGTTGTGGTTTTGCATAGGTAAGAATCATTCTGGCTAGATACCCGTAGCAGCGACGTAAAACATGCAACAACAATTAGAGGATGTCTAACTTGTTTTTGCAGGGTATGTTGTGATGTGATATAGGAAATTACATGATGACATATATGTGATGTATGATATGATCATGTTTTGTATAGAATATCGCGACTTGCATGTCGATGAGTACGGCAATCCACATAAGCCATAGGGTTGTCTTTAATTATTGTATGACCTACATGTCAATCATTAAGCACTATGTAATGCTTTACTTTATTGCTAAGTGGTAGCAATAGTAGTAGAAGCATGGTGGGCACGGCAACCCCGATGGAGACAAGTTGATGGAGATCATGGTGTCATGCCGGTGAAGATGGATATCATGCGAGTGCTTTAAGGATGGAGATCAAAAGCACAAGGTCATGGCCATATCATGTCACTTATGATTTGCATGTGATGTAAATCCTTTTATGCACCTTGTTTTTCTTAGGACGACGGTAGCATTATAAGGTGATCCCTCAATTAAATTTAACGATAAATTGTGTTCTCCCTGAGTGTGCACCGTTGCGAAAGTTCATCCTGTTGAGACACCACGTGATGATCCGGTGTGATAGACTCTATGTTCACATACAACGGGTGCAAGCCAGTGTTGCACATGAAGAACACTCGGGTTAAACTTGACGAGCCTAGCATGTACATACATGGCCTCGGAACACAAGAGACCGAAAGGTCGAACATGAGTCATATAGTAGATATGATCAACATGATGATGTTCGCCATTGAAACCACCTCAACTCATGTGATGATCGGACTTGAGTTGGTGAATGTGGATCATGTATCACTCGAATGACCGGAGGGATGTCAATTTGAGTGGGAGTTCTTAAGTAATATTATTAATTGAACTCATTTGTCATGAACATAGTCTAAAGTTGTCTTTACAAAGTTATGTTGTAGATTGATAGCTCGCGATGTAGCTCCCTTGTGTTTTTTAATATGTTCCTAGAGAAAATAGAGTTGAAATATAATGGTAGCAATTATGTGGACTAGGTCCATGATTAGAGGATTGTCCTTAGTTTCTACATAGAAGGCTTATATCCTTGATGCACCGCTCAGTGCACCACCCCCTCAAGTGTCATCCGTAGATGTTGTGAACATCTGATAGGCACGTTCTGAAGACTACTTGATAGTTCAGTGTGTCATGCATTATGGCTTAGAATTGAGGCTCCAAAACATTTTGAACGTCATAGAACATATGAGATGTTCTAAGAGCTGAAATTGGGATCCCAGGCTCGTGCCCGTGTTGAGAGGTATGATACCTCCAACAAGATTCTTTGCCTGCAAGATGAAGGAGAATAGCTCAATCAGTGAGCATGTGCTCAGATTGTTTGGGTGCTATGATCACTTGAATCGAGTGGGAGTTAATCTTTCAGATAAGATAGTTATTAATATAGTTCTCCAAGTCACTGCCACCAAGCTACTGGAGCTTCATCATGAACTATAACATGCCAGGGATGGATAAGATGATCCCTGAGCTGTTCACGATGTTTCACACCGCGAAGGTAGAAATCAAGAAGGAGCATCAAGTGTTGATGGTTAAGTAAAACCACTAGTTTCAAGAAGGGCAAGGGCAAGAATGGAAAAACTTCAGGAATGGCAAGCCAGTTGCCGCTTTAGTGAAGAAACCCAAGGTTGAACCCAAACCCGAGACTAAGTGCTTCTATTATGAGGAGAATGGTCGCTGAAGTGGAACAACCCTAGATACTTGGTAGATAAGAAGGCTGGCAACGTCAACAAAAGTATATTTGATATACGTGTTATTGATGTGTACCTTGCTATTACTCCTAGTAGCACCTGGGTATTAGATACCGGTTCGGTTGCTAAATGTTAGTAACTCGAAATAAAAGCTATGGAATAAAAGGAGGCTAGCTAAGGGTGAGGTGACAATGAGTGTTGGAAGTGTTTCCAAGGTTGATGTGATCACCATCGCACACTCTCTCTACCTTCGGGATTAGTGATGAACCTAAATAAATGTTATTTGGTGTTTACGTTGAGCATGAACATGATTAGATCATTTTTATTGCAATATGGTTATTCATTTAAGTTAGAGAATAATTTTTATTCTGTTTACATGAATAATACCTTCAATGGTGATGCACCCAATGAGAATGGTTTATTGAATCTTGATCGTAGTAATACACATGTTCATAACATTGATGCCAAAAGATACAAAGTTAGTAACGATAGTACCACATACTTGTGGCACTGCCGCTAAATTTCATATTGGTGTAAAGCACACGAAGAAACTCCATGTTGATGGATCTTTGGACTCATTTGATTTTGAATTGGTTGAGGCATGCGGACCATGCCTCTTGGGCAAGATGACTGAAACCCCATTTTATGGTATGATGGAGCAGGGAAGTGACTTCTTGGAAATGATACATGTTGATGTATGCGGTCCAATGAGTGTTGTAGCGTGTGGTGGATATCGTTATTTTCTTACCTTAACTGATGATTTGAGTAGATATGGGCACATTTACTTAATGAAACACAAGTTTGAAACGTTTGAAAAGTTCAATCAAATTCAGAGTGAAGTTTGAGATCATCATGACAAGAAGATAAATATGTCTACGATATGATCATGGAGGTGAATATCTGAGTTACAAGTTTGGTATACAACTTAAGACAATGTGGAAGTTGTTTCACAACTCATGCCACCTAGAACAACATAGTGTGATGGTGTGTCTGAATGTCATAGTCGTGCTCTATTGGATATGGTGCATACTATGATGTCTCTTATCATTTTTTCCACTATTATTTTGAGGTTATGCATTAGAGACAACTACATTCACTTGAAATAGGGTGCCATCTAAACCTAAGCTGTCATTTCTCAGAGTTTGGGAATGCAACGCTTATGTCTGATGAGCTCGAACCCAAAACGGAAAGGTCCATCTTCATAGGATACCCTAAGGTAATAGTTGGGTATACCTTCTATCTCAGGTCCGAGGGCAAAAGTGTTTGTTGCTAAAAATGGGTCCTTTCTCCAGAAAGAGTTTCTCTCGAAAGAATTGAGTGGGAGGAAGATAGAAATTGATGAGGTTGTTGAACCTTTGTTTCAACCAGAGAGTAGCACAGCGCAGAAAGATGTTTCTTTGGAACCTATATCAGTTGAAGAGGAAGTTGATGATCATGAAGCTCTGGATCAAGTTACTATCAAACCTCGTAGGTCGACAAGGATGCGTACTACTCCTGAGTGGTACGACAACCCTATCTTGGAGGTCATGTTGTTGGACAACGAAGAACCTACAAACTATGGGGAAGCGATGATGGGCCTAGATTCCAACAAATGGTTAGAGTCCATGAAATCCGAGAAAGGATCCATGTATGAAAACCAAGTATGGACTTTGGTAGACGTGCCCGTTGAACGGAAGGTCGTTGAGTACAAATGGACCTTTAAGATGAAGACAGACGCTGATGGTGAATGCCACCATTTATTAAGCTTGACTTGTCGCAAAGAAGTTCTCGCCAAGTTCAAGGAGTTGACTGCGATGAGACTTTCTCACCCGTAGTGAAGCTAAAAGTTTGTTGAAATTATGTTAGCAATTGCTGCATTTTTTGATTATGAAATTTGGCAGATGGATGTCAAAACATACTTTCCTTAACGGTTTCTGTGAGGAAAGGTTGTATGTGATACAACCAGAAAGTTTTGTCACTCCTAAGGATGCTAAAAGGTGTGCAAGCTCTAGCAATCCTTCTATGGGCGGGAGCGAACATCTCGGAGTTGGAATATATGCTTTGATGAGGTGATCAAAGTTTTTGAGTTTGTACAAAGTTTATGAGAAACTTGTATTTGCAAGAAAGTGAGTGGGAGCACTATAGAATTTCTGATAAGCATATGTGGATGACATATTGTTGATCAGAAATGATGTAGAATTTCTGGAAAGCATAAAGGGTTGTTTGAAAGGTGTTTTTCAAAGGAAGACCTATATAAAGCTACTTAATTGTTGGGCATCAAGATCTATAGAGATAGATCAAGACGCTCGATGAGACTTTCAATGGTACATACCTTGAATTTTTTTGAAAGAGTTCAAAATGGATCAGTCAGAGAAGTAGTTTTGCCTGATTTGTAAGATGTGAAGTTGAGTAAGACTCAAAGCTCTACCACGGTGGAAGAAAGAGAAAGGAGGAAGGTCGTCACCTATGCCTTATCCATAGGCTCTATATAGTATACCATGTTGTGTACCGCACCTGTGTGTGGCTTGTCATGAGTTTGTCAAGGGGTACAAGAGTGATCCAGGAGTGGATCACTGGACAACGGTCAAAGTTATCCTTAATAACTAGAGGACTAACAAAATATTTCTCGATTATGGAGGTGATAAATAGTTCGTCGTCAAGGGCTAAATCCATGCAAGCTTTAACACCAATACGGATAACTCTTAGTAGCAATCCGGATACGTATAGTGGAGTAGCCATTTCGAATAGCTCCAAGTAGAGCGTGGTAGAAGTGTCTACAATATGACATAGAGATTTGCAAAGTACACACGGATCTGAATGTTGCAGACCCATTGACTAAAACCTCTTTCACATGCAAAACATGATCGAACCCCAGAACTCATTGGGTGTCACATTCATAACAAATCACATAACGACATTAGCTAGATTATTGACTCTAGTGCAAGTGGGAGACTATTGGAAATATGCCCTAGAGACAATAATAAATTAGTTATTATCATATTTCCTTGATCATGATAATCATTTATTATCCATGCTAGAATTGTATTGATCGGAAACTTAGATACATGTGTGGATACATAGATAACACCATGTCCCTAGTATGCCTCTAATAGACTAGCTCGTTAATCAAAGATGGTCAAGGTTTCCTGGCCATGGACATGAGATGTCATTTGATAACGGGATCACATCATTAGTAGAATGGTGTGATGGACAAGACCCAAACTATAAACATAGCATATGATCATGTCAATTTATTGCTATAGTTTTCTGCATGTCAAGAGTCTGTTCCTATGACCATGAGATCATGCAACTCACTGACACTGCAGGAGTACCTTGTGTGTATCAAATGCCGCAACATAACTGGGTGACTATAAAGGTGCTCTATAGGTATCTCCGAGCGTGTCTGTTGGGTTGGCATGGATCAAGACTAGGACTTGTTACTCCGTGTGATGGAGAGATGTCTCAGGGCCCACTCGGTAATACAACATCACTATAAGCCTTGCAAGCAATGTGACTAAAGAGTTAGCCACGGGATCTTGTATTACAGAATGAGTAAAGAGACTTGTCGGTAACAAGATTGAACTAGGTATAGAGATACCTACGATCGAATCTCGGGCAAGTAACATACTGAAGAACAAAGGGAACATCATATGGGATTAACTGAATCCTTGACATATAAGTTCAACCGATAAAGATCTTCGTAGAATATGTAGGAACCAATATGGGCATCCAGGTCCCGCTATTGGTTATTGACCGTAGAGGTGTCTCGAACATGTCTACATAGTTCTCGAACCCACACGGTCTGCACACTTACGTTCGGTGACATTTCGCTAGAATTGAGTTATATGTGTTGGTGACCGAAGGTTGTTCGGAATCCCGCATGAGATCGCAGGTGTGACGAGGAACTCTGGAATGGTCCGGAGGTGAAGATCGATATATAGGACGAAGGGAATCAGAGTCCAGAAGCGTTCCGGGGGTACCGGGTTATGACCGGGAGTATCAAAAGGTGTTTCGGGGGCCGACAAGTGTTGGGGGGGCTCATGGGCCAAGGGGAGGGGGAACACCATCCCACAAGGGGGTTGGGCGCCACCCAAACCCTATCCCACTTTGGCCAAGGGTGGGGGAGCCCATGTAAGGGGTTGCCCCTAGGTAACTTGGGGGCCAAGCCACCCTAGGGTTTCCCTAGGGGGTGCCCCCCTCTCTGCCTTGGTCGCCACTCCCTAGATGGGCCCCCACCTCCTCCTCTCCTCCTATATATAGTGTAGGGAGAGATAGGGCAGCCCACCTGAAAAGCCACATGCTGCCCTCTCTCCCTCTAGATAGCTTCTCCTCTATATTTGTTTGGTACGACTTAGCGAAGCTCTGCGGGATCAGCTCCACCACCACCGCCACCACGCTATTGTACTGCCATAGAACTCATCTACCTCTCCACTCTCGCTTGCTAGATCAAGGAGGTGGATATCGTCATCGAGCTGTACGTGTGCTAAACGCAAAGGTGTCGTCCGTTCGACGCTAGATCAGAAGGACCGTGATTGGATCGCGGGACGGATCGTGATTGGATCGCAGGACGGCTTGCGATTTAGATTGCGAAGACGTTTGACTACATTAATCACATTTCTTAACGCTTCCCTCTTAGCGATCTACAAGGGTATGTAGAACCACTCTCCCTCTTGTAGATGTTAATCACCATCGATAGATCTTACATGTCGTAGGAAATTTTTGTTTCCCTTGCAACGTTCCCCAACACTTTGCAGGGTTGATTTTTATTTGCTAGCGACGGAGGTTTGTGAAGGTTTCGGCGAGGTCAGCCAGGAGGTCGGAACCTTTCCTAGAATTCACAACGATGTCATCCATGTAAGCTTCTACATTTCGATTGATTTGTTCTTGCAAGCATTTCTGAATCGTGCGCATAAAAGTTGCCCCAGCATTCTTGTGACCGAATGGCATAGTGATTTAGCAGAAACACCCGAGTGGGGCGATGAAAGTTGTTTTTATTTCATCTGGTCCATACATTCAGATTTGATGGTACCCAGAGTATGCATCTAAGAATGACAGGCGTTCGCATCCGGAGGTCGAATCACTATCTGATCTATGCGGGGAAGGGGAAAGTGGTCTTCCGTGCAGGCCCGATTGATGAGGGTTATGTACCTGACGAAATACATGTTGCTGCTGCCATCTGAGAACCAGAGGAAGGTGTCATGGTTTGGTATGCCAAATACGGAGCGACGGACCATGTCACTAGCGAGCTAGAGAAGCTTGCTGCAAGGGAGAAATACTACGGCGATGATCAAATTCACACCGCAAGTGGTGGGGGTATGAATATTTATCAGATAGGTCAAGCACTAATTAGTTCCTCTAATTCCAAACATGATGTTGTGTTAAAAGATGTCCTTCATGTTCCACAAGCTGATAAAAACCTTGCATCTATGTCTCGCTTAACTGTCGATAATGATGTTTTCTTTGAAACTCACCCCAAATATTTTCTTATCAAGGATCGGGCAACGAGGGAACTCATCCATCACGATAGATGCATTGGAGGTCTCTACCCCATCACATCTGGTGCATTCACTCGTCGTCGTCATCACCAAGTTCATTCTGTCGTCAAGCCTTCCTTGGCAAGATGGCTTCAAAGATTAGGTCATCCATCTTCTGTCATAGTTAAGCAAGTAGTGAATAATAGAAATCTCTTATTGTCTCACAGTCAGGTTGAAGAATCAGTTTGTGATGCTTGTCAATGTGCCAAAAGTCACCAACTTCCTTATCCTAGATCAACAAGTGTATCTCATGCTCCTTTAGAGCTTATTTTTAGGGATGCATGGGGCCATGCAAGAGATTCTTTTGGAAGAAAGAAATATTATGTTAGCTTTATTGATGATTATAGTAAATTCACTTGGATATACTTGCTTAAGTACAAATTTGAGGGTTTTTTCTGTCTTTCAAGAATTCCAAAAGCTTGTTGAACGATAGTTTGACAGAAAAATTCTCACGGTCCAAAGTGACAAGGGAGGAGAATATGAAAATCTCAATTCTTTCTTTTGTGACATAGGCATAGAACATCATGTGTCGTGTCCCCGTGCACACCAACAAAATGGCTCCGTCGAACGAAAACATCGTCATATCGTTGAATTAGGACTCTCCCTTCTTGCTCATACATCCATGCCACTTAAGTATTGGGATGAAGTTGTTATCACGGCTACATATCTTATCAATCGTATACCAAGAAAAGTGATTGGTAATTCCACACCTTAGGAAGATTGTTCAACAAAAAAAACCTGACTACAATGCTCTCAAGATTTTTGGTTGTGCTTGTTATCCCAATCTTCGTCCATACAATCGCCACAAGCTTGAGGTTTGTTCCACTCAATGCGTCTTTCTTGGTTATAGCAACCTCCATAAGGGATATAAGAGCCTCGAAACTTCAACTGGTCACATTTATATTTCTCGTGCGTTGTTTTGGTGAAACTATATTCCCTTTCAAAAAAATTCATCCTAATGTTGGGGCTCTCTTACATGCTGAAATAGCACTCCTTCCAGAATCTTTACCTAATACAGATCACAGGGGCAAACTAACTAAGGCTGATCATGTGATTAGTTCAAATGAAAAAGAATTTTTTTATGTTGTTGATGAATGTGCAGAAACTGGGCGTCATTTTATGTGTAAAGAACCAGCCAGAATCAGCGGCAGATCCGAGGCTGATCCACCTGCATCTGACAGCAGCCGATCCAAGGAAAATCTTGCAGGAGCCAAACATGCAGCACATCGCCCTGTAGTTCCAGAAGTGACGGTGGCCGACATGGGTCCCAGCGCTCCGATTGGTGGATCCTCGCATGCCTCTCCTCGATCCCCGCCTATGTATCGCTCCATGGACGAGGGCAATAGGCGGTCAGGGGACCAGGTGACCGAGGTAGGTCCCGTTCTCAACCCATCATGCGCTCCCAGTGGTGATAAAATTCCCATGCAGATCTTTTCTCCACTTCTAAGGCCGGAGATTCCCGAAGAGCAAGCGGGGTTGTCTACGGCTGATGCTGATCTCTCAAGATCTTTTGCGGTGGAAGAATCAAGGGAGATCCTGTTGTGGTCGGATCTTCTATGACAACATCTCGTGATGTACCAGCTATATCCTCACGTATTACTAGGTCAAAAGCAGGTGTGTTTAAACCAAAGGAATACAAGGCTAGTACAATAAGTTATGACAAGGTCAAGCATCATTTTCTTACTAGCACTGGTGAACCTATTAGTTTATATGATGCACTTGCTCATGAGAAATGGAAAAAAGGCAATGGATGATGAATATCATGCACTCATGAAGAATAAAACTTGGCATCTAGTACCACCAGGAAAGAGTAAGAATATTATTGATTGTAAGTGGGTTTACAATATTTAAAAGAAAGTCTGATGGAAATATTGACAAATACACAGCCAGATTAGTTGCAAAAGGATTCAGACAAAGGTTTGGCATTGACTATGAAGATACCTTTAGTCTAGTTGTGAAATCTGCTACTATTAGACTTGCATTGTCAATTGCTATTTCCAAGGGCTGGAGTCTGAGATAGCTAGATGTACAGAATGGGTTTCTTCATGGTGTACTAGAGGAAGAAGTGTTCATGCGGCAGCCACCGGGTTATGAAAACAAAAGTAAGCCATATTATGTTTGTAAATTGGATAAAGCCTTATGTGAATTGAAACAAGCACCAAGGGCATGGTATTCCAGGTTGAGTACACAGTTACAACAACTTGGGTTTACTCCATCCAAGGCAGATACTTCTTTGTTCTTTTACAAAAAAGGCAACACTACTATATTTATACTTATCTATGTTGATGATATAATTGTTGCTAGCTCTAGTCCAGATGCTACTAAATGCTTGCTAAAGGATTTAAAATTGGAGTTTGCACTCAAGGATTTGGGAGATCTTCATTGTTTCCTCGGCATAGAAGTCAAACAGGTAAAAGATGGCATACTTCTTACACAAGGAAAATGCACTTCTGATATACTCGGGAGGGTAGGAATCGAGCATTGTAAACCTGTCAGTACACCAATTTCAACTTCTGAAAAACTCACAATTGAGAGTGGAGAGACACTGGGTTCTGAGGATGCAACAAATTATAGAAGCATTGTAGGTGCATTACAATATCGGACTCTTACACGTCCTGATATTTCTTATTCTGTAAACAAGGTCTGTCAATACTTGCATGCTCCTAGTACATCTCATTGGACTGCAGCTAAGAGAATTTTAAGGTATCTAAAGTTTACAAAAGTAATTGGGCTCCATATTGTTAAGTCTCCATCTATGCTTGTCACTGCCTATTCTGATGCAGATTAGGCAGGCTGCCCAGATGATAGAAGGTCTACTAGTGGCTTTGCTATTTTCTTGGGATCTAACCTTGTGTTATGCAAGAAAACATGTCACTGTCTCAAGGTCAAGTACTTATGCTGAATATAAAGCCTTGGCAAATGCTACAGCTGAAGTAATATGGATTCAAATCTTACTCACTAAACTTGGGATTAAAACTCCACAGGCTGCGAGATTGTGGTGTGATAATTTAGGAGCAACTTATCTCTCAGCAAATCTTGTTTTTCATGCACGTACAAAGAACATTTAAGTTGACTTTTATTTTGTCAGAGAAAGGGTAGCAGGGAAGCTACTTGACATTCAGTTTATACCCACTGGAGATCAGCTTGCCGATGGTTTTACTAAACCTCTCACTATGAGAAGGTTAGATGAATTCAAGCACAATCTAAATCTTGACAGAATCTCTGAAGGTTTAGATTGAGGGGGGATGTTAGAATAGATGAGTTATATTCAAATAGGAGTAGTGTTTAAACTTGTAATCTTTCTCTATCTCCTCTTCGGTTACAACTCATCCCTACCGATCTCCTGTATACCGATCTATCGATCGTTTTCTCTTGTACTCCACGGCATTGCCTCTTTATATACAAACACGGCCCTAGCAACAGGTTCAATGCTTCCACAATAACTTTCAGGACCCCCCCAAAAAAACAAGCCTCGGCGATTATCTCGTGGTATCTTCCCCAAAAGGGGGGCCAGCCTCCAGTGCTCCAGATCGTCGCTGATGGCTCTATAATAGCCCAAGTGCCCCCCTTGCCATTTATGGTCATGTACCCATATGAACCTCTATCTTTGCCATCTGCTTGGAATGAATTACCATTTTTCTTCATTGCCATTTCCATCTCATGCATCATGCATCATGCCATCATGCTCACCATATCAATTGCATAATTATTGTTGCCTTGGTTGTGCTTGTGAAGTGTTGTGATGTGAGGTGTGTATGTGGATAAGTGCATGTGCCTTGTTGGAGTGTTACTCTAGTTCCTCCCATTCCAAAACTATTCCATCTCTCTCTTTATCCAAATTTACAACTTGCTATTTTTTGCTTGCTGTTTCCCCTTGTTTATAATGTTGGTCATCTTCTAAATATTCTACTAAGTTTTCTAGAGTAGTCCTTCTGCCATGGTTGGGGTTTTTTCCCTTTCAAATAATTTTGAAACCATGCCTAGTTTAATACTAGGTAAAATATTTGCTTGATCTAAAAATGCCCTAACCATTTTTATTAAATGGCATGCATTTTTGTGAGCTCAAAAGTATTTATTTTATTTTGCGGAAGACCCTTCCTTTTCTATTGTGGATTTTTGTTGTGGGCTTTTTATTTTAAAAGAAAAACCTCCCTGTTGTTTTTCCCTGTGAGAGAGAGCGCTACCTGGGCCTTCCAGTCCCCGCGGCCCAGCTTGCCCCTCCCCGAGCGGACTCGGCCCTCTTAGAGGACGGACACCTGCTCCCGTTGCTGCTTTTCGTCAGTGTCAGAGTGCGTGTGAGAGAGAGAGCGCCGCCAT
The DNA here is from genome assembly GCA_022496015.1 of Hordeum marinum. NCBI lineage: Eukaryota > Viridiplantae > Streptophyta > Magnoliopsida > Poales > Poaceae > Hordeum > Hordeum marinum. The sequence continues at coordinate 187,301,852 of CM039677.1, read as the reverse complement.
GGCGCGAACGTCGAGACGACATTAGGATCCAAGCCCCCTTTTAAACCTACCGGTGCGCGAGCCTAGGGTTTCCTCTCCCCTTTCCTCCCTTCTCCTTCCCCCGCCGCCGCATGTAAGCTTCTCCCCAAGCTTCGTCGTCGCCATGCCCTCGGTGCTCCCGCAGAGCTCTGCTCGTGCCCGGACGTAGCAGTCCTCACTGCTTCTCCATCGACCTGGTGCACGGGAAGGCCTTTCCTCGTGCTCCTCTTCTTCCTCGACGTCTAGGAGGGACTCCAAGGCCAAGCAGCTCGTCGCTTCTTCCTCGTTGTTCGGATCAGGGGCTCGCTGGTGTCCCTCATCGTGTCCTCTTCAACCTATAGCGTCCGTGGCCCCGTCTTCATGTCTTAGGTAGGAGAGCTACTCTCCGCGCCTGGTCCATTTCCTCTCCTTCATCCCTAGGCCGCTGTAGCCATCGCCGTGGTTCTATCGTGCGCGCGCTTCTGGAGCTCTGCAAAGTCTAGGGTTTCAGATGAGTCCCCGTTGCTTGGCTTGTGCGTGTGCGTGCCCTGCGCGTGCAATAATTCTCCCTTGCGCCGCCCCCTCTTCGCTCGTGCTTCGCCTCGCCTCTGCCCGCATCGCCATGGCCCCGAGCCGAGCATCAGCTCGAGCTCGAGCGCCTCCTCTGCCACAGCGCGTCGTAGTTTAGCCGCAGGGATGGACTCCCCGCTGACTCGGCAGCCCCCGCTGTGTCCGCCACCTCTGATGGTCACCTGATAGCTCGCCGGCGTCTCCCTCTGTTTCTGTCGCTGGTGGAGCAGAGCGGGCGAAGGGAACTGTCCAAAAGGACAGAGTTTTCCCCTATGTTCAGAGAAGAGCGTGTAGTAGAGTGGTCGTTCGACCTGGGGATGACCAGCAGGTCGCGGGATCCCCCCCCCCCGCACCCCCTTTTTTCTTTTTTTGTGAGTGTGTGGGTGGGCGCCTGTGGATCTCGTGTGGCTACACCGGATCTGGTGAGGATTGTGTGTGTGTATGTGTGTGCCGGCGTGTGTGTGGCTGAGGGTGGGATCTGATGTGGCAGGCAGATCCCAAGTGAGTTGTGTGTGCCTTGTGTGTGTGTGTTGTGTGTGTATGACAGTGGGCCCATGGCCCACTTGTCATCCATATAGAGGGGCCCTGGTGTCTATGCCAGGTGGGACCCCTCCTAACTTATTTGTTTCATTTGTTTTATTGTTTTATTGTGTTTTAATTAGATTTCCATTTCTGGTAAAATTACCATTTCTGGACATGAGCATAATTGGATATGAGCATATATGGCAAGTTTTAACTTACGAGTGTTGGCATGTTTCTTTCGAGAATGGTTTTGGGAGTTTTTTCATAAGCAAAGATATGAGTGGGATACATGGAATTAGGGTAGAAATTCCCAATGAATCCATTGGTGCAATTGGTTTGGTCATTTGAGCAAGTTTAACAAAATGTCATTTTTGTCCCAATATGCCATTTTGTCATTTTAGTTAGAATTAGTCCATGCATGCTTTGATATTGGTGTCAACATGGAAGTGGTAGTGTTTCATGAGTATTATGCCATGGTATTTTTTTTTGACATTATAATCTTGCACATGAGTGGGAACCTTGCTCCAAAATGGCTATTAAAATGTTGTTGTTTTCAACATGCTAAATATTTTCAAGTCTGAGAATCTGTTAATATTTTTATGCCATGTTAAGTGGATGCTACCAAGTGATATGTTGTGTTTTAGCTCAAGCTCAGTGCTAGTGTTTTGAAGTTTATGTTGCCCCCTACCATCCTCTTAATTTTCATGCCATGAAGTGGTCTCAAGCATCATTATTTTCTGCTGTCAACTTGTTATCAGCTTAACTCAGATGCCAAAAACTGTGATTTTCACTAAGTCCCTAGAATCTGTTTCATCATGCCATCTTGTGAGCTTCATGCTTAGTGATATGTGCTTCCTTTCCAGTTTGTGTAGTGGGATGATTTAACCATTATGTTATGTAGTTTCTGTGAATGCTTTGTTTGAGGTTGGAAACATCATGTAGCTCTATATAATCGTTGTGGAAGTTGCTATGTTGCTGTTTTGGGACAAATTGTGTGTGTTAGTGTTTTGTGACTTGTGGGAGCTATGCTCCATTGTTTTGCTTGACCTTTGGACCAATTATGGTTGGTTTTTGATTTCCTAACCAGTGGCTACCTTGGAATACCAAGGAATAGCACATGGTCTTCCATGTCTTGTATTTTGCCTTCGTACCTTGTTGTGAGCGTAGCGTGAGATCCGTTACTCCGTTTCCTACGTTCTACATATGCATTTGCATCGATTTTGCATGAAGCATCTATATTTGCCATGATCATGCATATTCAAACAACTTAACATGGGGTTCTGCCCAGAATTGTAACTTAACTATTGCTTAAGAAACATGACTAGCTTAGGATTGACATGTTAAATACTTCAAATGAATCATGCATCATCTTGTTTGTGCATTGCACCTTGGTTGGTTGTTTATTGTTTCTATTTCTCTTGGGTAGACGCGAGTGTTGAACCTGAGTACAAGGATCCAGGAGAGTACCACAACGAGGACCCCGCTCTTTGTCCCTTTGAAGAACCAATGGGCAAGATGATCATACCCGTATCCCGACACTATTTTTGCTTTGCTAGATGTCTCGCTCTTATCATTACATATGTGTTACCTACCACTTGAATGTCAAGACTCCTACATTGCCATGATAGCCTCTAACGCCTCTACATCCTAGCAAACCTTGTTTGGCTACGTTACCGCTGCTCAGCCCCTCTTGTAGCGTTCTTAGTTGCAGGTGCAGGTTGTTTCCATGTGATAACATGGATATCTGGAGATATCACAATATTTACTGCTATTTAATTTAATGCACATATATATCTTGGTATGGTGGAAGGCTTGGCCTTTTACTCGGTGTTTTGTTCCACTATTACCGCCATAGTTACTTGTTACCGGTGTTATGTTTCTATATTTTGCGCTCCTAACATGCTCGGGGTTGTTATGGGGACCCCTTGATTATTCGTTTGAGATTAAAACTTGTCTGGCAAGACCCAATAGTAGAAGTATTTGCTTAAACAACTTAATAAAATGGCATACGGCTTTGCAACCCCATGGATAATTAATCAACAACCCGGGCCAGTGCTCCTCATGAGTGTTGGTCCAAACTAGAGCACTGTGAGGGGCCAACCCGAGGCAACTCGGGAGATTTCTATCAGGCCACCGTACGCGTAGCTTATCCGTCGTGTCATGAGAATGAGATACGCGGCTCTTATCGGGTTCGTCGACACGTCGGGTGGTCTTGCTAGACTTGTTTTACCTTTCTAGAATGGCTTGCATGAGGAACTCTGATCTTCTTCGAGCTATCTCGAGGTGTCGGTTTTGTCTTTGGAATTGCCTAGGATGATCACAAGATCCGTGGTCGAGGTTATTCCCATGGAGTGTGGTTAATTTATGATGGATTAGTTGGAGCACCCCTGCAGGGTTAAATCTTTCGGAAATCCGTGCCCGTGGTTATGTTGGCAACTTGGATATTTTGTTAAACTCCCGGTTATAGTTAACTTTAAGTAAACTCCAATAAAATACACCAACTGTGTGAGTAACCGTGATCGTCTCTACTCGTGAACATGAACCGAGAGAGAACACAGTAGGGTTATGTTTGACGTAAGTAGGTGTTCAGGATCACTCAGAGATCATGGTAGAACTCGATCGTGTTACGTAGTCCACCATATTTACATTCATGTTCCTATAAGTTAGTCACCATACAATGTTTAGTGCTGCTGCAAACTCAACACTTACCCTCATCCAACCCAATAAGCTTGAATAGTCTCGGTACCCGGTTGCAAGATTGTTGAGTCCCGTGGCTCATAGATTACTACAACAAATACAGGTGCATGTGCAGATGAGACCGTGCCAGATGATGTGACGCAGCTCCAGTGGGAGTATGACGAGGAACGTGGCAGAATGTACGTCACATATCCACACGAGTAGAAAGGGACTTGGTCGTGATCTTCAAGGCTAGCAAGACAGTTTCATTGCTTCTTTTCTCGTTTGTTTTCGTCCGTAGACGGACCCTATCTTTTGTATGATGTTTGAATAAACTGTGTGGATTTGTAATTTAGCATGTGGCGAGTGTAAGCTAACTCATATACTCCTCTCTTCATACATGTATGCGATGATACTGTACTTGCGAAACGACTAGATGCGGTTCTATCCCTGTCGAGGCCCCGTGCCTAAATATGGACAGGCGCGCATCTTCGACGTTTCTAGGGGGAGGGGGTGCAAACCTTCCAAACGACTATTTGATGCCTGAGGGACATTGTGTTTTTGTGGGCCGAGTATTTTTCATAGAAAGAGTGTCCATGTGGAAGTAGCATATGTGTCATCCGTAAGCAGCGAGAGATGATACCTACTAATCCCATGGTATATATGTTGAGCTTTTGGATAGAAAGCGTGCAAATCATTGAGATTGTGCCAAGATGAGGTAGTGGGATCGATTGGTTGGCGCCGGACAGGGCACAGCCTCCGTTCCACTTTAGTCTCTATATCGGCCGACTTAATTAATAATGCTGATTTTCTTTTGTGTGATTCAATCTCTTTCACTGTTTATATCACTCATTTCTTTAAGAAAGGGAAAAAGGAGAGAGCCTAATGTTCCGTTCATGTGCTGTGGCCTGTGTATCTGCCTAGAGAAGGAAACAGGATTTTGTGCAACCCCGTGTTCTCTTCTGTGTAGTGTATGTACCAATTGGAGAGACGAAAGTGAGAATGCCAGAGATAGTACTGTTTTCCATGTTTGCAATCCACTTGTTCGATATGAACTTATTCCTGTCTTTCTAGGATCTGTTCCAAAGGAAGTCTCATCATTATGAGAATCAATGAAAAGACTTTGCGCCAATATTCGATGGCCGTCATTGGGCTTCGTTGAATTATGCTTGTCTTGTACAATGGAAAAACTGCTTCTTGGTTGCCAGCCAGCCTGTCCAAGAATTGACAACCTGAAAATGTAAACGTACCTCCCTTCGTACTGATGTTCAGGAATTTGCTTCTCCTGTAGAACACGTGGCCTCACACGAAATTTCTAATTAAATCTAACCCCATTATTTTTTAAGGGTGGGTGGGTGGGTGTTAGACTTGTCACGGAGTACAACTCCGCTTTACCTAGCACAAGTTAAAACATCCATGTCATGTCGCAATCCACGGAACGGAGCAGTAAGGTAATCAAATCGAGTTTTGTATATTTGCCACCATTAATTAATTACATCGAGTCACACCCTCGTGATCAAAACCATCGAATATTTCTGAATTTATCATACCATTATTATGGCTAATGCTTCTACTCCATTAAGAACATCTTCAACGGTGACCCGCAAACCGTTCGATGCGGTCCAGACGTACTTTCTTTCATAAAATGGAAACAAAGATGAGTACGGAGAGGCTTTGCGGGCGTCCGGACCGTCCCCAAGCCACGTCTGACGGTCCTAGCCCATCCCAACACCTCCATCCGTCTCTCCCGCGCTTTCCTTCCAATGCACGAGCCGCTTACTACGTCGTATTCATGCCGGCCCAGAGCACACAACGGACGACATTGATGTCGCGATGGGACGTGATCGGAGGAAGGGCAGCGCTGGCCGACGCTACCTCTTGCGAGCCGTCGCTTCAATGTGGAAGCATTGAAGCGGCTAACCGGCCCTTCACATGGCCTGGTCGCAGCTATTTAAGCCGTGCTCTAGCGTCGTCAAAATCACAATCTATCCTATCTTCCTCCTTCTCCTTCATTGTCCATGCCCATCTTCCTCCACAACTTCGGCGATAGGCAAGTCTTGGGCCCTGGCGTAGGCAGATGGTGGTTCCAGGAGACTCCGACGGATCATGGTGATGCCACCCTCAAACTCTCGGGTTGTCGTTCTCATCAACGGGCGGCTCCTCGAGGAAGGCGGAGATCGTCATCTCCTCCGGCAACGAGGAGGACCAGCCGACGATGGTGGACCAGGTGTATGCCGCCACCGATGCGGAGCACGAGCAGCAGATAGGTTGATGCTCTGTCGCTCTGTGCTCCACTTGAACGGTCTGGCTCCGCCACCGGAGACACTCCTCCCCATGAAGCCGGAGCCGACATCCCCTACACACTCTATGTCGCGCAACCACAACGTCCAAATACAGGTGCATGTGCAGATGAGACCGTGCCAGATGATGTGACGCAGCTCTAGTGGGAGTATGACGAGGAACGTGGCAGAATGTACGTCACATATCCACACGAGTAGAGAGGGACTTGGTCGTGATCTTCAAGGCTAGAAAGACAGTTTCATTGCTTCTTTTCTCGTTTGTTTTCGTCCGTAGACGGACCCTATCTTTTGTATGATGTTTGAATAAACTGTGTGGATTTGTAATTTAGCATGTGGCGAGTGTAAGCCAACTCATATACTCCTCTCTTCATACATGTATGCGATGATACTGTACTTGCGAAACGACTAGATGCGCCTCTATCCCTTTCGAGGCCCCCGTGCCTAAATATGGATAGGCGCGCATCTTGGGCGTTACAAGTTGGTATCAGAGCCATACGACCATAGGAGCCCTTTGCTTGATCGAACTTGGCCAAGTCGAGTCTAGTTATATCGGAGAGTTGGTTTCTTTTTACTCCTCTTCTATACTCTGGTGAGGTATTCGACTTAGGAATGTTGATTCTACTCCTCTTCTCACTCAAAAATTTGTTAGTATCACGCGGGTATACTAGAAACTATACGATACTGTTGTGACGGAGTTCTGTCTTGGTGCCTCCTGTCTGACTTGATTTCTTCCGAGGAGTTGAGCTCCAGGGAATTCTTGGACATCGTTATCAATCGGGTTCCTTAGTATCTCAAGACGGAGGGTGTTCGGAATTGCTTCAATACTTTTCATGGTGAGATAAGGTCGGAGTCACCCAGTACTGGGGAGGCATCCGGGGTACCACCATGGTTAGTATCGTTGTGCTTTTGAGGATCCAAGGTAGATGGATTTCCGAAGCCTCTGGTTATGTGTTGAAGGATGGATACAGTTGGGTGTAGGCTTGTTAGTTGTGTGAGATATTTCCTCCTTGTATCCCCAACACTGGATTGCATAACTAGAAAGTTTTCGGAAGTTCTTAGGTGGGAACTCATGTAAATATCTAGGATCATCTTATTCAGATGTATGAGGGCATATACATTTGTTCCGAGCAACATTAGCTCAATACTTTTGTGTTATTACAAGTGGCTTCTAATATCGATGATGTTATCGCAAACCCGAAGAAGGCGTTCTTACTAATTTTTCAGTAGGAAGGTTGTTTATGTTCTCCGTTCAATTTCTTTCAAGGCATTTGATTCGGCTTTTTCTATCATCTTTGTCAATGATGTGTTGATGTTCTTGTCCATCCCAGGATGGCTCCACCAACTCGCGGGAATTCGGGTCGGGGTGAGGGGCAGTCTGATCCTCCACCACCCCCACCACCGCCTCCTCCTCCAGAAGCTTGGCAAGTTCTGATGGCTGCAACCAATGCGAATACTCAGATGTTGCTCAGGCTATTGCAAGAAAGAGATCAGGGTCAGCAAGGTTTTTAAGGGAATATTCAGAATCAGCCTCAGTTCGCGACGCTCAACCAGTTCCTTGCCAACCAGCCCAAGTCTTTCACCTGTTGTGAGCATCCTTTTGATGCAGATGATTGGCTCTGTGATATGAGTAAGCATTTTGAGTGCAGCAATGTCAGACCAGAGGACTATGTCAGATTCGCGTCGTTCCAGCTCAAGGGTCAGGCAGCAGATTGGTGGCAGCAATACAAGGACTCCAGGGGCGATCGTGTTGTCACCTGGGATGATTTCTGTTGTGACTTCAGGGCCCATTACATTCTGAAAAGCTTTGTCGAGGAGATGTGTGAGAAGTTCAGGCACCTGAAGCAGGGAAGCAAGTTTGTCTACCAGTACAACATCGAGTTCCAGAATCTGGTCTGCTATGCTAAGCAAGATGTTCCAGATAACAAGTCCATGATTTATCAGTTCAGAGGTGGTCTCAAGGATGAGCTTCTATCGGGTCTGGTCCTTCAAGAGCCTCATGAGTTTGACCAGTTCTACAACATGGCTTTGAAGGTTGAGGCAACGCAGCTCAATTTAGAGAACTCAAGGAAGCGTTCCAGGGATTCCTATTCTTCTTCTTCCAGCTCTCAGATGGTCCCTAAGCAGCAGAAGTATTGGGTTCCTCCTCCTCCGTTTCGTCCTCCTCAGTAGCAAAGACAGTTCGGTGGTCGTGGTTCTTCCCACCCACCCAACCCAGGATATCAGCAGAGGCCCTAGGCACCCAAGTCAGCTAATGTTCCTCCTCCAGGCAACTTCTGTCCGCTATCAGAGGTTACTTGTCACAAGTGTGGTCAGAAGGGTCACTACTCAAACAAGTGCAACCAGCGGCGTCTTCCACTTCCTCCTCCAGTCAGACCTCCAGGCAATGCTATGGTGAAGAATAATCCCAAGTCGGTCCGTGTGAACATGGTGCACGCAGCAGAGGCAGAGGATTCTTCTTAAGTGATCATGGGTAATCTCTTCGTCAACTCTATTCTTGCAAAAGTGTTGTTTGATACTGGTGCATCGCATTCATTCATTTCTAGACCTTTTGCATGGAAGCATGACTTGACTTCGGTAGTCCTTCCTAATCCTTTTCGTATTGTGTCCCCGGACAAATTGCTGAGCTCGAAAATGGTGGTTCTGGATGTTTCTATCAATATGGGCAATTATTCATTTCTGAACTCTCCAATTGTTCTCGGTAATTCCAATATTGATCTCATTCTTGGCATGGATTTTCTGGCTATGAACAAGATGCATGTTGATTGTCAAGCCAAAGAAGTCAAATTGACTCATCCTTCAGAAGACGTGATCATTTTCGCTGCTCGCGATGACACGATTCGTCTCTTTGCTCTAAATGAGAAGGGTGAAATCTCGGCTATTTCTCAAATTCCGGTGGTTTGTGAGTATGAAGATGTCTTTCCCGAAGAACTACCAGGAATGCCTCCGCACTGGCCAGTCGAGTTTGTGATTGATCTCGAACCTGGAACTGAACCGGTTTGCAAGCGTCCTTATAAGCTTGGCCCCAAAGAGCTGAAAGAGTTGAAGAAGCAGCTAGATGAACAAGAACGTTTGGGTCTGATCAGACCAAGTTCTTCTCCATGGGGTTGTGGTGTTTTGTTTGTCAAGAAGAAAGATGGCACGGACCGACTTTGTGTCGATTACCGTCCATTGAATAAAAAGACAATCAGAAACAAGTACCCACTTCCCAACATCAATGAGTTGTTTGAACAACTGAAAGGTGCCAAGGTTTTCTTGAAGCTTGATCTTCGCGTGGGCTATCTTCAGATTCGCACTCGCGAAGAAGATATACCTAAAACTGCTTTTAGGACGAGTTTTGGCTCTTATGAGTACGACGTCATGTCGTTTGGTCTCGCCAATGCTCCTCCAACCTTCTCAAGAATGATGAACTTCATATTCTCTCCTTTCAAGAATGAGTTCATCTTGGTCTATCTGGATGATATCCTCGTGTTCTCGGAGACTGAAGAATAACATGCAGAGCATCTCCGGCTTGTGCTTGACAAGGTAAGAGAGCATCGATTCTATGCTAAGTTTTCCAAGTGTGAGTTTTGTCTCAATGAAGTGGTGTACCTTGGGCATGTGATCTCTGCCGAGGGCATTAAAGTGCACCCTGAGAAAGTTGAGGCAATCTTGAAGTGGGAGCCTCCTCAAAATGTCAAGCAGCTTCGTAGCTTTCTCGGGCTTGCAAGTTACTGCAGAAGATTCATGGAGAACTTCTCTCAAATTGCTAGGCCTCTATCTAACCTCCTCCAGAAGAATGTCAAGTATGTTTGGTCTCCTGAGTGTGATGTGGCATTCAATACACTCAAGCAGAAACTAACTTCGGCTCCAGTTCTTGTTCCTCCAGAGCAATCAAAGCCTTTCCAAGTTTTCTGTGATGATTCTCTCCAAGGTCTTTGTGGTGTTCTCATGCAAGATAAGAAGATCGTTGCTTATACCTTGCGTCAGTTGAAGCCTGCCAAGAAGAACTACACCACTCATGATCTTGAGTTGGCGGTAGTTGTGCATGCTATGGTGACTTGGAGGCATTTGTTGTTGGGTAGACCAGTTGAGGTGTACACCGATCACAAGAGCTTGAAATGCATTTTCACTCAACCCAATCTCAATCTTCGGTAGTCTCATTGGGTGGAAATGATTGAGGACTTCAATCCAAGTATTGAGTATACTCCTAGAAAAGCAAATGTCATTGCAGATGCGCTCAGCAGAAAGGCGTACTGCAACAGTCTTATCCTGAAGCCTCTTCAACCTGAGCTTTGTGAAGCTTTCTGCAAGCTCAATATTTAAATGATTCCACAAGGATTTCTTGCCAATCTTCAAGTCTCTCTGACTCTAGAAGATCAAGTTCACCAAGCTCAACTTCTTGATGCGATGGTGAAGAAAGTGAATAAAGGTGTGGTCAAAAGCATTTCAAAGTATAAGTGCTTTCGCGGGAATGACAAAGATACCTTGTTCTTTGAGGACGTCTGGTGGTTCCAAAAGGTGATCTCAGGAAAGTTATCATGGAATAAGCACACAATTCTCTCCTATCCATTCATCCAGGCAGTTCCAAGATGTATCAGGACCTCAAGAAAACCTTCTGGTGGACTCGCATGAAACGTGAAATTGCCCAGTTCGTGAACGAGTGTGATGTTTGTCGCAGAGTGAAGGCAGAACATCAACGTCCAGCAGGTCTCCTTCAGCCTTTGCCTATTCCAGAGTGGAAATTCGATCATGTGGAGATGGATTTCATCACTGGTTTTCCTAAGTCCAAGAGGGGCAACGATGCCATCTTTGTGGTTATCAACAAGCTGACCATAGTTGCCCATTTCCTTCTGGTCAAAGAGTCTATCTCGGCAGCTCAGCTAGCAGAGTTGTATACGTCAAGGATAGTTTTTTTTTGCACGATATTCCTTAGCTCATCTCATCTGACCATGGAAGCCTCTTCACTTCCAAGTTTTGGGATTCCTTCCAGACTACTATGGGTACCAGGATCCATTTCAGCACTGCATTCCATCCGCAGACAAGTGGTCAAGTTGAGAGAGTTAATCAAGTCCTTGAAGACATGCTCAGAGCCTGTGTGATTTCGTTCGGCATGAAATGGGAAGACTGCCTTCCATACGCTGAATTTTCATACAACAACAGCTTTCAGGCTAGCTCAGGCAAGGCACCTTTCGAGATTCTCTATGGCAGGAAGTGTCGTACCCCGCTCAATTGGTCGGAGACCGGCAAGAATCAAATTTTGGGCAATGAAATGATCACCGAAGCAGAAGAGATGTGCCATGTCATTTGTGAGAACCTCAAAGCAGCTCAATCCTGACAGAAGAGTTATTACGATAACAAACATTGGGATGTCTCATTTCAAGTTGATGATCTAGTCTATCTTAGAGTCTCTCCCATGAAGGGCACTCGGCGGTTTGGAATTAAAGGGAAGCTAGATCCTCGCTTTGTGGGTCCTTTCAGAGTTGTTGGAAAGAGAGGTGAACTTGCCTATCAACTAGAGCTTCCTCTGAATTTCGCAAATGTGCATGATGTCTTCCATGTCTCTCAGCTCTGGAGGTGCTCAAGACTCCCGAACGTACCATTGACCTCCAAGACATTGATCTCCAAGAAGACCTATCTTATCGTGAGCATCCAGTTGCTATTCTTGAAGAAACTGAGCGTAAGACTCGCAAGAAATCAATCAAGTTTCTCAAGGTGAACTAGTCTCATCATTCCGACAAAGAAGCTACTTGGGAACGTGAGGATCTTCTCCGTTCCGAATTTCCAGAGTTCTTTCGTTCTTAGATCTCGGGTCGAGATCCTTTTGTAGTGTGGGAGAGTTATAACAGCCCAAGTGCCCCCCTTGTGATTTATGGTCATGTACCCATATGAACCTCTATGTTTGCCATGTGCTTGGAATGAATTGCCATTTTGCTTCATTGCCATTTTCATCTCATGCATCATGCATCATGCCATCATGCTCATCATATCAATTGCATAATTATTGTTGCCTTGGTTGTGCTTGTGAAGTGTTGTGATGTGAGGTGTGTATGTGGATAAGTGCATGTGCCTTGTTGGAGTGTTACTCTTGTTCCTCCGATTCCAAAACTATTCCATCTCTCTCTTTATCCAAATTTGCTACTTGCTGTTTTTTGCTTGTTGTTTCCCCTTGTTTTAAATGTTTGTCATCTTCTAAATATTCTACTAAGTTTTCTAGAGTAGTCCTTCTGCCATGGCTGGGGTTTTTTCCCTTTCAAATAATTTTGAAACCATGCCTAGTTTAATACTAGGTAAAATATTTGCTTGATCTAAAAATTCCCTAACCATTTTTATTAAATGGCTTGCATTTTTGTGAGCTCAAAAGTATTTTTTTTATTTTGGGGAAGACCCTTCCTTTCTTTTGTGGATTTTTGTTGTGGGGTTTTTATTATAAAAGAAAACCTCCCTGTTGTTTTTCCCTGCGAGAGAGAGCTATACCTGGGCCTTCCAGTCCCCACGGCCCAGCTAGCCCCTCCCCGAGCGGCCTCGGCCCTCTTAGCGGACAGCCACCTGCTCCCATTGCAGCTTTCCATCAGCGTCAGAGTGCGTGTGAGAGAGAGCGTCGTCGTGGTGCGGACATCGAGACGATGTTAGGGTCCGAGACCCCTTTTAAACCTACCAGTGCGCGAGCCTAGGGTTTCCTCTCCCCTTTCCTCCCTTCTCCTTCCACTACCGCCCCAGGTAAGCTTCTCCCCAAGCTTTACCATCGACGTGCCCTCAGTGCTCCAGCAGAGCTCTACTCGTGCCTGGACGTAGCAGTCCTCGCTGCTTCTCCATCGACCTGGTGCAAGGAAAGGACTTTCCTCGTGCTCCTATTCCTCCTCGACGTCTAGGAGGGACTACAAGGCCAAGCAGCTCGTCGCTTCTTCCTCACCGTACGGATCAGGGGCTTGCCGGTGTCCCTTGCTGCGTCGTCTTCAACCTGTAGCATCCTTGGCCCCGTCTTCATGTCTTAGGTAGGAGAGGTACTTGTTGGAAATATGCCCTAGAGGCAATAATAAATTAGTTATTATCATATTTCCTTGTTCATGATAATCGTTTATTATCCATGCTATATTTGTATTGATCGGAGACTTAGATGCATGTGTGGATACATAGACAAAACCATATCCCTAGTATGCCTCTAATAGACTAGCTCGTTGATCAAAGATGGTTAAGGTTTCCTAGCCATGGACATGAGATGTGATAACGGGATCACATCATTAGGAGAATGGTGTGATGGACAAGACCCAAACTACAAACGTAGCATATGATCGTGTCAGTTTATTGCTACTGTTTTCTGCATGTCAAGTATATGTTCCTTTGACCATGAGATCATGCAACTCATGGACACCGGAGGAGTGCCTTGTGTGTATCAAACGTCGCAACGTAACTGGGTGACTATAAAGGTACATTACGGGTATCTCTGAAGGTGTCTGTTGGGTTGGCATGGATCAAGACTGGGATTTGTTACTCCGTGTGACGGAGAGGTATCTCAGGGCCCACTTGGTAATACAACATCACAATAAGCCTTGCAAGCAATGTGACTAAGTGTTAGCCATGGGATCTTGTATTACGGAACGAGTAAAGAGACTTGCCGGTAATGAGGTTGAACTAAGTATACAGATACCGACGATCGAATCTCGGGTAAGTAACATACCGAAGAACAAAGGGAAACATCATACGGGATTAACTGAATCCTTGACATAGAGGTTCGACCGATAAATATCTTCATAGAATATGTAGGAACCAATATGGGCATCCAGGTCCCGCTATTGGTTATTGACCATAGAGGTGTCTTGGTCATGTCTACATAGTTCTCGAACCCGCAGGGTCTGCACACTTAAGGTTTGGTGACGTTTCGGTAGTATAGAGTTATGCATGGTGGTGACCGAAGGTTGTTTGGAGTCCCGGAGGAGATCCCGGACAACATGAGGAGCTCCGAAATGGTCCGTAGGTAAAGATTGATATATAGGAAGTCCTGTTTTGGTCGCCGGAAAAGTTTCGGGCTCATCGGTAGTGTACCGGGAGTGTCGGTAGTGTACCGGGGGACCATCGGGAGGGGTATTTCGACCCAAGAGGCTATATGGGCTGTGGGATAGTAAATACCAGCCCTTTTTGGGCTGGTGGAAGTCCCACACAAGGACCATGCGGCTAGGAAGAAAATCCCAAAAGGAAAAAGGTGGGAAAAGGCAAAAAAAAGGGCCAAATAAGGAAGGAGTCCTAATCCTACTAGGAGTGGAGGAGGACTCCTCCCTCCTTGGTTTGGCCGACCCAAGAGCTGCCTTTTTGGCAGCCAAGCTGCCTCCTCCTCTCCTCCTATATATACTAGAGGATTTTAGGGTTTTGGCACAAGATTTTCAGCCACGTACTACCCGTTCCTCTAGTGCATAGTTTCTCCTCTAGATCGGATTTCTGCAGTGCTTAGGCGAAGCCCTGCCGGAATAGCTCCACCACCATCTCCGGAGATCCATCACGCTGCCGGAGAACTCTTCTACCTCTCCGCTCCCTCTTTCTGGATCAAGAAGGCGGAGATCGTTATCGAGCTGTACGTGTGCTGAACGCGGAGGTGCCATTCGTTCGGCGCTAGATCGGAAGGACCGTGATCAAGATCGTTGCACGGATCGTGATGAGTTTGCGGGACGGATCGTGATGAGTTCGTGGCACGGATCGTGATGAGTTCGCGGGACCAATCGTGACGAGATCGCAGGACGGATCGTGATGAGTTCGCGGGACGGGTCGTGATTGGATCGCGGGACGGATCGTGATGAGATCGCAGGACGCTCGGCGATTTGGATCGCGAAGACGTTCGACTACACCAACCGCGTTTCTTAACGCTTCCCGCTTAGCGATCTACACGGGTATGTAGATCCACTCTTCCTCTTGTAGATGCTCATCACCATGGATAGATCTTGCGTGTGCGTAGGAAAATTTTTGTTTCCCATGCGACGTTCCCCAACAGTACTCCCCGTGCCCGATCCATTCCCTCTCCTTCATCCCTAGGCTGCCGTAGCCGTCATCGTGGTTCTGTCGTGCCCACACTCCCGGAGCTCTCAAGTGGGAACCATGCTCCAAAGTGACTACTAAAATGTTGTTGTTTTCAACATGCTAAATATTTCCAAGTCTGAGAATCTGTTAATATTTTTATGCCATGTTAAGTGGATGCTACTAGGTGATATGTTGTGTTTTAGCTCAAGCTCAGTGCTAGTGTTTTGAAGTTTATGTTGCCCCCTACCATCCTGTTAATTTTCATGCCATGAAGTGGTCTCAAGAATCATTATTTTCTGCTTTCAACTTGTTATCAGCTTAACTCAGATGCCAGAAAACTGTGATTTTCACTAAGTCCCTAGAATTTGTTTCTGTTGGAAATATGCCCTAGAGACATTAAAAAATTAGTTATTATCATATTTCCTTGTTCATGATAATCTTTTTTTATCCATGCTATAATTGTATTGATCGGAGACTTAGATGCATGTGTGGATACATAGACAAAACCATGTCCCTAGTATGCCTCTAATAGACTAGCTCGTTGATCAAAGATGGTTAAGGTTTCCTAGCCATGGACATGAGATGTCATTTGATAACGGGATCACATCATTAGGAGAATGGTGTGATGGACAAGACCCGAACTACAAACGTAGCATATGATCGTGTCAGTTTATTGCTACTGTTTTCTGCATGTCAAGTATATGTTCCTATGACCATGAGAAGTCCTATTTTGGTCGTCGGAAAAGTTTCGGGCTCATCGATAGTGTACGGGAGTGCCGATAGTGTACCGGGAGACCATCGGGAGGGGTATTTCGACCCAAGAGGCTACATGGGCTGTGGGAGAGTAAATACCAGATCTTTGTGGGCTGGTGGAAGTCTCACACAAGGCCCATGCAGCTGGGAAGAAAAGCCCAAAGGGGAAAAGGTGGAAAAAGGCAAAAAAAGGAGGAATCCTAGTCCTACTAGGATTGGAGGAGGAGTCCTCCTCTCCTCCCCACTTCGGCCGACCCAAGGAGGCTTGGCCCTTGCACCAAGTCCTCTCCTCCTCTATTCTTCTTATATATACTGGAGGTTTTAGAGTTTTTGCACAGAATTTTCACCCACGTGTTGCCCGTTCCTCCAGTGCATAGTTTCTCCTCTAGATCGGTTTTCTGTAGCGCTTAGGCGAAGCCCTGTCGAAATAGCTCCACCATCATCGCCGGAGCGTCATCACGCTGCTGGAGAACTCTTCTACCTCTCCTCTCCCTCTTGCTGGATCAAGAAGGCGGAGATCATCATCAAGCTGTACGTGTGCTGAACGCGGAGGTGCCGTCCGTTCGGCGCTAGATCGGAAGGACCGTGATCAAGATCGCGAGACGGATCGTGATGAGTTTGCGGGAAGAATCGTGATGAGTTCACGGGATGGATCGTGATGAGTTCGCGGGACGGATCGTGATTGGATCGCGGGACGGATCATGATGAGATCGCGGGACGCTCGGCAATTTGGATCGCGAAGACGTTCGACTACACCAACCGCGTTTCTTAATGCTTCCCGCTTAGCGATCTACAAGGGTATGTAGATCCACTCTCCTCTCGTAGATGCTCATCACCATGGATAGATCTTGCGTGTGCATAGGAAAATTTGTGTTTCCCATGAGATGTTCCCCAATAGTGGCATTATGAGCTAGGTCTATGTGTAGATGAGATCTCGAGTAGAACACAAAGAGTTTGTGGGCGTTGATGCTTAGATTGCTTCCTCCCTTGGTCGTGTTTTGGTTCATCAGTACTGTGAGATCAAGCGGCCCGGACCAACATTACTCGTATGCTTATGAGAGACCGGTTCCCTCAACCGCAACTTGTTGCATAGATGGCTTGCGGGTGCCAGTTTCTCTCACTTTAGTTGGATCGGATTAGACAAAGGCGGTCCTTGAGAAGGTTTAAAAGAAACTAGTGTATCACCGTTGTGGTTTTTGCGTAGATGAGAATTGTTCTTGCTAGATACCCGTAGCAGCAATGTAAAACATGCAACAACAATTAGAGGACGTCTAACTTGTTTTTGCGGGGTATGTTGTGATGTGATATGGCCAATTACATGATGTGATATATGTGATGTATGAGATGATCATGTGATGTATAGATTATTACGACTTGCATGTCGATGAGTACGGCAACCGGCAGGAGCCATAGGGTTATATTTAATTATTGTATGACATGTGTGTCAATCATTAAGCGCTATGTAATGCTTTACTTTATCGCTAAATGGTAGCAATGGTAGTAGAAGCATAGTAGGCGCAACAACCCCGATGGCGACATGTTGATGGAGATCAAGATGATGGAGATCATGGTGTCATGCCGGTGACGATGGAGATCATGATGGAGATCAAAAGCACAAGGTCATGGCCATATCATGTCACTTATGATTTGCATGTGATGTTAATCCTTTTATGCACCTTGTTTTGCTTAGGACGACCGTAGCATTATAAGGTGATCCCTCACTTAATTTCAAGATAAATTATGTTCTCCCCGAGTGTGCACCGTTGCGAAAGTTCATCATGTTGAGACACCACGTGATGATCGGGTGTGATAGACTCTATGTTCACATACAACGGGTGCAAGCCAGTGTTGCACATGCAGAACACTCGGGTTAAACTTGACGAGCCTAGCATGTACAGACATGGCCTCGGAACATAAGAGACCGAAAGGTCGAACATGAGTCATATAGTAGATATGATCAACATGATGATGTTCACCATTGAAACCACCTCAACTCACGTGATGATCGGACTTGAGTTGGTGAATTTGGATCTTGTATCACTCGAATGACTGGAGGGATGTCAATTTGAGTGGTATTTCTTAAGTAATATGATTAATTGAACTCATTATCATGAACATAGTCACTAGTATCTTTGCAAACTATGTTGTAGATTACTAGCTCACGCTGTAGCTCCCTTGAATTTTTATATGTTCCTAGAGAAATAGAGTTGAAAGATGATGGTAGCAATATTGCGGACTGGCTCCGTGGTCTGAGGATTGTCCTCATTGCTGCACAGAAGGCTTATGTCCTTAATGCAGCGCTCGGTGCGCCAACCCCTCTAGCGTTGTTTGTAGATGTTGTGAACATCTGACAGACACGTTCTGATAACTACTTGATAGTTTACTGCGTCATGCATTACGGCTTAGAATTGAGGCTCCGAAACGTTTTGAACGTCACAGAACATATGAGATGTTCTAAGAGCTGAAATTAGGATCTTAGGCTCATGCCCATATTGCGAGATATGAGATCTCCAACAAGATTCTTTGCCTGTAATATGAAAGAGAACATCTCAATCGTTGAGCATGTGCTCAGATTGTCTGGGTGCTACAATCGCTTGAATCGAGTGGGAGTTGATCTTCCAGATAAGATAGTGATTGATATAGTTCTCCAAGTCACTGTCACTAAGCTACTAGAACTTGGTGATGAACTATAAAATGCCAGGGATAGAAATAATGATCCCTAAGCTGTTCACGATGTTTGACACCGCGAAGGTAGAAATCAAGAAAGAGCGTCAAGTGTTGATGGTTAGTCAAACCACTAGTTTCGAGAAGGGCAGGAGCAAGGAGGGAAAACTTCATGGATAGCAAGTCAGTTGCTGCTCTAGTGAAGCAACCCAAAGTTGAACCCAAACCCTAGACTAAGTGCTTCGATTATGAGGAGAGCGGTCGCTGAAGCGGCACAACCCTAGATACTTGGTAGATAAGAAGGCTGGCAATGTCGACAAAAGTATATTTGATATATGTGTTAATGATGTGTACCTTGCGAGTACTCCTAGTAGCACCTGGGTATTGGATACCGGTTCGGTTGCTAAATGTTAGTAACTCAAAATAAAAGCTACGGAATAAACGGAGAACTAGCTAAGGGTGAGGTGACGACGTGTGTTGGAAATGTTTCCAAGGTTGATGTGATCAACATCGCATGCTCTTTCTACCTTCGGGATTAGTGATAAACCTAAATGAATGTTATTTGGTGTTTTGCATTGAGCATGAATGTGATTAGATCGTGTTTATTGCAACACGGTTATTCATTTAATTTAGAGAATAATGGTTATTCTGTTTACATGAATAATACCTTCAATGGTCATGCACCTAGTGAGAATGGTTTTTTGAATCTTGATCGTAGTAATACACATGTTCATAACATTGATGCCAAAAGATACAAAGTTAATAATGATAGTACCACATACTTGTGGCACTGCCGCTAAATGCCATATTGGTATAAAGCGCATGAAGAAACTTCATGCTGATGGATCTTTGGACTCATTCGATTTCGAATCGGTTGAGACATGCGAACCATGCCTCTTGGGCAAGATGACTAAGGACTCCGTTTCTAGATGGATGGAGAGGGCATTTAGAGGGAAAAGCTAACCCTAATAGCCACGTGCTACCTCTCCTCTAGATCGCAGTTTCTCCTCTAGATCGGTTTTCAGCGGTGCTTACGCAAAGCCCTGCTAGAATAGCTCCACCACCATCACCACAACACCGTCGCGCTGCTGGAGAACTCATCTACCTCTCCGCTCCCTCTTGCTAGATCAAGAAGGCGGACATCGTCATCGACCTGTACGTGTGCTGAACGCGTAGGTGCCGTCCGTTCAGTGCTAGATCGGAAGGACCGTGATCAAGATCACGAGACGATTCGTGATTGGATCGCGGGATGGATCATGATGAGATCATGGGATGGATCGTGATGAGATTGCGGGACGGATCGTGTTGGGATCACGGGATGCTCGTCGATTTGGATCGCGAAGACGTTCGACTACATCAACCGCGTTTCTTAACGCTTCCCGCTTAGCGATCTACAAGGGTATGTAGATCCACTCTCCCTCTTGTAGATGCTCATCACCATGGATAGATCTTGTGTGTGCGTAGGAATTTTTTTTGTTTCCCATGCAACGTTCCCCATCAGTGGCATCATGAGCTAGGTCTATGTGTAGATGAGATCTCGAGTAGAACACAAAGAGTTTGTGGGCGTTGATGCTTAGATTGCCTCCTCCCTTGGTCGTGTTTTGGTTCAGCGGTATTGTGAGATGAAGCGGCTCAGACCAACATTACTCGTATGCTTACGAGAGACCGGTTCCCTCAACTGCAACTTGTTGCATAGATGGCTTGCGGGTGCTAGTTTCTCTCACTTTAGTTGGATCAGATTCGACAAAGGCGGTCCTTGAGAAGGTTGAAAAGCAACTAGTGTATCATCGTTGTGGTTTTTGCGTAGATGAGAAT
Source organism: Hordeum marinum (assembly GCA_022496015.1). Classification (NCBI taxonomy): domain Eukaryota; kingdom Viridiplantae; phylum Streptophyta; class Magnoliopsida; order Poales; family Poaceae; genus Hordeum; species Hordeum marinum. The sequence goes on along the minus strand of CM039677.1, from coordinate 187,281,573 downwards.
CGTTCTTGCAAGATACCCGTAGCAGCCACGTAAAACATGCAACAACAATTAGAGGACGTCTAACTTGTTTTTGCAGGGTATGTTGTGATGTGATATGGCCAATTACATGATGTGATATATGTGATGAATGAGATGATCATGTGATGTATAGAATTTCACGACTTGCATGTCGATGAGTACGGCAACCGGCAGGAGCCATAGGGTTCTCTTTAATTATTGTAGGACCTGTGTGTCAATCATTAAGCGCTATGTAATGATTTACTTTATCGCTAAATGGTAGCAATAGTAGTAGAAGCATGCAGGGCGTGACAACCCCGATGGCGACACATTGATGGAGATCAAGATGATGGAGATCATGGTGTCGTGCCGGTGACGATGGAGATCATGCCGGTGCTTTCAAGATGGAGATCTAAAGCACGAGTTCATGGCCATATCGTGTCACTTATGAATTGCATGTGATGTTAATCCTTTTACGCACCTTGTTTTGCTTAGTACGACGGTAGCATTATAAGGTGATCCCTCACTTAAATTTCAATATAAATTGTGTTCTCCCCGACTGTGCACCGTTGCGAAAGTTCGTCGTGTTGAGACACCACGTGATGATCGGGTGTGATAGACTCTACGTTCACATACAACGGGTGTAAGCCAGTGTTGCACATGCAGAACACTCGGGTTAAACTTGACGAGCCTAGCATGTACAGACATGGCCTCGGAACACAAAAGACCGAAAGGTTGAACATGAGTCATATAGTAGATATGATCAACATAATGATGTTCACCATTGAAGCCACCTCAACTCACGTGATGATCTGACTTGTGTTGGTGAATTTGGATCATGTGTCACTTAGATGACCTGAGGGATGTCAATTTGAGTGGGAGTTCTTAGGTAATATGATTAATTGAACTCATTATCATGAACATAGTCAAACTGTCTTTGCAAATTATGTTATAGATTACTAGCTCACGCCATAGCTCCCGTGTATTTTTATATGTTCCTAGAGAAATAGAATTGAAAGATGATGGTAGCAATATTGCGGACTGGGTCCGTGATCTGAGGATTGTCCTCGTTGCTGCACAGAAGGCTTATGTCCTTAATGCACCGCTCGATGCGCCACCCCCTCTAGCATCGTGTGTAGATGTTGTGAACATCTGACAGGCACGTTCCAGTGACTACTTGATAGTTTAGTGCGTCATGCATTACGGCTTAGAATTGAGGCTCCAAAATGTTTTGAACGTCACGGAACATATGAGATGTTCTAAGATCTGAGATTGTGATCTCAGGCTCGTGCCCGTATTGCGAGATATGAGATCTCCAACAAGATTCTTTGCCTGTAAGATGAAGGAGAATAGCTCAATCGTTGAGCATGTACTCAGATTGTCTGGGTACTAAAATCGCTTGAATCGAGTGGGAGTTGATCTAGATAGTGATTGACATATTTCTCCAAGTCACTGTCACTAAGCTACTAGAACTTGGTGATGAACTATAAATTGCCAGGGATAGAAATAATGATTCCTGAGCTGTTCGTGATGTTTGACACCGCGAAGGTAGAAATCAAGAAGGAGCATCAAGTGTTGATGGTTAGTAAAACCACTAGTTTCGAGAAGGGCAAGGGCAAGGAGGAAAACTTCATGGATGGCAAGTCAGTTGCTGCTCCAGTGAAGCAACCCAGAGTTGAACCCAAACCCGAGACTAAGTGCTTCGATTATGAGGAGAGCGGTCGTTGAAGCGGAACAACCCTAGATACTTGGTAGATAAGAAGGCTGGCAACGTCGATAGAAGTATATTTGATATACGTGTTATTGATGTGTACCTTACTGATACTCCTAGTAGCACCTGGGTATTGGATACTAGTTTAGTTGCTAAATGTTAGTAACTCAAAGTAAAAGCTACGGAATAAACGGAGAACTAACGAAAGGACGAGGTGACGATGTGTTGGAAATGTTTCCAAGGTTGATGTGATCAACATCGCACGCTCTCTCTACCTTTGGGATTAGTGACGAACCTGAATAAATGTTATTTGGTGTTTTGCGTTGAGCATGAACGTGATTAGATCATGTTTATTGCAACACGGTCATTCATTTAAGTTAGAGAATAATGGTTATTCTGTTTACATGAATAATACCTTCAATGGTCATGAACCTAGTGAGAATGGTTTGTTGAATCTTGATTGTAGTAATACACATGTTCATAACACTGATGCCAAAAAGATACAAAGTTAATAATGATAGTACCTCATACTTGTGGCACTGCCGCTAAAATGTCATATTTGTATAAAGCGCATGAAGAAACTCCATGCTAATGGATCTTTGGACTCATTCGATTTTGAATCAGTTGAGAAATGCGAACCATGCCTCTTGGGCAAGATGACTAAGGACCCCGTTTTCCGGTTTAGTGGAGCGGGCAAGTGATTTATTGGAAATGATACATGTTGATGTATGCAATCCAATGAGTCTTGTAGCGTGCGGTGGATATCGTTATTTTCTTACCTTCACTGATGATTTGAGTAGATGTAGTGTATATTTACTTAATGAAACACAAGTCTGGATCGTTTGAAAGGTTCAAGAAAATTCAGAGTGAAGTTTAAGATCATCGTGACAAGAAGATAAAAATGTCTGCGATATGATCGTGGAGGTAAATATCTAAGTTAAGAGTTTGGCATACAACTTTAGACAATGTGAAAGTTGTTTCACAACTCACGCCACCTGGAACACCATAGTGTGATGGTGTGTTCGAACGTCATAGTCGTGCTCTATTGAAAATGGTGCTTTCTATGATGTCTCTTATCGTTTTGCTACTATAATTTTGGGGTTATGCATTAGAGACAACTACATTCACTTTAGATAGGGCACCATCTAAATCCGTTGAGATGACACTGTGTGAATTATGGTTTGATAGAAACCTAAGCTGTCATTTCTTAATGTTTGGGGCTGCAACACTTATGTGAAAAATGGTTTTCACCTAATGAGCTCGAACCCAAAGCGGACAAATGCATCTTCATAGAATACCCTAAAGACAGTTGGGTAAACCTTCTATCTCAGATCCAAGCATAAAATGTTTGTTGCTAAAACTGGGTCCTTTCTCGAGAAAGAGTTTCTCTCGAAAGAATTGAGTGGGAGGAAGATAGAACTTGATGAGGTTGCTGAACCTTTGTTCAACCAGAGAGTAGCGCAGCACAGGAAGATGTTTCTATGAAGTCTACGTTAGTTGAAGAGGAAGTTAATGATGATGATCATGAATCTTTGGATCAAGTTACTATCGAACCTCGTAGGTCGACAAGGACGTGTACTGCTCCTGATCGGTATGACAACCCTGTCTTGGAGGTCATGTTGTTGGGCAACGATGAACCTATGAGCTATGGAGAAGCGATGATGGGCCCAGATTCCGACAAATGGTTGGAGGCCATGAAATCCGAGAAAGGATCCATATATGAAAACCAAGTATAGACTTTGGTAGACTTGCTCGTTGGACGGTAGGTCGTTGAGTACAAATGGATTTTTAAAATGAAGACATGCGCTGATGGTGAATGTCACCATTTATAAAGCTTGACTTGTCGCAAAGAAGTTTCCAGCAAGTTCAAGGAGTTGACTGCGATGAGACTTTCTCACTCGTAGCGATGCTAAAGTCTGTTAGAATTATGTTAGCAGTTGCTGCATTTTTTAATTATGAAATCTGGCAGATGGATGCCAAAACATCGTTTCCTTCCTTAAGGAAAGGTTGTATGAGATACAACCAGAAGGTTTTGTCAGTCCTAAGGATGCTAAAAGGTGTGCAAGCTTCAATGATCCTTGTATGGACTGAAGCAAGCATCTCGGAGTTGGAATATACACTTTGATGAGGTGATCAAAGTTTTTGGGTCTATACAAAGTTTATGAGAAACTTGTATTTGCAATAAAGTGAGTGGGAGCACTATAGAGTTTCTAATAAGTATATGTGGATGACATATTGCTGTTCGGAAATAATGTAGAATTTTTGGAAAGCATAAATGGTTGTTTGAAAAGTGATTTTCAAAGGAAGACCTCGATAAAGCTACCTAATTGTTGAGTATCAAGATCTATAGAAATAGATCAAGATGTTTGATGAGACTTTCAATGAGTACATACCTTGACAAGATTTTGAAAGAGTTCAAAATGGATCGGTCGGAGAAAGAGTTCTCGCCTGATTTGTAAGGTGTGAAGTTGAGTGAGACTCAAAGCTTGACCATGGCAGAAGAAAGAGAGAGGACGAATGTCGTCCCCTATGCCTTAGCCATAGGCTCTGTATAGTGTGCCATGCTGTGTACCGCACCTGGTGTGTGCCTTGCCATGAGTCAGTCAAGGGGTACAAAAGTGATCCAGGAGTGGATCACTGGACAGCGGTCAAGATTATCCTTAGTGACCAAAAGACTAAGGAGATGTTTCTCGATTATGAAGGTGATAAAGAGTTCGTCGTAAAGAGTTACGTCGATGCAAGCTTTAACACCAATCCGGATGACTCGTAGTAGCAATCTGGATATATATAGTGGAGCAGCCACTTGGAATAGTACCAAGTGGAGTGTGGTAGCAGTGTTTACGGTTTGACATAGAGATTTGCAAAGTACACTCGGATCTGAATGTCGCAGACCCGTTGACTATAAGACCTCTCTCACATGCAAAGCATGATCAAGCCCCAGAACTCATTGGGTGTTAGATTCATAACAATGCATATCACATGGTGATGTGAACTAGATTATTGACTCTAGTGCAAGTGGGAGACTATTGGAAATATTCCCTAGAGGCAATAATAAATTAGTTATTATCATATTTCCTTGTTCATGATAATCGTTTATTATCCATGCTATATTTGTATTGATCGGAGACTTAGATGCATGTGTGGATACATAGACAAAACCATGTCCCTAGTATGCCTATAATAGACTAGCTCGTTGATCAAAGATGGTTAAGGTTTCCTAGCCATGGACATGAGATGTCATTTGATAACGGGATCACATCATTAGGAGAATGGTGTGATGGACAAGACCCGAACTACAAACGTAGCATATGATCGTGTTAGTTTATTGCTACTGTTTTCTGCATGTCAAGTATATGTTCCTATGACCATGAGATCATGCAACCCACTGACACCGAAGGAGTGCCTTGTGTGTATCAAATGTCGCAACGTAACTGGGTGACTATAAAGGTACTCTACAGGTATCTTCGAGGGTGTCTGTTGAGTTGGCATGGATCAAGACTGGGATTTGTTACTCCGTGTGACGGAGAGGTATCTCAGGGCCCACTCGGTAATACAACATCACAACAAGCCTTGCAAGCAATGTGACTAAGTGTTAGCCATGGGATCTTGTATTACGGAACGAGTAAATAGACTTGCCGGTAACGAGGTTGAACTAGGTATGGAGATACCGACGATCGAATCTCGGGCAAGTAACATATCGAAGAACAAAGGGAAATCTTACGAGATTAATTGAATCCTTGACATAGAGGTTCGACTGATAAAGATCTTCGTAGAATATGTAGGAACCAATATGGGCATCCAGGTCCCACTATTGGTTATTGACCGTAGAGGTGTCTCGGTCATGTCTACATAGTTCTCGAACCCGCAGGGTCTGCACACTTAAGGCTTGGTGACGTTTCGGTAGTATAGAGTTATGCATGGTGGTGACCGAAGGTTGTTCAGAGTCCCGGATGAGATCCCGGACGTCACGAGGAGCTCCAAAATGGTCCGTAGGTAAATATTGATATATAGGAAGTCCTGTTTTGGTCGCCGGAAAAGTTTCGGGCTCATCGATAGTGTACCGGGAGTGCCGGTAGTGTACCGGGGGACCATCGGGAGGGGTATTTCGACCCAAGAGGCTACATGGGCTGTGGGAGAGTAAATACCAACTCTTTGTGGGCTGGTGTAAGTCCCACACAAGGCCCATGCAGCTGGGAAGAAAAGCCCAAAGGGAAAAAGGTGAAAAAGGGCCAAAAAAGAAGGAATCCTAGTCCTACTAGGATTGGAGGAGGAGTCCTCCTCTCCTCCCCACTTCGGCCAACCCAAGGAGGCTTGGCCCTTGCGCAAAGTCCTCTCCTCCTCTCTTCCTCTTATATATATTGGAGGTTTTAGGGTTTTTGCACAGAATTTTCAGCCACATGCTGCCCGTTCCTCCAATGAATAGTTTCTCCTCTAGATCGGTTTTCTGCAACGCTTAGGCGAAGCCCTACCGGAATAGCTCCACCACCATTGTTGGAGTGTCGTCACGCTGCCAGAGAACTCTTCTACCTCCCCGCTCCCTCTTCCTGGATCAAGAAGGCAGAGATCGTCATCGAGTTGTACGTGTGCTGAACGCGGAGGTGTTGTCCGTTCGGCGCTAGATCGGAAGGACCGTGATCAAGATCGCGAGACGGATCGTGATGAGTTCGCGGGACGGATCATGATGAGTTCGTGGGATGGATCGTGATGAGTTCGCAGGACGGATCGTGATTGGATCGCGGGACGGATCGTGATGAGATCGTGGGACGCTCGGCAATTTGGATCGCGAAGACGTTCGACTACACCAACCACGTTTCTTAACGCTTCCCGCTTAGCGATCTACAAGGGTATGTAGATCCACTCTTCTCTCGTAGATGCTCATCACCATGGATAGATCTTGCGTGTGCATAGGAAAATTTGTGTTTCCCATGCGACGTTCCCCAACAGTTTCATCATGCCATCTTGTGAGCTTCATGCTTAGTGATATGTGCTTCCTTTCCGGTTTGTGTAGTGGGATGATTTGACCAGCATGGTATGTGGTTTATGTGAATGCTTTGTTTGAGGTTGGAAACATCATGTAGCTCTATATAATCATTGTGGAAGTTGCTATGTTGCTGTTTTGGGACAAATTGTGTGTGTTAGTGTTTTGTGACTTGTGGGAGCTATGCTCCATTGTTTTGCTTGATCTTTCGATCAATTATGGTTGGTTTTTCATTTCCTAACCAGTGGCTACCTTGGAATACCAAGGAATAGCACATGGTCTTCCATGTCTTGTATTTTGCCTTCGTACCTTGTTGTGAGCGTAGCGTGAGATTCGTTACTCCGTTTCCTACGTTCTACATATGCATTTGCATCGATTTTGCATGAAGCATCTATTTTTTGCCATGATCATGCATATTCAAACAACTTAACATGGGGTTCTGCCCAGAATTGTAACTTAACTATTGCTTAAGAAACATGACTAGCTTAGGATTGACATGTTAAATACTTCAAATGAATCATGCATCATCTTGTTTGTGCATTGCACCTTGGTTGGTTGTTTATTGTTTCTATTTCTCTTGGGTAGACGCGAGTGTTGAACCTGAGTACAAGGATCCAGGAGAGTACCACAACGAGGACCCCGCTCTTTGTCCCTTTGAAGAACCAATGGGCAAGATGATCATACCCGTATCCCGACACTATTTTTGCTTTGCTAGATGTCTCGCTCTTATCATTACATATGTGTTACCTACCACTTGAATGTCAAGACTCCTACATTGCCATGATAGCCTCTAACGCCTCTACATCCTAGCAAACCTTGTTTGGCTACGTTACCGCTGCTCAGCCCCTCTTGTAGCGTTCTTAGTTGCAGGTGCAGGTTGTTTCCATGTGATAACATGGATATCTGGAGATATCACAATATTTACTGCTATTTAATTTAATGCACATATATATCTTGGTATGGTGGAAGGCTTGGCCTTTTACTCGGTGTTTTGTTCCACTATTACCGCCATAGTTACTTGTTACCGGTGTTATGTTTCTATATTTTGCGCTCCTAACATGCTCGGGGTTGTTATGGGGACCCCTTGATTATTCGTTTGAGATTAAAACTTGTCTGGCAAGACCCAATAGTAGAAGTATTTGCTTAAACAACTTAATAAAATTGCATACGGCTTTGCAACCCCATGGATAATTAATCAACAACCCGGGCCAGTGCTCCTCATGAGTGTTGGTCCAAACTAGAGCACTGTGAGGGGCCAACCCGAGGCAACTCGGGAGATTTCTATCAGGCCACCGTACGCGTAGCTTATCCGTCGTGTCATGAGAATGAGATACGCGGCTCTTATCGGGTTCGTCGACACGTCGGGTGGTCTTGCTGGACTTGTTTTACCTTTCTAGAATGGCTTGCATGAGGAACTCTGATCTTCTTCGGGCTATCTCGAGGTGTCGGTTTTTTCTTTGGAATTGCCTAGGATGATCACAAGATCCGTGGTCGAGGTTATTCCCACGGAGTGTGGTTAATTTATGATGGATTAGTTGGAGCACCCCTGCAGGGTTAAATCTTTCGGAAATCCGTGCCCGTGGTTATGTTGGCAACTTGGATATTTTGTTAAACTCCCGGTTATAGTTAACTTTAAGTAAACTCCAATAAAATACACCAACTGTGTGAGTAACCGTGATCGTCTCTACTCGTGAACATGAACCGAGAGAGAACACAGTAGGGTTATGTTTGACGTAAGTAGGTGTTCAGGATCACTCAGAGATCATGGTAGAACTCGATCATGTTACGTAGTCCACCATATTTACATTCATGTTCCTATAAGTTAGTCACCATACAATGTTTAGTGCTGCTGCAAACTCAACACTTACCCTCATCCAACCCAATAAGCTTGAATAGTCTCGGTACCCGGTTGCAAGATTGTTGAGTCCCGTGGCTCATAGATTACTACAACAAATACAGGTGCATGTGCAGATGAGACCGTGCCAGATGATGTGACGCAGCTCCAGTGGGAGTATGACGAGGAACGTGGCAGAATGTACGTCACATATCCACACGAGTAGAGAGGGACTTGGTCGTGATCTTCAAGGCTAGCAAGACAGTTTCATTGCTTCTTTTCTCGTTTGTTTTCGTCCGTAGATGGACCCTATCTTTTGTATGATGTTTGAATAAACTGTGTGGATTTGTAATTTAGCATGTGGCGAGTGTAAGCCAACTCATATACTCCTCTCTTCATACATGTATGCGATGATACTGTACTTGCGAAACGACTAGATGCGGTTCTATCCCTGTCGAGGCCCCGTGCCTAAATATGGACAGGCGCGCATCTTCGACGTTTCTAGGGGGAGGGGGCGCAAACCTTCCAAACGACTATTTGATGCCTGAGGGACATTGTGTTTTTGTGGGCCGAGTATTTTTCATAGAAAGAGTGTCCATGTGGAAGTAGCATATGTGTCATCCGTAAGCAGCGAGAGATGATACCTACTAATCCCATGGTATATATGTTGAGCTTTTGGATAGAAAGCGTGCAAATCATTGAGATTGTGCCAAGATGAGGTAGTGGGATCGATTGGTTGGCGCCGGACAGGGCACAGCCTCCGTTCCACTTTAGTCTCTATATCGGCTGACTTAATTAATAATGCTGATTTTCTTTTGTGTGATTCAATCTCTTTCACTGTTTATATCACTCATTTCTTTAAGAAAGGGAAAAAGGAGAGAGCCTAATGTTCCGTTCATGTGCTGTGGCCTGTGTATCTGCCTAGAGAAGGAAACAGGATTTTGTGCAACCCCGTGTTCTCTTCTGTGTAGTGTATGTACCAATTGGAGAGACGAAAGTGAGAATGCCAGAGATAGTACTGTTTTCCATGTTTGCAATCCACTTGTTCGATATCAACTTATTCCTGTCTTTCTAGGATCTGTTCCAAAGGAAGTCTCATCGTTATGAGAATCAATGAAAAGACTTTGCGCCAATATTCGATGGCCGTCACTGGGCTTCGTTGAATTATGCTTGTCTTGTACAATGGAAAAACTGCTTCTTGGTTGCCAGCCAGCCTGTCCAAGAATTGACAACCTGAAAATGTAAACGTACCTCCCTTCGTACTGATGTTCAGGAATTTGCTTCTCCTGTAGAACACGTGGCCTCACACAAAATTTCTAATTAAATCTAACCCCATTATTTTTTAAGGGTGGGTGGGTGGGTGTTAGACTTGTCACGGAGTACAACTCCGCTTTACCTAGCACAAGTTAAAACATCCATGTCATGTCGCAATCCACGGAACGGAGCAGTAAGGTAATCAAATCGAGTTTTGTATATTTGCCACCATTAATTAATTACATCGAGTCACACCCTCGTGATCAAAACCATCGAATATTTATGAATTTATCATACCATTATTATGGCTGATGCTTCTACTCCATTAAGAACATCTTCAACGGTGACCCGCAAACCGTTCGATGCGGTCCAGACGTACTTTCTTTCATAAAATGGAAACAAAGATGAGTACGGAGAGGCTTTGCGGGCGTCCGGACCGTCCCCAAGCCACGTCTGACGGTCCTAGCCCATCCCAACACCTCCATCCGTCTCTCCCGTGCTTTCCTTCCAATGCACGAGCCGCTTACTACGTCGTATTCATGCCGGCCCAGAGCACACAACGGACGACATTGATGCCGCGATGGGACGTGATCGGAGGAAGGGCGGCGCTGGCCGACGCTACCTCTTGCGAGCCGTCGCTTCAATGTGGAAGCATTGAAGCGGCTAACCGGCCCTTCACATGGCCTGGTCGCAGCTATTTAAGCCGTGCTCTGGCGTCGTCCACATCACAATCTATCCTATCTTCCTCCTTCTCCTTCATTGTCCACGCCCATCTTCCTCCACAACTTCGGCGATAGGCAAGTCTTGGGCCCTGGCGTAGGCAGATGGTGGTTCCAGGAGACTCCGGCGGATCATGGTGATGCCACCCTCAAACTCTGGGGTTGTCGTTCTCATCAACGGGCGGCTCCTCGACGAAGGCGGAGATCGTCATCTCCTCCGGCAACGAGGAGGACCAGCCGACGATGGTGGACCAGGTGTATGTCGCCACCGATGCGGAGCACGAGCAGCAGATAGGTTGATGCTCTGTCGCTCTGTGCTCCACTTGAACGGTCTGGCTCCGCCACCGGAGACACTCCTCCCCATGAAGCCGGAGCCGACATCCCCTACTCACTCTATGTCGCGCAACCACAACTTCCAAATCAGACGTCGCATGAAGGAAGAGCACCTCTCACCGCCGCCCTGGCGCGTGAAGGAGGGGCGCCTCTTGCTACCGCCCCGACGTGTGAAGGAGGAACGCCGCTCGTCGCCGGCCCTGCCAATTCGATCGCGTCCAAGGCACGCGGTTGCATTCTCCACCACCTCGACGGGGGCGGGGGCTATCACAGATGTTCGTTGTCCCGGAGTGCCATGACGGTGCAAGAGTACGTCGATAAGGAGAAGCGCCAGCGGGTCAGGTGCAACACGGCGCGCTGGTCCAAGTTCACGGACTCCTATGTCCCATCGCCAGACATTGCGGCAAACCCGGACCTGATGTACGCCTGGGCTTGGACTGCTCTGTAATGACCACCTGGACGGGGAGATGGACAAGTACGATGAGGAGTGGTCTATCAGCGAGATCCCCCCGCCAACGCCGTCTTCTCCAAGGACCGCCACCCTCCCCCCCCCCCCCCCCCCCCGCCCACATAGACAATGGTCACGGCCGCACTGCGCAAGGCGTAGGAGGAAGAAAATGACCTCCCGTATCTATATCCATAGACGGATCTAGAAAAAAAAAATACATGTCGTCGTCAAAGATGCCCTATGAATAAGCTCTATGACACATCCCACAGTATAGGCTTCAGTTCGTACAGGTTTTAGACCGTCATGTATGAAATTCATGCATTTTTAATGCCAGACTCACATTCCCCAAGGGACTGAAATTCTACACGTGTGGTCAAAGGGTTATTGAAACACGAGCTGAACATTCTCCTTGGAGTTAGGGGTCCCATTTTAGTTGGGAGAGTTGGTAGCATGTCGTTTGTGAGAAAAGACGAGGAGAGGTTCGTTAGAGAAGTTTCAACTAGGCAGGACAAGAATTGAAAAACTTGTTCACTAGTGGCCAAAGGGGCTGCTGGAGAAAGGAAACTGAATCGAAATTATTATGTTGCGACGTTGATACACTTGTAGAAATATCTATAAGAAGAGGGTATTTCTTCCTAGTTGCAACCTACACCCCCAACGTTATAGTGACATTATGAATTTTAAAACAACAAAATCAATTCAGAACTAGTACTAGGTAGCAAAATAAATCATCATCTTGTAAGAGAGGGAAAAAGAAAAGCACCATTCCACCAAAGAAAGAAGTCCAAAAAAACCATCGAAGTGAAACCTTCACCAAACTTGGTGGCATCCAGCCAGAGGAGACCCTACGTACACAGGCGGCCAACAGCCCGGCACAGCCGGTTTCACGTAAGGCCACATGTTCCTGCGACGCAGAGCGCGCGCCACGGGATCGGGTACGCAACAATACAAGCCACTGTTGTCTGGGCGTTTCGCAGTTTGAGTTCATTGCGTGCAGTGATGCGGAGGACGCAGACAACTGGGGAAATGCCTTTGCTCTCAAGAAAACTTGAGCGCAGCGCCTAGAATGTTGACCAACTGGAGAATTTGTAAAGCGGAAGCCGCCTTCACCTGTTTCGGGGAGACCAAGCTTCCACCAAAAATAAGCTTCTCTTTCTCTACGAGGTTAGTTTGTTGAAAACAGATGCAGCTCTCCACCTCTGCAAATAAATATGTACGTACTTCAAAGGACTAGAATAAAAATACAATGCTGTTGCTTGCAGGCTGAACAAACCACATTGGTTTCGTGAGGACACAAAACAAACAAGTGTTGCATGATCGTTCGCTTGATTTCTCATGACAAATAGAGTCGCTGGTTCTCAACAGAGACGCTTCAACTAACTGCAAGAGCCTTCAACCTTTTGAGTCCACATAGCCACATAGGACAGCTACAAGTGTAACTGACTTCACCAGATCTATAACTTAACATGCCAATTTATCCTCAAACTCAAACCAAGCCAACAGCACAGCATATGAAACGATCACCACTTATTAAAGTATCCTATACTTCATTCATTCAATTATTAAGGTTATGCTTCGCCCGGGAGCATCAAACAGGCGAGCACTCAGGCTTTGGGCACTCCATTCTCTGCTTTTGTCGCAGAAGCACGTGGAGGCCATGGCGCGCCAGCCATTACCACTTCGATTTCCCAGGTCTCTCGGGGGCAGTTTGTCATGTTCTTGCATCCTTGCGCCGTCACATACTGCAGCAATGGAATACCTTGTTAGCATGGAAATAACAAGGCTGACACTTAGTATAAAGGCCAATGCAATGTGGATACTACAGAAATTACTGTTGAATTTGGCTGCTGCACTTTTACTTGAGAACAAAAAAAAAAGATGAAACTAAAACCTATCAAAAACTGCATTAACATAGAGTTGTTTCAGCACAATTGATTTCCTTGAACAATAACAACGTTGAGGAATATATATACGCCATTGTCAATTCAAACTTTACTGGACAGGTGTCACCATTGACATCAATGTGTAACATGCTTGTCGAATTCTTTGTGTTCCACTATGAACTACTCTCTCCATTCACAAATATAAGATGTTTTAGATATTTCAGTATGTACTACATACGGACTGAAATGAGTGAACAAACACATTAAAATATGTCTGTAAATCCGATTAAGAAAAAAGTTAGAACATCTTATATTTGTGAACAGAGGGTGTACAAAATACATGTAAAGACGGAAACACAAATTGTCACTCGTATCAGTATCTATACTCAAAACTTTACAGGAGAAAGGTCTCGATTTCTAATATGCTTATCAAGTTCTTTGACAACAGGAATACCAAGATAGCTGTAAAGTTGATAGAAACATATTGCCACATCTAAGATATAACTATGAGAAACGAAATTTTCCAAGGGAAAAAATCAGTCCACTTTATATTAGAAGTAGCAAAATTTTAGGATATGGCACTAATCACTATGATGCATCTAAAGCTTGATATTATCCTGAACAAAAAGGCGCTGGCAGAGAAGTTCAAATTGTATTAGGAATTTAGGATCACGCAATACATGTTACACTGGCTTTAAGCAAACTCAATAGTGAATTCTTAGGTTCCTAGCCACACTAATTATTGGGGTTGAGCAGGGTTGTGGGCTTGTGGACAGGAGGCTGTCAATCCCTTTGATGCATTATGGGAATGCGATGAGATACAAGGTCAGTGGAAACTATCTGTCGGTCACCTCAGTATGATCACGGAGTTATTGGTATTTAAGAGCAACCCGATCACATATTTGTATTGGCCAAATATCTAATTTGAGTACTTTGAGACGTCAAGAGAAACTCTGTGAACTAGTGATAACCAAATGTCCCTTTACTCTGCAATCAGCAATCTGGCAGTATCTTTTTTTTCCTTTTAGTGCCATCCACATGCAGACCCTTCCCCGAACCCTGCACAAGCGGGAGCTACATGCACCGGGCTTCCCTTCGTGCCATCCACATCCACATGCTAAAATTTCTCGACCTTGTTACTAGCGAAAGCACATAAAGAGCTTTCTCGGTAAGCAGTGACAGAGTTCAAACCGCTACAAAGTTCGGTTTTTAATAACAGTCAATAACCATGACCAAAGCACAAAGCCTCACTACCGTGGTGGTTATGCTTGGTTCTTGGAGCATGGTTTAGTGTGAATACTGAACACTGAACAGTAGTCCATGTTTTAGCCCAACAAAATTTAAGACTCCAAAAAAATTATTCAAGATTCAGAGCTAAGTTGTTTCAATCTCTATACTTAAGTAACCGAACTCGGAAGTGTGCCCTAACTGAAGTTTGACTCTTATGGGTACAAGATATTTTTATCAACAATGTTCTTCACTGTAGCACATACATTAAAGCTTATGCAAGATCACTTGAACATTGAGGTCTATCAACATATGCCAACTAATTTCTGTTTCCTCATAATGCTCCCTGTCCTATAATATAGTGCACATCGGTTTTCGTGAAAGTCATTTTTTACAAACTTTGACCAACTTTATTTAGAAAATTATGTATGTCTACAATACCAAATATATAACATATGAAAATATATTCCATGATGAATCTAATTGTACCTATTTGGTATTCAAGATGTTGACAACGTTTGACTTTGAAAAAAATCTAATAAGCACTATATTTTGGGACGGAGGGAGTAGAACTTTTCCAAGAGAGACCGGTAATAGAGCAGATATGTTGGCATTACTTCGTACCTACTACAAGTTAGCCACTACAAGTAACGGACTAGCGGTGCACCAGCAATTAAGAGAGTGTAAAGTTGTTTTACTATGTAACGGAGGAGAGCAACCAAGACATACCAGATCACTTTCAATACGAACACCACCAAAACTTTTGTACTTCTCAATCTCTTCCCAGTTGAAGAACTTTGAGGAAATTGGATCATCCCTGGCAGGCCTCAACAAAGCATCGATGAAATAACAGCCTGGCTCCACCGTAATAACCTGCAGTGCAAAAAACATATGAGCTCAGATGCTTGTTATAACTAGAGTACTAGACGTAAGATGCCCATGCCATATCAGCTCAGATGCTTGTTATAACTAGTCGTAAGATGCCCATGCACCCTTCTGAACACGGATGCAGAAAATACGGTACTATTCAAAGGAGGATTCACGACCATTTATTATTCAAAATACATAATCTATGTTTTCCTTCATTTCTTATCCTCACTCTCAGATAAAATATGCTAAAATAGGAGGAGATATACATCCATATATATATAATATGTCGGAGACCTTTAGATGCTTCCATTTAAGTTTGTCATCTTCAAAATATTCATTACGATTGTTATATCACAACAAGTCTCAAGGCCTTGATGCCTAACTGCCTACACAAAGCAGCTTGGATATGAAGAGTTGACGACAGAAGAGGTATTAACTTTCAGAAGTTGTGGGGACCTATGCATGATGTTCTACAGTTAAAGCATAACCACAATACCAGGCAAATGTGACATATTGTGGTTATGTGTACTACCAAATGATCAATAGTCGGTTTGAAAGAATACGCATTAACAGAGCCCCAAACAGCTCATAAATTGTACTACTATCATCTTGTTTGAATACCCAAATGGTCAATAGTCTCCATAAACAGTCCTAAACAGCTAATAAATTTTACTGGCTAACATGACAACCCAACCACTTCTCAGACAGGAGCGCGTGAAATTGCCAGAGTATTGTGTGCTACTAAATCTTCATAAATTAATGAGAAAGGTAATTACTTACCATGCCTTCTTTAAGTTCTCTTATGGTCCGCAAGGAGCTCAGTCCTGGCTCCTTTGGCCTCTCTAAGCCCTAAATTCAAGAAACAAGCATTAATCTCGGTTGCAGGGAGGTAAGTATAAACATTAAACTCGCATAGACATCGGTAAAATCCATATCTCAACCTCAGGGTAGCCTCCGGGATCATGGGTGTCAATTCCAAGCAAGTGCCCAAGACCATGAGGCATGAAAACAGCACCCAACCTTCGAGCCATCATATCAGCAATATCACTGAAATAATTGGATTCCGGGGATTAGAAAAGTAAGCATTGTAGCTTTACATATCATCATATTTAAGTTCTATGAGCACAAATAATTTGCTCTCACACACGCACCCATGGATAATCTTTTCTTTCTTGAGAGATTCAAGTATTGTCTGCTCGGCCAGCCTGCAAAAAAGATCAAATGGTGCGTTAAGCCATTATAATAGACAAGGATGGACAAACAGAAAAAAAAGGGTATAGCAGCATTATACATTAAGCAAAAGATGTCGCAAAAATCTAACAACACAGAGGCCAACAGTAAAGATTCTTGATATCAAACATAGCAATGAATATAGTGACATTCTATGCATTGAAAATTGAACCCTAGAGGACAACCCCATCAAGGATGATTAAAAACTGCATGGTTCTGTAAGTAACAATCGTTCTTACTTGTGCATGTCGATCCATTTTACTCCAGGCTGCATGTGTGATATGACAGCATTATGAGCCTTAAGGACAGCCTGTAAAATAGTCAGTGTTGCATCAATAAAGATTAAATAACCTGTCCAGGTTCCAATTCACATACAAGAAGAAAAGCACCAAAAATGGGTTTTTTCTCAACACAAGTACTTACATTGTATACTATTGCCTGGTTGCTGCTGAACTTTCCATTTATCTGAAAAGAAAAAAACTCATTCAGGTGATGTCACTAGACAAACAGTATATTCAGATGCGATGAGAAGAATGCTCCAGCTAGCATCGAGGTTTGTTGAAAGAGAGCTTCTAGAATTATATGACAGAGGACATGCAAAGGAATGGAGTGACAACTATATCAGCTATGCCTAAAGCGAGCTAAATACTTACTAAATCATAACTAATCGTAACAGAGAATTGGGCTGAAGTGAAAAGGAAAGGATATCTGAGGGTGCTCAGATTAAGATATGAGCAACAAAAACAACAACAAAGCCTTTAGTCCCAAACAAGTTGGGGTAGGCTAGAGGTGAAACCCATAAGATCTCGTGACCAACTCATGGTTCTGGCACATGGATAGCAAGCTTCCACGCAACCCTGTCCATGGCTAGTTCTTTGGTGATACTCCAATCCTTCAGATCTCTCTTTACGGACTCCTCCCATGTCAAGTTTGGTCTACCCCGGCCTCTTTTGACATTATCAGCATGCTCAGATTAAGATATGAGCATTGAATAAATAATGACCGCTGGTAGCATTGATGTTCATAAACAGTTCATTGCACACAATAAGCATAGCGTTTCACACTTTCAACAGTAGATAACAAAAGCAAGTCCATCTAGATATTGGAAAATACTGTACCAAATTAGATGTATGAATATTTCGAAGGACTTACGGGGTATGAACATGTGATGTCAGAGCCATAGAAATTATATTCAGCTCCCATGTCCATCAGAGCCATGTCTCCATCATTCAGCGTCTGAAAATATATGAGATGATCATCTACCAAAGAGGAAAAGAAAAACTACACTTACAGAGAGGGTTCAAAATACAGAACTTTCCCTAAAATAAGAACGCCCAATATTACATCAAGACCCCTGTAGCTTAGATTACTTTGTTGGATTTCTATCATGGTATATGCTGGTCCTCTGATTCGTAAATATTATTGTTTCACTTACTGTGTTGGTGCCATCACTCGCAACATGTAAGCTGGATACATTATGATGCTGGGCCTGTTCAACTGCACAGTTTTCATTCAAAATTGTCTAACTCGTCACCAGGGTCATTACCACCCAATGTTAACATGTATCTGATGAGGAGAACTTATTTTTGGCTAACTCACAATTTTTGTTTTCCAAAGGGGATTACCCTGGCCTCTGCATCACAGGATGCACGCAGTCATGGCTAACTCATAAATGAAAGGTAGCACACCTCAGACACCATTCAGTTTACAAAAAATCATAGGTAGATTTTAAGACCTCATGGTACTGAGGAATGTAGTTGACAAATACTCCCTCCGTTCCTCTATATAAGGTGTATTTGTTTTTTGATAAATTTTCAGAATGTAAGGTGCATTTCTTCTAATTCTCCATAATTCCCTTGTTAGCCCTTTAAAAAAAGGGAAGTATCTCTTTTCTGATTGTCCGTATCTCTCCTTATAGCAAAAGAAGGAAACTATCTCTATCGATTGCATGTATCTCATACTTTTGTGGTCTAATTGATTCACTTTCCACTAACTAACAATTTTGCCAAGGGTAATTTAGTCTTAACATGTCTATAATTATGTGCCTTGATCACCGTGCCAAAAATAATACACCTTACATAAAGGAACGGAGGAAGTAACAAGGTAGATGAACTCTACATAGTCGTCGCTGAAGAAGGCTTTCCACTTTGATAATGCTCATAGAGTAGTGGCTTGGGAAGCATCAAATGCTGCCATGTTCAACGGGCAGAGGCCTAGCATCACCACGCTGCTGGACACCATCCAAACAGGACGTAGTTGTGGACTACGGCAATAGCAACCAGCCTTCAAGTGTCACTCCCAGCGGAGCTGAGCTGGGGCCCAGGTTCAACCGTAGGAGTCACAGGACAACGGGTCCAAGATATTCTCCTTGCTACATTTCATGTATAGCCTACTGTGTCTGTGACACCCCATTTTTAGGTGAGAAATAAAACTGATTTACAAGACTTAGCACTTAGATCATTTTATCGGTGGGTCCGCTCCAGACTAAGCACTTAGGGGTGAGGCGTGTGTTGTTGTACTTGGCCGATCCGTAGGTTTCTAAATAATTTTGTCTATCTAGCATCGAAATACAAGGCTTTGCGTTTTCTCATGGATTTTTTTTAATAAAGCATGCCCATTTTCAAGTTGCCAGGAGTATGAATTCAAAAGAGACCTGAGCTCTGTGGACAACTTAATCTCAATTTTGTAATTTAAAGCTTGATCAGGTAAAATACTAACAGAAAGAAGTCAATCACATGCCACAAAGCATCATAAAAGAGTACCCGGTCATTTGGAGCAGCCGTATGTCCATAATGAAGAATAGAACTGCAAAATCAACAGAAAGAGCTATAGCATACAAGATAGTCTAACAAACTCAAATGCAATACACTTTCATGTGTGAAGTTCTGAATCTTTAAACTTGATAGCAAATGCTACCGACCTTCAAGACGACTGAGACTTCGTACACCAATAAAATATCTACTAATGTCATATATACCTAATTAATTTTAACTAAAAGAGCACCCGTCTGGTTACACAGTTATTCAGTTATTCATGTAACTCAACAAATTGTACGGTATAGTCAAGAAGTGGACACGAAGAGGGAGACCTACTGAAATTTTGTCTGTAATCTTATTCTGGCATTAAGAAAACTATATACTACTCCCTCTGTCTCAAAATAAGTGCCGTTGCTCTAGTACAAAATTTGTACTAATTTAGTGTAAAATGTGCGACAATTATTTTGGGACAGAGGGAGTAAAATGCTATCTGGTACTACCAAAAGCTCATGGTATTTGACGTGGACAACACTATGACAGGCACTAGACAGTGATTGATTGTTATGATGTTGATATTTGTATCACAATTCCTACATACGGGATTCCACTAAAGAATCGGCAAAACAATTTAGAGACATTAAAATGTTTATGTACTGACTTATTATTTGCTTTAGATCAGTCATGATACATGAACTCACCTGTTCTCTCCGGTAGCGCATATACATGTGTAGGAGCAATGTCGACAGGCTCCATGCCTATAAGAATGATGAAGAAATATGCTTTCCAACTGATATTCCTTCATGCCTGGTTTTGCCTGTCTCATAACCTTGCAAAGTCCAAGTCAAGAATCAGATACACATTTAATTCGCCTCTCGAAAAATAACAAAGGAGCCGGTAGTTGTTAACAGCTAAAGGAATATTTTTACAAATAAGACTTCTAAAGTGATTCTTGGCATTGTGGGTCCCATTCTTTGCTTATGAGGTGCCAGAACCTGTTGTGAGAAGGCAACTCAATGCTTAACTTTAGTGCTTTGTTTGGAACCTCGTAAATCATAACATAATATTACAGTGTGTCTCCTTTAGTAATTTGGGACCTTTGTTTTATCCCCAAACGAAAATGCCTAAAGCTAGCCCATGGCAACAATTAAAAGTTTAAAACCATCCCCGATTGAACATAAACAGTTGAATAGATTACTGTGGTTTGATTCTGCAGGATTACATGGTGGTAAGCTAAGTAGTAGTTAGTACCCAAAAAGCCGAAACCACATTAAGTACATGTCTGTGCATATAGTATCTTGAAGGATTTATCATGGATGATCGATGAATACATTCATTTGGCTCCCCTGAATCATATGCTTGTACTTTTATACAACCTAGCAGGGAAAAAGGTGAACAGATATAGATCACATTTCGTCTAGTGCTAAAGAGCCAAAAATTGAGCAATCCTTATTTAGACAGGAGAAGAGTCTAATGTACTCTAAATAATAGCAATGAAGGTGTAAACAAATTATTGGCATAGTACAGGAATTTAGTAGGATAACTTATGTACCTCAATGTGTGCTTCTGAGCTAACATCATTAGCATATTGAATGAGGGCAAGCTCCATTTCAGATTTGGTAACACGGCATTCAGTTAAGATAGGGTGGAGCGTACCCAAATCGGTGTCAAACTTCTCTATCCCCTAATACAGGGGAAAACAACATGGTAAGTTGGTAAACTGAATGCATATATACAACAAAGACATGTAGTTGAGGTCTAAAGGAGAAAGAATGGTACTGCACAATTAACATGCCAGATTATGCTTTCCACTTTATTAACCCTTCAAAACCATAAAACTAAGCATCCTAACTTGTTTCATGGCAGTGTGGCTAACTGTATATCACGTACTTCAAAACTAGCAGGCTTTGAGTAATTTCCGCTGTCAGTGCTCTTTCCATACAAGAGAAACAAAAGAGGCTTCCCGTGCTCACTGAATCGATCTTGCAGAACCTGCACGATCTCATCAACATAGAAGACCAAATCGACCTTGTACCTATCCTGTAGAGGTATTGATGGAAAATATTATGTGAATTCAGAGTGCTGAAGTATCTGCCGGATATAGCATTTAGAACATCAAATACCTTAAAATGAGACAGTGGTTTTATTTCACCCATCCAGACAGCATAGTCAGGTGGCAACCTTGGAGCAAACAAAATGGACTGTCCAGAGGCGATGTCCTTGGTGAACAATAAAAGGCCAAGTTAGGTAGAAGCGTTTAATAAGCATAAATTCATCATCATAAGCATCCATAGAATGACTTGCAGCGGTTTATTCTCGCAGTAAAATAAGTTGTTCGAATTCAAGAAATTGCGACATAACTGTGTTACAAGTGTAACAACTGGATAAAGATGAGGTGGAGTGAATATCCACAATAAGCATCGAACTAGGTATCAAGGATCTCAACAGGAACTATGCAAGGATTTTATTTTTCCTGCAAACGAGAGAAGAACGTACTATAGCGCCGTAGAACCCTGGCTCGCGCACTCCAAAGAGATAAGCAAAGTAGCTCTCCTGCCTGAGACATTGCACAATACCACTTCAATATGTCATCCCAAAGAAAGAGAAAGGGAGGGGCAGGGGCAAATAAAAGAAATAATATACCTAAACAGCTCTAGATGATCAGTGCAGTGTCGTGTCTGCTCCTCACCGCCCTTCAGAAAGAGAAGCCAAAATGTTGATGGAGGAAGCCCCAAAGACCCAAACAAAGTAGAGATTGATTCATTATGAAGACGGCGAGTGGGACCTGGAGGAGGGCGAGGCCACGGGGAGGGCTGGCGGTGGCGGAGAGGTGGGCGCGAAGCGCAGTTACCAGGCGGTCACGGTTGGCTCCGTGCAGCTCCATGGGCACCTCAGGCGGAGCAAGAGAGGAGGTCGCCATTGCTGGAGACCTGCCACACTGAAATATGAAAAACAACAATCATTTTATGTCATGTGTTACATACTAGAAAGACATACACACATACATACATACACCCGGAAAAAAAAGACATACACACATATTACTAGCAAAATTTTAACGGAAATGCTAAAAATCTGACGTCATAATTTTTAAACGTTTTTATGCCAAATTATGTTGTCGCGAGAATGGCAATTTCCTTTGGCAAACAATGCAATTCCTGGCAAAAAAAAAAGACTGAACATGACAAGTATTTGCCATCTTTGATTACTAAAGGAAATTGCCATCTTCACGACAACATAACTTGCCATCTCGGGCGTTCGACTTGGCATGCTAAAACACCTGAGATTTGTAGCGAAATCCAATTTTAATCCATACATTCATCTGCACATAATTTAACCCGACATGGCTTGATCAATACGGCACAGAGTGAAGTCGTGCTTAAATCTTAGTTCAACTTTTGACAGAGATTTCAGCCCAATCCATATACCCTTATTACTATGGAATGGTAACCGAGACTGCAGAGAAGGAAAAAAGATGAGTGGAAGCGATCTGTCGCGATGCTGGCGGAAGAGCCGCGAGGAGCAGAGGGTTGGCTCGCGGCAGCTTTGGATACGATCTCCACCAGATCGGGAGCCTGGGGTCCTTACCTCGGCAGCGTGCCGCGGTGAGGTTGGGTCGGCGGCTGAGCTAAACTAGGTTCCGCCGTCGCTCTCCATGGGAGGTCGGTCGAGAGGATTTTTGGGGGAAATCGGGTGTATCAGTTGCCGGCTTCGCTCTCCCTCTGCTCCGCTTTATTGCGATCCCGTAGGTTTCAGCTTGGGTTTGATTGGGTAAGTTCCGTCCCCGCTTGTCCTT
This sequence comes from Hordeum marinum, assembly GCA_022496015.1. Taxonomy (NCBI): domain Eukaryota; kingdom Viridiplantae; phylum Streptophyta; class Magnoliopsida; order Poales; family Poaceae; genus Hordeum; species Hordeum marinum. Next base: position 187,258,540 of record CM039677.1, on the reverse strand, counting down.
CCTTCCTATATCAGCCGGTCCGACTTTCTAGGGCCGTTGGGTTCGGCTCGGTCCGGGCTTGTTGCCTTGGGCCGGGCGTTCGGTTCCTCGCGCTCCAGCTACGCAGCCGATTCGGTTTGATTACTCAAAATCACTAGTTAACTAACTAGTACATCTCTCAACGATTATTTTTATTTCCTCGATTGCGAAAAGTATGCGCACTGCATGCATGCGTGTTACTTGTAGTAAATTGAGAGTTTTATTTTTGTGGTAAATCTGTATTTTCAAAACTTTTTATTTCCTAAACGTGCGTCCAAATCTCGAACTGTTTTCATCGTTGGCTTTTTCGCGTCGAGATCTTTAAAACTAGATCTCATGTTGATAGGTTTGACAATCATTTTTTTACAAAAGAAAAATGGACAAAAAAACCGTGCCTCACGTGATAGAAAAAAAAAAAGAAAACGCGTTTTTCCCTTTCCAAGAGGCACGGTCGTGCTTCTCGCGAAGGCAAAACCGTATCTCTCGCGGAAGCAAAACCATGCCTCTCGCGAAAAAAAGAGAGCAGAAAACGCGTTTTTCCCTTTCGGAAGAGGCACGGCCGTGCCTCTCGCGATAGCAAAGCCATGTGTGCCTCTCACGAAGGCAAAGCCGTGCCTCTCGCAAAAGAACAAAAAACGCATTTTTTGCGTAAAAAACAGAAAACGTGTTTTTTCGTGTGAAAGAAATCCAAAAAAATCGTCCAAAAGCGATGAAAGACCGGTGGAAAACCAGAACACCAAAAAAGTCCAAAAAACCCACTTCAAAAAGACGAAAACGCGTGTGAAAAAATAAAAAAATCCGAAGAGAACGTTCAGAGCGCGACACGTGGCGGCGACTGAAAACGCGCCAAGTGACGGCGCGTGTGAGCGATCGCTGGAACGCTTGTGAGGGAGTGCTCGCTAGCTAGTTGCTCCCCTGATCACTGGGCGTTCTACAATTAGGTATCCCATTTTATCAAAACTCTTCTTTAATAATAAAAACTATTCTCTCTTTTTTAGAATTTATCAAACCCCTTCACTAACGAAAAAAAATATCTTTCTTTTTGAGCAGTAACCACATATACCAATAGATAAAACTGAGTAATACAAGGTCTGTACACATGAAAACCAAACAAGACATTTTAAAGACATGGCCCTTCAAGCACAAAACTAATAAAAAAAATATGTGAACACGTCCAGACGTATTTTCAATATATCCTTAGACAACTTGATATCTAATGGACCAGACAGGTAGGCCCACTTCATTGCGCTCGAGCTTTGACAAATATCGATGAAGGCATTATTTGCTTTTGTTTCTTTTGATTTTTATCTATGTCGGTGGCGTCCTGGCAGGAGTTGCGACAGAGTTTTTTTCAATATTTTTGGCTATGGATTATTTGCGTACTTTCTTTTGGGATCCTTTTCTTGTAATATGTATTACATTCGTTTCTAAATATAAGTCATTGAGGATAGTAGTATTAGGTGCTCATTGTTCTGGGAGCAAGACGATCTTCTCCCCAAAGCCGGTAAACAAGTACTATATGCATTCAATTTGATTTTGCACGTAGGCATGTGTGGGTGTTTTGTCCTTTACAGTTTTGTTCAAGCACATCTAAATGCATTTTAGGTATTGCACATCTAAGTTTTATGTCATTAATTTTACATGAAGATTCGTGTGGGAATTTTGTTTGTTTTCTTTTTTTTTCATGTTTGATTGAGTTATTTAGACATGCAATACTCAGGATATTGATAGACCCTTTTCCTTAATCCCTGGCAATAGTTGTTTGGATGTTGAGCAAGTCTAGATGCTCCATTCGTAGCTTTTTGGATGTGGAACAGGTAAAAAAGTAAGTTTGTATATAACGACTTGTTTGTAGTCTGTGCCTGGGTGTCCTTTTCTAGCTATTCGGACATAGCAATAAGATGGTTGTAGAGTAGCACATATCATGACATCCAAGGGCATATATTCCCATTTTGCATAAGAAAATAGAAGCTTACCTAGTTCGGGACACCTATTTCTCATCATACTTCTTGTTTCACTTGCGTATATTCTACAGACTGCCTTGTTAGCTCTAGTAGTGTAGTGGGTGACTACACCGAAAATTTGATTTCAAACCAAAGGTTCGCCCGTCGTAGCTTTAACCCCAATTCCGCTGCCTACTCTGTCACCGGCAGCCACCTCCCGGATCGTGATCCGTTGCGTAACTGTGCCTCGATGGTTCCCTGCAATCCTCCGCTGCTACCAGTACAGTTCGGTGTATAATTTCGCCAAAGCATCAAAGTCGTCGGTACTTTTGCTTGGAGGCTTCTTAATAAAGCTTTGCCTACAGGAATGAGAGCGGGTCGTTTTTCTATTCATATCTCTCAAAATTGTTGTAGATGTGCTCAGCAAGAGGATGATTTTCATCTCTTCTTTCTTTGTGACTTTGCTAGAGCAGCTTGGTTCTCTTCTCCTTGGTTTCTTAGATTTGATATTCTTGTTCAAGGACACTCTTCTATGCATGTTGTTCTTATTCACCTTGCTTCTATGGGTCATCCTCATGCATCTTTGCAAAGTATTTTCAATTTTTTGTGGTGCATTTGGAAAGCTCGTAATGATTTCTATTTGATAGAAAAAACATTTTTCCTATCAAGTTCAAATTGCTGCTGCTAATTTGGATTACACTCTTCATGATGAGACTCTGTCTTCTACTAACATTCAATCCTTGTAGATTTCTAAACCTGATAATTTTTATCTTCCTAAATAGGGCCATACTATCAGATCTGATCTCCTTATTAATGGTGCTAAAGTATTTTCTGATGCAGCTTTTCGATCTTCAAAAGTCTCAGGATTTGATCAAGGACAAGTCCGCACAGGAGTGGGGGTCTACTTCTGTCTTTCTTCTTCTAATGGAGTAATTAACATACAGGTTCAAGCTTCGGCCTCTCCAACGAAAACTCCTCTTCAAGCAGAAGCAGTTGCCCTTGCTTGTGCAGCTCATTTGGCGGCATGCCTTAATATTCAGCAGCCTACTTTTTTGACTGATTCTCTTTCTCTTGCGACAGCTGCTGCTTACAGAAATATTTCTCACTCTACTACTCCTTGGAACATAAGAAAAGATTTGGCTTCTTTTATTAATTCTATTTCTAATCTCAATCCGCAAGTTTTTCATATTTTCAGGAGTTTGAATGGAGTGGCTCATAATTTGGCCCAGCAGGTCTTTCAAAGGGTTCCAGGATCTGTTTTCAATTGCTCTTCTCACTCTCATGCGGCTAATTCATGTCTGTGGCTGCCTCTCTTTTAAATTTTAATGTTACAGGTGTTCAACTGCATATGGTGTATTGCTTCTAGCAGGATTATTTTTTATGCACTGCTACTATTGAATGAGCCGATGCTGAGGTGTCCATGAAGCTCTGTTCTCTTTTCCCCTTCATTCTGGACAAGCAGAACTGAAAGGATCTTTTCTTTAATCTCTTTGTTGAGGACAAGCATCCTGGAGGCTGATCTTGTATGGTTTTCATTCCAGTTTCTACTAGTGATGATAACAAGGGTTTCTCTTAGGCTGGATCAATTCAAGGCTTCTCTCTAATAACTATACTTTCCTTTTCTTAATGCCTCCTCCAACTCTAGTCTGTTCTGTTGCTCATGTGGATCATCAGCAGAGGGTTTCCCTCTCTGTCTTTTAGGAGTTTTCTTCAGTTCTATCTTTTAGATGCTGCCAGGTTTTCCTTTCCATACTCTAGCAGGTCTATGTAATTCTATATGTACTTTGCTAAAGAGTTGAATGAATTTAGGCACCGGTTGGTGCCTTCTCTTGTTAAAAAAAAACAGCAGACGAAGGAAGATCAATGGATCAATGCTAACACATAGAAGCGGCAGAATCGTTCGATCTCGGCTAGCAAAGCACAAATTGGTATCTTCTATTGTTTATTTGCAAGCACGGACCGAGAGTACTAGTGCTGCGTTCATCTCATCTACAGTATAAGAAATCAAGGCTTAGCATTGCTACGTATACATGATGTAGTGCTGCAGGAATAAATTACGGTTAGCCCCTAGGTTTGGATTATTGTCGGCGTCTTGATCGCAATCGAGCCCCTGACGAATAGCAGTCGTCGTCGTTACCTTCTCCTTAGGCGAGCGGCTTGCTGCTGCCTCACTATAATGACGGTGCGCGTGCCTAGCTAGCTCGATGCAACCACGGCTACTGACGCCATGTATCTCTACGCCTACGCCGCACGTGCCAAGCCAGACACGTTGTGTTGGGTAATAAGCCGCGGCGACGAGCTGATCGTCTCGGGCGCGTATATGTGTGCGCGCCGGACACGACGAGCGCGTCGGGTCCGCGTGTGTGCGTGCGTGCGTGCGTGTACGTGTGCCAGCACGTGTGTGCGTGGGTGGCCGTGGGAATAGGTCAGTTCGGGCTAGGAGGTTAGACCGCGTCGGGAGCGTGAGTGGGCCGCGGCGATCGTGTTGGAGCGCGATGCGCGGGCGCGAGTCGGAGCGCAGGGAGTGGGGGTGGAGAGTGCGTGGGGCGCGGCCTGGCATGTCAGAGCTCGTGGGTATAAATCCTTCACACCTTCATGTAGTTGAAGGACACTGAGTACAGGCTCAGGGAAGAAGTAAAAGGCCGTTGCTGCGGCGAGGCGTTCGTGCGCCGGAAAATCTTCTCGTGTCCATCGCGTTCTCGATCATCGACAGGAGCGTGTGAGAGGGGTAGTCGTTGCCGGCCAGGTCTTGGGTCCCACAATTGGTATCAGAGCGTCAGGTAAGAGGGAGGCTGCCGGCGATGTCGTTGGTCCCGTACACCGGCGAAGCAGGCGGATCGACGCCGCATCCGGTGCCCATGCTGACGGGGGAGAACTACACAATGGAGGCGGTGGCGCCGGCGGAGGACTCCGCGTCGGCGGTGATCGCCAAGAAGGACAAGCCAGCCCGAGCATATCTGCTGTGGGCGCTCTCCGACGATCTGCTGCTGCAGGTGGTGGCGAAGAAGACCGCGGCGGAGATATGGAGCAGTCTCAAGGCGCATTTCGTCGGTGCTGATCGCGTGCGATCGGCGCGGTTGGCGACGCTCCGGGGGGATTTCGAGCGGTTGCGCATGGACGGCGGTGAGTCTCTGGACACCTTTGCCGGGAAAATCAGTGGCATGTCGACGAGGTACACAGGGTTGGGCGCAACCCTAGACGACGCCGCCATGGTGAAGAAGCTACTCGACGCCGCGCCGGATCGCCTATACGGGGCGGTGGGGGGGATCGAGAAGTTCTGCGACGTCTCGTCCATGCTCTTCGAGGACGCGCTGGGTCGCCTGAAGGCGTTCGACGAGCGGCTACGTCGATGCGGGAAGGATGGCAACGAGCGCGGCGGTGAGCAGCTGATGCTCACAAGGGAGCAGTGGCGGGTGCGCGAGCGGGAGCAGGGAGGAGTGCACGACGACGATGGGCGCATCACGGCGTCTGGCAACGGCGGCAACCGTCGCGGGCGCTGCTACAAGTGTGGCGAGCGCGGCCATTTCAAGAGGGATTGCCCAAAGCTGCGGAGGGAGCCGGCGATGGAGCGCGCGCTGCTGGCGGACGTCGTCGGTGTCGAGGATGACGGGCTCCTGTGAGCCGCGGCTTAGGGTGTGTGTTGTGTAATAAGCCACAACGGCTAGCTGGTCGTGTCGGGCGCGTATATGGGTGCGCCGGACACGACGAGCGCATCAGGTCCGCGGGTGTGCATGCGTGTGTGCGTGTGTGCATGTACGTGTGCCAGAGCGTGTGTGCGCGGGGGGCCGCGAGAATAGGTCAGCTGGGGCTAAGAGGTTAGACCGCGTCGGGAGCGCGAGTGGGCCGCGACGATCGCGTTGGAGCGCGATGCGCGGGCGCGAGCCGGAGCGCGCGGAGCGTGAGGAGTGAGGGGGGTGGCGAGTGCGTGTGGGCGCGACCTGGCATGTCAGAGATCACGGGTATAAATCCCCCACACCTCCATGTAGTTGAAGGACACTAAGTACGGGCTCAGGGAAGAAGTAAAAGGCCGTTGCTGCGGCGGGGCATTCGTGTGTCGGAAAATCTTCTCGTGTCCACCGCGTTCTCGATCATCGGCAGGAGCGTTTGAGAGGGGTAGTCGTCGCCGACCAGGTCTTGGCTCCCACACGTTGGTCGGTCCTTGTGACTTCACCCAGAAGATCATGCACATCATGAAACCCATAGCTTTCTCGAGTTCGATCCGCTGGAAATTGGAATCATGCCACCTCATCTGGTCGAACTCCGTTGCGTATTGCACCGTCACCGCCTCTCAAACCGGGAGATCCGCTGCCCCGGGAAGTCATCTGCTCCTGCGAGCCGATGAGTCCACTGTTATGTGAGTCCAGATTCTTCTTAGTTCTGGTGCCTCAGGGAAGGATGCTGGAAGAATTTTCAAGGTCGGGATGTGTTGTAGTGGCTGCAATATACTTCGTTGTAGTAGTTGATTACTGTTTTCTTAAGGAAGAGAAAAGTATGTTTTTGGTCCTTCAAATTTCCCAAAAATATAGACTTGGTCCCCTAAGATTTTTTGGTCCACATTTAATCCTTCAAGTCTCAAAACCGAATAACTTTGGTCCAAAATCAGATTTTAAGCACGTTGACCGGGTTTGACCAGGTTTGACCATTGAACAGTAGAATAAAACAAATAGCAAATAAATTCAGAAAAATCTGAAATTTTGTGGCAACCAAGATGCTTGGCAGCCTGTGATAGCAAGAATGGATGTCATTTTATCGTTTGATTTCGTACGTAGTCAAACCCTGCTCTTATGTATGATGTTTGAATATGTTGTTGTATTGATGTGATCTCGATATAGCTTGTGAAGAGTGTAAACCAATTCCATATACTCATCTCTTCTGTACATGTACTTGTAATGAAATCCATTTGTGTGAAACGACAATATGCGCTTCTATCCCTGTCGAGGCCCTCGCGCCAAAATAAGGATAGGATCGCATCTTGGGCGTTACATTTTCACACAATGATCTATCTTTCTTGATGTTCATTGGAAGTTGGCAAACCAATTTGTTTATTTGGAAAATATAACTCTATATGGAGGAATACCGACAATGGGAACACATGTTTAGAATTTTATTATCTACATCATCAATGACTTGGTCACATATCTTGGAACTAGATGAATTGGCTTATTGATTCTGAAATTATAAACTTTAGTGGGAGGACCATGGTATTTTGTGAAGCATATATACTGGACATTTTTACTAGCACACGTTTTATTAAGGTGGAAGGAGATAATAAAAGGAAACTTCACATTATTTTTTTGTTGATATAGTTATGGTATTTTTTTCCTACTCCCACTAGAGGCTAGATTATTTATTGTATCACATTCATTGATAATTGCACTTGATATGGTTATGCTTATACTATTTGAAATACAAGTCGGGATATTTTATTGTGCTTGTCACATTATGTACTGAAGTAGAAAATCAATTGATTAGAAGATATCAAAGTGTTAACAACTGATTGGTGGGGGAAAGCACTTCAGGAATATGTCAATTGAACATGAAAAGTGCATGGAACTATTCACCATTGTAATAGACCGTACACTCCGCAATTAATTGAAGGAATTGAATAATTTTACTACCATTTGTTTTTTGGAAGAAGCACTGCATATATACCGTTGGTTGTCAATATCGCACAATCACTCCTTATGGTTTGTAGACTGGAATAGAATATATTTTATTGGCAAGAAATTCTTAATTACTACAAAGCACACACTAGGAATTTTTCATGGTTATTCTAGTGGATCAAAGGGTGTACTCTCTTTATCTGGAAAAGGAAAATTGGTGGAAAGTAGGAACACAATTACTTTTATGATCAAGTATAGAATTATTGACAATCATACTCGAATACAATCTTGGCCCAAGGAAACTAGAAGTGAAACTCCCGACACTAACGTGCTTAGGATAAGTGAGAGGAATTAGCTTGGAATATCATGTCTGGATAATTTTTTATGTGTTGTTGTGAGATGTCACTCTGAATTTTAGAGGAGTGACTAAATTCTATTAAGAAGGTTGTTTTCATCAATGTGAACTATGGGTGGAAGAAATGTGATATGGAATAAACTCAATGAGAAAATATATAGTTTGGGAAGTTATTAATACCAAACAACCGCAAGACCATTGTTTGGAAGTGTTTTTTTGTAAGTAAATTTGGCTTACTTGAATGTTATAATGTCACTCTTGTTAATTCAATTCTTCGCACAAAGGAAATATACTTTGTGGAAACTCTCTCCTGGAATTTTGGAAAAGAAGAACTAAAGACATGGTTAGCTAATTGAATACATTAGTGTATGGTCTTATAACAAGCTTCACATCGATGGAATACCAGGTCATTTGATTTTCTAAACTGAAGCAAGGCGGTCCTCTACAAATTCACGTTGATGGAAGTGAAAGTTTGGTCATTATCTAACTTTCATACGAAAGGAACGTTTGAAGATTCGTGTGTTTTGGGAGTGGAACTACATAGGGTATGTTTTGAAATGTTTCCTATGGATTATTGCAAACTTATCAAAGTACCTGGAACCAAACACAGTGAAGAATTATGTTTGAACTCCTAAGGACAAGGGGATAATGGTGTTGAAACTTATTGTAGCTTCATTTTTACAATCATACCTTAGCTTTCATAATTTATGCTGCACTCAAGGAGTGGAAGGAAAGATGACCAACTAAGAAAATCTCACACATCATTTAAGATTGTGGAAAGTGCATCACAACTTGTCACTTGTTCAGACATTTATATTAAATGTTAACACATTGAGGAAGCTATTACTATATCTAGGAGATAAGAAATAAGTCCAGGTATGCATATTCAATTGTTATTTTTAGTACTAATATGGTCCAGGTTCACTGATTGAAGTCAGGAAATTCTTTCAAAACTTGGTTACTCATGAAACTTCATTTACTGATTGGATTTGATATTTACGTGGTTCTGAAAATTGATTCAAAATGGTTATTATATATTTTGACTCAATGTGGAATTATACATATTATTTATTATATGATGGAAAATAATTGATGCGGATTTTTCACTTGAGGAAGTAATACTCAAGGTGCCTATAAAGGTGGAATTACACTCGAGGAAATAATACTCGAGGCGCTTAGGACAACTATGTTGGAATAATTAGGCGGAAACTAAAGGTCTCTAGTGATCTTGAGTGTCACAACAAGGAAACATATTGAAGGGAAGTATCAGCATATATTTTTTGTGAGTTTTCAACATAGCGTTAATATGATTGTTCGTCCCTTGACTGAGCTTCTTAGTCAGGAGGTATTTCGCAAGCATGTTAAGGCTATGGGTTTACAAATAATTGAATGATCGTTCTGGAAAAGTGGGAGATGTTGGAATTATGTGTCCTGCAACTATATTCAAATTAATAGAAATTACTAATATTCGGAATATCTCATTATGGAATTACATGTATTTATACATGGAATTACTTTACATGATTATCATGGAATTATCACTTGTTGGAACGTACTTAAGTTATATGCTTAAGGAAGATGGTCGATTATGAGTGGAATACAATATACTATTTATATTGGAAAGACTACTCGGGTACATTGATGATTGGAAGGAGCTAGATCGTATAGTTAGGTTACAACCCTAATGTTGATCTACGTAACTAGAGGAATATACACTCTGTTATGATGCATTGCTCGCAAGCGTGTACTCCAGGGACATAATGGGTAGAATCCGTTAACCGACAAATATGATCGTGGTTGGTAATTTGATCTGGACTCTATCCCGGAAACTAGTGGAAAATACTAGGAATCTTATATCTGTATAAGAGGTGGACTCTTTGGAGAGACAGAATAAGAAGGTCCCTACCCCCTAGCCTCAGATATGGAATTGTGAGCGGCACCACTAATAAGTGCAGGGGAATAGGGAGTGGACCATAAACCCAAATTTTCTAACAATAATCCCTTCGATCCATATTACTTGTCTCAGATTTAGCTAGATACAGATATATCTGACACTAAAACCTATCTAGATAAATCTAAACGAGTAATATGGTACGGAGGGACTAGGTGGATGAAACTTGTTTACTTAAAAAGTTTATTAATGATAACATGACACTTGGCAATAGAGAAATGTAGCAGAAATTTCCTACACATATGAAGTTTATTAGTAATAGGTAGTATCAAGTATGAAGTTTAGGTCTCAATTTATCTTTCTTCATGTTCCTGAAAGCATTAAGTATAGCTAAGAGATGAACCACATGTTCGGTATATATTGCTCAGTACGGAAATTCTAGCAAATTGTGGAAATGTATTCTTAAAACGAAATGTACAACACAAAGTAGGAAAGCTGCTCATAAAAGGCAACATTGATGCCATGCCAGTCTTCCATTAAGCTAGTAATATCACACATGCTACCGTACATAATGTAAAAGAAGAGTATTGTCTATGTTGATGTCTTGTCATCTGAGAATTGCACTAAACATAAAGAGAATCATGTAAAGGGACAAAGACAAACAATTATTAAAAGTAGTAGAGTGCTCATGCATTGCTACGAGCTACCATGCATTTAAATGAACCAAACAGATAATTAGGGTCAGCTTCAAATCAAAGCTTATTTCACCCTCATACGTCTGAGCGTGTTTAGACATCAACCGACACCCATTAGGCTTCTCAAAGTTCACCCGTCTGGACAGTCCGGGCACCCAAAATCTAAACCATGTGCGAGAGATGAATGTGGTTGTCTCGATTATCCGTCATGTTATCTTCAACATGTAGGCCCAATGCAAGAAAAAATCATGATGCACCCTTACCTTTTCCTATCAGACCCTCCCCTCCCTGCTCCGTTTTTCGGCATAGCAGAACATTTCTCATTGGAGCCTCTCCTTTAAAATCGGGTGACACCCACCTCAACTTTGTCATGGCGCCCTTCCTCCTTCACAATATACTTTCCCACAGACCGCTAAGGAGGAGTCCTCCACCAACCACCCTGCTCTCCGCCCTGATCCCCTCCCAACGTTTTTGTTGGAAGATTAGGCAAATTCATGATTAATTCCAATAAATAATTGATGACCAAAACAGATAATAGCATGCAATAATCTAGAAAACTAGAAGAGCAACAGAACATGCAAATCATCACCGCACACGAAGTAGCAACTATAGAGAGAAACATTAACAAATCACGAATAGCGTACTGTTCGTTAGCTATTGTAGGAGTGACAATGTTGATGATGGTGTTGGCGACGATATGTTGTTGACGACGATGGAGACAACGATGAGTAGCACCGCCCGATTTGGGCGGTAGACGACCCGTGATGATGAATTTGAGCAGTCGCGCAGAGCACTTCCCAAAAACCTAATTCGTCCTCTCTCGATGCAGGATCACAAAGACAAACGGTTCTGGAGACCTGCTCTACCGCACGCCGATGCACGGTGGCGTTCGAGATGAGGTAGACTATGATGGTGGCGCAAGTTATGAGATGAGGCAAAACCCTAGGTGTTTTTGGTGTATCTTTGATCGAGGATGGTAAGCAGTATGTATAGGAGGACCAGAGACGGTACCGTGTCACGATCACGATCTCAAACCAACTTGGTTTCTAAGTCGTATACTTACCGGATAAGAAATAATTAACTTGTCTACCAAGACATAAAAATAAAACTACAAAAGGAAGTTGCGCCCCCGCAAGGCAACAAACCGGATTTCGGCGGAACATTCACGCGCATGTCCCACGTACGTGCCACCATGCCATGTCACGCCACGCCACTCCCCGGCCCGACCAGGTGAGGCGAGGCGACTGAGCGCGTGTGTGGTCTTCCCCTTTATCTTCTCAACACACACTTAGAGTGGTGGAGAGAACCCACTATATAAAGAGGTCCAACACTTCCTCAACTAGCAGTATGGTACTAAACTTTAGCATCACCATTTTGCCATTTTATTCATGGGCTCATTTGAGATTTTAGAATTTGTAGATGGGCCAAGCCCATTAATTCTAATAATCCCTCACCAGATCTTAAATACCCATTTAGAGATTTGCCTTTTCTCCCTACTTGTTTAATATACTAGTGTTTCAGAGAGACTGTTAAGTTGAACTTCTACCTAGAACTTTAAGCTACATCCATCCACAACTTGAAAATGCACTATGCCTTGAATTGTTAGTTTTGTGTGAACATGCTTCACTCAAAGTCTTAACCAGTACCTGGCTGCCAGTAGGCTACCCTGCAGTTTGGAGCATATACGTCATACTCCCTGGTCTCTTCGTGATCTTTCTAGAGATCACCCAAATCTCATAGACTGCGACGTTTTACAATCGGAGCTCATATAGGTGCGTTGTTTCAAGAATGCTTTGTAGGAAAACATGTTTGCTAGAATAGCCAATAGAATCACATTAACGCATTTTGCCAACCTGCCTTACAACACTAAGCCTTACAGCTCTGAGATTTTTTGCATCTTCACTTAGAGACGGTCACTTATTACTCTCCTCTGTTAACCAATTGCTTGTGCTTCCCAGGTCCTAACTCATGGGATCTCCAATCACAAAGGTTGGGTTAATACTATGGTGTAACATCTATGGGTCTCATACCAATCTCCCTCGATGCAATATCTATCACATTTCATGATAGTCCCTTTGTAAAGGGATTTGCCAGGTTTTTGTCTGTTTGGGTATACATAGCAGTTATTACTCCAGAGTTTCTCAACTTCCTGATAGATTCCAAATGTCTCTTCACGTGTCTTGATGACTTCGTGTTATCGTTAGAATTATTCACTTTAGCGATAACCGTTTGGTTGTCACAATTCATAAGAATAGTTGGTATAGGTTTTTCAACCACATGCAAGTCCATCAAGAGCTCACGCAACCATTCTGTCTCAACAATGGATGTGTCTAAAGGAGTTAGTTCCGCTTCCATAGTTGACCTCGTCAATATGGTTTGTTTGCAAGACCTCCATGACACCGCACCACCTCCATGAGTAAATACATAACCACTTGTGGCGTAGAGTACATCAACATTGGAGATCCAATTTGAATCACTATATCCTTCTAGCACAGCAGGATGCCCTCAATAGTGAATTCCATAACTCATAGTACCTCTCAGATAGCGCAAGACCCTTTCTAGTGCGTGCCAATGATCATCAACTGGGTTGGACATGAACCTACTCAACTTGCTCACAACAAAAGAGATGTCTGGTCTTGTAGAGTTGGCTAAGTACATGAGTGAACCAACAATTTGAGAGTATCTTAATTGACCTCTCGCTTCTTTATTGTTCTTTCTAAGTGTCTGATGGCCCACAAGTATAGGGGATCAATTGTAGCTCTTTTCGATAAGTAAGAGTGTCGAACCCAACGAGGAGGAGAAGGAAATGACAAGTAGTTTTCAGTAAGGTAATGTCTGCAAGTGCTGAAATTGTAAGTAGCTAAGTAGTTTGATAACAAGATAATTTGTAACGAGCAAGTAAAAATATAGTAACAAAAGTGCAGCAAGGTATCCCAATCCTTTTGAGGCAAAGGACAGGCCAAAGAGGTCTCTTATGATAAGCAAAGCATTCTTGAAGGTACACGGGAATTTCTGTTGGGGAACGTCGCATGGGAAACAAAAAATTTCCTACGCACATGAAAACCTATCCATGGTGATGAGCATCTATGAGAGGGAGAGTGGATCTACGTACCCTTGTAGATCGCTAAGCGGGAAGCGTTAAGAAACGCGGTTGGTGTAGTCGAACATCTTCGCGATCCAAATCGCCGAGCGTCCCGTGATCTCATCACGATCCGTCCCGTGATCCAATCACGATCCGTCCCACGAACACATCATGATCCGTCCCGCGAACTCATCATGATCCGTCTCACGATCTTGATCATGATCTGTCCCGCGAACTCATCACGATCCGTTTCGTGATCACATCACAAACCGTCTCGCGATCTCGATCACGGTCCTTCCGATCTAGCGCCGAACGGACGGCACCTCCGCGTTCAGCACACGTGCAGCTTGATGACGATCTCCACCATCTTGATCCAGCAAGAGGAGGTGGAGAGGAGAGATAGTTCACCGGCAGCGTGATGGCGCTCCGATGATGGTGGTGGAGCAATTCCGGCAGGGCTTCGCCTAAGCACTGCAGAAAACCGATCTAGAGGAGCACCGGTGAAACGGGTAGCACGTGGCCGTAAACTGTGTCCAAACAGCACCCAATCCACCAGTATATAAAGGAGGGAGAGAGAGGAGGGCTGGCACAAGGAAAAACTCCAATAGGAGTTGGCCAGACTAGAGGGGGAGGAGTCCTACTCCTCCTCCACCCCTAGTACGAGTAGGACTCTTCCTTTTTAGCCTTTTTTCCACCTTTTCCTTTAGGACTTTTGCCTCCTGCACCATGGGCCTTGGTGTGGCTGTTTTTCCAGACCACTAAGGACTGGTTATTATTCTCCCACAGCCCATGGACCTCTTGGGGTCGAAATAGCCCTCCCGGAGGTCCCCCGGTACACTACCGGCACTCCCGGTACACTACCGATGAGCCCGAAACTTTTCCGGCGACCAAACTGGGACGTCCTATATATGAATCTTTACCTCTGAACCATTCCGGAGCTCCTCGTGACGTCCGGGATCTCATCCGGGACTCCGAACAACCTTCAGTCACCACCATACATAACTCTACACTACCGAAACGTCACCAAACCTTAAGTGTGCAGACCCTGCGGGTTCGAGAACTATGTAGACATGACCGAGACACCTCTACGGTCAATAACCAATGGCGGGACCTGGACGTCCACATTGGTTCCTACATATTCTACGAAGATCTTTATCGGTCGAACCTCTATGTCAAGGATTCAGTTAATCCCGTATAACGTTCCCTTTGTTCTTCGGTATGTTACTTGCCCGAGATTCGATCGTCGGTATCTCCATACCTAGTTCAACCTCGTTACTGGCAAGTCTCTTTACTCGTTCCGTAATACAAGATCCCGTGACTAACACTTAGCCACATTGCTTGCAAGGCTTGTTGTGATGTTGTATTACCGAGTGGGCCCTGAGATACCTCTGTGTCACACGGAGTAACAAATCCCAGTCTCGATCCATGCCAACTCAACAGACACCATCGGAGATACCTGTAGAGCACCTTTATAGTCACCCAGTTACGTTGCGACGTTTGATACACACAAGGCACTCCTCCGATATCCGTGAGTTGCATGATCTGATGGTCATAGGAACATATACTTGACATGCAGAAAACAGTAGCAATAAACTGACACAATCATATGCTATGTTTGTAGTTTGGGTCTTATCCATCACATCATTCTCCTAATGATGTGATCCCGTTATCAAATGACATCTCATGTCCATGGCTAGGAAACCTTAACCAGCCTTTGATCAACAAGCTAGTCCATTAGAGGCATACTAGGGACATGGTTTTGTCTATGTATCCACACATGCATTTAAGTCTCCGATCAATACAATTATAGCATGGATAATAAACGATTATCATGAACAAGGAAATATGATAATAACTAATTTATTATTGCCTCTAGGGCATATTTCCAACAATTTCATCTAGTCACTTTCATCATATTGGTTTAATTCGTGTTCGATACTTTGATAATTTGATATGTGGGTGGACCGGTGCTTAGGTGCTGCTCTTACTTGAACAAACCTCCTACTTATGATTAACCCTCCCGCAAACATCCGCAACTACGAGAAAAGTATTTAGAATAAATTCTAACCATAGCATTAAACTTTTGGATCCAATCGGTCCCTTACGGAATAGCGCATAAACTGGGGTTTAAGTTCCTGTCACTCTCGCAACCCATCATCTAATTGCTACTCCACAATGCATTCCCTTAAGCCCAAATATGGTGAAGTGTCATGTAGTCGACGTTCACATGACACCACTTAGGGAATCACAACATACATACTATCAAAATATCGAACACATATCAAATTCACATGATTACTTGCAACATGATTTCTCCCGTGACCTCAAGAACCAAAGTAACTATTCACAAATAATAAGCATGCTCAAGATCAAAGGGGTATTAAATAGCATAATGTATCTGAACTTATAATCTTCCACCAAATAAACCATACAGTGATCAACTACAAGATGTAATCAACACTACTAGTCACCCACAAGCACCAATCTATAGTTCCGGTAACAAGATTGAACTCAAGAGATGAACTAGGGTTTGAGAGGAGTTGGTGCTGTTGAAGATGGTGATGAAGATTTCCCTCCCCAAGATGGGAGAGTTGTTGGTGATGATGATGACGATGATTTCCCCCTCCGGGAGGGAAGTTCCCCCGACAGAATCGCTCCACCGGAGGGCAAAAGTGCTCCTGCCCAAGTTCTGCCTTGAGGCGGCGGCGCTTCGTCCCAAAAGCCTCCTTCTTATTTTTTCTATGTCAAAGTGACTTGTATACCAGAAGATGGGCACCGGAGGTGGGCCAAGGAGGGCACAACCCACCAGGGCGCGCATGGGCTCCCTAGCGCGCCCATGTGGGTTGTGCCCACCTGGTGGGCCCCCTATGGTAGTTATTTGCTCCAATAATTCTTAAATAATCCATAAAAAATCTCCTTGAAGTTTCAACTTGTTTGGAGTTGTGCAGAATAGGTAGCCTGACGTAGCTTTTCCAGGTCCGGATTTCCAGGTGCCGGAATTCTCCCTCTTGGTGTGTTCCTTGCAAATTATGAGAGAAAAGGAATCAGAAATACTCCAAAAAGCATTATTATGGATAAAAACATTATAAATAACAGCAGGAAAACATGATGAAAAATGGACGTATCAACTTCCCCAATCTTAGACCTCGCTTATCCTCAAGCGAAAACCAAAATCGAAAAACATGTCCACATGCTTTGAGAGAGGGGTGTCGATAAAAACAAAATATGGACATAGAAGCATTATGTTGATTATTATCACAGCAACAAAATTAAACATAGGACTTTTATCATAGAAGTTTTATCATATACCTCTCATGAATAAGTAGTAGTTCATCACACAATCGAAGTATAAAGCAAAAACTCTATTAGAAACCAACAAACTATGTTCTCAGTCAACTTTGCAACAACAATTCATCATCTTTTCAGGAAGGGTCATGTATCGGAGCCTTTAGGCAAGTCCACATACTCAACCATCATATAGTCTTTTATGATTGCTAACACTCGCCTCGTACCCATGAGCAAAACGTTTCAACCGGACACATAGACAGATAGGGGCTTATAGTTTCGCCTCCCAACATCCTCACCTCAAGGGTGATGTAAACAATAATAACTCATGCTATCTATATTCAACTAGACATATTTGCCTAGATCTTTCCTCACCACATGATGCTTGCCAAAGGAGAAAAATAAAAGGAATAGAGAAAAACTTTGACTCTTGCATAAAATTAAAAGATAGGCCCTTCGCAGAGGGAAGCAGAGGTTGTCATGCGCTTATTTGTTTGTATGCTCAATCCCTTAGTGCAAGAGAATGTCACGTTGTATTGCCCCTTAGGATGACAACCTTTATTATGCAGTTTGTCACTTTTATTCTTTGTCATCCAAGTTCGTACAACGCTCAATTTTATCTTACGCTAAATGATCTCACACTTTTAGAAGCAATTTTTATTGCCTTATTGCACCGATGACAACTTACTTGAAGGATCTTGTTCAATCCATAGGTAGGTATGGTGGACTCTTGAAATAGGATTTGGGTTTAAGGGTTTTTGGATGCACAAGTACTATCTCTACTTAGTGCGGAATTTTTGGCTACCAAAGGTAGGGGCAAGCATCACATGTTAAAGGATCTATGACAATATGACTTCTATGTGAATATAAACAAACACAAACCATTAAGTTGTCTTCCTTGTCCAATGTCAACAATTTTGGCATATAATATTTTGATGAGGGCTCACAATCACAAAAGATTTATAGGATAGTATATTTATATGTGAATCTTCTCTTCCCTTATTAATTCTTTCATGAGTTGCATCATTGACTAATGCTATGTTTGTCAATCTCTAATAAAATTTCTTACTTATACTTTTTCTTATGTGGTGCCATCACCTACCATAGGATTTGTATATGATCTTATTGATTTATTTCCTTTCTTTCTTATTTCTTTTTCTTTATTTGCAACATGAAAGTAAAGAAAGCAAAAACTCAAACTAAACCTTACCATATAACTTGCACACGATTACAATGATAGATCACTGAGCAAACTCTCAAATAAGAAAGGATCGAACTGAACTTTATTTCATCTAGGGAAAAGATTAAACTAAGATAAGTAAAAGCAAAAAGATAGTGGGATGATACGATACCAGGGCACCTCCCCCAAGCTTGGCGGAAGCCAAGGGGAGTGCCCATACCCGATACTCAGTTCTCCTTTGGTGGTGAAGAAGATGGTGGTGGTGATGAAGTGGAGGGCCTGCCCTTCTTCCCTAGCTTGCGCTTAAGGATGGAATTTTCCTCCTTCGTGGTCCAGCCATAATGCTCCACATCCCCATAGGACTTGGGGTTAACGATGAAATCAACAACATAGCTCTCTCCCTCGGAGTCTTGGGACGACATATTTTTAGAACTGCGTAGAAAACAACAAGAAAAGAGAACACATGATTTCTCCGCGATACGGTGATCAACAAGTTCGGGAAGTATATATAGTTTTTTTATCTTGGAGGACAAGTACATGGAAGAAAAACGGAGTACGGGAGGTGTCCTAGGTGGGCACAACCCACCTGGGCGCGCCAGGCTTGCCTGGCACGCCCTGGTGTCTTGTGCCCACCAGGGGCACTTCCTGGGAGTTTCTTTATTTCCAAAATTCTAAAATATTCCAAAACTGATAGAAAATATTTTTGCGGATTTTTCGGAGTCCGTTTACTTACCGTATCACGTACCTCCTTATTTTCACGATTCCGGAGTGTTCCAAAAGGACTCTTTTATGTGTTCTTCCGGTGTCAAAGTTTGGATAATATTACTTTCAACATTAATAGGCGTACCTGAGATATAATGCTTTATTCGCTGTCCATTGACAACCTTCGGGTTAGTACCTTCAAAATTATTTATTTTGATGGCACCAGACCGGTAAACCTCCTCGATGACATATGGGCCTTCCCATTTTGAGAGGAGCTTCCCTGGAAAAAATCTAAAACGAGAGTTGTACAAAAGAACATATTCTCCGGCTTTAAACTCACGCTTTTGAATTCTTTTTGTCATGCCATCTTTTGACTTTTTCTTTGAATAATTTTGCATTTTCATAAGCTTGGGTTCTCCATTCATCTAATGAGCTAATATCAAATAACCTCTTCTCACTAGCAAGTTTGAAATCATAATTGAGCTCTTTAACTGCCCAAAATGCTTTATGTTCTAACTCAAGAGGCAAATGACAAGCTTTTCCATAAACCATTTTATAAGGAAACATACCCATAGGATTTTTATATGTTGTTCTATAAGCTCAAAGTGCATCATCTAATTTATTAGACCAATTCTTCTTGGACCTATTAATAGTCTTTTGCAAAATTAATTTTATTTCTCTATTGCTAAGTTCAACTTGACCACTAGACTGAGGATGATAGGGTGATGCAATTCTATGGTTAACATCATACTTGGCAAGCATTTTTCGGAAAGCACCATGAATAAAGTGTGAACCACCATCAGTCATTAAATTTCTAGGGACTCCAAACCTTGGGAAAATAACTTCCTTAAGCATTTTAATAGAGGTGTTGTGATCAACACTACTGGTTGGAATAGCTTCTACCCATTTAGTAACATAATCAACAACAACCAAAATATGTGTATACCCATTAGAGGAAGGAAAAGGTCCCCTGTAATCAAATCCCTAAACATCAAATGGTTCAACAAAAAGTGAATAATTCATAGGCATTTCTTGACGCTTACCGATATTACCTATTCTTTGACATCCATCGCAAGATGAGACATACTTACGAGCATCCTTGAAGAGAGTAGGCCAATAAAATCTAGATTGCAATACCTTATGAGCAGTTCTATCTCCAGCATGATGCCCTCCATAAGCCTCGAAGTGACATTTCCGTAGGATTTGTCCCTGTTCATGCTGAGGTACACAACGTCTAATAATACTATCTACTCCTTCTTTATAAAGATGTGGGTCATCCCAAAAGTAATGTCTTAAATCATAGAAGAATTTTTTATTTTGTTGGTAAGTAAAGCTAGGTGGTAAATATTTAGCAACAATGTAATTAGCATAGTCAGCATACCAAGGAGTAATATTAGCAACATTTATTGCAGCTAACTACTCATCAGGAAAACTATCATCAATAGGTAGTGGGTCATCAAGCACATTTTCAAGCCTAGACAAGTTATCAGCTACGGGGTTCTCGGCTCCTTTTCTATCAATGATATGTAAATCAAATTCTTGTAACAAGAGAACCCAACGAATAAGTCTAGGTTTAGCATCTTTCTTTTCCATAAGACATTTAATAGCAGCATGGTCTGTGTGAACAATTACTTTGGAATCAACAATATAAGGTCTAAATCTATCACAAGCAAACACAACTGCTAAGAATTCTTTTTCGGTAGTAGCATAATTTCTTTGAGCACTGTCTAGAGTTTTACTAGCATAATGAATAACATTCAATTTCTTATCAACTCTTTGTCCTAGAACAACACCAACAACATAATCACTAGCATCACACATAATTTCAAAAGGCAAGTTCCAATCAGGTGGTTGAAAAATAGGTGTAGTAATTAAGGCTTTCTTGAGTGTTTCAACGGCTTCAAGACAATCATCATAAAAAACAAAAGGGATATACTTTTTCAAGAGATTAGTAAGAGGCCTAGAAATTTTAGAAAAGTCTTTGATAAATCTCCTATAGAAACCAACATGACCTAAGAAACTACGAATACCTTTTATATCTTTAGGACATGGAATTTTCTCAATTGCATCAACCTTTGCTTTGTCCACTTCAATACCTCTTTCAGACATTTTATGACCCAAGACAATGCCTTCATTAACCAGAAAGTGGCACTTCTCCCAATTCAAGACAAGATTTGTTTGTTCACATCTCTACAAAACTCGCTCAAGATTGCTTAAACAATCATCAAAAGACTTCCCATAAACAGAGAAGTCATCCATGAAAACCTCAACAATCTTCTCACAAAAAATCAGAGAATATAGCCATCATGCATCTTTGAAAGGTAGAAGGTGCATTACATAAACCATAAGGCATACGTCTATAAGCATAGGTTCCAAAAGGACAAGTAAAAGTGGTCTTTTCTTGATCAGGTTGTGATATAGGTATTTGTGAAAACCCAGAATATCCATCAAGGAAGCAAAAGTGTGTGCGCTTAGATAATCTTTCAAGCATTTGATCAATAAAAGGCAAAGGGTAATGATCTTTTCTAGTTGCTTTGTTTAATTTTCTAAAATCAATTACCATTCTATAGCCTATAACAATTCTTTGTGGAATAAGTTCATTTCTATCATTAGGAACAACAATAATACCTCCTTTCTTAGGAACATAATGAACATGACTTACCCATCTACTATCAGCTATAGGATAAATTATACCTTCTTCCAGAAGTTTTAATATTTCCGGTCTTACCACCTCTTTCATCTTCGGATTTAACCGACGTTGGTGATCAACAACTGGTTTAGCATCAGGTTCCATATTGATTTTGTGCTCACATAGAGTGGGACTAAGGCCCTTTAAATCATCAAGAGTATATCCAATAGCAGCCCGGTGCTTCCTTAGAACTTTCAATAATCTTTCTTCTTCATGTTCTGAAAGGTTAGCACTGATAATAACAGGATATATCTTCTTTTCGTCAAGATAAGCATATTTCAAAGTGTCTGGCAATTGTTTTAATTCAAACACAGGATCACCTTTAGGTGGAGGAGGACCTCCAAGAGTTTCAATAGGTAAATTGTGTTTAAGCAGAGGACGTTGCTCAAATAAAACTTTATCTATTTCATTTCTTTCATGCATATGTAAATCATTTTCATGTTCTAGCAGATATTGTTCTAAAGGATAAGTAGGTGGTACAACAATAGAAGCAAGACCAATTAATTCATCCTTACTAGGAAATTCTTTTTAATGATGATTTCTACTAAAGTTGGAAAAATTAAACTCATGAGACTCATCACCAAATCTAACTCCCACAGTTTGTTTCTTACAACCTATCTTAGCATTAACTGTGTACAAGAAAGGTTTACCAAAGATAATGAGACAGAAGTCATCTTGTGGGGAACCAAGAACAAGAAAATTAGTAGGGTATTTTATTTTACCACACAAGACTTCAACATCTCTAATAATCCCAATTGGTGATATAGTGTCTCTATTAGCAAGTTTGATAGTAACATCTATTTCTTCTATCTCAGCAGGTGCTATGTCTTTCATAATCTCTTCATATAAAGTGTAAGGAATATCACTCACACTAGCACCCATGTCACACAAACCATGATAACAGTGATCTCCTATTTTAACTGAAATAACATGCATGCCCACAACAGGTCTATTGTTATCTTTTCTACCAGGTTTAGCAATTCTAGTAGCTTCTTCACAGATGTAAATAACATGCCCATCAATATCTTCTTCCAATAGATCTTTAACCATAGCAATGTTAGGTTATACTTTAATTTGTTCTTCAGGTTTAGGTGTTCTAATATAGATTTTGTTAACCATAGTTGAAACTTTAGCATGTTCCTTTATCCTAACAGGGAAATGTGGTTTCTCTATATAAGTAGAAGGAACAACTGGATCAACATTATAGAGTATAGTTTCTTCTTTAACTGGTGCTGGTTTTTTAATTTCTTCTTTAATAGGTGGGTGATATTTAAACCACTTATACTTAGGGAGTTTAACATGAGTAGAAAATGATTCACAAAAGGAGGCTACTATCTCAGAGTCAAGTCCATATTTAGTGCTAAAGTTTTGAAAAGCATCGGTATCCATAAAAGATTTAACACAATCATACTTAAGTTTAATACCTGACTCTTTACCTTTGTCAAGTTCCCAATCTTCAGAGTTGCGTTTAATTATTTCCAAAAGATCCCACCGTAATTCAATAGTCTTCTTCATAAAATAACCAGCACAAGAAGTATCAAGCATGGTTTGATCATTACGAGAAAGTCGAGCATAAAAATTCTGGATAATAATTTCTCTTGAGAGCTCATGATAGGGGCATGAATATAACATTGACTTAAGCATCCCCCAAGCTAGAGCGATACTTTCTCCTTCACGAGGCCAAAAATTATATATATAATTCCGATCACGATGAACTAGATGCATAGGATAAAATTTCTGGTGGAACTCCAATTTCAAACGATTCCAATTCCATGATCCAATATCATCGCATAGCCTATACCATGCCAATGCTTTTCCCTTCAAAGATAAAGGGAAAACCTTTTTCATAACTTGATACCTAGGTAAACCTCCAAGCTTAAACAATCCACAAATTTGTTCCACATATATCAAGTGTATATCAGGATGTTCAGTTCCATCTCCTACATAAGGATTAGCTAGCAGTTGTTCTATCACACCCGAAGGAATTTCATATTCAATATTTTCAGTAGGTGCAGTAGGTTGAGGGGTAGCTAATTATGTCTCCGGATGAGGTGAATATACCCCGAACAAACTCCTCAAAGGATTGTTTTCCATAGTAACAAGTGACAATAAATTTCAGCACACTATATAAATGTTTCCTTACCAAATTCCACTTACCAAAGGCGCTTCACTCCCCGGCAACGACGCCAGAAAATAGCCTTGATGACCCACAAGTATAGGGGATCAATTGTAGCTCTTTTCGAGAAGTAAGAGTGTTGAACCCAACGAGGAGCAGAAGGAAATGACAAGTAGTTTTCAGTAAGGTAATGTCTGCAAGTGCTGAAATTGTAAGTAGCTAAGTAGCTTGATAACAAGATAATTTGTAACGAGAAAGTAACGAATATAGTAAAAAAGTGCAGCAAGGTATCCCAATCCTTTTGAGGCAAAGGACAGGCCAAAGAGGTCTCTTATGATAAGCAAAGCGTTCTTGAAGGTACATGGGAATTTCATCTAGTCACTTTCATCATGTTGGTTTAATTCATGTTCGGTACTTTGATAATTTGATATGTGGGTGGACCGGCGCTTAGGTGCTGATCTTACTTGAACAAACCTCCTACTTATGATTAACCCTCCCGCAAGCATCCGCAACTATGAGAAAAGTATTAAGAATAAATTCTAACCATAGCATTAAACTTTTGGATCCAATCGGTCCCTTACGGAGTAGTGCATAAATTGGGGTTTAAGCTTCTGTCACTCTCGCAACCCATCATATAATTGCTACTCCACAATGCATTCTCTTAGGTCCAAATATGGCGAAGTTTCATGTAGTCGACGTTCACATGACACCACTAAGGGAATCACAACATACATACTATCAAAATATCGAACACATATCAAATTCACATGATTACTTGCAACATGATTTCTCTCGTGACCTCAAGAACAAAAGTAACTACTCACAAATAATAATCATGCTCAAGATCAGAGGGGTATTAAATAGCATAATGGATCTGAACATATAATCTTCCACCAAATAAACCATATAGTGATCAACTACAAGATGTAATCAACACTACTAGTCACCCACAAGCACCAATCTATAGTTCCGGTAACAAGATTGAACTCAAGAGATGAACTAGGGTTTGAGAGGAGTTGGTGCTGTTGAATATGTTGATGAATATTGCCCTCCCCAAGATGGGAGAGTTGTTAGTGATGATGATGATGATTTCCCCCTCTGGGAGGGAAGTTCCCCCGGCGGAATCGCTCCGCCAGAGGGCAAAAGTGCTCCAGCACAAGTTCTGCCTCGAGGCGGTGGCGCTTCATCCCGAAAGCCTCCTTATTATTTTTTTCTAGGTCAAATTGACTTATATACTAGAAGATGGGCACCGGAGGTGGGCCGAGGAGGGCACATCCCACCAAGGCGCGCTTGGGCTCCTTGGGGCGCGCAGGTGGGTTATGCCCAGCTGGTGTGGCCCCTCTGGTAGTTATTTGATCCAATAATTCTTAAATAATCCATAAAAAATCTCTGTGAAGTTTCAGCTTGTTTGGAGTTGTGCAGAATAGGTAGCCTGACGTAGCTTTTCCAGGTCCAGATTTTTAGCTGCCAAAATTCTCCCTCTTGGTGCGTTCCTTGCAAATTATGAGAGAAAAGGCATTAGAATTACTCCAAAAAGCATTATTATGGATAAAAACATTATAAATAACAGCAAGAAAACATGATGCAAAATGGACGTATCAGTGTCACGCTGGGATCATAAGGTGTTGGAGAAGGCTTGCTATCCATAAAGCCGAAACGGCTTAAGAACTTCTCAACATAGTGAGAATGCATTAGAGTAATTCCACTCTCATCCTTAATAAGTTTCATGTTTAGGATCACATCGGCTTCTCCCAGATCTTTCATGTCAAAACTCTTTGATAGGAAAGATTTGACCTGATTGATCGCATCAATGTTTGTACCAAAGATCAGTATGTCATACACATACAAACATAATATGAAACTATTGCCCCCACCATGGCGATAGTAAACACACCTATCAACCTCGTTAATGAAAAATTCCGCAGAAGTCAGAGTTATTTCAAACTTCTCATGCCATTTCTTAGGTGCTTGTTTCAAACCACACAAAGATTTTAATAACTTGCACACCTTACTTTCTTCACCATTTACCACAAACCCATCAGGCTGATCCATATAAATTTCCTCTTCCAACTCTCCATTTAGGAAATCCGTCTTTACATCCATTTGATGAATGATCAGACCATAAGAGGCAGCCAAGGAAAGTAGCACCCAAATGGTGGTTATTCTAGCAATAGGTGAATAGGTGTCAAAGTAATCTTTGTCTTCTTTCTGACTATAGCCCTTGGCCACAAGCCGTGCCTTGTACTTATCAATAGCACTATCAGGCCTTAACTTCTTTTTGAACACCCACTTACAACCCACAGGTTTACAACCATA
Source organism: Hordeum marinum (assembly GCA_022496015.1). NCBI lineage: Eukaryota > Viridiplantae > Streptophyta > Magnoliopsida > Poales > Poaceae > Hordeum > Hordeum marinum. Next base: position 187,232,665 of record CM039677.1, on the reverse strand, counting down.
GGGTCGTTCAGTTAGCTCCCAAGTTCCATTGGAAAGAACTAAGTCCATCTCATTCTGAACAGCTTCTTTCCAATCATCTACAGTCGGAGATGCATATGCCTCTGCAATAGACTTGGGAGTATCATCCACAAGGTTGAAAGCACATATGCTCCCTTGGTGGTTTTGATAATTCATGACAACATACATTGTCTCTTGGACTAATAGTATTACCTAGGTTATTTCAGGATTAGTTCATAGAGAGGGTTGGCTAAGGATTGTGAGGAGAATTCCCAAGAAGAAGGAGAAGGGAAGGAATAGGATTGGCGAAGCTACAAGCTTCAAGATTGAAGACTCTACATTTTATATTTTTTGAGAAATAACTTCTGAGTCCATAGGACATCCAATACTATTAAAAGGGGATGAGGAATTATGATGATTTGGTTGCTCAAGTGCTTAGAGATAAGCCACAAAAAAATACTCACCCACTTTCCCACAAAACCTTCTATCCAAAACCAAAAGTCAAAATTTGGTGACACCAGTATTTCCCATTCAGATCCGCCGAGTTTCACCCTAGACAGAAGCCCAGCCAAACCCTAGCATCTCGTTACTACCAACATTCCATTCGATGCAACTGAAAACAATGACCAACTTTCTATTAACTGATTTCTTAATATCAGTCCCACTGAGTTTAAGGAATCGGTCTCACCGAGATTTGGAAACTGTCTAGGTCACCCATATCGGTACCATCGAGATTTATATATCGGTCTCACCGAAAAGGCCAAAGTTGCCACATTTTGCACTAGTCGGTGCAACCGACTTTTTACTCTGGTTTCACCTAGTTAGGCAATAATGTTGTAACGGTTGGATTTTGTATATTCCTATGTATACCCCTCCACCACCTCTCACTCACAAGAGAAGCACTGAGAACACACACACTTGCCATATCCAATTTTTTTTGAGAGAGAGCTGCATACCCTTGTGTTGAGATCAAGATCATCCACTCCAACCATATGGATCTTGATTTCTAGCCTCCCCAAGTTGCTTTCCATCCAATCAATCTCTTCTACCCGTGCCAAATGTGTGATATAGTGATTGAGTGTTGAGGATACTATATTTTGAAGCACAAGAGCAAGGAGTTCATCATACTACCAAATCTTGAAGTCTCCATAAACGTGGATGTATGATAGCACCACCAATCGAAACCATAGGAAAAATCTTTGTGTCTCCAATTGCATTTGATCTTCCTACCTCTACTCCTTCTTACGTGTGCTTGTCTTTACTTTTCGCTGCCATACTTGTTGACTAGCATGTGTAGGGTGCATTAGACTTGTTAGAATTGCTAAAATCTGCCAACCAATTAACTTCGAAAAGGTTAGGTTTTAATTTTGTCAAGTAGTCTATTCACCCCCCCTCTAGACATCCCTTCTAGTGATCCCACTTTGGTCTTCATAGCCTTGGTTTAATCACCATTGGAGGAAGATGGATGTGTCTAGTTTGGGGAGTCTTAGTTGTAGAGTGCCCGTTCTCGATGGGGAGTATTATAGTCAATGGAAATATGAGATGCTTGAGCTATTCAATTAATTCCATTTTATCAAGTATGTTAAGAACCCCCATGTACCTACCATTGATTCCTTACATCCCACACACGAAGAATAAATTGACGTACTTCACAATCTTAGAATTGTTAATCTTATCATGAGAGGATTTCCAAGAATTGTGTTTGATCAAATGAAGAATTTTGAATGTGCTTATACTTTGTGGAATGATTTGGAGAAACGATATCCAAATTATTCATTGCGTATCGTGATGAAATTCTTCATAAAGTTGTTGCCTTTCATAAGATGAAGCCTAGTGATCCCAACTTTGATAAATGCTTGTTTGAGCTTTGTGACCTCATGCGTGCTAAAGGAGATGTCATTACCGTCAATAACATCATTGTTGAAGCCATTCACATTCATAAACTTGAACATTGTCATTATCTCAACCCTAACAAATGTTTTATCTCTTATGACGAGGATATCACACTTGATGATGACAATGTGGAACATGGCTACTATGATGAAGATGAGTTGCTCTACATCGAGTGTGAGAAGACTATGAAGAGTTTAAGTCGCATGGCTAACTTCAAAGACTACATGTCCGGAGGAAAAAAGTAGATTCTCAACAGTGGATGCACCGATCACATGACCGTAGATAGAGACATGTTTCAAGAGATCACACCAAACCACGGACCGCGAAGGCATGTGACTTTTGGAGACAACTCCAAGGGTAAGGTACTCGGTCTTGGTAAGGTGGCCATATCTCATGATAGTTCTATTCAAAATATCATGCATGTTGAATCCCTTGGCTACAATCTTCTTTTCGTATCTAGACTTGCCGACTTCGGTTTTAATGTGCTATTTACCAAAGTAGATTGCCAAGTGTTTCGTCAAGAAAATCATAGCATGGTCTTTACTAGTTTCCGTAGAGGTGATCTATACATTGTTGATTTCAGTAAAAAATCCAAACCTTGCACTTGTCTCATTACAAATTCTTCTAAAGGTTGGCTTTGGCATAGAATGCTAGGACATGTTGGTATGCGTGATCTAGACAAGCTCATCAAAGGTGATCATATACTTGGTTTTAAGGATGTTATCTTTAACAAAGATACACTTTGTAGTGCTTATCATGCTAGAAAACAAGTAGGTGGAAGTCATCCCCTAAATAATATCATGACTACTAGGAGACCACTCGAGTTGCTTCATATGGATATTTTTGTTCCCAATGCTTACAAGAGCCTTGGTGGAAATTCCTCTAGTCTAGTTATAATTGATGATTTTCCAGATTTACGTGGGTATTATTTCTTGATGATAAGTCGTAGGTACAAAAGATCTTCAATAACTTCACCCTCAAAGTGCAAAATCAATTTGAGGTGAAGATCAAGAAAGTTCGGAGCGACAATAGATTGGAGTTCAAGAACACCAATGTGGATACCTTTCTTGACGAAGAAGGTATCTCACATGAGTTCTCGGCGATGTACACGCCTCAACTAAATGGACTCGTTAAGAGGAAAAACCGAACTCTCATTGAGATGGCTAGAATGATGCTCGATGAATACAAGATGCCAAGACACTTTTGGGCAGAAGCCATAGAAACAGTTTGTCATGCCACAAACAAAGTCTATCTCCACAAGATTCTTGGTAAAATGACATACGAGCTACTCACCGGTAACAAGCCCCAAGTTGGATACTTTCGGGTATTCGGCTCCAATTGTTACATTCTTGGTAAGCATCGTCATTCTAAATTTTCTCCTAAATCTCATGAAGGTTTCCTACTCGGTTACGGATCAAACTCTCACACATACCGTGTCTACAACAACTTCACTTGAAAAGTGGAAGAGACGGTAGATTTGAAGTTTGATGAATCTAATGGTTTGCAAGCCGAACAATTGCTGAATGATGTAGGAGATAAGGAACCTTCAGAATCCATCCAAGACTTGTCCATTGGCAAGATTCGTCCCATGGAGGTGAAGGAAAGTGCATCATCGACCCAAGTGGAAGCCCCTACTCCGCGTCAAGGTGAACCTCAACATGATATGAAGGCATCCCCAAGCGATACGACAAGATGAAGAGGAGGAAGAAGTACATCATGATGATCCACCTTAACCTCCTTCGCCACCACCTCAAGGAGATGACACCTTCAACAACAACAGTGAGGAAGAAGATGATGACGAGGAAGCTCCACCGTCCAACAAGCAAAAGCTACCTCGAGTTCGAGCAAGATTGAACAAGAATCACCCCTTAGAGAAAATCTTCGGTGACATTTAAACCGGAAGAATCACTCGCTCCAAGACTCGCCTAGCTAACTTTTGTGAACACTACTCATTCATCTCTAGTATTGAGCCTATGAAGGTGGAAGAAGTGCTTGAAGACCCGGATTGAGTGAATGTTATGCATGAAGAGCTACACAACTTTGAGAGGAACTAAGTGTGGACACTTGTGGAGAAGCCCAAAGACGAGCAAAACATCATCGAAACAAAATGGGTGTTTCGAAACAAGCAGGACAAAGACGGTCAAGTCGTTCGCAACAAGGCACGTATCGTGGCGCAAGGCTACACTCAAGTCGAAGGTATGGACTATGGTGAGACCTATGCCCCTGTTGCTAGACTTGAAGCTATCCGTATATTACTTGCTTATGCCAATCACCATGACATCACACTTTATCAAATGGACATTAAAGTACATTTCTTAATGGAGAGGTTGAGGAAGAAGTCTATGTTAAGCAATCCCCCCGGTTTTGTGAACCCTAAGAAACCCAACCATGTTTACAAGCTTCGTAAAGCTCTTTATGGACTTAAGCAAGCCCCTCGTGCTTGGTACAAATTTCTAATGTAGTTTATTCTTGAAAAGGGTTTTGAAATTGGTAAAATTGACGCAACCTTATTGACTAAAAGAGTTAATGGTGAATTATTTGTGTGCCGAATTTATGTGGATGATATTATCTTTGGATCTATTAACCCACAATCTAGTGATAAATTTGGAAGGTTGATGTCCGAGAAATATGAGATGTCCATGATGTGTGAGCTGAAATTTTGCCTGGTTTGCAAATCAAGCAAACAAGAGAAGGAACTTTCATCTCTCAAACCAAGTACACCAAGGACTTGATCAAGAAGTTCAACATGCAATAGTGTAAAGATATGAAAACTTCTATGCCTACAAGCGGACACGTTGACCTCACCAAGAAGGACAAACCGGTTGATCAAAAGGTTTATCGATCAATGATCGGTTTGTTGCTATATGTATGTGCCTATCATCCTGATATTATGCTTAGTGTATGCATGTGTGCTAGATATCAAGCTGCTCCTAAAGAGTGTCATCTGAAGGCTGTGAAAAGAATTATGAGATACTTGATACATACACCAAACTTTGGCATTTGCTATCCCAAGGGATCTTCTTTTAACCACGTTTGCTATTCCGATTCGGACTATGCTGGAGACAAGATTGGTAGAAAATCCACCTAGGGTACTTGCCAATTCCTTGGTAGATCTCTGTGTCCTGGTCATCCAAGAAACAAAACTCGGTATCTTATCTGCCGCCGGATCATGTTGTGCGCAATTGCTATGGATGACTCAAACTCTTAACAACTATGGCATACATGTGAAACATGTACGATTGTTATGTGACAATGAGAGTGCAATGAAAATTGTTCGTAATCCTGTGCGACACTCTCGAACTAAGCATATCCAAGTTCGTCACCATTTCATTCGTGATCATGTTGCCAAAGGAGATATTAATCTAAAGCCTATTGGGACTAACAAACAATTGGCCGATATCTTTACTAATCCACTTGATGAGAAAGTGTTTTTCCACTTGAGGAGTGATTGAACATCATTGATGCTTTTAACTTGATCTAGATTCACTTGGATGCATGCAAGGGCATAATCTTACATGTCTATTCCATGATACACTTGATATGACATTATCATATACCTTGGGAATATATGCTCCCTTGTACTGAACCTAACCTTTTGTAGGTACTTGGAATAACTACACTCCACAAGATTGCCATCAACTCATATCACAAGCAATCTTGTCATGTCCAAGTATCCACAACACTTCTTTGATGATGGAAGAAAGAAGACAACACAAACTATTGGGCATATAACCCCGCGATATAACCCGCCAGGTGAGGCCGGGTTAAGTTGTTGGCGACTTAACAGTAAAGCCTTAAACAGGCCTAATGACATGGATAGGCCAGGGGGTGATTCACCAGGCGGGCCGAAAGACAATGAGTAACTCGGAGGCATAGGCCGTACGAGGGTGAATTGCCGAAGAAGGCAAGGTGACTTAGAGACAAGATCAGTTACGAATATGACCAAGTCCGAACTCTTGTAAGCCCAGGACCTTGACCTGTGTATATAAAGGCGAGTCCCTGTGGCAGCTTAGGATAAGTTATGATCAATCGAGAGCTAGGTCAAGCGAATCTTCTCCCTTGTAATCAATACCCAATCAATACAACACAAAGCAGGATGTTGGCTTTTACCTCGATCGTGAGGGGCCGAACCTCGGTAAACTCGTGTCTCTCTTCCTGACCAACCCCTTTGAGCTAGTCACCGTAGCGATGGCCTCACACCTAAGTCCTTTCACTAGGGCATCTATCGTGACAAACCCACGATAGTTGGCACCCACCATGGGGCGGAGCTTCGATGGTTTCGAGATCTTGAAGAGTTGTTTCCCAGGGATTGAGCGATATGTCGTTGGCAGGATGACTTAGAGTCGCCGTGGCAAGCTCTACATCGACGACGCTGGTTGGGGCCCCGAGGTCGACTCAATCGAGTACGGGTACCGGGTCCCCTTCCACGGAATTCACGTCTTCATCAGAAAGATTGGCGGGTCTAAACCTGAGGCGGACATCTACACTAACCTCGCCGAGTCGGCTCACCGCGCGCAACCCGCCCAAATTCAAGCCGGCCAGAAGCGCGTGTTCGTTGGCTTCATGCAAGGTACGGAAGTTGCGGAGGATTCCGAATTAGGAGGAGAAACCTTCACCTACTCAGAGGACGAGTCCTCGTACGGAGAGACGAAGTCAATGTACCAGCTTCCTGGCGGCGGGCTTGGGGGCTATTCAGGCGGTGAGAGTATTTCGGACCCCTACGAGCCACCAAGCCATGCTGCCATCTTCATGGCAGGCACGACACCGTCCCCCAACAACACGATAGAGTGATAACTCACAAGTATATGGGATCAATTGTAGCCTTTCTTGATAAGTAAGAGTGTCGAACCCAACGAGGAGCTAAAGGTAGAACAAATATTCCCTCAAGTTCTGTTGACCACCGATACAACTCTACACACGCTTAACGTTCGCTTTACCTAGAACAAGTATGAAACTAGAAATACTTTGTAGGTGTGATAGGATAGGTTTGCAAGATAATAAAGAGCACGGAAATAAAAACTAGGGTCTGCTTAGATAAAGAAACAACTAAGTTAATTTATCGAGTGTGGAAAAGTGGTGGTAGGAGTTGCGGAATTGTCCCTAGGCAATTGATAACTAGACCGGTAATCATTATTGCAATTTTATATGAGGGACATGCATAAGCTAACATACTTTCTCTACTTGTATCATATGCACTTATGATTGGAACTCTAGCAAGCATTTGCAACTACGAAAGATCATTAAGGTAAAACCCAACCATAGCATTATAAGGTATCAAGTCCTCTTTATTCCCGTACGCAAACAACCTACTTGGGTCTGTGTTTATATCACTCACACCACCCACCATAAGTGAATCATAACCATATTGAAAACCCTACTGAGGGGATCCCTCACGCTTGCGTGATACGGAGAGCACCATAGGACAGCACCAATAATAAAACATACAACTCAAACCAATCATGATCATCAATCAACCAATAGGACAAAATAGATCTACTCAAACATCATAGGATGGAAACACATCATTGGATAATAATATGAAGCATAAAACACCATGTTCAAGTAGAGGGTAGAGCGGGTTGTGGGAGAGTGTACCGCTATAGATATACGGGGGAAGGTGATGGAGGTGTTGGTGAAGATGACGGAGTTGTTGGAGTAGATTGCCGTCACGATGATGGCCCCGATGACGTTCCGGTGCCACCGGGAGAGAGGGGGAGAGAGCCCACTCCTTCTTCTTATTCCTTGACCTACCCCTAGATGGGATAAGGGTTTACCCTCTAGTCCATGGCCTACATGGAGGTGGAGGTGCGAGAGCCCCTCCGAGATTGGATCCCTCTCTCTGTTTCCTTCTGTTTCTGCGCTCCCAAATTTTGGCCTTTCACCGTTTCTTAAATATCCGGAGACCCGTAACTTCGATCGGGCTAGAATTTTGAGGGTATTTTCCTTATAAAAATATCTTTCTTGCGGCCAAAGGACACCTCCAACCTACCTAAGGGGTGGCCACAAGCCCTCAGGGCGCTGCGAGGGGTGTGGGCCGCACCTAGGAGGCTTGTGACCTCCTTGGGCATCGTCTCACGTTGATTCATTTTCCCAAAAATCACATATATTCCAAACAATCTCCGTAAGTTTTTATCGCATTTAGACTTCATTTGATATGGATTTTCTGCGAGACAAAAAACATGCAACAAACAGGAACTAACACTGGTCACTGGATCAATATGTTAGTCCCAAAAATAGTATAAAAAGTTGCCTAAAGTATATGAAAGTTGTAGAATATTGTCATGAAACAATCAAAAATTATAGATATGATGGAGACGTATCAACATCCCCAAGCTTAATTCTTGCTCGTCCTCGAATAGGTAAATGATAAAAAAGATAATTTTTGATGTGGAATGCTACCTAGCATAATCCTTATCATATAATCTAATCATGGCATGAATATTAAGATACGAGTGATTCAAAGCAATAGTCTATATTGACATAAAAACAATAATACTTCGAGCACACCAACAAGGCAATCGTGTCCTTTCGAAATAACATGGCCTTAGAAAGTTATCCCTACAAAATCATATGGTCTGGCTATGCTCCATCTTCCCCACACAAAGTATCTAAATCATGCACAACCCCGATGAACAAGTCAAGCAATTGTTTCACACTTTTATGTTCTCAAACCTTTTCAACTCTCATGCAATACATGAGTGTGAGCCATGGATATAACACTATAGGTGGAATAGAATATGGTGGAGGTGATGAGGAAAAAGGAGAAGATAGTCTCACATCAACTAGGCGTATCAACGGGTTATGGAGATGCCCATCAATAGATATCAATGCGAGTGAGTAGGGATTGCCATGCAATGGGTGCACTAGAGCTATAAGTGTATGAAAGCTCAAAAAGAAAACTAAGTGGTCATGCAAATAATGAAAATTCCACTAGCTATATGAAAGCGACAAAATAGGAGACTCTCTATCATGAAGATCATGGTGCTACTTTGAAGCACAAGTGTGGAAAATATAGTAGCAATTGTCCCTTCTCTCTTTCTCTCATTTATTTTTATTTTTTATTATTTTTTATTTTGGTGGGCATCTTTGGCCTCTTTATTTATTTATTTGGGCTTCACCGGCCTCTTTTATATTTTTGTAAAGTCCGGAGACTCCTCCCAACTTGTGAGGGAATCATAGCTTCCATCATCCTTTTGTCACACAGGACAATGCTCTAATAATGAAAGTCATCACACTTTTATTTACTTACAACTCGATACCTAGAACAAAAATATGACTCTATATGAATGCTTCCGGTAGGATACCGGGATATGCAATGATCTAGCCTAGAAAATGACATCAAAAACGAACAAGCCATGAAAACATCATGCAAGTTGTCTTAAGATCATGCAAAGCAATATGAAAATGATGGTGCATGTCATACTAAACAGAACGATGGAAGTTGCATGGCAATATATCTCAGAATGGCTATGGAAATGCCATAATAGGTTGGTATGGTGGCTGTTTTGAGGAAGATGTATGGTGGCTGTTTTGAGGAAGGTGGGTTTGATGCACCGGCAAAAGTTGCGCGATACTATAGAGGCTAGCAAAGGTGGAAGGGTGAGAGTGCGTATAATCCATGGACTCAACATTAGTCATAAAGAACTCACATACTTATTGCAAAAGTATATTAGTTATCAAACAAAGCATTAGACGCATGCTCCTAGGGGAGAGGTTGGTAGGAGTTAACCATCGCGCGCTCCCGACCCTCACACAAAGGTTGACAATCATTAAACAAATCATGCTCCGACTTCGTTACATAACGGTTCACCATACGTGCATGCTATGGGAATCACAAACTTCAACACATGTATTTATCCAATTCACAACTATTCACTAGCATGAATCTCATATTACCATCTTCATATCGCAAAACTATTGCAAGGAATCAAACATATCATATTCAGTGATCTACAAGTTTTATGTAGGATTTTATGACTAACCATGTGAATGACCAACTCCTGTTAACTCTCTAAATAGGTATAAGTGAAGAATGAGAGTTTAATTCTTTCTAAAAAATATATGCCCATGCTCTAACAAATATAAGTGAAGCAAAATAGCATTCTACAAATGGCGGTTTTCTTTGGGTAGAGAAACAGGCAATCCAAACTTCAAATGATATAAGTGAAGCACATGAAGCATTCTACAAAGCCATACTCAAAAGATATAAGTGACGTGCAAAGAGCCTTCTATAAATCAACCAAGGAATTTATCATACCAGCATGGTGCATTATTAAAATAAATAAATAAATCACTCAACGCTCCAAGATTTACGCATATCATGTGACGAATAAAAATATAGCTCCAAGTGAAATTACCGATGGTTGTTAGAAGAAAGAGGGGACGCCTTCCAGGGCATCCCCAAGCTTAGTTTCTTGAGAGTCCTTGAATATTACCTTGGGGTGCCTCGAGCATCCCCAATCTTAGTCTCTTTCCACTCGTTATTCCTTCATCCATCGTGATCTCACCCAAAACTTGAAAACTTCAATCACACAAAACTTAACAAAACCCTCGTGAGATCCGTTAGTATAATAAAGCAAATCACAAATTTAAGTACTGTTGCAAACCAATTCATATTTTGTTTTTTGCATTGTATCTACTGTATTATAATTTTTCCATGGCTTATACCACCGATACAATTGATAGTTTCATCAAAACGAGCAAAACAATGTATCAAAAACAGAATCTGTCTTAAACAGGATAGTCTGTAGGAATATGAACATTCACCATACTTATGTAACTCTAAAAATTCTGAACAATTAGTACAAAATAAAAAATTTGCATACCAGTACTGTGTAAAAGTTCCAGAAAGTTTTGACATTCCAGTAAAAAATGTAAATTCACGCACTACAGCCAAAGTTTCTGTTTTTGCACCGCGCACACCAAAAAAGCAATCTAACCATCCTAAAGGAAAATCATGGCACATTATTTTTTATAATACGATGGATTTATACAAGGGGATAATTATTTTTGTTGAAAAGTTTCTGTAATTAAGATTCACAAGGTTTCCATGGGCATGAACAAAGTTCAAGGCTAGGCCCCACTTCAACATTGCTCGTCTTTCTCACTTTCACTTTTTTTTGAATTTTTTTTAAGTTACCCTCTTTATTTTTTTTGTTTTTAAACTATATAAAAGGACACAAAATAATTAAATGACTCTCTAAAACTTCTGGGTTGTCTCCCTGACAGTGCTTTCTTTAAAGCCATTAAGCTAGGCATAAAGTGATGAAGTAATGGATCCACCCGGATCCCAAGGTATATCAAAGCCAATTTTAATTAAAAATGATTTGTAATTTAGTATTGAGCATGAAGTAACATATATCATGCAACAATGAAGTCTAACTCTCTTCCTATGCATCGGCATGTCATAAAAGAAAAATTCATGCACACAAAGTAAAGGCCAATACATAGCGTAAGCAGTTTCTTGCAATTTTATCATATTGGAAACATAGAGAGGCAGAGTTTTAGTTCCTCTCTCATAATAATTGCAAGTAGGAGTAGAAATCACATGCATATTATATCTATCAAAATCATCATGTGTAATATTAAAAGGCAACCCATCTATATAATCCTTAATAAGTGCAAACTTCTCCGATAGAGTGTAGTTGGGAGAATTCAAAAAGATAATAGGACTATCATGCGTGGGTGCAATAGCAACAATTTCATTCTTAACATAAGGAACTATAGCAAGTTCATCTCCATAAGCATCATTCATATTGGCATCATGGCCACAAGCATAGCAAGCATCAAGTTCATCAAAAAGGGACATTTCAAACGAATCCAAGGGATCATAGCAATTATCATAGCATTCATCCTTCGGTAAGAACGAAGGGAAATTAAAAAATGTATGAGTTGAAGAGTTACTCTCATTAGAAGGTGGGAACGGGTAGCTAATCCGCTCTTCCTCCTTTTGTTCTTCGCTCTCCTCCTCATCTTTTTCATCTAATGAGCTCATAGTGTCAGGAATTTCTTATTCCATAGATTCTTGCAAAATATTAGTATCTTCCAAAGCAGTGGTCATTCTTTCAATAAACTCTTTGACATAAGCATTAGAATCATAGTTTTCATAGCAATATTTAAGTATGGCAAAATTTTCAGATTCATAAAGAGTAGCATCATAATGAAAGAACCAATTTCATAAGCACCCTTAAAAGCAACAATTTGTTCAATTTATTCAACATCATTATAGCAATAGGCCTCCTTGGCATAAGAGGATAATATTTCATTATCATTAAACACACATTGGTAGGGAAGGTGTTTTTCAGCTTCTTTAGAACAACAAGTAAAATCATAAATTTCACATAGATTCCAAGCATAGCAACACAAACTATTAATTTGATGCCACAAGAGTTTCCTTTTTTGAGATATGCGGTGTTGCACATAATGAGCATGCTCATTTAATGATTTTCCCTCAACTAAGCTAGTTGGGTTTTTAGCACGAGCACAAGTGGATCGAAGATGACCCAAGTAATATTCTTTGGTGGTATGGAACACTAGTGGTTCCTCAACTTTGGGAGCAGCAATTACGACTATTTTTTTGGTATTTTGCGTTTCCTACCCATATCTAAAGATAGAAAACAAGTTAAAACAGAAAATAAAAATTACTTAGTGATAAAGCAAACAAGCACACACGAGAATATTCACCGCACGCTATTGCTCCCCGGCAACAGCGCCAGAAAAAGGTCTTGATAACCCACAAGTATATGGAATCAATTGTAGCCTTTCTTGATAAGTAAGAGTGTCGAACCCAATGAGGAGCTAAAGGTAGAACAAATATTCCCTCAAGTTCTATCGACCACCGATACAACTCTACGCACGCTTAACGTTCGCTTTACCTAGAACAAGTATGAAACTAGAAGTACTTTGTAGGTGTGATAGGATAGGTTTGTAAGATAATAAAGAGCACATAAATAAAAACTAGGGGCTGCTTAGATAAAGAAACAACTAAGTTAGTTTAACGAGTGTGGAAAAGTGGTGTTAGGACTTGCGGAATTGTCCCTAGGCAATTGATAACTAGACCGGTAATCATTATTGCAATTTTATATGAGGGAGAGGCATAAGCTAACATACTTTCTCTACTTGGATCATATGCACTTATGATTGGAACTATAGCAAGCATCCGCAACTACTAAAGATCATTAAGGTAAAACCCAACCATAGCATTATAAGGTATTAAGTCCTCTTTATTCCCATACGCAAACAACCTACTTACTCGGGTCCGTGTTTCTATCACTCACGCCACCCACCATAAGAGAATCATAAGTATATTGCAAACCCTACAGCAGGGATCCCTCACACTTGCGCGACACGGAGAGCACCATAGGATAGTACCAATAATAAAACATGCAACTCAAACCAATCATGATCATCAATCAACCAATAGGACAAAATAGATCTACTCACACATCATAGGATGGCAACACATCATTGGATAATAATATGAAGCATAAAGCACCATGTTCAAGTAGAGGGTACATCGGGTTGCTGGAGAGTGGACCGCTATAGATAGATGGGGGAAGGTGATGGTGGTATTGGTGAAGATGACAGAGTTGTTGGAGTAGATCGCCGTCACGATGATGGCCCCGACGGCGTTTCGGTGCCACAGGGAGAGAGGGGGAGAGAGCCAACCCTCCTTCTTATTCTTCCTTGACCTTACCCCTAGATGGTAGAAGGGTTTACCCTCTGGTCCATGGTCTCCATGACGGCGGAGGAGTGAGAGCCCCTCCGAGATTGGATCTCTCTCTCTGTTTCCTTCTATTTTTGCGCTCCCAGATTCTGGCCTTTCACCGTTTCTTAAATATCCGGAGATCCAAAACTCCGACCAGGCTGAAAATTTGAGGGGATTTTCCTTATAAAAATATCATTCTTGCGGCCGAAGGACACCTCCAACTAACCTAACGGTTCGCTACAAGCCCTCAGGGCGCGACCAGGGGTGTGTCCGTGCCTAGCAGACTTGTGACCTCCTCGGGCATCGTCTCGCGGTGATTCTTTTTCCCAAAAATCACATATATTCCAAAAAAAATCTTTGTAAGTTTTTATCGCGTTTGGACTTCGTTTGATATGGATTATCTGCGAAACGAAAAACATGCAACAAACAGGAACTGGCACTGGGCACTGGATGAATATGTTAGTCCCAAAAATAGTATAATAGTTGCCAAAAGTATATGAAAGTTGTAGAATATTGGCATGAAATAATCAAAAATTATAAATACAATGGAGACGTATCAAGCAGTGGCAACCACTGACCCGCTAGGATCCGGGTCCGCGAGGCCACCGGCTCAGGTTTCGGTGGGATTGATGGACAAGCTGACAACTCTGATGGGAACCAAGGTCACAACTAGAAATCAAGAGTTGCGCAATGTGGAGATTGCAAGGCAGAAAGAGAAGATGGCCAAGGCCCAGGAGGATATCAATACTTTGCAGGTTCAAATGGATGTTGAGTCAGAATGTCTAAATGTAGAGGCTTTTCACTTAAGTTTGGATCAAAACGCCTCTAAGGCAGTTCTTCGAATGAGGTATCAATCCCGTCTGCCTATATAGTATGAGCCCAAGAATCTTTTCCGAACTCCGAGGCAGGTCCAAATATGCCATTAGCCATAATCTGGGCCACAAAGGCTCCAGGGAATAGGGCGGTGGTTCAGCCTCGTAGGATTCAGACCCCGCCGCGACATTTTTTAACATTGCCTGGTCATTAATCTAACCCAGTGGAGAACATGGTAGCAATGGCTACTAGGCTGAATGCGCTCCCTCTTGCCGAGGGGACGCCCTTCGACGCAGAGGCACAGAATGCTATCGAGCTCTTGCAAATAGCAGTGCCACAACAGGAAAAATATTCATACAGTCAAGGTCGTGTGCACTCGACCCCCTTCCGAGCCGCAGTTACAACCAGCGCATGGTGTCGCTGATAGTCTCCAGCAATGAGCGACGAGGCAGCCCGGACCATGATGACCCGCCCAGTATTCATGCTCCAGCGACCCCTCCAACACCAATGGGAGCCGGAACCACTTCGAGGGCTGTTGGAGTGCCTTGTTTAGGACCGGCTCTACAAAACGAGCACATGCCAAAGGATTTTAAGGGTCTGTGCAAGGTGCCTAATTACACAACTGATCTTCCTCCAAAAGCCTGGATTGAAAGTTATGAGTTAGCCATGGAGATGTTGGATGTCCGTGATGCGGTCTTTGCAAAGTACTTTATCATTATGTTGGAAGGGCGGGCTCGTATGTGGTTAAAGAGCATGCCTCCTAATTCCATCCATTCCTGGGCCGAGTTGAAAGCATGATTTATCAAGAATTTTCAAGGGACATGCAAGCAACCCATCACGATTGTTGATTTAGATCATCGTGTGCAGCACGAGGATGAGTCGGCCCACCATTGGGTCCGAGGGTCTTTGCCATTAATCACTCATCTGATAATATCAAAGTGGCGCAGGCGGTTTTGATTCTGGAAAAAAATTTCACTTCATGCCCCTTAAGTAGAAGCTCGGGCGGCTCAAGCGCTCTTGCTAGGACATGGGAGAGCTCATGGCGACTCTCACTAAATATGCAGATTCTAACAACACAAAAGTGTTGGAAATATGCCATATAGGCAATAAATAAAGTGTTTATTATTATATTTTCTTGTTCATGATAATCGTTTATTGTCCATGCTATAATTGTGTTGATTGGAAACTAAATACATGTGTGGGCATATAGACAACACTGTGTCCCTAGTATGCCTCTAGCAGACTAGCTCGTTGATCAAAGATGGTTAAGGTTTCCTACGCATGGACATGAGATGTTATTTGATAACGTGATCACATCATTGGGAGAATGATGTGATGGACAAGAGCCAAAGCATATGATCGTGTCAGTTTATTGCTATGGTTTTCTGCATGTCAGGTATCTATTCCTATGACCATGAGATCATGCAACTCACTGACACCGGAGGATTACCTTGTGTGTATAAAATGTTGCAACATAACTGGGTGACTATAAAGATGCTCTATAGGTATCTCCGAGGGTGTCTGTTGAGTTGGCATGGATCAACATTGGGATTTGTTGCTCCGTGTGACGGAGAGGTATCTCAGGGCCCACTCGGTAATACAACATCACAATGAGCCTTGCAAGCAACATGACTAATTGTTAGCCACAAGATCTTGTATTACAGAATGAGTAAAGAGACTTGCCAGTAACGAGACTGAACTAGGTATGAAGATACCGACGATCGAGTCTCCGACAAGTAACATACCGAAGAACAAAGGGAACAACGTACGGGATTGTCTGAATCCTTGACATAGAGGTTCGACCGATAAAGATCTTCATAGAACATGTAGGAACCAATATGGGCATCCAGGTCCCGCTATTGGTTATTGACCGTAGAGGTGTCTCGGTCATGTCTACATAGTTCTCGAACCCGCAGGGTCTGCACACTTAAGGTTCAGTGACATTTCGGTATAGATGAGTTATGTATGCTTGTGACCGAAGGTTGTTCGGAGTCCCGGATGAGATCTCAGACGTGACGAGGAGCTCCGGAATTGTTTGGAGGTAAAGATTCATATATAGGAAGTTCCATAATGGTCACCAAAAAAAGTTTTGGCGTCACCAGTAGCGTACAAGGGGTGCCGGAAGGGTTTCGAGGGTCCACTGGAAGGGGCCGCTAGCCCCGAAGGGCCACATGGGCTGTGAGAGAAGGTGCACCAGCCCCTGGTGGTCTGGTTACCCCTCCCACAAAGGCCCATGTGACCGAAGGGTGGAGGGGGGAAACCTAAGGGGGCCGGCCACCCTGCCTTGGGGGCCAAGCCACCCCTTGGCCGCCGCCCCCTCCTCTTGGCCGCCGCCCCTAGGGGTGGGAACCCTAGGGCGCAACCCCTTCCCCCTTCCCCTTATATATTTAAGAGAGGGAGGAGGGCAGCCACAACACAAGCCACGGCGCAGCCCTTCCTCCCTCCCCGATAGCTTCTCCTCCGGTAGATTGATTCAGCGACGCTTAGCGAAGCTGTGCCGGATCAGCTCCACCACCACCGCCGTCATGCCGTCGTGTTGCCAGAGAACCGATCTACCTCTTCGCTCCCTCTTGCTGGATCAAGAAGGCGGAGATCATCGTCGAGCTGCACATGTGCCGAACGCGGAGGTTCCGTCCGTTCGACACTTGATCGGGAGTTCGTGAGACGGCTTGCGATTTGGATCGCGGAAACGTACTACATCAACCGCGTTCTTTAACGTACATCTACAAGGGTATGTGTATCCAATCTCTCCTCTCGTAGATGATCATCTCCTAGATTGATCTTGGTGAAGCGTAGGAGAATTTTTGTTTCCCATGCAACGTTCCCCAAAAAAGACCCTGGTTCTGATGATGATAAGTCTACTAAGGGTAACAAGAATGGAAATGGTAAGGGTTAGAAGCAGAATGCAGCAGGAAATAATAACCCGAGCAATGGTGGTAAATGGAAACACCCTAACGGCAGGTCAGATCTAGTGGCCAACACCAACACTGGAAACAACCGTGCCATGGGTAATGGGTAAGCCGCATTTTGGAAAATCCAAACCTTTCAACATTGAGGCAATGCTTAACGACCCCTGCCCGAAGCACAGTATTCCCAACAAGCCGTCCAATCATGCTTGGAAATATTGTTATATCATGCGAGGGATCAGGAATTACAGCTTTAATCATCATCATGGTAACGACAATGGGCCACCTGGCGGGTTGGGATCTGGGTCTCAGGGGTCCGACTTTGGCGGAGTTGGCTCAAACTCTGGTTATCAGGGTCAAGGTAACCAGGGTGGCCACAATCAACCATCTGGTAATGGTAGCCAGCGGCAAAACAATCAGTTAGGATATCAGAGTAACCCAAAGCAGCTTAGTGGAGGCCAATATAATGTCTTTACTACAAGTCTTTGCAAACGTGACCAGAAGGTTCATAGGAGTGCGGTTCATGCAGCAACACCGACTATCCCGCAGTATTTAAAATGGTTTGAGTAGACGATATCTTGGAGTAGGGCGGATCACCTGCCGCAGGTCGACGATCCGTGTCATTTGGCCCTTGTGGTTACCCCTCAGGTAGGAGTCTAAAAATTCACCAAGGTGCTGATGGACGGTGGTAGCAGCATCAACATCCTATACTAAGAAACTTTTCGCCGGATGAATATGGCGGACAAGAGTCTTAAGCCGTCATCCATAGTGTTTCACAGGATAGTACCTAGCTAGTCGGCATACCCAGTGGGCGAAATTGCCCTTGAAGTGGCTTTTGGCGATGAATTCAACTACAAAGCAAAGACATTGTGGTTTGATGTGGTCAAAATCAAGATCCCATATCATGCTCTGTTTGGACGGCCCGCTTATGCTAAGTTCATGGCTCGGCCTTGTTATGTTTACTTGCAACTTAAGATGCCAGGGCCTAGGGGGACGATTACAGTGCATGGTGATCGAAAAATTGCTCTGGAGTGTGAGGAAGGTGATGATGCGTATGCAAAGACAAGTTGTGCTGACGCAAAGCTCAAGTTCTATAAAGATAATGTTGACCCGGCCGATATGACCCTATTGCACAAGCCAAGCACAGAGTCTCACCCGCCCCTGAAGTATGTGTCAGAGGATACCAAGTTGGTGGATTTTGTTCCTGGCGATTCATCGCAGCAGTTTACTGTGGGGGGCTAATATGGACCCCAAATAGGAAAGCATGCTCATTGAATTTATTCGTGAGAATTGG
The DNA here is from genome assembly GCA_022496015.1 of Hordeum marinum. Taxonomy (NCBI): domain Eukaryota; kingdom Viridiplantae; phylum Streptophyta; class Magnoliopsida; order Poales; family Poaceae; genus Hordeum; species Hordeum marinum. The sequence goes on along the minus strand of CM039677.1, from coordinate 187,214,055 downwards.
GACATCTTCGCATGGAAACCCTCTGACATGCCAGGTGTGCCGAGAGAATTCACTGAGCACCATCCTAATGTGGATCCTAAATTTAAGCCGGTTAAATAGTTCCTCCGTCGCTTCAATGAGGAGCGGTGTAAGGCCCTTGGAGAAGAAATAGCCTGGCTCTTAGTAGCTGGGTTTGTCGTGGAAGTTTTTCACCCTAAGTGGTTGGCTAACCCTGTGCTTGTCCTTTAGAAAAAACGACACATGGCGTATGTGTGGATTACACAGAGCTTAACAAGACTTGTTCGATTGGTCCATTTGCTCTCCCCCGTATCGACCAGATCATTGACGCAACGGCGGGTTGCGAGAGTTTATGCTTCCTGGATGCCTACTCGGGTTATCATCAGATCAAGATGGCAGTTGAGGACCAGGAGAAGACATTGTTTATAACACCCTTTGGGCCTTTTTGTTACCTGTCTATGCCTTTTGGACTCAAAAGTGCTTAGGCGACTTATCAGCGTTGTGTTGAGAATTGTCTTCATGATGAGATCGGGCACAATGTTCATGCTTATGTGGATGATATTGTGGTCAAGTCCAGGAAGAAAGAGACTCTTCTCGTTGATTTGAAGGAGACCTTTGATAACCTCCGGGTCTATAAGATGATGCTTAACCCAGCCAATTGTGTTTTTGGTGTGTCTGCAGGTAAACTTCTAGGTTTTCTGGTCTCAGAGCGGGGCATCGAAGCTAACCCAGAGAAAATAAAGGCCATCACTTCACTTTCTAAACCGACGTGTGTCAATGATGTCTAGCGCTTAGCGGGTCGCATTGTCGCATTAAGCCGATTGATAAGTCGCCCGGGAGAGAAGGCCATCCCTCTATATCAAATGATGAAGAATACATATCACTTTGGCTGGAGTGATGTTGCGAATGATGCGTTTGAAGCGCTTAAAAAATAGTTAGTTGAGCCGCCCATCTTGGCTGCTCCCATAGACAAAGAGGCTTTGCTCCGGTATGTGGCGGCTAATAACAAAGCCGTCAGCGCAGCTGTTGTCATGGAGCGCAAGGAGGCAGTCAAGGAATACCCAGTCCAACGTCCGGCTTATTATGCTAGTGAGGTTTTGAGTGAGTCCAACCAAAGATATCCACATTAGCAGAAGCTAGTGTTAGGAGTGTTCATGGCGAGTTGCAAGTTGAAACATTACTTTCTTGGCATCCAATCACGGTGGTCAGCTCTGCTCCATTGGGAGATATCATTCAAAACGGAGAGGCCACTGGCCGGGTTGCTAAATGGGCAATTGAGCTTGGGCCTCATAATTTGAGGTCTGTACCTTGAACAGCTATCAAGTCTCAAGCCCTGGTGGATTTAATCAATGATTGGACAGAGTGTCAAGCACCCGAGGAGAAGCCTGACAACACATATTGGATAATCCACTTTGACAGATCCAGGAAGTTGGAAGATTCAGGGGTTGGAGTTGTTTTAACCTCCCCACGGGGTGATAAATTTTGCAATGTCTTAAGGTTAATGTTTCCTTGCACCAACAATGCAACTAAGTATGAATCTTTGCTCCATGGGCTCTATATGGCTAAGGAGATGAATTTGAGCCGGGTCAGATGTGTGGGCGACTCAGACCTTGTGGCTCAACAAGTTTTAGGTAAGTGGGATTCTAAAGATCCTCGTATGGTGGCTTACCGTCAGACGGTTGACAACATTGCTAGTCACTTTAAGGGTTATCAGGTGGATCACATTGATAGACGGAAGAACGAGACGGCCTATGAACTATCCCAGATTGGGTCTCAGCGTAAGCCGGTGCCACCTAATGTGTTCCTTGATGTGTTGCATAATCCGTCAGTCAAGTTACCTTCTGAGGAATATATTTCTATACCTGACCCGGAGGGATAATTGGTGGCGCCCCTTCGTGCTATTCCCGACTGGACGCTGCCTTATCTGGCTTATATGACCCGTGGTGAGTTACCGGAAGATGAGACTTTGGCACGGCAAATCACAAGGCGATCTAAATCCATGATTATTCTCCATGGCGAGTTACATAAATGCAGTGTGAGTGGTGTTTTTCAATGCTGTGTCTCTCTTGAGGAGGGCAGAGAAATCTTACAAGAGATACTTGCAAGCAACTATGGTCATCATGCCGGCTCAAAATCTTTGGTGGCCAAGGCTTTTCAGCATGTGTTTTACTAGTTAACAGCTCATACAGACGCCGAGAATATAGTTAGTAAGTGCGATGAGTGTCAGAAGTTTGCACGACGAGATCATGTGCCGGCTCAAGAGTTGCGGATGATTCTAATTACTTGGTCATTTGCGGTCTGGGGGCTTGATATGGTCGGACCATTTAAGAGGTCCCGAGATAGGAAGACCCACCTTTTGGTAGCAGTTGATAAGTTTACCAAGTGGATTGAGGCAGAGCCGGTTAGCAAATGTGATGCAACGACTATAGTTTAGTTCGTCAAAAAGCTGATCTTCCGCTTCGGCTACCCTCACAGTATCATCACCAATAATGGTACAAATCTATCTAAGGGTGCCATGAAAGAGTTTTGTCAAAGCGAGCACATCCGCCTTGATGTTTCATTGATGGCCCATCCATAGTCTAATGGTCACGCATAATGTGCTAACCAGGAAATTTTGAGAGGAATCAAACCCCGTCTCATTGTTCCTTTGGAATGAATACCGGGATGTTGGGTTGAGGAGCTTCCTTAGGTTCTTTGGAGCATTAGAGCCATCCCCAATAGATCTACAGGCTACATGCCTTTCTTCATGGTTTATGGTGCAGAAGCGGTTCTCCCCAGTGATATACGTCATGAATCGCCCATGTGGCGGCTTACGTTGAAACTGATAATGAGAAGGCACGTCAGGATGCAATTGATGCCTTGTATGAAGAGTGTGATCTTGAAGCAGCCCGCTCATCGATTTACCAGTAGGACGTGCGTCATTATCATAGCCACAGGGTTAAAACCCGGACGTTCCAAGAGGGTGACTTAGTGCTCCAGTTGATTCAAGATCAGGTAGATATGCACAAGTTGTCACCCCCTTGGGAAGGACCTTTTGTGGGTAGCAAGAATCCCAATAATGGGTCATATTAACTCATTGATATACGGGAGCATGACAAATCGCATACTTCTGAGGTGGAGTCCAGCAAGCCATGGAACATTGCTCATCTTTGTCCATATTACACTTGAGTCATTGGCTCACATCAATGTACATACCTTTGCTAATGTATATACTTTTTTATGAACAATCTAATAAATCCGGCATCCCCATAATTCGGGGCCTCTGTCATTCTCGTCCAAAGTATTCGAAACAAGAGTTGATTGATCTTAAGGTCACTTGGGGGCTTCCAACTTAATGAGGTTAGCTTTCATACCCTTGTTGTAACAGCCTGGGACCGACGCTCCAAAAGATTCTCCTTTTATTTCCATTCTCGTCTATGATTCATTTGGTTATCACATTCATCATTGCATCATTCACATCATCTGCCTGGCATCATCACTCGTTTTTGAAAACTTGCGTCTGTTTGTAGTTGCCGGTTCTCTCCGTTCGTGTCGTCAACCGCTTCGAGACCAGCCACACATGCACGCGCCCGCGGCATCGATAATTTTTTTTAAAGTGCATATAAAACTTTCTCGAATTGGGTCGGAAGTTGGCGTGCGGTCTTGTTATATGGTAGGTAGACCGCCTGCCAAATTTCATCGCCATCGGAGGTCATTTGATACCCGAATGGTTGACCGTAGCGACACTGTCATTGGTTTATTCGTCGGATGTTTTTGGTGTTTAAAACTTTTGTCACGGGCTACCTCCTTCCTCTCTCCTAAGCCCACAAACCCCTCTCCACAGCCCAGCTAACCCCCCTCTACTTCCGGACCATCGGATTGAGGTCCGATGGTCCGAAAACGGTGCAAAACCCCCTAACCTAGCCCCATTTGCTATAAATAAACCCCCAGCTGCCTAATTTTGAACCTAAACCCTAGCTGCATCATTTTCTGAGCCTAACCAGCTAGCTGCCGCCACCTCGCCTCCTGTCTCCCTCCTCCTGCTGCTAGGGCCCGCTAGGCCCATCCGAGGCCCGCCGAGGCCCGAGCTCGCGCCGCCGCTCGCCTCTCTTCCTGCAGCTAGGGAGCAACCCCGTGGCTCCGCCCCCGAACACCCACCGCCTCCCACCTCACTAGCGAGTCACCGGAGGTGTCGACCTCACCGTCAGGCCAGTGCCCCCGCGCCGTGCCTTCTCCCCCCTCGTTTTCTCATCTCTCTCCCTAACCTCGATCTCCCTCCCTCTCCCATGGCTCGCAGGAGGTCCCAACTTCCTTGGATTTGGAGCTCCAACGCCAAAGCAGGCCAAAACCGGAGGGATCCGCCGCCGCCACCCCAGATCTATCCATACCTACTGCATCCGCATCGCCTCGCCTTCCTAGGTCATCATGGTGGCCGCTGGAATCAGCCCCACCGCCATGCGCCCCTGCCTCCCCGATCCATTCAAGAGGAGGAGGATGAGTGGTTCGCTCACCCGCCTCTAGCGAGCCAGCACCCAGCTGGGCCGCATCTCCATCAAGGCCCAAGTCTGCTAGGGCCCAGCCTCCTCCTCACCGACCGGCCTGATGGCCCAATGGTGAGCTGCCTGCGAGCCTATTTCCCGCCTGAGGATTCATTCAACTACGTTGGCTCGTCTTCTTCATGGATTGTTCTTCTTCCAAGCGGGATCTCAGGAAAGATGACACATTTCCCTAGATACCACTACTATCATTGCCATGCTAGTTGTCTCGTTTTTCTATCGCTATGTCTCGCTTCCTACCACTTGTTTAACAAGCCTCCTAAATATGCCATGATAAGCCTCTAACCCATCCATATCCCAGCAAACCATTGCTTGGCTATGTTACCGCTTGCTCAACCCTTCTTATAGCGTTTCTAGCTACAGGTGTAATTGCTTGCATGTGACAACATGGACATTCTTTTGTTATCACAATATTATTGCTATTTAACTTAATGCTCATATATACATGGTAAAGGTGGAAGGATTGGCCTTTTGCTCGGTGTTTTGTTCCACTTTTGCCGCCCCTAGTTACTTGTGAACCGGTTTTATGTTGCATAGTTGAGCACTCTTAACATGCTCGGGGTTGTTATGGGAACCCCATTGATTTTCGTTTTAGGATAAATCTTGTCTGGCAAGGCCCAACATTGGTACTATATTTGCCTAATAACAAAAATTGCATAGGGACCCACCGGCACGCGCGGATAATTAATCAACAACCCGGGCCAGTGCTCCTCATGAGTGTTGGTCCAACCCAGAGCAACTTATTAATGCTACCCGGGGCAACTCCGTGATTGGCATGGTAACCATCGCTCATCCGTCGTGTCCTGAGATTGAGATACGCGGCTCCTATCGGGATCGTCGAGACGCCAGACGGCGTTGCTGGATTTGTTTTATCTTTCTCGAACATCTTGAGTGAGGAATTCCAAAGATACTTCGGGCTATCTCGAGGTGTGGTATTCTTGTGGAATTGCCTACGAAGATCACGTGATCCATGGTCGAGGTTATTCTCGCGGCATGTGGTTAATTTGTGATGGATTAGTTGGAGCACCCCTGCAGGGTTAAATCTTTCGGAAAGCCATGCCCGTGATTATGTGGCAACTTGGAAACTTTGTTTAACACCTGCTCATAGCAAACTTGAAGTAAACTTAAATAAAATACACCAACTGTGTGCGTAACCATGACTTTCACTTCTCGTGAGTTCTTATCCGAGAGAGAAGACAACGGGTTATGTTTGACGTAACTAGGTGTTCAGGATCAGTTAGTGATCATTACTAGTTCATGTCCGTTATGCATAGACCACCATACTTTACTTTCTGTATTCGTAAGTTAGCAACTCAAATAAATGCTTAGTCGCTTGCTGTAGCCTCACCACTTAACCATACCTCACCCATTAAGCTTTAATAGTCTTGATACCCTTGGAAATGAGATTGTTGAGTCCCTGTGGCTCACAAATTATTACAACAATAGTTCCAGGTACAGGTAATGCAATGCTTTGACATGAGAGCGCAGCTTGTTTGTTCGAGTTCTTCTTCTTCATCGTCATTCTAGGATGGGTTCTAGGCGGCAGCCTGGGATAGCAAGTATGGATGCCATTTTATTGTTTGATTTTGTCCGTAGTCGGACCCTGCTCTTTTGTATGATGTTTGAGTATGTTGTTGTATTGATGTGATCTTGATGTAGCTTGTGGTGAGTGTAAGCCAATTCCATATACTCATCTCTTCTGTAAATGTACCTGCAATGATATCCATTCTTGCAACACGACGAGATGCGCTTCTATCCCTATTGATGCCCCCATGCCAAAATAAGGATAGGATCGCATCTTGGGCGTGACAAGTTGGTATTAGAGCCTTTACCGACCTAGGAGCCCCCTTGATTGATCGAACTTGGTCGAGCCGAGTCTAGTGAAAAACTATTTTGAGTCTAGTTATATCAGAGTGTAGGATTCTTTTTACTTCTCTTCTATACTCTGGTGAGGAATTATGACTTAGGAATTTTGATTCTACCTTCTTCTCACTCAAATTTTTTTAGGATCACGCGGATGTTTTGGAATCTATATGATGCCGACGTGACGGAGTTCTATACTTGGTGCCTCCTGTTACCGACGAGTAGAGCTCCAGGGGATTCTTGACACCTCGTTATCTTTTAGTTTCCTTAGTATCTCAGGACGGAGGATGTTCGAAATTACTTCAATACTTTTCATGGCGAGATAAGGTCGGAGTCACCTAGTACTGGGGAGGCGTCTGGGGTACTACCATGTTTGGTATCGTTGTGTTTTCGAGGGTTCGAGATAGATGAGTTTCCGAAGCCTTTGGTTATGTGTTGATGAATGGATATGGTTGGAGTGTAGGGCCTGTTAGTTGTGTGAAATATTTTTCCTCCCTATATACCCAACACCCGATTGCATAACCGGAACATTTTGGAAGTTCTTAGGTGGGAATTAAAGTAGTTACCTAGGTTATCTTCCAACAGATCATGATGTGAGGTTGGGGTTCGACATCTAGTTGATTCGTTTGTTCCCAGTCTTTCTTACAAAGGATAGTCTCGATATATGTCATCAGATATGCTTCGTCAAGCCTTGTAGTTCACTACGCCTGGGGAGCATATTCGAGTGTCATTCCAATATGACAATCCAATGTACGATCGAGCCCATGCGAACCTTGCCACGAAAATATCAAGCGAAATCTCTGTCATGAATTTGTTCTGGCTTGTTTTGTAAGCCTCACCCTTTGTTTTGTTGGAGTATGGTAATTCAAGTTGTTTCGATGTCAACTGGTGATCTCATATCTTTCCGAAGTAGTGTTCTCATATTTCTGTGGGATTGCTAATTCTTGTGCTCAATCAAGTTGTCATATCAATTCTTTTCATCCGGTGTGCTCTCTTCAAGTGAACTAAATCCTTTCAATATTTGCAAGATCATTCCTCATGTTTCTTTCCGGAGTTCTTTTCATTCGTCCTAAGTTGTCTTTGTTTTTCCCCACCCCCGCCCTTTTTCTTCAATGATTATATTCTCATCCAAGTGCCTTCTCTATTCATGTGATGCTTCCGCTATCCTTTCTTTCATTTCGTATCCGGTGATTCATTGTGAAAGTCCTCAAGTGCTTAAAGTTCAGTATTCTTTGGTCTTGTTTTCTTTCTCGGTGGACTCAATTCAAACTTTCTGTGTTAATCATATCTTTTTCATTCATTAAATGCTTTCCGTGTTAGAATTCTCATCAAGCCTCTCTTATTAATTCATCCTTCTATGTTCTATCCAGAGTGCTGAAGATATCTCAGAAGTTTCGTGCTTGCATTCAATATCCTTTCAATTATTTCGAGGTTCTCACCTCTTCAAGTTTTCATTTCTACCGGTGCAATCTCTCTTTCCAAAGCTATTTTTTTAACGGTAATCTCTTTGAGTGGGCACATAACCCAGAGGTTTTCCCTAGGATCTTACCTGGATCTTCTAATCTTTATGGAGAGGTCCTCAAGTTCTTTTCAAATATGATGCAAGAATGATTTTCATCAGTCATATTCCTACTCCAAGATCGCTTTGAATTATTTTTTCTTCATTGGCTCAACCTTTTCTTTATTCTTATTCCGGAGTGACTTAGCAATTCTTGGTGGTGTTTCTAGCCGTCATTCTCATCTTTGAAGACCGAAAGAGAGCTTCTCTCAAATCTTGGTCAATTTTCTTGATGATTCGTGGCTTCAGCTTCCTGCTATCCTCTTAAATTGTTTTCGAGCATGAGTAATCCCTTTCATATCTATCTAGTGCATTGAGAGTTGTTTTCATTTCTCGATCCTCCCGAAGGCCATCATTTTAGAAGATTCCTCCTTCTTAGCTTTCTGCTTTCGTTCTCAAATTCTTCTCAATTGTTGTCCCTTCGTTCGTATCTCAATTATTCTGGTGCCTTGTGAAGTTTTCCATTAGGTGGATCGTGATCTCTTTGTTCCCATGTATCTTCGTCAATCATAGTATCCTCATTCGTTTGTGAATTCTTACCGGTGTTCTCGTTCAAGACTTCTTCAGGTTTGTGTTCTATCTCTCTCTTCAATCTTTTCAAGAGAATAAGTGGTGTGCGAAATCCGTTGATTGTCATCAATTTAACTTGATGAAGGATAGGCATAACATAATTCTTATTCTTGTTTCCTTGAGATTATTTCAGTCCTTCTTTTGGAGGTGTTCATGATATCAAGTTCTCGATTTCAAGCATTCTCATCTTTATTTCCGGAGTTCCAAGTTATTCTCAAAATCTCTTCGTGAAGCCTCATCTAAAGCTTAGCAAGGCCACAATCTTGTCGTTTCGCAACTTCAATTCTTTTCTATTATCCTTTCATTCTGGAGTTCATCCTAGTGCTTCTTCATGGTGGTTTGTTAAGGCTGTAATTCTTCTCGAATTGTTCTTCAATATTCTTGTTGGAGGTGCTCAAGTGTTCTTTATCTTGGATTGCTAAGTTCAATTCCTTCTCCATTGTGTTTTGAGATGGTGTTATTAAATTATTGATTATGAGGAGTCTTCAAGGAAATTGTCAAGAATAAGATAAGTAAACCCATCTTGTCTTCTCGGAGTTATCTTGGGTTTGATTTCACCTAAAGCATTTCCTAAGGATTGCTGCTATCATGGTGTCTTAAATGATCCAAGTTTTCTCCTCCTCTTCTTCGTGAAAGAAGTTTTTCATCTCTTTTGCTCCCAAGCAATCCTTGTTTTGTTAGTGGCTGGTTATCACCTCATAATTTTGAGATGAGTTTGACAAGACCACAACAAGCTTATTCTTCTCGTTGTTGGGTTTTCAACAACTCCGTTCAATCTATGCTTTTCAATTCAATGGTGGTAGAAGTTGTCAGTTCTTCTCCGTTCTCTTCTCTCCAATAATCTAGCTTCTATTTTGTTGTTCCAGAGGCATTGTATTGTTGCTCTCTTCGACTCATCATCTTGCTTTGTCAAGATCATTTTCTTTCTTTGCTTATTCAAATAACCGGAGTGTTGTGCTCTCTTTTCATGTTCTTTCCATCTTATCGAGTTTTGCTTCTCTATCCTACCGAAGTGCTGCCGAAATTTCTTGTGAATTCTTGCTTGTTCCTCATGTCATTCTTCTTCTTGTTGAAACCTTTAATGATCATTGGTTTCACTCGTTTATCAGAGAAGCAACTAAGTTTTACCTCTTGCTCTTTCTATTCCCCTTCTCATTCTTAGATCTCGGGACGAGATCCTCGTGTAGCGGAGGAGAGTTGTAACAGCCCTGGACCGACACTCTAGAAGATTCCCGTTTTATTTCCATTCTCGTCTGTGATTTGTTTGGTTGTCACATTCATCATTGCATCATTCGCATCATCTGCATGGCATCATCACTCGTTTTCGAAAACTTGCATCCGTTCATAGTTCTCCATTCTCTCCGTTCGTGTCGTCGACCGTTTCGAGACCAACCACACATGCACGCGCCCCCGACATTGATAAATTATTGATTTTAAAGTGCATATAAAACTTTCTCGAATTCGGTCAGAAGTTAGCGTGCGGTCTTGTTATTTGGTAGGTAGACCGCCTGCCAAATTTCGTTGCAATCGGAGGTCGTTTGATACCAGAACGGTCGAACAGTAGCGGCGCCGTCATTGGTTTACTTGTCGGATGTTTTCGGTGTTTAAAACCTTTGTCACGGGCCACCTCCTCCCTCTCTCCTAAGCCCACAAAGCCCTCTCCACAGCCCAGCTAACCCCCCTCCGCTTCCATACCGTCGGATCAAGATCCGAAGGTCCAAAAACGGTGCAAAACCCCCTAAGCTAGCCCCATTTGCTATAAATAGACCCCCACTACATAATTTTGAACCTAAACCCTAGCTGCATCATTTTCCTTGCCTGGCCACCCAGCCGCTGCCACCTCGTCTCCTGTCTCCCTCCTCCCGCCGCCAGGGCCCGCCAGGGCCATCCGAGGCCCGTCCGGGCACGAGCTCGCCTCTCTTCCCGCAGCCAGCGAGCAGCCTCGTGGCTCCGCCCCCGAGCGCCTGCCGCCTCCCACCTTGCCGGCGAGCCGCCGGAGGTGTCGACCTCGCCATCAGGCCAGTGCCTCGCGTCGCCCCTGCTCCCCCTCGTTTTCTCATCTCTCTCCCTAACCTCGATATCCCTCCCTCTCCCATGGCTCGCAGGAGGTCCTAACTTCCTCAGATCTCGAGCTTCGTCGCCAAAGCAGGCCGGAACCGGAGGGATCCGATGCCACCGGCCCAGATCTATCCGTTCCTGCTGCATCCACATCGCCTCGCGTGCCTAGGTCATCATGCTTGCCACCGGAGTCAGCCCCGCTGCCATGCACCCCTGCCTCCCTGATCCATTTGAGAGAAGGAGGATGAGCGGTTTGCTCGCCCACCTCTAGCGAGCCAACACCCAGCTGGGCCGCATCTCCATCAAGGCCCATGTCCGCTAGGGCCTAGCCTCCTCCTCACCGATCGGCCTGATGGTCCAATGGTGAGCTGCCTGCGAGCCTATTCCCCGCGTGAGGATTCGTTCAACTACGTTGGCTCGTCTTCTTCATGGATTGTTCTTCTTCCAAGCGGGATCTTAGGCAAGATGACACATTTCCTTGGATACCACTACTATCATTGCCATGCTAGTTGTCTCGTTTTTCTATCGCTATGTATCGCTTCCTACCACTTGTTTAATAAGCCTCCTAAATATGCCATGATAAGCCTCTAACCCCTCCATATCCCACCAAACCATTGTTTGGCTATGTTACCGTTTGCTCAACCCTTCTTATAGCGTTTCTAGCTACAGGTGCAATTGCTTCCATGTGACAACATGGACATTCTTTTGTTATCATAATATTATTGCTATTTAACTTAATGCACATATATACTTGGTAAAGGTGGAAGGCTTGGCCTTTTACTCAGTGTTTTGTTCCACTTTTGCCGCCCCTAGTTACTTGTCAACCGGTGTTATGTTCCATAATTGAGCGCTCCTAACATGCTCGGGGTTGTTATGGCAACCCCCTTGATTTTCGTTTTTGGATAAAGCTTGTCTGGCAAGGCCCAACATTGTTACTACATTTGGCTAATAACAAAAATTGCATAGGGACCCGCCGGCAGCCGCGGATAATTAATCAATAACCCGGGCCAGTGCTCCTCATGAGTGTTGGTCCAACCCAGAGCATCTTATTAATGCTATCCGTGGCAACTCGGTGATTGGCGTGGTAACCATCGCTCATCCGTCGTGTCCTGAGAACGAGATACGAGGCTCCTATCAGGATCGTCGACACGCCGGGCGGCCTTGCTGGATTTGTTTTACCTTTCTCGAATGTCTTGAGCGAGGAATTCCGAAAATACTTCGGGCTATCTCGAGGTGTGGTCTTCCTGTGGAATTGCCTGTGAAGACCACAAGATCCGTGGTCGAGATTATTCTCGCGCGTGTGGTTAATTTGTGATGGATTAGTTGGAGCACCCCTGTGCCCGCGGTTATGTGGCAACTTGGAAACTTTGTTTAACACTCGGTCATAGCAAACTTGAAGTAAACTGAAATAAAATACACCAACTGTGTGCGTACTATGACTGTCGCTTGTCGTGAGTTCTTATCCGAGAGAGTACACTGTGGGGTTATGTTTGACGTAAGTAGGTGTTCAGGATCAGTTAGTGATCATTACTAGTTCACGTCTGTTATGCATAGACCACCATACTTTACTTTCTATATTCGTAAGTTAGCCACTCAAATAAATGCTTAGTCGCTTGTTGCAGCCTCACCACTTAACCATACCTCACCCATTAAGCTTTAATAGTCTTGATACCCTTGGAAATGAGATTGCTGAGTCCCTGTGGCTCACATATTACTACAACAACAGTTGCAAGTATAGGTAATGCGATGCTTTGACGTGAGAGCGTTGCTTGTTTGTTGGAGTTCTTCTTCTTCTCCATCGTTCTAGGATGGGTTCCTGGCGGCAGCTTGGGATTGCAAGGATGGATGTCATTTTATCGTTTGATTTCATCCGTTGTCAGACCCTGCTATTTTGTATGATGTTTGAGTATGTTGTTGTATTGATATGATCTTGATGTAGCTTGTGGTGAGTGTAAGCCAATTCCATATACTCATCTCTTTTGTAAATGTACTTGTAATGATATCCATTCTTGCAACACGACGAGATGCGCTTCTATCCCTGTCGAGGCTCCCATGCCAAAATAAGGATAGGATCACATCTTGGGCGTGACAATTGTGACCGGCTTTCATGCCATATATGAGTTAAACCTGCCTGTTTGCAACTTGCTACTCCGCCACGTGACCTGCCGTACTCTTGATAGTTAATCTTTCAATAATACCCTCAACTTGTCAAGGTTAAACGAGGGCTTATGTCATGAGATAGTCGGCTTACAGAGAGCTAGGATAAACTCACCTTTCCTCTGTAGTCTCTCCTCTATGTGCCCCATTCGTACTCTTAACAGTTAATATTTTTTAAGAACCTGAACTAGTTAAGGTTAAAACGACAAATTTATGTCACGTGAGGGCCGGCTTACAGGATTAAAGGCATTCATGCCAAGCTTCTTGGAAGCAAAAAGCTTGAGTTTTTTAAAAATAAGAACAAGAGTTGATCTTTTCTGGTTTTGCCATTAAAAGTCGACTTACAAATATTGGTGATATACATATATATTATCTGCATGCTGTCTTTACAGGAATTTTTCATGAGAAGGCTACAAGTCTTTATATGAAAAATTTCGGATCAACATTACTGATTGATTAAGCTTAGAACAATGCATGACCCTCCAGAGAGGTTGATTACAATTAGAGCGCTGGGGCATTGAGTTATTAACTCGCCCTGGAATTCGACTTTAAGTCACTAGTAAAGGAGTTGATGATGTTGTCACGGATCACACATCAAGATCTCAAGAAAATCCAGAGATATGGTAAGATCAGATAGGCACATATTTGATAAAGATTGCATAGTTTAAGCTGCCAGAATATAAGTTGATGAAAACATGCACGAAGGCATGGCAAGATAGACAGTTGTTATAAAAACTACGCTGTTACAAGACCATGGCTAGGCCCAAAAGTTTTTTACCAAGTGTTTTCGGAGGTCACATTACTCTGTTGAGCTGGCTTTAGAGCCATCTGGGTTATGACCAGTAGGGCTAATATCATCCTGGCATTTGGAGGGAGAGGGAGCCGGGTCATCCAGTGTCGGTTCTTCATCGTCTGCCATCTGGAGATTATTCTAAGTCCAGTTGATGCTAGTTAACGCCTCAAAGGTGGCTTCATCATTAAGAATAAGAGAAGGATCAAGGTCATAGGCAAAGATATGCTTACGCCTTTGAGGAGTTAAGTCTACAACCACATGTGAAGGCGCCTTGATGCGAATGTTGTTATTGTCATGAGCCGGCTGATACTTGCTCAAATTCAGTTCTTGCGCAAGCTCGCATGCTAGAGGCCTCATCTCTTTGACACATCTCATAAAGTCTGTTTCGTTGAAGATGGTTCCATCGTCATTATATTGTGGGTACCCGTTAGCCAACTCTGTCGGGTCTAGCTCTGATTGCCATGCTTTTGCCCGGCTTAAAGCAGTGAGGGCTCCTGAGCGGGCGACTGACAATTTACTTCTTCAATCTGAGATGGTACAGTTGATAACAGCTCCAGCACAGTCTTGATGAGTGGCGGAGGTTTTTTGCCGAAGGATAGAACTACAAGCGTTCGCAAACCCCCAGCATATAGTTTTTCTGTCAGTGCGTAAACAACTTTAAGATTCAACAACATATTGTGGCCAAGGTTGGCACTCCTGGCACCTGTCATGCAATCAAGAGCATAAGTCATCTTAGGATTTTAAGTCGCCAGGCGAGATAAGGCGCTTTCCTTCATTTACGAGTTACTTCTATTGATATCAAGTTTTTTGCACTTACCAAAGATGGCGACTGCCATTTGAGATATCTATTGTTTTAAGCCGACAAGCTCTTCAGTAACCGTCTCAAGCTGTTTCTCAGCGTCTTTCACACATTTCAGTAAGGCAGTCTTTTCCGACTCAAGAGTAGATTTCTCAGTAGTAAAATTTCTTTTCAGCTTCTCTAATTATTCCAAGGCAGACTCAGCCTTGTTGCTTTGCTTCCAACACTTCTACACTTTTGTTTAAATTTCTAAGATGCAACTCTTTCAAGTTTAACGCTTCCTGCAAAGGGATTTGACATTACAGTTGGAAATCAGTATTAAAACAAGGTTGTTCCGCTTCAACTATTTAAGTCCAAAGCACATTGCAAGCAATGTACTCAGCACTTGGGGGCCAATGTATGTCATTTCAGTTTATATTATGACCCGGTTTAACTTGTCAAGATAAGCCGCCCCTTGGGGGCTACGAGCGCATTTTTTACGAAGTGCTAATTTGGAAGAGCCGGATCATCATTTCAAGATAAGCCGGCCCTCAGGGGCTATGAGCGCATTTCTTACGAAGTGCTTATTTGAAAGACCCGACTCATCATTTCAAGATAATCCACCCCTTGTGGGCTACGTCGGTATATATCTGTAAGACGGAAGGGGGTTAAGTTCATACCTCATATTTTTGCTTCATCATATTTACTAAGCCAACTTCCATATAACGACTTATATGAAGGCGGTTTAGGTGGCTTGCGTGCAGCTCGCTGGTGCTAAACCTTGCATAGTCCTACAGATCCAGCTTTGACTTGCCTTTCTCCAATAAAGGTGGCTCTTCTTTTTTGCTTCGCCAGTACAGTGGAGGCTCCTGGTGCCTTGTAACCTGTCTTAGTGACAACAACATCATTGGTGCTCTTCTCAAAAGGGATTTCCTCAACTGGTTGGAGAGGAATTGGACTTGGCGGATCACACTTGTGGACCGGGTCAGCATCCGTGTCCATGGCTTCAGAAAGAACTTCCTCAGCTTATAGAGGTGGATCGTCTTGCTGGGTGGCAGGGTCTTTAGAAATTTGGATTGGAGTCTCAGGGGGCTTCAGTGCCTCTTTCTCCGGCTAAGAGACCTCGTAGATCTTGGAAGAGCTGCCCACTTTCTGTTTCTAGCTAGTTTTTGCCTTGGCTCTGTGATAAGAATAAACAAGCTTATAAGCACACGATAACAAGTTTTAGATATCAACAAAGGTAAATCCTTTACCCAGGTTTAACAATGAAGGCGGGTAGTTGTGTGCCAGTTGGGTCGCCAGATCCTCAGAGCCACCGCTCCGGATTTGATAAACAAGCCATAAGATCCCGAGAGCCACCGCTCCGGATTTGATGCCTAGACTCATGTTGTTGCTTCTTCAAAAGACATTTGGGGTCCAAGTGAGCAGGAGGATGTGAAAATCTTACTTTCCGGATGACCTACCACGTTTTTTCTCTTGGCAAGGGTTAAGGGTCGGAGGAGATGGAAGTTACCTCTATTGCGCCGGCTTGGCTTGTCTCCGTTTCATCCTGAGAGGAGCCAACATCAATAAGTTGCATGAAAAGACGGGCAAGCGAGTCAAGTTCTACCTCCTAATCATGTTGTTCGAGTAGTTCTTCCGCGGTTTGCTTCTTAGGATGACCCGGACCACGAGTTCTAACTGTCTTAGTTTTCTTCTTCAGTGTCGAGGTTGCAGTTATTTTCTTCTTCCAGAAGGAAGAACCGGCCTACATACATACATGCGTTGATAGGGTTAAAAAGATGTGAAGTACAAAATTTGGATGAGAGGAAGATTTACTCAAAGATTCTTACCTCTGGAGCCGGATTACAAGCACAGAAGGGGTTCAATCCCACCTTATTACAAGCCTCTTGAGGTTCTCCAAGCAGTGATTTGACAATTAAGTTGACCTCTTTATCAGTCAAGGGCTTTTGGTTGTAGCACTGAGGATCATTCACATTGCCAGTATATTGGCACATTACACCGCCGTGCCGGGTCAGCAGTAAAATCCTCCAAGAAACCCAAGAGTGGGTCAAATCAAATCCCGTTAAACCATTGGCTAGTAAAGCCCTGATCATTGGGAATGTGTGCGCATATTGAGTGCACTATGTGGCAGATAACCGGTCATGAATTTCACTGGCGGTGCTGAGCCGGAAGGGACGGTAACCCGACAAGGGGTTTTCTTCAGCCGGAGCGGTGTTCTGTAGTAGAATCAAGTGCAGTTCCAATTTTTGGGATGGCTGGGCAGCAAGGCGGAGGGAAAGGTTGCATCTCTCCATCTCTGGATGGAAACACCTCCAAGTTCGAGCCTAGGTCCATCTGTTATCTCGGTCTGACCATTGATATAGAAGAAATCTCTGAAAAGATCCATGGTGGGCTCTTCTTGCAGATATGCCTCACAGAATACTTGAAATTGGCATAAGTTGGTGACAGAGTTGGGACCAATGTCTTGTGGGTGAAGTTTGTAAAAATGCAGGGCATCCCAGAAAAATCGTGACCTGGGTGGTGAGAAACCATGGAGAAGATGATCCGTAAAAATAACAATTTCACCCTCTCCAGGTTTGGGAGTAGTTTCTGGACCTGGAACCCGCTAGTGGATAACTTCTTTATCTGGTAAACCCCCCTAGTTACATATTCATTAAGCATGAGCTTAACTCCGGAGGCTACCCAATCACAAGAAGAGGAAGCTTTAGCCATGATGGCGGGTTAAAAGCTGTGGACAGAGAATAAGGTTATGGTGGGTTAAAAGGGTAATGGTGAGCCGCCTAAATGCTACATGACAAGCCAGTTATAATTAGAAGACAACAATGTGACATGGCGAGCTATTGAGAAATTATGAGCCGCCTTGACTACGAGCGTGAGGTGTATCAGGGCATGAGATATGGCAGGTTATATTATGCAAAGATGAGCCGACAACATGATGGCGGGTCAATAAAGCAGAAACTACAGAAAATATTGCAAAGCATGGGCAAACAAGTTTTACAAGTTACAACTACCTCTACGGATCTACGAATGGAGGAAAAAAGGGAAATAATTACAAAACCTAAAAGACAGTAAAGGAAGAACTAGCAGACAATGTACAAATTCTAAGGAAGAAGTGATCTACTCAGGGTGCAAAATGGATGCTAAACTAATACCACATTGTTTTGCTAGCATTTTTAGGTCAAAAGTATTCTTCCTTTCAATCGAAAGGGATGAACTGAGAAGAACGACGACGAACTGTGAAGAACTCAGGTGACCTAATGTGGATCTCAGAAAGCTGAGGGAAGGAAACTGATAAGATGAGGATGAACAGGCGTGTGCCATTGAACTCTGGTCGCAATAGGTTGACACAACTGCCCCAACGATGTGGATGGCGCGATTCGGCTGGGGTGGCGGAGTTCCGGTCGCGATGAGCGTTGGGAGGAAGATGAAGATGTAGTGGGGGGAAGGTGAAAAGGAAAGTCCCGCACGTGCTTATTTATAAGGGGAAAGAAGGGGCGGAATAGGAACAGTCATATGCAAGAATCAAGGAGTCATGATAATGACTGTGACCACTGAGGCGCCTCGATTTTCAGAATGGTTGGTTAAATACAAAGATCCGCGGTCATGTCATGAGGATTTTTATGGATTTATGAAAGATGATGTCATCCTTTTTATGGCTAGTTGTGAAGATTTGATCGAGATTAAACACTTAGAAGAAACAAAGAGACTTGCCAATGAGAAGGATTGAAGATTGACATGCACAAGTACAAATCAATTTGGGGCCTAATGTTAGGGATATAACCCCGCGATATAACCCGCCAGGTGGGGCCGGGTTAAGTTGTTGGGACTTAATAGTAAAGCCTTAAACAGGCCTAAAGACCAAGACAGGCCAGGGGGTGATTCACCAGGCGGGCCGGAAGAGGCCCAAGGCCAGAAGACGGTCCATAATCTGGAGGCGTAGGCCATCCGGGGGTGACTTTCCGGAGAAGGCAAGACGACTTAGAGACAATATTGGTTAAAAATATGACCCGGTCCTGACTCTTGTAATCCCAGGACCTCGACCTGTGTATATAAAGGCGAGTCCCTGCGGCGGCTTAGGATAAGTTACGATCAATCAAGATCTAGGTCAAGCGAATCCGCTCCCTTGTAATCGATACCCAATCAATACAACACAAAGGAGGACATAGGATTTTACCTCGATCATGAGGGGATGAACCTGGGTGAACTCATGTCTCTCTTCCTGACCAACCCCTTCGAGCTAGTCACCATAGCGATGGCCTCACACCTAAGTCCTTTCACTAGGTCATCTGTCATGATAAAACCATGACACAAACCATATCCTTGACAACCACTTGATAAACAAACTTCATTCTTGTCATTTGGATATATCTTGTTCTTCCTTGCATGACTAACCCATGTAAGTGAAAAGACAACCAAAACGATCAAGGATAGCTCTCAACTCAAGATGATCTTCATTAACATTGAGCATCCACAACAAGTTCTTCTACATGCTACGTCATCAACATCATACAAAGGTATGTGATCATATCCTTGAAAAAGCTTTACTCCAAGTCATGGGATAAAGCAACTCAAGAGATATGAAAACATTGAAATTCTTTAATGAAAAAATGGTAACCCCATTTTGAGCTTAACGACGAGTATGACCTATGATCAAGTATTCTTTCTTGGCTCCTAAGTCAACATGCTCTAATATAGGTGACCAAGTCACTGACCATCATCTAGATGAAGATTCTTGTTTGGTTCATCTTATAATTGCATGCTTTCTTGGAACCACTCAATCTCTATCTAGTTGAGAATTCATTGCAAATTCTCTTGAAAATTCATTGCAAAACTTCATGAAAATTCATTGCAAAACTTTATGAAAATTCATTACAATTTTTTTGGAATCTTTTGAGACCTTCTGAAATCTATGAAAAATTGCACCTTTGCCAAGTTCCTGTTTTGCACATCAGGTCCTCCGATTCAAAAATCTCGGTGTCACCGATTCAGTAGATAGGATGCACAACCACTTATCGGTTGCACCGACCCAATTTGCCTTGGAGATACCGATGTTGCTGTCTTTTGTGCTCTTTGTCAAATTATGAAAAATGCAAATTTCTTCAAGGATACCTATATCAAAGGGGAAGAAATCTTAAAATATTTAAGATAACATAAGGGGGAAACTGTACTCAAGGATCCCTTAGTCTCAAATGCTCTGTATGATCCTTATTGTCTATGATCCCTACTTTCGATGGCTCTTATCCTGAAGGATCCCTTACCCTCTAACCCTTTTTGGAAATTAATGCCAAATGGGGAGAATATCAAAGCTTAGGCTGTATATTGTATATAAGGGGGTTATCAAGGGGGAGAGTATAAATAGAGGGGCATAATATAAATAGGGGGAGAATATCAAAGGTTGTGCTTATCCATAATAGAAAATTCTCATGATCACCCAAAGTGGAGAAACACTACTTAAGGGGGAGAGAGCAGACCAAGCTTATTCTATCATTTAAGGAAAGAGAAAATGTGTTTTGAATTTGATTGATTATATATTAGACTTGTCTCACCCTACCTATTCCCAATATCTACATGCTAAGATTCCGGGGGAGAGGAAGAATTACTACTTCATACTCAGGGGAGAAAGTCCTAAATGCCTTGGGACACATATGAATATTAAGAAACTTGATCTTCTATATGTCATCCATATCTTGGTACTTTTGAACTCTCATGCATTGGATGAGTAGAATACTCTTGTGTTTCCTAACATTGTTTTCTCAAGTGCGTTTCTACTATTAGAATGCTCAAGAACTTCAAGGTAAGTATATGCATCATATTCTTGGTCAAGATGATCTCTTGTTTGTTGCACATATTGTTTGCAAGAGTGAGTCTTGAACATGGAGATAATTCATTCTCACTACATTTGATGCATATAGGAAAGATACACATGACCTATCTTATGTGTGTGTCCATGCATTCCAAAGCAACTATCCTTTAACAGGATTGCACACATTTAGGGGGAGCCAATCTTCGTCATGTGTCTTTCAAAGTCTTCATTATATCTTTGCATATCTTAATTTGAAGCTTTGATTGTATATTTTCATAAATTACCAAAGGGGAGGGGTATTGAAAGCACATATGCTCCCTTGGTGGTTTTGATAATTCATGACAACATACATTGTCTCTTGGACTAATAGTTTTACCTAGCTTATTTCAGGATTTGCTCACAGAGAGGATTGGCTAAGGATTGTGAGGAGAATTCCAAATAATAAGAAGGGAAGGAATAGGATTGACCCAGCTACAAGCTTCAAGCTTGAAGACTCTACACTTTACATTTTGTGAGAAATCACGTTTTAGTCCATAGGAAAGCCAATACTATTAAACGGGGATGAGGAATTATGATGATGTGTTAGCTCAAGTGCTTAGAGGTTAGCCACCAAAAATACTCACCCACTTTCCCACAAAACCTTTGTCCAAAACCAAAAGTCAAAATTCGATGACACCAATATTTCCCATTCGGATCCACCGAGTTTCACCCTAGACAGAAGCCCAGCCAAACCCTAGCATCTCGATACTACCAACATTCCATTCAATGCAACCGAAAACAATGACCAACTTTTTGTTAACTGATTTCTTAATATCGGTCCCACTGAGTTTAAGGAATCGGTGTCACCGAGATTTGGAAATTGCCTAGGGCACCCATATTGGTATGACTGAGATTTATATATCGGTCTGACTGAAAGGGCCAAAGTTGCCACATTTTGACCTAGTCGGTGCAACCAGTTTTTACTCCGATTTCACCAAGTTGGGTAATAATGTTGTGACGGTTGGATTTTTGGAGATTCCTACATATACCACTCCACCACCTCTCGCTCGCAAGAAAAGCACTCAGAACACCCACCCACTTTCCATATCCAATTTTCCAAGAGAGAGCTACCTACCCTTGTTTGAGGTCAAGATCATCCACTCCAACCATATGGATCTTGATTTCTAGCCTCCCCAAGTTTCTTTTCACCAATCCCATCTCTTCTACCAAGCCATATCTGTGAGAGAGTGATTGTGTGTAGAGGAGTCTATCATCTTGAGGCACAAGAGCAAGGAGTTCATCGACATTACCGAGCCTACCCATGCCATCGAATTAATCTCTTCTACCCATGCCAAATATGTGAGAGAGTGATTGAGTGTTGAGGAGACTATCTTTTGAAGCACAAGAGCAAGGAGTTCATCATACTACCACATCTATTACCTTTTCGAGGGTGGTGCCTCCTGGATTGGTTAGGTGTCACTTGGGAGCCTCCTTCTTCGTGATTGTGGAGTTGAACCAAGAAGTTTGTGAGGGCAAGGAGATCGCCTACTTCGTGAAGATCTACCCTGAGTAAGGCTAGTCCTCCGTGGATGTAGGCCATCATGGAGTACACAAGGTTGCTACATCGTGGACCCTTCGTTGGTGGAGCCCTCCATGGACTCTCGTGACTGTTACCCTTCGTGGGTTGAAGTCTCCAATAACGTGGATGTATGATAGCACCACCAATCGGAACCACGGGAAAAATCTTCATGTCTCCAATTGCTATTGATCTTCCTACCTCTACTCCTTCTTACATGTGCTTGTCTATACTTTCTGCTGCCGTACTTGTTGGCTAGCATGTGTAGGGTGCATTAGACTTGTTAGAATTGCTAAAATCTGCCAACCAATTAACTTGGGAAAAGTTATGTTTTAATTTTGTTAAGTAGTCTATTCACCCCCCTATAGACATCCCTTCTAGTGATCCCACTAAGGTATACAATGAAATCATCACCAAAGGATTTTGCAACCCTTTGTCTCTTGCTCTTCACAGGAGCTTCATCGTTATCCTTCTCATGGACTTCCTGAGGTGATTGTTCAATATAATCATCAAATGTACTAGATTGAGAATTTATCTCGGAAGAAAATCTAGCAATAATATGCATATCTTTCATAGGAAATATATTCTCAAAGAATGTTGCATCACGAGATTCCATTATAGTATCTACATGCATACCGGGAACCTCAGATTTAACTACTAAAAATCTATAAGCAATGCTTCGCTGAGCATCACCTAGAAAGACACAATCCATTGTCTTTGGTCCAAGTTTGCATTTCTTAGGAATAGGAATATTGACCTTTGCCAAACATCCCCAAGTGCCCAAATAAGAAAGTGATGGTTTTCTCTGGACCCACACTTGACAAGTGGTTTTCTCTTTATTCATGTTAGGAACTCTATTCACGCCATGAGATGAAGTCAACAAATCCTCCCCCACCATGCCTTAGATAAACCAGCAGTGTCTAACATGACATTCACCAAGTCAGTCAACATGCGGGTTTTCCTCTCGGCAATCCCATTTGATTGGGGCGATGGGGAGGCGTCTTCTCATGAATAATTCCATGTTCCTCACAAAATTCATCAAATACTTTGAGAAAATACTCCCCACCACGATCTGACCTAAGACGCTTGATCTTTATCTCTAGTTGATTTTCAACTTCAGCTTTATAGATCTTAAAGTAATCTAGAGCTTCATCTTTAGTTTTCAAGAAATAAACATAGCAAAATCTAGTAGCATAATCGATCAGTGTCATGAAATATCTCTTTCCACCTTTTGTCAACACACCATTCATCTCACATTGATCAGAATGTATGAGTTCTAGAGTTGCCAAGTTTCTCTCCTCGACAGCTGTGTGAGGCTTTTGAGGTTGCTTCGATTGCACACAACTATCGCACTCAGAACCTTTGGTAATAGTGAAATTAGGAATTAAACTCATACTGGATAGCCGAGACATTAAACAAAAATTAATATGACATAAACGAGATTGCCAAACACTTGTATCATCATTAATACTAGCACAAATTTGGTTTATTGACTTACTACAAAAATTTGAAAGGGAAAAGCGTAACAAGCCTTCGCACTCATAGCCTTTGCCTATAAATTGTCGAAATCTCGACACGATTACTTTATTCGACTCTAAAACTACCTTAAACCCATCTCGACATAGAAGGAAGCCACTAACTAGTTTCTTATTCGTATTAGGGACATGCTACACGTTCCTTAGTTGCACGATATTCCCCGAAGTAAACTTCAGATCCACCGTGCCAATGCCACCAACGGAAGCATGCGACCCATTCCCCATTAGGATGGAAGAATCCCTTGCGACCTGATAAGAAGTAAACAAAGAGATGTTAGCACACACATGAACGTTAGCACCCAAATCAATCCACATGAATAAGATTGAAATACTGAAAGCACAATAGGTAAATTACCGTACCCATCAGTATTGCTAGCGGTCACCATGTTAACAGTCTTGGAGCTCATTTTCCCTTCGCGGTCTGCATGTTCTGGGCATTCCTTGGAAAATTGTATGAGCTTCTCACAAGCGTAGCACTCTAGCTCAGCCTTGTTGAGCTTGTTCTTCTTGAAGGTAGTAGTCTTTATAGGCATGTTTAAAACATACTTGTTCTTTCCTTTGTTCTTGTTCTGTCGGTACCTCTATACCATATTGGCGGTAGGCTAAACCCCACCTCCTTTCTCAGTAGTGTCTTTAGCCTGAGCTTTCTCTTCAACGTCAACAAATGCAATCATATTTTCAATTGATATCTCCCGTCCTTTCTGTTTCAGAGTAGTGGCGAAGTTTCTCCATGAAGGAGGCAACTTTGCAATATGCATCCAGCAACGAACTTATCGGGTAGATCACACTTAAGGAGTTCTAGTTCCTTTACAATGCACTGTATCTCATGAGTTTCTTCAACCATGGAATGGTTATTCACCATCTTGTCATCGTGAAAATTCTCCATGATGTATAGTTCATTGCATGCATCTGTCGCACCGAATTTAACTTTTGGTGCATCCCACAGTGTCTTTCCATCTTGCATGTGCATTTACACAGCCCACAGATGGTCAGCAAGAACACCCAAAACTCATCCCACACACATAGTGTTGGCTTACTGGAACTTTCTCTGATCTTCATTGGAAGCTCCCTCTAGCATGTAACACTAACATGGAAAACTTTCAGAGCAGTAAGCCAGAGTGTGGATCTCACTTCCCACCTCTTGAAGTGCACACCGGTAAACTTATCTGCCCTCAGTGCATTAGCAAATCCAGCCATAGTTAACTGAGGAAATTTCCTACAATTAGGTTTTTGGATTGTTGGAAGATTAGGCAAGTTCATGATTAATTCCAATAAATAATGCATGACCATAACAGATAATAGCATGCAATAATCTAACAAACTAGAGGAGCAATAGAACATGCAAATCATCACCGCACACAAAGTAGCAACTACAGAGACAAACATTAATAGATCATGAATAACGTACTATTCGTTAGCTATTGTAGGAGTGACGGTGTTGATGACGATGTTGGCGATGATCTGTTATTGACAGCGATGCAGCCAACGATGAGTAGAACCGCCCGACTTGGACGGTAGACGACCCGTGATGATGATTTGAGTAGTCGTGCAGAGTGCTTCCCAAAACTTAATTCATCCTCTCATGGTGCAGGATCGCAAAGATGAACGGTTCCACAAACCTGCTCTCCCGCATGTTGACGCACGTCGGCGTTCGAGATGAGGTAGACTACGATGGCGACACAAGTTGTGAGATGAGGCAAAACCCTAGGTGTTTTCTGTGTATCTTTGGTCGAGCACGATACACAATATATATAGGAGGACCAGATACGGTACTGCATCGCGATCACAATCTCAAATCTACTTGGTTTCTAAGTCGTATACTTACTGGACAAGAAATAATTAACTTGTATGCCAAGGCATAACAATAAAACGAAAAAATGAAGCCGTGCCCCGCAAGGCAACAGATCGGATTTTGGCGGACCATTCATGCGCATGAGGTACGTACGCGCTGCCATGCCACGCCACGACCCAGCCAGGCTAGGTGAGGTGAGGCGAGCGAGCAAGCGTGTGGTCTTCCCCTTTCTCTTCTCAAGACACACTTAGAGTGGTGGAGAGAACCCACTATATAAAGAGGTCCAATACTTCCTCAATTAGCAGTATGGTACTAAACTTTAGCACCATCGGTTGCCATTTTATTCACGGGCTCATTTGAGATTTCAGAAATTGTAGATGGCCAAACCCATTAATTCTAATAGTTTTTGTGCAGGTCCACCACCAATAACAATTGTGAGAAGAATGTGGTGCCCGTGACACCCCCGAGCAAAGAACACAGATCCAATGCCTCCTAAGCCATTGTCCTGTTGTAACATAAAGTAGGAAGATTATTCCACTCTGACAACAATATGGGTAATCTTGCATTGAAGAGGATACGAATTGACCATTAAAAGAAACCCGACGACACAAACTGAAAACTTCACACACTTGCATGAAAATGTGAGGTATCGCCAAGAGGATCTAACAAAATGTAACTTGGCTGGTAGTAAACGATGTTGTTTTTGCGATAGGGATGAATCAATCCAACATATGCTAATTGCTTGTCCGTTGGCCAGGCTACTATGGCGCACCGTGCACTAGCTTTTAACGTTTGTCCTCCTGATAAGACTGGCACCCTTTTTGAGACTTGGCTAAACAGGTTAGAGCCTAAGTTAGCGGCACATATTTGATTCGGAGTATGTGCATTACTTTGGGCCATATGGAACTGTCGAAATGACGCCAATTTTACCAAGCATAATATCACCAATTTTTTGCAGCTTAGCTACAGAGCAATTGGCTGGATCCGTATGTGGTCGTTACTCAGTCGTGCGGAAGCCAAGGATCATATGGCTTATGCGTGCAACCAATGGGAGACAGGGGAGACAGTAGCATGGGATATCTATGGCCGGTTTGGATGGTGGTCCAACAATAGAATAGGTGGTTACATATCTAGTTATGTGTTTTGTCCGTTGTGGCTTTGCCATCTCCCTTTATTTTGTCTCTGGATGAGACTTTGTATTATTCCGCACACTTTTCTTGGACCTTTTCATTAATAAGATGGTTGCATGCATCATTTTCTATCCAGAGGTTGCGGGTCTTCCTCCTTTTCAAGAAAAACAAGAGTATCTTTCATGTTAAAAGAACACCAACAAAAATAGTTATGTGGAATCAAAAATCACTAAAACTAACAACCCCAACATAAACAAGGGAGAGAAGCCATGGTGCAAAGTAGCTGTCAGATTGCTCAATCCTGCCGAAGGAAAATTCAAGAGTCAATTGGTTAGTTTTAGAATTTTATTTCCTCCACCAGCTATTCAATCTTTAGGTATCTTTCCTGCACGATGATGCCCATATCTTTTGCAGAGAGAGCCAAGCAAGCTTAATTTATATAGACCATGCATTTTTTCTATTTGATGCTATTTTAGAAAGATGTTTATTTCCTTAGGAAAGGTTGTTGTGAGATGTTTCCAACAAGTTTCAGTTTCTTGCATATTCCCACACATAAGTGTTGTCATGACTTCCTTTTTCGGCAGTAGTTGCATTTTGGCTTGGATTTGGTTTAGATGTTTCCTTCAGCTCGTATCACTTCCTATGTTTATGGAAGTTATGTGTTGCAGATCAAGAATGAAGTAAAGGGTGTTTTGGAATTCATCAAGTATGTCCACGAAAAATTTGGGTTTGACCATGACTATGAACTGGAGTTATCAGCGGTAATCATACAACCGTGTTTATATTTCGCTAGCATCTGTGAACTCGTCGGAACTTTTAATATATATTTAGTTGGTATAGAATGATGACACTTCATGTTGTTTATTTGACAAAAAAGGGTTCCGCCCTATTTAGATTATAAAGCAACCATCATGCACAACAACCATTCAGGTCTAAAATAAGAACAAGGACATCGAAGCCAAAGCGCAAAACAAGAAAAATAAAATAAGTCTTGTTGGGGGCACAACACAAAACACCCCTGCAAAGATAGAGCTAAAGCAATCTAGTCCGGCTCGGGAGGCTTCATGTTGTTGATTTGCAATTATAGTTTAGTGAATAACTATGTGGAAGACTTGGTCACTGTATTTAGTTTCACGTTTGTGGATTGGAGTTGACTCATAAATCAGTTGCTATATTAATATTGTTGTTAGGGTAGATTCTGCTAAAACCTTAGCTTGTGCACAGTGGTAAGTACTGGTTTATGAATTTATGTTTGTGCTTTCGAAAAGGAAATCGTCAACCCATTTTGGGCGCGCAAACCATTGTTGTTCATCTACCTCAAAGTTTACTTATTATTTTTTGGTTGAAAACATTCATAGTGGTACTAGGTTCACACTTATGAAATTTTATGCACAAACCAGGCCATTTGTGAGTTGTGCAAAAATAATAGGGATTTCTATTTGTGTGCCCTTGGCTGCTTAGTTGTGCTCAGTTTTGCCCAAGTGATAGAACTTCCCTCACTTTTGCCCTGTGTCTGTGTCAAAATGAGCGGATCACGGGTAGGGGGTCCCAAACTGTGGATCTTGGATTAATGGGTTACCGGAGACTAGGGATACAATGTTTACCCAGGTTCGGGCCCTCTTAATATAGGTAAAACCCTATGTCCTGCTTTGATTGTATGGAATATGGGGTATCGCGTACAGAGTTGATGTACCTCGATATCGTATGATGTGGTCTAAACCCTAAGAGTAAATGAGCTTAATTTGAGCTACAAACTAAAACCCTTTGGTTTATAAAGTCACCATGGGTATCTAGGGTTACACAATGTTGGTTACATCAGGAAAGGAATATGCCGAACCCATTGTCTTGTACGTGGAGTGCACGTCACGTCCTGAGAGATTCCATCTTGGTTATGGTGTCCGGACCTTCATCAACATTCACAAGGCGGCCCACTGTCCGGCCCGCAAAGATAGGCTGGCAGCCCGAGGATCCCTTAATCCTGGACTCCCCCAATAGTCCCCGAACTAGCCTCCGATGCTACAGTGTCATCTTAGCATTTGTATGTCCAAAGTCTTTGGCTTGTGAGGCGAGTTTTCCTTGAATTCAAATTCTACCGATGACGGTTCGGCCGCCGAATATTCCCTGAACTTATAATATATAACTTAGCCTCGAAGGCCAAGCGTTCGAGCAGGGATAGTGTTTCTTCCTGACAGCTTTTCAACAAAAGGTCACAGCTAGTCAAAGATATCGACTGGTTTACAGAAAACTTGATCTGTGGTTCGAGGAAGCCTTGGCATGTCCCCTCAATATGGAGATCGTGCCCCGCTTTTTAAGGGATACGATTTATGATTTGGGGTACCCCATGTAGCCATAACTACACAATTTATCGGGAAGTGGCGAGGTCTACGGCGCAACCGAGGGGTTCTTGGTATTACAACTTCTTATAAGAAGGAAAAACCCCACCTCAGCCTCCATATGCATTCCAGATCTCATATCTCCATTGCCCTTTCTAACCTTCTGAGCTCCGAGCTCTGAAGTTTCATCCCCCAATCTCTTCAATCTCTTCCCTTCTTCGGACATGGCCGGTGCGGGCTCCAAGGGCAAGTGGGAGGCCTCCATTATCACCAACAAGGACATTTTGGAGTTGAAGCTCGCCGACTACTTGTCGGCGTACATAGCCCACCATGCTCCAGAGAAGGACCAGGTCGTCCCCATGCTGAAACAAGGCGAGATGGTGGTGTTAATCCCTCACTTCCTCTGGGGCCTCAGCTTCCCCCTCCACCCCTTAGTGAGGGGTTTAATGTTTTATTATGGGTTGGACTTCCACACCCCCCCCCAAATTCTTTTATGCACATTTTTTACGTTCATCACTATCTGTGAGTCCTTTCTGCGGGTCCATCCCCACTTCGGCTTATGGTTGAAAGTGTTCAACGTCAAGCCAAAGGTAGTTAGAGGTGAGTAGTTAGCGGTGAGCAAGCTTCCCCTGGCATAATGGCCGGATGGTTCTTCCATAGATACCATCAAATTCTACCAGAGGGAGTGGTTCTACATCGCTGAACCACGTGGTACGGGGTGGATAGCTTCCCCCAGATTCAGATCTAGACCCCCCCCCCACCAGACTGGTGTCCTGGATAAAGAAAGGGCTCGATTGGGGGGAAGCCGTGGAAGTGAAGGCACTGCAAAGGTGTGACTCCATCCTGTTGACAAAGAAGATTGGGTTGAGCAATGTAGTTCAGGTCATGTTGCACCGCCGCCTCCTCCCCTGTCAAGATCGGCTGCCCCCATGTGGGACTACAATCCGGATGATCCGGTCACTATGCAACACTTCTTTTGCATCAAACACAACAAGTTGTGCCCCTGGACCGGTAAAATAGTATTACTCGTGTTCGTGTTTTCTCTTTTGATAAGGTTCTTACCCCTCTTTCTTCCATATTTGTAGAGCTAGTTGGAGAAATCCAAGTGGATCAACTGCCCGACACCATCACTTGAAGGCCCCAGGACGATCTTATTAACAGCCATGCTAGCCGAAAAGTCGTACACGACACCGAAGAAGAAAGAAGAGAAGAAGAGGACTCAATGTCTTCGTTCAAAAGCCCCCCAGACACCAGGTTTGAGGATACACATGCCCCTTCTACTCTTGAAGGAGAGCTGGAAGAGGAAGGGGAGGTGAGTGGCTCCTCCCACACCAAGAAGAGGGCGGCATCCAAAGACGACAAGGGAGATCTAGCTCCCACTGCCCAAAAGAGGCAATGCAGGGCCAAAGTGGCCCTATTTCATGATGTTCCGGACTCCGACAGGGAGTCCGAGGATTTGGAAGGGTTCCCCGAAGGACCCTCAGAGTCAAACCCTGTGCGCAAAGGTATGAATCCGAAGATTATATCAGCTTTTCACTTTGAAGGATTCTGTTACTAGCTATTCATATACTTTTTTCATCGCAGCCCACCACGCATCCTTCCCATCGACCAAGCCTCGGAAGGGGAATCTCTGCCAACCGAACTGGCAGAGAGTAGGACCGCGTCCCAAAACTCCCTTGCCCTGGCCATCGACGAGGTGATGGCCAAAAAGACCCTCCTCGAGATGGATACAAGGGATGGGGACGATGAAGTCATGACGGAGGTTAACACCTCCGTTCCCGAAGACTAGGAGGGCGAGTTCCTCTTGGCAAGCAAAAGAGGAGTGATCGGTCAACCCGAGCTCTCTTCAGAGGCTATTCTAGAGGCCTCCAAGCCTCCAGAGTCATCTACTTAGTCTTCTCCAATGGGAGAAGCTGCCATGCCACATCCGAAGCCGCCTGTACAAAGCGGATTCAATCCAGGTGGACGGCGATGATGGAGGAGGGTCTGAATGAGTCTGATGAGGACATCCCTACTATCGTTCCATCTCCACCTCATGTTGTCGAACAACCAATTGCTGCAAAGTAGAAGTCCAATGATGAAACCAGAATTGGACCTATTACAAGAGCCCGTGCAAAGCTAATAGAACAACAGGTGAATTTTCTCCTAATAGAATCTGATTAGTTTCTTAATGAGAATTGTTTACTGCCTAAGTCTTTATATATGGTATGATCAGATTCATTGGAGAAGAAGGCATAGCACAAGGGAGTGAGGAGAAGCAAGAAGCGAGCGCGGGGGAGGAGAGGGAGGCTAGCGTTCAAGCTTGCAAGGAGAACACCACGTGAGGAGCACCTGGCACGCCACCACATATGCTGCCGCATGTCATAGTGTATTGGGCCTGCGTGTCCATATGGCTAAACCCAACATAGGTCAGTTTGTATCTTAATTAGTTGGGTTGAACCAAGTTGAGTACTTGTCCAGGTCGGCTACTCCAGGGCTAGCTGCACCTCACCCTTTAAATACCTCTCGAGGTGCATATGAGAGATCGAACCACGTTAAAATTAAACCCTAGTTTCGTTGAACTTGCTATCAAGCATTCATCTGAAATTGCATTTCCAATTCGTATCGATCTGGAGATTTGAACTACAAGTTGAATGTAATATGTTGTTCCATTGGGAATTAGTGAATTGCAATTATACCGTTTCGTGGTCGACGGCTACGTTGCGCAAGTGTGTGAAGTCGTGAATATCCGAAGGGTAGAGAGTTGTTACACTGGCATCAGGGATCTAGCAAGGAGATATCATCGGCGACACCCAGTTATCTATCATCATCATCATACCACTGCCACCTTACTGAGAAGATCGGGCCACCCCATATCAGAGTCTTCCATCGCCGAAGAGCACCGCACCCTCCTGAGCATGGTATACAAGGTATTCAATCCGTTGACAGTGGATTGAAGGAAACTTTTGCCAGCCTGCTATTAGCCTTGAAGGTAATTTATATAGTATGGCACCGTTTATCAAAGTATGTTTGGATTTATATGCAATTTTCATACTTAGTAGGCCCTCATCCTCGTGTGAGTTCGGAAGAACTCACGCGGGGGTCGAATGTGATAAGAATACGAAGTGCAATTCTTTTCTTTTGTTTGAATTTAGACGCAGCCCCAAGAGTCTGTTGGTATGTGAAAAACATCTAGACAGAGGATTTTAGAATCCAATGACTTGGGAACCTAACATGTGTGAATGGTCTATACAGGCTATGCCGCTGACCACAAGCCCTAGTGTTGTGGAGTTAGCAGAGATGAACCAGAACTGAAAAGATCTGAAGACGAGCTTGACCACCTTAACAAGCAGTTTGGCAACGCACAAGGTAAGTGTGGGTCAACTGATGTAGTTATTTACCTCATGTGAGTGAGGAATTTTCATGGTTGTATCCTAAAAAATGAATATGCTAATGCTCAAATGCGGTCATGGCAGCGGAAGTCATGAATCTCTAGGCCGAGTTGTCGAAGGCAAAGCAGGAGACCATCAAACATAAGGCGGCTGCCGAACAAGCGTCTACCGATATATTATCAGCAAAATCCGAAAGCAACAAGCATGAAGCCAGGGTTGCCAGAGTGCAATAGGAGCTCAAGGATGCCATCTCTAAGTTTGATGCCCTTGAGCAAAGGAGCGAGGAGAAAACTACCAAGGTGTCCCTTAACTCTGCAACCCTCTAGGAGGCACGATGGTGGTGCAATGCCATGAGAAGAAACTTCACCAAATAAAGCAGATTGCGAGTGGCAAGCGATACTTAATACAATGCCCAGTTGGTGGGAAAAGGTTCTTGTTGCTCACTCGAGTGTAGCGTTCTCTAGGTGCATTTGAGGACCTGCCCAAGAGTGCGGTGGATGCGGTGCCGCATTATGCCTCCCAAGAAGGGGATGATGATCAACGGCTGTTCCGGGAGCAGTTTCAGGCCCCAGAGCGACTGCTTCTTGTCTCCGATCAGCTTAAGCAGCTGATGGAGTTGCACCGCATAGCTGAGCCGGCCATGAACGATCTTTGTATCCGGTTATGGCTAAGAGAGCCGTTGTTATGCAGCTACTTTGGTTTGGTGCAAAGGTTGGTCGCTACGTGCCCCGGATTGATGCCCTGATGCGTTATGCATGTATTGAGGGATCTCGGACGGCGTTCTCGAAGACCATGGTGCATTGGCTGAAGCTAAAGGCCATAAGCACCCCGAGTTGTACTTCCCCGCTATGATGGACGATGCTCGGGCCATAGAATCCTTGTAACCAAAAGATGTATTTTTTGAGTGAAAGTGCGGTTGATGGTTGAAACTTAATTGTACCTTAATGTCTAAGAATTTGCAAGCTATATGTTATACCATGCTTTTGTTAATTTTGAGACCTGTGTGGTTGTTTTAACTCTGAAAGTTGCCAGTCGTCGGCTTCAACCCCCCTATAGATACTAAAAGGGGTGTTTTCAATATCCTCATTGTTACCCTTAGCCAACCTCTTGGTACCCGGATGCGGTAGTTCAGAAGAAAACAAGGCAATTAGACTATGCGGGTTTACTGCTTTCACTTAACCGTAGGAGCTTAAATGGGGGGAGTAAGTACTAGGCCCCCTTTACTTTGTGATGTTCGGTGTTTAGCATTGTTGAAAACCCCACATCACATGGCTTGTCTTACTTCAAACCCTCCATTTTAACACGGTAAACTCCAACGATTCTTAGTTTACCACTTTTCATCGGATGACAGACCGGTTCTCGCTTACTATGCCATTCAGTTTTCGGCTTTTTCCACTGAGGTACTTGACTAGACGAACTAGAAGTACAATCGCTGTGGTTCTCCCTTTACCCTTTTAGCCGAATAAGCATAACGTAAAGGGGTAAACACAGGAGCCGGGCAACTCAACTTTTGACCCAAGACATAATTTGGAGCCAATGCATATAACGCAATATCCAAGACGTCGAACACTCGAGAAAATGGTGGTGTCGGATTGATGCTTGGGGCGAGTTTCATGGCCGAGCCCCCGATTGATTAGCCGGTCACATCCAAGATTTGTATCGAACTGTCTTGTTATTGTACAAAGAGTGATGAAGAAAAGAGGGGAAAAGGCTTGTGCAATATAAATGGCTCGCATAGGACCATAAATATTGGTGCTTATTTCCGATAAATTTTTTATCCCCACACTCAGATATGTCCAAGCAACTATTACAGATACGTAAAATTAAAGTTTACAGAGAAAAAAGCTTTAGACATGACCGTTACAAATGGATTGAAGTCCTTTACTGTGTCCTGGTGCATGTCTGCACCTTTGTTCTCCTGGAGGGTGCCCCTTTAGAGGAGGTGGTAATCGACAAGCGGGACTTGTGACAGAAAGTCTTGAGAGGCCGTTGAATTATGTGAGCTTAACGCCGTTGACTGGATCCTTGGTGGAGCATGGTGTTGTGTGAATAAATATATGACCACTGTTCGGTTCAGCGAACACTAGGCCTTTGGATGATAGGTCCCCACAGCTGCCCAAGGAATTTTAAGTGTGAAATTATGATTCTAGAGGACGTACCTTGCGGGTAACTGGGCCATGCTATGGGGAACGTATTCGTATTTGTTTTGAGCGTAAGGCTCTAGGAACTGAAATAGAGCTCGTGCCCGCTTACTGACCTTTCATGCCTTGATGGCGGACTGGGTTTCAATGTTTCCTTACCGAGCTGCACCTCGGCCGCTAGAGCCATGGTGTGTTCCTCTATTCGGAGCGAATGCTCCGTATTGCCGCTGATGCTGATGACCCCCTTGGGTCCGGGCATCTTGAGCTTCATATAGGCATAGTGGGGGAGAACATTGAAACGAGCGAAAACTTTTCGGCCAAGAAGTGCATGATAGTCGCTACGAAAAGGGGCGATGTAGAAGATCAAGTGTTTTTTGCGGAAGTTATCGGGTGAGCCGAACACTACTTCCAAGGTTACGGTGCCCGAACAGCGGGCCTCATTGTCGGGTATTATTCCTTTAAAGGTGGTGTTACTGGTTTTGATCCTTGATGGATCGATACCCATTTTCTTCACTGTGTCTACGTAGATAAGATTGAGGTTGCTACCTCCATCCATAAGGACCCTTGTTAAATTGTACCCGTCCACTATGAGATTGAGTACCAGAGCAGCTAACCCACCATGCTGAATACTGGTCAGGTGGTCAGTGCGGTCGAAGGTGATCGGTCAAGCCGACCATGGCTTGAATTTCGGGGCAATAGGCTCTATGGTATATACGTCCCGGAGTGCGTGCTTCCTTTCCTTCTTTGGTATATGTGTGATGTAGATCATGTTCAAACTTTTTACCTCAGGGGGAAACTGCTTTTGGCCTCCATTATTCGGCCTACGAGGCTCTTCGTCGTCCTCACTGTGGGCACCCTTACCGTGGTCTTCGGCTACATGCTTGCCGGCTTGTTTAAACACCCAAGAATTACGGTTGGTGTGGGTAGCGGGCTTGTCTTGAGTGCCGTGAATTTGGCAGGGTCTATCCATTATTTTGTCCATCTGAGAGGGCTTACCCTATTTCCTTTGATAGGCTTCTTCCGCTCTGACGATTTTGAGTTGCGGAAGCCGGCGTTGATACGTCCATTTTGCATCATGTTTTATTACTGTTATTTATAATGTTTTCATGCATAATAATGCTTTGGGGGAGTAATTCTAATGCCTTTTCTCTCATAATTTGCAAGGTTTACATCAAAAGGGAGAACGCCAACAACTAGAATTCAGCACCCCGAAAAAGCACGTCAGAGATACCTATTCCGCACAACTCCAACGAAGCTAAAAATTCATGGGGATTATTTTTATATTAAAAAGGAATTTCCGGAGCAAAGAACTACCGGAGGGGGGCCACCAGGTGGTCACCCACCACCAGGGCGCGCCTGACCCCCTGTCCGCACCCTGGTGGGGGTGGGCACCCAAGCCCACCTCCGAGCCCATCTTCTGATATATAGTCCCAATTAACCTCGAAAAAAAAAATCAAAGGAGTACTTTCGAGACGAAACGTCGCTGCCTCGAGGAGGAACTTGGGAAGGAGCACTTTTCCCCTTTGGCGGAGCAATTCCGTCGGGGGAACTTCCCTC
This sequence comes from Hordeum marinum, assembly GCA_022496015.1. NCBI lineage: Eukaryota > Viridiplantae > Streptophyta > Magnoliopsida > Poales > Poaceae > Hordeum > Hordeum marinum. Next base: position 187,178,526 of record CM039677.1, on the reverse strand, counting down.
CTGGAGGGGGAAATCGAAGTCATCGTCATCACCAACACCCTCTCATCTTGGGGAGGCCATTCTTCATCAACATCTTCAACGGCACCATCTCCTCTCAAACCCTAGTTCATCCCTTGTGTTCAATCTTTGTACCAGAACCTCAGATTGGTACTTGTGGGTGACTAGTAGTGTTGATTACCTTGTGTAGTTGATTACTATATGGTTTATTTGGTGGAAGATTATATGTTCAAATCCATTATGCTATTCAATACACCTCTGATCTTGAGCATGCATATTATTTGCGAGTAGTTACTTTCGTTCTTGAGGTTACGGGAGAAGTCATGTTGCAAGTACTCATGTGAATTTGATATGTGTTCGATATTTTGATGATATGTATGTTTTGATTCCCTTAGTGGTGTCATGTGAACGTCGACTACATGACACTTCACCATCCTTGGGCCTAAGGGAATGCATTGTGGAGTAGTTATTAGATGATGGGTTGCGAGAGTGATAGAAACTTAAACCCTAGTTTATGCGCTACTTCGTAAGGGACTGATTTGGGTCCACATGTTTAATGCCATGGTTAGACTTTATCTTAATACTTTTCTCGTAGTTGCGGATGCTTGTGAGGGGTTAATCATAAGTATGTTGTTAGTTCAAGTAAGAGCAGGACCTTAGCACCGGTCCACCCACATATCAAATTATCAAAGTAGCATACACGAATCAAACCAACAAGACGAAAGTGGCTTGATGAAATTCCCGTGTACCCTCAAGAACACTTTGCTCATCATGAGAAATACTTTTGGCTTGTCCTTTGCCACAAAAGGGTTAGGATACCTTTCTGCACCTTACTTATTGTTATCATTACTTGCTCATTACAAATTACCTTGCTATCAAAACACTTGCTACTTACAATTTCAGTGCTTGCAGAAATTACCTTGCTGAAAACCGCTTATCATATCCTTCTGATCCTCGTTGGGTTCGACACTCTTACTTATCGAAAGGACTACGATTGATCCCTGATACTTGTGGGTCATCAAGCCTCTTTTTTGGCGCCTTTACGGGGAGTGAAGAGATCTTGGTAACTGGAAATCAGTAAGGAAAAACTTATACTACATGTTGAAATTTACTGTCACTTGTTACTATGGAAAGTAATCCTTTCAGGGGTTTGTTTTCTGGGTATCTTCACCTCGACCGGAACCACAATTAGTTGCCCCTCAACCTAAAGCACCTACTAAAAATAGTGGTTATGACATTCCTTCAGGTATGTTAGAACAACTCCTAGCTAGTACTTATGTAGGAGATGGAGCTGAACATCCTGCACCTAATCCATGTGGAAGAAATTTGTGGACTATTTCAGCTTGCAGGTTTATCCAGAGATGTAGTTAAGAAGAAGGTTTTCCCTTTTTATTTGACAGGAAAAGCATTGACATGGTATAGGCCACGTGATGATGTTGGATCATGGAACTAGAATCATTTGAAATTGGAATTGCACCAAAAGTTTTATCCTATGCATCTAGTTCATCGTGATCGGAATTATATATATAATTTTTGGCCTCGTCAAGGAGAAAGTATCGCTCTAGCTTGGGGGAGGCTTAAGTCAATGTTATACTCATGCCCCAATCATGACATCCCAAGAGAAGTTATCATTCATAAATTTTATGCTCGGCTTTCTCATAATGATCAAACCATGCTCGATACTTCTTGTACTGGTTCTTTTATGAAGAAGACTATTGAATTCAAGTGGGATCTCTTGGAACGAATTAAACAGAACTCTGAATATGGGGAACTCGACAAAGGTAATGAGTCAGGTATAAAGCTTGAATTTGATTGTGTTAAATCTTTTATGAATACTGATGCTTTTCATAAGTTTCGCACTAAATATGGACTTGACTTAGAGATAGTAGCGTATTTTTGTGAATCATTTGCTGCTCATGTTGATCTCCTTAAAGAGAAGTGGTTTAAATATCACCCCCTATTAAAGAAGAAATTATGGAACCGATCATAGCTAAAGAAGAAACTATCGTTTACAATGTTGATCCAGTTGTACCTATTGCTTATATTGAGAAACCACCTTTCCCTGTTAGGCTAAAGGAACATGCTAAGGTATCAACTATGGTTCGAAAAAGCAATATTAGAACACCTAAGCCCTCTGAGAAAATTAAAGTAGAACCTAGTGTATCTATGGTTAAAGATCTCTTGGTAGAAAATATTGATGGGCATGTCATTTATTTCTGTGATGAAGCTACTAGAATTGCTAAACCGATGAAAAAGATAAACATAGACCCGTAGTTGGCTTGCCTGTTATCTTAGTCAAAATAGGAGATCATTTTATCATGGCTTATGTGATTTAGGTGCTAGCGTGAGTGCTGTTCCTTTTACCTTATATCAAGAAATTATGAATGAAATAACACCTGTTAAAATAGAAGATATTGATGTTATTATTAAACTTGATAATAGAGACGCCATCACACCACTTGGAATTGTTAGAGATGTTGAAGTCTTGTGTAGCAAAATAAAATATCCTACAGATTTTCTAGTTCTTGGTTCCCCTCAACATGTTTTTTGTCCCATTATCTTTGGTAGACCTTTCTTGAACACGGTTAATGCTAAGATAAATTGCAAAAAAGAAACTGTCAGTGTTGAGTTTGGTGATGTGTCTCATGAGTTTAATTTTTCCAAGTTTAGTAGACAACATCGTGATAGAGAATTACCTAATAAGGATGAAATAATTCTTCTTGCTTCTATTGTCGTTCCTCCTACCGATCCATAGAACAATATTTGATAGACCATGAAAATGATTTGCACTTTCGTGAAAGAAACGAAATAGATAAAAATTTCTTTGAACAACAACCTCTATAGAAGCACAATTTGCGTATTGAAACTCTTGGAGGTCCTCTTCCACCTAAAGCTAATCTTGTGTTTGAACTAAAACAATTGCCTGACACTCTGAAAAATGCTTACCTTGATGACAAAAAGATATATCCTATTATTATTAGTGCTAACCTTTTAGAACATGAAAAAGAAAGATTATTGAAAATTCTGAGGAAGCGTCGGGCTGCTATTGGATATACTCTTGATTATCTTAAGGCCATTAGTCCCACTCTATGTTAGCACAAGATTAATATGGAACCTGATGCTAAACCCGTTGTTGATCATCAATGGCGATTGTATCCCAAGATGAAAGAAGTGGTAAGAACTAAAATATTAAAGCTTCTGGAAGCAGGTATAATCTATCATATAGCTGATAGTAGATGGGTGAGTCCCGTTCATTGTGTCCCTAAGAAAGGAGGTATCACTGTTGTTCCTAATGATAAAAATGAGATTATTATGCAAAGGATTGCTACTGCCTATAGGATGGTAATTGATTTTAGAAAACTAAACAAAGCTACTAGAAAATATCATTAACCCTTGCCTTTTATTGATCAAATGCTTGAAAGATTATCTAAGCACACACACTTTTGTTTCCTATTGGATATTCCGATTTCTCTCAAATACTCGTGTCACAATCTGATCAAGAGAAAACCACCTTTACTTGTCCTTTTGGAACCTATGCTTATAGACGTATGCATTTTGGTTTATGAAATGCAACTGCTACCTTTCAAAGATGTATGACATCTATATTCTCTGATTTTTGTTAAAGGATTGTGGAGGTTTTTATGGATGATTTTTCTGTTTGTGAAACTTCTTTTGATGATTGCTTAAGCAATGATGACTGAGTTTTGCAGAGATGTGAACAAACTAATCTCGCCTTGAATTGGGAGAAGTGCCACTTTATGGTTAATGAAGGTATTGTAAGTTGATCCAATTAAGAAAATGCCATGTCCTAAACATATCCAAGGTATTCGAAGTTTCCTTGGTCACGCTAGTTTCTATAGGAGATTTATTAAAGACTTCTCAAAGATTTCTAGGCCTCTTACTAATATTTTACAAAAGCATATTCCATTTGATTTTTTATGTTGATTGCATACAAGCCTTTGAAACACTAAAGAAAGCCTTAACCACCTCACCTATTGTTCAACCATCTGACTGGAACTTGCCTTTTGAACTTATGTGTGATGCTAGTTATTATGTTGTTGGTGATGTTCTAGGACAAAGAATTGATAAGAAATTAAATGTTATCCATTATGCTAGCAAAACTCTAGACAGTGCCCAAAGAAATTATGCAACTACTGAAAAGGAATATTTAGCAAAGTTACTGTCCACACTAATCATGCTGCTATAAAATATCTCATTGAAAAGAAAGATGCTAAACCTAGACTTATTAGGTGGGTTCTCTTGCTTCAGGAATTTGATTTACATATCATTGATAGGAAGGGAGCAGAGAACCCCGTAGCTGATAAATTGTGTAGGTTAGAAAATATTCTTGATGACCCACTACCTATTGATGATAGTTTTCCTGATGAACAACTAGCTGCAATAAATGTCTCCCAAAACACTCCATGGTATGCTGACTATGCTAATTACATTGTTTCTAAATATATTCCACATAGTTTCACATACCAACAAAAGAAAAAAAAATCTTCTATGACTTAAGACACTACTTTTGGGATGACCCACATATTTATATAGAAGGAGTAGATGGTATTATTAGACGTTGTGTACCTGACATGAACATGAAAAAATCTTACAGAAATGTCATTCCGAAGCTTATGGAGGACATCATGCTGGAGATAGAACTGCTCATAAGGTATTACAATCTGGTTTTTATTGGCCTACTCTCTTCAAGGATGCTCGTAAGTTTTTCTCATCCTATCATGAATGTCAAAGAATTTGTAATATGTGTAAGCATCAAGAAATGCCTATGAACTATTCACTTGTTGTTGAACCATTTGATGTTTGGGGTTTTGATTATATGGGACTTTTTCCTTCCTCTAATGGGTAAACTCATATTTTGGTTGCTGTTGATTATGTCACTAAGTGGGTAGAAGCTATTCCAACTAGTAGTGCTGATCATCATACTTCCATTAAAATGCTTAAAGAAGTTATTTTCCCGAGGTTTGGAGTCCCTGATACCTACTGACTGATGGTGGTTCACACTTTATTCATGGTGCTTTCCGTAAGATGCTTGCTAAATATGATGTTAACCATAGAATTGATCACCCTATCATCCTCAATCTAGTGCTCAAGTTGAATGTAGAAATAGAGAAATAAAATTGACATTACAAAAAACTGTTAATAGGTCTCAAAAGAATTGGTCTAAGAAATCAGATGATGCACTTTGGGCCTATAGAACTACTTATTAAAATCCTATGGGTATGTCCCATATAAGATGGTTTATTGGAAAGCATGTCATTTTCCTCTAGAATTAGAACATAAAGCATTTTGGGCAATCAAATAACTAAACTATGATTTCATACTTGCCGATGAAAAGAGGTTATTTGATATTAGCTCGTTAGATGAATGCAGAACCCAAGTTTATGAAAATGCCAAGTTATTTAATGTGAAAGTTAAAAGATGGCATGACAAAATAATACAAAAGCGAGAATTCAAAGTTGGTGAATATGTTCTATTATACAATTCTCGTTTTAGATTCTTTGCAGGAAAACTTCTCTCCAAATGGGAAGGACCCTATGTTATCGAAGAAGTTTATCGCTCTGGAGCTATTAAGATTAATAATGCCAAAGGTACCAACCCGAAGGTGGTTAATGGAAGAAGAATTACACATTATATCTCAGGTATGCCTATTAATGTTGAAAGCAATGTTATCCAAACCATGATACCAGAGGAACACATAAAAGAAACCTCCCGGAAAACTCCAGAATCGTGAAAATAAAGAGGTATGTGATACGGTGAGTAAACAGTTCCTCGAATAACCCGCAAAAATATTTTTAGCAGTTTTGGAATATTTATGAATTTTAGGAAATAAAAAATAAACCGGAAGGTAACCGAGGAGGGCACGGAGTACTAGGGCACAACTGTCACCCCTAGCGCGCCCTGGTGGAGCGTGCCCACCTCAGGAACCTTCCCGACACCATTTTCCTTTCGTTTGCTTGGTTTCCAAGAATAAAAAATCTCTATATATGCCCCCAGCTGTTGTGACCACCACATAGCGAGATTTTCTTATGTTCTTGGTTCGTCCTATTTTTCTGGCAAATATGTCAAGCCAAGCATCATCTCTTCTTCCTCTCCAAATAACCTAGAGGAAGATGCTTGGTTGTTGAAGATGGAGCTGAAAAGAGAAGAGCCAAAAGAAGCCAATAAGGAGAACAAGGGCAAGGAGGCTATGCAAAATTAAGTTTAAGAAGGAGGGCAACCCACGGGCATGGTGGAAAAGGAAGAAGAACATATCCCCGGGCCTTACTATCCTCATCTTACCCCTCTTGAAATTGAAGCTTTCAGGCCTTTCGAGGAGGTTCGTGTTCAGAATAAATTCCTCACCTGTGAAAATCTTTTGCTAGAATAGCATATCACCACCCTTAGGAGCATCATCCGCAAATTGGGGTACCTATTGGAGCTGAAGTGTGACGCCGCATTGTTGGAAATATGCCCTAGAGGCAATAATAAAATGGTTATTATTATATTTCCTTGTTCATGATAATTGTTTATTATCCATGCTATAATTGTATTGACTGGAAACATATTGCATGTGTGGATACATAGGGACACTTTGTTCCTGGTATGCCTCTAGTAGACTAGCTCGTTGATCAAATATGGTCAAGGTTTCCTAGCCATTGACATGAGATGTCATTTGGTAATGGGATCACATCGTTGGGAGAATTATGTGATGGACAAAACCCAAACTATAAACATAGCATATGACCGTGTTGGTTTATTGCTATAGTTTTCTGCATGTCAAATATCTGTTCCCATGACCATGAGATCATGCAACTCACTAACGCTAGAGGGGTACCTTGTGTGTATCAAACGTCGCAACGTAACTGGGTGACTATAAAGGTTCTCTATAGGTATCTCCGAGAGAGTCTGTTGAGTGGGTATGGATCAAGACTGGGATTTGTTACTCCGTGTGATGGAGAGGTATCTCAGGGCCCACTCGGTAATACAACATCACAACAAGCCTTGCAAGCAATGTGACTAAAGTGTTAGCCACGGGATCTTGTATTACGGAACAAGTAAAGAGACTTGCCGGTAACGAGGTTGAACTAGGTATAGAGATACCGACGATCGAATCTCGGGCAAATAACATAGCAAAGAATACAGGGAACAACATACGGGATTATCAGAATCCTTGACATAGAGGTTCAACCGATAAAGATCTTTGTAGAATATATAGGAACCAATATGGGCATCTAGGTCCCAATATTGGTTATTTACATAAAGATTGATATATAGGAAGTCATGTTTTGGTCGCCGGAAAAGTTTTGGGCTCATCGGTAGTGTACCGGGAGTGCCGGGAGGGTACCGTGTTGGAAATATGCCCTAGAGGCAATAATAAATTGGTCATTATCATATTTCCGTGTTCATGATAATCATTTATTATCCATGCTATAATTGTGTTGATCGGAAACTCAGATACATGTGTGGATACATAGACAACACCATGTCCCTAGTATGCCTCTAATAGACTAGCTCGTTGATCAAAGATGGCTATGGTTTCCTAGTCATGGACATGAGTTGTCATTTGATAACGGGATCACGTCATTAGGATAATGATGTGATGGACAAGACCCAAACTACAAACGTAGCATATGATCGTGTAAGTTTATTGCTACTGTTTTGTGCATGTCAAGTATTTGTTCCTATGACCATGAGATAATGCAACTCACTGACACCGGAGGAGTACCTTGTGTGTATCAAACATCGCAATGTAACTGGGTGACTATAAAGGTGCTCTACAGGTATCTGTGAGGGTGTCTGTTGGGTTGGCATGGATCAAGACTGGGATTTGTTACTCGGTGTGACGGATAGGTATCTCAGGGCCCACTCGGTAATACAACATCACAATAAGACTTGCAAGCAATGTGACTAAGTGTTAGTCACGGGATCTTGTATTACGGAATGAGTAAAGAGACTTGCTGGTAACAAGGTTAAACTAGGTATGGAGATACCGACGACCGAATCTCGGGGAAGTAACATATCGAAGAACAAAGGGAAAATCATACGGGATTAACTGAATCCTTGCCATAGAGGTTCGACCGATAAAGATCTTCATAGAATATGTAGGAACCAATATGGGCATCTAGGTCCCGCTATTGGTTATTGACCGTAGAGGTGTCTCGATCATGTCTACATTGTTCTCGAACCCGCAGGGTCTGCACACTTAAGGTTCGGTGACGTTTCGATAGTATAGAGTTATGTATGGTGGTGACCGAAGGTTGTTAGGAGTCCCGAATGAGATCCCGGATGTCACGAGGAGCTCCAGAATGGTCCGGAGGTAATGATTGATATATAGGAAGTCCTGTTTTGGTCACCGGAAAAGTTTCGGGCTCATCGATAGTGTACCGGGAGTGTCGGGAGGGTACCGGGGGACCATCGAGAGGGGTGTCACGCCCCAAGGGGCCTCATGGGCTGTGGGAGAAGACAAACCAGCCCCTAGTGGGATGGCAGAAGCCTCCTCTAAGGGCCCATGCGTCTGGAGTGGTTTGAGAAGGAAAAAAAATCCAAAGGTGGAGAGGTGGAAAGAGTTTCCAAGTGGAAAGGAGGAATCCTACTCCTAATAGGATTGGAGTAGGACTCCTCCACCTCCAATTTCGAACAAACCTTGAGGGTTTGAGGCTGCCTCCTCCCCTCCCTCCCTCTTATATATACTAGAGGATTTAGAGGAAAAATCTAACCCTAATAGCCACGTGCTACATCTCCTCTAGATCGCAGTTTCTCCTCTAGATCGGTTTTCAACGGTGCTTAGGCGAAGCCCTGCTAGAATAGCTCCACCACCATTGCCGCAATGCCATTGCACTGCTGAAGAACTCATCTACCTCTCTGCTCCCTCTTGCTGGATCAAGAAGGCAGAGATCATCATCAAGCTGTACGTGTGCTGAATGTGGAGGCGTCGTCTGTTCGGCGCTAGATCGGAAGGACCGTGGTCAAGATCGCGAGAAGGATCGTGATGAGTTCGCGGGATGGATCGTGATGAGTTCGCGGGACGGATCATGATTGGATCGCGGGACGGATCGTGATTGGATCACGGGACGGATCGTGATGAGATCGCGAGACGCTCGGCGATTTGGATCGCGAATACGTTCGACTACACCAACCGCATTTCTTAACGCTTCCCACTTAGCGATCTACAAGGGTATGTAGATCCACTCTCCCTCTCGTAGATGCTCATCACCATGGATAGATCTTGCGTGTGCGTAGGATTTTTTTTTGTTTCCTATGCAACGTTCCCCAACATACCGAGGGACCATCGGGAGGGGTATTTCGACCCAAGAGGCTACATGGGCTGTGGGAGGAGGTATACCAGCCCATAGTGGGCTGGCCTAATTCCCACGAGAGGCCCATGAGCCTGGGCGGAGAGACCCAAGGAGAAAAAGGTGGAAAAAGAGTTTCCTAGTGGGAGAGAAGGAGTCCTAATCCTACTAGGATTGGAGGAGGACCTCCTCCTCCCACTTCGACCGAACCAAGGGTTGGCCCCTTGGGGGCCAAGTCTCCTCCCTCCCTCCTCATATATATACTAGAGGTATTGACGGTTTTTCACAATAGAAATCAGCCACGTGCTACCCTCTCCTCTAGATTGTAGTTTCTCCTCTAGATCGTTTCAGTGGTGCTTAGGTGAAGCCGTCCTGGAATAGTTCCACCACCATCGCCACCATGTCGTCACGCTACCGGAGAACTCATCTACCTCTCCGCTCCCTCTTGTTGGATCAAGAAGGCAGAGATCATCATCGAGCCATACGTGTGTTGAACGCAGAGGTGCCATCCGTTCGACGCTAGATCGGGACGAATCGTGATTGGAACGCGTGACGCTCGGCGATTTGGATCGCAGAGACGTTCGACTACATCAACCGTGTTTCTTAACGCTCCCCACTTAGCTATCTACAAGGGTATGTAGATGCACTCTCCCTCTTGTAGATGCTCATCACCATGGATAGATCTTGCGTGTGCGTAGGAATTTTTTTGTTTCCCATGCAACATTCCCCAACAATGGTATCATAGCTAGGTCTATGTGTAGATCAAATCACGAGTAGAACACAAAGGAGTTTGTGGGCATTGATTCTTAGATTGCTTCCTTCCTTGGTCGTGTTTTGGTTCAGCGGTATTGTGGGATGAAGTGCCCGGACCAACCTTACTTGTATGCTTACGAGAGACCGGTTCCATCGACCGACGTGTAATTTTATTGCACAAAGATGGCTGGCGGTGTGTGTTTCTCCTACTTTAGTTGGGTCGGATTTGACAAAGGTGGTCCTTGAGAAGGTTGAAAAGCAATGTCACCGTTGTTGTTTTTGCATAGGTGAGAATTGTTCTTGCTAGATACCCGTAGCAGTCACGTAAAACTTTCAACAACAATTAGAGGTCGTCTAACTTGTTTTTGCAGGGTATGTTGTGATGTGATATGGCCAATTAGATGATGAGATATATGTGATGTATGAGATGATCATGTATTGTATAGAATATCACGACTTGCATGTCAATGAGTATGGCAACCGACAGGAGCCATAGGGCTGTGTTTAATTATTTTTGTTGTTTTGCTTTATTTTATTGCTATGAGTTAGCAATAGTCATGGAAGCAACAGTAGGCACGACAACCCCGATGGCGACACGTTGATGGAGATCAAGATGATGGAGATCATGGTGTCATGCCGGTGACGATGGAGATCATGTCGGTGCTTTCAAGATGGAGATCAAAAGAACAAGTTCATGGCCATATCATGTCACTTATGATTTGCATGTGATGTTATTCCTTTTATGCACATTGTTTTTCTTAGGATGATGGTAGCATTATAAGGTGATGCCTCACTTAAATTTCAAGATAAATTGTGTTCTCCCCAAGTGTGCATCATTGCGAAAGTTGTCAGGTCGAGACACCACGTGATGATCGGGTGTGATAGACTCCATGTTCACATACAATGGGTGCAAGCCAGTGTTGCATGTGCGGAACACTCGTGTTAAACTTGATGAGCCTAGCATGTACAGACATGGCCTCGAAACACAAGAGATCAAAAGGTCGAACATGAGTCATATTGTAGATATGATCAACATGATGATGTTCACCATTGAAACCACCTCAACTCACGTGGTGATCAGACTTGAGTTGGTGAATTTGGATCATGTATCACCCAGGTGACCTAAGGGATGTCAATTTGAGTGGGAGCTTCAGTAATTTAATTAACTAAACTCATTATCTTGAACAATAGTCTTAGTAACATTTGCATATTTATGTTGTAGATCAATGGCTCGCGTAGTAGCACCCTTAAACTTTAACGCGTTCCTAGAGAAAGCTAAGTTGAAAGATGATGGAAGTAACTTTGTGGATTAGGCCCGTAATCTGAGTATTATTCTCACGGCTTCCCAGAAGGCTTATGTCCTTGATGCACTGCTTGGTGATCCACCTACTCCTGTGGAGTTTGCAGACATTGCGAATGCCTGGTAGGCTCGTTCTGATGATTACTCAATGGTTCAATGTGCAATGTTGTATGGCTTAGAATCGGGACTTCAAAGACGTTTTGAACATCATGGAGCATATGATATGTTCCAGGAGTTGAAGTTTATCTTTCAGAAGAATGCCTGAATCGAGAGGTATGAGACCTCCGATAAGTTCTATGCTTACAAAATGGAGGAGAACGGGTCTGTCAGTGAACACATACTCAGAATGTCTGGGTATTCTTCCCCTTTGGCCGAATTGGGATGCCTCTTTCGGCTGAGGCGATCACTGACAAAGTTCTTCAATCATTGCCACCTAGCTACAAGAGCTTCATGTTGAACTATAACATGCACATGATGAACAAGTTAGTCACCGAGCTATTTGCGATGTTAAACGTCGCCGAGTCTGAGATTCAGAAGGAGCATCAAGTGTTGATGGTCAATAAAACCACTAGTTTCAAGAATAATGGCAAGGGCAAGAATGGTAACTCTAAGAAGAGTGGCAAAGCAGTTGCCCCTCCCATGAAGAAACCCAAAGCTGGACCCAAGCTAGAAACTAAGTGCTTTCATTGCAAGGGAACTGGTCACTGGAAGCGGAACTGCCCCAAGTATCTGGCCGATAAGAAGGCGGCCAACAACAAACAAGTTATATATGATATACGTGTTATTGATGTGTACCTTACAAACTCTCGTTGTAGTGCATGGGTATTTGATACTAGTTCGGGTGCTCACATTTGCAACTCAAAACAGGAACTACGAAATAGACGAAGGCTGGCTAAGGACAAAGTGACGATGCACGTGGGAAATTGTTCCAAGGTTGATGTGATCGCCGTTGGCATGCTCACTCTTCGATTACCATCGGGATTAGTGATGAACCTGAATAATTGTTATTTAGTACCTGCGTTAAGCATGAACATTATATCTGGATCTTGGTTATTGTGAGACGGTTACTCATTTAAATCAGAGAATAATGGTTGTTCTATTTATATGAGTAATATATTTTATTGTCATGCACCCAATGTGAGGGGTTTATTCATATTGAATCTCGATAGTGATGATACACATGTTCATAACATTGATGCCAAAAGATGTAGAGTTGATAATGATAGTACCACTTTCTTGTGGCACTGCCGTTTAGGTCATATTGGTGTAAAACACATGAAGAAGCTCCATGCTGATTGACTTTTGGAGTCACTTGATTTTGAATCACTTGAGACATGTGAACCATGCCTCATGGGCAAGATGACTAAAACACCATTCTCTGGAACAATGGAACAGGCAAGTGACTTGTTGGAAATCATACATACTAATGTGTGCGGTCCGATGAGCATTGAGGCCCACGGTGGATATCATTATTATCTCACCTTCACTGATGATTGAAGTAGATATGGGTATATTTACTTAATGAAACACAAGTCTGAAACGTTTGAAAAGTTCAAGCATTTCAGAGTGAAGTTCAGAATCATCGTAACAATAAGATTAAATTCATGCGATCTAATCGAGGAGGTGAATATCTGAGTTATGAGTTTGGTAGTCACTTAAGACAGTGTGGAATTGTTTCACAATTGACACTGCCTAGAACAGCACGGCGTAATGGTGTGTCCGAACATCGTAATCGAACCTTATTAGATATGGTGCGTTCTATGATGTCTCTTGCTGATTTGCCACTATCGTTTTGGGGTTATGCATTGGATACAACTGCATTCACTTTAAATAGGGAACCATCGAAATCCGTTGAGACGAAGCCATATGAACTGTGGTGTGGCAAGAAGCCAAAGTTGTCGTTTCTTAAAGTTTGGGGATGTGATGCTTATGTAAAAAAGCATCAGCCTGAAAAGCTAGAACCCAAAGCAGAGAAATGCGTCTTCATAGGATACCCAAAAGAGACAGTTGGGTATACCTTCTATCTCAGATACAAAGGCAAAGTGTTTGTCGCTAAGAATGAAACATTTCTTGAGAAAGAGTTTCTCTCAAAAGAATTGAGTGGGAGGAAGATAGAACTTGTGAGGTTGTTGAACCTTTGATTCAACCAGAGAGTAGCACAGTGCAGAAAGATGTTTCTATGGAGACTATGATAGTTGAAAAGGAAGTTAATGATGATGATCATGAAACTTCGGATCAAGTTACTATTGAACCTCGTAGGTTGACAAGGGCACGAGCTGCTCTTGAGTGGTACGACAACCCTATCTTGGAGGTCATGTTGTTAGGCAACAATGAACCTACGAGCTATGGAGAAGAGATGATGGGCCAGGATTCTGAGAAATGGTTACATGCCATGAAATCTGTGATGGGATCCATGTATGAAAACAAAGTATGGACTTTGGAAGTTTTACCTGAAGGGAGAAAGGCCATTCAGAACAAATGGATCTTTAAGAGGAAGACAAACGCGGACGGTAATGTCACCGTCTATAAATCTCGAATTGTGGCAAAGGGTTTTTCACAAGTTCAAGGAGTTGACTACGATGAGACCTTCTCACCCATAGCGATGCTTAAGTCCGTCAAAATCGTGTTAGCAATAGCTGCATATTTTGACTTTGAAATTTGGAAGATGGATGTCAAAACAGCGTTCCTTAACGATTTCCTTAAGGAAGAGTTGTATATGATACAACAAGAAGGTTTTGTCGATCCAGAGAATGCTGGCAAAGTTTGCAAACTCTAGCGATCCATTTATGGACTGGTGCAAGCATCTCAGAGTTGGAATCGCTTTGATGAGGTGATCAAAGCGTTTGGGTTTATACAAGTTTACGGAGAAGCTTGTATTTATAAGAAAGTGAGTGGGAGCTCTATATCGTTTCTAATATTATATGTGGAAACAATATAGAATTGTTGGAAAGCGTGAAGGAATATTTGAACAAGAGCTTTTCAATGAAGGACCTAGGAGAAGCTACTTTCATATTAGGTATTAAGATCTATAGAGATAGAGTGAGACGCTTAATAGGACTTTCACAGAGCACATACCTTGATAAAGTTTTGAAGAAGTTCAAAATGGATCAGTCCAAGAAGGGGTTCTTGCCTTTGTTACAAGGTGTGAATTTGAGTAAGACTCAATGCCCTGTGACTGCAGAAGATAGAGAGAAGATGAGTGTTATCCCTATGCTTCAGCCATAGGCTCTATTAGGTGTGCAATGCTGTGCACAAGACCCGATGTTAGCCTTGCCATAAGTATGGCTAGAAGGTTTCAAAGTGATCCAGGAATGGAGCACTAGACGACGATCAAGAATATCCTTAAGTACTTCAAAAGGACTAAGGAAATGTTTCTCGTTTATGGAGGTGATCAAGAGCTCATCATAAAGGGTTATGTCTATGCAAGCTTTGACACTAATCCGTATGACTCTAAGTCGCAAACCAGATACGTATTTATTCTCAATGGGGAAGCGGTAAGCTAGTGCAGTTCTAAGCAGACCGTGGTAGCCGATTCTACATACGAAGCGGAGTACATCGCAGCCTCGGAGGCAGCGAAAGAAGGTGTCTGGATGATGGAGTTCATGATAGATCTTGGAGTAGTGCCTAGTGCATTGAATCCAGTGGATCTGTTCTGTGACAACACTAGTGCCATTGCCCTGGCCAAGGAACCAAGGTTTCACAAGAGGACCAGACACATAAAGCCACACTTCAATTCCATCCGTGAGTACATCAAGGAGGAGGACATAAATATTTGCAAAGTGCACATGGATCTGAATGTTGCAAACCCGTTGACTAAACCTCTTCCAAGGGCTAAATATGATCAACACCAAAACTGTATGGGTGTTCGATTCATTACAATGTAAGACACATAGTGACGTGAGCTAGATTATTGACTCTAGTGCAAGTGGGAGACTGTTGGAAATATGCCCTAGAGGCAATAATAAAATGGTTATTATTATATTTCCTTTTTCATGATAATTGTTTATTATCCATGCTATAATTGTATTGACTGGAAACACATTGCATGTGTGGATACATAGACGGCACTTTGTTCCTAGTATGCCTCTAGTAGACTAGCTCGTTGATCAAAGATGGGCATGGTTTCCTATCAATTGACATGAGATGTCATTTGATAACGGGATCACATCATTGGGAGAATTATGTGATGGAGAAGACCCAAACTATAAACATAGCATATGATCGTGTCAGTTTATTGCTATAGTTTTCTGCATGTTAAGTATCTGTTCCTATGACCACGTGATCATGCAACTCACTGACGCTGGAGGAGTTCGTTGTGTGTATCAAACATCGCAACGTAACTGGGTGACTATAAAGGTGCTCTACAAGTATCTCCGAGAGTGTTTGTTGAGTGGGTATGGATCAAGACTAGGATTTGTCACTCCGTGTGATGGAGAGGTATATCAGGGCCCACTCGGTAATACAACATCACAACAAGGCTTTCAAGCAATGTGACTAAAGTGCTAGCCACGGGATCATGTATTATGGAACGAGTAAAGAGACTTGTGGGTAACAAGGTTGAACTAGGTATAGAGATACCGACGATCGAATCTTGGGCAAGTAACATACCGAAGGACAAAGGGAACAACATACGGGATTATTTGAATCCTTGACATAGAGGTTGAACCGATAAAGATCTTTGCCGGTGTCAAAACTAGTGGATCTCGGGTAGGGGGTCCGAACTGTGAGACTAGGATCGACGGTAACAGGAGACGAAGGGGGCATGAGTTTACCCAGGTTCGGGCCCTCCAATGGAGGTAATACCCTACGTCCTGCTTGATTGTATTGATGGTGTATGGGAATATAGAGTTGATCTACCTCGAGATCGTATGTCTAACCCTAGATGAGTTATCCTGGCCCTATGCCCTAACACCTCCTGCTTATATAGATGTCTGGGGTGTCCTTGGCTAACACATGGTCGGTTACATGCCGAAGAGATAACTTGCCTAACTACAGCTAATAACTTGGAGAACACGTCTTGACTCCACAAAGCATCCTGGCGCGAGTGGTCCTCGATCCTTCGATGACTGCTCGCGGCCAATACAGTCCGGCCCATGAACAATGGGTCGGCTATCCGAGGATCCTTTATTCCAGGATTCCCTCGGTAACCCCCGGACTAACCTTCAATGCCGATATATATTCGGTTGATTCCTTCACGTTGTCATCTTCGGCTTGCAAGGCGAGTACCTCATCCTTCTCTGTTCGACATCCGATCAGTCTTCGGTAAGATCCCAAGCGTCGTGGGCGCGGGTCATTATAATAACTGCACAAATCCCTCAATTTTCATGCGTCATGGGGAGGTGAGTGGTTAGCGATTTTTACAATCCTACCCCTCCGTAACGGAGGCACCATCCCATTTAATCAAACAAAATCGTGGTTCAAACCACATCTTCTTCTTCCCTCTCATTAGAAACTCCTAGCGGAAGCTCCACACAAAACATGGCTAACGCTCCCGACTCCTTAGCACGCTACGGCCAACGCCAAGGAGACTGGACCAGCTACTCCGTCACCCTCCTACGGCTCTGTAATCTGTAAACCCAGGGATATCTCCCATCATCAGATCTGGCAGCAACCCGCGCAGGTCTTCTCTCCTATGGTAACGAGGTTTTCGATGAGTGCTTCCCTAATCCAAACAAGGGGAGTGCATCTGCTTCGTCCCCTTCCTTCTCCAGGGCCTTGGGTTTCCAATCCACCCATTCTTAAGGGGGTTACTGGAGTTCTACGGGATTCAACTCCACCATCTCACCCCAGGGTCGATCCTACACATCTCGGGCTTCGTCGCCCTCTACGAGATGTTCTTAGGGTGTGAATCTCATTTTGATCTATGGAGGAAATACTTCTGCCTCGTCCCCCGAACTCAGGACAAGGCCATCTTAGAGGTCGGCGGAGCCGAAGTATGCCACATAGCGGGAACGGGGAATCCGGCTGGCACACCAAAGAAATCCGAAGAATGGACTTCGGAGTGGTTCTATATTGAAGACGTCTCCTATTCGAGCCAACTTGGATAGGTCTGCCCAAATACTCTGACCTCCTCCCGAAGAAGAGGTACAACTGGCGTCCCAAGAGCTCGCAGGAGGAGAGCGCCAAAGTGCAACGCTTGGCCACACAAGTGTGGATGCTTGCCCACCATCACCTGACCATGATCGATGTCATGTCCTCCGCTATCTCCCGGTGCGTGCATCCCCTCCAAAAAAGGGTGCACCCTTTATGGCAATACAACGGGACAAGCAACGCCACGCGTTCCCGAAAACTAGGCCCTGCCAATCCAACAACGCTGGCCGCCGCACTTGCCGACCTATACAAAGGAGAGCAAGAAGACTTCATCCGGCGGTCAACCAAGGAGGGGTATTTGTCCCACAATCCCATCGAACAGGTAAATCTTCCTTTTTCAATCATGAAATAGCTCGGGGCTTCATTCCACACTCTATTTGACCGAGGCCTTGGCGGGAATAGGAATGGAGGATCTTCATCGAGACGGTCAACTGTTCGGCTTCTCAGCCTGAGAATCATTCATGTGCCAACGATCCGGGCTTCAATGACGACCCGGATCTCCGTCTTGACTTGGAAAGAGAGTCTACTATCAGGACAACAAAAAAATTGTCCAGACCCCGGTGGCAATCATAGTCGATTACCCCGAGTCATTTTCCATTCCGTCCACGGGTAAGAAGAAATAATCTTCCTGCAAGAGGACTGCTACCAAGAGCACCCCAGATGCCATGGTACCGGCCCCCAAGTACCGCTGATCAGCATGCCATGCACCAGCAGCCGAGGCTGCGGGCAAGTCAGAGGCCGGCCGGGACCCTGCAAAGGAGCCGGACATGGGGACAAATCCTCCTATCCGTGCATCCCAAAGGTACATAGTTCAGATATCCGTTTTATGATTGTACTTAGAAGAACCTCATAGCCGCTCGTTTTTTTTACCTAGGCGAAATACCCAATCCTCACCTACCGAGGGGGCTGCTCGGGTGTTAGGAGACGCTCGAAGCGCATGGACCACGACCCATACGTCTTCCGCTACGAAAGCCCCCATGGCCGGTCCGGCACCCACCGAATCTGGCGATGGAGTATCCGTCACCAAATCTAAAGTGGAGAGCGCCATGCATCATCGGCACCAATGGGAGGCAATGCGGCATCCAATTTTCTCCGATCAGGAGTTTGGTGCCCTGCGCTCGGCGGATGCACATCTTGGGGCCGCCAGAGTTGGATTCGGCGAAGCTATGAAGCTGATAACAACCAACATTCAGGTAACTGGTCAGATTTTGTAGAATCTGCATATTTGTGTAAGCCTAGTAGCCCCCAAGCCTTAATTTGATTTAGAAAAAACGAATTAAGGATCTCCATACTGTTTGACTGTTGACGCTGGCCTCAAAGCAACAATCAGAGCAATTGGCTAAGGCCCTCTAGGAGAGTCACACGGAAGTGCAGTCCGTGAAGGCCGAACTAGCACAAGTGAAGAGCTTCATGCGAGAGGCCCATGGTGAGTATGCTTTTTCCTGATAATATTTTTACATTATCGTGCCTGACATATGGATTCTGTGTAGCAGCCGAATCAATAGGACATATGGAAAGGCAGTTGGAAGAAGCCCGAGATTCACAAAGGTATGCGGAATCCCAGCAGCAAGTCGGCTGTCTTATTATACAAAAACAGGCCAGAGAAATAAAGAGTTTAAAGACTCAATTGGCCCAAGCTCAAGAAGAGAATCACAAGCTTCAGAGGGGCGTATTCGATAAATACAATTTTTCTATGAGTAAGTATTTTCAATGTAGAGAATGATAGTAATCACGCTTCTTATCTTGTGTGCAGGTCTCCTCACCGAACATTCTAAAGAGGAGATCGAATCGTACCAAGGGGACCTACTGAAGGAGCTGACCTCTCTCCATAAGCGTGTGCAAAAGGTGATGAAAGGGATGGTGAAGGCATTATGGCCCACCGAACAGCCACCGGAAGGGCTAGCCGCACTTGTGGATCGATTTAGGGGAGCTCAGGATAGGTTCGAGCTGTGGAAGACTTCAACCTGCCGTGAAGGAGCACGAGAGGCGTGGGCAATGGTCAAGACCCGTTTCACCGGACTTAACCTTGAGCATATGGCGCGGGTTGGTCCTGTGGGATCGGATGGAAAAGAAGTGCCACTTCGCCTGGTATATGACCAGGTGATACCAGCCGCCCGTCTCTCGCAAGCAGACTGCCCTCTGAACACAATAATCGATGATCTCGATCAGCACCCGCGTATGTAATGTACATATACATGTGTAAAACAATCTGTGTTGTAGACTTTGTCTTAACCGGCCATCGGCTTCTCCCTCCCGTGCGAAGAGCTCGGGAGTGTTCCTTTTTATTATTCCTTCGCCAAAGAGCAAACTTATATTCGGGGAACCAGGCAATCCGGCCATGTGGTGCGAACAGACAGAAAGCACACAGAAAGATATGTTATATTACGCGGCAACATAAGAACATCTTCCGATGAAAATAATACCTCTAGCGATACCTTTCGTCGGGGTTCTACGAAGAGTGTAGATAGGAATCCGCATACCTGTAGTACGCGACTAAGTGTCCTTTGGGTATAAGAGACCCAAACAACAGAAATAGCAACCAGGGCCGTATAAGGTGTTTCCATCATAGCCGGTCAATTGTCTATGTAAGATAGCTAGCTTTCGGCTTAACTCATCTGAGGTATGTGTCCGGATGACCTGGTCATAACAATCGCAGAGGTGCTCCCTTTACTCTCTAGTCGAACAAGCGGGAATGTAGAGAGTAACCATAGGAGCGAGGCAACCCAGCTTGGCAAAGTCTTAGTTCGGATTGATGCATATGATGGCTAAAACATGACAAAAGAAACATGCGCTCCCGGCAAGCATTAAAAACTGGCTATTTAAAATAAGCCCTCACGTGTTGTGTTTGGATTTAACACTTTATTGTGTATGCCGACTATCTGTAGTACAATATTGGTTCAGTCGAACATAGGGTAGGGAAAGAAGTTGTCCCTGTCGAACAACAAAGTGGGAAAGTAAATGGAGAAAAAGGCAAAAAATAACGGAAAAGGAAAAAGTGTAGGGGGATATGGACGACACCGGTTTATCCGTAGAAGCACCGAAGACGAGATGCGTTCCATGGGTTTGGTTCAAGGCGGTTATCGGACGAACTCCACAAACGATAGGCCCCTCCCGCGAGCACTTCATCAATGATGAAAGGACCCTCCCACTTGGGGTTGAGTTTGTGCTTCTATTTCTCCGGGATTCGTAGGACGAGTTCTCCCACGTTGTATGATTTTGCCCGAACTTCCCTCTTTTGGTACCACCGTGCTTTGCTGTTGGTAAAGAGTGGATCGAGCCAGAGCTATGTCCCGCTCCCCCTCCAGGGCGTCTAAGTCATCTTGCCGATCTAACTCGACCTCCTTTTCCTCATAGATGCGTATTCTTGGTGCGTCATGGATAATATCATAGGGGAGGACTGCCTCTGCCCCATAGACCATAAAAATGGTGTATGACCCGTTGATCTGTTCGAGGTAGTACGCAGGCACAATAAAACGGAGTCGAGTTCCCCCACCCCATGAGAGTCGGACTCGTGAAGAGATTGGACCAAACGTGGCTTGATGCCGCTCATAATGAGACCGTTTGCTTGCTCGAACTTTCCATTGGTCTGCGAATGATAGACCGATGCATAATTGAGCTTTATGCCCATTTCCAGCCCTTGACCTCTTAGGCCGTGAAGTTGGTTCCATTGTCTGTTATTATACTATGCGGGACACCGTAACGGTGTACTATGGTAGATATAAATTCAATCACTAGCCCGGATTTAGCCGATTTAACAGGCTTGGCTTCTATCCATTTGGTGAACTTGTCAACCATGACCAGTAGGTATTTATTTTTCTTGGTTCCCCCTTTGAGGGGTCCAATCATGTCTAGCCCCTAGACCACAAAAGGCCAGGTGATCGGAATAGTTTGAAGAGACGTTGGCGGCATGCGACTTTGATTTGCGAAGAGTTGACACTAGACGCAATGTTGAACAAGTGACTGGGCGTCGGTCCGAGCTGTAGGGCAAAAGAAACCAGCTCGGAAGGCTTTGCCAACAAGAGATCTTGCTGAGGCATGGTGCCCGCCCATGCCCGCATGGATTTCAGCGAGGAGCTCCCGTCCTTCCTCCTCGGATATACACCTGTGTAGTACTCCAATGGTGCTTTTCTTGTATAACTCACCCTTGTATACTTTGTAGGCCTTGGATCGCCAAACTATGCACCGCGACCTAGTTTGATCGTCGAGGAGTTCCTTGTGAAGGAGGTAGGTGAGGAAGGGCTTTGTCCATGGTGCAATTATTGCCATTACCTAGTGAGCCGAGGGCGTCTCATTCATCGTTGAGCTACCGATGATGCCATCATCTGGTTCGTTTATAGGGGGAACAACTTCATCCGCTTTTTTCGGACTGGTGCCATTTGCGTCGTCCTGCCACACTACCGAGGGCTTGAAGAGCTGCTCCAAGAAGGTCTTTCTCGGGATGGGGTCATGCTTGGCTCCCATACGGGCCAATATATCAGCGGCTTGGTTGTTGTCTCGAGCAACATGGTGGAATTCCAACCCCTTGAACCGAGCAGATATCTTGAGGACAACGTCTCTATATGTCGCGATCTTCAGATTTTTGGCGTCGAATTCACCGTTAATTTGGGATATGGCCAGGTTTGAGTCTCCCTATACCTCTAGCCGTCGTATGCCCATCGATACCACCATCCGAAGACCATGAAGAAGAGATTCGTACTCAGCGGCGTTGTTGGAATCGGCATACATGATTTGCAACACGTATCTTACATTGTTGCCCATGGGGGATGTGAGGATAACTCCAGCCCCCAAACCGGCCAAGGTCTTGGATCCATCGAAGTACATTGTCCAATGGGAGTATGCACTATACTCCTTGGGGAGCTCGGCCTCTGTCCATTCAGCCAAGAAGTCCGCCAGTACTTGAGATTTAATGGCGCGACGTGGCTTGTAGTTTATTTCAAAGGGAAGGAGCTCAATGGTCCATTTGGCTATGCGACCGGTAGCGTCCCTATTGTTGATTATGTCATTCAAGGGGACTTCCGATGCCACCGTTATCGCGCACTCCTATAAGTAGTCTTGGAGTTTCCTCGATGCCATGAATAATGTATAGGCTATTTTTTGATAATGTGGGTATCTGGACTTGCACTGTGTTAGTACCTTTGACACATAATATACCGGCTTCTAAGTTCGGAGTTTATGTCCCTCCTCATCTCATTTGATGATGAGCACCGCGTTTATTACCTTGTTGGTGGCCGATATGTATAACAACATGGGCTCACCGATGCCTGGTGCCATGAGTATGGGATTGGTTGCTAGTATTGTTTTGATTTCTTCCAACACAATTGCTGCTTCATCGGTCTATTTGAAATTGTTTGGCCGTTTTAGCAGCTTATAGAACGGCAAAGCTTTTTCTTCGAGGCGAGAAATAAAGCGGCTTAACGCGGCTATGCACCCGGCTAGTCTCTGGACATGCTTCAGCTCTATGGGGGTTGCAAGTTCTGATAGAGCACGGATTTTAGCTAGATTTGCCTCTATTCCTCTATGGGAGACGATGAATCCAAGCAACTTGCCCGAGGGAACTCTGAATACACATTTCTCCGGATTGAGTCGTATATCATATTCGCACAAATTAGCGGAAGTTTGACGGAGGTCGTCGATCAACTGATCAACATGTTTGGTTTTAATTACCACATCATCCACGTATGCCTCAACAGCCTTTCCGACCTATGTGGCAAGGTAGATTTGAATCGTGCGCTGGTATGTGGCCCCGGTATTTTTAGTCCGAAGGGCATCATGTTGAAGCAAAATGCCCCATAGGGGGTGATGAATGCGGTAGCCGCCTGATTGGATTCCTTCATTTTAATTTGATGGTATCCGGAGTAAGCATGGAGGAAACATAACAAAACGCGTCCGGCTGTGGCATGAATGATCTGGCCTATGCATGGTAAGTGAAAGGGTCCTTGGGGCATGCTTTGTTGAGGTCCTTGAAATCGACACATAGCCGCCAGGATTTGTCTTTCTTAGGTACCATCACCAGATTTGCTAGCCACTCGGGGTGTTTGATGTCCTCAATAAATCCAGCCTCAAGCAGTTTTGCTAATTCTTCACCCATGGATTGTAGTTTGGGTTCATAGAAGCAGCACGGGTTCTGTTTCACGGGCTTAAAACCTGGAATAACGTTCAAGCTATGTTCAGCGAGCCGACGTGGGATACCGGGCATATCGGAAGGATGCCAAGTGAAAATGTTCCAATTTTCGTGGAGGAAATTCCGCAATGCTTCGTTTATAAGGGGATCGAGCTAGGCTCCGATGGACACTATTTTATTGGGGTCCATTGGATGCACCTGAAATTTGACGACTTCCTCTGCGGGTTTAAAGGATGTGGATTTGGGCCTTTTACTGAGAATCACGTTTTCCCTATTAACTATCAACCGTAGAGTGGTCAATTCCTCGACAGCAAAATTTTCCACTAATGCCTCGAGGGCGAGTATTTCCTTTTTGTTTTCGGCCCGGAGGGCTGTATTCGGATCACAAGCGAGCGTGATCACTCCATTTGGTCCTGCCATTTTGAGTTTCATGTACCCGTAATGGGGTATGGCCTGGAACTTTGTAAGGGCATCGCGTCCTAACAGGGTGTGATAGCCACTGGGAAGGGGTCGATGTGGAAGAGAAGTTCGTCGGATCAGTAATTTTCAGGTGTTCCGAACACAAAGTCCAGGATGATACATCCGGAAGAACGTGCCTCTTTCCCTAGGATAATTCCCCGGAAGGTTGTGTTGCTATGTTCGATGCGAGATTGATCGAACTGCATTTTCTCCAGAGTGGCCTCGTAAATGAGGTTTAGACCACTGTCGCCATCCATGAGCACCTTATGTAGTCTGTATCCATCAATGATGGGATTCAAGACTAGAGCGGTCGGTGAATGACCGGGAAGGATGGGCGGCTGGTCAGTGTCCCCGAAAGTAATCGGTACATCTGCCCATTGGCTACTAGCTGCCACATGGTAGACTTGCTCGTGCTCCCTAAGAGATCTTTTATGCCTGCTCCTCGAGGGGAAGCTTGCATACACCGTCAGGACTTCTTCATCGAATCCATTTGGTGAAGGAGGGCGCCAGTTCGATGGAGGTGTGTCGAGGATAGCCTCGCTACTTTTTGTGACTTGCCTGAAGACTGAACATGCTCAAAGTCTATGAGAAGGATTTGTGTTCAACAACATGGAATGAATGGGGCAAGGTTTATCTAAAGGTCCGTCGAGGACAGTGACGGTCCCGGAAAGGGACTTGTTTATTTTTTCAATGGGTTCATGCCCGGCTGGCAGATTTGGAGGTACCCTCTTTCTTGGAACTCCCCTGGGGTGTTCAGAGAATTTTGGTTCCGAAAACAGCTACTTGGATTGCCAGACGCTCTCCATGGCACAATACTTCTGTACCAATTCGGATAACTCCGAAAAGTCGTTTGCGTCGGCGGGCCAGGGCATTAAGAATCCCTTCATCATGGCAATTTCTAATGAAAAGTGCAATTACGTCTTGGTCACTAAGACCTTTTACTCTGCTCCTAGCGAGGAGGAGTCTTGCCCAAAAGTGGTGGACTTATTCTCCTTGTATTTGCTTGATATCCCGAAAGTCCGAAGATATGGGATTTGGCACGGTACTTGGATAATCATCTTGGGCGGTGGGTGGGAAAAAAATCCGTTCCCTATCGCAACGAGTGTTCGGAAGTACAGTTTCTGAATCCCGTGAGGGACCTTGGACCGGTGACGGTCCGGCTTTAAAGCGATTCCCCACCTGTGATTCTTCAATGGGGTCTTGGAGATCATGGATGGGGGTATAGACAGTTTCTAGTTCTGGCTGTCGGGCAGAATCTACGGCTAGACACTCAACGGTGGCGACTAGGTTGGTGATTGGGGGGACATGAATCTCCCTATCATCGGGTCTGATCCCGAGCCGATCATAGATAGGAACCTGGTCATCCGATATACGCATAGCTTTGATCGGATCGAACAACTCATTTAAGAACGAGGCGATGGAAGGATGCGTGTTGCTGATACGAGTGGGTTCGTCAAGCGGTGTGACGGCTCTAGAGTTATGCCGAAGCGGATCCGTGTTTCGTTCCACCATGGGACCTGATGTATTGGATGTCGAAGCATCTGAATTTACAGGTTTTCCTTCGAAGGTTGAGGGTTCTATCGGAATGAGTGTTCCCCATGAATCAGCCACGAACTCTAGGGTTCCGAACTTAATACACTGAATAGGGGGAAACCTTCCGGTCTGACCATGATGGCCGATTGGGTCGGCGTGCGACAAGATGTCGTTGCCGGTGAAATTTTGATCAGGGTCGGGAGCCCATTCGATACAGATCTTGCTACTTGCGATGGGGCAAGCCATCGATCCCTTCGGCGCTCACAGAGAAACTCTTAATGAAAGCACCAATATCGGTGTCAAAACCGGCGGATCTCGGGTAGGGGGTCCCGAACTGTGAGACTAGGATCGGTGGTAACAGGAGACGAAGGGGACATGAGTTTACCCATGTTCAGGCCCTCCAATGGAGGCAATACCCTACGTCCTTCTTGATTGTATTGATGGTGTATGGGAATGCAGAGTTGATCTACCTCGATATCGTATGTCTAACCCTAGATGAGTTATCCTGGCCCTATGCCCTAACACCTCCGTCTTATATAGATGCCGGGGGTGTCCTTGGATTACACATGGTCGGTTACATGCCGAAGAGATAACTATAGCTAATAACTTGGAGAACACGTCTTGACTCCACAAAGCATCCTGGCGCAAGTGGTCCTCGATCCTCTGATGACTGCCTTGCGACCCATATAGTCCGGCCCATGAACAATGGGTCGGCTATCCGAGGACCCCTTAATCCAGGACTCCCTCAATCTTCATAGAATATGTAGGAACCAATATGGCCATCCAGGTCCCGCTATTGGTTCTTGATTGTAGAGGTGTCTTGGTCATGTCTACATAGTTTTCAAACCCGCAGGGTCTGCACACTTAAGGTTCGGTGACATTTCGTTAGTATAGAGTTATGTATGGTGGAGACCAAAGGTTGTTCGGAGTCTCGCATGAGATCCCGTCTGTCGTGAGGATCTCCAGAATGGTCCATAGGTAAAGATTAATATATAGGAAGTCCTATTTTGGTTGTCGGAAAAGTTTCGGTCTTATCGGTTGTGTGTCGAGAGTGTCGGGAGGGTACCGAGGGACCATCAGGAGGGGTATTTCGACCCAAGAGGCTACATGGGCTGTGGGAGGAGGTATACGAGCCCTTAGTGGGATGTTCGAAGTCCCACAAGAGGCCCATGCGGCTGGGAGGAGAGACCCAAGGATAAAAAGGTGGAAAAAGAGTTTCCAAGTGGGAGAGGAGTGCTAATCCTACTAGGATTGGAGGAGGTCTCCTCCTCCTCCCACTTCGGCCGAACCAAGGCCCCTTGGGGGCCAAGTCTCCTCCCTCTCTCCTCCTATATATACTAGAGGTATTGAGGGTTTTTCACAATAGAAATCGGCCACGTGCTACCCTCTCCTCTAGATCGTAGTTTCTCCTCTAGATCGTTTCAGCGGTGCTTAGGCGAAGCCCTCCTGGAATAGTTCCACCACCATCGCCGCCATGCCATCACGCTACTAGAGAACTCATCTACCTCTCCACTCCCTCTTGCTGGATCAAGAAGGCAGAGATCATCATCAAGCCATATGTGTGCTGAACGCAGAGGTGCCGTCCGTTCGACGCTAGATCGGGATGAATAGTGATTGGATCGCGGGACGCTCGGCGATTTGGATGGCGAAGATGTTCGACTGCATCATCCGCGTTTCTTAATGCTCCCCGCTTAGCGATCTAAAAGGGTATGTAGATCCACTCTCCCTCTCATAGATGCTCATCGCCATGGATAGATCTTGCGTGTGCATAGGATTCTTTTTGTTTCCCATGCAACGTTCCCCAACACTCATCACCACCACCTTCTTCATCACCACCACCAAAGGAGATCTTAGTACATGGGTATGGGCACTCCCCTTGGCTTGAGCCAAGCTTGGGATGGTGTCCCAATATCGTATCACCATTGTTGGCATTTTGGGAATGGGGGTACCCAGACCTGCTTGCCTACGGCCCAGGGCATGGCCCACTTCATCGACCAAACACGGCCAGGCGTGGCCGCACTCAAGACAAGGCCCTCGCGAGGGCCCTAGGCTCACGAGGAGGAACAGCGAGAGGACCAACAAGGGATGGGCCTCCTCAGGCCCCCTACGGAGCTTCGGAGATCTCCATGCAAGGCACGACCTCGGGAGTCAAGGGTGACACAAAGAAGGACAGGCAGGCGCCAGCGCGCCAGACGACACAGTTCCCTCTTTGGTGCAAAGCGAGCAGGGATGTACGCGGGTTCCCAAAGCACCCCGAAAGGTCTCCATTCCAGTGCAACAAGACTGCAACCACCTGCCCCGCAGGGTGTATGTCATCGCTGAGCCCATCCCTGTGCCGTCGACACCTACTTTGCAGGCGAAGACCGCCTTTGGGCAGGGCAAGCACATACTCCTGTCCCCCTTCAAATTTGTCCATTGTGGGATCCCTTCGTGCCATTGCGATAAGGGAAGGGGACCCGAGCCACCGCTATATATAGAGGATAGGCTGCACTGTAGAGAGGGATCCGAATCCATTCCACTACTCACCCATCACCGAGGAACAGAGGGCCTCGAACACCTGGAAGGGAGCCCTCATGAGGTTCTAAAACTGTCGTGTTCATCCTCTTCCTTGTCATTGTGCGAGTTTGTTGTTGTGTTCATCGAGTAGTGAGCTAGGTTGGGCGAGGCTGCAGGGGATCTTCGCACACGCCCCTGTGTTCGAATCTTAAGGGTTTTGCGAAGCCCGAAATCCGACAACCATCACTTACACTTTTTGCTTTTTATTTTGATCCTTAGTCTTTTCATGGTTTAGTTGAATAAAAGTTTAGCATGATCTATCTTCGAGTGCTAGTTTCATGATCTATCTATCTATGTAATCAAGTCAGACTTATATAATAAAATTAGTTTGAGATTTCACCCTTTTACTTTCTTGTTGCTATCATGATAAAAGAAAATAAATGAAAAAGATCGTATGCTAATCGTATGCTGAGTAATAGCACCACAATAAATAAAAGTATAACTGGTAAAATTTATTGGAGATTGGCAAACATAGTACTAGTCACTGATGCAACACATGAAAGAATTAATTAAGGAATAGAAGATTCACATGCAAATATACTATCATGGACATCTTTTGTGATCGTGAGCCCCCATTAAATATTATATGCCAAAATTGTTGACGTTGGACAAGGAAGACAATGTAATGATTTATGCTAGTTCATATTCACACAGAAGTTATATTATCATAGATCCTTTAACATGTGGTTCTTGCCCAATATCTTTGCTAGCAAAAAACTCCACACTAAGTAGAAATATTACTTGTGCATCCAAAAACCCCAAACCCAAACTCATGTTTGAGAGTCCACCATACCTACCTATGGATTGAATAAGATCCTTCAAGTAAGTTGTCATCGGTGCATCAAGGCAATAACAATGCTTCTAAAAAGTGTTGGATTAATTAGTGTAAGAGAAAATCGAGCGTTGCACGAACTTGTGATGGCAAAGTAATAAAAGCGATTGACTGCATAATAAAGGTTGCTATCACAAGAGTCAATGCAACATGACTTTCTTTTGCGCTAAGGGATTTGGCATACAAACTAAAAGGCGCATGACAACCTCTACTTCCCTCTACGTAGGGCCTATCTTTTATTTTTAATGTGCTTACTTTTATGCAAGAGTTGAAGTATTCTTCCCTATTCCTTTTTATTATTCTCCTTTGGCAAGCATCATGTGGTGATGAAAGATATATGCACATATGACAAGTTGGATATGAGTGAGCATGAGTTATTGTTGTTGACATCACCCTTGAGGTGAATATGTTGGCAGGCAAACTATACGTCCCTATCTTTCTATGTGTCTGGTTGAAACTTTTTGTCCATGGGTATGCTGTGATCGTTAGCAATCATAGAAGACTAAATGATGGTTGAGTATGGGGACTTGCCAAAAGGCTCCTACATTAGACCCTTCCTGAAAATATGATGAATTGTAGATGCAAAGTTGACTGAGAATATAGTTTGTTGGTTTCTAATAAGGTGTTTGCTCTATACTTCCACGTTGTGATGAATTGTTACTTGCTCATAAGAAGTTATATGATGCTGCTATGAAATAAAAGTTTTATGAGAAAGTTTTATGTTAAGTTTGGTTGTTGTTACAATAATAAGCATGATTCTTCTATGGCCATATTTTGTTTTTATCGACACCTCTCTCTAAAACCATGTGGGCATGTTCTTCGATATCGGCTTTCACTTAAGGACAAGCAAGCTCTAAGCTTGGGCGAGTTGATACGTCCATTTAGCATCATGTTTTACTACTGTTACTTATAATCTTTTTATGCATAATAATGCTCTGGGGAGTAATTCTAATGTCTTTTCTCTCATAATTTGCAAGGTTTACATCAAGACGGAGAATGTCGTCAACTGGAATTCAGCACCCCGAAAAAGCACGTCAGAGATACCTATTCTACACAACTCCAATGAAGCTAAAAATTCATGGGGATTATTTTTATTAAATAAGAATTTCTGGAGCAAAGAACTACCGGAGGGGGCCACCAGGTGGTCACCCTCCACCAGGGCGCGCATGGCCCCCCTACCCGTGCCCTAGTGGGGGGTGGGTATCCAGGCCAACCTCCAGAGCCCATCTTATGGTATATAGTCCAAATTAACCTAGAATAAATCATAGGAGGACTTTCGGGACAAAGCACCACCGCCTCGAGGCGGAACTTGGGCAGGTGCACTTTTGCCCTCCGACATGGTATAGGCTATGTGATGATATTGGATCATGGAACTGGAATCGTTTGAAATTAGAGTTCCACCAAAAGTTTTATCCTATGCATCTAGTTCATCGTGATCGGAATTATATATATAATTTTTGGCCTCATGAAGGAGAAAGTATCGCTATATCTTGGGGGAGGCTTAATCCAATGTTATACTCATGCCCCAATCATGACATCCCAAGAGAAGTTATCATTCACAATTTTTATGCTCAGCTTTCTCATAATGATCAAACCATGCTCGATACTTCTTGTATTGGTTCTTCTAGGAAGAAGGCTATTGAATTCAAGTGGGATATCTTGGAAAGAATTAAACACAACTCTGAATATGGGGAACTCGACGAAGGTAATAAGTCACGTATAAAGCTTGAATTTGATTGTGTTAATTTTTTTATGAATACCGATGCTTTTAATAAGTTTAGCACTAAATATGGACTTGAATCAGAGATATTAGTCTATTTTTGTGAATCATTTGCTGCTCATGTTGATCTCCCAAAAGAGAAGTGGTTTAAATATCATCCCCTATTAAAGAAGAATTTAAGGATCCAGTCACAGCTAAAGAAGAAACTATCGTTTACAATGTCGATTCAGTTCTGCCTACTACTTATATTGAGAAACCAGCTTTCCTTGTTAGGATAAAGGAACATGCTAAGGTTTCAACTATGGTTCGCAAAAGCAATATTAGAACACCTAAGCCCTCTGAGCAAATTAAATTAGAATGTAGTGTAGCTATGGTTAAAGATCTCTTGGTAGAAAATATTGATGGACATGTCATTTACTTCTGTGATGAAGCTGCTAGAATTACTAAACCTGATGAAAAGATAAACATAGACCCGTATTTGGCTTGCCTGTTATCTCAGTCAAAATAGGAGATCATTGTTATCATGGCCTATGTGATTTAGGTGCTAGCGTGAGTGCTATTCCTTTTACCTTATATCAAGAAATTATGAATGAAATAACATCTGCTGAAATAGAACATATTGATGTTAGTATTAAACTTGCTAATAGAGACACCATCACACCACTTGGGATTGTTAGAGGTGCTGAAGTCTTGTGTTGGAAAATAAAATATCCTACGGATTTTCTAGTTATTGGTTCCCCACAAGATAAATTTTGTCCCATTATCTTTGTTAGACTTTTCTTGCACAGGTTAATGCTAAAGTAAATTACAAAAAAAGAACTATCAATGTTGAGTTTGGTGATGTGTCTCATGAGTTTAATTTTTCCAAGTTTAGTAGACAACCTCGTGATAGAGAATTATCTAATAAGGATGAAATAATTCATCTTGCTTCTATTACCGTTCCTCCTATCTATCCACTAGAACAATATTTGCTAGACC
Source organism: Hordeum marinum (assembly GCA_022496015.1). NCBI lineage: Eukaryota > Viridiplantae > Streptophyta > Magnoliopsida > Poales > Poaceae > Hordeum > Hordeum marinum. The sequence goes on along the minus strand of CM039677.1, from coordinate 187,146,894 downwards.
ATGAAAATGATTTGCACTTTCATGAAATAAACAAAATAGATAAAATTTTCTTTGAAAAAACCCCTCTTCTGAGACACAATTTGCCTATTGAGACTCTTGGAGGTCCTCCTCTACCCAAAGGTGATCCTGTGTTTGAACTAAAACAATTGCGTGACATAGTGAAATATGCTTACCTTGATGAGAAAAAGATATATCCTGTTATTATTAGTGCTAACCTTTTATAATATGAAGAAGAAAGATTATTGAAAATTCGAAGGAAGCGTAGGGATGCTATTGGATATACTCTTGATGATCTTAAGGGCATTAGTCCCACTCTATGTCAGCACAAGATTAATATGGAACCTGATGCTAAACCCGTTGTTGATCATCAACGGCGATTGAATCCCAAGATGAAATAAGTGGTAAGAACTGGAATATTAAAGCTTCTGGAAGTAGGTATAATCTATCATATAGCTGATAGCAGATGGGTGACTCCCGTTCATTGTGTCCCTAAGAAAGGAGGTATCACTATTGTTCCTAATGATAAAAATGAGCTTATTCCGCAAAGGATTGTAACTGGCTATTGGATGGTAATTGATTTTAGAAAATTAAACAAAGCTACTAGAAAATATAGACACCATCACACCACTTGGGATTGTTAGAGATGTTGAAGTCTTGCGTCGGAAAATAAAATATCCTACGGATTTTTTTGTTGGAAATATGCCCTAGAGGCAATAAATAAAGTGTTTATTATTATATTTCCTTGTTCATGATAATCATTTATTATCCATGCTATAATTGTATTGATTGTAAACACATTACATGTGTGGGTAAATAAACAACACTCTATCCCTAGTATGCCTCTAGTGAACTAGCTCGTTGATCAAACATGGTCAAGATTTCCTAGCCATTGACATGTGATGTCATTTGATAACGGGATCACATCATTAGGAGAATGATGTGATGGACAAGACCCAAACTACAAACTGCATGTCAAGTATATGTTACTAGACCATGAGATCATGCAACTCACGGACATCGGAGGAGTGCCTTGTGTGTATCAAATGTCGCAACGTAATTGGGTGACTATATAGGTGCTCTACAGGTATCTCCGAGGGTGTCTATTGAGTTACCATGGATCAAAACTGGGATTTGTTACTCCGTGCGATAGAGAGTTACCATGGATCAAAACTGGGTTACATTGATGCAAGCTTTGACACTGATTCGGATGACTCTAAGTCACAAACCGGATATGTATTTATTCTCAACGGGGGAGCGGTAAGCTGGTGCAGTTCCAAGCAAAGCGTGGTAGCCGATTCAACGTGTGAAGTGGAGTACATCGCAGCCTCAGAGGCGACGAAGGAAGGTGTCTGGATGAAGCAGTTCATGACAGATCTTGGAGTAGTGCCCAGTGCACTGAATCCAATGAACCTGTTCTGTGACAACACTGGTGCCATTGCTCTGGCCAAGGAACCAAGGTTTCACAAGAGGACCAGACACATAAAGTGACGCTTCAACTCCATCCGTGATTACATCGAGGAGAAAGACATAAATATTTGCAAAGTGCACACGGATATGAATGTTGCAGACCCGTTGACTAAACCTCTTCCAAGGGCTAAACATGATCAACACCAGAACTGCATGGGTGTTCGATTCATTACAATGTAAATCACATAGTGATGTGAACTAGATTATTGATTCTAGTGCAAGTGGAAGACTGTTGGAAATATGCCCTAGAGGCAATAAATAAAGTGTTTATTATTATATTTCCTTTTTCATGATAATCGTTTATTATCCATGCTATAATTGTATTGATTGGAAACACATTACATGTGTGGGTAAATAAACAACACTCTGTCCCTAGTATGCCTCTAGTGAACTAGCTCGTTGATCAAAGATGGTCAAGATTTCCAATCCATTGACATGTGATGTCATTTGATAACGGAATCACATCATTAGGAGAATGATGTGATGGACAAGACCCAAACTACAAATGTAGCATATGATCGTGTCAGTTTATTGCTACTGTTTTCTTCATGCCAAGTATATGTTCCTATGACCATGAGATCATGCAACTCACGGACATCGGAGGAGTGCCTTGTGAGTATCAAACGTCACAACGTAACTAGGTGACTATAAAGCTGCTCTATAGGTATCTCTGAGGGTGTCTGTTGAGTTAGCATGGATCAAGACTGGGATTTGTTACTCCGTGTGACGGAGAGGTATCTCAGGGCCCACTCGATAATACAACATCACAATCAGCCTTGCAAGCAATGTGACTAAGTGTTAGTCATGGGATCTTGTATTACGGAACGAGTAAAGAGACTTTTCGATAACGAGGTTGAACTAGGTATGGAGATACCGACGATTGAATCTCGGGCAAGTAACATACCGAAGAACAAAGGGAACATCATACGAGATTAACTGAATCCTTGACATGGAGGTTCGACCGATAAAGATCTTCGTAGAATATGTAGGAACCAATATGGACATCCAGGTCCCGCTATTGTTTATTGACCGTAGAGGTGTCTCGGTCATGTCTACATAGTTCTCGAATCCGCAGGGTCTGCACACCTAAGGTTTGGTGACATTTCGGTACTATAGAGTTATGTATGGTGGTGTTCGAAGGTTGTTTGGAGTCCCGGATGAGATCCCAGATGTCACGAGGAGCTCCAGAATGGTCCGGAGGTAAAGATTCATATATAGGAAGTCCTGTTTTGGTCGCCGGAAAAGTTTCGGGCTCATCGGTAGTGTACTGAGAGGCCTCCGGGAGGGGTATTTCGACCCAAAAGGCTTCATGGGCTGTGGGAGAGTGAATATCGGTCCTTAGTGGGATGGTGGAAACTCCCACACAAGGCCCATGTGGCTGGAGAAGAAAACCCACTAGGAAAAGGTGGAAAAAGGCAAAAAAAAGAGGAGCAATCCTAGTCCTACTAAGATTGGAGGAGGAGTCCTCCTCTCCTAGTGGGTTCGGCCGAATCCAAGGAGCCTTGGCCCTTGCGCCAAGGCTCTCCTCCTCTCCTCCTATATATACTGGTGGGTTTTAGGGTTTTGCACAAGTTTTTTCAGCCACGTGCTACCCATTCCTCTAGTGCATAGTTTCTCCTCTAGATTGGATTTCTGCAGTGCTTAAGCGAAGTCCTGCCGGAATTGCTCCACCACCATCACCGGAGCGCTGTCATGCTGTCGGAGAATTCTTCTACCTCTCCAATCTCTCTTTCTAGATCAAGATGGTGGAGACCGTCATCAAGCTGTACGTATGCTGAACGCGGAGGTGTCGTCCGTTTGGTGCTAGATCGAAAGGATCGTGATCAAGCTCGTGGGACGGATCGTGATCAAGTTCGTGGGATGGATCGTGATCAAGTTCGTGGGACGGATCGTCATTAGATCGCGGGACGGATCATGATTGGATCGCGGGACACTCAGTGATTTGGATCACGAAGACTTTCGACTACACCAACCTCGTTTCTTAACGCTTCCCGCTTAGCGATCTACAAGGGTACGTAGATCCACTCTCCCTCTCATAGATTCTCATCACCATGGATAGATCTGCATGTGCGTAGGAAATTTTTTGTTTCCCATGCACCGTTCCCCAACAGTGGCATCATGATCTAGGTCTATGTGTAGATGAGATCTCGAGTAGAACACAAAAGGTTTGTGGGCGTTGATGCTTAGATTGCTTCCTCCCTTGGTCGGATTTTGGTTCAGCGGTATTGTGAGATGAAGCGGCTCGGACCAACATTACTCATACGCTTACGAGAGACCGGTTCCCTTGACCGCAACTTGTTGCATAGATGGCTTGCGGGTGCCAGTTTCTCTCACTTTAGTTGGATCGGATTCGACAAAGGCGGTCCTTGAGAAGGTTTAAAAGCAACTAGTGTATCACCGTTGTGGTTTTTGCGTAGATGAGAATTGTTCTTGCTAGATACCCATAGCAGCCATGTAAAACATGCAACAATAATTAGAGGACGTCTAACTTGTTTTTGCAGGGTATGTTGTGATGTGATATGGTCAATTACATGATGTGATATATGTGATGTATGAGATGATCATGTGATGTATAGATTATCACGACTTGCATGTCGATGAGTACGGCAACCGGCAGGAGCCATAGGGTTGTCTTTAATTATTGTCTGACCTGCGTGTCAATCATTAAGCGCTATGTAATTCTTTACTTTATTGCTAAACGGTAGCAATAGTAGTAGAAGCATGTTGGGCGCGACAACCCCGATGGCGACACGTTGATGGAGATCAAGATGATGAAGATCATGGTGTCAGGCCGGTGACGATGGAGATCATGCCGGTGCTTTCTAGATGGAGATCAAAAGCACAAGTTCATGGCCATATCATGTCACTTATGAATTGCATGTGATGTTAATCCTTTTATGCACCTTGTTTTGCTTAGGACGACGGTAGCATTATAAGGTGATCCCTCACTTAAATTTCAAGATGAATTGTGTTCTCCCCAAGTGTGCACCGTTGCGAAAGTTCGTCGTGTTGAGACACCACGTGATGATCGGGTGTGATATACTCTACATTCACATACAACGGGTGCAAGCCAGTGTTGCACGTGCAGAACACTCGGGTTAAACTTGACGAGCCTAGCATGTACAGACATGGCCTCGGAACACAAGATACCAAAAGGTCGAACATGAGTCATATAGTAGATATGATCAACATAATGATGTTCACCATTGAAGCCACCACAACTCACGTGATGATCGAACTTGAGTTGGTGGATTTGGATCATGTGACACTCAGGTGACCTGAGGGATGTCAATTTGAGTGGGAGCTTTAGTAATTTGATTAACTAAACTCATTATATTGAACAATAGTCTAAATAAACTTTGCATATTTATGTTGTAGATCAATGGCTCGCGCAGTAGCACCCGTGAATTTTAATGCGTTCCTAGAGAAAGCTAAGTTGAAAGATGATGGAAGTAACTTTGTTGACTGGGCTCGTAATCTATGGGTTATCCTCATGGCTTCCTAGAAATCATATGTCCTTGATGCACCAGTTGGTCACCAACCATAAGACATGACCTTCGAAGACGTTAAGAACGCTTGGGAGGCACGTACTGGAGATTACTCAATAGTTCAGTGTGCGATATTGTATGGCTTAGAACCGGGACTTCAAAGACGTTTTGAACGTCATGGAGCATATGAGATGTTCCAGGAGTTGAAGTTTATCTTTCAGAAGAACGCTCGGATCGAGAGGTATGAAACCTCTCATAAGTTATATGCTTGCAAGATGGAGGAGAACGGGTCTATCAGTGATCATATACTCAGAATGTCTGGGTATTCAACTCGTCTAGTGGAGTTGGGAATTGCCCTTCCGCTAGAGGTGATCTCTGACAGAGTTCTTCAATCACTACCACCTAGTTACAAGAGTTGTTTGCGATGCTAAAAGTCGCTGAGTCTGAAATCCAGAAAGAACATCAAGTGTTTATGGTCAATAAAACCACTAGTTTCAAGAAAAATGGCAAGGTCAAGGGCAAGGGCAAGATGGGTAAAACCAAGAAAGATGGCAAAGCAATTGCTACTCCTGTAAAGAAGCCCAAGCATGGACCTAGGTCAGAAACTAAGTGCTTTCATTGCAAGGGAACTTGTCACTTGAAGCGAAACTGCCCCAAGTACCTGGCTGACAAGAAGGCGGCCAACAACAAACAAGGTATATATGATATACATGTTATTGATGTGTACCTTACTAGCTCTCCTAGTAGTGCCTGGGTATTTGATACCGGTTCGGTTGCTCACATTTGCAACTCAAAGCAGGAACTACGGAATAAACGAAGGCTCGCAAAGAACGAAGTGACGATGCGCGTGGGAAATGGTTCCCAGGTTGATGTGATCACCGCCGGCACGCTCTCTCTTCGATTACCATCGGGATTAGTGATGAACCTGAATAATTGTTATTTAGTGTCTGCGTTAAGCATGAACATTATATCTGGATCTTGTTTATTGCGAGACGGTTACTCATTTAAATCAGAGAATAAAGGTTGTTCTATTTATATGAGTAATATCTATTATGGTAATGCACCCAATGTTAGGGGTTTATTCATATTGAATCTTGATAGTGATGACACACATGCTCATAACATTGATGCCAAAAGATTTAGAGTTGATAATGATAGTACCACTTTCTTGTGGCACTGTCGTTTAGGTCATATTGGTGTAAAACGCATGAGGAAGCTCCTTGCTAATGGAATTTTGGAGTCACTTGATTTTGAATCACTTGACACATGTGAACCATGCCTCATGGGCAAGATGACTAAAACGCCGTTCTCTGGAACAATGGAATGGGCGAGTGACTTACTGGAAATCATACATACTGATGTGTGCGGTCCAATGAATGTTACAGCGCGTGGTGGATATCGTTATTTTCTCACCTTCACTGATGAATTAAGTAGATACGGGTATATTTACTTAATGAAACACAAGTCTGAAACGTATGAAAAGTTCAAGCAATTTCAGAGTGAAGTTGAGAATCATCGTAACAAGAAGATTAAGTTCTTGTGATCTGATCGAGGAGGTGAATATCTGAGGTATGAGTTTGGCAGTCACTTAAGGTAGTGTGGAATTGTTTCACAGTTGACACCGCCCGGAACACCACAGTGTAATGGTGTGTCCTATGATGTCTCTTGCTGATTTGCCACTATCGTTTTGGGGTTATGCATTAGAGACAGCTGCATTCACTTTAAATAGGGCACCATTGAAATCCGTTGAGACGACGTCATATGAACTGTGGTTTGGCAAGAGGCCAAAATTGTCATTTCTTAAAGTTTGGGATGTGATGCTTATATCAAAATGCTTCATCCTGAAAAGCTGGAACCCAAAGCGGAAAAATGCGTCTTCATAGGATACCCGAAAGAGACAGTCCGGTATACCTTCTATCTCAGATCCGAAGGCAAAGTGTTTGTCGCTAAGAACGGAACATTTCTTGAGAAAGAGTTTCTCTCGAAAGAATTGAGTGGGAGGAAAATAGAACTTGATGAGGTTATTGAACCTTTACTTCAACCAGAAAGTAGTGCAGCGCAGAAAGATGTTTCTGTGGAAACTACGACGGTACAAGAGGAAGTTAATGATGATGATCATGAAGCTTCGGATCAAGCTACTATTGAACCTCGTAGGTCGACAAGGCCGTGTACTACTCCTGAGTGGTACGGCAACCCTGTCTTGGAGGTCATATTGTTGGACAACAATGAACCTATGAGCTATGGAGAAGAGATGATGGGCCAGGATTCTGAGAAATGGTTACAGGCCATGAAATCTGAGATGGGATCCATTTATGAAAACAAAGTATGGACTTTGGAAGTTTTACCTGAAGGGCGAAAGGCCATTCAGAACAAATGGATCTTTAAGAGGAAGACAGACGCGGACGGTAATGTCACCGTCTATAAATCTTGAATTGTGGCAAAGGGTTTTTCACAAGTTCAAGGAGTTGACTACGATGAGACCTTCTCACCCATAGTGATGCTTAAGTCCGTCAGAATCATGTTAGCAATAGCTGCATATTTTGACTATGAAATTTGGAAGATGGATGTCAAAATAGCGTTCCTTAATGATTTCCTTAAGGAAGAGTTGTATATGATACAACCAAAAGGTTTTGTCGATCCAGAGAATGCTGACAAAGTTTGCAAACTCTAGCGATCCATTTATGGACTGGTGCAAGCATCTCAGAGTTGGAATCTGCGCTTTGATGAGGTGATCAAAGCGTTTGGGTTTATACAAGTTTACGGAGAAGCTTGTATTTATAAGAAAGTGAGTGGGAGCTCTATATTGTTTCTAATATTATATGTGGATGACATATTGCAGACTGGAAACAATATAGAATTGCTGGAAAGCGTGAAGGAATATCTGAAACGTTCGAAAAGTTCAAGCATTTTAGAGTGAAGTTCAGAATCATCGTAAGAAGAAGACTAAATTCATGCGATCTGATCGAGGAGGTGAATATCTGAGTTATGAGTTTGGTAGTCACTTAAGACAGTGTGGAATTGTTTCACAATTGACACCACCTAGAACACCACAGCGTAATGGTGTGTCCGAACATCGTAATCGAACCTTATTAGATATGGTGCGTTCTATGATGTCTCTTGCTGATTTGCCACTATTGTTTTTGGGTTATGCATTGGATACAACTGCATTCACTTTAAATAGGGAACCATCAAAATCCGTTGAGACGAAGCCATATGAACTGTGGTGTGGCAAGAAGCCAAAGTTGTCGTTTCTTAAAGTTTGGGGATGTGATGCTTATGTAAAAAAGCATCAGCCTGAAAAGCTAGAACCCAAAGCAGAGAAATGCGTCTTCATAGGATACCCAAAAGAGACAGTTGGTTATACCTTCTATCTCAGATCCAAAGGCAAAGTGTTTGTCACTAAGAATGAAACATTTCTTGAGAAAGAGTTTCTCTCGAAAGAATTGAGTGGGAGGAAGATAGAACTTGTGAGGTTGTTGAACCTTTGATTCAACCAGAGAGTAGCCCAGCGCAGAAAGATGTTTCTGTGGAGCCTATGACAGTTGAAAAGGAAGTTACTGATGATGATCATGAAACTTCGGATCAAGTTACTATTGAACCTCGTAGGTTGACAAGGGCACGAGCTGCTCTTGAGTGGTACGGCAACCCTATCTTGGAGGTCATGTTGTTAGACAACAATGAACCTACGAGCTATGGAGAAGAGATGATGGGCCTGGATTCTGAGAAATGGTTACAGGCCATGAAATCTGAGATGGGATCCATTTATGAAAACAAAGTATGGACTTTGGAAGTTTTACCTGAAGGGCAAAAGGCCATTTAGAACAAATGGATCTTTAAGAAGAAGACAGACGCGGACGGTAATGTCACCGTCTATAAAGCTTGACTTGTGGCAAAGGGTTTTTCACAAGTTCAAGGAGTTGACCACGATGAGACCTTCTCACTCGTAGCGGATGCTTAAGTCTGTTAGAATCATGTTGGCAATAGCTGCTTATTTCGACTATGAAATTTGGCAGATGGATGTCAAAACAGCGTTCCTCAACGGTTTCCTTGAGGAAGAGTTGTATATGATGCAACCAGAAGGTTTTGTCGATCCAGAGAATGCTGAAAAAGTTTGCAAACTCCAGCGATCCATTTATGGGCTGGTGCAAGCATCTCGGAGTTGGAATAAGCGTTTTGATGAGGTGATCAAAGCGTTTGAGTTTATACAAGTTTATGGAGAAGCTTGTATTTACAAGAAAGTGAGTGGAAGCTCTATAGTGTTTCTAATATTATATGTGGATGACATATTGCTGATTGGAAACAATATAGAAATGCTGGAAAGCGTGAAGGAATATTTGAACAAGAGTTTTTCAATGAAGGACCTAGGAGAAGCTGCTTTCATATTAGGCATTAAGATCTATAGAGATAGATCGATACGCTTAATAGCACTTTCACAAAGCACAAACCTTGATAAAGTTTTGAAAAAGTTCAAAATGGATGAGTCCAAGAAGGTGTGAAGTTGAGTAAGACTCAATGCCCAGTGACTACAGAGGATAGAGAAAAGATGAGTGTCATCCCCTATGTTTTAGCCATAGGCTCTATCATGTATGCAATGCTATGCACAAGACCCGATGTTATCCTTGCCATAAGTATGGCCAGAAGGTTTCAAAGTGATTCTGGAATGGAACACTAGGTAGCGGTCAAGAATATCCTTAAGTACTTGAAAAGGACTAAGGAAATGTTTCTCGTTTATGGAGGTGATGAAGAGCTCGTCGTAAAGGGTTACGTTGATGCAAGCTTTGACACTGATTCGGATGACTCTAAGTCACAAACCGGATAAGTATTTATTCTCAACGGGGGAGCGGTAAGCTGGTGCAGTTCCAAACAAAGCGTGGTAGCCGATTCAACGTGTGAAGTGGAGTACATCGCAGCCTCAGAGGCGATGAAGGAAGGTGTCTGGATGAGGCAGTTCATGACAGATCTTGGAGTAGTGCCCAGTGCACTGAATCCAATGAACCTGTTCTGTGACAACACTGGTGCCATTGCTCTGGCCAAGGAACCAAGGTTTCACAAGAGGACCAGACACATAAAGTGACGCTTCAACTCCATCCGTGATTACATCGAGGAGAAAGACATAAATATTTGCAAAGTGCACACGGATATGAATGTTGCATACCCGTTGACTAAACCTCTTCCAAGGGCTAAACATGATCAACACCAGAACTGCATGGGTGTTCGATTCATTACAATGTAAATCACATAGTGATGTGAACTAGATTATTGATTCTAGTGCAAGTGGAAGACTGTTGGAAATATGCCCTAGAGGCAATAAATAAAGTGTTTATTATTATATTTCCTAGTTCATGATAATCATTTATTATCCATGCTATAATTGTATTGATTGGAAACACATTACATGTGTGGGTAAATAAACAACACTCTGTCCCTAGTATGCCTCTAGTGAACTAGCTCGTTGATCAAAGATGGTCAAGATTTCCAAGCCATTGACATGTGATGTCATTTGATAACGGAATCACATCATTAGGAGAATGATGTGATGGACAAGACCCAAACTACAAATGTAGCATATGATCGTGTCAGTTTATTGCTACTATTTTCTTCATGTCAAGTATATGTTCCTATGACCATGAGATCATGCAACTCACGGACATCGGAGGAGTGCCTTGTGAGTATCAAACATCACAACGTAACTAGGTGACTATAAATCTGCTCTATAGGTATCTCCGAGGGTGTCTGTTGAGTTAGCATGGATCAAGACTGGGATTTGTTACTCCGTGTGACGGAGAGGTATCTCAGGGCCCACTCGATAATACAACATCACAATCAGCCTTGCAAGCAATGTGACTAAGTGTTAGTCACGGGATCTTGTATTATGGAACGAGTAAAGAGACTTTTCGATAACGAGGTTGAACTAGGTATGGAGATACCGACGATTGAATCTCGGGCAAGTAACATACCGAAGAACAAAGGGAACATCATACGAGATTAACTGAATCCTTGACATGGAGGTTCGATCGATAAAGATATTCGTAGAATATGTAGGAACCAATATGGACATCCAGGTCCCGCTATTGTTTATTGACCGTAGAGGTGTCTCGGTCATGTCTACATAGTTCTCGAATCCGCAGGGTCTGCACACTTAAGGTTTGGTGACGTTTCGGTAGTATAGAGTTATGTATGGTGGTGTTCGAAGGTTGTGTGGAGTCCCGGATGAGATCCCGGACGTCACGAGGAGCTCCAGAATGGTCTGGAGGTAAAGATTCATATATAGGAAGTCCTGTTTTGGTCGCCGGAAAAGTTTCGGGCTCATCGGTAGTGTACCGAGAGTGTCGGTAGTGTACCGGGAGGCCTCCGGGAGGGGTACTTCGACCCAAGAGGCTTCATGGGCTGTGGGAGAGCGAATATCAGTCCTTAGTGTCTGGTGGAAACTCCCACACTAGGCTGATGTGGCTGGAGAAGAAAACCCAAGAGGAAAAGGTGGAAAAAAGGCAAAAAAAGGAGCAATCCTAGTCCTACTAGGATTAGAGGAGGAGTCCTCCTCTCCTAGTGGGTTCGGCCGAATCCAAGGAGCCTTGGCCCTTGCGCTAAGGCTCTCCTCCTCTCCTCCTATATATACTGGTGGGTTTTAGGGTTTTGCACTAGTTTTTTCAGCCACGTGCTACCCGTTCCTCTAGTGCATAGTTTCTCCTCTAGATCGGATTTTTGCAGTGCTTAGGCGAAGCCCTTCCGGAATTGCTCCACCACCATCATCGGAGCATCGTCACGCTGCCGGAGAATTCATCTACCTCTCTGCTCTCTCTTGCTGGATCAAGACGGTGGAGATCGTCATCAAGATGTACGTGTGCTGAACGAGGAGGTGTCGTCCGTTCGGCGTAGATCGAAAGGATCGTGATCAAGATCGTGGGATGGATCGTGATCAAGTTCGTGGGACGGATCGTGATCAAGTTCGTGGGACGGATTGTGATTAGATCGTGGGACGGGTCGTGATTGGATCGCGGGACGCTCGGCGATTTGGATCGCGAAGACATTCGACTACACCAACCGCGTTTCTTAATGCTTCCCGCTTAGCGATCTACAAGGGTACGTAGATCCACTCTCCCTCTCGTAGATGCTCATCACCATGGATAGATCTGCGTGTGCGTAGGAATTTGTTTGTTTCCCATGCAACGTTCCCCAACATTTTTTAGTTCTTGGTTCCCCACAAGATGACTTTTGTCCCATTATCTTTGGTAGACCTTTCTTGGACACGATTAATGCTAAGATAAATTGCAAAAAATAAACTATCAGTGTTGAGAGTGGTGATGTGTCTCATGAGTTTAATTTTTCCAAGTTTAGTAGACAACCTCGTGATAGAGAATTACCTAATAAGGATGAAATAATTCGTCTTGCTTCTATTGTCGTTCCTCCTACCGATCCACTAGAATAATATTTACTAGACCATGAAAATGATTTGCACTTTCATGAAAGAAATGAAATAGATAAAAAATTCTTCGAACAACAACCTCTAGTGAAACACAATTTGCCTATTGAAACTCTTGGAGGTCCTCCTCCACCTAAAGGTGATCCTGTGTTTGAACTAAAACAATTGCCTCACAGTCTGAAATATGCTTACCTTGATGAGAAAAAGATATATCCTTTTATTATTAGTGCTATCCTTTTACAACATGAAGAAGAAATATTATTGAAAATTCCAAGAAGCGTCAGGCTGCTACTGGATATACTCTTGATGGTCTTAAGGGCATTAGTCCCACTCTATGTCAGCACAAGATTAATATGGAACCTGATGCTAAACCCGTTGTCATGGGAATGATTCCGACAATAGAGAGGGGTAGTCTAAAGGAGCATGATCTACCGAGATGCAAATGGGTGTCACGATTGTTTTAGCGAGTTCGGGCCTCTCGCGTTGGAGATAACAGCCCTATGTCTCGTGCTCCAGAGAGGCTTTGCTAGTCTATCATGAACACAAAGTTACATGGTATATTACAGAGAGAGGGGGGAGAACAGGTCTCCAAGCTAAGTCCTGACACTAGTGAGAGCCATAGATCCAAGAGGAAAAATGAGCCTGGGGGGAGAAGAAGCTCGCCTCGAGCTATGCGGTGGGGGTGGCTTATATAGAGTGCGCTACCCCCTCACCTCCTATGTTACAAGATGGGGCATTGATGCCATAAAGTTAGCCCACTACAGGACCTTCTCTATGAGAATGATGCTTTGACTGCCTTGCCGACTAAGTGTCCTCTCGTATCCAAGTGACACTAGTAGAAAACAGACCTTTCGTCCCAAGCATTAGTACTGATCTGGTTATGAGCCGGTTTTAAAGAGGCTATTAGTCCCGGTTCGTGCCGTCTCCAACGGCTAGGAGAAAGGCATCCTTTAGTACCGACTCATAAGGAATCTTTAGTATCGGTTTGTGGCACGAACCAGTACTAAAGGGGGCGTGGCAGGCTTTTGGTCAGACTTGGGCCTCGCGTGCCTCTTTCGTACCGGTTGGTTGCACGAACCAGTACTAAAGGTTTACCTTTATTACCGGTTGGTGACACCAACCGGTACTAAAGACTTCCTATATATATGTCATCGGAAAACCACTTGTCACACCCGAGCAGTACAAGGAACTACCAACTGTGATGCGACAATTGCATGATTAGTACCTGCGTGAAGCAAAGCGAGGGGAGACGGCGGTCATGGTCAAAGTAAGGAAAGAGCATTACATCAATTGATGTGAAATATGTCTTGAATTCTCAGAACTTTCCCAGTTATACCACATGGACTCTATCGACAAAACTCTCATCAGTTGCAATTGTCTGTAAGTGATTTATATCTTTAATAATTTAAGTCTCTAGCTCAAATATCGTTCATTGTCTTATCCTCACTATATATGTTCTTTTCTATGCTATTATGCAGATTGAAGATGTGGGAATTGAAACAAGAGGGAATCGATGACCATTGGGTTCATCGACGCAAATCCCTTTAATGGTCATGTGGTAAAACATTATGCCAAGGACACAGAAGAGCTCTTGGAAAAATATCTAGAGGCAATGAATACCAAATCTACTATAATATTGCCTTACAACATGGGGTGAGTGTTTACTCTCTTGTATACTACAAATTCTATTTTTGCTTACTAGCTCACTGTCAAGTGTAGTTGATGAGTTATATGCATGCCTGCTTAATTATATAAAATTCTGCGCAGTGACCACCATATCCTCCTAAATATTATCTTCGCGGATGGACTTGTTCAAGTGTACGACTCACTAGATACACTAGAACAATCATACATGGACCTGTATTTTATTATAGAACGGTAATTTCAATCTTTATCGACCTCGCTTTCTTTCATTATTTCCTGATATCAAAAGTAATTACAATAACTCTTTCATTCTTTTTCTTTGCCGCGTAGTGTTTGGAAAAGGATCATAGAGAAAAAAACATCATGGTCGTCAATGGAAACCGAAGCTGAAGTGGAAAAAGATGTAGGTAATTAAGTAGTACTACTAGGTCCGCGCATCTCTTTAATTCTAGTTTCAATACCATTATCATGCTTGATTATTAATTATCTTATTGAATTCTATTCTTTTGCAAAGTGCGCGAAGCAGCCATAGGGGACAAATTTCTGTGGATACTTCCTCTGCGAGAACATTCGCATCCAGACCAAATGTCGTATACGTCGTAGAAGAGCACGTGAAAGACAACTCGAGGTTTGGAGGATGATGTCGAAGCTCTCACCACAAAAACGCTTTGTAGCACTTCAAGAGGAATTTGTGGCATTTCTTCTTCGACATGTCACTGATGTAAACGGAGAGCACTATTCCTTACCGCTGCCTCAATAATGCCAGCAAATCAGTAGTAGAAAACTGAGATTTCATCCAGAGCACTAGCTAGCTAGTCCCGGCCGGGTTTTGGGCCTTAATTTATAAGTCCAGAATATATATGGATTCGAAATTCCATTTGTATATATACTATGTATGAGATATTGTATATTATATTACATATATATATATGCATGAACTTGTGTACTGTTTACAGTATGTAGCACCATAAAATAAATTTGAAATGAATGGAAAACACAAAAAATAGAGAAGAAAATTAAAACCTAAAAGCTAAAACAGAAAATACAGAACACTTAGTACTGGTTGGTATCACCAACCAGTACTAAAGGTCCTCCACCACCAGCCCACGCAGGCAGCCACGTGGTGGGCCTTTAGTACCAGTCCGTGGGCCAACCGGTACTAAAGGTCTGGACCTTTAGTCTCGACCCTTTAGTATCGGTTGGGGAACCGGTACTAAAGGCCATCCCGACCGGGACTACTGACAGACATTCTACTAGTGTGAGTCAAATGGCCGAGTGGTTGACTGTCATCCGACTTGAAGGAATGTACTCGTCCGAGTGAATATCATCTATGTATTTATCTGGACCCACCTGATGTGTGGACCCCATGCTATTATGATATTTCGACCCTTCATGGGCCTACCTGTTATGTGTATCCCCAACAGTAGCCCCTGAGAGTCTAACTGATTGCTGGTAGACGATTGGAGTCTGTAGTGTTTTGTTGGTCTTGAATGTTGTTGCCTGACTGAGCATAATGTTTATTTTTGGTATTTGTCTTCCAGTGGGGGCACGCTGAGTGCACCCACTAGGTGTAGTCCCCAAGCCTCTGTCAGATTATATGAGTCTGGCAGAGGGTTTAAGTCTTCTAGTGTGGAATTGAACAGGTGAACTCTCATGCGCTTGGCGTCGTAAATTTCTGCAATCTGGAGCCGAATCAGTCGGACTGAACTTAGGCAAGACGAGAATGTAGCTAAGCCCCCGAGTGTGGATGATGTCCTCACTCAGAGTATTTTTTTTAACTTAAGCAGTATGAGGTCGTAGCTAAGCCCCCGAGTGTGGATGATGTCCTCACTCGGAGTAGTTTTTAACTTAGGCGATACGGGGTCGTAGCTAAGCCCCCGAGTGTGGATGATGTCCTCACTCGGAGTGGTTTTTAACTTAGGCCATATGGAATCACAACTAAGCCCTCGAGTGTGGATGATGTCCTCACTCAGAGTGGTTTTTAACTTAGGGGATACGGAATCGCAGCTAAGCCCTCTAGTGTGGATGATGTCCTCACTCGGAGTGGTTTTTAAGTTAGGCGATACGGAATCGCAGCTAAGCCGCCGAGTGTGGATGTTCTCCTCACTCGGAATGGTTTTTAACTTAGGTGATATGGAATCACAGCTAAGCCCTCGAGTGTCGATGATGTCCTCACTCTAAGTAGTTTTTAACTTAGGCAATACAGGATCGCAACTAAGCCCTCGAGTGTGGATGCTATCCTCACTTAGATTAGTTTTTGCTTAGGCGATACGGGTTTGCAGCTAAGTCGTTCACCCACTAAGGGTTGTGGTGTAGATGTGTGCAGCTGAGCGATGGCGCGTGGGACAGCCAAGTGATGGAGACGTGCCGTGCAGAGTAGCGATGCGCGGAGCATCCAAATGATGTAGACGTATCCCGTGCAGTGGTGACGCGCAGGGCGACCAATTGTTGTAGATGCATCCAGCGGAGGGGTGACGCATGGGGCCGCCAAGTGCTATAAACACATCCATTGGAGTGGCGACGCATGGGGAGGACGAGTGATGAAGACGGATCCAGCGGAGTGGCGACGCATGGGCAGCCAAGTGTTGTAGACGCATCCGTCAGAGTGGCGACATGTGGGGAGGCCGGGTGATGTAGACGCATCCATAAGAGTGGCGATGCGTGGGGCGGCCAAGTGATGAAGACGGATCCAGCGGAGTGCTGACTCGTGGGGCGGCCAAATGTTATAGAGGCATCAAGCAGAGTGGCGATGCGCGGGGCGGCCAA
The DNA here is from genome assembly GCA_022496015.1 of Hordeum marinum. Taxonomy (NCBI): domain Eukaryota; kingdom Viridiplantae; phylum Streptophyta; class Magnoliopsida; order Poales; family Poaceae; genus Hordeum; species Hordeum marinum. The sequence goes on along the minus strand of CM039677.1, from coordinate 187,130,109 downwards.
GTGTTGTAGACGCATCCGTTGGAGTGGCGACGCATGGGGAAGCCGAGTGATGAAGACGCATACAGCGGAGTGGCGACACGTGGGGCGGTCGAGTGATGAAGACGCATCCATCAGAGTGACGACGCGTGGGGCGGCCAAGTGTTGTAGATGCATCCATCGGAGTGGCGACGCGTAGGGCGCCCGAGTGATGAAGACACCTCCCTCAGAGTGGCAACGCGCGGGGCGGCCAAGTGATGAAGACGTGCCACATGGAGTGGCAAAGCGCCGAGCGTCCAAATGTTGTAGATGCATCCGTAAGAGAGGCGACGCGCGGGGTGTTCGAGTGATGAATACGCCTCCGTTGGAGTGGCGATGCGCTGGGCGGCCTAGTGATGAAGATGCATCTAGCGGAGTAGAGACACGCGGGGAGGCCAAGTGATGAAGATGACTCCGTCGAAGTGGCGGCGCGCGTGGCTGTCGAGTGATGAAGACGCATCCAGTGGAGTGGCAAAGCGCCGGGCAGCCAAGTGTTGTAGACGCATCCATCAGAGTGGCGACGCGCAGGGCGGCCGAGTCATGAAGACGCATCCAGCGGAGCAGTGACGTGCGGGGCGGCCGAGTGCTGTTGACGCATCCGTCGGAGTGGCGACACGTGAGCGGTCGTGTGATGAAGATGCATCCGTCGGAGTGGCGACGCGCGGGGCAGCCAAATGTTGTAGACGCATCCAAAAGAGTGGTGACGCGTGGGGTGGCCGAGTGATGAATATGCATCCGTAAGAGAGGCGACATGCGGGGTGGACGAGTGATGAAGACGCATCCACCCGAGTGGTGACGCGCGGGGCAACCAAGTGTTGTAGACGCATTCGTAGGAGTGGCAACGCGCGGGGCGGTCGACTGATGAAGACGCATCCATCAAAGTGGCGACGCGCGGGGCGGCCAAGTGATGAAGATGGATCCACCGGAGCGGCGCGCGGGGCAGCCAAATGTTGTAGAGGCATCTAGCGGAGTGGCAACGCTGAGGGCGGCCAAGTGCTGTAGACGCATCCATCGGAGTGGCGACACGTGGGGAGGCCGAGTGATGAAGACGCATCCAGTGGAGTGGCGACGCGCGTGGCAGTCGAGTGATGAAGACGCATCCGTCGAAGTGGCGATGCACGGGGCGGCCAAGTGTTGTAGACGCATCCGTCCGAGGGGCGACGCGCGGGGTGGCTGAGTGATGAAGACGTGCCACGCGGAGTGGCGACGCGCGGGGCGGCCAAGTGTTGTAGACGCATCCGTCGGAGTGGGGACGCGTGGGGCGGCCGAGTGATGAAGACGCATCCGTAAGAGAGGCGATGCGTGGGGCTGTCGAGTGTTGAAGACGCCTCCGTCGGAGTGGCGACACGTGGGGCGGCCAAGTGATGAAGACGTGCCATGCAGAGTGGCGAAACATGGAGCGTCCAAATGTGGTAGATGCATCCGTAAGAGAGGTGACGCGCGGGGCGGCCAAGTGATGAAGATGCATCCAGGAGAGTGGCGACGCGCGGGGCTGCCGAGTGCAGTGGACGCATCCGTCGGAGTGGCGACGCACCGGGCGACCAAGTGTTGTAGACACATCCATCAGAGTGATGACGCGTGGGGCTCCCGAGTGATGAAGACGCATCTGTCGGAGTGGCGATGCATGGGTTGGCCATATGATGTAGACGCATCTAGTGGAGTGGCAACACGTGGGGTGGCTAGGTCACAAAGATGCATCTAGCAGAGTGGCAGCGTGCGGGGCGGTCGAGCTGGTGATAGTGTGTGAAGGTGTGGTTGGCTGCGTCGCGGACAAGGTCAGAGACGACGATGATGCCAGTTGCCATGCGTCAAGACCGATGTGGCGACTGATCCTAAGTAGCGACAAAGATGGTGCACCAGAGGCGCCGAGTGATTCTGTAACCTGTGTACGAAAAATAGCACAAGCCAACATAAAAAGTTCTCAAAGTAATCTGAGTTTGCTGAAATGATTTGTGTAAATAACACCCATAGACACCCGCTGGTTGTCCTCGGTTGTCGTCGTTTTCTCACAACAGATGTCATGGGTAGGCTTATCGAAGGTGGTTGGGGCCGGAGGACGCCGACGAGCTCCGGGTGCGGGATTAGGCACAAGCCGGTGGTGACACACGATATACCCAGGTTCAGGGCCCTCTGTGGGAGGTAACACCCCTAGTCCTGCTTGGTCTAGCTGATGGATATGTATGTTTACAAGGTTGCTCCTAGAGCTATTGTCTAGAGGAGGAAGAGGGAGCATCCGGCTCGCCTTCCTCCACTACAAAGGTGGATATGTGGGAAGTGTCCCGTAGGTGTGTGTGCGTGAGATTGGTCGTCCCCCTTGCATGAGGGGCTCGGGGGGGGTTATAGGCCAACTCCCCGGCTTACAATATTCTTGGGGTACAAAGTGGGGGGACCCGGCTGGAAGCCTCTCCGGCTGGCCAGAGGGCCCCGCCTCGTGAGTCGTCTCGTCGCTCGTAGGGTCCTCCAGCTATGCGGTCCCATCTCCCGCTTGGGCCCGCCAACCGGCTCCGTGATTGGCCCCCGCCCACCTACTATGGCACGGGTCGCCCGAGCATCGTCGTCTTGCGCTAGCCGGCTGAAGTCTCCAGTACGGCCGGCTGCACTATAGCCACACCAGAGCAGGTAATTGAGTCAGAGGGGGCGTGCGGACACTGTTGCCCCGCCCGGTCGCAGTCGGCCAAGGTCAATGATACGACTAGCCAAACTATAGCCACGCGTGCCCGTGCGTCAGCGACCACTATGGCTATGTTGGCGCCCATCATGGGGGTCCCGTCGTGTCGTCGTACCTGCGTGTAGAGGGATGGGATAGGAGCTTGTCCACCCAAGGGTCAACGAAGGGGGTGGCTCGAAGGCAGCCGACAACAGCCAGCTGGCCAGGGGCTGAGCCGACTCTTTGACCAGCCAGCCTCGATCTAGCCGGCAACGCACCTGCCGGCTGTGCGCCAGCCGGCTATAAGCAGTCGGCCACATACTTTTTCTTGAAATAGTGGAGAGAACCCTCTTGCTTTGGTCTACCCAGGGGTAATAACCCCGTTAGTACTCCCCGAAGCCGATGGGGGCCCACGTCTGCCAGACGGAGGGGAGCCGGCAGCTTCCCCCCAATGGTTCCCGCCTCCGGCATGAAGCCGAACAGCCAGCCAGGTCGGCAGCCGTTCCGACGCCTTGGATCCCGACGCGCCACCCTGGGACCAGGGCCGGCCCATAGTGCACCATGCGGCGAGTAATGATGCCATGGGTCCCGTGCACGCGGGCAGACGGGACGTCACCCTAGGCCTAGCCCGCTAGGCCTCGGGCATAGCCCAGTAGACCTCGGGGCGCAGTCAGAGATCTTCTGCGCCCGATGTAGTGGTTACGGAGATTCCGAGGGAGTGGGCACAGTTAATCCCCACGTCCCCCGGTCGTGGCCTCCCCCTTTAAAAGGGGAGGGAGGGTAGAGGGCGCAGCACCCGCGCCCCATTTGCCCCTTCTCTTCCTTCCTCTCGTCGTCTCCGCTCCCTTGCGCGCCATTGTTCTTCTCGCTTGCGACCTTGCTCGCATGCCCCTGGCGCAGCTCCGCCATCACGATGGCCGAAGGGCGCTCGGGATGCTGGGTCGGTTCCGTGGTCACGGAGGCCACCATTGCGGAGCTCCGCCGCACACGCATGTTACCGCAGGTAGAGCGCGTGACCTCCCGTGCATCGGGCGACGAGGTGGTACCCGAGCCGCGGGAGGGGGAGTTCGTCATCTTCTCCTCGCACTTCTCCCGTGGCTTCGGTCTTTCGGTGAGCCACTTCTTTCGTCTTATGATGGACACCTTCGACCTCCAACCACATCACCTCGGCCCCAATGCCATTCTCTACATCGCGGGCTTCATGACGCTGTGCGAAGGTTACTTGGGGATGCTCTCCTTCGTCAACTTCTTCAAGGCCCTATTCTACCTCAAGGCGCTGAAAAGCGCCGAGGAGTCGTTCGCCTACGGGGGCGCGGCGGTGTGCTGCTGCGGCGCGCGCTTCCCGCACTTTAGCCTTATTGACTCCGTCAAGGGCTGACATCAGACATTCTTCTATGTGAAGAATGCCGAGCCGCAGCGGGATTACATCCGGCTGCTAGAGTTCGTCAACGCCTCGTCCTCTGGGGTGAACTGGTCAGGGGCCGCCCCATGAGGAACTGCTCTCGCAGAGCTTGGCCGGCTTGTGAAGATGAGGAGTTCGGAGAGGCTGGTCGCCTCTGGTCTGGTGGCGGCCTTCATCGTGCGTCGGGTGCTGCCTCTCCAGATGAGGTTGCACCGGATCTACGACATGTCCGGCCGCCGGGACCCCTGTCGGCTGTCGATCGTCGAACTGATGTCGGCTCAAGTGGCGAACCAGGTGAACGCCATCACGACCTTCAAGCTGGCGCCAGCGTCGTGGACCTTTGGCAAGGAGCCGTATGACTGACACCACCGAGCGCCCCTGGTACGTTCCATCGAGATGGCCCTTCTTGTTGGAACCCCTCCAGCCGGCATCCGTCCTTACTTTTCTACGCTGATCGCAGTTGTTCGTGCGACAGAACATGTCGGATGGCCCGCACCCCTAGATCTTTGTGGCAGAGCATGAGCATTCCGACTCCAAAGACTACGAGCAAGGAGGCCCGGCCGAAGAGGGGGTCGATTCCTCGGCTGAGGCTGAGGAGGCGGACGACTCGGGAGCCGGTGGTCCCAGCGCGGCCGGAGGGTATGGCGCAGCCGGAGGGCCTAGCGTAGCCGGTGAGTTCCCTTCTGGTCCCACGTTCAGGGATTGGACCGATGATGATGATGATGATGACGATGATGATGCTCGGATCCTGAACGCGCCTCTCCCCTCAGTTCACTAGGGCCGGCATGGGCAGAGCGAGGAGCAGCCGTCCCAAGCCCCGATGGTTGGGGCCACCAGCCGGGGGAAGAGGCCGGCTCAGGAGGAGCCGGCGGCACCGCCGCCTGCCTATAAGCGGGTGAAGGCGGCCATGCCGAAGCATCCGGCGTGCACCAGGCGGCTTCTGCCCATTGTTACCGGGTAAGTGGCCTTCTTTTTGTGCGAGTTCCTTTCCTAGTTGTGGGTTGGCAGGTGCCTGACCCTTATGCGCTTCAGGGACCCCATTGAACTCCACAATGTGGAGTCGACGGTCGACCCGACGGAAGCTGCAAGCCGGCTGGCCCATGAGCACGTGGCCACCCAGCGCAAGGAGAAGAGGAGGCTCGCGGAGCTGTGGGGCTCGAAGTCCGGAGCCCAAGGCGGGGCCTCGTGCTCGGGGACATTGAGCGGCGGGAGACGGAGGAGGTCCACAGACCCCGCACGAGTGTCCGACTCGGCGGCAGAATCGACTCGCATGTCGAGGCCCCCATCGAGCGAGTCGCGAGGGGTGGCTACGGACCCAGCCACGCCCCCGTTTGCTGAGGAGGCGGCCCGACCGGGGGCGGCGGCTACAAAGCTAGCCCCCGAGGAGACCCGGTCGATGGTGCCGGACGTGATGCCGCCCGTGGCCGAGCCAGCCCAGGTTGACATGCCAGAGGCTCCGGTGGCCTCGGAGGCGGCGCCGGAGACGCCGTCCATGGAGAAGGAGGCATCAGCCGTCGCGATCGTCGCGCTGAGCCGGCAAGAGGAGGGGGCGGCACCAGCGCCGAGCGAGGGGAAACTAGGGATCGATTCCCGCGCCCTCGCCGTTATGAGTCCTCCCCCAACAGCCGGCACCATGACGAATGCCGGGACGAGCGGTGAGGATGCCTAGACCTGGAGGTCCATGCTGGATGTGATCCGGGACTGGGAGGCGCTAGCGCACGTCCCTACCCTTCCGGCTCCCCCGGCAGGCGGCCCGGTCCCCGCGCTCGTGGAGCTGGGGAGCGTCCTGGAGCGGTGCCGCCAGGAGCTGGCCCGGTTCACGGATGCAGACGACACCATCCTGTGGTGCGCGGAGGTAAGCATCGCTTGTCCTTGTTGAAATTTTCAATGGGGGCGCGCTAGCGCACCCACTGGGTGTATCCCCCCGACATGCAGGCCGGCTGACCGGCTGTGGGGCAGCCGGGCCGGATCTCCTTGTGCGCCTTCTAATTTTGACCTCTTATGGCAGGCGGGGAATGCCCGGCAGTAGGAGTTGTTCGACGAGGCGGTCTCCATCCATAACCATGGCAAGCATGGCTTCTACCGGTTGGAGGAGGAGCTGGCGCAGGTGCGAGGTACGTTTGGTCTTGTGGGGGTGCGTAGCCCCCGGGAGCCGGGTCAGCTACTTGGCAGCCGGGATGGGCCTGGAATGTCTAGCGGACGCAGTTTTTTCCTTGCAAGGGAGCTGACCACCCTTCGGGAGGAGAAAACTGGGGCGGTCTCCGAGCGGGACCGGCTAGCGCAAAGCGTCCAAGCGGTCACCTAGGAGAGGGACCGGCTGGGCGCCCTGCTGGTGGATGGGCAGGCGACCCAAGACCGTATGAGGGCAGACGTGGCGTGGGGCATGAGGCCAAGGATAAGGCCGTCAAGGAAGCGGCTTACGCCGCCCAACACACCGCTGCCCTCCAAAATGAGGTGACCCGCCTCGAGAGGACGCTCGAGGAGTGTAGGGTGGCCCTCGTCAAGGCGGAGGCGGCGCTGGTGTCGGAGCGGGACTCATCGCTTCATTTCGCCATTGAGCTGGATGACTCCATTGAGCGGAAGTACTAATTTGTCTTTTTCTTTTGGCCGTCTGCTTTCTTCTCGCCAGTTCTTGTCCTTGATTTGCCCTCTTCTCAATCTTCCCTTTCTTCTTTAGGGCGCTTCCCAAAAACCCAGTGCCGCGCTGAGCCTGCCATCAAGGACCACCGGGAGTATCTTTGGGCGCGTGGGCGCACCATCGAGGGGGCGCCGCTTGGGATATGGCGGAGCTCGGGCTGGCCATAGAGAACCGGCTGATCCACCTCGAGCGGAGCATGGAGTGGCTGAAGACGACCGGCATGGAAGTCATCGCCGCCTTGTGGCCCGGCCGTGGGGCTCTAGAGGGCCACGTGGCCCTGTGGCTAGAGAACGTTGTGGCCCGGCTCGAGGTCTGGAAGGCATTGGTGGCTCGAGCCGGCGCGCAGATGGCGCTCCGGTTCGTCACGTCTTGGTACTGCGGTGTTGACCTAGACCGGCTGGCCACCATGTGGGACACGCCGGCGGAGGAGCGGGCGGCACGCGAGCCCATCCTTGTCCGCCGGGCCAACAAGCTCGCCAAGTACGTCGACCCAGATGAGCTCCTTTCGGCCCTTGGAGAGGACAGCGAGCCGTTAGCCGAGGACTCCTACGGAAACCCCCAAGGCCCGGAGGATGAGGAGGTCGCTGATGAGAGCACCGACTCCAGCACTGAGATGGATGGGACCACGAAGGCTGCCCCGAGGGCCACAGAAGCCGACCCGAAGGCTGCGACCACCTCCGGGCCAGGCGTCGAGCCGACTGGTGATGCGTCGGCTGGTAACGCGCCGGTGGCCTAAGCCCCCGAGCGTCTTTACCTTTCTTTTTTTTTCTGCATGTTAAACTCAAGTCCACCCACTGGGAGTGTAATGTAATGAATCGTAATGGCCATGGGCCTTCTTTTAAATTATGAAGTTTTTGGTTGTTGCAAAGTTAGTTTTTATGCGTGTCGGCTTGCCCTTCCCTTTGTTTGCCCCTTAGGTTCCGTTAGCTCAAGTCCTTTTCCCCCTTGGTTTCGACCCTGCCAGCCCAACAGCCGGGAGCCGGTCTATAGCTGAGACGGAGCATCCACCTTGAGGGAGACGGCTCTGAGTTTAGGAACCACGATGATTTTTTTCGATAAGGCAAGTGACAGAGGCAGGAATATTAACCGGCTAGACTTACCCGACGACCCCCGAGTGAACGGTTTTTCGTGTGAACAAAGCTTTGCCCCCGGACCCCACGAGTCGGACAGCCGGGAGCTGGTCTATAGCTGGGAGGGGGTGGGAGGACTTACTTAGCTCACACTACTCGATCTACCTCGAGGGAGGTCATTAAGACTAGCCAGCGAGCCCCCGGGGCCAGGGGCCGGATTCGGAGGCCGACGGATTGAATTTTACAAGCTTTGAAGTGGGAAGGGGTGTGTCCCAAGAGCTGGCTTGGGGCACCCACTGCATTCATAAGCCCAAAAAGGGGAAGGATACATACATACACTGGTTTTCTCAGCAGTAAAACGGAGGGAAGAGCGTCGCATTCCACGGGCGCTCGGTCTCCTCGTCGGAGGCGTCTCTCTTGCGCTTCTACGGCTTCTGGGCGTCTATCAGGTAGTACGTGTTGTTGTGCATCGCCTTGCTAATGATGAATGGGCCCTCCCATGGGGAGGACAACTTGTGCTGACCGGCTGTCCGCTGGATCCGCCTGAGCACTAGGTCTCCTTCACGGAAGGAGAGCGGCCGGATCCGCTTGCTGTGCTAGTGTCGGAGCTTCTGCTGATAGATGGCCATCCGACTCAAGGCCAGTTCACGGGCTTCTTCGAGTAGGTCGACACCGTCCTCTCTTGCCTCCTTTGCGTCCTTCTCTGTGTACAGGGCGACCTGAGGCGAGTCAAACTCAATATTGGTGGGAATGATCGCCTCGGACCCGTACACAAGGAAGAAGGGTGTGTAGCCGGTTGATCGGTTGGGAGTGGTCCTGAGGCTCCAAAGGACAGCCGGAAGCTCGTCGACCCAGCAGCTGGCTGACCTTACCAGTGGCGTTACGAGCCGGGGCTTGATGTCGGACAACATTAGGCCGTTTGCCCTCTCGACCTGGCCGTTTCACTATGGATGAGCAACGGAGGCCAGGTCGAGCCGAATGCCCTGATTGGAGCAGAAACACGCGAGCGCACCCTTGGCAAAGTTCGTGCCATTGTCGGTGATGATGCTATGGGGGACGCCGTAGCGAACCGTCATGTCGTCGATGAACCGGACGGCCGTGGGGCCGTCCAGCTTCTTAATTAGCCGGGCCTCGATCCACTTGGTGAATTTGTCGACAGCCACCAGCAGGTGTGTCATGCCGCCTCATGCAGTTTTGAAGGGTCCCACCATGTTCAGCCCCCAGACGACGAAGGGCCACGAGAGGGGGATGGTCTAGAGGGCCGAAGCTGGCAGGTGGCTTTGTGTGCTGAAGCGATGGCAGCCCATGCACTCGTCGACCAGCTTCTTGGCCACCTCCAAAGCGGTCGGCCAGTAGAAACCATGGCGGAAGGCCTTGGCCACCAGGGTCCTGGAGGCGACGTGGTGCCCACACTCACCCTGGTGGATGTCGAGGAGGATCTCCTGACCCTTCTCCGGCTCGACGCACCATTAAAAGACACCGGTGGTGTTACGGTGGACAAGCTCGTGATTGATGATGTTGTAGGCCAAGGCCCGGCGCTGGATTTGTCTTGCCATGGCCTCGTCCGGGGGAGCTCGCCACGCAGAAGGAACGGCAGGATGGGCTGGGCCCATGAGGGAGCCGAGACAGGGGCCGGCTCGGGAGCCCCCCGGCCTGGGTGGTTAGTCCTCGGGACCGGCTCGCTAGCCCCCGGGGCCGGTTCACTAGCTCGCAAGTTGGGAGCTGTAGGAGGGGCGTCGACTGCCATCATGACAACCGCGACATCGGAGTAAACAGCAGCCGGAGCCGTCGATGGGCCGGCAGCGTTGGCCGGCACGAAGATGGACTCCGACTCTGGGGAAGGCTTGATTGATGGTTTGAGAAACCGCTCGAGGGAGACGCCGGCTGGGATGGCCTGCCGGGTGGAGCCGATCTTCGCCAGCGCGTCGGCCGCCTCGTTGTTCGCCCGCGGGACGTGATGGAACTCACAGCCCTCGAAGGAGCCGGTGAGTTGTTGTACGAGGAAGCGGTAGCTGGCCATGTTGGCGTCCCTGGCGTCCTATTCGCTAGAGACCTGCTGCACCACGAGGTCAGAGTCGCCGAAGCATAGGATGTGCTTGATGCTGATCTCCTTGGCGAGCCGGAGGCCGTGGACGATGGCCTCATTTTCGGCCAAGCTGTTGGAGGCAGCAAAGTGGATCTGGAGGGCATACTTGAGCTGGTCACCTTTTGGGGAGGAGAGGACTATGCCAGCACCTAGGCCAGTCCTCATTTTTGAGCCGTCGAAATGCATGCACCAATGCGTGGAGTCTGGGGGAGGCGGTACGAACTCGGTCTCTGCCCAGTTGACGAGGAAGTCGGCCAATGCCTGCGACTTGATGCCGGTATGTGGCTCATACCGGATCTCGTGGTCAGCGAGGGCGATGAGCCATTTGGCGATCCGGCCGGTGGAGTCCCGACCGCTCATGATCTCGCCGAGCGGGGCCGTGCTCACCACGGTGATGGTGTGCTCCTGGAAGAAATGCTTAACCTTCTTGGCGGCGAAGTATATGCCATAGCACATCTTCTGGTAGTGAGGGTAGTTTTGCTTGGAAGCGAAGAGGACCTCACTGAGGTAGTAGACGGGTCGCTGGATCGGCAGGGATTTGCCCTCCTCCGGCCGCTCGACCACCAAGACGACGCTGATGACGCGTGTGGTCGCCATGATGTAGGCGAGCAAGGGCTCCTTTTTAGTCGGCGCGGCTAGGATGGGCGCGTGGGTGAGAGCCCGCTTGAGGCCGCGGAAGGCCTCGTCTGCCTCATCGGGCCAATCGAACATGCCCGGCCTCTTCGTGTGGCCCGGCTCGACCAGAGCCGTCTTTTCGAAGGAGCCCGTACAGGGGTAAGGCCTTCTCCCCCGGCCGGCTGATGAACCGGCTAAGCGAGGCAAGGCAGCCGGTGATCTTCTGGACATGCGGAGCCGGGTCGTCTTGTGCATGCACTCGATCGCACTAATCTTCTCTGGGTTAGCTTCGATGCTGCGGGCGGACACGAAGAAACCCAGGAGCTGGCCGGCTGGCACGCCGAAGACACACTTCTCTAGGTTGAGCTTGATCTTGTACTCGCGCATGTTCGCGAAGCTCTCCCGGAGATCGTTCAGGAGGCTGAAATGCTTCTTGGTCTTGAGGACGATGTCGTTGATGTATATGTGGACGTTCCTGCCTATCTGAGGCAAGAGGCACTTCTGCATGCAGCGTTGGAAGGTGGCGCCGGTGTTCTTCAGGCCGAAGGACATGGTGATGTAGCAGTAGGCCCCGAAAGGCATGATGAAGGAGGTCTTGAGTCGGTCCTTCGGATCCATCTTGATCTGTTGGTAGCCGGAGTAGGCGTCCAAGAAGGACAGCAAGTCGTAGCCGGCCGTGGAGTCAATGACTTGATCAATCCGCGGCAGGCGAACAGGTCCTTAGGGCATACCTTGTTCAGGCTGGTGTATTCAATGCACATGTGGCAGGTCTTGTTCTTCTTCAGTACCAGGACTGGGTTGGCCAGCCAGTCTGGGTGGAAAACTTCCATGATGAAGCTGGCTACAAGCAGCCAGGCGATCTCTTCTCCTGTAGTACGCCGCTTCTCCTCAGAGAAACAACGTAGGGGCTGCTTGACCGGTTTAACGTCCGGATGGACATGTAGTTTGTGCTCGGCGAACTTCCTTGGAACACCCGGCATGTCCTTGGGGGACCATGCAAAGATGTATCGATTCTCACGGAGGAAGTCGATGAGCTTGCCTTCCTATTTGCTATTGAGGCGGGAGCCGATGGTAACACACTAAGCGGGGTTGGCTGGGTCGAGCGGGATCTACTTGGTGTCCTTGGACGGCTAGAAGGAGGCCTCGCCGACGGACTGCGGGGGAGGAACCGACATGGCCAGCTAGCTGGCAGCGAGGGCCATGAGCCGGTCGAGCTGCCGCTTTTCCTCGGCTATCTCCAGGGCCTCGGCTAGTCGGCTATCGTCTCAAGCGCACTCGAGCGACATCTTGTAGTCTCCCGCGATGGTGATGATCCCCTTCGAGCCCGGCATCTTGAGCTCGAGGTAGGCATAGTGAGGGACCGCCATGAACTTGACGAGAGCCGGTCGGCCCAACAGCGTGTCGTAGGGACTCTCGAGGTCCACTACCTCGAACAACGTCGGTTTGCGGCGGAAGTGACCGGGGCCGCCGAAGAGGACGTCAATCTTGATCTTGCCGACAAGGGAGCAGGACTTCCCCGACACGATGCCATGGAAAACTGTACGGCTCGCCTAAAGGTCTTCTATTTTCAACCCTAGCTTGCACATCGTGTCGAGGTAGAGGATGTTGATGTTGCTGCCACCATCAATCAGCACCTGTGAGAAGCGGCGGGTGCGCTTCACAGTGGCGATGGTGGGGTCATGGACCAAGGCAGAGCTGTCGGGGCTCGGCATCACGGTCAAGTGATCTGGCCGGCTCTAGGTGACCAGCTTCTCCGACCAGTGCATGAACTAGGGAGTTGCCAGCATGGTGGCGTTCACTTCACGATGGAGCCGGCATTGAGCATGTTTGCTCGTCTCTTCACTGGTGAAGACGACGTAGCAACCGTCCTGGTTTGGGAATTGGTCATGCAGTCGACCGTCGTTCTGGGCCGGAGCCGGAGCCGGCGCTGGGGCGACAGCTGGTATCAGGGTCGACGCATGGGTTGGCGGCACTGGAGGAGTCAGGAGGCCGTCTCCCCGGGCCAGGCGCTATGAGAAGCTGCACTGCCGGAGCGTGTGCGTGGAGGGCTTGGCCCCAAAGTGGTTCTTGTAGGGGAGGTCGAGCATCTGCTCGACGGTGAGCTTGGGCTGCTAGGGCCTTGCCAGTGCGCTAGCACTGGCTGGAAGACTAGGCAGTCGGCTCCTGCTCCTCGATGGTGGCAACCTACCGGCTCCCGTAGCGGGCGTCGGGCTCGTCATTCTTGCTCTTGTTGTTCTACGGCTGCCGGTTGTCGGCAGTCGGTCGGGACACCGCCGGCATCGGTGTTGTCTTGGCGGGGGGGGGGGGTCATTTTGACCCGAATGGCGGAGTCGGCCGTGGCGTACTTGTCCGCCTTGGTCATGAGCTCAGCTAGTGTAGCCGGCTCGGAGCACAGGAGCTTGTGCTTTAGAGGGGGTGCCGTCACGACAGTCTTTAATGAAGTATTGTATGGCTTGCACCTCGTGCACCCCCTCACAGTAGTTGCGGAGCTCGGTCCACCGAGTGAGGTAGTCACGGAGGGACTCGTCTGGCCCCTGAACGCACATGGCCAATTCACGCGGACGGACGGGCCGCTTGTAGGTGCCGGTGAAGTTGCGGACGAAGGCTTCCTCGAAGTCTGTCCAGGTGTTGGTGCTGCCGGTCGCTAGGCTATTGAGCTAGGTGCGGGCTGAGCCTATCAGCATGAGGGGAGCGTAGTGGACAGCTACGCGCTTGTTTCCCCTGGTGATGCCGACTGTGGTGGTGTAGTAGATCAGCCCGCCTTCGGGTTTGGCGGCCCCGTTGTATTTTGGGGTGTCTCGGGGGAGCGTGAATGTGGGGACCCCGACTCATAAGTCGTGATCACCGAATGCACATGTACTGTGATCCCAGAGATCAATGCTCACTAAACACACAGAAGCCGAATAACAAGAGTCTTACATCCACATTTAGCGTCTTACACAAATAAAGACCATGAAGGTCTAGTCTTACATAGATAGGGCCACAAGGGCCAAACACTTAAATAGAACAAGCATCGGAAATCTTGATCGAAAGAGTGAACCCATGCCATCTGCCTTAACCTACAGGCATTCTGACTGGGAAGCATCCTAGTTCACATGTTCGTCGCCAACAAATTCTTCAACATACTCCTATTCTTCCAAGCCTGGCCAATTAAATAACCAGTGGCAAGCCAATGAGCACTTTGAATGTACTCGCAAGCAACCCAAGTTGTGGAACAAAGTAATAACGATGCATGATGTAGCACTAAGTAGGTAATTTGGTGGAAAGCTAATTTTGATTGCAATGACATGATCAAGTAACTAGGTAAGCATGCAATAACAGTTGGCAAATATCCATATGAAGAATTTACAGGTATCATCATAAACATAGGTTGAACATCTCATGTTCAATCATTATGCTAAGTCATCGGACTTAGTTCAACGTCATGCTAAGTCTTCGGACTTAGCCCAAGTTCCATATTTGTCACCAACACATGCACACCAGTTGTGAAAACATTCGGACGTGGCATAAGCAACACCACCCAACTGTCCTTGACCGTGGACATGGCTATTCGAATAGTTTAATACTCTGTAGAGGTTGCACACCTTACCCACAAGACACGGAGAACCTCCATGTCATCCACGACTCGCGGTATATAACATACCCGAGGTAAGCACCCGAACAATGCCTTTCCCCTAGCGTTACTAAACAAAGAGTCCACTCAATTGGTACCTAACCCTCATGATGTACATCACACGAGCCTCGCTCCAGATCGTACCATCCATGAGGGGACCAACGGTGTGCCCGGTGCCTGTGAAGGCGGCACATGATTGTACATACCGATACGACCCCGTATCGAGAGTGACCATGCCACTCCCACCACTAGTAATGCGGCCTCCTTGCTAGTACCCACCAAGGTAATCAACAAAGCCCCATCCCATAAGGGGTATCATGGTTGCGCATGTAAGGTTGGGACGGTCGACAAATCTCAAACCCTCTGATTTTGAAAACACACCCCCAACTTGTTCCGGCACACCACTTCTTTCTCAAGTGGTCACCCAACTCATCATCATCTCCCTCGGGCATTAGTGGCACTGGACGGGGTTTTCAAAAAAATTCTTTGAAAGTATCTCCTCCTTCTCATCACTATGCATATTCCCGAACCCACTTGCGTAGCATCTACTGGTATCCTAACTACTCCCACCCGCATAACCCTCATAAGGTGGTAGGGTCATGCACGATGAAAGTATCAACGATAAGAGTATTGGAGGCATTCCACCGAAGGGGGAACACCACATCACGATCAATCATCAAAACAACAAGTGTTATATGTCATGCATGATAAGTTTCTTAACATGGTCAAAGGGCTGCTTGCCTGGCTCAACAAGGTCTTCGGGGTCTTCAAAGTCTTCGGGACCAACTCCCTTGTCAATAGCGCAATCTATCGTCGCGATAAATAACAACAAAAATAAGCATCGCACAAAAACAGAGCACACAAGCTACTATTAAAAATGCTACCTTACTCTGATAAATACTAGAAGCTATACCAGAAATATTTGTCTAGGGTTTTGAACTTAAAAAGATTTTCAAAAACATTTAAAACAGGGCTGGTATTGCCAAATAGGGGTTTTAAAATAAACTGTATATAAAAGATTTTCAAATGTTTTTGCAAGTGGCACTAATAAATTATATGGATTATTTCAATATTTTGGGTGAAAGAATCTTGGGCACTGGATTTATATTCTGCCGTGTGGAATTTTTGGAAGACAGGGAGAAAAAGAAAAAGGGTAAAGGTATTGTGCCCTCTCAGGCCAAAGTACCAAAGCCGAGCCGGCCCAAAGGGAAAACCGTTCCAGGGAGAGGCGCCGCGCGCAGCAGGTTTATTTTTAAACATGCCCGTGGGCCCATCTAGGCAAAGAGAGAGAGGAGGGGGTGAGGGGATGATAGGTGGGCCCCACCTGTCATCCCTCTCCTCGCGACAGGGATGGAGGGGAGCTCTCCGGAGGGGTCCCAGGCCGTGGCGGCTCAGGGGCCTCCCACGCGTCGGTGCGTGGCCGAGGGGAGCGTCGGGGCAGAGAGAATTGCTGGTGAGGGAGAAGACCCGATGGCGGTGAGGGTTTGGTTCGGGCGCGGGCTCCCGACCACGGGGGCGAGGTGGCTGGGCATAGGGGGTAGTAGAGGGGAGGAGAGAGCAAGGGGAGATGAGCAGGAGCTCAGGGAGGCCTTTAAATAGGCGGTCGCCGGTTCACCGTGGACGCGGTGTGCCAGTGAAGACAGGGGCATCGCCACGGGCCACGAGGGGCTTCGGGCCGTGTCCTGGGAGTTCCTGGGCGCGGTCCTCGTCTAGGGGAAGGGAGAGAGGGGGGGAAGCATTGGGTCCTCGCACGTGTGAGCACGCTCACTGGTCGAGTCGGGCGGCTCCGGGCATGCGCGGGAGGAGGGGAGAGAGGAGGGGGCGGACCAGCTTCCATGTTGCGGACGTCGAGGGGGACACGGGGGACATGCTGGGGAGGCCTAAGGTGGTCGGGGGCGCCGGGCAGGGGCGGCTATAGTGCGGGAGCGCACTGTAGCACACCCAGAGCGCCCATATGGCATGCCCTGGCATAAAATATGCCCACCAACATGTCCTCTAGTCACTTGGGGTTACTGGAGATGCCCATGGGCTAGGAGAAGCTAGGGGAGGCTAGGAAATAAAATAAATGGGGAGAGGAAGTCCCTGATATGGTAAAACAGAGGGGTAAATGTGTGTTTTACCCCACTTACCCATTGAGCCTTGGCCAGAGAATTTTATTGGGGGTCAAAGGCAACACCAGATAGTTGTGGTAAAATTTTGGTGGCAAGGGAAATAGTAGAAGTGGAGAAAATGATGGTTCCTAGAATTTACCAGAAGGTGTTTGATGGGGTTTAGGAGAAGCAAATGGACCTTGCCTGCCCTGAGATTTAATAGGATCAAATGGTGGTTAGAAATAGGCTGGATCACCAAGTTTGAGCTCAGATGAGCAAAGTTGACAATGGAAACTTATGAACCCTAGAAACTAATAGAATCAGGTTTCTGTAGATCTAGTTATGCTAGGATTTTACCCTTGGTGCACCACTTAGTGTATCATCATTATTTGGTGATTAGAGCATATCCACAAAGTTTGGGGCCACAATGTAAAGTTGTTCAAATTTGAATCTGGACAGGAAGGGTTTTGGGATGGTTTGATGAACCAAATCAACTTGGATTGAGCTGAAACTTTGCAAGATCATCACTTATGATAGTGTTGACTTGATGGAATTTTCCTGGAATTTATTGAGAATATTTCTTATAGAAATATTCCAAAAGCTTGATTTGAACAGAAAGTGTTTTGAGGGGTTTTACCCATGATTTGAACATGCCCTTGTGTTGAAACTCATATATATGGAAAATATATGTCCACTGGGCTTCCGTAAATTTTCTCAAATATTTTTAAAGCATTTAAATAATTTTTCCCTATGGAAAACCATTTCTGGTCGTTAGAAAAAGCCTTTAAATAAATATAAAAATAATCTTTAAAATTAATATTTGGTGGTTTTGGGAAGTCATAAATATAGTAGGTTTGAAGTAAAGCTTTTGGGGAGGAAGAATGCACCAAATTTGAGGACTTGCAGTGCAAACCTCAATTCAGGGGGGTTTTGAAACCCTAGTTTGAATAAATCATTTCTGGTTAAAACAAAATTTGATAAAAAAAATAGTTTTGGGCACTATTCACATGGCATGATCATTGGGAAAGAGGTTTGAGACAAGGAAGATGAATATGAAGAGGGATAGAATCCAAGAGTGCCACACACAACAGCTCAACAAGCAAGCATGTAACAAATCAACCAAGCACAAACATTGCAAAAGTTTTAATTGGTTCCAAAGTTTATAAATCCAAACATAGCAAGGTGATACAAACACAGGGTGTGACAGTGAAGCCGGCCGAGAATGGCTCGTTGCGGATCCGAGGGCCAAAACACGCCGGGACAATCGAGCCCTTCTCCTCGAGGAGGGCCGACTGCGTGAGCCAGTCGATGCGGAGACGGGCGTCATTCTCGCTGTGGGGGACACGTGGACCAAGCCAGGCCGAGAGCTCGGGGCGGATGACGGCGGAAGTGATCGTTCTGGCTCATGACGCGGGGGTGGCATATGCTCGCGGCTGCGCCGGCTATCGGTAGCCGGCACCTCGTGGTGGCAGCTGCTACGAGGCGGGTTATTGGTGCGTTGGCTGCTCGTTCCCCGGCAACTGAGAGGGCCAAGGGTTGCTTGCCTCGACACGACAGCCGGAGACGCGAGGGGAGCAGGAGTGCTACGCCGGCTGAAGGCCAGCAGTCCCCGTGCCGTCGGTCTCGAGCCGAGGGCCTTCGGAGGTGGTGCCGCCCGCCACGAGCTGATGCTACTGCGCGTTGATGGCGTCGATGAGGTCCTTGATGTGACGCTCACGGGCAGCACGTTCTTCACCCTCCAAGGTAGCCAAGTCCTCGTAGGCTACCTTGGCAGCCCGCAGGTTGGTCGCGAGGGTGTCGTAGACGGGCTTGTTGTCGCCTAAGATTTCGGCGACCACACGACCGCGGTCGCACATAGCCCCATGTCGGCTGGGCTCAGTGCCAGCCTGTCGGGACCCCGATCCTAATTCATATGATTCCATACAGTAACAAACCACATCACTTTGCGGCCTCACGCACGGTACTCCACGGCTGCCACCTTACCTTGGCCGGGACCGTTTGCGTCTTTTGGCTCACGTATATGAACATGTCGCTGGGAATCACACAACAAAGAACCCCGGCCGACATGACTAGTCATAGAACCCAAGTGGCACATCCGTACGGAAATAGGCATACATAACCCAGCAATGCAGGTGTCGGTCTCAAGCGTGTGTAGACGAGTCATAGCAAGTTACAAGGACTCCATTACGTCGTGAGACACGAATGTCATCACTGCACGTAGATGAGTCGTAACAGGCTACAGAGACTCCATTACACTGCGACACATTTCCCCGAAGGGACAGACACAGCAGGAAAGAAGGATACATGTCGGTCAATCAATGTGTCCGGAGCAGTAGCAAGCTACCATGGCTTGGTGGAAGCACAAAGAGGCAGTTTCCCGTAAAGAGTACTACTAAAGGCACAAGACTAGGTGTCGGATCCCATACATACCGTTGCACGTCACACGTACGCACGACATGCCCGATATACATAGATACAACCATGGCATCACAACATAACCATATAATAACATGACTTTTATTTAAGAGGCTCAGACGAGCCTTGCATAATATGTTCATACAGACAGGGGTCACATGACCCGGCACTCAAGTCATACAAACATAGTCATACAAGCCAGCGGAAACTTAAGCTGTCTGAGTACAGACGGCAAAATATAAAGAGGCACATGGCCTGACTATCTAGAGCCCACCACACGGGCAAGATCGTAGCTGGGACACCAGCTATTCGGCATCGTCAACGTCTAGATAGAACCCACCTGATGGGTCCTGGTTTTCCTCTGCAACATTATTTAAGCAAGGATGAGTACAATCGTACTCAGCAAGTCTTTAAAACAGACCTAGTCTATTTATGCTCATGTATCAACAAAGGGGTGGTGGAGTTTATGCAAAAAGCCAGCTTTGACTCATGGCTAACCTACACTACTCAGTTTTAAACTCTTTGTTACAATTTTATTTATCGCACACGAGTCCACTAACTCCATCACAATACACCACCATGGACTCACCTTCCCCTTCCGGAAGAGTGCCATCCACGGTACTCACACTTGTCTTGAGATTTTTAGAAGTGTCCATTTGATTATCTATGAACAACATAAGTTCTCCAAGTAGTCCATATCCGAGGACGCGGCTATTCGAATAGTTTCATAACACTCCAGGGGTGTACTTCTTCACACATGCTCTCGCCACTTATTGTTGTGTGCTTATAAAACCATGCACCTCGGCAACCTTCAAGCGGATGCCCAGCGAGGGAGTCGGCCACGACCGTCAATCACATAAGACCTCTAGTCCAGGCTACCGCCTATTTGAGACTGAACCCGCACGGAAGTCCGGCCGAAGTTTCCGCTACGGTCCCAAACGATGTGCAAAGGGTTCCCAAGCCCACCATTCGGGTGACCCTTGGTACACCGTGCCACTGCCTACCGCGTCGTAACCCACCCCGAGGGTCAGCGCTACACACGGCCTCCAGCATGCTATAAACACCAGAAACTACTTGCAATACCTGGACCAAGGACTAAGCGACTGATAAGTCGAGAGGGTCAGTTAAGTATCCCAACGTGTGGTAGTATCTAGTCTTGGATCACAAACACGGAACCCAGTTCCTAAGAACGGTCCCAATGAGACAACCCACTATGTACTCCTACATAGCCTATCATCGCTACCTTTACCAAATCGTATTCATTATAAGCTCATCACATCGGATAACACTGTTTCACTCAGTTCATCACCCAGATGAATCCGACTTGACACAACTCTAAGCATAGCAGGCAAAGTAAGCTAAGCACATCATGGCACAAGCATCTACCAGGTATGCTAGGTTGCAAGGTTTAGCTATTTACTGTGACAAGATCAGGTCATGCATAAGAATAGGATCATCTACGTGTATAACTGACATGTGATCGTTTGTCCTAATGCAATAAATGAGAGCAGGAGCGAGAGAGTGGGATGTTATCGGAATGATCAATGAGGTTGCTTGCCTTGCTGGGTTGCAGAAGAGTTCTCTCCTTCGTCGGGGTACGGAATGGTATCCTCCGGGTTAGGGCCTACCGCAACGCAGATAAAAGCATTCAATACAAGCAGATGCAACAATATGATGCATGATCATGGCATAGTAGTATGCATGGATGAGCTAATGTAACTAGTGATCATGTCAATTTGAAATGCATTTGAATATAGGTTCAAAGTTGTTCTCATTTCAAATTCTATATATTGACCTAATGCTAAAATGTCCATGTTCACCTATTTCGGTTGCTCTATCATGCATGAGAGTCGCACCATTGGATTCATTGGATTTTTCTGATAAATTTTCATATATAAATTATTTTCATCTGACTTACAGATTAATTCATATGATTTTTCAAAGTTTTAAATAATTTCTGGAATTATTTTTAAATAGGAAAATGACTTATTGCATCAGCATGATGTCATGATGACATCAGCTGGTCAGCTGACTCGGCCCAGAGTCAAACCTGACATGTGGGGTCCACATGTCAGTCTCTGGTTAATTTAATTAACTGATTAAAACTAATCCCGTTTTAATTAACTAACTGGGCCCACCTGTCAGTGACTAGTTAACTTAATTAATTGGAATAATTAACTTAACTTAATCTGGGATTAATCAGAGGCTGGCCCCACCTGTCATTGACCCACAGGGTCAAGCCAGGGCCCACCTGGGGTCAAACTCGCCGGAGTTGGCCGGCGGTTCGACGCCGGTGACCATGAGGGACGGCGGAGTCCGTCGGGTTTCTCCTACAGGGGGTTATTTGGCACGCTGAGACCATCGGAGTGCAGCCCGTGCACGACCGCATCCAACCGAGGCCACTGGAGGTCGCGGGGTCGCCAGAGCTCGCCGGAAACGAGGAAGAGAGGGGAAACATAGGGGGAGGGAAGAGGAGCTCACTGCGGATCCAGGGAGCTGGTTAGCGGCCTCGGGGACGCAGCGACGGCGACGAATCGACGTCCGACGACGGCAGCTTCGGCAGGGGATCGGGAGAGAGAGATAGAGGAGAAGGAGGGGATGAATGAGCTCGGGGAGGAGGCGCTCCCGACTTCCAGACGCAAGGGAGGCAGGGAGGCAGCCTGCTCGGTGGCAAGCAGGAGGTGGAGGCCGACGACGGGTCGGTCGCCAGCTCGACGCCTACTGGCGCGAGGTGGAAGATGACCCTTCCACCCCTATGGGGTGGGCTGGGCCTTCCACTCGACCAGGTAAGCCTCTCCCTTTTATTTTTATTTTCTGTTTTCTGTTTTCTAACATTTGTTTGATTTTCTTTGCAGGTCCAAATACCCCTTCAATAATTCTAAAACTTTTTATAACTTCCAGTTTGAATATTTCAAACTTGTATCAAAAGTTTCAGATTATTTTGAAAGCAGTGATAATGATAATGTTTTTATTTGTCATTTTCAGAGACTGAATTCAATAATTTAAAATATTTCAAATGTTCAAATAATTGAAATGGTCCCTGGTATATCCATGCCCTTAATTATCAGACATAGGGAACATTTTTTATGGGCATTTTGGATTTGTTGAAATTTCATTTGTTTGGAATTCCTTTAATTCATAAAATGCTTAGGGTTTCTTTCTTTCTCCCCATTTCATATTGATTCAATGATGATGATGATGATGATGCAAACACAATGCTAGCCTAGACACTTGCTAGGGTTGTGACAACTCAACCCCACTCAAAAGAATCTCGTCCCGAGATTTTGAAGTCGTCGGAAAGAGCGCGGGGTACTCTAGTCGAAGATGATCTTCTCTTTCCCATGTCACCTCCTATTCAGAATGATGCGACCACTGAACCTTAAGAAACTTGATGTCCCGACGCCGAGTGGTACGCTCAGCTTGGTCGAGAATACGAACGAGGTATTCCCGGTATGAAACGTTATCTTGGAGATCAAGCGTTTCATGGTCCACTTCTCGGACAGGGTCCGAAAAGCAACGCCTGAGTTGAGAGACGTGGAAGACATCATGAACTTTGGAAAGATGCGAAGGAAGTTCCAATTGGTAGGCAACCTCTCCTCGTTTAGCAAGAATGCGAAAAGGTCCAATGTAACAAGGAGCCAACTTGCCTTTGATACCGAATCGATGGGTACCCTTCAAAGGTGTAACCCGAAGGTAAGCCTTCTCGTCAACTTCATAAGTCATAGACTTATGATGACGGTCATATTGACTCTTTTGACGGGATTGGGCTGTTTTCAACTTTTCACGAATAATGCGAACTTGCTCCTCTGCATCCTGGATCATATCCGGACCAAAGAGTTGCCTCTCTCCGGTTTCTGACCAGTTAAGAGGTGTTCGACATTTTCGTCCATAGAGAACTTCAAAAGGGGCTTTGCCCAAGCTTGATTGATAACTATTGTTATATGTGAATTCAGCAAATGGAAGGCAGTTCTCCCAATTCATACCGAAAGATATAACACAAGCTCAGAGCATGTCTTCGAGAATTTGATTGACTCGCTCAACTTGACCACTTGATTGAGGGTGGAAAGCAGTGCTAAAGGATAGATGAGTCCCCATAGCGGTTTGAAAACTTTCCCAAAAACTAGAAGTAAAGATACTTCCATGGTCTGAGTTAATCTCCAAAGGAACACCATGAAGAGAAACTATTCGAGAAACATATAACTCCGCTAGCTGACTAGCAGTAATGCTTTCACGAACAGGAAGAAAATGAGCCACTTTGGAGAGGCAATCAATGACTACGAATATAGCATTGTTCCCTCTCTTGGTCCTGGGAAAACCGGTGATGAAATCCATACCGACCTTATCCCATTTCCATTCAGGAATAGCTAAAGGTTGAAGGGTGCCAGTAGGCCTTTGATGTTCTGCTTTCACACGACGACAAATGTCGCAATTAGCAACATACTGAGCAATTTCTCTCTTCATCCTAGTCCACCAGAACCTCTGGCGTAGGTCCTGATACATTTTTGTACTACCCGGATGAATTGTGAGAGGAGAATCATGAGCCTCCTTAAGAATCAGTTGTCTTAGACGCGTGCTCTTGGGAACCACCAACCGATTCTGAAAGAACACCACCCCTCCATCATCCTTAGAGAAATCCTTAGCGTTTCTGCTAACGATATTTTCCTTAATCCGAGATATCCCTTTGTCATATCTCTGGACAGCTACTATTTGATCCTTAAGAGTAGGTTTCGCCACCAAGTTGGATAGGAATCCTTGAGGAACAATGTGAAGGTTTAACTTCCGGAATTCCTCATAGAGAAACGGTTGACCTTGTTGTAACATCAGATTGTTACAATAAGACTTACGACTTAGTGCATCAGCCATGACATTGGCTTTCCTCAGGGTGTAAGTTATCCCTAAGTCGTAATCTGTAATCAACTCTACCCACCGTCTTTGCCTGAGATTCAAATCCGGCTGGGTGAAGATATATTTCAGACTTTGGTGATCAGTGTATATCTCGCAACGATTACCCAGAAGGTAATGTCGCCATGTCTTTAGTGCATGGACTACAGCTACAAGTTCAAGATCATGTGTTGGATGATTATCCTCATGTGAATGCAACTGCCGAGATGCGTATGCACTCACATGATGATCTTGCATAAGAAATGCAACCTAATCCTTGTCGCGAGGCGTCGCAGTAGATAATAAAGTCCTTAGAAAAATCTGGTGGCACCAGAACGGGAGCAGAGGTCAGACGTCTTTTCAACTCCTGAAAACTATGCTCACATTGTGGGGTCCACTCGAACTTTTTATCTTTCTTGAGGAGTTCAGTCAGAGGTTTCGCAACCTTGGAGAAGTTCTCAACAAAGCGGCGACAATAGCTCGCTAAGCCAAGGAAACTCCGAACTTGCTTAACCGATTCAGGTTGAGTCCAATCAAGGACGGCCTGAACTCTCTCGGGGTTGACAGCAATACCTTTGCCAGAGATCACGTGGCCCAGATAGGTCACTTCCGGCAACCAGAATTCACACTTGGAGAATTTGGCATACAGGCGATGCTCGAAGTTTCATCAATACCAGCCTTAGATGCTCGGCATGTTCTTGTTCGTTCTTCGAGTAGATGAGTATATCGTCGAGGTAAACCACGACAAATTTATCCAAATACTCCATGAAGATCGAATTCATCATACGGGAGAAAGTGGCTGGAGCATTGGTTAAACCGAAGGACATGACGGTGTACTCGTATTGGCCATAACGAGTGACAAAAGCCGTTTTTGGAATGTCACCGTTTCTAATTCTGATTTGATGGTATCCCAACCTCAAATCCATTTTGGAAAAGACAGAGGATCCAGCGAGTTGATCGTACAAATCGTTGATCCTGGGGAGCGGATACTTGTTTTTGATAGTGACCAAGTTCACTGGTCGGTAATCCACAACCATCCGATCCGATCCATCCTTCTTCTTGACGAAGAGGATGGGGCAAGCCCAAGGAGAAGAGCTAGGACGAATGAAACCTTTCTTCAAAGCTTCATCGAGTTGGGTTTTTAGCTCGGCTAGTTCTAAGGGTGCCATCTTATAAGGTCTTCTGGCTATTGGGACTGTCCCTAGGATAAGTTCGATCACGAACTCAACATCTCTGACAGGTGGAACACCTGGCAGTTCTTCTGGAAAGACATCTGGAAAATCACGGACTACCGGAATATCTTCTAGCTCGGGGAGAGGGCTAGCATTTAGGGAATAGAGTTGGCGCTTGGTTGTTCGAGTAGAGACATTAACTATCTCACCCGAGGGATGTGTAAGTTGAACATTCCTAGAATGAGTATCAATCTTGGCATAGTGGGCTTTCATCCAATCCATACCTAGAATGATATTGATGTCCGAAGACTTAAGAGCTATCAAGGAAGCTAGGAATACTAGTCTATCCACCAGAATTTCATTATCATGGCTCACTCTAGAAGTTTGCCATTTTGAACCAGGAGTCTGAACTACTAAAGGAGTGGGCATGTCACAGAAAGACATGTTATGCAACTGTGCATAACTTTCTGAGATGAATGAATGAGATGCCCCAGTATCAAATAGAACAGATGCTAGATGGCTATTAACAAGAAGCGTACCTAGAATGACATCAGGGTCTTCAAGAGCTTCTTCAGCAGACACATAGTTAACTCGCCCACGGGCAGGAGTTGGCTTCACATAGCAGGCTTTCCCTGGCTTTCCGCGTCCAGCGGGCTTAACATTTTTTTGGGGACATTCACGAGAATAATGTCCCGGTTCTCCACACTTGTAGCATACCACTGTAGCACGAGGGGCAACATTTACTTGTGGTCCTCCAAATGGTCTGGGTGGAGGGTTGGACTGAACTGGACAAGGTGCCTGGAAGGATGGCCTCGCAGTGTACCTTGCCAGCATAGCTGCATTGGGTACCCATATTCGGCGCTTGTTGGGTCTTGAACCCGATGCAGGGTTGAAGTCACGGTTATGCCTCCTTGTGGCCTTGTAGTCAGTCTGTCCGGACTTAGCATTGATGGCCTTATTGACGAGAGCCTGGAAGGTGGTGCACTAGTGTAGACGAAGATCTCGACGAAGCTCGGCATTTAGTCCCTTGCGGAACCTAGCCTTCTTCTTGGCATCGGTCCAGACTTCCTCTGGAGCATAGCGAGCAAGGTTTCCAAACTCGCGGTTGTATGCATCCACTGACAATCTACCCTGGGTGAAGGCGCAGAATTCCTCTCTCTTGCGGTCCATCAGCCCTTCCGGGATGTGATGGAGACGAAATGCGATGCTAAACTCTGCCCAGGTTGGCGCAGGTCCTTGGGGACGCATAGCTTCATAGATTTCCCACCACAGGTTGCAGGTCCCTCCAGAAAGTATGTCGCAAAGGTCACCTTATTGGCCTCTGAAACCTTTGCAGCTCGGATCTTACGTGACATGCTAGTCAGCCAATCAACCGCATCGAGGGGGTCGATCGAATGATGGTACTTAGGCGGACACAGCTTGATAAAGTCACCAAGTGACGCTCCATCATGGTGATCATTGCGGGGAGCACGAGCTGTGTTTTGCTCAATTCTTTCCAACAGCCTATTGGTCTCGCTCTTATTCCTTTCAGCTTCTAGCATCACTTCTGCCAGGGATGGTGCATGTGGTAGCTCCTCTTGCCTTGGTTGGCTACTCTCGCCCTGCTCAGGAGCAGGCACGGGGTTGTTCCTAGTTGCCACCATTCTGGGGAAAACAATCCACAGCTTAGAGATAGAGAACAACAACTCTAAGACATGAGTTAAGGAATGCACTAATCAACATGGCATGTAGGATAACACCAATCAACATGGTAAAACAACTACCAAATGAACATTAGGTTTCATACACACCATGACTTAGTTTAGTACAAACCCAAGATGGAAACAACTACGGAGAGATGACACAACTCATCAGAGGCATTACAAGCTTCCTATACATTATCTATCTACACCTCCGGAACTCAACTCTCGACCTTAGTCATATCCCACAAGACACGCAGGACTGTGGCGATACGACTACTACCATACTAGGACTAACATCCACGCACTCAAACATCACCGTAGAATGCCTCGTACAGGTTACCCCCGTGACCTGGGAGCTGAACCTGAGGATCTGGAAACACTCTAGCCTGGGATCCCTGGAAACCATAGGGACATGGGTGTAGCCTTGGTCCCCTTGTCGACGGCAATAGCGGTCCTCGAAGAGGGGTGATGACTCCAACATCAGGCCAGTTTACATGTGCTGGCAAATGAGTCCGCGATGGAGTCAGCATCTCCATATCTCCATAACCTGTCTGCACGACAGGTGCCAACTGCGTCAAGGTTGTCCAAAGACGAGCACGGGTAGCATAGAGCTCCATGCGAAGGGCACGTGCATCACGATCCCTGTTCTCCAACATCTGAGCGGTCACCTGTAGTCTAGGGTTTTCATGAGAATGATCAGAGTAGGATGCACTGAGATATCCATCCTCTCCTCCCATGGAAGCAGGAACATAGCAGAACTCCGTGTTCTGAAGCAGACCATGGTGAAACCTCATAATAGTCAGCATAGTGTAAGCGGCTTCCTGAACTGCCATATCTATGGTAACTCCCAATCCATGAGTCCAGTGAAGCGGCTCTGCAGGTCCAGGATAGGAAGGATATATACTAACGGTACACAGATACTGACTCTGGTTGAAATCTCGATACTGCTCCTCCACTATGTACTCTGGGTACCAACGATATCCAGCCTCCATCATAACTCTAACCAACATGCCCGTGTGACCCAGCACATCGATGCACCTGGTCAGACGGACCACCTGACGGAAAGGACGAGAGGGCATCTGAAATAGAGAATGATGCAAAGACATTAGATCCTAGCAGAAATTGGACAGCATAACGGCTGTAATTGCTCAAGAAATTTTTTGAGACAATTGAAAAGAGATTGGAAAGGCACAACCACTTAACTATCTAGACTCAAATCTCTTCTCCATCTGTTTGTCACATCAACAACACTAGAGTAACTGCACTTACTCACAAGCAAGCTAGCTATTGGTCCATGGCTAGTAACTCGTCATCCTAAGCAATAGATGAGGATCCTAGTTCCTATCCCCGTAGATAAGATGAGAATGACCCAGCTTAGAATAACTCGGGAAGAGGAGTAAAAAGAGCCTTACGTTCCCTTTCACAAT
Source organism: Hordeum marinum (assembly GCA_022496015.1). Taxonomy (NCBI): domain Eukaryota; kingdom Viridiplantae; phylum Streptophyta; class Magnoliopsida; order Poales; family Poaceae; genus Hordeum; species Hordeum marinum. The sequence continues at coordinate 187,102,356 of CM039677.1, read as the reverse complement.
CAATTCCCCTACTTATCTATAGTGTTTCTAGACACAACTTTGATCGGTTTGGCTTGGTAGTCCTACAGTCAGTCAGGCTCTGATACCAACGCTGTCGGGACTCCGATCCTAAGTCATATGATTCCATATAGTAACAAGCCACATCACTTTGCAGCCTCACGCATGGTACTTCACGGCTGCCACCTTACCTTGGCCGGGACCGTTTGCATCTTTTGGCTCACGTATGTGAACATGTCGCTGGCAATCACACAACAAAGAACCCCGGCCGACATGACTAGTCATAGAACCCAAGTGGCACATCCGTACGGAAACAGGCATACATAACCCAGCAATGCAGGTGTCGGTCTCAAGCGTGTGTAGACGAGTCATAGAAAGTTACAAGGACTCCATTATGCCGCGAGACATGAATGTCATCACTGCACGTAGACGAGTCGTAACAGGCTATAGGGACTCCATTACACTGCGAGACATTTCCCCGAAGGGACAGACACATTAGAAAAGAAGGATACATGCCAGTCAATCAATGTGTCCGGAGCAGTAGCAAGCTACCATGGCTCGGTGGAAGCACAAAGAGGCAGTTTCCCGTAAAGAGTACTACTAAAGGCACAAGACTAGGTGTCGGATCCCATACATACCGTTGCACGTCACACGTACGCACGACATGCCCAATATGCATAGATACAACCATGGCATCACAACATAACCATATAATAACATGACTTTTATTTAAGAGGCTCAGACGAGCCTTGCATAATATGTTCATACAGACAGGGGTCACATGACCCAGCACTCAAGTCATACAAACATAGTCATACAAGCCAGCGGAAACTTAAGCTGTCTGAGTACAGACGGCAAAATATAAAGAGGCACATGGCCTGACTATCTACAGCGCACCACACGGACAAGATCGTAGTTGGGACACCAGCTATTCGGCATCGTCAACGTCTAGATAGAACCCACCTGATGGGTCCTGGTTTTCCTCTGCAACATTATTTAAGCAAGGATGAGTACAATCGTACTCAGCAAGTTTTTAAAACAGACCTAGTCTATTTATGCTCATGTATCAACAAAGGGGTGGTGGAGTTTATGCAGAAAGCCAGCTTTGACTCATGGCTAACCTACACTACTCAGTTTTAAACTCTTTGATACAATTTTATTTATCGCACACGAGTCCACTAACTCCATCACAATACACCACCATGGACTCACCTTACCCTTCCGGAAGAGTGCCATCCACGCTACTCACACTTGTCTTGAGATTTTTAGAAGTATCCATTTGATTATCTATGAACAGCATAAGTTCTCCAAGTAGTCCATATCCAAGGACGCGGCTATTCAAATAGTTTCATAACCCTGCAGGGGTGTACTTCTTCACACACGCTCTCGCCACTTATCGTCGTGTGCTTATAAAACCATGCACCTCGGCAACCTTCAAGCAGACGCCCAGCGAGGGAGTCGGCCACGACCGTCAATCACATAAGACCTCTAGTCCAGGCTACCGCCTATTTGAGACTGAACCCGCACGGAAGTCCGGCCGAAGTTTCCGCTACGGTCCCAAACGATCTGCGCAGGGTTCCCAAGCCCACCATTCGGGTGACCCTTGGTACACCGTGCCACTGCCTACCGCGTCGTAACCCACCCCGAGGGTCAGCGCTACACACGGCCTCCAGCATGCTATAAACACCAGAAACTACTTGCAATACCTGGACCAAGGACTAAGAGACTGATAAGTCGAGAGGGTCAGTTAAGTATCCCAACGTGTGGTAGTATCTAGTCTTGGATCACAAACACGGAACCCAGTTCCTAAGAACGGTCCCAATGAGACAACCCACTATGTACTCCTACATAGCCTCTCATCGCTACCTTTACCAAATCATATTCATTATAAGCTCATCACATCGGACAACACTGTTTTACTCAGTTCATCACCCAGATGAATCCGACTTGACACAACTCTAAGCATAGCAAGCATAGCAGGCAAAGTAAGCTAAGCACATCATGGCACAAGCATCTACCAGGTATGCTAGGTTGCAAGGTTTAGCTATTTACTGTGACAAGATCAGGTCATGCATCAGAATAGGATCGTCTACGTGTATAACTGACATGTGATCGTTTGTCCTAATGCAATAAATGAGAGCAGGAGCGAGAGAGTGGGATGTTATCGGAATGATCAATGAGGTTGCTTGCCTTGCTGGGTTGCGGAAGAGTTCTCTCCTTCGTCAGGGTACGGAGTGGTATCCTCCGGGTTAGGGCCTACCGCAACGCAGATAAAAGCATTCAATACAAGCAGATGCAACAATATGATGCATGATCATGGCATAGTAGTATGCATGGATGAGCTAATGTAACTAGTGATCATGTCAATTTGAAATGCATTTGAATATAGGTTCAAAGTTGTTCTCATTTCAAATTCTATATATTGACCTAATGCTAAAATGTCCATGTTCACCTATTTAGGTTGCTCTATCATGCATGAGAGTAGCACCACTGGATTCATTGGATTTTTCTGATAAATTTTCATATATAAATTATTTTCATCTGACTTACAGATTAATTCATATGATTTTTCAAAGTTTTAAATAATTTCTGGAATTATTTTTAAATAGGAAAATGACTTATTGCATCAGCATGATGTCATGATGACATCAGCTGGTCAGCTGACTCGGCCCAGAGTCAAACCTGACATGTGGGGTCCACATGTCAGTGTCTGGTTAATTTAATTAACTGATTAAAACTAATCCCGTTTTAATTAAGTAACTGGGCCCACCTGTCAGTGACTAGTTAACTTAATTAATTGGAATAATTAACTTAACTTAATCTGGGATTAATCAGAGGCTGGCCCCACCTGTCATTGACCCACAGGGTCAAGCCAGGGCCCACCTAGGGTCAAACTCGCCAGAGTTGGCCGGCGGTTCGACGCCGGTGACCATCAGGGACGGCGGAGTCCGTCGAGTTTCTCCTATAGGGGGTTATTTGGCACGCTGAGACCACCGGAGTGCAGCCCGTGCACGACCGCATCCAACCGAGGCCACTGGAGGTCGCGGGGTCGCCGGAGCTCGCCGGAAACGAGCTCGTGGCGGCGGACGGAGCTCGGGCTCAGACCAGAACGCGATACAGGGCATGGGACGACCCGACGATGGGTTCTACGAGCTCCTGGGAACTCCAGGAGTTCATTCATGCACACGCGCGTGAGCTTAGAGGACTGCACGCACGACGACGACCGACCACGACGGCGAGGAGGATTCGGGTTCGACGGCTAGGCTAGCTACGGCGCGAGGAAGAGAGGGGAAACACAGGGGGAGGGAAGAGGAGCTCACTGCGGATCCAGGGAGCTGGTCAGCGGCCTCGGGGACGCAGCGACGGCGACGAATCGACGTCCGACGACGGCAGCTTCGGCAGGGGATCGGGAGCGAGAGAGATAGAGGAGAAGGGAAGGGATGAATGACCTGGGGGAGGAGGCGCTCGCAACTTCCAGACGCAAGGGAGGCAGGGAGGCAGCCTGCTCGATGGCAAGCAGGAGGTGAAGGCCGGCGACGGCTCGGTCGCCACCTCGACGCCTACTCGCGCGAGGTGGAAGATCACCCTTCCACCCCTGTGGGTTGGGCTGGGCCTTCCACTCGACCAGGTAAGCCTCTCCCTTTTATTTTTATTTTCTGTTTTCTGTTTTCTAACATTTGTTTGATTTTCTTTGCAGGTCCAAATACCCCTTCAATAATTCTAAAACTTTTTATAACTTCAAGTTTGAATATTTCAAACTTGTATCAAAAGTTTCAGATTATTTTGAAAGCAGTGATAATGATAATGTTTTTATTTGTCATTTTCAGAGACTAAATTCAATAATTTAAAATATTTCAAATGTTCAAATAATGGAAATGGTCCCTAGTATATCCATGCCTTTAATTATCAGACATAGGGAACATTTTTTATGGGCATTTTGGATTTGTTGAAATTTCATTTGTTTGGAATTCCTTTAATTCATAAAATGCTTAGGGTTTCTTTCTTTCTCCCCATTTCATATTGATCCAATGATGATGATGATGATGCAAACACAATGCTAGCCTAGATACTTGCTAGGGTTGTGACACAGCCGGGGTGAGTTCGTAGGCGGAGGCGTGTTCCCGCTGAGCGGCCTCCATGCGGCATCGCATGGCCACGAGGGCGCTGGCGTCCTCAGACCGGAGGCGGCGATGTTAGGGTTTGCCGTTGGAGCAATTGGGGTGCTCACACCCCAAAGGGCCACGCCGAGCGGATCGGAGGTGCCGACGCGGGCCGCGGCGGCGTCGGCATCGGTCGCACACGACCGGAGGAGGTGGAGGAGATGATGGTCATCACTCCCACGCGGACGTGGGAGCTGCCAGACTGGGTCGCAGCGAGTGTGCACACACCCGTGGGCGGATCGACGTAGTCGAGCACCTGGCTAGGGTACTCGTCAGCGACCAGCGCTTCTGCAAGGCTTAGCCTGCCGAACCACTCGGTGGCCGTGTCGATGTCGAGCGTGAGGTCGACGACGCTGCCTGTAGGGCCTGTCGGAGCAAGACCCACGAGCCCACTGTTTCGCCTAGATGTGCGGCGATGACGGGGAATCGCGAGGGGTCCCGCCCGGAGCATGAATCCGTCCGGCGCCACATACGGCCCCACGGTGGGTGCCGACTGTCGTCGTTTTCTCACGACAGATGCCATGGGTAGGCTTATCAAAGGTTGTTGGGGCCGGAGGACACCGACGAGCTCCAGGTGAGGGATTAGGCACAAGCAGTGGTGACACACGATGTACCCAGGTTCAGGGCCCTCCGTGGGAGGTAACACCCCTAGTCCTGCTTGGTCTAGTTTATGGATAGGTATGTTTACAAGGTTGCTCCTAGAGCTCTTGTCTAGAGGAGGAAGAGGGAGCAGCCGTCTCGCCTTCCTCCACTACAAAGGTGGATATGTGGGAAGGGTCCCGTAGGTGTGTGTGCGTGAGATTGCTCGTCCCCCTTGCATGGGGGGCTCAGGGGGGTTTATAGGCCAACCCCCGGCTTACAATATTCCTGGGGTACAAAATGGGGGGACCCGGCTGGCAGCCTCTCCGACTGGCCAGAGGGCCCCGCCTCGCGAGCCATCTCATCGCTCGTAGGTTCCTCCGGTTGTGCGGTCCCATCGCCCGCTGGGGCCCGCTAACCGGCTCCGTGATTGGCCCTCACCCACCTGCTACGACACAGGTTGCCCGGGCGGCGGCGTCTTGCGCCAACCGGCCGAAGTCTCCGGTACAGCCGGCTGCACTGTAGCCACGCCAGAGCAGGTAATCGAGTGGGAGGGGGCATGTCGGCACTGTTTCCCCCGCCCGGCCGCGGCCGGCCAAGGTCAGCGGTACGACCAGCTGAACTGTAGCCACACGCGCCCGTGCGTCAGCGACCACTATGGCTACATTGGCGTCCGTCATGGGGGTCCCAACGTGTCGTCGTACCTGCGTGCAGAGGGATGGGACAGGATCTTGTCCGCCCAAGGGTCAACGGAGGGGGCGGCTCGAAGGCAGCCGGTCGTGGCCAGTCGGTCGGTCGGGGGCTGAGCCAGCTCTTTGACTAGCTGGCCTCGATCCAGCCAGCAATGCACCTGCCAGCTGCGCACCAGCCGGCTGTAAGCAGCCGGCCACATACTTTTTCTTGAAACGGGGAGAGAACTCCATTGCTTTGGCCTACCCAGGGTAATAACCCGTCATAGGTGGTTGCTGGTTCGGAACCAGCTAGAGTCTAAATGAGTGAAGGATCCGACCGAACTTGTCGAACTGAAATATTCGACTGAACTCATTTGCGTACATGACCCAACAGAAGCGGAAGTGTATTGTCCCGACATGAAGATAAACAACTGAGTGCAAAGGTACACTTGGTGGCGTGGCCTCCGAGTGAACGTCATTTGTGACTTACTTGACACTCAGTAATGCAGAAATAACTATTTAATTAAATGTGGTGTGTGAAGAACTTAGTTGTCTGACGGCGCACAAACGCCCGAGTGGTGAAGACGCGCCTCACTAAGCGGCGATGCACGGAGTGGTTGAGGGATGAAGGAGCATGTAGCGGACGAGTGGCAACGCGCGGGGCGGTTGGTTGATGAAGAAGCATCGAGTGGCGACCCGTGTGGCGTCCAAGTGATGAAGGTGTGTCCCACCGAGACGAGCGAGTCGGACAGGTGATGAAGGTTTGCCTTACGGAGCAGCGACGCGCGAAGCGGCCAAGTGATGAAGGTGTGTCTCACCGAGTGGCGATGAGCGGGGCGGCTAGGTGATGAAGGTGTGCCTTACGGAGCAGTGACGCGCAAGGCGGCCAGTTGATGAAGAAGCGTTGAGTGGTGATGCGCATGGCGTCCAAGTGATGAAGGTGTTTCTCACTGAGTTGCGATGAGTGCGGCGCCTAGGTGATGAAGGTGTGCCTTACGGAGCGGTGACGTGCAGAGTGGACGAGTGATGAAGGTGTGTCTCACCGAGTGGTGACGCACGGGGCGGCCGAGTGATGAGGGTGTGTCTCACTAAGTGGCGATGATGCCCAGAGGGATCAGGTGATGAAGACGAGTCTCACCGAGTGGCGACGCGTTGGGCGGCCAGGTGATGAAGATGTGCATCACGAAGTTGTGATGATGCACGGAGCGACCAAGTGATGAAGACGAGTCTCACCAAGTGGCGACGTGTGGGGCGTCCGGGTGATTAAGATGTGCATCACAGAGCGGTGACGCGCAGAGCGGCCGAGTGATGAAGGTGTGTCTCACCAAGTGGCGATGACGCGCGGAGCGGCCAGGTGATGAAGGTGTGTCTCATAGAGTGGCGACGCACAGGCGGCCGGGTGATGAAGATGTGCATCACAGAGCGGCAACACGCGAAACGGCCGAGTGATGAAGGTGTGTCTCAGAGAGTGGCGGCGCGCGGAGCGGCCGAGTGGCAATGCGCGGGGTGGCCAAGTGATGAAGACGAGTCTCACCGAGTGGCGACTTGCGAGGCAGCTGGGTGATGAAGATGTTGGGGAACATTGCATGGGAAACAAAAAATTTCCTACGCACATGCAAGATCTATCCATGGTGATGAGCATCTACGAGAGGGAGAGTGGACCTACATACCCTTGTAGATCTCTAAGCAGGAAGCGTTAAGAAACACGGTTGATGTAGTCGAACATCTTCGCGATCCAAATTGTCGAGCATCCCGCGATCTCGTGACAATCCGTCCCGTGATCCAATCACGATCCGTCCCACGAACTCATCACAATCCGTCCCGTGATCTCATCACGATCCGTCTCGCGATCTTGATCACGATCCTTCCGATCTAGCGCCGAACGGACGACACCTCCGTGTTCAGCACACGTATAGCTCGATGACGATCTCCGCCTTCTTGATCCAGCAAGAGGGAGCGGAGAGGTAGATGAGTTCTCCGGCAACGCGATGGCGTTGCGGCGATGGTGGTGGAGCTATTCCAGCAGGGCTTCGCCTAAGCACCGCTGAAAACCGGTCTAGAGGAGAAACTGCGATCTAGAGGAGAGGTAGCACGTGGCTATTAGGGTTCACTTTTTCCTCTAAATCCTCTAGTATATATAGGAGGGAGGGAGGGAAGGAGGCAGCCTCACACCCTCAAGGTTTGGTCGAAATTGGAGGTGGGGGAGTCCTACTCCAATCCTATTAGGAGTAGGATTCCTCCTTTCCACTTGGAAACTCTTTCCACCTCTCCACCTTTGGATTTTTTTTCCTTCTCAAACCACTCCAGCCGCATGGGCCCTTAGAGGAGGCCTCGGCCAGCCCACCAGGGGCTGGTTTACCTCCTCCCATAGCCCATGTAGCCTCTTGGGTCGAAATACCTCTCCCGGTGGTCCCCCGGTACACTACCGGCACTCCCGATACACTACCGATGAGCCCGAAACTTTTCCGGCGACCAAAATAGGACTTCCTATATATATCAATCTTCACCTCCGAACCATTCCGAAGCTCCTCGTGACGTCCAGGATCTAAACCAGGACTCCGAACAACCTTCGGTCACCACCATACATAACTCTATACTACCGAAACATCACCGAACCTTAAGTGTGCAGACCCTACGGGTTCGAAAACTATGTAGACATGACCGAGACACCTCTATGGTAAATAACCAATAGCAGGACCTGGATTCCCATATTGGTTCCTACATATTCTACGAAGATCTTTATCGGCCGAACCTCTATGTCAAGGATTCAGTTAATCCCATATGATGTTCCCTTTGTTCTTCGGTATGTTACTTGCCCGAGATTCGATCGTCGGTATCTCCATACCTAGTTCAACCTCGTTACCAGCAAGTCTCTTTACCTATTCTGTAATACAATATCCCGTGAACACTTAGTCACATTGCTTGCAAGGCTTATTGTGATGTTGTATTACCGAGTGGGCCCTAAGATACCTCTCCGTCACATGGAGTAACAAATCCCAGTCTTGATCCATGCCAACCCAACAGACACCCTCGGAGATACCTGTAGAGCACCTTTATAGTCACCCAATTACGTTGCGACGTTTGAGACACACAAGGTACTCCTCTGGTGTCAGTGAGTTGCATGATCTCATGGTCATAGGAACAAATACTTGACATGCAGAAAACAGTAGCAATAAACTGACACGATCATATGCTACGTTTGTAGTTTGGGTCTTGTCCATCACATCATTCTCCTAATGACGTGATCCTGTTATCAAATGACATCTCATGTCCATGACTAGGAAACCATAGCCATCTTTGATCAACGAGCTAGTCTATTAGAGGCATATTAGGGACATGGTGTTGTCTATGTATCCACACATGTATCTGAGTTTCCGATCAACACAATTATAGTATGGATAATAAACGATTATCATGAACAAGGAAATATGATAATAACCAATTTATTATTGCCTCTAGGGAATATTTCCAATAGAAGATGTGTGCATCATGGAGCGGTGACGCGCGGAGCAACTGACTGATGAAGGTGTGTCTCACCGAGTGGAGATCGAGGGAGTCCTGGATTAGGGGGATCCTCGGATAGCCGACCAATTGTTCATGGGCTGGACTATATGGGCTACTTACCGAACACTGGAAGATTTGAAGGCCCAGTCTCCAAGATGGAAGCTTCGGGAAGCACGGCTAGCGCTCCACGTTTGATGTAGTAAATAGGATTGTTTATCTCTTCGGCATGTAACCGACCATATGTAAACCCTAGGCATCCTCGGCATCTATATAAGCCAGAGTGTTTTAGGGTATAGGGACAGAACAATTCATCTAGGGTTAGCTATTCGATCTTGAGGTAGATCAACTTTGTAACCCCTCATCATAAATACAACAAAGTAGGACGTAGGGCATTACCTGCATAGGAGGGCCCGAACCTAGGTAAATTTGTGTCCCCTTTGTCTCTTGTTACCATCAATTCTAGTCTCACAGTTCGGGACCCCCTACCCAAGATCTGCCGGTTTTGACACCGACATTGGTTCTTTCATTGAGAGTTCCTCTGTGACCAAGATGAAATTGACGCCTCCACTTGTCATCAATGAAGAGGTCTGCAACACGGACGCTTTTGTCCTCGGACAGATCTTTGCCTTCGGCAGCGTTGTGTTGCACGCTGATTTCGATGGCCATCTAGGCCGCGTTGAGAGCTTCACCCCTGATCGAGAGGTCAGATATGGAAACTTAGAGTTCTCCGCCTGTAGCCTCCGAGGACTTCGAGGCTTTAACCTCGAGCCCCTTCTTCGGACATGTCGACGGGGTCACCCATGGCGATGAGCCGATCTCTTATCCCGATCCGGCCATTAAGCCAGATGACCGCACATGTGTTCTTGCCGAACACTTCCCATGTCTGGACGTCTTGAAGGTTAACTCCACAAGTCCCGAACAGCTGGATCCGATCGGGCCCTCAGCAGCCAACGAGGCCCTGGATCAAATCTCGTCGATGAAGATCACTGACGATCCAGGCCTGATCTACGCTTGGTTCGGTTATTGTGCGGGCCAGGACAAATTTTTCGACCCACCCACCACCCACTTGATAGCCACTGTCGAGGACTTAACTGACATGCTGGACTATGCCTCCGAGGAGGCAAAATACATGGATGAAGAGGACCGTGATCCTACCCCGATAACATCAGGAGTTGGGCCGCCACTTCCACATAAGACGTCTACATGGTAGATACTCCTGCCACCAATGGCGACAACACGCCTCACAATGACAGCGACAAATCGGGTGATGCGCCATGAAGGCGCCGGAAATCGCATAAGCGGTCCAAATAAAAAAGGGAAGACAAGCTATTATCATCGATGGGTACGGTAATACCCCCGCTAATCATGGCAATCCCGATATCCCCGAGCACCCGTCAGAGGGTCCAGAAGGGCCTGAGGACCAAAACAACCCCGATAACGTCAACGACTCCGAAGGAGATAATTACGTCCCCCCCCCCCTCGCTCCCGTTGAGGAGGAAGATATACCGGAAGCCGATGACTTGTACATCCCTGATAACCTCAAAGATCAGGAGGAAATCAGGCAATAGCTCGCAGCCTAAAGGCTAAAGAACGACAACTCAAAGCCGAATAGGACGACCTCAATGAGCAATGGACGAAAGTCCTCTCAACCAAGGAAGTATATGGTGTCGGTCTATCAAACCAGCCCAAGAGCTACCCTCGGAGAAGGCTGCTGCCACAATTCGATGATGAACTCACTAATAATCCGGGTCCAAACCATACTCCATACGACAAGCCAGACCGCCCCCTCATGGTCGGGACAGGACGGCTGACAACACCGGTTATATACCGGCAGTGCCTCGAAGACGGGGTAAGGATCAATTAGAGCCCAATGATAGGTTCGACCTACGAGATGACCTGGATCACAGAGTAGGCCATACAAGATCCATCTATGGATCCAGAGAGTACTCGCCCGATAGACGGCACGGATACAGACCATGGTTCGACCAAAGCAACAGAGCCCGGGAACGCAACCGGCCCCATACAGACGCCGAGTACAGGTGCAACATAGCACGGGTCAGAGGCGCCACTCACCCACTGTGTTTCACAGATGAGGTAATGCGGCATCAGTTCCCCGAGGGGTTTAAACCCGTGAATATAGAACAGTATGATGGGACCACTGACCCAACCATATGGATTGAGGACTTCCTCCTCCATATCCACCTAGCGCGAGGAGACGATCTCCATGCCATTAAATATCTCCCTCTTAAGCTTAAGGGGGCAGCTCGGCACTGGTTAAACAGCCTCCCCAAAAACTCCATTGGATGTTGGAAAGACCTGGAAGATGCGTTCCTCTCTAACTTCCAGGGAACCTATGTCTGCCCGCCGGACTCTTCCGATCTCAGCAACCTCGTCCAAAAGCCTAGCAAGTCTTCTCGGCAATTCCGGAATCGGTTCTTGAATAAGAAGAACCAAATCGTCGATTGTCCGGATGCTGAGGCCATAGCCTCCTTCCGACACAATATTCGGGATGAATGGCTAGCCCGCCAACTGGGCCAGGACAAACCTCGGACCATGTCCGCCTTACCTCCCTCATGACCCGCTTTTGCGTGGGCGAAGACAATTGGCTGGCAAGACGCAGCCACAATTCGGAAGATCCCATAGCACCTGAAGCCTAGGATGGCAACTTAAAACCAAAGCATAATAAGAATAAGCGTCGGGACAATAATAGCGATGTCGATGATACGGCTGTAAACGCCGGATTCCGCAACTCCCGACCTGGGCAGTGGAAGAAGCCTCCTAAAGGCAATCGTGACGGACCCACTCAGCTGGAGAAGATCATGGAAAGGCCTTGCCAAATCCATGGGACTTCGGTAAATCCCGCCAACCACACATACCACAACTGCTGGGTGTTTAAACAGGCCGACAAGATATCACCCGAGGACCAAGGCAAAAGCTCTCGTAGCGAGGATGAGGATGAGCCTCGGGGTCCAATTGGTGGCGGATAGAAGAAATTCCCTCCCGAAGTCAAAACAGTGAACATGATATACGCCACCCGTATACCCAAGAAGGAGAGGAAGCGCGTCCTTCGGGAGGTCTACGTCGTGGAACCCGTCGCCCCGAAGTACAACCCATGGTCGGCATACCCGATCACCTTTGATCGGCATGATCATCCGACTAGTATCCACCATGGGGGTTCGGCAGCCCTCATCCTAGACCCCATTATAGATAGGTATCACCTCACAAAAGTCCTAATGGATGGAGGAAGTAGCCTCAACCTGATTTACTCAGATACGGTGAAAAAGATGGGCATAGATCCATCAAGGATCAAACCCAGCAGCACTACCTTCAAAGGAGTGATCCCGGGCATTGAGGCCCGATGTACGGGTTCCGTAACTCTAGAAGTTGTGTTCGGCTCTTCCGATAACTTTCGCAGCAAAGACCTGATCTTCGACATTGTGTCCTTCCACAGCAGCTATCACGCGCTACTTGGTCGGACGGCCTTCGCTCATTTCAACGTAGTCCCACACTACGCATACCTCAAGCTCAAGATGTCGGGGCCCAAGGGGGTCATTGCTGTCAACGGCAATACAGAGCGCTCCCTTAGAACTGGGGAACATGCATTGGCTCTAGCGGCCGAATTTAGCTACAAAGAAGATCGGCAAGTTCCGACATCCGCCATAATGGCACACAAGGCTGGGAAGCGAGTTCGGCTTCAGATCGAAAACTCGGATCCTTCCTCCTCCCCTCTATAGGGACTTGCCCCCCACCGCACAACCTCAAGAGCAGCAAAGTATGTGCCGAGGAGGCACAACTTCGCACTTAAGGTTCCATGGGTAGCGGTGGGGAAATAAAGATAGGTTTTCGGCTGGCCCAAACTTCTACCATCAACACGTCTTCGGACAAAATGCAGGCACTCCAAAAAGAGCCTGCCTACAGCGTAAAGCTCACCTACAATTTGGCAGCCTCTCAAGACTTTGTTTGCAAAATCCGCCCGCTGAACACTAACACCCATCAAGGTGCATCTAAGAGCAGGAGTCAACTAGCAAGGGGGCATATCGAGGACATCAGGTTACCAATCGAAGACCCCTAGTACAACAACTCTTGTATATTTTTTATTTCCTTCACATACCTGTAAACAGTTGCTTCGGCAATCCGAGCTATAAGAGTTGTTGAGAAAATTCAAAATTGTGTGGTGCAAGTTCGCCTCATCTATCCTTTTTTGGGCGCATATTTTTCCTCCTCTCTCCCTCTTCTCATGAACCTGTTTGGTATGACGCGAGGTAACCGGCTAATAGACCGGGGGTTTCTAGTTCAAACATAGAACGCCTTATCTATCATGTGTTCGGCATCTTGGCGTTTGCTTTATATGCATCGGTTCCGAACTATGTCTTTGGTCAATAAGTTGTGTTGCCCGGCTCCTGTGCTTGCCACTTTACATTCCGCTCGTTCAGCTAAAAGGACAAAGGGAGCACCCCTGTGATTGTGCTTCTGGATAGTCTGGTCAAGCACCTCAGGGGAGAAAGCCGAAAATGGACTATCGTGTTATGCGTGATCCGGTCTGTGAACCCCAAGCTGGAAGTATTATACTTCAATCCTCGTAAACGGTTATTCCGTGTTCTACGAGGAACTTGCCCTTTGTGCAGACATTGTGATACCGGCTTCGGCCACAGTTCGTCCGAACATCACAACACTTTGGTGACTAATGTACGCTTCCTCTAGTCCTTTTCGTGCCCCAACGGCTAAGTGAAAGAAATAAAGCACTATAGTTTGATTGCCTAGTCTGCCGTATTGTATGGCCTTCGGGTTCCGATAATACGGCTAAGGGACATAGTGCATTCGCATAGACACCCCATGTAGTATCTACATGAGGGATGAAGCCGACGACTCGCATCTTTCGGTATTAAACAGACACATAGAAGTTATAAAGGAATTCAAAACCATATAAGAAAAAATACTTATATCATTAAAAGTTTGGGCAAGTCTTCGGACGTGTTACAGCTCATTCAAACATTTTACCACCCGAACACTGTGATGCTATGACCCGAGCACTCTATATCACTCCATCAAAGTATAGCTCGGGGCCTCGATGCTCCTTCCTGGGTGGCGGCGGGTCGATGGCTACCTTCATCAGATTTAGCCTCGGCCAGTGCACTTTGGCCTTGGCAAGGGCCATCCGGACTCCTTCGATGTAGGAGGAGTGCTTGACGGTGTCGAGGCGGGGTGAAGCAGCCATCAACCTCTACAGCAGGCCAAAGTAGCTGCCTGGCAATGGCTCGCCAGGCCATAAGTGGATGCAAAGGTCCTTCATGGCCAGCTCTGCCATCTGGTGCAGCTCCATCAGCTGTTTCAGCTGCTCCACCAGAAGAGGAGGATGCTCGGGGGCTCCGAACTATGCCTAGAATAGCCGAGCTTCATCTCCTTCTCCCCGCAAGGCGAACAACTAATTGGTGTACGCCACGCTCTTCTGGAGATCGGAGGATGTGCCTGAGGATTGCCACACCCGGGTAAGCAATGCGAATTTGCTATCCCCGAATACGCACATTAGTGAGTACGGCTTACCATCTGCTATGTCCTTGGTCTGGTACAGTTGCTCCTCATAGAACCGTTTGTCCATCCGATCTTTCTGGAGTTCGGTTTTCAAAGTGGACATTACGGCCGAGCTCGCCTTATTCTTCTGCTCCAAGGCCTCGCATCTTTTGCTGGCATCCTTGAGCTCCTATTGGACCTCTACCACGCGAGCTCCATGCTTGCCACTAGTGGCCCGCATGGCGGAAAGGGCAACAGCCATTTCCTTAGTAGCCTCCCTCTCGGTGGCCATTTTGTCCTTCACGCGCCAGAGCTCGAACTTGAGCGTCTCCATCTCCTTCACCGAGGCTGCACGTGCATTATACAATGTGAAAAAGCTGCACTGACAGTATTCGGACGATGGAGCTCAGACAAAGGCATTCGGATTCTGTTTTGACATACCTAGAGCCTCGTCGAACCTTCGGTTAAGGGCCTCAATTTCTTCTTTGGAGCACTTCAACTTCCGATTTAGGTCTTCCAGCTCGGCGCCATTTCTGGCCGCCACTGATGATGAAGCCAGCATTACACGCACGGTTAACACATTACATGGGCTCTCAATTCCCAAATTATAGACAATTCGATCATATGTCGAGTTATTCTAACATGTCGGACACTCAAAGTGCATCTAGTTCGATATCGGATTCATGCGTGACCCCTAGGTGAGCTTTTTCACCCCACCTAGGGCTCAGGGGCTTCCATTTATATAATGCGAATAAATAAAATCTTTGCAAAATAAACACATCGGGTGACTTACTTGAAAACCCATAAGGAGACCTTTGAAGGCCTCCTTCAGTCCATTGTCAACGGACTGGATGCTCTGCAATACCACACCCATAAGGGTGCGGTGATCCTCGAGGATGGAGGCGCTCGATAGAGCCTCCTCCATGACCAACCACCTATTGGTCGGTGGTGCCGGTGATGATCGGATTCCCCGATCACCCACTGGGGATTGGACTGGTGCCTCCAGAGGCATAGTTCGCTCCAGAGATGTTCTCGGAGGGGACTAAGAGCTCGCTCGTCCGGCCTCCTCGGTATCCGGGCGGGGTGTTGCCCCCGGTCTTCAGTAGCCTTGGCCATGATACGATCTCCCTCGCCACCGGTGTACGCCTCCATAGGAGTGTGCTGGGATGACACCTCCACGGCATCCCTCGTGGCGCCTGGAGTGGTGGGATGCGAGGCATCCCCGCTCTCCGCCAGTTCGGCGGGTAGGGTCTCCCCGTCCGATATCACCTCAGTGGGGATAACGCGTGGGGGGGCTGCAAGGACAATAACCTACATGTTAGCAATTTATAAATCTATTTATAATGAATAGGAGGGTCTTCGGATCCTAACCTTTTGGGGGGGGAGCTTGACCCGTAGCATCCTTCGTGGAACCTCCTCGAGGTCTTCGGACGCGGTGTCTGAGTCCGAACTATCGTCGGACAGAATCACCCGCGTCCATCGCGCCCTCTTCTGGGCAGGAGAAGGGACCTGCTCCGGAGCGTCCAAAGATGCCGCTCTCTTCCTAGCACGGGGAGAATTGCGTCCCCCCTAGCCCTTGACCTCGGCCTCCTCCGCGTCCTCTACTTCCTCCTCCTCAGCCTCCTCCTGATTCGAGGAGGTGGGGGTATCCTCGGATGCGGCATCAGGCTGGTCCTTGATGCGGATGCCAGCCTGGCCTGGTTTCTTCTTGTTCTCTTTCTACGTGGGAGCCTCATAAGGCTTTACCACGAGCATTTTGGCTAACAGCCCGGTCCTCTCATCTTCGGGCTGAGGCGTCGGGTTGTTAATATTGATGACTTTCTTCAGCCATCTCTGCAAAGACAGATCGGGTAAGGGGTTATGAGAGTCTTCTCATGTAATAAAGTCGACCAAGCTAGGTGTATCGTACCTCAGAATTGGGCTTGGCGGCATGCAGACCCTTACCCTCCTCCTTAGATGGATAGCTCTTTTGTGATTTGAAGATAGCCTTCCACAATTTCTCTCGTGTAGTGCGGAAGAGATTCCGGACTATGGGCTCGGCGTCGAATTCACGAGCCCATAGGGGGGTTTACTGACACTGGCAGTGGAGGATGTGTCTTCAGAGCATCACCTAGACCACATTGGTTAACTTGGTGCCCTCCTCGACCATGGAGTGGATGTGCTTCTACAGGTCGCTCACCTCCTTGCCCGGTCCCCAGACAAGGCCCTTTTTGAGCCATGAAGCCAGTATGGTGGGGGGACCGGATCTGAATGCGGCAGCGGGGTACTGACCCTCTTCTTGTGGTTTGGTGACGTAGAACCACTCCTTCTGCCACCCCTTGATGGTATCGATAAGGGTGCCCGACGGCCACCCGATGTGGGTGAGCTTGTCGATGACAGCCCCGCCGCAATCTGCATGCTTGCCGCCACCGCAATTGGGCTTGATGTTGAACACCTGAAGCCAGAGCCCGAAGTGTGGCTCGATTCGCAGGAAGGCCTCACAAACGAGGATAAACGCCGAGATGTGCATGATGGAGTTCGGCGGGAGGTCGTGGAAGTCGAGGCCGTAGAAGAACATCATCCCCCTGCCAAAGGGGTGGAGAGGAATGCTCAGCCCCCTGATGAAGTGGGGGATAAACACCACCCTTTCGCCTGGCTTGGGGGTGGGGATCACTTGGCCCTCCTCCGCTGCGCGGTGAGGGATGTTGGCGGAGAGGTAGCCGGCCTTCTTGAGGTCGAGAATGTCCTGGTCGGTGATCATGGAAGCTTCCCATTGGCCGTTGGAGCCCGCCATTGATGAGCACGGAGGTCGGGTCGAAGAGACCTAGATCTGTGCATCGGAGGCGCAAAGGAATGGGAGGTGGTGAAGTCGAATGGAGAGCGTGAATAGCCTTTGGGGTTTTCCTCCTCTTTTTATGAGGCCTTTCAATTTGGACTCCACTTGTTGTGTCGTGAATCCCTCCCCTTCCCAAGATGTGCGAGCCGTTGCGCACGCGTGATTAAGTATATCCCGTATAAAACCGGACACGATCAGTATATTGATAGATCGTGATGATTAAAATGGCCTCGAGCCGTGAATAAAGTCTATATAACTGGCCTGGCAGACGTAGTGGGCCGTGACCTTTCATCAGAGAGGTCGTCAGAGGAACATTGTTTACCCCCTGACGTTTGGCCTTCAAGGCCAATCAATTTGCAGTATTCAGACGTGCCACTATGTGGAAAACTACTTATCATCGGAGGCCAAACTATGGTTCGGCAGGAAGGAACTCACCTCGCAAGCCAAAGACTCTATTCGGGAAGCAATTGGAGCTGAAGACCCTTGGCGTTGGAGGCAAGTTCGGGGACTACTGAGGGAGTCCTGGATTAGGGGGTCCTTAGATAGCCAACCTATTGTTTATGGTCCGGACTATATGGGCTACTTACCGAACATTGGAAGATTTGAAGGCCCGGTATCCAAGATGAAGCTTCATGAAGCACGGCTTGTGCTCCACGTTTGATGTACTCAATAGGAATGTTTATCTCTTCAGCATGTAACCGACCATATGTAAACCCTAGGCATCGTCGGCGTCTATATAAGCCGGAGGGTTTTAGGGTATAGGGACAGAACAACTCATCTAGGGTTAGCTATTCAATCTCAAGGTAGATCAACTCGGTAACCCCTCATCATCAATACAACCAAGTAGGACGTAGGGTATTACCTCCATAGGAGGGCCCGAACCTGGGTAAATCCGTGTCTGTCACAGCCCAAGTGTTGCCCCTACCTTATTTGGCATGTAACCCCTATGTATGAACCTTGTGTCATGAGATTTATGTATGTATTACACCTTGTCCCATGTGTTGAATGGCATTCATGCATCATATCATCATGCATCATTCTTTCATCTTGACATGCCACCTTCTTGTGTTTTGATTTGATGTAATGGAGATGAGTGGATTGTTGTGTGGTGTGTGGGATGTTTGTGTGTGTGGTTGGATCCATGTTTGACACCTATTCTCCCCCTCTCTTCCTATTATTTAAGTCCAGATTTTAGTTGTTGTTTTAAATATTTAAAAATGTTCAAGAGGTGTCCCTTGATTTCTAATGAATGATGTGTGTGGTGCTATTTATGTTTGGGGGTGTTGAGTTTTTGTTTACTTTAAAAACAGGAGCTGCATTTTATATATTAAATAGATTACATGCTCTATAAATCAACTCAATTTTTATTTAAATAGGTCTCATTATTTCCTCCACCAAAAGTATTTTTGTTTTCTCCAAAACCTTTATATTGGCTGTGGGGGGTTTATTCTTTTGGTTGGGTTTATTAAAAAGGGAAAAGGCCTTCTATTTTATTCTGTGAGTGAGAGAGAGAGCGCGCGTGTGGGCTTCCGGCCCACGAGGCCCAGCCGCAGCAGTAGAGGCAACCTGCTCCCCCCATTCCTCCTCTGTCAGGTATGCGTGCGAGTGCAGCGTAGAGAGCAGTCGAGCGTCGCCGTCCGTCGCCGTTAGCAGCCCGGACGTCGAGACCGGCCCTATTTAAAGCGCGCTTCCCTAGGTTTTCCGCTTCCCTCCTCCCTGCCGCCGCCGCTCCTCCCCTCTCCTTCCAATTCCCCTGCTTCTCCCTCCTCCCATCAGGTAAGTTCAGAGGAGCCGGTTCAGAGAGAGAGAGTTCGCCGTCGCGTCGTTGCCTCCGGTGGTGCTCATCGCCATCGGGGATGGCGGGAACGTTCCTAGTGCTACTGCTGCTCCATTCCAGATGCTAGGCGGGTCCTAGCTCCTCCGCAGCGCCGCCCCGTCGCGGTCGTTGCCCGCGGCAAAGAAGCTATCGTCGCCGTCTTCTTCCCCTGCTTCCCCTCCGTCATCGCGCACCCCCGAGCTCTTCTTCCCCTCCGTCGAGCTCGTGTCGCCGTCGTCCGCCCCTCGGTGAGCAGCCAGTCCCTGTGCCCCCTCTCCTCGCCGTAGTCGTAGGACGTCGCCGCCGGCTGGGAAAGCTCCGAGCTTGAGCTTGCCTCCGGTCCCCCTCGTCGCGAGATGAGGTGAGGGATGGAGCCCCCGCAGCTTCCTCTTTCGATTCCGCCGCTCCCTGTCGCCGGAGGAGCCCTATCACGGTCGGAATTGCCGCCGCCGTTTCCCTGTCGCCGGTGTCGTTGCGTTTCAGTTTCGTCAGACGTTGTGTGGATGTGTGTGTATCAGTGCAGTTTTCCGCCTCCTCTGATAGCAGCCGGCGCCGTAGCGCAGTGGTAGAGTGTGTGTGGTGAGACCAGGGGGTCTGGGGTTCGAATCCCCTTCTCCCCCCCCCCCAATCCTTTTGTTGTTTTCTTTTTTTCCCTTTCTTTCTCTTTTGATTTCTTTAAATATGCAATCTTCTTGTGGGTGTGTCCTAGTGAGTGTGTGTGTGATGTGGGTGTGTGGTGCACCATGCATGGCACATGTGTGTGTGTGCCCTTGCACACCCATACATGTGTGTGTTCTTGTAGGGGTAGGGTAGTGTGTGTGTATGTGGTGACACATGCACATGCTAGTGTGTGTGGCTTGGTGTAGTGTGTGTGTATCCTATGCAATAGCATACACACACTTGTTTGAGTGCATGTGTGGTGTGTGTGTATATGCCTAGGGCATATGCACATGTGTGGTTTGTGTGTGGGTGTGTATGTGCTTTGCACATACACATATGTTAGTGATGTTTGCATAGGTGTAGGTGGTGTGCCTTTATTTATATATATATATGCACATGTATGTGGATGTGTGTGTGCTTAGAGTAGAGATGCATGTGTAGGTTTCTTTTATGTGAATATGAGCATGTAATTCCTTCTAGGTAGTGTCATCCTTGCATTTTGATGCTATGTCATGTTTCATGTCTCTAAGATGCTATATATCCACTTCCAACATGTGTCTATGGAGCACATATCATTTTGTGGCATTTACATTAAGTTTCACGAGTGACATAAGTCACCCATGGCCTAGGGAGGTCAAATTTCGACCTAGCCTTGCTCCCTTTGGTTCCATGCAAGCATATGCGTATGAGTAATGATTTTGGGGTAGACTCAACCTATGTATGCACCTGTTAAGTCAGATTTGACTTTGGGGCAACTTGTCAAAACTGCATTTTTATGCTGAGATGCCCTTTTGTCTTTTTAATATGAATTAATCTATGCATGCAATTTAGTTCTTGCCAACATGAGTTTGTTAGTTAAAGTTGTTGGGAATGTCCCAGTATTTTTGTTATTTGTGATAAGTCACCAGATAAGTGGGAACCATGCTGTTTGGTAAGCAACTTTATGTTCCTGTTCAGCTTGCTCATAGATGGCTAAGTCTGGAGTCTGTTGTTATTGTTTTGCCATGTAGAGTGGGGTGTAGCTAGTGATGTGTTGTGAATTTGACCATGCTCAGTGTTAGGAATCTGTAGTAGGTATTGCCATCTACCATACTATTAATTTTAATGCCAATAGGAGCTCTCTAGCATATTTAACCAGTGCTGTCAACTTGCTACTTTATTAACCCAGATTCCAGAAAAACTGGAATTTTCACTAAGTCCCTGAAAAACTGATTCATCATGCCAACTTGATTGCTTCTTGCTTATTGATGTGTGCCTCCTTTGCTGGTTGTGTATTTGTATTAATTGATGTGGGTGTTCAGTAGATTCTTTCCATATCTTGTTTGTGGCTGTAGGGATTCTGTAACTCTAGTTGTGAGCTTTTCAAATTGCTATGTTGCGGTTTTGTGTCAGATTGGGTGCTATTTTGTTTTGTGAGTTGTGGGAGCTATACTCCATGGAATTGAGTGATTCTTGAGTCTATTGTGATTGGTTTTTCATCACCTGTCCAGTGGCCACCTTGGAATGCCAAGAATTAACCCAGGTATTTGGTGATCTTGTGTTTTGCCTCCGTACCTTGTCATGAGCGTATCTCGAGAACCGTAGCTCCGTTTCTCGCGATCTTTATATGCATTTCCATAGATTTTGCATGATGCATCCATATTTTCCATGTTCATGCATGTATAAATAAGTTAACATGAGGTTATGTCCAAATTCACTAATAAACAAACTGTGCATGTGAAACTGGACTAGAATTGGATTGCCATGCTTAATTCTTCACTAAATGAATCATGCATCATCTTGGTTGTGCATTGCACCTTGGTTGGTTATTTATTTTCTGTTTCTCTTCGGTAGACGCGAGTGTCGGAACTGAGTTCGAGGACCCTGTGGAGTACCACTACGAGGATCCCGCTACTTGTTTCACTGAAGAACCAACAGGCAAGATGATCGTACCCGGATCCCAATACTATCTTTGCTTGCTAGTTTCTCGTTCTTATCGTTACAATTTGTGCCACCTACCACATGATATCAGCCCCCATGTTTCCATGACAGCCTCTAACCTCCACATCCCAGCAAACCTTTGATTGGCTAAGTTACCGCTACTCATCCCCTCTTATAGCGTTCTTAGTTGCAGGTGCAGGTTGTTCCCTGTGATAACATGGATTGGATATCACAATAATTCTGTTATTTAATTTAATGCACATATATATCTGGTATTGGTGGAAGGCTTGGCCTATTGCTGAGTGTTTTGTTCCGCTGCTACCGCCATTAGTTCCTTGTTACCGGTGTTACGTTTTCCATATTTTGTGCTCCTAACACGCTTGGGGTTGTTATGGGGACCCCCTTGTTTATTCGGTTGAGATTAAAACTTGTCTAGCAAGATCCAACATTGGTACTACATTTGCTAATAACCTAATAAATTACATAGGGTCTTGCAAACCCGTGGATAATTTAATCAACCCCCGGGCCAGTGCTCCTCATGAGTGTTGGTCCAAACTAGAGCACTGTGCGGGGCCAACCCAGGGCAACTTGGGAGATTTCTATCAGGCCTCCGTACGCATAGCTTATCCGTCGTGTCCTGAGACTAAGATACGTGACTCTTATCGGGTTCGTCGACACATCGGGTGGTCTTGCTAGATTTGTTTTACCTTTATCGAGTGTCTTGCGTGTGAACTCTGATTTTTCTTCGGATTTTCTCGAGGTGTTGGATTTCCTTTGGAATTGGCGAGGAAGACCACGAGATCCGTGGTCGAGGAATTCCCATGGAGTGTGGTTATTTGTGATGGACTAGTTGGAGCACCCCTGCAGGGTTAAATCTTTCGGAAAGCCATGCCCGCGGTTATGTGGCAACTTGGATCTTTGTTTAACACCCGGTTATAGGAAACTTGAAGTAAACTCTAATTAAAAAAACACCAATTGTGTGAGTAACCGTGATCGTCTCTGCTCGTGAACATGATCCGAGAGAGAACACTGTGGGGTTATGATTGTCGTAAGTAAGTGTTCAGGATCTCATAGAGATTACTCTAGATTCGATCGCTTAACGTAGACCACTCACATGTACATTCTTGTTGCGTAAGTTAGCCACCATATAATGCTTAGTGCTACTGCAAACTAAACATCACCCCCCTTCCTTCCTAAAGCTTAAATAGTCTTGGCACCCGGGGACATGATATCTGAGTCCTTTGTGGCTCACAGTTTACTACAACAATCCAGGTACAGGATCAGAAGAGTTTGTGCAGGATGATCTTACCTAGCTCCAGTGGGAGTATGACGAGGAGAGAGGCAGGATGTATGTGACATATCCGGATGAGTAGAGGACCTGGTCATGATCTTTGGGATAGCTTGATAGTATCATTTGCAACTTCTTTTATCGTTTGATTTCGTCTGTAGTCGGACCCTGTGTTCAACTTGATGTTATGATTTGAGTGACATTGTAAGTTAGCATGTGGCGAGTGTAAGCCAACTTGTATACTCATCTCATTCAGTATTGTATGTTGTGATGATACTATTCTTGCTAACGGCAAGATGCGCATCTATCCCTTGCGAGGCCCTCATGCCTTAAATGGATAGGCGTGCATCTTGGGCGTGACAGTGTCCCCTTCGTCTCCTGTTACCGTTGATTCTTGTCTCACAGTTCGGGACCCCCTTCCCGAGATCCATCGGTTTTGACACCGACAGCGATGATGCACGGAGCGACCAGGTTATGAAGTCGAGTCTCACTGAGTGGTGATGCGCGGGGCGGCTGGGTGATGAAGATGTGCATCACGGAGCGGCGACATGCGGAGTGGCCAAGTGATGAAGGCGCGTCCAGCTGAGCAACGGTGCACGGGGCGGCCGAGTGACGAAGCCGCGTCCAGCTGAAGGACGGCGCACGGGGCGGCTGAGTGACGAAGGCGCGTCTAGTGGAGCGACGGCACGTGGGGTGGCCAAGTGGTGAAGGCGCGTCCAGCTAAGAACCGGCACGCGGGGTGGCCGAGTGACTAAGCCGCGTCCAGCTGAAGGACAGCGCGCAGGGCGGCCGAGTGATGAAGGTGCATCTAGTGGAGTGACAGCACGCAGGGCAGTCGAGTGGCAAAGGCGCGTCCAGCTGAGCAACGGCGTGCGAGGCGGTCGAGTGACAAAGGCGCGTGCAGTGGAACGACTGCACGTGGGGTGGCCGAGTGACGAAGGCGCGTCCAGCTAAGCGACGGCGCGCGGGGAGGCCAAGTGACGAAGGCGCGTCCAGCTGAGCGACGACACGCGGGGCGGCCGAGTGACAAAGGCGCGTCCAGCGGAACAACGGCGTGCGGGGTGGACGGGTGATTAAGACGTGTCTCACCGAGTGCCAACGCACGGGGCTGCTAAGTCGCTGCATTTTAATTGTATGCATGTCATCGTGTTACTTGCCCGAACAAAAAGTCCGGCCGAGTGAGTTGTCGTCTCGACATGGTGACGGACAATTGACCCTGCATGTTAGTAGCAAGTATAGCTACGAATATATTTTGATGGACTAAGTGTCTGTGCACGGATGCTATTTTGCAACGATTAAAGACCACGGGTGGTTACGCTTACCTGGCGCGGGAAACACTCACTTGATGAGGCGCTTAAATGAGGCAATTACCTTAACAAAACGGTCAGCCCATCCCACGAAGTATTATGAAGGCCGCGTACTTCCGTTTCCTGTGCTTGAATGCATTTACGTGCATGCACTTCATTCAGGAGGAGCTGGTTCACGCACCTTGCATGGTTCGAGGAAAAAAACATGGCCAGCAGCCGGCGGCCGGGGGGAACCGTTGCGCGCGCGGAGGCGTGGCTCTCCCAAGGCCTTCGTGTTGAATACTGCAACGATCGATTGAAGGTGTTGTCCCCACGTCCAATGCATCCAAGGACTTGCCTCACGTCCAGAATCTGTATGTAGAAGTGTAAGTTCTAATTAAGCAAGAATTAAAGACAGAGTCTACATGCGATGGGAGTTGAAATGAGAGGGAGAGTTATAGAGGTCCGGAGGAGGGCTCTGCTGCGTCGGAAATAGCTAGTCTGGCCGGAAACCGACGGCAACTGAGAGGTGGCGATGAGGAGGATGAGTAGTTGGTCGGAGTCTAAGCGTGGGAGTTGAGGGCCAACTAAGCTAAGGTCAAGGTTGACGCAACCTCTGGTGGTCGCGCTTCACTGCTTAGGGAGCCAGAGCTATGCATCGTAGCCGGGCCTTGTCACCTGAGGAACCGGGTCGACCGCTGGTCATCGTGCTCCATCGTCCGAGGAACCATGCTGAGTGTTAGTGGTTGTGCATGTGTGGGCGCTTGGCGACGGCGTCGTCGATGAGGCTGGAGATGACGATGAGCAGGCGGCAGTGCCTCATTGTCCAGGAATCAAGCCACCTTTTGTATGAGATCGTGTACGTATAGAAGGAAAACAAACCATCGTTAGATCATTGTTTGATTGTTAAGCAGACCAGATGAGATGGGCAACTCCCTGATCCTTTTGTATTATGATTATTTTGTCATCCCGTATATGGAGTGATTTCTGGAACATCCTCAATCAAATTCCTTGTCGATGATTGCTGATTAACAGATGAAGATAGAAGAAAGAAAACCATTTGCATCATGGATCGATAGACGCCATACCCCATGGTGGGTGTCAACTGTCATGGGAATGATTCCGACAATAGAGAGGGGTAGTGTAAAGGAGCATGAAATACCGAGATGCAAATGGGTGACACGAGTGTTTTGGCGAGTTCGGGCCTCTCACGGTGGAGATAACAACCCTATGTCTCATGCTCTGGAGAGGCTTTGCTTGTCTATCACGAACACGAAGTTACATGGTATATTAGAGAGAGAGGGGGAGAAAAGGTCTCCAAGCTAATTCCTGAGACTAGAGAGAGCCAAAGCTCCGAGAGCAAAAACGAGCCCCGGGGGAGAAGAAGCTCGCCCGAGCTATGTAGTGGGGGTGACTTATATAGAGTGTGTCACCCCCTCACCTCCTATGTTACAAGATGGGGCATTGATGCCATAAATTTAGCCCACTACAGGACCTTCTCTATGAGGATGATGCTTCGATTGCATTGCCGACTATTGGTCCTCGTATATCTCAATGAGTCATAGGGCTGAGTGGTTGACTGTCATCCGACTAGAAGGAATGTACTCGTCCAAATGGATAGCATGTATGTATTTATGTGGACCCACCTGATGTGTGGACACCATGCTATTATGATATTTCGACCCTTCATGGGACTACCTGTTATGTGTATCCCCAACACCCATTGTTGAGAACCCTGTAGCTGATAACTTGTCTAGGTTAGAAAATATTCTTGATGACCCACTACCTATTGATGATAGATTTCCTGATGAACAACTAGCTTCAATAAATGTCTCTCCAAACACTCCATGGTATGCTGACTATGCTAATTACATTGTTGCTAAATATATTCCACCTAGTTTCACATACCAACAAAAGAAAAATTCCTCTATGGCTTAAGCCATTACTTTTGGGATGACCCACATCTTTATAAAGAAGGAGTAGATGGTATTATTAGATGTTGTGTACCTGACATGAACATGAACAAATCTTACGTAAATGTCATTCCAAAGCTTATGGAGGACATCATGCTGGAGATAGAACTGCTCATAAGTATTACAATCTGGTTTTTATTGGCCTACTCTCTTCAGGGATGCTTGTAAGTTTATCTCATCCTATGATGAACGTCAAAGAATTGGTAATATTGGTAAGAACGAAGAAATGCCTATGAACTATTCACTTGTTGGTGAACCATTTGATGTTTGGGGTTTGGATTATATGGAACCTTTTCCTTCCTCTAATGGGTACACTCATATTTTGGTTGTTGTTGATTATGTCACTAAGTGGGTAGACGCTATTCCAACTATGTCGTGGATTTGTCACGGTAGATGTCCGGGTGAATGGACTTAGGTTCAGGGCAGAAGCGCAACTATGTGGCGGCTTGAAGGGGTTGATCGGAATCAAGAGACGCGAGTTTACCCAGGTTTGGCCCCTTCGATGGAGGTAAAAACCTATGTCCTGCTTGTCTGCTATTGATGATGAAGAAGATCTCTCGGTTACAAGGGTGCGGCATCGGTGCCTCTAATATCGAGAACCTCTAATCTGTCTATCTCTAATCTCTTGTGTATGTCTAAACTTGTGGACTTGTGAACCTCTCCACCTCTAAGGGCACTCTACCCCTCCTTATATAAGTGGAGAAGGTAGGTTTACAAATAGAGTCCTACTCCTAGTAGGACTAGGACTAGTCTTTCATGAATCCTAATTTGGGTCTTGTTTATCTTGTAAGGGAATCCTTTCTCTCTCCTTGGGCCTTCTCTTGTGAGCCACCTAACACCGGCTTACACGCTGGATCTTGGGCTTGGTTGTCCTGCGACCCACCTGCCGGGTCACCAATAAAACGCCATGTCTTGACCAGGTCTCATGTGAGTCGCCAGGCCGGGTCATACCGTGGGGTATATCCCCGACATTAGCCCCTGGGTTAGCTTGAATTTATTCATGGTAACCACCCATATGCCATTGAGTCGGCTTCCAATACTTTGCCTTAATGAAAACCTTGAAAATAAGAAATCCTCATGACGTAGATCCGGACTTCCATTGTTGTGACGCAGGGCGGCTTATATAAACTCTGGCGGGTTATGATCTTTTGATAACACCGGGTCATGAATGTTGGTGACGCCGGTTCTAATAGCTGAACTCCATAATTAACATCTTAAAAATTCTCCTCAAAGTTTTTGATATGTCCATATTACCTATAGCCCCCAAGCTCCGAGATTATCCATGATGACCTGGTACTTTGCAATAATATATTGGAGTGTGTAGCCCCCAAGTGTTGGGTTGTCCTGCCTGCAGCAACCTGGGACTTGTAACTATCCTATACCTTATGAAACTTGAGCAGGTATAGCCCCCAAGGGCCAGCTCATCAGTATGTGATGTGCCGGGTCTTCATTTTGAATCTCATAATATGTTTGAACAACTGAATACTATAGCCCCCAAGTGCCGGGTTGCACGCCTGCAGCGACTTGGGACTTTAGAAATTTTGATCTGAGCGGTGTAGCCCCCAAGTGCCTGGTCAGTAAGAAGTATTGGGCTGGGACTTAGAAATATATAGAAAGGCTAGCTCATCTCCTTGAGATAATAGGGTCTTGCTGACAATGTAATGATTTGAAAAAATCGGCTTGCATTAGCCCCCAAGTACCATGGCGCATGCTTGCAGCGACATGGGACTTGTATATTTGATATAAACTGGACTTGGATAATTTAACCCCCAAGTGCCGGGTCGACTGCCTGCAGTGACTCGGGCCTGTGTGAGAGTAATATGACTCATCATAATGCACTTCAAAAGTTCTCTTGGAACTGATTTGATCTGATTTGGACGAATCTTTGACCGTGGTTGTAATATAACCCGAAATGAATATCCTGGAATAATTCCTTTGTCTTTGACATGAAATCCCTACTCACGGTTGCGTTGCAACCCGGCAAACATATATTTGATAAATCCATGAGTTTTATAGATTACCACAGAGCACAATTGAAGAAATCCAAGAGCCGGTCGATTAGATGACACGGCATTATATCCGATAGGGTGGATCTTCAAGAATAATCAACTTTCCAATCTAACGGCGGCTCATCTTAATAGACAAGACCTGCAAAAATAAACAAGACAGAACATGTTCTATATTGCTGTAAGGGCGGCTTGAAAAAGCACAACCCGGAGATGTTAAATCTTTCATAGCCTTGCTCCTCCTTTCATAATCTTGCTCTGACCCAGCTTGATAAGCCGGCATGACATGTGAATATGGTGCAATGTATGATGCTATGTATGATACAATATGTATGATGCAATATGTGATGTAATGCATGATGGTCTTTCTTTTTCGAAAACTTATATGTCGGTTCTTCTGGGTGGACTCGCTACTAAAACTCTTAACAGTATAGGGTCTCTATCGAGATTGGTCGTCAACTTCTTTGAATGGCTCAGGGTCTCTAAGCGAGATTAACGAACCAGAAAGAGACGCAGCAGGGCATGAGTACCCTGGTAGCCCATAAACTGCCTCTCACGTGACATAAATCCGTCATTTTAACCTTAAATAGTGCAGGGTCTTTAAAAGATTAACTGTCTAAGAGTACGAAATGGGCCACATAGCGGAGAGTCAGCAGTAGATGGGTGAGTTTGTCCTCGCTTTCCATAAGCCGACCCTCACATGACAAGAGTCGCCGGTTTAACCTTAAACAGTACCGGGTCTCTATCGAGATTGGCCATCAACCTCTTTGAACCGGCTCAGGGTCTCTAGGCGAGATTAACTAGTAAGAGTTTGGCGGGTCACATAGCAAAGCAGCATTAGCTTACAGGCAGGTTTAACTCAAACTTGCAGTGACTTAAGAGCCGATCAAGAGGGTATGTAAGCTAAACCCGGTGGGTTGGAAGCCCCCAAATGACCTTGTTGACGGAGTCAACTTTTGGGTATATAACCTGCCTGACTGTTGCATAATAGCCGATCAAAAGGGTGTGATAAGCTAAACCCAGTGGGTTAGAAGCCCCAAGATGACCTTGTTGACGGAATCAACTTTTGGGTATACGACCCGAACTTGCGATGGCTGAAAAGCCTGATCGAGAGGGTTGAAGCTTAACCCGGTGGGTTGAAAGCCCCCAAACGATCTTGTCGATGATATCAACTTGTGCGCCATCTTGTAAGCCGCCATCTTGTATGAAGAAACGGCAGAAGCCTCCAAGCGAGTTTATGATGATCCAATAAATCCGAGCACCCATGTTTGAACGGTGTATCTCGGAGGTTCGTCCTCTTGGGCAACTTTTAATTTTCTGAAAACTCGAGATTGCGGGAGATGAATTCCTTTTGAATCGGATGCTGAGCCGGATATCGAGATCTCAAAATTTTGTGAGAGATAGATTTGTCTTGAACCGGGATTCTCACATCGCTTGGCACTTTTTTAGCTGGAAATTTTCTGACAACCTTTAAACTTTAACCAATGTGGCAGTATCCCCCGAGATCGGGTGATCCGAGGTTCTTGAATTTGCTGAAACTAGCAACATTTGCTGAATCATGTCTATAACCCCCGAGTCTTAAGACGACTTGAGAAGTTGGCTTGAGATTCTTCATACTTGGTCGTGGCATAAACTGGCATATAGTCGATAGCGGAAACACCGGAATGTGTTGAAGTTGGAGGCAAGGTGGCGAGTTTGATGATCTTTGCAACACTCATTGTATACCTTCGGCATTGAGAAGACGATATGGATTCATGGATGGTTGAGGTTGGCCGCAACAGGTTATAAATGATCCCGTATGATCTGTGCCAATAATCTGACCAATGGTTCATCCCAACTGGTTGTTGTAGTTAACTAAACTACAGTGATGGCGACTCATGTGCTTGTCTGTCGGGCAGCTCGTGCAGATGAACACTGCATCGATATGCTGATGTAGATCAGACTGCGAGCAGAGTCTTGCATGCGTCCGTTGGGCAGCTCGTACAGGCGAGCACTGCACCGATATGTTGATGTAGATAAGACCGAAGGCGACTCATAAGGGTCCGTTTGGCGGCTCATACATGCGAGCATTGCACCGATATGTTGACGTAGATAAGACCGTAGGGCGGCGACTCATAAGCGTCCGTTGGGCAGCTCGTACTGGTGTATGCAGCCACTAGCGTGTTGATGTAGACGTAGAAACCAACCACGGCATTGTAAGCCGGTGTTGTTTCTGAAAGACACCATGGCATTGTAAGCCAGCGCGGATGGCGAGAGACAGCCACGGCGTTGTAAGCCGGTGCGGATGGCGAGATACGGCCGTGGCGTTGTAAGGCAGTGGGGTCGCGAGGGTCAACCGCAGTGTTGTGAGCCGGCGCAGATGCAAGGGTTGACTGTGGTGTATGTAAGCCGGCACGGACGATGAATCTGTCGTGTCGAAAACCGGTGCCGACACACGAGGTGGCCATGGCATTGTTGATGTCAACCGCACTCCATCCACGCAGTATAACACCACTTTTATAATTCACAATTATCCTGCACAAAAATATACCGCAGTACAAAGTAATCGTTCTCCTATAAGGAGTTAATATCTATAGATAAAATAAATTGGATAGATAACACCTGATTTCTTTTGTCGGCGGAAAAACGCGGATGTTGATGATGGATAATGCTGGGACATAGTTGGATGGAAAAAATTGCTCACACGGATAACACCTGACTGTTTTGAGGGACAGATGATCCGTGTCCAGTAAACGTGTCCAATGTCCATTGAGATGTCCTATTGATGAGATTGGTCCAGTGGCAATCCGGTAGATAATTATAGCTCGCAGATGATCTTGTAATAATATGGAGCAATACTTTTGGTGTACGTACTAATACTAGTAGTACTTATCCATCAAATCAAACCTATGAAACCGGATCACATAGTAGTTACATCATGTGATGCCTCACGTGTGGTGTAGCCTTTTTTCTGATGCACCAATATCAACGACTGGTCAACCGCCTAGAGACTTGATCTCTGCTTTGTTTCTTTGTGAGGAGACAGTACTAGATGTAGCGCTTCAGCCGTTCGTGCATGTTGCTGGATCTTCCTTTTCTTCTTATTTTTTATAGCTCTTGTGTTGGCCTCGGATGTAGCAATCATATGAGACACCAAATAGGATATTTACTCCTTGGTCACGTACTAGTGAAATTGTGAAAGGGCTTGAAAAATCTCTTGATTTGTCTTTACGTCAGAGAAAGGAGAAGCGGTAGTGACTATCGCTTCCTCTCCCTTCCCTCGGGACTTGAGTACACGGAGCAGCGGCGGAAAAAACACTCAACCAATGCACCGAGAAAGATCTAACTAATTTGACCAGTGCCAGCCGTGATTTGTTCTTGACAGAACTTATGATTGGACCGATTCCGCCTCGCACCGCAACATGAACTCCTGTCGGACTGCGACGTACGGCAACGCAAAGACGGAAGCTGATCTCCTGTCAGATTTAGACGTGTTGCCGAAGACAGCTGTAGTTAGAAATTAATGACTGCAACCCTAACTCTCTCGTCTGGATCTGATTTTGTACATGTTGTTCCGACTGCTTTGCCATAATATTCTCATGACGCTGTTTATCCAAGTTGATGCGGATACTTTCGCTTCGGTTTTTACTGACCCGGCCATCACGAGCTTCTCGATCTTTGAAAGATTTCCCTCCAAGAACACAACACCACTATGCGATTGCCCCACGGTGAGCGTCAACTGTCGTGGATTTGTCACGGCAGATGTCCAGGTGAATGGACCTAGGTTCGGGGTAGAAGCATAACTATGTGGCGGCTTGAAGGGGTTGGTCGGAATCGAGAGACGCGAGTTTACCCAGGTTCGGCCCCTCCGATGGAGGTAAAATCCTACATCCTGCTTGTCTGGTATTGATGATGAAGAAGATCTCTCGATTACAAGGGTGCGGCATCGGTGCCTCTAATATCGAGAGCCTCTAATCTGTCTATCTCTAATCTCTTGTGACTATCTAAAGTTATGGACTTGTGAACCTTTCCACCTCTAAGGGCACTCTACCCCTCCTTATATAAGTGGAGAGGGTAGGTTTACAAATAGAGTCCTACTCCCAATAGGACTAGGACTAGTCTTTCATGAATCCTAATCTGGGTCTTCTTTATCTTGTAAGGGAATCCTTTCTCTCTTCTTGGGCCTTCTCTTGTGAGCCGCCTGGCACCGGCTTACATGCCGGATCTTGGGCCTGGTCGTCCTGCGACCCGCCTGTCGGGTCACCAATAAAACGCCATGTCTTGACCAGGTCTCCTATGAGTCACTAGGTCGGGTCATACCGTGGGGTATATCCCCGACAAACTAGTAGTGTTGATCATCATACTTCCATTAAAATGCTTAAAGAGGTTATTTTACCAAGGTTTGAAGTCCCTGATACCTAATGACTGATGGTGGTTCACACTTTATTCATGGTGCTTTCCGTAAGATGCTTCCTAAATATGATGTTAACCATAGAATTGCATCACCCTATCATCCTCAATCAAGTGGTCAAGTTGAACTTAGCAATAGCGTGCCCACCTCGGGAACCTTCTGTCACACCTTGTGATTTGCCTCATGACTAAGATATCATGAGTTAAAAATCAAGGCCAATTAAAACTTTTGCGTGCTTGTTATGCTTGACCTGATTGTCGATTGTCTGATTGATTGCTAGTGCTCTATATTCATAAAATACCTCCCACTCTCAAAACTCTTTTTCTTGATCCCCACTCTTGTCCAATGATCATGTCATGTGAGTAGGAATTAATTATATTTTTACAAAATATTATTTTGGCCAAAAAGTTTTTATTCAAATTAGGTTTGCAAAACCCCCTGGTTTGAGATTTGCACTGCAAGTCCCCAAATTGGGTGGATCCTTTTTCCCCAAATGCTTTATTTGAAACCTACTATATATATAACTTCCCAAAACCACAAAATGTTATTTTCAAAGACTATTTTCATATTTTATTTAAAGGATTTTTTAAGGCTAGAAATGGTCTTTTATAGGGAAAAATTATTTATATGCTTTAAAAATATTTGAGAAAATTTAGGAAAACTCGGTGGACATATATTGTCCATATATAAGAGTTTAAACACATAGTCATGTTAAAAATATTAGACAAAACCCATCAAAACCATTTCTACCTATTTCAAGCATTTGAAATATTTCTAAAAGAAATGTTCTCAAATAAATCCAGGAAAATTCTAGCATGTCACATATGATATATGTGTTCATCTTACCAAGTTTCATGTCAATCCCAATTGTTTTGGTTCACCAAAATATCCTAAAACCATTCATGTCCAAAGCCAAATTTGATCAACTTTACACTGTGAAGTATCTCCTATTGATCCCAAACTTTGTGCGCATGCTCTATTACCCAAATGATGATGCTACACTAAGTGGTGCATCAAGGAGAATAGATTTGCAGACCTAGATCTATAGAAACCTGATTCTGTTGATTTCTAGGGATTACAAAGTTTACATTATAAACTTTCTCCATTTGAGATGAAAACTTGTGATCAGGACCAAATGGACTTACCATTTACCCCTAGTAAATCTCAAGGTCATAGGGTTCCCCTGCCTAGCCCAATCACAGCACAAACACCTTCAGCCATAAACTTGTGGACAAGCAAAGTGGGCCCAAAAAGATTCCCCTTGCCCCTAACTTTTTACCACAGAATATTATATCCCACTTCTACCTCTAGTAACTTTGCCATGGCCTCTGATAAATTATTTGTGGGGTAACTCCCTCAATACCCCTCTCTTTTACCATGGCAAGACCTCTTCTTTCCCCTCTCCCATTATTTTGTTCCTAATAATGACCCCAAACCTTTCCAAAGCATCCTATGCATCAAACCAACCCAAATATAGCATGCTCATGTGGAAAATATGAGCAAACCATCTGAACTTAGTTTAGGGCAGTAATTGTAGCCTTGAACTACAAGTACCTGCTATACTTGTCTCCCTGAGCTGGAACTTGGGGTGTTAGTACTCCCTCCATACCCTTGAACTGTAGACAAGTTCTTTCCCTAATTGCTCTCCATTAAGAGCCCCTAAGATAACTCCCCAGTTTGCTGCTACAAACTTACCCGCAATAGAAACCAACCTCAGCCAGCTCCATCTGGATCCAAGCTTCACCAATCAACCTTCCCATGTGTGCCTCACACGATAGACATGTTGGGCCGACCAAAAGGGTGCTCTGGACACGAAGTGGCATGGTGACCATGTCGTTGACGTGCAACAACAGCGCTCAGCCACTTGACCTCATCGGTTAGCCCGTGTCTGGCCTCAGCAGGTTGTCCCTGCACGCCAAGAATCTCCCCTCGACCTCCCATGCCTCTCCCCGATGCTCATAAACCTCCAAGGTGCCTCTAGCTCGCGTTCTCTCCGCGCCCGAGGCCCTCCGGTGGCCACCCGAACTCTCAAGTCGCCCCCGCCCTTAAGACCGCTCCCGAGCCCCCTCAGACCCGTTTTGCTCTCCCCCTCCATCCCGCAAGCATCCCAGGCAAGTCTATGGCTCCTCCCAACCTCTTCGTCCCCCTCAACGACCAGCATGGCCGCCGCCACGACCACGAGCGCGTCCACGTCTCCTTTGTCTACCGGCCCCCTTCTCTTTCCCTAGCGTCACCGGGATGCCCTAGCGCCTCTGCTCCCCATCCCCCAGCTTCATTCCCCTTCCCTCGTGGACGGGATGCCGGGCCCAACGCAGCCATCGACTACCTCCACCATGGTCGACGCCGCAGGCGACCCCGACCTCCCCAAGGGCCAGGAACCACCCGGGCGAGTGTGGCTCCTCGCCCTAGCGCGCAGGTGGCTGGAGCCTTGCCGGGGATGGGCTGAGCCGCCGGGACGGTACCGGCGCCCACTTGGCCTCGCCTCCCCTGCGCTCCCCTGTTCGGGGGGGACAAAGGCGATGACCCTGGCAGGCGGAACCCGCCTGGCAGCGACCCAACTGTCGGGCCCATGGCTTAAGTGGAGGCAGGGACGTCGAGGTGACGCCTTTGCCAGGGGAAGGTGTATTCCCCTGGGTGCGCCTTCGGCATGGCACCCTGCTGGCCAGGCCGGGTCGCTGGGCTGGCCCAGGCGCTATCCTGCACCCATGAGCGCAGTGTAGCCGATTTCGTGTTGGGTAAATCCTTTTGCCCTTTTTCTTTTTCCAGAGAGACAAAATAAATCCTAGAATATTCATAGTATCTCCAAATTTAGTGATTCAAATTTCTATAGATTCCTAAAATCTTGAGCTACCAATATGTGCATTGCACATTTTTCCTGTAAACTTTTGTGTAGGATTCAAATTTGAATTTGAATTTGAACTTTGAATGTCCCACTTATAAAAATCCCTAGAGCATTCATTATAGCTCCAATTGGGGTAATTCAAGTTCCCAGATGTATCTAAATTCATGCAATAAGTGGTGAGCATTTTTCCTTACACTTATTCTGCCATGTCAATTAGTGGGACATTTATTCATATGTGACCCACTTTGAAAATCCATAGGAAAATCATGCCAACTCCAAATCCATCGAAACCACTTCCCTCATGTTTCTAAAATCATGCCTTATTTGTTGGGTCCATCCACTCATTTTTATGAAAATATTTTCTGTTGACACCTTGAAGGATCACCATTTCCATCATTTCCACCATTCCAAACTCCCCCTTGATCCACATCCTATGAAACCTCCTTGGTTATTTTTCTTATGACCAAAGATGTCCAATAAAAATAAAAACTCCTATTTATAGAGCACTTTTATTTCTCTGCTTGTTGTGTTGCTTATTGCGGTTGTTTCCGGCGATAGTTGACGAAGTAGATGAAATGCTCAGAGTGGACGAGAAGCGAGTGAAGAGCTCGAAGACATTGCTAAGCCAGGCAAGCAGCCCTTTGACCATGATAAGATTCTATTGCATGTCATATAGCACTTTACTTTTATCATATTTGATCATGTCGAGTAGTGAGCCCTCCGATGGGTTGCTTCCGATACTTTTGCCGTTGACACTTTCATCGTGCATGACCCTACCACCTCATGAGGGTTATGCGGGTGGGTGTAGATAGGAGGCTAGTAGATGCTACACAAGTGGGATCGGGATTATGCATGGTGATGGGAACACAAATGATTTCAAAGAATTTTCGAAAAACCTGTCGGGTGCCACTAATGCCCGAGGGAGATGATGATGAATTGGGTGACCACTTGAGAAAGAAGTGGTGTACCGGAGCAAGTGAGTATGTGTGTTTTCGAAAACGGATTAGATTTAAGGTCTGCTGACCGTCCCAACCTTACATGCGCAACCACTATACCCCTATATGGGAAGGTGTTGGGGAATGTCGCATGGAAAACAAAAAATTTCCTACGCACACGCAAACCTATCCATGGTGATGAGCATCTACGAGAGGGAGAGTGGATTTACGTACCCTTGTAGATCGCTAAGCGGGAAGCGTTAAGAAACGCGGTTGGTGTAGTCGAACGTCTTCGCGATCCAAATCGCCGAGCGTCCCGCGATCTAATCACGAACAGTCCCGCGATCTCGTCACGATCCGTCCCGCGATCCAATCACGAACGTCCCATGGCCTTGATCACGATCCTTCCGATCTAGTACCGAACGGACGGCACCTCCGCGTTCAGCACATGTGCAGATTGATGACAATCTCCACCGTCTTGATCCAGCAAGAGGAGGTGGAGACGAGGATGGGTTCACCGGCAGCGTGACGGTGCTCTGGCGATGGTGGTGGAGTGATTCCGGCAGGGCTTCGCCTAAGCGCTGCGGAAAACCGATCTAGAGGAGCACCGGTGGAACGGGTAGCACGAGGTCGTAAATTCTATGCAAAACCCTTCTATTCCACCAGTATATATAGGAGGAGAGGAGGAGGAGGGCTGGCACAGGGCTGAGCCCCTCTTGGAGTCGGCCGAAGCCAAGGGGGAGGAGTCCTACTCCTCCTCCACTCCTAGTAGGAGTAGGACTCTCCCTTTTTGCCTTTTTTTCCACTCTTTTTCCTTTGGGACTCTTCCCCCAGCCGCATGGGCCTGTTGTGGCTATTCCACCAGCCCACTAAGGTCTGGTTAATACTCTCCCACAGCCCATGAAGCCTCTTGGGTCGAAATACCCCTCCCGGAGGTCTCCCGGTACACTACCAGCACTCCCGGTACACTACCGATAAGCCCAAAACTTTTTCGGCGACCAAACTGGGACTTCCTATATATGAATCTTTACCTCCGGACCATTCCAGAGCTCCTCATGACGTCCGGGATCTCATCTGGGACACCGAGCAAACTTCGGTCACCACCATACATAACTCTACACTACCGAAATGTCACCAAACCTTAAGTGTGCAGACCCTGCGGGTTCGAGAACTATGTAGACATGACCGAGACACCTCTACGGTCGATAAACAATGGCGGGACCTAGATGTCCACATTGGTTCCTACATATTCTACGAAGATCTTTATTGGTCGAACCTCTATGTCAAGGATTCAGTTAATCCCGTATGATGTTCCCTTTGTTCTTCGGTATGTAACTTGCCCGAGATTCGATCGTCGGTATCTCCATACCTAGTTCAATCTCGTTACCGGAAAGTCTCTTTACTCGTTCCGTAATACAAAATCCCGCAACTAACAATTAGTCACATTGCTTTCAAGGCTCACTATTACCGAGTGGGCCCTGAGATACGTCTCTGTCACACGGAGTAACAAATCTCAGTCTCGATCCAAGCCAACTCAACAGACACCCTCGGAGACACCTGTAGAGCACCTTTATAGTCACCCAGTTACGTTGCGACGTTTGATACACACAAGGTACTCCTCCGATATTTTTGAGTTGCATGATCTCATGGTCATAGGAACATATACTTGACATGCAGAAAACAGTAGCAATAAACTGACACGATCATAAGCTACGTTTGTAGTTTGGGTCTTGTCCATCACATCATTTTCCTAATGATGTGATCCCGTTATCAAACGACATCTCATGTCCATGGCTAGGAAACCTTAACCATGTTTCAATCAACGAGCTAGTTCACTAGAGGCATACTAGGGACATTGTGTGTGTCTATGTATCCACACATGTATCCATGTTTCCAATTAATACAATTATAGCATGGATAATAAAGGATTATCATGAACAAGGAAATGCAATAATAAACACTTTATCTATTGCCTCTAGGGCATATTTCCAACAGTCTCCCACTTGCACTAGAGTCAATAATCTAGTTCACATCACTATGTGATTTACATTGTAATGAATCGAACACCCATGCAGTTCTGGTGTTGATCATGTTTAGCCCTTGGAAGAGGTTTAGTCAACGGGTCTGCAACATTCAGATCTGTGTGCACTTTGCAAATATTTATGTCTTTCTCCAAGATGTAATCGCGGATGGAGTTGAAGCGTCACTTTATGTGTCTAGTCCTCTTATGAAACCTTGGTTCCTTGGCCAGAGCAATGGCACCAATGTTGTCACAGAACAGGTTCATTGGATTCAGTGCACTCGGCACTACTCCAAGATCTGTCATGAACTGCTTCATCCAGACACCTTCCTTCGCCGCCTCCGAGGCTGCGATGTATTCCACTTCGCACGTAGAGTCAGCTACCACGCTTTGCTTGGAACTGCACCAGCTTACCGCTCCCCCGTTAAGAATAAATACGTATCCGGTTTGCGACTTAGAGTCGTTCGGATCAGTGTCAAAGCTTGCATCGACGTAACCCTTTACGACGAGCTCTTCATCACCACCATAAACGAGAAACATTTCCTTAGTCCTATTCAGGTACTTAAGGATATTCTTGACTGCTTGCCAGTGCTCCATTCCAGGATCACTTTGAAACCTTCCGGCCATACTTATGGCAAGGCTGACATCGGGTCTTGTGCACAGCATTGCATACATGATAGAGCCTATGGCTGAAGCATAGGGGATGACACTCATCTTTTCTCTATCTTCTGCAGTTACTGGGCATTGAGTCTTACTCAACTTCACACCTTGTAATACAGGCAAGAACCCCTTCTTGGACAGTTCCATTTTGAACTTCTTCAAAACATTATCAAGGTATGTGCTCTGTGAAAGTGCTATTAAGCGTCTCGATCTATCTCTATAGATTTTAATGCCTAATATGAAAGCAGCTTCTCCTAGGTCCTTCATTGAAAAACTCTTGTTCAAATATTCCTTCACGCTTTCCAGCATTCCTATATTGTTTCCGATCAGCAATATGTCATCCACATATAATACTAGAAACGCTATAGAGCTCCCACTCACTTTCTTGTAAATACAAGCTTCTCCGTAAACTTGTATAAACTCAAACGCTTTGATCACCTCATCAAAGCGCTTATTCCAACTCCGAGATGCTTGCACCAGTCCATAAATGGATCGCTGGAGTTTGCAAACTTTGTCAGCATTCTCTGGATCGACAAAACCTTCGGGTTGCATCATATACAACTCTTCCTCAAGGAAACCGTTGAGGAACGCTGTTTTTACATCCATCTGCCAAATTTCATAGTCGAAATAGGCAGTTATTGCTAACATGATTCTGACAGACTTAAGCATCGCTACGGGTGAGAAAGTCTCATCGTAGTCAACTCCTTCAACTTGTGAAAAACCCTTCGCCACAAGTCGAGCTTTATAGACGGTGACATTACCATCCGCATTTGTCTTCTTCTTAAATATCCATTTGTTCTGAATGGCCTTTCACCCTTCAGGTAATACTTCCAAAGTCCATACTTTGCTTTCATACATGGATCCCATCTCGGATTTCGTGGCCTCTAACCATTTCTCGGAATCCGGGACCATCACTGCTCCTCCATAGCTCGTAGGTTCATTGTTGTCCAACAACATGACCTCCAAGACAGGGTTGCCGTACCACTTAGGGGTAGTACGCGGCCTTGTTGACCTACGAGGTTCAATAGCTGCTTGCTCCGAAGCTTCATGATCATCATCATTAACTTCCTCTTCTACCGTCGTAGGTTCCACAGAAACATCTTTCTGCGCTCCGCTACTTTCTGGTTGAAGTAAAGGTTCAATAACCTCATCAAGCTTTATTTTCCTCCCACTCAATTCTTTCGAGAGAAACTCTTTCTCAAGAAATGTTCCGTTTTTAGTGACAAACACTTTGCCTTTAGATCTGAGATAGAAGGTATACCCGACTGTCTCTTTTGGGTATCCTATGAAGACGCATTTCTCCGCTTTGGGTTCCAGCTTTTCAGGCTGAAGCTTTTTGACATAAGCATCACATCCCCAAATTTTAAGAAACGACAACTTTGGCTTCTTGCCAAACCACAGTTCATATGGCGTCGTCTCAATGGATTTTGATGGTGCCCTATTTAAAGTGAATGCAGCTGTCTCTAATGCATAACCCCAAAACGATAGTGGCAAATCAGCAAGAGACATCATAGAACACACCATATCTAATAAGGTTCGATTACGACGTTCGGACACACCATTACGCTGTGGTGTTCCGGGTGGTGTCAACTGTGAAACAATTCCACATTGTCTTAAGTGACTGCCAAACTCATAACTCAGATATTCACCTCCTCGATCAGATCGTAGGAACTTAATCTTCTTGTTACGATGATTCTCAACTTCACTCTGAAATTGCTTGAACTTTTCAAACGTTTCAGACTTGTGTTTCATTGAGTAAATATACCCATATCTACTTAAGTCACCAGTGAAGGTGAGAAAATAACGATATCCACCACGCGCTGTAACATTCATTGGACCGCAGTGTGTATGATTTCCAATAAGTCAGTCGCCCGTTCCATTGTTCCAGGGAACGGCGTTTTAGTCATCTTGCCCATGAGGCATGGTTCACATGTGTCAAGTGATTCAAAATCAAGTGACTCCAAAAGTCCATCAGCATGGATCTTCCTCATGCATTTTACACCAATATGACCTAAACGGCAGTGCCACAAGAAAGTGGTACTATCATTATCAATTCTACATCTTTTGGCATCAATGTTATGAACATGTGTGTCATTACTATCAAGATTCAATATGAATAAACCCCTAACATTGGGTGCATGACCATAAAAGATATTACTCATATAAATAGAACAACCTTTATTCTCTGATTTAAATGAGTAACCGTCTCGCAATAAACAAGATCTAGATATAATGTTCATGCTTAACGCAGGCACTAAATAACAATTATTCAGGTTCATCACTAATCCCGATGGTAATCGAAGAGAGAGCGTGCCGACGGCAATCACATCAACCTTGGAACCATTTCCCACGCGCATCATCACTTCGTCCTTTGCCAGCCTTCGTTTATTCCGTAGTTCCTGTTTTGAGTTGCAAATGTGAGCAACCGAACCGGTATCAAATACCCAGGCACTACTACGAGAGCCAGTAAGGTACACATCAATAACATGTATATCATATATACCTTGTTTGTCGTTGGCCGCCTTCTTATCAGCCAGGTACTTGGGGAAGTTCCGCTTCCAGTGACCAGTTCCTTTCCAATGAAAGCACTCAGTTTCTGGCTTGGGTCCATGCTTGGGATTCTATGCAGGAGTACCAACTGCTTTGTCATCCTTCTTGGTTTTACCCTTCTTGCCCTTGCCCTTGACTTTGCCATTTTCTTGAAACTAGTGGTTTTATTGACCATCAACACTTGATGTTCTTTCTGGATTTCAGACTCGGCGACTTTTAGCATCGCAAACAGCTCGGCGACTGACTTGTTCATCCCGTGCATGTTATAGTTCATCACAAAGCTCTTGTAACTAGGTGGCAGTGATTGAAGAACTCTGTCAGTGATCGCCTCTGGCGGAAGGGCAATTCCCAACTCTGCTAGACGAGTTGAATACCCAGACATTCTGAGTATATGTTCATTGATAGACCCATTCTCCTCCATCTTGCAAGCATAGAACTTATCGGAGGTTTCATACCTCTCGATCCGGGCGTTCTTCTGAAAGATAAACTTCAGCTCCTGGAACATCTCATATGCTCCATGACGTTCAAAACGTCTTTGAAGTCTCGGTTCTAAGCCATACAATATTGCACATTGAACTATTGAGTAATCTCTAGTACGTGCCTCCCAAGCGTTCTTAACGTCTTCAGAGGTCATGTCTTCTGGTTGGTCACCAAGCGGTGCATCAAGGACATATGATTTCTGGGAAGCCATGAGGATAATCCTCAGATTACGGGCCCAGTCAACAAAGTTACTTCCATCATCTTTCATTTTAGCTTTCTCTAGGAACGCATTAAAATTCAGGGGTGCTACTGCACGAGCCATTGATCTACAACATAAATATGCAAAGTTCGTTTAGACTATTGTTCAAAATAATGAGTTTAGTTAATCAAATTACTAAAGCTCCCACTCAAATTGACATTCCTCGGGTAATCTGAGTGTCACATGATCCAAATCCACCAACTCAAGTCCGATCATCACATGATTTGAGGTGGCTTCAATGGTGAACATCATTATGTTGATCATATCTACTATATGACTCATGTTCGACCTTTCGGTCTCTTGTGTTCCGAGGCCATGTCTGTACATGCTAGGCTCGTCAAGTTTAACCCGAGTGTTCTGCGCGTGCAAAACTGGCTTGCACCCGTTGTATGTGAACGTAGAGTCTATCACACCCGATCATCACGTGGTGTCTCAACACGACGAACTTTCGCAACGGTGCACACTCGGGGAGAACACAACTTTATCTTGAAATTTAATTGAGGGATCACCTTATAATGCTACTGCCATACTAAGCATAACAAGGTGCATAAAATGATTAACATCACATGCAATTCATAAGTGACATGATATGGCCATGAACTTGTGCTTTAGATCTCCATCTTGAAAGCACCGGCATGATCTTCATCGTCACCGGCACAACACCATGATCTCCATCAACGTGTCGCCATCGAGGTTGTCACGCCCTGCATGCTTCTACTACTATTGCTACCGTTTAGCGATAAAGTAAAGCATTACATAGCGCTTAATGATTGACACGCAGGTCATACAATAATTAAAGACAACCCTATGGCTCCTACCGGTTGCCGTACTCATCGACATGCAAGTTGTGAAATTCTATAAATCACATGATCATCTCATACATCACATATATCACATCATGTAATTGGCCATATCACATCACAACATACCCTGCAAAAACAAGTTAGACGTCCTCTAATTGTTGTTGCATGTTTTACGTGGCTGCTACGGGTTTCTAGCAAGAACGATTCTCACCTACGCATAAACCACAACGGTGATACATAATTTGCTTTTCAACCTTCTCAAGGACCGCCTTTGTCAAATCCGATCCAACTAAAGTGAGAGAAACTGTCACCCGCAAGCCATCTAGGCAACAAGTTGCGTCGAGGGAACCGGTCTCTCGTAAGCGTACGAGTAATGTTGGTCCGGGCCGCTTCATCTCACAATACCGCTGAACCAAAATCCGACCAAGGAAGGAAGCAATCTAAGCATCAACGCCCACAAACCTTTTGTGTTCTACTCGAGATCTCATCGAACCATCAACCTAGCTCATGATGCCACTGTTGGGGAACGTCGCATGGGAAACAAAAAATTTCCTACGCACACGCAAACCTATCCATGGTGATGAGCATCTACGAGAGGGAGAGTGGATCTATGTACCCTTGTAGATCGCTAAGCGGGAAGCGTTAAGAAACGCGGTTGGTGTAGTCGAACATCTTCGCGATCCAAATCGCCGAGCGTCCCGTGATCTAATCACGAACAGTCCCGCGATCTCGTCACGATCCGTCCCGCGATCCAATCACGAACGCCCCGTGGCCTTGATCACGATCCTTCCGATCTAGTACCGAACGGACGACACCTCCGCGTTCAGCACACGTGCAGCTTGATGACGATCTCCACCGTCTTGATCCAGCAAGAGGAGGTGGAGAGGAGGAAGGGTTCACTAGCAGCATGACGGCACTCCGGCGATGGTGGTGGAGTGATTCTGGCAGGGCTTCGCCTAAGCGCTGCGGAAAACCGATCTAGAGGAGCACCGATGGAACGGGTAGCACGAGGCCATAAATTCTATGCAAAACCCTTCTATTCCACCAGTATATATAGGAGGAGAGGAGGAGGAGGACTCGCGCAGGGCTGAGCCCCTCTTGGAGTCGGCCGAAGCCAAGGGGGAGGAGTCCTACTCCTCCTCCACTCCTAGTAGGAGTAGGACTCTCCCTTTTTGCCTTTTTTCACTCTTTTTCCTTTGGGACTCTTCCCCCAGCCGCATGGGCCTGTTGTGGATATTCCAACAGCCCACTAAGAGCTGGTTAATACTCTCCCACGGCCCATGAAGCCTCTTGG
Organism: Hordeum marinum; assembly: GCA_022496015.1. Taxonomy (NCBI): domain Eukaryota; kingdom Viridiplantae; phylum Streptophyta; class Magnoliopsida; order Poales; family Poaceae; genus Hordeum; species Hordeum marinum. The sequence goes on along the minus strand of CM039677.1, from coordinate 187,057,940 downwards.
GTCGAAATACCCCTCCCGGAGGTCTCCCGGTACACTACCAGCACTCCCGGTACACTACCGATGAGCCCGAAACTTTTCCGGCGACCAAACTGGGACTTCCTATATATGAATATTTACCTCCAGACCATTCCGGAGCTCCTCATGACGTCCGGGATCTCATCCGGGACACCGAACAAACTTCGGTCACCACCATACATAACTCTACACTACCGAAATGTCACCAAACCTTAAGTGTGCAGACCCTGCGGGTTCGAGAACTATGTAGACATGACCGAGACACATCTACGATCAATAACCAATGGCGGGACCTGGATGTCCACATTGGTTCCTACATATTCTACGAAGATCTTTATCGGTCGAACCTCTATGTCAAGGATTCAGTTAATCCCGTATGATGATCCCTTTGTTCTTCGGTATGTTACTTGCCCGAGATTCGATCGTCGGTATCTCCATACCTAGTTCAATCTCATTACCGGCAAGTCTCTTTACTCATTCCGTAATACAAAATCCCGCAACTAAAAATTAGTCACATTGCTTGCAAGGCTCATTGTGATGTTGTATTACCGAGTGGGCCCTGAGATACCTCTCCGTCACACGGAGTAACAAATCCCAGTCTCGATCCATGCCAACTCAACAGACACCCTCGAAGACACCTATAGAGCACCTTTATAGTCACCCAGTTACGTTGCGACGTTTGATACACACAAGGTACTCCTCCGATATTTGTGAGTTGCATGATCTCATGGTCATAGGAACATATACTTGACATGCAGAAAACAGTAGCAATAAACTGACACGATCATAAGCTACGTTTGTAGTTTGGGTCTTGTCCATCACATCATTCTCCTAATGATTTGATCCCGTTATCAAATGACATCTCATGTCCATGGCTAGGAAACCTTAACCATGTTTCAATCAACGAGCTAGTTCACTAGAGGCATACTAGGGACATTGTGTTTGTGTATGTATCCACACATGTATCCATGTTTCCAATTAATACAATTATAGAATGGATAATAAACGATTATCATGAACAAGGAAATGCAATAATAAACACTTTATTTATTGCCTCTAGGGCATATTTCCAACAGAAGGGGCTTTGTTGATTACCTTGGTGGGTACTTGCAAGGAGCCCGCATTACTAGTGGTGGGAGTGGCGTGGTCACTCTTGATACGGGGTCGTACCGCAATGGACGACCATGCAAAACTATTCGAATAGCCGCGTCCGCGGTCATGGACAGTTGGAGGTCCTTCTTAAACTACGTCCAGATGTTTTCGCAAACTTGGTGTGCGGGTGTGGTGACAAGGATGATACTTGAGTCGAGTCGGATGACTTGGCATGATGACTGAACATGAGATGTTCAGACGGTACATGAGACAACTCTGAGGACTTGGTGTGATGGTTGAACATGAGACGTCCAACCCCCTGCTTATGCAGATGACTATGAAGTGTTCTTATGAATACCTGTCTATGGTTGATGCATGCCTACTTAAGTTACTTGATCATGTCATTGCACTCAAAACTAGCTTTCTGTAAAACTTACCTATTAGTGCTATATCATGCATTGTTATTGCCTTGTTCCAAACATGGGTTGCTTGCGAGTACATTCAAAGTACTCATTGGCTTGCCACTGGTTATCTTATTGGCCAGGCATGAAAGATTAGGTTATGATGAAGAATACCTTGGCGATGGACGTGCGAGCTAGGACGCTTCCCAGTCAGAATGCTTGTAGGGTTAAGGAAGATGGCATGGGTTCACGCTATTGTTCAAGATTTCCGCTGCAATCCTATGAAGGCTTGGCCATGAAGGCCATATTTGAGTAAACCGGTATGTAATGGATGTAAGACTCTTGCTATTCAGTTTCTGTGTGTTCAGTGAGCATTGATCTCTGGGATCACTATGCACGTACATTCGGTGATCATGACTTATGAGTCGGGGTCCTCACACCTTCCCGACTCTGTTTTCCTTTCGTTTGCTTGGTTTCCAAGAATAAAAAATCTCTATATATGCCCCCCAACTATTCTAGCCACCACATCGCGAGATTTTCTTCTGTTCTTGGTTCATGATGTTTTTCTGGCAGATCTGTCAAGCCAAGCATCATGTCTTCTTCCTCTCCCAATAACGTAGAAGCAGATGCTTGGTTGTTGAAGATCTAGCTGAAAAGAGAAGAGGCAAAAGAAGCCAATAAGGAGAACAGGGGCAAGGAGGCTATGCAAAATCAAGTTCAATAAGGAGGGCAACCCGCGGGCATGGTGGAAAAGGAATAAGAAGATATCCTTCGGCCTTACTATCCTCATCTTACCCCTCTTGAAATTGAAGCTTTCAGGGATTTCGAGGAGGTTCGTGTTCAGAATAAATTCCTCACCCATGAAAATCTTTTGCTAGAAGAGCATATCACCACCCTCAGGAGCATCATTCGCAAATTGAGGTACCTATTGGAGCTGAAGTGTGACGCCTCATCACCACCACCTTCTTCATCACCACCACCAAAGGAGATCTGAGTACATGGGTATGGGCACTCCCCTTGGATTGAGCCAAGCTTGGGGGAGGTGCCCCGGTATCATATCATAATCACTTTCACCTTTTGCTTTTTATTTCAATCCTTAGTCTTTTCATGTTTAGTTGAATAAAAGTTTAGTATGATCTATCTTCGAGTGCTAGTTTCATGATCTATCTATCTATGTAATCGAGTGAGAGTTGTATAATAATGTTAGTTTGAGATTTCGCCCTTTTACTTTCTTGTTGCAATCATGATAAAAGAAAATAAATGAAAAAGATCGTATGCTAATCCTATGGTGACTAATGAAACCACAATAAAGAAAATTATAAGTGGTAAAATTTATTGGAGATTGGCAAACATAGCATTGGTCACTGATGCAACTCATGAAAGAATTAATTAGGGAAGAGAAGATTCACATGCAAATAAACTATCATGGACATCTTTTGTGATTGTGAGCCCCCATTAAATATTATATGCCAAAAAAATTGACGTTGGACAAGGAAGACAACGGCATGATTTATGCTAGTTCATATTCACATAGAGGTTATATTGTCATAGATCCTTTAACATGTGGTTCTTGCCCAATATCTTTGATAGCCAAAAACTCTGCACTAAGTAGAAATACTACTTGTTCATACAAATACCCAAAACCCAAACTCATGTTTGATAGTCCATCATACCTACCTATGGATTGAATAAGATCCTTCAAGTAAGTTTTCATCAGTGCATCAAGGCAATAAAAAATGGTTCTAAAAAGTGTTGGACCAATTAGTGTAAGAGAAAATCGAGCGTTGCATGAACTTGTGATGGCAAAGTAATAAAAGTGACGGACGCATAATAAAGGTTGCTATCACAAGAGGTAATGCAACATGATGTTCTTTTGCGCTAAGGGATTTGGCATACAAACTAAAAAGCGCATGACAACCTTTGCTTCCCTCTGCGAAGGGCCTATCTTTTATTTTTAATGTGCTTACTTTTATGCAAGAGTCAAAGTATTCTTACCTATTCCTTTTTATTTTTCTCCTTTGGCAAGCATCATGTGGTGAGGAAAGATATAGGCACATATGACCAGTTGGATATGAGTGAGCATGAGTTATTATTGTTGACATCACCCTTGAGGTGAATATGTTGGGAGGCAAACAATAAGCCCCTATCTTTCTATGTGTTTGGTTGAAACTTTTTGTCCATGGGTATGCTGTGAGCGTTATCAATCATAGAAGACTAAATGCTGGTTGAGTAGTGCACTTGCCAAAAGGCTCCTACATGAGATCCTTCCTAAAAATAAGATGAATTGTAGTTGCAAAGTTGATTGAGAACATAGTTTGTTGGTTTATAATAAGGATTATGCTCTATACTTGCATGTTGTGATGAATTGTTACTTGCTCATAAGAAGTTTACGATGCTGCTATGAAATAAAAGTTTTATGAGAAAGTTTTATGTTAAGTTTTGTTGTTGTTACAATAATAAGAATGATGCTTCTATGACCGTATTTTGTTTTTATCGACACCTCTCTCTCAAACCATGTGGGCATGTTCTTCTATATCGGCCTTCGCTTGAGGACAAGCGAGGTCTAAGCTTGGGCGAGTTGATACGTCTATTTAGCATCATTTTTATTAGTGTTATTTATAATGTTTTATGCATAATAATGCTTTGGGGAGTAATTCTAATATTATAATTTGCGAGGTTTACATCAAGAGGGAGAATGCCGACAACTGGAATTCCGCACCCCAAAAAAGCACGTCAGAGATACCTATTCTGCACAACTCCAATGAAGCTAAAAATTCACGGGGATTATTCTTATTAAATAAGAATTTCTGAAGCAAAGAACTACTGGAGGGGGGCACCAGGTGGCCACCCTACACTAGTGCGTGCCTGGCCCCCCTACCCACGCCCTGGTGGGGGTGGGCACCCAGGCACCAGGAGGACTTTCGGGACGAAGCATAGCCGCCTCGAGGCGGAACTTGGGCAGGAGCACTTTTGCCCTTCGACGGAGCGATTCCGTCGGGGGAACTTCCCTTCCGAAGGGGGAAATTGAAGCCATCGTCATCACCAACAACCCTCTCATCTTGGGGAGCCATTATTCATCAACATCTTCAACAACACCATCTCCTCTCAAACCCTAGGTCATCTCTTGTGTTCAATCTTTGTACCGGAACCTCGGATTTGGTACATGTGGGTGACTAGTAGTGTTGATTACCTTGTGTAGTTGATTACTGTATGGTTTATTTGGTGGAAGATTATATGTTTGGATCCATTATGCTATTCAATACACGTCTGACCTTGATCATGCATATTATTTGTGAGTAGTTGCTTTCATTCTTGAGGTTACGGGAGAATCATGTTGCAAGTACTCATGTGAATTTGATATGTGTTCGGTATTTTGATGATATGTATGTTGTGATTCCCTTAGTGGTGTCATGTGAACATCGACTACATGACACTTCACCATCCTTGGGCCTAAGGGAATGCATTGTGGAGTAGTTATTAGATGATGGGTTGCGAGAGTGACAGAAACTAAAACCCTAGTATATGCGCTACTCTGTAAGGGGATGATTTGTTTCCACATGCTTAATGCTATGATTAGACTTTCTCTTGATACTTTTCTCGTAGTTGCGGATGCTTTATAGGGGGTTAATCATAAGTAGGTTGTTAGTTCAAGTAGGAATAGCACCTTAGCACCGGTCCACCCACATATCAAATTATCAAAGTAGCGAACACGAATCAAACCAACATGACGAAAGTGGCTAGAAGAAATTCCCGTGTACCCTCAAGAACACTTTGCTCATCATAAGAAATACTTTTGGCCTGTCCTTTGCCACAAAAGGATTGGGCTACCTTTCTGCACCTTACTTATTGTTCCTGTTACTTGCTCGTTACAAATTACCTTGCTATCAAAACACTTGCTACTTACAATTTCAGTGCTTGCAGAAATTACCTTGCTAAAAACCGCTTATCATATCCTTCTGCTCCTTGTTGGGTTCAACACTCTTACTTATGGAAAGGACTATGATTAATCCTCTCTACTTGTGGGTCATTAGGTGTTAATCGTTGTGTCTTCGGTTTCAGCGCCATTGTGCCGACGTATATTCTTGTTACGTCGTGGCTTCCCGTTGTTGTCCTGAACTTCAGAAATGTCAGGGTTTGCGGGAGGATTGTTCCGACGTGCTAGCGAACTATCGTCGCCCGTGCAAAAGTGGGACATGAGTGAGGTGAGAGCGGACATTGTTCGAGGTTGTTCCTGTACGAGTTGACGGGCTAGCCATCCGTCCTGAATATTGTTCTGAAGGAGGCCAACGCCTCGGCGTCAGAGCAATCAACGATTTGTTTCTTCTTGGTCAGGAACCGGTTCCAAAATTGCCTGGATGATTCTCTGGCATGTACAACAATGTGGCTCAGGTCTGCAGCATCGGGTGACCGAACATAGGTGCCCGAAAAGTTAGAGCGGAAAGCGTCCTTGAGTTCTTCCCAACTCCCGATGGAGTTTTTGGGGAGGCTGTTCATCCAATGTCGTGCTTGTCCTTTGAGATTTAGTGGTAAGTACTTCATGGTGTGGAAGTCATCCCCATGAGCCATGTGTATGTGGAGAAGGAAAACCAAGACAGTCGGGTCAGTAGTGTCGTCATATTGCTCAATTTTTATGGGTTGAACCCCTCGGGGAACGGCTGTTGCATAACCTCATCAGTGAAACACATCGGGTGGGCGGCACCCCTGACCCTGGCAATGTTGCACCGAATGTCGCATTGGGTTCGGTTTCGGTGCTGTTGTTGAACTCTATCATTTTGGTCGAGCCAAGAGTGATACCCGTCTCATCCGACAGGGGTTCGTCCTTTGGATCCATAAATGGATGTTGGCTATCGCGCGTGAGCATTTGGAGTATGTTGTAGGTCGAACGGGTCTGGTTGACCTGGTTCCCTCCGTCCTTTGCGAGGGTGTTCGGGTATTTCTCCCGTTTGGCCAGTTGGCCTATCCCGAGCTCGAGGGGGCGGTCCGGCTAGTCGTCTTTGTTGTGTCTAGGGAGTGCGGGCTCAGGGGCCTCATCGTCTAATTCTTGTAATAAACGACGGTGCGAGTAACCTTTATTTTGATCTTGCCATCCATAACCATGCCCTTCCTCGACAGCTAGGACTCGCGTCCATCTGTCATTGAGGGTGTCTTGTTCAGCTTTGATTTGCTTCTATTTTAGCTTGAGGCTCTGACCGGTGGCGATCAGTTAACGCTTGAATCGTTCTTGATCAAACGAATCTTTAGGAACAATGAAATCCTCATTGTCGAGACTGACATCGTCTTCGAAAAGCGATAAGTAGTTGTTGACTTTAGAATCGGTGGGGTCCTCGGGGTTTTTAGCAGCTATCTTCCCATCGAGATCGCCCTACTGCTCTTGGGGAGCAGCTGGGTTAGCAGGATCTTCACGGGTGTCCGGTGTAAAATTTTCGGAGGCAGTGTTATTTTTCCTGCCCTTGCGCCCCTTGGGTTTTTTACGCTAACGACGACACTTGAGTGTGTTGTCGCCGCTGTTTTTGGATGGGATATCATCGCCGCACGAAACGGGCGTGTTGGCGTCCTTATTGTCTGGCGTGTCCACCATGTAAAATTGTATGGAGGTGGCTGTCCACCATCCAGTAGTGGCAGGGACGGGTGGATTGGCCTCTTCCTCCATGTCATCTGCCTCCTTAGAGGCGTAGTCCAGCATATCGGTTAAATCCTCGATAGTGGTTACCAAGTGGGTGGTCGCTGGGATGTACAATTCCTCCTAACCTACCTCCAAACCGATCTTAGCATGGGTCAAGGTTAGGTCGTCCATGATTTTTATTGACTAGATCCGGTCTAGCGCCTCGTTCAGAAGCGATAAGTCGACCGGGTTAATCTTCCAGACTCCATCAAAGCTAACCTCTGGAGCGTCCGTACGAAGAGTTCATTCGGCCAGGGCTGACCCCTGGTCCTCGGCCGCTGCAATCGTGTCCGAGCTTAAAGCCTGACCCATGGTCGAGATGGTCCCAAGGGTGGGGCTAAGCAGAAGGCCCGAAGTAAAACTTCGGGATTTCTGGGCTTGTCGGATGAGACCACGAGCCCGGTAAGGAATAGATCACCCCGGGAGTCTACACAGAACCCTAGGTTCCCGAACCTAATCTCTTGATCGGGGGCGAAACTTCATACCTGGCCAAGATGGCCGGTAGGGCCAGCATGCAACACAACGTTGCCAAACGCAAAAGTCTGTCCAGGGACAAAGGTGTCCCTGAGGGAGTCCTGGATTAAGGGGTCCTCGGGAAGCCGGCCTATTCTTATGGGCCGGATTATATGGGTTACTTACCAAACACGGGAATACTTGAAGGCCCAGTCTCCAAGATGGAAGCTTCACGAAGCACGGCTTGCACTCCCCGTTTGATGTAGCAAATAGGCATGTTTATCTCTTCGACATGTAACTGACCGTGTGTAAACCCTAGGCATCCTCAGCATCTATATAAGTCGGAGGGTTTTAATGTATAGAGACAGAACAACTCATCTAGGGTTAGCTATTCGATCTCGAGGTAGATCAACTCTATAACCCCCCACATCATCAATACAACCAAGCAGGACGCAGGGTATTACTCCATAGGAGGGCCCGAACCTGGGTAAATCTGTGTCCCCTTTGTCTCTTGTTACCGTCGACTCCAGTCTCACAGTTCGGGACCCCTACCCGAGATCCACCGGTTTTTGACACCGACATTGGTGCTTTCATTGAGAGTTCTTTTGTGAGCAAGATGGAATCAACGTCTCGCCTTGTCATCAACGAAGAGGTCCGCAACATGGACACTTTTGTCCCTAGATAGATCTTCGTCTTCCGCAATGTTGTGCTGCACGCTGATCCCGCTGGCCATCTAGGCCATGTTGAGAGCTTCGTCCCTGATCGAGAGGTCAGATTCGGAAACTTAGATTTCTTCGTAGTCTCTCGGGGCGGCTTGTCGTTAACCGGGCTCGCAGCTTCGCCTGTAGCCCCCAAGGACTCTGAGGCTTTAACCTAGTCCGGCCATTGAGCTAGATGACCAGACACATGTTCTTGCCGAACACTCCCCATGTCCGGACGCCTTGGAGGGTAACTCTGCAAATTCCGAACAGCTGGATCCGATCGGGCCCTTAGCAGATGACGAGGCCCTAGATCTGATCTCGTCAATCAAGATCACCTATGATCCAGCCCCGATCCATGCTCGGTCCGGTTATGGTGCGGGTCAGGACCAATTTTTTGACCCACCCACCACCCACTTGATAGCCACTGCCGAAGATTTAACTGACATGCTGAGGCAGAATACATGGATGAAGAGGACCGTGCTCCCACCCCCGTTAACACCGGGAGGTGGACCGCCACTTCCACATATGATGTCTACATGCTAGATGTTCCTGCCACTAACGGCGACAATATGCCTAACAACGATGGCGACAATTCGGGCGATTCGCCGCCAAGGCGCCGGAAATCGCATAAGCGGTCCAAAGACAAAAAGTGAAGGAAAGCTATTATTAGTAACGGGGACGGTAATGCCCCCACTGACCATGGCAATCCCAATATCCCCAAACACCCGTTAGAGGGTCCGGAAGGGCCTGAGGACCAAAACAACCCCAATAATGTCAATGACTCCCAAGACGATAAATACCTTCCCTTCGTTGAGGAGGAAGATATACCGAAAGCCTATAACTTGTACATCCTTGATAACCTCGAAGACCAGGAAGAAATCAAGCAGTAGCTCATAGCAACAGCTCGCAGCTTGAAAGCTAAAGAACGGCAACTCAAAGCCGAATAGGATGACCTCAATGATCGATGGACAAAAGTCCTCTCAGCGGAGGAAGTATACGACACCGGTCTGTCGAACCAGCCTAAAAGCTACCCACAGAGGAGGTTGTTGCCGCAATTCGATGACAAACTCACTGATACTCCATCTCTGAACCGTACTCCATACATCAAGCCGGACCGCCCCCCTCATGGTTGGGACAGGACGGCTGATGACACCGGTTACATACCGGAAATTCCCCGAAGACGAGGTAAGGAGACACTAGAGCCCAATGACAGGTTCGACCTACGAGATGACCTGGATCAGAGAGAAGGCCATACAAGATCCATCTACGGATCTAGAGAGTACTCACCCGATAGATGGAGCGGGTATAGACCATGGTTCGACCAAAACAACATGGCTCGAGAATGCAACCGGGCCCACACAGATGCCGAATACAGGCGCGACATAGCACGGGTCAGAGGCGCCGCTCAACCATTGTGCTTCACTGATGAGGTAATGCGACATCAGTTCCCCAAGGAGTTTAAACCTGTGAATATAGAACATTATGATGGGACCACTGACCCAACCATATGGATTGAGGACTTTCTCCTTCATATCCACATGGCGCGAGGAGACGATCTCCATGCCATCAAATATCTACCTCTTAAGCTTAAGGGGCCAGCTCGGCACTGGTTAAACAGCCTCCCTGAAAACTCCATTGGATGTTGGGAAGACCTAGAAGATGCGTTCCGCTCTAACTTCCAGGGAACCTATGTCCGCCTGCCGGACTCTTCCGATCTTAGCATCATCGCCCAGAAGCCCGGCGAGTCTGGTCGGCAATTCTAGAATCGGTTCTTGACCAAGAAGAACCAAATTGTTGATTGTCCCGATGCTGAGGCCATAGCCTCCTTCTGGCACAATATTCGGGACGAATGGCTAGCCTGCCAGCTAGGCGAGGACAAACCTCGACCCATGTCCGCCCTTACCTCCCTCATGACCCGCTTTTGCGCGGGCGAAGACAATTGGATGGCAAGACACAGCCACATTTCCAAAGACTCGTAGCCTTTGAAACCCAGGATAGCAACGGAAAACCAAAGCGCAATAAGAATAAGTGGTGGCACAATAATTGTGATTTCGATGACATGGTTGTAAATGCCGGATTCTGCAACTCCCGACCCGGGCAGCAGAAGAAGCCTCCTAAAGGCAATCACGATGGACCCACTCAGTTGGAGAAGATCATGGAAAGGCCTTGCCAAATCCATGGGACTTCAGAGAAGCCCGCCAACCACACACACCGCAACTGTTGGGTGTTTAAACAGGCCGGCAAGATACCATCCAAGGACCAAGGCAAAAGCTCTCGCAGCAAAGACGAGGATGAGCCTCGGGGTCCAATTGGTGGTGGACAGAAGAAATTCCCTCCTGAAGTCAAAACGGTGAACATGATATATGCCACCCATATACCTAAGAAGGAGAGGAAGCGCGCCCTTTGGGAGGTCTACACTGTGGAACCCGTAGCCCCGATAGTACAACCCATGGTCGGCATACCCGATCACCTTTGATCGGTGTGATCACCCGACCAGTATCCGTCATGGGGGTTTGGCGGTCCTTTTCCTAGACCCCATTATAGATAGGTATCACCTCACAAAAGTCCTAATGGACGGAGGAAGTAGCCTCAACCTGATTTACTCGGATACGGTGAAAAAGTTGGGCACAGATCCGTCAAGGATCAAACCCAGCAGCACTACCTTCAAAGGAGTGAACCCAGGCGTTGAGGCCCGATGTACAAGTTCCGTAACCCTGGAAGTTGTGTTCGACTCGCCCGATAACTTCCGCAACGAAGACTTGATCTTCGACAATGTGCCCTTCCGTAGCGGCTATCATGTGCTGCTTGGTCGGACAGCGTTCGCTCATTTCAACGCAGTCCCACACTACGCATACCTCAAGCTCAAGATGTTGGGCCCCAAGGGGTCATTACTATTAACGGCAATACAGAGTGCTCCCTTAGAACTGAGGAACATGCACTAGCACTGGCGGCCGAATTCAGCTACAAAGAAGATCGGCAAGTTCCGACATCCTCCATAAAGGCACACAAGGCTGGGAAGCGAGTTCGGCTTCAGACCGAAAACTCAGATCCTTCCTCCTCCCTTCAATAGGGACTCTCCCCCCACCGCACAACCCTAAGACCAGCAAAGTACCTGTCGAGGAGGCACAACTTCGCACTTAAAATTCCATGGGTAGCGATGGGGAAACAAAGATGGGTGTTCGGCTGGCCCGAACCTTTACCATCAACACGTCTTCAGACAAAATGCAGGTGCTCCTAGAGAACCTGCCTATGGTGTAAAGCTCACGTACAATTCGGCAGCCTCTCAAGTCTTTGTTTGCAAGATCCGTCCGCCGAACACTAACACCCATCAAGGTGCGTATAAGAGCAGGAGTCAACTAGCAACGGGCATATCGAGGATGTCAGGTTATCAATCGAAGACCCCTAGTACAACAACTCTAGTATATTTTTATTTCTTTTACATACCTGTAAACAGTTGCTTCGGCAATCCGAGCTATAAGAGTTGCTGAGAAAAATGTAAATTGCGTGGCACAAGTTTGGCTCATTTGTCCTTTTTTGGCGCATATTTTTTCCTCTCCCTCTCTTCTCATGGACCTGTTCGGTATGATGCGAGGCAACCGGCTAATAGACTAGGGGCTCGAGTTTAAAAACAAATCACCTTATGTACATTCTATCATGCGTTCGGCGTCTTGGTGTTTGCTTTATATGCATCGGTTCCGAACGATGTCTTGGGTCAATAGTTGGGTTTCCTGGCTCCTGTGCTTGCCCCTTTATGTTTTGCTCGTTAGGCTAAAAGGGCAAAGGGAGCACCCCTGCAATTGTGCTTCCGAATATTCTGGTCAAGCACCTCAAGGGAGAAAGTCGAAAATGGACTACCATAGTATGCGAGATCCGGTTTGTGAACCCGAGCTGGAAGTATTACACTTCAATCCTCGTAAGCGGTTATTCCATGTTATACGAGGAACTTGCCCTTTGTGCAAACATTGTGATACCGGCTTTGGCCACGGTTCGTCCTAACATCACAACACCTCGGTAGCTAATCGTACGCTTCATGTAGTCCTTTTCGCGCCCCTGTGGCTAAGTGAAAGAACTAAAGCACTATAGTCTGATTGCCTAGTCTGTCGCATTGTACCGCCTTCGGGTTCCGATAATTCGGCTAAGGGACATAGTGCATTGCCACAGATACCCCATGTAGTATTTACATGGGGGCTGAAGCTGATGACTCGCATATTTCAGTATTAAACAGCCACATAGGAGTTATAAAGGAATGCAAACCCATATAGGAACAAATACTAATATCATCAAAAGTTTGGACAAGTCTTCGGACGCGTTACGGTTCATTCAAATAAATGATCGCCCGGACACTGGGATGTTATCACCCGAGCACTCTCCATCAGTCCATCAAAGTATATCTCGGGCGTCTATGTTCTTTCTCGGGAGGCGGCGGGGCGGTGGCTACCTTCATCGGATCTAGCCCCGGCCAGTGCACCTTCGCTCTTGCAAGGGCCATCCGGACTCCCTCGATGCAAGAGGAGCGCTTGACGGTGTCCAACCGGGGCAAAGCGGCAATCAACTTCTGCACTAGGCCAAAGTAGCTGCCTGGCAGCGTGTCGCCGGGGCATAAGCCGATGCAGAGGGCCTTCATGGCCGACTCCGCCATCTGGTGCAGCTCCATCAGCTGTTTCAGCTGCTCCACTAGAAGAGGAGGATGCTAGGGGGCTCCGAACTGTGCCCAGAACAGCCAAGCTTCATCTCCTTCTCCCAGCGAGGCGAATAGCTGATTGGCGTCCGCCACGCTCTTCTAGAGATCCAAGTAGGCGCCTCAGGAACGCAACACCGGGGTAAGCAATTTGAACTTGCTATCCCCGCATACGCACTTTGGCGAGTACGGCTTATCATCTGCTATGTCCTTGGCTTGGCGCACTTGCTCCTCGTAGAACCGCCTGTCCACCCGCTCCTTGTGGAGTTCGATTGTTAAAGTGGACAGTTTGGTCGAGCTCGCCTTATTCTTAATTCTTATGCTCCAAGGCTTCACATTTATCACTGGCGTCCTTGAGCTCATGCTGGACCTCTGCCACGCGAGCCTCATGCTTGCCACTGGTGGCTCGCATGGCGGAGAGGGTGACAGCCGTTTCTTTAGCAACTGCCCTCTCGACGGCCGCTTCGTCCTTCACTCTTTGGAGCTCAGCCTTGAGCCTCTCCATCTCTTTCTCCGAGGCTGCGCGTATATTACACAATGTGAAAAGGCTGCATTGACAGTATTCGGATAATGGACTTCAGACAAAGGTATTCAGATTCTGTTTTGACATACCTTGGGCCTCGTCGAATCTTCAGTTAAGGGTATCAACTTCGTCTTCGGAGCGCTTAAGCTTCCGATTTAGCTCGTCCAGCTTGACGCCATTTATTGTCGTCGCCGATGACGAAGCTTGCATTACACATACAGTCGATATATCACATGGGTTTTCAACTCCCAAATTATAGTCAATCCGATCATATGTTGGACCTTATTAGGCGTTATCCTAACATACCGGACACTTAAAGTGTATTTAGTCCGATACCGATACAAGAGTGACCCCTAGGTGAGTTTTTTTCACCTGACCTAGGGCTAGGGGGCTGCCATGTATATAATAGAAAAAAATAAAACTTTGCTAATAAGAGTATCAGGTGGCTTACTTGAAATCCTGTAAGGAGACCTTTGAAGGCCTCCTTCAGTCCACTGTCAATGGACTAGATGCTCTGCAATGCCACACCCATAAGGGTGCAGTGATCCTTGGAGATGGAGGCACTCAATAGAGCCTCCTCCATGACCGACCACCTATTGGTCGTTGGTGCCGGTGATGATCGGATACCCCGATCACCTACCGGGGATTGAATAGGTGCCTCGGGAGGCATAGTGCGCTGCGGAGATGTTCTTGGAGGGAACTGGGCACCCGCTCGTCTGGCCTCCTCGATGTCCGGGAGGGGTGTCGCCCCCCCCCCCTCCCCATCTTTAGTGGCCGAGGCATTAGCCTCGGCCATGGTACGGTCTCCCTCGCCACAAGTGTCCGCCTCCATAGGAGTGTGCTGGGACGACACCTCCACGGCGTCCCTCGTGGCGCCTGGAGTGGTGGGATGTGAGGCATCCCCGCTCTCCGCTAGTTCGGCGGGTGGGGTTTCCCTGTCCGATATCACATTGGTGGGGATGATGCGCGGGGGGATGCAAAGCTAATAACCTACACGTCGGTGAACTCTAAATCTATTCATGAGGAATACGAGGGTTTTCGAATCCTAACTTTTTGGAGGGGGCTTGACCGTAGGCTCCTTCACGGAACCTCCTCGGGGTCTTCGGACACGGTGTCTGAGTCCGAACTATCGTTGGTCAGAATCACCTGCGTTCGACGCGCCCTCTTCTGGACAGGAGGAGGGACCTGCTTCGAATCGTCCGAAGACGCCGCTCTCTTCCTGGCACGGGGGGAATTACCTCCCCCCTCGCCGTCGACCTTAGCCTCCTCCTCTTCCTCTTCTTCTTCTTCTTCCTCCTCCTCAGCCTCCTCCTGGTTTGAGGAGGCGGGGTATCCTCGGATGCGGCATCAGGCTGGTCCTTGATGCAGATACCAGTTTGGCCTGGTTTCTTCTTCTTCTTCTCTTTCTTTGTGGGAGCCTCATAAGGCTTTACCACGAGCATTTTTGCTAGCAGCCCGGTCCTCTCGTCTTTGGGCTGAGGCGTCGGATTGTTAATTTTGATGGCTTTCTTCAGCCATCTCTGCAAAGGCAGATTGGAAAAGGGGTTATGAAATCTCCTTAGGTAATGGATCCGACCAAGCTAGGATGTATCGTACCTCGGATTCGGGCTTGACGGCGTGCAGACCCTTGTCCTCCGTCTCGGATGGCCAGCTCTTCTGTGATTTGAAGACTGCCTTCCACAACTTCTCTCGCGTAGTGCGGAAGAGATTTCGGACTGTGGGCTCGGCGTCGAGCTGACGAGCCCACAAGGGGGTATCCCGGCGATAGCAAGGGAGGATGCGTCTTCAGAGCATCACCTAGACCACATCGGTCAACTCGGTGCCCTCCTCGACCAGGGAGCAGATGCGCTTCTGAAGGTCCCTCACCTCCTTGCCCCGCCCCCAGATGAGGCCCTTTTCGAGCTATGAAGCCAGTCTAGTGGGGGCGGATTTGAATGCAGCGGAGGGATGCTGACTTTCTTCTTGTGGTTTGGTGATGTAGAACCACTGCTTCTACCACGCTTTGGTGGTGTCAATAAGGGTGCCCGATGGCCACCCAACGCTGGTGAGCTTGCCGATGATGGCCCCACCGTAGTCTGCGTGCTTGCCGCCGACGCACTTGGGCTTGATATTGAACACCTGAAGCCAAAGCCCAAAGTGTGGCTCGATGCACAGGAAGGCCTCGCAAATGAGGATGAACGCCAAGATGTGCATGATGGAGTTCGGCAGGAGGTCATGGAAATTGAGGCCGTAGAAGCACATCAACCCCCTGATGAAGGGGTGGAGGGGAAAGCTCAACCCCCTGATGAAGTGGGGATGAAAACCACCCTTTCGCCTGGCTTTGGGGTGGGGATCACTTGTCCCTCATCCACCGCACGGTGAGGGATGTCGGCGGGGAGGTATCCGGCTTTCTTGAGGTCCTGGATGTCCTCATCGGTCACCGTAGAGACCTCCCACTTGTCGTTGGAGCCGGAGACCGCCATTGGTGATCTCGGAAGGGGGAGGTGGAAGATTTGTATCTAGGTGTCGGAGGCTCAGAGGAATGGGAGGTAGCGAAATCAGAGGGAGAGCATGAATAGCCATGGGGGTTTTCTTTCCCTTTTATGAGGCTTATCATTTGAGCCCCCTCCTCCGTGTCAGGAATCCCTCCACTTCCCGAGACGTGTGCATAGTTGCGCATGCGTGATTAAACATATCATGTGTGAACGGAGCATGATCTGCGTGTTGATAGATCGTGCTGGCGAAATGGCCTCGAATCGCACATCGAGTTCCTATAACTGGCCTAGAGGTCGTGGTGAGTCGTGACCTTTTGTCCGAGAGTTCGTCGGGGAACGTTATCTTTTCCTCCTTGGCGTTTTGCCTTCAAAGCCAACTTATTTCACAGTATTCGGACGTGCCACTATTCAGAAGTTGTTTGTCATCGTAGGCCAAACTTTGTTCGGCGAAAGGAACTTACCTCGCAAGATGAAGACTTTGTTCATGAAGTACTTGAAGCTGAAGACCCTTAGCATTGGAGGCAAGTTTGGGGGCTACTGAGGGAGTCCTGGATTAAGGGGTACTCGGGAAGCCCGCCTATTCTTATGGGCCGGATTATATGGGCTACTTACCGAACACAGGAATACCTGAAGGCCCAGTCTCCAAGATGGAAGCTTCAGGAAGCACGGCTTGCGCTCCCCGTTTGATGTAGCAAATAGACATGTTTATCTCTTCAGCATGTAACCAACCGTGTGTAAACCCTAGGCATCCTCGGCATCTATATAAGCTGGAGGGTTTTAGGGTATAGGGACAGAACAACTCATCTAGGGTTAGCTATTCGATCTTGAGGTAGATCAAATCTGTAACCCCCCACATTATCAATACAACCAAGAAGGACATAGGGTATTACCTCCATAGGAGGGCCCGAACCTGTGTAAATCTATGTCCCCTTTGTCTCCTGTTACCGTCGACTCTAGTCTCACGGTTCGGGACCCCCTACCCGAGATCCGACGGTTTTGACACCGAGAGTCCCTTTTATAGACTTCATCGCTGATGATTAGGTGAGCCATCAATACTCTAGCGATCTCGCAGAGGAACTCTCAATGAAGCACCAATGTTGGTGTCAAAACTGGCGGATCTCAGGTAGGGGGTCCCGAAATGTGGATCCTGGATTGATGGGTTACACGAGACTAGGGATACGAAGTTTACCCAGGTTCGGGCCCTCTTAATGGAGGTAAAACCCCATGTCATGCTTTGATTGTATTCAATGTGGGGTATCGAGTATAGAGTTGATCTACCTCAAGATCATATGATGTGCTCTAAACCCTAAGAGTAAATGAGCTTAACTTTCCCTATGAACTAAAACCCTTTGGTTTATATAGTCATCGGGGTATCTAGGGTTACACAATGTCGGTTACATCAGGAAAGGCATATGTTGAACCCATCGTCTTGTACGTGGAGTGAATGTCGTATCCTAGGAGATTTCGTCTTGGTTATGGTGTTCGGACCTTCATCGATAATCACAAGGCGGGCCGCTATCCGGCTCGCAAAGATAGGCCGGCAGCCCGAGGACCCCTTAAACCCGGACTCCCTAACCCTCCCCCTCCACCACCTGCTCACAAAATCCCAAATGTTGCATTGTCATCCAGTCAAAACCTTTGACCGTTACCTCTTGACTAGTTTTTTGTGTGTCCCCTCCTGACTATTGGGGCCGTGTGATAGACTGGTGGGGCGGAGGCAACTTACTACAGGTGGGGCCTAGGAAGGTGGACGACTCTCTCTCTCTCTTGCCACATTTAGAAGAAGCCCTGACCGGTCCATTCCCCGTTGTCGCTGCCACTACACCGCACGTACCCCTCCCCCAAAAAATATCATACCCACCCAGCCCACCATTGTTGCCCAAACTGGAATGCAATCAACATGAGCCCTCGTCCAAGGTGCATTGATTTGCAGCATTTCATGCCCCGGGCTTGTACTGGCTAGAGGGGGTCTAGAGGGTGGTGCTGCAACAGCAGATTGAGCTGCATACGCTTGGGCAATGTGAGGGACACCAGCCTCCGTCCCATCGACCATGGGGAGGATTGGGTTGAACCAGGAGTAGTAGAGAACTCATGGATTCCGGCTGGTTAAGCCTCGTTCCCGTTGAAATGTGTGATCTAACTCGATAATATGCCTAGTATTTGACCAATGGGCACATGAATTGTTGCGTGCTTGACTGAATGATTGTCTGCCTAACAGTAGGATTGATTTAGCACTTGCCTTACGGATCATGGATAGAATGGAAACTAAATTCATGTGAGGTATAAAAGCACATCATTTCTATCAATTTTTTTATCCAAAGGTGGTAGAAACGATAATTCTGTTTAAATATTTATGCAAATCCCTCTGTTCTGATTATCCCTGGAGCCAAGCAGATGTTGTTGATCTAAGCTATATCAATGGTTTTGAGCCAAATTTTGTGCCACTAACTTGCGACGAGCATTTAGAAATCCATTTTTTTGAACGTTAGAAGCCGTTTTGGTAAAACTGAAATCCAGGTGACGCGGTGACGTGGCTTGAGACTATGTCGGTATTTCCCCAAAGAGGAAGGGATGAAGCAGCATAGCTATGGTAAGTGTTTCCCTTGTTTATGAAACCAAGGTTATCGAACCAGTAGGAGAACCAAGCAACATGATGTAAATGGTACTTGCACACAAAGAACAAATACTTGCAACCCGACGCGTAGGAGAGGTTGTCACTCTCTCCACGGTAAAAGATATAGAAGTTTGTATGAGGTTGGATAAATAGATCGCACAAGAACACAAAAAAAAGATGCAAATCAAAAGTGCAGCAAGGTATTTTTGGGTTTTTGGAATAATAGATGTGAAAGCAAATGCAGAAAAAGATAGATCGGAATCAATATATTAAAAGGATAGAACTGTAGATTTCACTAGTGGCTTCTCTCAAGAAAATAGCGCACGGTGGGTAAACAAATTACTGTTGGGAAATTGATAGAAGATCAAATAGTCATGACGATATACAAGGCAATGATCATTATACAGGCATCATGTCCAATATTACTAGTCTGAAACGATTCTGCATCTACTAATATTACTCCACACATCTATCGCTATCCAACATGCATCTGGTGTATTAAGTTCATGGAGAAACGGAGTAATGTAATAAGAACAATGACATGATCTAGACAATATCTATTCATGTAGGAATAGACCCCATCTTGTTATCCTTAATAGCAATGATACATGTGTGCCTCACTGCCCCTTCTGTCACTAGGAGAGAACACTGCAAGATCGAACCCATCACAAAGCACCTCTTCTCATGGCAAGAAAAATCGATCTAGTCGGCCTAATTAAACCAAAGAATCAAAGAAGAAATATGAGGCTATAAATAATCATGCATATAAGAGATCAAAGAATACTCAAATATTATTCATGGATAGAAACTGATCATGAACTCAACCTTCATCGGATACCAACAAACACATCGCAAAAAGTCATTACATCAAATAGATCTCCAAGAGACCATTCTATTGAGAATCAAAAGAGAGAGAAAGCCATCTAGGTACTGCCTACGGACTCGTAGGCCTATGGTGGACTACTCACACATCATCGGAGAGGCACCCATGAAGACGATGCACCCCTCTGTGATGGTGTTAGATTGGATCTCGTGGTTTCGGAACTTGCGGCGGCTGGAATTGTGTTTCTGGAATATTTAGGTATTTATAGAGCTGAGAAGCGGTGGAGGAGACTCTCGTGGGCCTCACAACTCACCAGGGTGCGCCTGGGGCCTTTGGCGCGCCCTGGTGTCTTGTGGGCCCCATAGGCCTCCTCTCAAGTGCTTCCTTGGTTCCCAAGTTTTCTTCTGGTCCAAAAAATCTCCAAAAAGTTTTGCGGCATTTGGACTTCATTTGGTACTGATATTCTGCAAAGTAAAAAACAAGCAAAAAACAGCAACTCGCACTTGGCACTATGTCAATAGTTTATCCCAAAAAATGATATAAAGTTGCTATAAAATGATTGTAAAACATCCAAGAATGATAATATAATAGCAGCGGACTATCAAAAATTATAGATACGTTGAAGACGTATCATGCATATGTGAAAAGAATGGGATAAGGGAAAGGGTACCACACAATTTAACTTTGCTAACAGTGAGCGGCCCTACACTCCTCGTAGGTCTGGACCGGCTAAACCTACGGGTAGTGAGAGCCAAGCCAGCGATGCATTGGATCCAAAAGATGATGCATAGCTTGACGGGCCAGTGCCTTGAAACGATGATGAGGATGAGAGAATGTACCCTGAATTGGTTGATGAATTCAAGAAACAAGCAATGCGAGATGAATCTCGGAGGAGCCAACCGGCCCTGCTAGATCTAATGGCATTGATGATGAAAAGAAGGAGGAGAACAGTGACATGTTGGTTCCAAACGAATACATTAATGAGGACATGCCAACAACTAAGTGGGGTAGGAACGATCCTAAGCTTACTGCTGGAACAATATTTGAATCGATGATGGATTGTTGGAATACGCTGACTACATATTGCATTCTCACTCAAAATGATTTTTTCATTCACAAGATTGAACCCAGATGGTTGACGGTTCACTGTCCATATGAGAGGTGTAGGTGGAGGTTGCATGCCTCCCATATGCATACAAGTCAATATATTCAGGTATTTAATTTTGTAGGCAACATTAGTTTCAATTATGCTTGATCCCTTCTATTAGATACACTTGTTTCATTGAATTCCAGTTTAAATTGAACCCACATACGCACACTTGCCCACCTGGGAGGGGAGGCCCAAACAACAAAATTAGCAATAACTAGGTGGGTGGCAAATGCGGTCATGGATTGGCTTAGAGAGACACCAACACTTGGTCCTACAACACTACACAAGTTGTTGTTTGAGAAGTATAAGATGTGCATAGAGTACATGAGGATTTCTTGTGCAAAGGCAATGTCTCAATACACAATTAATGGTCCATGGGAATAGTTTGGCTTTGTTGTACACCTACAAAGCTAAAGTGGAGATGGCAAGTCCAGGCGGTGTTGTAGAGCTTGACAAACATACTATGGAGTACAAAATAAGGGGAAAGACATTTTAGAAGTAATGTTTTAGGAGGGATTTTGTTTGTTTCAAGGCTTGTTGGAAGGGGTTTCTGGACGGTGCCATGCCTTATTTGGTAGTGGATGCAACAACTTTGAATGGAAGCTTTAGGGGACAACTAGTAGTTGTTTTGTGTTGTCGATGCACACAACTGACTTTTCCTAGTGGCATATGGTGTGTTGGAGATGGATTCAAAGGAAAGTTTGGTGTGGTTTATGAATAATTTGCACAATATTATAGGGCAGCCACTAGGATTGGCTATACACGCAGATGCTTGCAAGGGTTTAGAGACTGTGGTAGGTGTAGTTTTCCATGGAGTTGAGCATAGGGAATGCATGCGACACCTAGATACTAATTTTACAAAGAAATTCAGGGGTAAAGTGTATGATGAGAACCTATGGACAGCATCATACACTTGCAGCCTGAGGAAACATGAGCACCACTTGAGAGTTTCGTATGCTGAAAATTCTGCTATGCGGGAATACATGGAAACGCATCATGGAATGGTGTGATCAAGAAGCAAATTCAATGAAATATGGAAGGTAGACTATGTGTCGAGTAACCTTGCAGAGTGTTTCAATTCAAAATTAAGTGGGTGAAAGGGCTTATGTTGTGGCAAGAATTTGACAAGATTAGGCAGACGATCATGATAAAGATGGATTTCTGTAGAAGAATTGTAGATACACAATATGTTGGGCATGTCATAATCCCGTCTGTGGTAAAGGCATTGCATGCTAGGACAAGAGGGTTGAGGATGAAATTCATTAGACGATCAACACACGAGGCTGAGGTAACATATACTGACTCTAAAAATAGGGAATTGAGGTACCCAGTGGATTTAAGTAGTAAGACATGCAGCTGTAGAAAATGGAAGATCCGTGGGCAGCCATGCATACATGCCATGTTTTTCATGACACTCATCGGTGGTGAAATTGGAGAGACTAATCAGTATGTCTCTGAATACTTCTGTGTTGCGAGGTCTAAGGCAACATATGATGAGAACATGCCTACATTATTGGGAAAATACCAATGGACCATCATCAATCTAGGTTTTAAGCTTCACGCTCTAGTTTTAGTTAGACCACCAGGAAGGCCGAGGAAGAACAGGATAAGATCAAGGGTAGAGGGAGGTATAGTTAGGAGGCACAAGTACAAAATATGTGGAGGACTAGGCCACATTGTTAGGACTTGTAACAATGAAGTGGATCCTGCATTTGGAGAGGCGCCGAAAATGCAGAGGATCATGAAGCGCTAGAAGAAGGGACAGAAAGACAAGCAGGTGTAGAACAAACATAACTTGAGCTATCATTGGTTGCAAGTACAGCTTGGTATGTGTGCCTTCTCTTTATGCATTTGTTCTCATTTTTTTAGGGAAACAGATTTTAATGTTGTCACTCTATCAACCGCTCTAGGATAAGCACACGGAAGAATATAACAAAGGAAAGAAAGGGACGAAAAGGAACATAGCACAAGCTGACTTGACATCACCTGAAGGTGAACCAACTATTAAAGCCACATATGGTGATGACTTTGAACAAATGGTTGTTGTTGGTTTCCAAGCGCTAGAAGCCAGTGAAAATCAGTTCAACCTATCGCACTTGAAGTTGTTTTCCTATTGGCCATCGCATGTTCTGTTACTAGAAGACCTCCTTCAATACCTCCATCGCCAGAACGTATTGTGAAGACTAAAAGAACAAAGTCAATGAATCTACCCAGTAACCCAGCACGGAACACAAGGAGCAAGGTAGTGAATCCAGCAAGAAACATAAGGATCTAGAAAATAATTGGAATTTGAGTTTGAACTTTGAAATGATGTGAGCTTGAGCTTGAACTTTGTTATGTTGTGTACCTTTCGATGTTCTGAACTTGACTTTGAAATTTCTAATGTTATGAATTGGGATTTCAATAGGAACAATTTGATATTTGTCATTTTTGTGATGTACTTTTGTGAAGTACTTTGAAGACGTCTCTTTTGGGGCATGAAAAATGTGTTCCAAATGAGCTCCAAAGCTAGCATAGACAACGTCATTTCTAAGCAAAAAAATAGCCTTCTCTAAATGAGCTAAAAATAAACCTTAACCCACTATAGGGTCCATTCCCAATATGGGATCGTTTGGATAAATTAAGCTATGGTTAACCCTAAACCCTAGCTCATTTCCCTTTAAGACCATGCAACCTTGTTGTTGATAACTAAGTATTGTGAAGTGAATTTCATGAACATATGCATAGACATGGTTTCTTATTTTTCTAGCAACCTAGTAACATAAAACATTGATGTGTGTAAGTTTCATATTTTTGGATTTTTTATTGGTTATGCTCAACGCTAATCACTGAAACCCTCTCAAAAACCCTCGAACCCCTCTCAAAACCCCGCATCATCCGAACCATTGGATCACTCTTCGGGGACGGTTTGGATCAGGCTCTAGGGTTAGACTTGGTCGATCCATGAGAGACGACCTGGTTGGCTGGATTAGGTCGGGTGTTCCGTGGCCCACATGGCAGCGGCAGAAGTGGGACAAGCGAGAGGAGGCCCCAACAGATGAGCCGATGAATCTCACTCATGCCGCCGCATTTCCCCCTTTCTACCCGAACCCTCGGTTGGCACACCTCCTTGATGGCAAGCTCGACCCCCTATCTTCATACCTCCTCGACGGCGAGTTTAACCTGCCCCCCCCCCCCGTCTCCACACCTCGTCGACACACGACCACTACAAGAAATATGCTAACTTGCGATCATCAATATTGGTCACTGAATGTTCATTGTTTTTCATTTTTGACCTTTTTATGACCAAAAACAGTTGGTCAAAAGTTGACCGTCTTCGATGAAACTTAATGACCTTCTCTATGATATGGTCATAGAAGGTTACGATCAAAATAAAAGGTCACTGATTCTACTACAAATTGTTTTGGTCACTAGGTGTCTGCCCAAGCCACGTTGGATCCAACGTGACAAGATGACATGGCAAAATTGCGACCAATTGAATTGGTCATTAATAAGAATCAACCCAGTCCAATTTAATGTCTATATGGGCTGAGCCCAATAATACAGCCCATTTATATATATATATATATATATATATATATATATATATATATATATATATGCCAATTTTGGTTGGCAACACATGCCAAGCCCTACAATTGGGCCTTTTATTTTCTAGGCCATGGCCTTTTTGTACCAACAGCTTTAGTTTTCTTTTTTTATAAAATGTGTCCACTATAGTTTTCTTTTTTTATAAAATGTGTCCACTAGTCAAACAAGTCCCACTTGTCAGGTTCTAATAACTGGGTTCGATCTATTAGGCTTATATTCTTCATATTTCAATTTGACAATAAGAAAATAACCAATATTTAAATTGGCAAGCAAAAAACACACATAATAATTCAAATAACGGTACAAACTCTACAAATGACATGTAATACAAGATGTAACATATACAGTACTTTACAAGCTCTACAATACTTTCCCAGCTCTATTAGTATGGGAATCACAGTTACAAGCTCTACAGCTCTACAAGTGTTTTGTTCTTCAGCATGGAGCTCCTTCGATAGCGATCAAATGTCGGACTCAATGGACGGCCATAGTCAAGACTAGGCTAATAGAACGACAACATGCCTTCCACGGTCGCCCTGTTACATGAATCAGTTGAGAAGAATTAGAAAAACTAAAGCCAATATATTATGAACATTCCATTCAAAAAAAAGGAGTACACGGGTAAAGGACAATTCTTATAGAATGATAAACACATTTCAACTAGTATGTGTTAAAATGAGGTATTCATACAAGACAACAGACACAATATGAATATGCATGGCATAAGTGCATGTCCTGCAACTTCACGTCAACACAATGTGTTGAAACAACAGTATCATTCTACTAGGACAGACATCCATTCAACACATAAGATCTAACATTTACTAGTCAAAGCACACAAACTATCACATGAAGATGAACCACGAATTGAATCGGGGAACTCACATGAAGACGATGAAGGCGCTCGGGGCGCGCTTGGCCTTGCTCTTCTTTGCCGCAAACATGCGCCGCCACAACAGAAACAACATCAGCAAACCAAACAGAATCAGAACCTGATGAAAAACAGCAACAGACACCACAGGAACGAAACGAGATGGGAGACGAGCGAGGGGTCAGGTCAGTGTCCTGACCTGGAGTCGCCAGCGCGGGAGCCCACCTTGGCCTTCATCCTATCGCCGGCCACCAACCTGCGACAACACCCACTGATTCAGACGATCAGAGCCCACAAAAGCCAAAATCATGAACTGGCCAGGAACCGCGAGGTACCTTGGGATCGAAGCGAGGAGCGAGGGGTGGGCTAGGACTCGGATGCGGAGCTCCCTGCACATGGCATAGTGTGTTAATGCTTACAGCAACATAAGATACTCACATATAAAAAATGCACCCTAGAAGTATAAAGAGTGCTTCTTAGCACACCAAGAATCCAACAGAAAGCAAACATGTACACCGGTGAGCTGGTATGGTATTATAACTGAGATGTAACATAAATATGCATAAGCAGAAATACAGCTTCTATGATTTGTCTCCTCCTAGCTTCAATACCATACCAGGAGTTCGGATCTCTAAGAGCTAACTATCATTTGTTTGTTACTGTTTACAGTTCTAAAAATTGATCAGCTAGCATATAGCAAAATAAAAGAAGCACCCATTTGTTGAGCTAGCAGAGCAAACAACTGATAATCAAACACAGAGCAAGAGCGCAATAATTGTTGTTTCCAGCAAAATAGAAAGCAATTCACATGCATATATACAAGACAAATAAATGGCCTAACAAACAGAGCTTCAAGTTCTGACTTAATATTTAGTAGAGTAGTCAGTGTAACAAACAAAAAAGCTTCAAGTTGGTAACTTGGTAAGGGCTTGTGGCTTGTCCCACTGGCACATAATTCTACAGCCAGTGGCAGGTGCGGCAAAGCACTTGGAATAGAGACCGTCATTGTGCATGTGTAAAAACTAACCATACTGGAAAATTGGTTGGGTGGGGAGAAAATCGGAGTTGTTTACATTATAAAATTATTGTTAAGAGAATTGAGAATGTGCACTGTCATTACAGTACTCTACTCAAAAGCGGGAATGCTACTAGACAAGTCACAGCATGAGAGTGTAGCTTCTTTTATTAATTGTTGAGCTTTTTACTAGTGCATAACAATCAAGATAAATGTAGTAAGGTGTGTGGCAACTACAATGCTGCTAGCGTACGCTGAACCCAACGCGCACAAACTAAAATCTTGAATGCTTGTACTCATAGATTTAAAGTGTAGTTATTTAACTAGCAACCAAACAAAACTCATAAGCAGCAGCAGAAGCCTTGTCATGCTTCCAAGACATTAAGCCTTGTCATGCTGCAACAAGCGAAGAGACTTAGACCCAGTTTAAAGAATTTGCACAACAGCAGTGTCAATAATACTGCTACATCAAACAGACGGTTACCAACAAAATCAGGGTCAAGCGGCTGCAAAAGCAAATGCAAGAGCACAAGAATGCTGCCTACAACACTCTACACACAACCATAAAGCAGCAAGCACACATCGATAGGAAATAGTTCTGTCCTGATAAGTTATGCTTTCATGCATGTCATCGGAGAAAATACGGATCACTAGGCTCAGGCATGAGTAACAAATTTCTGTCAGCAGCAAAAAGACCATTGATTATTGTGAAAACTCAAGAGACCACTTACCAACCTGCAAGGGAAGAGAGGAGCTCCAAGCTGGTCAACGTCACCCTGAAAAATCAGGGTTAGTCTAGTTAATAGTCCGTTGATAATCGAGGAGGCACATAAACCTATTGATTTATTATACTAGTAACATCAGCACCATTTGACCTTAATTATGCTTTCATGCATGTCATCGGAGAAAATACGGATCACTAGGCTCAGGCATGAGTAACAAATTTCTGTCAGAAGCAAAAAGACCGTTGATTATTGTGAAAACTCAAGAGACCACTTACCAACCTGCAAGGGAAGAGAGGAGCTCCAAGCTGGTCAACGTCACCCTGAAAAATCAGGGTTAGTCTAGTTAATAGTCCGTTGATAATCGAGGAGGCACATAAACCTATTGATTTATTATACTAGTAACATCAGCACCGTTTGACCTTAATTTGAGTCAACCATCAAGGAGACGCATCACATCAGTACGACCTACATGGCTCCCACAAAACAGAATCCCCAAGTGTGCGTGCTCATATAAAACATCCATATGCAAGAACATGACATGGTATTGGCAGAAATCACCAAATAAACATCATAAGCATGCCTTTCTTCACACAATAATAGCCAACAAGCTAGCAAGAACAAACCGCCCCAACCTAGAGGTAGTAGCCAGCAAGATCAAACTGTTTCAGCCTAGATGTACTTCTTGTACAGGCCCAGGAAATAGCATGCCGCATCATCTGATCCCAAGCTAGACGTATACAGTAATAAACTAATAACATCTCCAAGCACCCCCGGAAATAAGCACGGGTAACTAATGATGCATCAGACGATCCCAGCGCTCGGCATCAAAATTAAATGAGATTATTGGAATTGTCGCCCAGATCCTCACGAGAAATCCCACCTTCCGACTACCGCATTCGTCCTTCCCAATTAAAAAACAAGGCACACGACACACTAAAATAGCTAATCTACACACCGATCTGATCCGAGAGCCGCGAAGCTACCCCATCACATCTCAAGCACAATCTTCCCGATTTCACACTTGAACAACCGTCCAGATCCGCCAAATAGCGCACAAGGACACCCGATTCACCCGCGTCGATCCGTCCCCCCATCCACCCAAGAACCGCAACACGGAGCTACGGCGGGAAATAAGAGAGATCAAGGGCGCGAAATCACGTACGCATTTCCAGTTACCGCCGACGAAGAAATTGCGTCCCATGGTGACGGAGCAGGGGGGAGATCGGATTGGGTTGGTTCGGACGGACGGGAGAGGGGGGGCAAGATTGGATTTGGTGGTGATCGTAGAGGAGCGTAGCTGCCGCCGGGGTGAGGTCGGGGGTCCCGCGCCCGAGCCGCCCTTCCTGTCGCGCCTGGAGCGCCCCCCGTGGCACTGGTGACGGGGCCAGGCCGGCGACGATGAGATCTGCTGCGGGGCGGCCGGCAGGCGATGCGGTGCGCGTGGCTACGGGACCCATCGCGGAAGGAGGCCGGGGACAGGGAGGAGGTGGCGGCGGCGAGGAGATGGGGATGAGGGAGGGAGATAGGGACGAGCGAGGAGAGTGCGATGGGATCTGGGTTAGGTCTGCAGGTGGGGTTTTCCTTTTCAATTTTTTCCGTGGGTAGATGGATGGATGGATGTGGGTTGGAGAGATGGATGGGGATCGGCACCATGTGATCGATCCGTGTCATAAGTCATTTCAGCAATGAAAATAAAGCACATATGTAATTATGTTTTTCTTTTGTTTTTTCTATATTTTCACATGAAAATTTCAAAAAAAATGATATCATCTTTTCACAAGTTTCCATCTTGAAATGAAAAACAATGTTTCCTAAGGAACTTTTCATTTTCTTTGGCAAAAAAAATCATTTCTCATTTTTCAAGTGTTCAACATGAGTTTATTTGTGAAGGACCTACCATATATTTGTTATAAAGTTGGACCGAATCAATTTTCTAAAATATTATGCCATATTTAATGTATAATTGACGAAATGGTTGGGTGAAAAGGCTTTGATCCACCTCTTGTGAAAAAGACAAAATTTTGTTGATTCAGGAGAAAGCGGATCAAATTTGAACTGCAGCTCCCTCATAGTTTGTTAAATTTTTTATCCAAAAATGATTTCTAGGTACATAAGTATCTATTTAATAAGAGAAATACCAAACATTTTTCAATATTCAACCTCTAGCTAGGAACGGTCATGCCCGTCGTTTTGACCGCATTTTGAAATGGGCATGAAAAAATCAAAAAAAAATGGAAAACCTTCGCATTGTGTCATTATATGTGACCAAGTTACTGTTGGAAATATGCTCTAGAGGCAATAATAAATTGGTTATTATTATATTTCCTTGTTAGTGATAATCGTTTATTATCCATGTTATAATTCTATTGATTGGAACTCAAACGCATGTGTGGGTACAAAGACAACACTGTGTCCCTAGTATGCCTCTAGTTAACTAGTTCGTTGATCAAAGATGGTCAAGGTTTCCTGGCCATAGACATGAGATGTCATTTGATAACGAGATCACATCTTTAGGAGAATGATGTAATGGACAAGACCCAAACTATAAACATAGCATATGATTGTGTCAGTTTATTGCTATAGTTTTCTCCATGTCAAGTATTTGTTCCTACAACCATGAGATCACGCAACTCCCTGACATCGTAGGAATGCCTTGTGTGTATCAAACATCACAACATAACTGGGTGACTATAAAGGTACTCTACAGGTATCTTCGAGGGTGTTTGTTGGGTTGGCGTGGATCGAGACTGGGATTTGTTACTCCATGTGACGGAAAGGTATCTCAGGGCCCACTCGGTAATACAACATCACTACAAGCCTTGCAAGCAAAGTGACTAATGTGTTAGCCGCGGGATCCCGTGTTACGGAATGAGTAAAGCAACTTGCCGGTAACGAGATTGAACTAGGTATAGAGATGTCGACGATCGAATCTTGGGCAAGTAACATACCGAATAACAAAGGGAACAGGATACGGGACTAACTGAATCCTTGACATAGAGGTTCAACCGATAAAGATCTTCATAGAATATGTAGGAGACAATATGGGCATCCAGGTCCCGTTGTTGGTTATTGACCGTAGAGGTGTCTCGGTCATGTTTGCGTAGTTCTCGAACCCGTAGGGTCTATACACTTAAAGTTTGGTGACGATATAAGTATAATTGAGTTATTATGTTGGTGACCGGAAGTTGTTCGGAGTCCTGGATGAGATCCCAGACATGACGAGGAGCTCCGGAATAGTCCGGAGGTAAAGATTGATATATGGGATAATAGTGTTCGGTCTCCGGAAGGGGTTTCGGATGTTTCCCGAAATGTTCGGGTATAGGAACACTTTATTTGGGCCAAGGGGTAAATCCCACAAAGCTTTTGGTAGGTGCAAAAGGAATTTTTGCGGAGGCCAGGGGCAAGACGCCAGGGACCCTGGCATCTGGTCCTGGAGTACGAAAAGGACTCTTGCCTGCATGCCAAACCGACCTTGAGGAGGATTTTTCTCCAAGTTTCGACCCCAGGGCTCAACATATAAATAAATAGGCGGGGCTAGCACCTGGAACACATCTAGTTTTCCCAAGCCGTGTGCCGGCAACCCCATCCCTCTAGTTTATCCTTCGTCATAGTTTCCATTGTGCTTGGCAAAGCCCTGCGGAGATTGTTCTTCACCACCACCATCACCACGCCGTCGTGCTGCCGGAACTCATCTACTACTTCACCATAGCTCACTGGATTGAGAAAGTGAAGGCGTCATCAAGTTGCACGTGTGTTGAACGTGGAGGTGCCGTCCGTTCGGCGCTAGATCGGAAGGAACATGATGGGATCACGGGATAACTCGTGATGAGATTGTGGGACGGCTCGTGATTGGATCGCGAAGAGGTTCGACTACATCAACCGCATTTCTTAACACTTCCGCTTACCGATCTACAAGGGTATGTAGATCCACTCTCCCTTTCGTAGCTGCTCATCGCCATGGATAGATCCTGTGTGTACGTAGGAATTTTTTCCCATGCAACATTCCCCAACAGTTACGAGCAGAAATAATAAACTTGTAATATGGCAATTATTTTAAAAAGGTGCTCTTAGAAACGAAGATATCATGTATGAAGATCCATGGCTTTCAAGTGAAGTGATGAATCTTATGGCCACATTCATGGCATAGTTTGCTCAATTGATCTCATATTGTGCACAAGGGTGCATATTGGAATGAAAAACAATGTTTCCTAAGTAAGTTTTCATTCTCTTTGGACGGGAAATTCATTTTCCATTTGTCGCGTGCCCAAAATGAGTTTTTTTGTGAAGGACCTACCATATATTTGTTGCAAAATTTGACCAAATCAATTTTCTAAAATATTAGGCCATATTTAATGTAAAACTGACCATATGGTTGGGTGTAAAATCCTTTGATCCACCTCTCGTGAAAAAGACAAATCTCCGACAATTCAGTAGGAAGCGGGTCAAATTTGAAGTGGAACTATCTCATGGTTTGCTCTTTATTTTTTTCAAAAATTATTTTTAGGTACATAAGTATCTATTTAATC
This sequence comes from Hordeum marinum, assembly GCA_022496015.1. Taxonomy (NCBI): domain Eukaryota; kingdom Viridiplantae; phylum Streptophyta; class Magnoliopsida; order Poales; family Poaceae; genus Hordeum; species Hordeum marinum. The sequence goes on along the minus strand of CM039677.1, from coordinate 187,026,626 downwards.
AGAGAAACACCAAAAAATTCCAAGGTTCAACCACTAACTAGGAACGGTCATGCCCGCCATTTTGATTGCATTTTGAAACGGGCATGAAAAAATAAAAATAAATAAAAGCTTCGCATTGTGTCATTATATGTGAGCAAGTTACCAAGAAAAATAATAAACTTGTAATATGCAAAATTATTTAAAAAAAGTGTTCTCAGAAATGAGCTATCGTGTGTGAAGATTCATGTCTTTCAAGCGAGATGATCAATCTTATGCCCACATTCATGCCATAGTTTGTTAAAATGATCTCATATTGTGCAAAAGGGTGCATATTGTAATGGTAAACAATGTTTAGGGTTTGCCATATATTCTATATGCCAAAATCATAGCTCTCCACAAAATTTGATCCCCATCTAATAATCCATGTGAGCTCACCATCACATCTTTGTTTTTGGTAATATTTTCAATTTGTGAAGCAACTATATTTATATTGCTTTATAATTTCTGAAAAATTACCAGGAGATGACCCTGCCCATAGAACCTCTCTACACCAAATTGTATCTGATTTTAAGTAGCCAATGTTCTCAATATTTTTCCCATTTGTCTGTTCAATGGAGAGCATTGTGAAGGAAGTACCACTTTTATTTATTCAAATGGTATGAAATTTGTATAGTACCTTCATATGACCAAGTTATCATCCTCCACCAAATTACAGCTCAATCGAATAATCTATGCGAGCCCAGATTCAATTTCTATTTTCTGGCCAGATTAGCACACTGCAAAGAAAGTGCTACCTAGACCCCTCATATTGCCCTCAAACTTTTTGGGCACTCTTACATGCTCAAATCATTGCCACATGACAATATTCAGCTTCATTTGCATAGTAAATCTTCCTCAGTAAATTTACAAATTTTCTATACAAAGAGAACCTTTGTGAAGGAAGTACTATCTAGGATTCTCAACATTATCTGAGAATTTATTCAATCTTCCGTATGCTCAAATTATAACTCTCCACAAAATTTGAGCTCATTTCATTCAGCCAATTCCTCTCAATAATTTTCCCAAGTTTTTGTCCAAAGAAGAGCATTGTGAAGGAAGTACCACTTTGGCATGTCCAAATGGTATCAATTTTTTTACAATGCTTTTCTATGCCCAAATTACCATGCTCCACCAAATTTCACATCAATACATTCATCCATTTGAGCCCAGTTTCAACATCCATATTTCTGCATAGTGTGATACTTTGCAAAGCAAGTGCCACCTAGGATCCTTCATTTGAGCTGAAAATTTACCAAGATAGTCTCTTTAGTAGATGATCATCCTCACCCAAAACTCAGGCACATTAGCCATGTGAATTTCACCCACCACTAATCTAATTCATGTTTGAGCTTAGTTCAGTCTCCTCGTGAGATTCTTCTGTTGTATTATTTTTGTCCAAAGAAAATGAAAACTTCCTTAGGAAGAATAATACAACAGAAGTGTCTTGTTCACTCCCCCGTTAGGTGTTAGGAAGAATAATACAACAGAAGAATCTCACGAGGAGACTGAACTAAGCTCAAACATGAATTAGATTAGTGGTGGGTGAAATTCACATGGCTAATGTGCCTAAGTTTTGGGTGAGGATGATCATCTACTAAAGAGACTATCTTGGCAAATTTTCAGCTCAAATGAAGGATCCTAGGTGGCACTTGCTTTGCAAAGTATCACACTATGCAGAAATATGGATGTTGAAACTAGGCTCAAATGGATGAATGTATTGATGTGAAATTTTGTGGAGCATGGTAATTTGGGCATAGAAAAGCATTGTAAAAAATCGATACCATTTGGACATGCCAAAGTGGTACTTCCTTCACAATGCTCTTCTCTGGACAGAAACTTGGGAAAATTATTGAGAGGAATTGGCTGAATGAAATGAGCTCAAATTTTGTGGAGAGTTATAATTTGAGCATATGGAAGATTGAATAAATTCAGAGATAATGTTGAGAATCCTAATAGTACTTCCTTCACAAAGGTTCTCTTTGTATAGAAAATTTGTAAATTTACTGAGGAAGATTTACTATGCAAATGAAGCTGAATATTGTCATGTGGTAATGATTTGAGCATGTAAGAGTGCCCAAAAAGTTCGAGGGCAATATGAGGGGTCTAGGTAGCACTTGCTTTGCAGTGTGCTAATCTGGCCAGAAAATAGAAATTGAATCTGGGCTCGCATAGATTATTGGATTGAGCTGTAATTTGGTGGAGGATGATAACTTGGTCATATGAAGGTACTATACAATTTTCATACCATTTGAATAAATAAAAGAGGTACTTCCTTCCCAATGCTCTCCACTGAACAGAAAATTGGGAAAAATATTGAGAACATTGGCTACTTAAAATCAGATACAATTTGGTGTAGAGAGGTTCTATGGGCAGGGTCATCTCCTGGTAAAATTTCAGAACTTGTAAAGCAATATAAATATAGTTGCTTCACAAATTGAAAATATTACCAAAAACAAAGATGGGATGGTGAGCTCACATGGATTATTAGATGGGGATCAAATTTTGTGGAGAGCTATGATTTTGGCATATAGAATATATGGCAAAAATTCATATCATTAGGAGATGCATATCTAGTACTTACTTCACCAAGCTTCTAGTTGAGCAAGAACTTTGGAAATTTTTTGAGGAAAATTTAATAGGCAAATGGATCTGAATTTTGTCATGAGGCAATGATTTGGACAGAAAAGAGCGCCCAAATTTTTTAAGGGCAATCCAAAAATATATAAATAACACTTCCTTCACAAAGTGCTATTTTGAACAAAATAGGAAAATGAATAGTCCTGAATTATTTTTGAACTAGGCAAGGCGGGATTTTGATATATTTGAGGAATATATGATCCAAAGTATTTATGATACTTTTTTGGGAATCTTTGGATTGACAAAATGTAGGCTCCTTCACAACCTAGGGCAAAAATTGACAAATGGACATGACACATAGGCAAAACTGATGAGGTGCTACCTAGTCATAGCAATGCACCACAATTTACAAGGCTATGACCATCTATATTGGTCGTGATCAGCTAGAAATTAGGCGGCGGGCCGATGTTGTCTGCTTTACAAACATTTCGTGTAAGGAAATTATGACCTTTCTGACCAAATTGGTCGTTATGGTTTAGCGTTTGGAGCCCTTCGAATAGCTTACGGCCAATTGGTCTCAAATGGTCGCAGATTTACTACCATTTCTTCTAGGGTCACTGAGGGAGTCCTGGATTAGGGGGTCCTTGGATAGCCGACCTATTGTTGTGGGCCGGACTATGAGGGCTACTTACTGAAGACCGGAAGATTTGAAGACCCAGTCTCCAGGATGGAAGCTTCAAGGAGCACGGCTTGTGCTTCACGTTTGATGTAGTAAATAGGCATGTTTATATCTACGGCATGTAACCGACCATGTGTAAACCCTATGCATCCTCGGCATATATATAAGCCGGAGGGTTTTAGGGTGTAGGGTTAGCTATACGATCTCGAGGTAGATCAACTCTGTAAGCCCCCATACCATCAATACAACCAAGCAGGACGTAGGGTATTACCTCCATAGGAGGGCCCGAACCTGGGTAAACTCGTGTCCCCTTCGTCTCCTGTTATCGTCGATTCTAGTCTCACAGTTCGGGACCCCCTACCCGAGGTCCGTCGGTTTTGACACCGACATTGGTGCTTTCATCGAGAGTTCCTCTATGAGCGAGATGGAATCGACGCCTCGCCTTGTTATCAACGAAGAGGTCCGCAACATGGACGTTTTCGTCCCTGGGCAGATCTTCACCTGCGGCAGCATTTTGCTTCACGATGATTCCGCTGGCCATCTAGGTCGCATTGAGAACTTCGCCCCTGATCGAGAGGTTAGATCCGGATACTTAGAGTTCTCCGTCGATCCTTGGGTGACTTGTCATTAATCGGGCTCGTAGCTATGCCTATAGCCTTCGAGGACTCTAAGGCCTTAACCTCGAGCCCCTTCTTCGGACATGCCGATGGGGTCACCCACAGCGAAAAGCCGATCTCTTATCCCAGTCCGTCCATTAAGCCAGATGACCGGACACCTGTTCTTTCAGAACACTCCCCATGGGTGGACGTCATGGAGGTTAGCTCCACGAGTTCCGAACAGCTGGATCCGATCGGGCCCTCAGCGGTCGACGAGGCTCGGGAGCGATTCTCATCGATGAGGATCGCCGATGATCTAGCTCTGATCTATGCTCGGTTTGGTTATAGTGCGGGCAGGGACAAATTTTTCGACCCACCCACCACCCACTTGATAGCCACCGTCGAAGATTTAACCGACGTACTGGACTATGCCTCCGAGGAGGCAGAATACATGGATGAAGAGGACCGTGCTCCCACCCCTGTTAACACCGGGAGTTCGACCACCACTTCTACATACGACATCTACATGGTGCATACTCCTGCCACCAACGGCGATAACATGCCTCACAACGACGGCGACAAATCGGGCAATGCACGATCAAGGTGTCGGAAGTCGCATAAGCTGTCCAAAAGCAAAAAGGGAAGAAGAGCTATTATCAACAACGGGGACGGTAATGCCCCCGCTGATCATGACAATCCCGATATCCCTAAGCACCCATTTGAGGGTCCAGAGGTGAAAGCACATTTGCTACCTTGGTGGTTTTGGTAATTAATAACAACATATAAGTCATTGAACTAATGTTTCCACTAAGCATATTTCGGGAAATGTTCAATGAAAGGATTGGCAAAAGGAGATTGTGGACAAACCCCAAGATTCAAGGAAATAGGTTGGCCAAGCTTCAATCAAGAGGACTCTACATTTTATACTTGTGAGAAATCACTTTGAGTTATAGGAAAGCCAATACTATTAAAAGAGGGTAAGGTTTTGTTGGTGAACAATATGCTCAAACGTGCACAAGTGATAGTCGCCAAAACATCCACAAACTCTCCCACCAAAGTCTGTTCTATACCCAACACTCAAAATCGGTGCAACCAACTATCCCACTTCGGTGCCACTGATTCCAGAACCTAGACAGACTCTGCCAAACCCTAGCCACTTCGGTGCAACCGATTCCATACCGGTACCATCGAGTTTAGGTTGCCAACTTTTTGTTATGCAAATTCACATTTTCGGTCCCACCGAGAATGTTGGATCAGCGTCACCGAGATTGGAAATCTGACCGTTGGTCACCTTATCGGTGCAACCGAGTTTCCTATATCGGTCTCACCGAGATTCAAAAGTTGCCACCTTTTGATCACTTTGGTACCACCGAGATTAACACATCGGTGTCACCGAGTTGGTCATTTTGTGTGTAACAGTTGGATTTTTGGGGATGCCTATATATACCCCTTCACCACCACCTACTCGATAGAGAAGCACTCAAAACTATTCCATACCTATCCTATCAAATTTTCTGAGAGAGAACCACCTACCCTTGTGTTGAGGTCAAGATCTTCCACTCCAATCATATGGATCTTGATTTCTAGCCTCCCCAAGTTGCTTTCCACCAATCCTATCTCTTCTACCAAGCCAAACCTGTGAGAGAGACATTGTGTGTTGAGGAGTCTATCATCTTGAAGCACAAGAGCAAGGAGTTCATCATCATTAACCGAGCCTATTACCTTTTGGAGGGTGGTGCCTCCTAGATTGGTTAGGTGTCGCTTGGGAGCCTCCTACTTCGTGTTGTGGAGTAAACCAAGAAGTTTGTAAGGGCAAGGAGATCACCTACTTCGTGAATATCTACCCCATAGTGAGGCTAGCCCTTGATGGACGGAAGCCGTATGGAATAGTCAAGGTTGCTACTTCATGGACCCTTTTGGGTGGAGCCCTCCGTGGACTCTCGCGACCGTTACCCTCCGTGGGTTGAAGACTCCATAAACGTGGATGTACGATAGCGCCACCTATCGGAACCACGGGAAAAATCATCATGTCTACAATTGCGTTTGATCTTCCTACCCTATCCCTTCTATGCATGCTTGTTGTTATTTTACTCTGCTTTATACTCTTAGACTTGCATGTGTAGGGTGTACTTGACTTGCCATGAAATGCTAAAAACTGTCAACCCTAAAATTTGGTATAGGCAAAACTTTTAATTGGTCAAGTAGTCTAATCACCCCCCTCTAGACCTACTTTCGATCCTACAAGAGGGGCCTGAGGACCAAAACAACCCCGATAACATCAATGACACTAAGGGCGATACCTTCCCCCCCCCCCTCCGCCGGGGAGGAAGGTATACCGGAAGCCGATAACTTGTACATCCCTGATAACCTCGAAGATCAGGAAGAAATCAGACATCGGCTTATAGCAATGGATTGCAGCCTAAAGGCTAAGGAGCGGCAACTCAAAGCCGAACAGGCTGACCTCAATGATCGATGGACGAAAGTCCTCTCAGTTGAGGAAGTATATGACACTCGTTTGTCAAACCAGCCCAAAAGCTACCCTCAGAGAAGGCTGCTACTGCAATTCGATGATGAACTTTATGATACTCCATCTCCAGGCCGTACTCCATATGACAAGCCGGACCACCCCCCCTCGTGGTTGGGTAGGACGGCTGACAATGCCGGTTATATACCGGCAGTGCCCGAAGATGGGGTAAGGAGCCATTAGAGCACAATAACAGGTTCGACCTGCAAGATGACCTGGATCATAGAGCAGGCCGCACTAGATTCACTTATGTATCCAGAGAGTACTCGCCCGATAGACGCGGCAGCTACAGACCATGGTTCGACCAAAACAACAAAGTCCGAGAACACAACCGCCGAATATAGGCGGGACATAGCACGGGTCAGAGGCGCCGCTCACCCACTATGCTTCATAGATGAGGTAATGCGGCATCAGTTCCCTGAAGGGTTTAAACCCGTGAATATAGAACAGTATGACGGGACCACTGACCCAACTGTATGGATCGAGGACTTCCTCCTCCATATCCACATGGCGCGAGGAGACGATCTTCATGCCATCAAATACCTCCCTCTTAAGCTTAAGGGGCCAGCTCGACACTGGTTAAACAACCTCCTTGAAAACTCCATTGGATGCTGGGAAGACCTGGAGGATGCGTTCCGCTCTAACTTCCATGGAACCTATGTTCGCCCGCCGGAATCTTCCGATATCAGCAACATCATCCAGAAGCCCGGCGAGTCCGCTCCGCAGTTCTGCAATCGGTTCTTGACTAAGAAGAACCAAATCGTCGATTGTCCGGATGCTGAGGCCATAGCCTCCTTCCGGCAAAATATTCAGGACGAATGGCTGGCCCGCCAGCTAGGCCAGAATAAACCTCGGACTATGTCCGCCCTTACATCCCTCATGACCCACTTTTGCACGGGCGAAGACAATTGGCTGGCTAGACGCAGCCACAATTCGGAGGATCCCGTCGCACCTGAAGCCCGGGGCGGCAATTCAAAGCCAAAGCGCAATAAGAATAAGCGCCGACACAATCATAGCAACGCCGATGATACGGTTTTAAATGCCGGATTCCACAACTCCCGACCCGTGCAGTAGAAGAAGCCTCCTAAAGGCAATCGTGATGGACCCACTCAGCTCGAGAAGATCATGGAAAGGCCCTGCCAAATCCATGGGACTTCCAAAAAGCTTGTCAACCACACACATCGTAACTATTGGGTGTTTAACACAGGCCGACAAGATACCACCCAAAGACCAAGGCAAAAGCTCTCGTAGCAAGGACGAAGATGAGCCTCGGGGTCCAATTGGTGGCGGACAAAAGAAATTCCCTCCCGAAGTCAAAACGGTGAACATGATATACGCCACCCATATACCCAAGAAGGAGAGGAAGCGTGCCCTCCGGGAAGTCTATGCGGTAACCCATGGTTGGTATACCCGATCACCTTTGATCGACATGATCATCCGACCAGTATCAACCATCATAGAAGGGTACCACCTCACAAAAGTCCTAATGGACGAAGGAAGTAGCCTCAACCTGATTTACTCAGATACGGTGAAAAAGATGGGCATAGATACGTCAAGAATCAAACTGAGCAACACTACCTTCAAAGGAGTAATCCCGGGCGTTGAGGCCCGATGGACAGGCTCTGGAAGTTGTTTTCGGCTCGCCCGATAACTTTCGCAGCGAAGAGTTGATCTCAGACATCATGCCCTTCCGCAACGGCTATCACGCGCTGCTTGGTCGGACGGTGTTCAATTGTTTCAATGCAGTCCCTGTTGGGGAATGTTGCATGGGAAACAAAAAATTTCCTACGCACACGCAAGATCTATCCATGGTGATGAGAATCTAGGAGAGGGAGAGTAGATCTACATACTCTTGTAGATCACTAAGCGGGAAGCGTTAAGAAACGTGGTTGGTGTAGTCGAACGTCTTCGCGATCCAAATTGCCGAGTGTCCCACGATCTCATCACGATCCATCCCGCGATCCAATCACGATCCGTCCCGCGATCTCATCACGGTCCGTCCCGCGAACTCATCACGATCTGTCTCGCGATCTTGTTCACGGTCCTTCCGATCTAGCGCCGAACGGACGGCACCTCCGCGTTCAGCACACGTGCAACTTGATGATGATCTCCACCATCTTGATCCAGCAAGAGGTAGTGGAGAGGGATAAGAGTTCACCGGAAGCATGACGGCGCTCCGGTGATGCTGGTGGAGTAATTCCGGCAGGGCTTCGCCTAAGCACTACGGAACTAGTCTAGTCTAGAGGAACTTGATCTAGAAGTAGGGTTTAGACGTGGCTGAAAGTCCTTGCCCAAAAAACCCTAAAACCACTCATATATATAGGAGGAGGGGAGAGGAGGCTGCGCCCAAAAGGAGGGCTCTCCTTTGGTTCGACCGAACCTAGTGGGGAGGAGTCCTCCTCCTAGTAGGACTCCTCCTCCCACAAGAGAGGTGGAGTTTGGGGAGGTTCCCACCCCAATTCGGTTTGCCTCTCTTTCCTCCTGCGCATAGGCCTCCTTGGCCGACCCAACTGGCCCACTATGGGCTGGTGGGTTGCCACATAGGCCCATGGGGTGGGTTGGCCCCACTGGTGGGCCCCCGGGACCCATTCGTCATTCCCGGTACTCTACCGAAAATGCCCGAAACTTTCCAAAGTCCAAACACCACCTTCCTATATATCAATCTTTACCTCCGGACCATTCCGGAGCTCCTCGTGACGTACGGGATCTCATCCGGGACTCCGAACAACCTTCAATCACCACCATTCATAACTCTATACTACCGAAATGCCACCAAACCTTAAGTGTGCAGACCCTGCGGGATCGAGAACTATGTAGACATGACCGAGACACCTCTATAGTCAATAACCAATGGCGGGACCTGGATGTCCACATTGGTTCCTACATATTCTACGAAGATCTTTATCGGTCGAACCTCTATGTCAAGGATTCAGTTAATCCCGTATGATGTTCCCTTTGTTCTTCGGTATGTTACTTGCCCGAGATTCGATCGTCGGTATCTCCATACCTAGTTCAACCTCGTTACCGACAAGTCTCTTTACTCGTTCCGTAATACAAGATCCCGTGACTAACAATTAGTCACATTGCTTGCAAGGCTTATTGTGATGTTTGTATTACCGAGTGGGACCTAAGATATCTCTCCGTCACACGGAGTAACAAATCCCAGTCTTGATCCATGCCAACTCAACAGACACCCTCGGAGATACCTGTAGAGCACCTTTATAGTCACCTAGTTACATTGCGACATTTGATACACACAAGGCACTCCTCCGATGTCCGTGAGTTGCATGATCTCATGGTCATAGGAACATATACTTGACATGCAGTAAACAGTAGCAATAAACTGACACGATCATATGCTACGTTTGTAGTTTGGGTCTTGTCCATCACATCATTCTCCTAATGATGTGATCCCATTATCAAATGACATCTCATGTCCGTGGCTAGGAAACCTTAACCATCTTTGATCAACGAGCTAGTCCATTAGAGGCATACTAGGGACATGGTTTTGTCTATGTATCCACACATGCATCTAAGTCTCCGATCAATACAATTAATAGCATGGATAATAAACGATTATCATGAACAAGGAAATATGATAATAACTAATTAATTATTGCCTCTAGGGCATATTTCCAATAGTCTCCCACTTGCACTAGAGTCAATAATCTAGTTCACATCACCATGTGATTCGCATTGTTATGAATCTAACACCCAATGAGTTCTGGGGCTTGATCATGCTTTGCATGTGAGAGAGGTCTTATAGTCAACGGGTCTGCGACATTCAGATCCGTGTGTACTTTGCAAATTTCTATGTCAACCCGTAAACACTGCTACCACACTCCACTTGGTACTATTCCAAATGGCTGCTCCACTATACATATCCAGATTGCTACTACGAGTCATCCGGATTGGTGTTAAAGCTTGCATCGACGTAACTCTTTACGACGAACTCTTTATCACCTCCATAATCGAGAAACATCTCCTTAGTCTTTTAGTTACCAAGTATAATCTTGACCATTGTCCAGTGCTCCATTCCAGGATCACTTTGAAACCTTCTGGCCATACTTATGGCAAGGCTGACATCGGGTCTTGTGCACAACATTGCATACATGATAGAGCCTATGGCTGAAGCATAGGGTATGACACTCATCTTTTCTCTATCTTCTGCAGTCACCGGGCATTGAGTCTTACTCAACTTTATACTTTACAAATCAGGCGAGAACTCTTTCTCTGACTGATCCATTTTGAACTCTTTCAAAATCTTGTCAAGGTATGTACTCATTGAAAGTCTCATCAAGTATCTTGATCTATCTCTATAGATCTTGATGCTCAACAATTAGGTAGCTTTATCCATGTCTTCCTTTGAAAAACTCTTTTCAAACAACCGTTTATGCTCTCCAAAAATTCTACATCATTTTCGAATAGTAATATGTCATCCACATATACTTATCAGAAACTCTATAATGCTCCCACTCACTTTATTGTAAATACAAATTTCTCATAAACTTTGTATAGACTCAAAAACTTTGATCACCTCATCAAAGTGTATATTCCAACTCCGAGATGCTTGCTTCATTTCATAGAAGAATCACTGAAGATCGCACATCCTTAGGACTGACAAAACCTTCTGGTTGTATCTCATACAACCTTTCCTTAAGGAAGGAAACGATGTTTTGGCATCAATCTGCCAGATTTCATAATTGAAAAATGCAGCAACTGCTAACATAATTCCAACAGACTTTAGCATCGCTACGAGTGAGAAAGTCTCATCGCAGTCAACTCTTTGAACTTGTCGTAAACTACTTTGCAACAAGTCGAGCTTTACAAATGGTAACATTTACCATCAGCGTATGTCTTCATTTTAAAGATCCATTTGTACTTTAACGACCAGCCGTCCAACGAGCAAGTCCACCAAAGTCTATACTTGGTTTTCATACATGGATCCTTTCTCAGATTTCATGGCCTCTAACCATTTGCTGGTTTCCGGGCCCATCATCGCTTCTCCATAGCTTGTAGGTTCATCGTTGTCTAACAACATGACCTCCAAGACAGGGTTGTCGTACCTCTCAGGAGCAGTATACATCCTTGTCGCCCTACGAGGTTTGATAGTAACTTGATACGAAGCTTCATGATCATCATCATTAACTTCCTCTTCAACTGACGTAGGCTTCAAAGAAACATCTTTCTGTGTTGCGCCACTTTCTGGTTGAAGTAAAGGTTCAATAACCTCATCAAGTTCTATTTTCCTTGTAGGTCGATAGTAACTTGATCCGAAGCTTCATGATCATCATCATTAACTTCCTCTTCAACTGACGTAGGCTTCACAAAAATATCTTTCTCTGTTGCGCTACTTTCTGGTTGAAGCAGAGGTTCAAATAACCTCATAAAGTTATATCCTCCTCCCACTCAATTCTTTCAAGAGAAACCCTTTCTCGAGAAAGGACCCAGTTTTAGCAACAAGCATTTTATGCTTGGATCTGAGATAGAAGGTTCACCTAACTGTTCTTAGGGTATACTATGAAGATGCATTTGTCCGCTTTCGGTTCGAGCTCATTAGGCGAAAACATTTTCCACACAAGTGTCGTAGCCCCAAACATTAAGAAATGACAGCTTAGGTTTCTATCAAACCATAGTTCACACGGTGTTATCTCAACAGATTTAGATGGTGCCCTATTTAAAGTGAATGTTGTTGTCTCTAATGCATAACCCCAAAATTATAGTAACAAAACGATAATAGACATCATAGCACGCACCATATCCAATAGAGCACGACTATGACGTTCGGACACACCATCACACTATGGTGTTCCAGGTGGCGTGAGTTGTGAAACAACTTTCACATTGTCTAAAGTTGTATGCCAAACTCGTAACTTAGATATTCACCTCCACGATCATATCGCAAACATATTTATCTTCTTGTCACGATGATCTTAAACTTCACTCTGAATTTGCTTGAACCTTTCAAACAATTCAGACTTGTGTTTCATCAAGTAAATATACACTATATCTACTCAAATAATTAGTGAAGGTAAGAAAATAACAATATCCACCGCACGCTACAAGACTCACTGGATTGCATACATCAACATGTATCATTTCCAATAAATAACTTGCCCGCTTCATCAAAACAGAAAACGGGGTCCTTAGTCATCTTGACCAAGAGGCATGGTTCGCATGTCTCAACCGATTCGAAATCGAATGAGTCCAAAGATCCATCAGCATGGAGTTTCTTCATGCGTTTTATACCAATATGACATTTAGCGGCAGTGCCACAAGTATGTGGTACTATTATTATTAACTTTGTATCTTTTTGGCATCAATGTTATGAACATGTGTATTACTACGATCAAGTTTCAACAAACCATTCTTACTGGGTGCATGACCATCGAAGGTATTATTCATGTAAATAGAATAACCATTATTCTCTAACTTAAATGAATAACCGTGTTGCAATGAACATGATCTAATCACGTTCATGCTCAATGCAAAAACACCAAATAACATTTATTTAGGTTCGTCACTAATCTCGAAGGTAGAGAGAGCGTGCGATGTTGATCACATCAACCTTGGAAACATTTCCAACACACATCGTCACCTCTCACTCAGCTAGTATCCGTTTATTCCGTAGCTTTTACTTCGAGTTACTAACATTTAGCAACCGAACCGGTATCCAATACCCAGGTGCTACTAGGAGAACTAGCAAGGTACACATCAATAACACGTATATCAAATATACTTCTGTCGACTTTGCCAGCCTTCGTATCTACCAAGTATCTAGGGTTGTTTCGCTTCAGCGACCGTTCTCCTCATAATCGAAGCACTTAGTCTCGGGTTTGGGTTAGACTTTGGGTTGCTTCACTGGAGCTGCAACTGACTTGCTATCCATGAAGTTTCCCTCCTTGCTCTTGCCCTTCTCGAAACTAGTGGTTTTGACTAACCATCAACACTTTGACGCTCCTTCTCGATTTCTACCTTCGCGCTGTCAAACATCACGAACAACTCAGGGATCATTAATTCTATCCCTGGCATTTTATAGTTCATCACCAAGTTCTAGTAGCTTAGTGAAAGTGACTTGGAGAACTATATCAATCACTATCTTATCTGTAAGATGAACTCCCACTCGATTAAAGCGATTGTAGCACCCAAACAATCTGAGCACATGCTCAACGATTGAGCTATTCTCGTTCATCTTGCAGGCAAAGAATCTTTGTTGGAGATCTCATATCTCGCAACACGGGCACAAGCCTGAGATCCTAATTTCAGCTCTTAGAACATCTCATATGTTCCGTGACGTTCAAAATGTTTCGAAGCCTCAATTCTAAGCTGTAATGCATGACGCACTAAACTATCAAGTAGTCATCAGCACATACCTGTCAGATTTTCACAACATCTACAGCCGACGCTAGAGGGGTTGGTGCACCGAGCGGTGCATTAAGGACATAAGCTTTCTGTGCAGCAACGAGGACAATCCTCAGATCATGGATCCAATCCGCAATATTGCCACCATCATCTTTCAACTCTATTTCTCTAGGAACATAAAAATTCAAGGGAGATACAACGCGAGCAAGTAATCTACAACATAATTTGCAAAGCCACTACTGACTATGTTCATGATAATGAGTTCAATTAATCATATTACTTAAGAACTCCCACTCAAATTGACATCCCTCCGGTCATCCGAGTGTTACATGATCCAAATTCACCAACTCAAGTCCGATCATCACGTGAGTTGAGGTGGTTACAATGGTGAACATCATCATGTTGATCATATCTACTATATGAATCATGTTCGACCTTTCGGTCTCTTGTGTTCCGAGGCCATGTCTGTACATGCTAGGCTCGTCAAGTTTAACCCGAGTGTTCTACGCGTGCAACACTGGCTTGCACCCGTTGTATGTGAACGTAGAGTCTATCACACCCGATCATCACATGGTGTCTCAACACGACGAACTTTCTCAACAGTGCACGCTCGGGGAGAACACAATTTATCTTGAAATTTAAGTGAGGGATCACCTTATAATGCTACCGTCGTACTAAGCAAAACAAGGTGCATAAAAGGATTAACATCACATGCAATTCATAAGTGACATGATATGGCCATGAACTTGTGCTTTAGATCTCCATCTTGAAAGCACCGGCATGATCTCCATCATTACCGGCACGACACCATGATCTCCATCATCTTGATCTCCATCAACGTGTCGCCATCGGGGTTGTCACGCCCTGCATGCTTCTACTACTATTGCTACCGTTTAGCGATAAAGTAAAGCATTACATAGCGCTTAATGATTGACACACAGGTCATACAATAATTAAAGACAACCCTATGGCTGTTGCCGGTTGCCGTACTCATCGACATGCAAGTCGTGAAATTCTATACATCACATGATCATCTCATACATCACATATATCGCATCATGTAATTGGCCATATCACATCACAACATACCTTGCAAAAACAAGTTAGACGTCCTCTAATTGTTGTTGCATGTTTTACATGGCTGCTACGGGTATCTAGCAAGAACAATTCTCATCTACGCAAAAACCACAACGGTGATACACTACTTGCTTTTCAACCTTCTCAAGGACCGCCTTTTGTCGAATCCGATCCAACTAAAGTGAGAGAAACTGGCACCCGCAAGCCATCTATGCAACAAGTTGCGGTCGAGGGAACCGGTCTCTCGTAAGCGTACGAGTAATGTTGGTCCGGGCCGCTTCATCTCACAATACTGCTGAACCAAAATCCGACCAAGGGAGGAAGCAATCTAAGCATCAACGCCCACAAACCTTTTGTGTTCTACTCGAGATCTCATCTACACATAGACCTAGCTCATGATGCCACTTTTGGGGAAAATTGCATGGGAAACAAAAAAATTCCTACGCACACGCAAGATCTATCCATGGTGATGAGCATCTACGAGAGGGAGAATGGATCTACATACCCTTGTAGATCGCTAAGCGGGAAGCGTTAAGAAACGCGGTTGGTGTAGTCGAACGTCTTCGCGATCCAAATCGCCGAGTGTCCCGCGATCTCATCACGATCTGTCCCGCGATCCAATCACGATCCGTCCCGCGATCTCATCACGGTCCGTCCCGCGAACTCATCACGATCCGTCTCGCGATCTTGTTCACGGTCCTTCCGATCTAGCGCCGAACGGACGACACCTCCGCGTTCAGCACACGTGCAGCTTGATGACGATCTCCGCCATCTTGATCCAGCAAGAGGAAGTGGAGAGGGAGAAGAGTTCATCGACAGCGTGACGGTGCTCCGGTGATGGTGGTGGAGTAATTCCGGCAGGGCTTTGCCTAAGCACTGCGGAACTAGTCTAGTCTAGAGGAACTTGATCTAGAAGTAGGGTTTAGACGTGGCTGAAAATCCTTGTACAAAAAACCCTAAAACCACTCATATATATAGGAGGAGGGGAGAGGAGGCTGCGCCCAAAAGGAGGGATCTCCTTTTGTTCGGCCGAACCTAGTGGGGAGGAGTCCTCCTCCTAGTAGGACTCCTCCTCCCACAAGAGAGGTGGAGTTTGGGAAGGTTTCTACCCCAATTCGGTTTGCCTCTCTTTACTCCTGCGCATAGGCCTCCTTGGCCGACCCAACTGGCCCACTATGGGCTGGTGGGTTGCCACATAGGCCCATGGGGTGGGTTGGCCCCACTGGTGGGCCCCCGGGACCCATTCGTCATTCCCGGTACTCTACCGAAAATGCCCGAAACTTTCCAGAGTCCAAACACCACCTTCCTATATATCAATCTTTACCTCTGGAACATTCTGGAGCTCCTCGTGACGTCCGGGATCTCATACGGGACTCCGAACAACCTTCGGTCACCACCATTCATAACTCTATACTACTGAAATGTCACCAAACCTTAAGTGTGCAGACCCTGCGGGTTCGAGAACTATGTAGACATGACCGAGACACCTCTACAGTCAATAACCAATGGCGGGACCTGGATGTCCACATTGGTTCCTACATATTCTATGAAGATCTTTATCAGTCAAACCTCTATGTCAAGGATTCAGTTAATCCTGTATGATGTTCCCTTTGTTCTTCGGTATGTTACTTGCCCGAGATTCGATCGTCGGTATCTCCATACCTAGTTCAACCTCATTACCGGCAAGTCTCTTGACTCGTTCCGTAATACAAGATCCCGTGACTAATAATTATTCACATTGCTTGTAAGGCTTATTGTGATGTTTGTATTACCGAGTGGGCCCTGAGATACCTCTCCGTCACACGGAGTAACAAATCCCAGTCTTGATCCATGCCAACTCAACAGACACCATCGGAGATACCTGTAGAGCACCTTTATAGTCACCCAATTACGTTGCGACATTTTATACACACAAGTCACTCCTCCGATGTCCGTGAGTTGCATGATCTCATGGCCATAGGAACATATACTTGACATGCAGAAAACAGTAGCAATAAACTGACACGATCATATGCTACGTTTGTAGTTTGGGTCTTGTCCATCACATCATTCTCCTAATGATGTGATCCCATTATCAAATGACATCTCATGTCCATGGCTAGGAGACCTTAACCATCTTTGATCAACGAGCTAGTCCATTAGAGGCATACTAGGGACATGGTTTTGTCTATGTATCCACACATGCATCTAAGTCTCCGATCAATACAATTAATAGCATGGATAATAAACGATTATCATGAACAAGGAAATATGATAATAACTAATTTATTATCGTCTCTAGGGCATATTTCCAACAGTCCCACACTACGCATACCTCAAGCTCAATATGTCGGGCCCCAAGGGGGTCATTACTATCAATGGCAATACCGAGCGCTCCCTTAGAACTGAATAACATGCACCGGCCCTAGCGGCCGAATTCAGTTACAAAGAAGATCGGCAAGTTCTGATATCTACCATAAAGGCACAAAAGGCTGGGAAGCGAGTTCGGGTGTGGACCGAAAACTCAGATCCTCCCTCCTCCCCTCTATAGGGACTCGCCCCCATCACACAACCCCAGGACCAACAAAGTACGTGCCGAGGAGGCACAACTTCACACTCAATATTCCATGGGTAGTAGTGGGGAAATTAAGATGGGTGTTCGGCTGCCCTGAACTATTACCATCAACACGTCTTCGGACAAAACACGGCCGCTCCTAAAAGAGCCTACCTACGGCGTAAAGCTCACCTACAATTCGGCGGTCTCTCAAGATTTTGTTAGCAAAATCCGCCCGCTGAACACTAACACCCTTCAAGGTGCATCTAAGAGCAAGAGTCAACTAGCAAGGGGATACCGAGGACGTCATGTTACCAATTGAAGACCCCTGGTACAACAACTCCTATACAATTATATTCTTTATATTCTTTCACATACCTGTAAACAGATGCTTCGGTAATCCGAGTTTTAAGAGTTGTTGAGAAAATGCAAAAATTGCGCGGTGCAAGTTTGCCTCATTTGTCTTGTTTTCGGTGCATATTTTTCCTTTCTACCTCTTCTCGTGAACCTGTTCGGTATGACATGAGGTAACCGACTGATAGACCGGGGGCTCGCGTTCAAACACAAATCGCCCTGTTCATCATGTGTTTGGCTTCTTGGCGTTTGCTTTATATGCATCGGTTCAGAACTATGTCTTTAGTCAATAAGTTGGGTTGCCCGGCTTCTGTGCTTGCCCCTTTATGTTCCACTCGTTCGGCTAAAAGGGCAAAGGGATCACCCCTGCGATTGTGCTTCCGGATAGTCTGGTCAAGCACCTCAGGGGAGAAAGCCGAAAACGGACTGTCATAGTATGCGCGATCCGATCTGTGTACCTCGAGATGGAAGTGTTATAGTTCAATCCTCGTACGTGGTTATTCCGTGTTATACAAGGAACCTGCCCTTTGTGTAGACATTATGATGCCGGCTTCGGCCATGGTTCGTCCGAACATCACAACACTCCGGTGGCTAATCGTACGCTTCCCATAGTCCTTTTTGTGCCCCTCCAGCTAAGTGAAAGAAATAAAGCACTATAGTCTGATTGCCTAGTCTGCTGCAATATACCACCTTTGGGTTCCGATAATACGGCTAAGGGACACGGTGCATTGGCATAGACACCCCATGTAGTATCTACACGGGGGCTAAAGCCGAGACTCGCATCTTTCAGTATTAAGCAGCCACATAGGAGTTATAAACGAATGCAAAACCATATAAGAGCAAATATTAATATCATTAAAAGTTAAACGCAAGTCTTCGGACACGTTACAAGCTCATTCAAATAATTTTTCACCCAAACACTGCGATGCTATCACCCGAGCACTCTCCATCACTCCACCGAAGTATAGCTCGGGGCGTCGTTGCTCCTTCCCCGGTGGCAGCGGGTCGGTGGCGACCTTCATCGGATTTAGCCCCGGCGAGTGCACTTTGGCCTTGGCAAGGGCCATCAAGACTTCTTCGATGCAGGAGGAGCGCTTGATGGTGTCGAGGCGGGGCGTAGCAGCGATCAGTCTCTACACCAAGCTGAAGAAGCTGCCTGGTAGCGGCTCGCAGGGCCATAAGCGGATGCAGAGGTCCTTCATGGCTAGCTCCGCCATCTGGTGCAGCTTCATCAGCTATTTCAGTTGCTCCACCAAAATAGGGGGACGCTCGGGGGCTCCAAACTGTGCCCAGAATGTCCGAGCTTCATCTTCCTCTCCCCGCGAGGCGAACAGCTGATTGGCATCCGCCACGCTCTTCTAGAGGTCGAAGGATGCGCCTGAGGATCGCCACACCTGGGTAAGCAATTCGAATATTCTATCCCCGAATATGCACTTTAGTGAGTACGGCTTACCATCTACTATGCCCTTGGCCTGGCGCACTTGCTCCTCGTAGAACTGTCTGTCCACCCACTCCTTCTGGAGTTTGGTTTGCAAGGTGGAATGTTCGGCCAAGCTCGCCTTGTTCTTCTGCTCCAAGGCCTCGCATCTCTCGCTGGCATCCTTTAGCTCCTGTTGAACATCTGCCACGCGAGCTTCATGCTTCCCACTAGTGTCTCGCATGGTGGAAAGGGTGACAACCGTTTCCTTAGCATCCGCCCTCTCGGCGTCCGTCTCGTCCTTCGCGCGCTGGAGCTCAGCCTTGAGTCTCTCCACCTCCTTTGCCGAGGCTGCGCGTGCATTATACAATATGAAGAAGCTATATTCAAACTATAGAGCTCAGACAAAGGCATTCAAATTCTTTTTTGATATACCTTGAGCCTCGTCGAGCCTATGGTTAAGGGCCTCAGCTTCGTCTTCGGAGCGCTTCATTTTACGATATAGCTCTTCCAACTCGGTGCCATTTATGGCCATCGCCGATGATGAATCCTGCATTACACACACAGTTAATACATTACATAGGCTCTCAATTCCTGAATTATAGACAATCCGATCACCTAACGAGCATCTGTTTCAGTATTGGATTCAGATTTGACCCCTAGGTGAGCTTTTTCACCTCACCTAATGCTCGGGGGCTGCCATGTATACAATACGAATAAAAAAAATTCTTTGTAGAATAAACATCGGGTGACTTACTTGAAAACCCGCAAGGAGACCTTTGAAGGCCTCCTTCAGTCCATTGTCAACGAACTGGATGCTTTGTAGTACCGCACCCATAAGGGTGCAAGGATCCTCGGGGATGAAGGCGCTCGATAGAGCCTCGTCCATGACCGACCACCTGTTGGTCGGTGGTGTCGGGGATGATCGGATTTCCCGATCACCCACCGGGGATTGGACCGGTGCCTCCGGAGGCATACCGCGCTTCGGAGATGTTCTTGGAGGGGACTGAGCGTCCGCTCGTCCAGCCTCCTCGGTGTCTAGAAGGGGTGGTGCCCCCCGGTCTTTAGTGGACGAAGCATTAGCCTCGGCCACGATACGATCTCCCTCGCCCCCTGTGTTCGCCTCCATTGGAGTAGGCCGGGGTGACACCTCCACGGCGTCCTTCATGGCGCCTGGAGTGGTGGGGTGCGAGGAGTCCCTGCTCTCTGCCAGTTCGGTGGGCGAGGTCTTGCCATCCAATATCACCTCGGTGGGGATAACGTGCGGGGGGCTACAAAGCCAATACCCTATGTGTTAGAAAACTCTAAATCTACTCGTGATAAACAGGAGGGTCTTTGAATCCTAACTTGGATGGGGGGGCTTGACCCGTAGGCTCCTTATGGAACCTCCTCAGGGTCTTCAGACACGGAGCCCGAGTCCGAGCTATCGTCGGACAGAACCACCCGCGTCTGTCGTGCCCTCTTCGGGGCAGGAGAAGCGACCTGCTTCAGGGCGTCTGAAGACGCCACCCTTTTCCTGGCACAAGGGGAATTGCCTCCCCCTTGCCCTCCACCTCGGCCTCCTCCTCTTCTTCTTCTTCTTCCTCCTCCTGAGCCTCCTCCTGATTTGAGGAGGCAGGTGTATCCTCGGAAGCGGCATCAGGCTAGTCCCTGACGCGGAGACCAGCCTGGCCTAGTTTCTTCTTCTTCTCCTTCTTCGTGGGAGCCTCGTAAGGCTTCACCATGAGCATCTTGGCTAATAGCCCGGTCCTCTTGTCTTCGGGCTGAGGCACCAGACTATTGATGTTGACAACTTTCTTCAGCCATCTCTGCTTGAACATGTCGCATAAAGGGTTATAGGAATTTTCTGTGTAATGAAGTCAACCAAGCTGGGGTGTATCGTACCTCGGAATCAGGCTTGGCAGCGTGTAGACCCTTGTCCCTCTGATGGCCATCTCTTCATTGATTCGAAGAGCGCCTTTCACAACTTATCCCGCGTAGTGCGGAAGAGGTTCCGGACTGTGGGCTCGGCTTCGAGTTCTTGAGCCCACAGGGGGGGTGTCCCGGTGCTGGCAGGGGAGGACGCGTCTTCGGAGCATCACCTGGACCACATCGGTCAACTTGGTGCCCTCCTCGACCAAGGAGCGGATGTGCTTCTGCAGATTGGTCACCTCCTTGCCTGATCTCGAGACAAGGCCCTTTTCGAGCCATGAAGCCAGTCTGGTGGGGGGACCGGATCTGAATGCGGCGGTGGGGAGCCGGCCCTCTTCTTGTGGTTCGATGACGTAGAACCACTCCTTTAGCCACCCCTTGATGGTGTCGATGAGGGTGCCCGACGACCACCCGAGGCGGGTGAGCTTGCCAACGACGGACCCTCCGCAATCCGCGTGCTTGCCGCCGACGCACTTGTGCTTGATGTTGAAAACCCGTAGCTAAAGCCTGAAGTGCGGCTCGATGCACAAGAAGGCCTCACAAACGAGGATGAACGCCGAGATGTGCATAATGGAGTTTGGCGGGAGGTCATGGAAGTCGAGGCCGTAGAAGAACATCAGCCCCCTTACGAAGGGGTGGAGTGGGAAGATTGACCCCCTGATAAAGTGGGGGATGAACACCACCCTCTCGTCTGGCTTGGGGGTGGGGATCACTTGGCCCTCCTTCGCTGCGGGGTGAGGGATGTTGGCAGGAAGGTAGCCGACCTTCTTGAGGTTGAGTATGTCCTGGTTGGTGAACATGGAAGCTTCCCATTGGCTGTTGGAGCCCGCCATTGCTGAGCTCGAAGGTGGGGGCGGAGAGACCTAGATCTATGCTCTGAAGGCGCAAGGGAATGGGAGGCGGAGAAGTCGAATGGAGAGCGTAAAAAAGCCTTTGGGGTTTTCCTTCTCTTTTTATGAGGCCTATCGATGTGGACTCCCCTTGCTATGTCGTGAATCCCTCCACTTCCCGAGATGCGCGAGCCGTTGCGTGCATGTGATTAAGTATATCCTGGATAAAACGGGGCATGATCGGTATATTGATAGTCGAATGGAGAGCGTAAAAAAGCCTTTGGGGTTTTCCTTCTCTTTTTATGAGGCCTATCGATGTGGACTCCCCTTGCTATGCCGTGAATCCCTCCACTTCCCGAGATGCGCGAGTTTTTGCATGCATGTGATTAAGTATATCCCAGATAAAACGGGATACGATCGGTATATTGATAGATCATGATGATTAAAACAGCCTCGAACCATGAATCGAGTCTATGTGACTGGCCTAGCGATCGTGATGGGTCGTAGCCTTTCGTTAGAAAGATCGTCAGAGGGCTGTTGTTTATCCCCTACCATTTGGCCTTCAAAGCCAATCAATCTGCTGTATTCGGACGTTCCACTACGCGGGAGACTACTTGTCATCAAAGGCGGAACTATGGTTCGACAGGAAGGAACTCACCTTGCAATCCGAAGATTTTTTTTGCAGAGTAGTCGGAGCTGAAGACCCTTGGCATTGAAGGCAAGTTCAGGGGCTACCGAGGGAGTCCTGGATTAGGGGGGCCTCGGATAGCCGACCTATTGTTGTGGGCCAGACTATGAGGGCTACTTACCGAACACCGAAAGATTTGAAGGCCCGGTCTCCAGGATGGAAGCTTCAAGGTGCACGGCTTGTGCTTCACGTTTAATGTAGTAAATAGGCATGTTTATCTCTTCGACATGTAACAAACCATGTGTAAACCCTAGGCATCCTCGACATCTATATAAGCCAGAGGGTTTTAGGGTGTATGGATAGAATGACTTGTCTAGGTTAGCTATACGATCTCGAGGTAGATCAACTCTGTAACCCCCCAGACCATCAATACAACCAAGCAGGACGTATGGTATTACCTCCATAGGAAGGCTTGAACCTGGGTAAACTCGTGTCCCCTTCGTCTCCTCTTATCGTCGATTCTAGTCTCACAGTTCGGGACCCCCTACCCGAGATCTGCAAGTTTTGACACCGATAGTCACTGCCAGAAGGTCACAAGTTGACATATTTCTTGTAGTGGCCCTGCCATGTCGAAGTTGCCGTCCTCGCCGCTTTGTGTCAGTTGCATGTATCTGGGTGGATCGGGGTGATGCGGATCTCAATAGGATGTTGCGCTGGTAAGAACGTTAGAGTATTTTGGGATTACATTTAGTACATGCCTAGTATCATGAGCTAGTTTAGAACCAATGCTACTACACATTGAACTAGTTTACCACCATTTCTACTATACATTTAGCTAGTTTATCACCAATGCCACTGCACATCGAACTACTTTATCACCAATGCTACTACACATTGAGCTAGTTTATCACCACGGCTACTACACATTTAGCTATTTTATCACCAATACAACTGCACATTGAGCTAGTTTTTCACCATTGTTACTACACACTTAGTTGTTCCATGATCTGCTTTATCACCATTGACATTTTTGTTTAATTTTATAAGTCTACATAAAGCTAGGACATGTCTAGTTCTAGCGTCAACAACACTACATGGTACAGTGATGAGGAATCCTCATTCTCTTCCCCAATACCGTACAGAGAAAAGCCGTTGGAGTATTCTCCGGATAAAGAATGTTGGTGCAAAAAGAAAACTTCTAGGTGGACTTCTTGGAGCAATTCCAACCCAGGACGGAGATAGTACTGTTGCACAAGAGTTCGGGTCATTTCCTATTTCTTCTCATTTCCCAAGTTTTTGGCAATTAAATGAAAAATGCAATCTTGACTCTAAATAGTGTTAATATCATAGGTTGGTGGTTGTTTGTTCTATGAATGTGTTGATCTAAAAGTGGTCGAGTTCTTGAAGCAGCACTTGATTGATTTGTTGACCTGGTGTAACAACCCGGGACCGACGCTCCAGAAGATTCCCCTTTTATTTCTATTCTCGTTTGGTTGTTGCATTCATCATCGCATCATTCACATCATCTTCATAGCATCATCACTCGCTTTTGAAAACTTGCATCTGTTCGTAGTCGCCGGTTCTCTCCGTTCTTGCTGTTGCCCGTTTTGAGACCAATCACACACGCACGCGCCCGCGACAACGTTTAAAAAAACATTTTTAACGCACGCGAAAAATATTCTCGATTGGGTCGAAACTTGGCGTGTGCTCTTATTATATCGTAGGTAGACTGCATGTCAAATTTCATCGCAATCAGAGGTCGTTTTGTACCCCAACGGTTAAATATATAGCGACACTGCCCGGTCAAATTATCGGACGTTTCAGTTTATAAAACTCGTGTCACGAGCCGCAACCTCCCTCTCTTCTCCTCATATCCCAGCTACACATCCACCGCAGCCTAACCTAGCCCCCTTCCGCTTTTGGGCCGTCGGATCGAGATCGAACGGTTCGAAAAAGGACAAAAACTGCTAAACCTAGCCCCTTACTAATTTGGCTAACCCTAACCCTCTGCCTCATTTTCCGCGCCCCACCATCGCCCTGCCTCCACTTGGTGCTCCCTGCCTCCCACCAGCCGCCAAAGCCCGCGAAGCTCGGAGCAGGCCCATTCGGGCCCGGGTCGCGCCGCCGCCGTCCGCGAGCGCCCGCACCCGAGCGCCTCCCGCTCGCTCCCGCAGCCCTCGCGCCGCCCCTCACTCCTCCTGTGGCTCCCATTGTTAGCCCCGCCGCCCGGCCCTTGCCGGAGCTCGCCGGAGTGCCCCGCCGCCTCGTCGGCCAATCGCCGGACCAGGCCAGCGCCCCCCACATCTCCTCCTCCTCTCGATGCCCTCTCTTCCCCGTCTCATCTCTCTCTCTGGCCCTCCCGTTCTGCAGATCGCCATGGAGCCTCACCGGATGTCCCATCCTCGCCTCGCTTCGATCCGGCCGGGAAGGGAACCCCGCCAGCCTGCCGTGCTCGGATCCGGTAGCCCCATCCCCATCGACCTCCGCCCTGTTCCAGCCGCCGCCGGAGGCCCCTACGCTGCCATGGCCTCCCGCTCAAGAGGGAGACGACCACCCGAGCGATCAAGCGCCCGTCGCCTCGTTGACCCGCTCGTGGACCGGCCCAGCAATGCCCCACCCCCGGTCCAGCGCGCCTCCCTTCCCAACCGGCCCAGCTCCCGCAACCCCTCAAGGCCCAGCCCGAGGTGAGCCGCCAGCCTAATCCCCGCCCCGTGCACTGTTTAGTATCAGTCGCCCATTGCTGCTGTTGGGCTACTCCAGATTCGGCCCGTAGATGTTTTTTTGAGTTCTACGAATTTTGCTAATTAACTGGTGAATTTCAGATTTACAGAAAAACACTCGTTTTTAAATTGCTAATAACTTTTCACCCGTGCATCATATGTAAAAACTTTATAATGACTAGAATTTCGTGTAGATTCACAATTTCAAACTCCCACATGTGTTTAAAATATTTACTTGCTATTCTCATGCAATTTGCATAATTGCCATGCCGATATGAATTATTTAATAACTTTTGAACCGTAGCTCCTTTGAAAATGTTTTATATATGTAACTTGACTAGAAAAACGTGTAGAATCTCATGCCACACTTTATATACACGTTTAATAAATATAAAATTGTGTTAGGACAGATCTGGACCAAATTCATATTATGCTTATGGGGATGTTTCGGAAATGCTATATGTTGCTTCCGGTCCCATTTAAAATGCCTAGATGATGTAGTTGTTATTGTTTCACCTCTTGCCATGTTAAACAACAATTAATGTTGCCGAGTAAATAAACGAGACTCAACTAAATATTTAATCGTGGAGTTTCGTCAATATGCAACTCGTTGCATATTGAGCTTCACTTAATGTGTAGTATTTGATTGATGTGAATTGCCATGTCATGCCGTGCATAATTAAACCGGACATGCATCATATTTGTTGCGCATCATGTCATGCATATGTCATGGTGCTATCGCGTGTTGATTGTTGTTTCCGGTTTGTTCCTTCTCGATAGAGTTTTGAAAGCGTTCGAAGTGTGAGGATTCGTTCGACTATGTTGGCTCGTCTTCTTCATGCACTCGTTCTTCTTCCAAGTGGGATCTCAGGCAAGATGACACATTTCCCTGGATACCACTACCATCATTGCCATGCTAGTTATCTCGTTTTTCTACCGCTATGTCCACTACCTACCACGTGTTTGTCAAGCCTCCCAACATTGCCATGATAAGCCTCTAACCCTCCACCTTCCCAGCAAACCTTTGTTTGGCTATGTTACCGCTTGCTCAACACTTCTCATAGCGTTTCTAGCTGCAGGTGCAATTGCTTCCATGTGTCAACATGGACATTCTTTTGTTATGTCATAATATTATTGCTATTTAATTTAATGCACTTATACACTTGGTAAAGGGTGGAAGGCTTGGCCTTTTGCTCGGTGTTTTGTTCCACTCTTGTCGCCCTAGTTACTTGTGAACCGGTGTTATGTTCCATAATTGAGCGCTCCTAACATGCTCAGGGTTGTTATGGGGACCCCCTTGATTTTCGTCTTGGGATAAAACTCGTCTGGCAAGGCTAAACATTGGTACTACATTATCCTAATAACTAATAAATTGCATAGGGACCCGCCGGCACCCGCGGATAATTAATCCACAACCCGGGCCAGTGCTCCTCATGAGTGTTGGTCCAAAACAGAGCCACTTGCGGGGCCACCTCGGGGCAACTCGAGAGATTTCTATCAGGCCACCGTACGTACTGCTCATCTGGTAGTGCCCCGAGACAGAGATACGTGCGGCTCCTATTGGGATCTAGCCTGCCGGGCGGCCTTGCTGGATTTGTTTTACCTTTCTCGAACGTCTTGAGTGAGGAATTCCGATTTTCTTAGGGCTATCTCGAGGTGGCGGATTTCCTGTGGAATTTCCTAGGAAGATCACGAGATCCGTGGTCGAGGTTATTCCCGCTGCGTGTGGTTAATTTGTGATGGACGAGTTGGAGCACCCCTGCATGGTTAAATCTTTAGGAAAGCCGTGCCCGCGGTTATGTGGCAAACTTGGAAACTTTGTTTAACACCCGGTCATAGCAAACTTGAAGTAAACTCAAATAAAATACACCGACTGTCTCTTCTCATGAGTTCTTATCCGAGAGAGAACACGGTGGGGTTATGTTTGACGTAAGTAGGTGTTCAGGATCAGTTAGTGATCATTTCTAGTTCATGCCCCTTATGCGTAGACCACCCACTTTACTTTCTGTATTCGTAAGTTAGCCACTCAAACAAATGCTTAGTGGCTTGCTATAGCCTCACCACTTAACCATGTCTCACCCACTAAGCGTTAATAGTCTTGGTACCCTTGGAAATGAGATTGTTGAGTCCCTGTGGCTCAGAGATTACTACAACAACAGTTGTAGGTACAGGTAATGCGATGATTTGACGCGAGAGGGATGTTTGATTTTTTTGGAGTTATTCTTCTTCGTCGTCATCAATCTTGGATGGGTTCCAGGCGGCAGCCTGGGATAGCAAGGATGAATGCCATTTTGTGGTTTGTTTTCGTCCATAGTCGGACCCTACTCTTCTGTATGATGTTTGAATATGTTGTTGTATTGATGTGATCTTTTTGTAGCTTGTGGCGAGTGTAAGCCAATACCATATACTCATCTCTTCTATACATGTACTTGTAATGATATCCATTCTTGCAACATGATGAGATGCGCTTCTATCCCTGCCGAGGCCCTCGTGCCGAAATAAGGATAGGATCGCATCTTGGGCGTGACAAGTTGGTATTAGAGCCTGTATCGACCTAGGAGACCCCTTGATTGATCGAACTTGGCCAAGTCGAGTCTAGAGAAAAACTATTTTGAGTCTAGTTATATCGGAGAGTAGGATTCTTTTTACTCCTCTTCTAGGCTCTGGTGAGGAATTACAACTTAGGAAATTTTGTTACTACTCCTCTTATCGCTCAAAAAAAATTAGGATTACGCAGGTATTTTGGAAACTACATGATGCCGATGTGACGGAGTTCTGTCTTGGTGCCTCGTGTCTAACTTGATTTCTTCCGGGGAGTTGAGCTCTAGGGGATTCTTGGCACATCGTTATCATTCAGTTTCCTTAGTATCTCAAGAAGGAGGATGTTCGAAAGTGCTTCAATACTTCTCGTGGCGAGATAAGATTGGAGTCACCCAGTACTGGGGAGGCGTCCGGGGTACTGCCATGTTTGGTATCGTTGTGTTTTCGAGGGTCCGAGATAGTTGAGTTTCCGAAGCCTTTGGTTACGTGTTGAAGGATGGATACAGTTGGGGTGTAGGGCTTGTTAGTTGTGTGAGATATTTTCCTCCTTGTATCCCCAACACCCGATTGCGTAACCAAGAAAGTTTCGGAAGTTCTTAGGTGGGAATTCAAGTAGTTACCTAGGCTATCTTTCAACAGATCATGATGTGAGCCCGTGTTCGACATCTAGTGGATTCGTTTGTTCATGGTCTTTCTTAAATCGGTCTCGTTGTGTCTTAAAGAGTCCTTGTAGCTTGCTACAACTCGGGGATGCATTGTATGTCATGTGCACTACCTTGCACATGATGGCTACTATAAGACCAAGTCCGTGCGAACCTTACCACAAAAATATCGAGCGGAATCTCTGTCATGTATTTGTTCCAGCTTGTTTTGTAAGCCTCATCCTTTGTTTTGTTGGAGTAAGGTAATTCATGGTGCTTCGATGTCAAGTGGTGATTTCATATCTTTCCTAAGAAGTGTTCTCATATTTCTGTTTGAATGATAATTCTTTCGCCCAATCAAGTTGTCATATCAATTATTTTCATTCGGTGTGCTTCTCTTCAAGATAATTCAATCCTCTCTAATATTTGCAAGATCAATTCTCATTTCTTTCCAAAGTTAGTCTCATCTGTCCCAAGTTTTCTTTGTTTTCCCCACCCTCCCGCCCTTTTTATTCAGTGATTAAATTCTCATCCAAGTGTCTTTTGTATTCATGTGATGCTTCCGCTATATCTTTTCTTTTGTATCATATCAAGTGATTCTTTATGAAGATCCTCAAGTGCTTCAAGTTCATCATTCTTCATTCCTGTTTTCATCCCCGGTGCAATCAATTCAAGATCTCGGTGTTCTTCATATCCTTTCAATCGCTAAATGCTTCCCCATGTCGGAAATTCTGTCCAAGTTTCTCTTGTTTTTCGTCTCCCTCTATTCTATCCGGAGTTATGAAGATATCTCAAAAGACTTTCATTCCCATTCATATCCTCATAAATTATTTCAAGGCTCTCATATCATCAAGTTCTTAATTTGTACCAGTGCAATCTCTCTTTTTAATCAATTGTTTCAACAGAGTTTTCTTTGAGTGGGCCCATAACCCACAGGTGTTTCCCCAGGATCTTACCTGGCTCTTCTAATCTTTTCGGAGATGTATTCTTGTTCTTTCCAAATATGATGTAAGAATGATTTTCATAAGTTATATTCCTTCTCCATGATCCCTTCGAATTATTTTCATCATTGGCTCAACCGTTGTATATTCATTATTCTAGAGTGTCTCGATAATTCATGGTGTTGCTTCTCGTCATTATTCTCAGTACTGAAGACCGAAGGAGAGTTTCTCTTAATCTTAGTCCATTCTCTTGAAGATTTGTCATCTCATCTTGATGCTTCCCTCTCAAATTGTTTCCATTCATGAGAAAATTTTCCCATATCTATCTGGTGCATTCAGAATTGTTTTCATTCTTGATCCTCCGAAGGCCATCATTTCAGAAGATTTCTTCGTTCTCAGC
The DNA here is from genome assembly GCA_022496015.1 of Hordeum marinum. Taxonomy (NCBI): domain Eukaryota; kingdom Viridiplantae; phylum Streptophyta; class Magnoliopsida; order Poales; family Poaceae; genus Hordeum; species Hordeum marinum. The sequence continues at coordinate 186,996,877 of CM039677.1, read as the reverse complement.
TTTCAGCTTTCATTCTCAAATTCTTCTCAATTGTTGTCCCTTCGTTCGTATCTCAATTATTTCGGTGCTTCGTTAAAGTTTTCTATTAGGTGGATCATGCTCTCTTCGCTCTCATGTTATATCATTAATTTGTATTACCCTCTTTCGTTTTGAATTCTTACCGGTGTTCTCGTGCAAGACTTCTTCAATTTTGTGATCTATATCTCTCTCTCTTCAATTCTTTGCAAGAAGAATAAGTGGTGTGCGAAATCCGTTGCTTGTCATCAATTTAACTTGATGAAGGATAAGCATAACATAATTCTTATTCTTGTTTCATCAATGATTTCCATCCTTCTTCCGGAGTTATTCATGATATCAAATTCTTGATTCTATGTTGTTCAACTTTTCTTTTCTGGAGTTCCAAGCTTTCTCAAGTATCTCTTCGTGAAGCTTCTTCTCAATCATGGAAAGGCTTCCATCTTATTCTCCCCAACCTTCATTCTTTGATCATCTTTGTTTCCGGAGTTCCCCTCGATAGTTTTTATGGTGGTTTGTTAAGGATGTAATTCTTCTCGAAGTGTTCTTCAAGATTCTAGTTGGAGGTTCTCAAGTGTTTATATCTTGGATTGCTAAGCTCAATCCCTTCTCCATTTTCTTTTGATATGGTGTTATTAAATTTTTGATTATGAGGAGTCTCGAAGGAAAATTGTCAAGAATGATATAAGTAAACCCATCATGTCTTCTCGGAGTTATCTTGGGTTGGATTTCACCTAAAGCATTTCCTAAGGATTGTTGCTATCATGGTGTCATAAATGATCCAAGTTTTCTCCTCTCCTCTTGGTGAAAGAAGTTTTGCATCTCTTGTCGCTTCCATCCATCAATTGTTTTGTCAGTGGCTAGTTATCACCTCATTATTTTGAGATGTTGTCTATAAGCCCACATCAAGCTTATTATTTCGTTGTTGTTTTTTCAACAACTCCGTTCATCCCATGCTTTTCAAGTTCAGTGGTGGTAGAAGTTGTTATTTTCTTCTCCGTTCTTTTCCTTCCAATGATCTAGTTTCTATTCTTTTCTTCCGGAGACGTTGTCATGTTGCTCTCTTTCGACCATCATCTTGTTTTGTCAAGTTCATGTTATTTCCTTGCTTTTTCATTTAACCAGAGTGTTGTGTTCTATGTTCAAGTTCTTTTCCTTCTTATCAAGTTTTGCCTCTCTTTCCTATCGAAGTGCTGCCGAAATTTCTTTTGAATTCTTGCTTGTCCCTTGTGTCGTTCTTCATCTCTTTCCAACCTTCATGTTTCATTGGTTTCACTCATTTGTCAAAGAAGCAACTAAGATTTACCTCTTACTCTTTCTCTTCCTTTCTCATTCTAGATCTTGGGACGAGATCCTCGTGTAGTGGAGGAAAGTTGTAATAGCCCGGGACCGACGCTCCAGAAGATTCCCCTTTTATTTCCATTCTCGTGTGTGTTTTTTTTGGTTGTTGCATTCATCATCGCATCCTTCGCATCATCTGCATAGCATCATCACTCATTTTTGAAAACTTGCATCCGTTCATAGTCGTCGGTTCTCTCTATTCTTGCCATTGCCCGTTTCGAGACCAATCACACACGCACGCGCCCGCGACATCGTTTAAAAAAACTGTTTTTAAAGCACGCGAAAAATATTCTCGATTGGGTCAAAACTTGTCATGCGCTCTTATTATATCGTAGGTAGACCGCCTGTTAAATGTCATCGCAATCGGAGGTCGCTTGGTACCCCAACGGTTAAATATATAGCGGCACTAGCCGGTCAAATTATCGGACGTTTCGATTTATAAAACTCGTGTCACGGGCCGCAACCTCCCTCTCTTCTCCTCATAGCCCATCTACACATCCACCACGGCCTAACATATCCCCCTCCGCTTTCGGGCCGTCCGATCGAGATCGAACGGTCCGAAAACGAACAAAAACTGCTAAACCTAGCCCCCCTTTCCTATTTAAACAACCCACCTTCCTAATTTGGCTAACCCTAACCCTCTGTCTCGTTTTCCGCGCCCCACCATCGCCCCGCCACCACTTGGTGCTCCCTGCCTCCCACCAGCCGCCGAAGCCCGCGAAGCCCGGAGCAGGCCCATTTGGGCCAGGGTCACGCCGCCGCCGCCCGCGAGCGCCCGCGCCCGAGCACCTCCCGCTCGCTCCCGTAGCCCTCACGTCACCCCTCGCTCCTCCCGTGGCTCCCGTCGCCAGCCCCATCGACCGGCCCTCATTGAAGCTCGCCGGAGTGCCCCGCCGCCTCGCCGGCCGGTCGTCGCACTAGGCCAGCGCCGCCCCCCGCCCCCCGCATCTCCTCCTCCTCTCGATGCCCTCTCTTCCCTATCTCATCTCTCTCTGTGGCCCTCCCGTTCTGCAGATCGCCAAGGAGCCTTGCCGGATGTCCCGTCCTCGCCTCGCTTCGATCCGTCCGGGAAGGGAACCCCGCCAGCCTGTCGTGCTCGGATCCGGTAGCCCCATCCCCGTCGGCCTCCGCCATGTTCCAGCCACCGCTGGAGGCCCCTGCGCCACCATGCCCTCCCGCTCGGGAGGGAGACGATGACCCGAGCGGTCGAGCGCCTGTCGCCCCGTTGACCCGCTCGTGGACCGGCCTAGCAGCGCCCCACCGCCGGCCCAGCGCGCCTCCTCGCCAACTCGCCCAGCTCCCACAACCCCTCAAGGCCCATCCCGATCCCGAGGTGAGCTGCCAGCCTAACCCCCGCCCCATGCACTGTTTAGTATCCATCGCCCATTGCTACTGTTGGGCTACTCTAGATTCGGGCCGTAGACGGTTTTTTCCAGTTCTGCGAATTTTGCTAATTAACCGGTGAATTTCAGATTTACAAAAAAAACTATTTTTAAATTGCTATTAACTTTTCACCCGTGCATCATATGTAAAACCTTTTTTATGTAAAATGACTAGAATTTCGTATAGATTCACAATTTCTAACTCTCACATGTGTTTAAAATGTTTAACTTGTTGTTTTGATGCAATTTGCATAATTGCCATGCCGATATGAATTATTTAATAACTTTTGAACCGTAGCTCTGTTGAAAATGTTTTATATATGTAACTTGACTAGAAAAAGGTGTAGAATCTCATGTCACACTTTATTTTCATGTTTAATAAATATAAAATTATGTTAGGACAGATCTGGACCAAATTCATATTATGCTTATGGGTATGTTTCGGAAATGCTATATGTTGCTTCCGGCCCCATTTAAAATGCCTAGATGATGTAGCTGTTATTGCTTCACCTCTTGCCATGTTAAACAACATTTAATGTTTCCGAGTAAATAAACGAGACTCAAATAAATATTTGATCGTGGAGTTTCGTCAATATGCAACTCGTTGCATATTGAGTTTCACTTAATGTGTAGTATTTGATTGATGTGAATTGCCATGTCATGTCATGCATAATTAAACCGGACATGCATCATATTTGTTGCGCATCATGTCATGTGTATGTCGTGGTGCTATCGCGTGTTGATTGTTGTTTCCGGTTTGTTCCTTCTCGATAGAGTTCCGAAAGCGATCGGAGTGTGAGGATTCGTTCGACTGCGTTGGCTCGTCTTCTTCATGGACTCATTCTTCTTCCAAGCGGGATCTCAGGCAAGATGACACATTTCCCTGGATACCACTACTATCATTGCCATGCTAGTTGTCTCGTTTTTCTATCGCTATGTCTCGCTACCTACTACTTGTGTGTCAAGCCTCCCAACATTGCCATGATAAGCCTCTAACCCTCCACCTTCCTAGCAAACTTTTGTTTGGCTATGTTACCGCTTGCTCAACCCTTCTTATAGCATTTCTAGCTATAGGTGCAATTGCTCCATGTGTCAACATGGACATTCTTTTGTTATATCACAATATTATTGCTATTTAATTTAATGCACTTATACACTTGGTAAAGGGTGGAAGGCTTGGCCTTTTGCTCGGTGTTTTGTTCCACTCTTGCCACCCTAGTTACTTGTGAACCGGTGTTATGTTCCATAATTGAGCGCTCCTAACATACTCGGGGTTGTTATGGGACCCCCTTGATTTTCGTTTTGGGATAAAACTCGTCTGGCAAGGCCCAATATTGGTACTACATTTGCCTAATAGGCACCCGCGGATAATTAGTCAACACTCCGGGTCAGTGCTCCTCATGAGTGTTGGTCCAAAACAAAGCCACTTGCGGGGCCCCCTCGGGGCAACTCGAGAGATTTCTATCAGGCCACCGTACGTACTGCTCAACTAGTAGTGCCCCGAGACAGAGATACGCGTAGCTCCTATTGGGATCTGACCTGCCAGACGGCCTTGCTGGATTTGTTTTACCTTTCTCGACCGTCTTGAGTGAGGAATTCCGATTTTCTTCAGGCTATCTCGGGGTTGCGGATTTCCTGTGGAATTGCCTAGGAAGATCACGAGATCCGTGGTCGAGTTTATTTCCGCTACATGTGGTTAATTTGTGATGGATGAGTTGGAGCACCCCTGCAGGGTTAAATCTTTTGGAAAGCCATGTCCGCGGTTATGTGGCAAACTTGGAAACTTTGTTTAACACCCGGTCATAGCAAACTTGAAGTAAACTCAAATAAAATACACCAAATGTGTGCGTAACCGTGGCTGCCTCTTCTCGTTTGTTCTTATCCGAGAGAGAACACGGTGGGGTTATGTTTGACGTAAGTAGGTGTACAGGATCAGTTAGTGATCATTTCTAGTTCACGCCCGTTATGCGTAGACCACCCACTTTACTTTTTGTATTCGTAAGTTAGCCACTCAAACAAATGCTTAGTCGCTTGCTGCAGCCTCACCACTTAACCATGTCTCACTCATTAAGCTTTAATAGTCTTGATACCCTTGGAAATGAGATTGTTGAGTCTCTGTGGCTCACAGATTACTACAATAACAGTTGTAGGTACAGTTAATGCGATGATTTGACATAAGAACAATGTTTGATTTGTTTTGGAGTTATTGTTCTCCTCCTTCATCAATCTTGGATGGGTTCCAGGTGGCAGCCTGGGATAGCAAGGATGGATGTCATTTTGTCGTTTGTTTTCGTCCGTAGTCGGACCCTGCTCTTCTGTATGATGTTTGAATATGTTGTTGTATTGATGTGATCTCGTTGTAGCTTGTGGCGAGTGTAAGCCAATTACATATACTCATCTCTTATGTACATGTACTTGTAATGATATCCATTCTTGCAACACGACGAGATGCGCTTCTATCCCTACCGAGGCCCTCGTGCCGAAATAAGGATAGGATCGCATCTTGGGCGTGACACCTGGTGCGTCGGCTCAAAAGAGAAATGGATCTGTGAGTTCTTCCTGAGTTACAGGCCTACAAAACATGGAATCAAGAGTTGTTGCAGAAAAAGGCTTGGACAGATGATTTGATCAAGAGGAAGGATATGTAAATTGAGGTGTTATTAAAGAAAGATGTTGAACATTATGCTGCCATTGACCAGCTTAGGTATAGGCAGAAGAATTTGTGCTGAAATGTGTATTAGTAGTAGCATTATTTACTATGTTTGTTAAGTTGTTGTCTTGAACATGTTGGTGTAATAAACATTTGGGATCCCTAAACATTTGGATGCAAGGCTAATTTGAAGTGGACCACATCACAGACCACGATGTTTTCAATTCCTTAAATTTCCAATTTGTAGACACCAAATAGCATATGATTCCAGGGGTACAAACTTGCTCAACAACCCAAAAATGCATACCATGTTGACTAAATTTCATGGGGTTAAAAATATGTCACATCTTGACGAGATTCCAGGGGTATAAATTTGCTCAACTACCCATCATATTTGGAGATCTCTACACTATTTTATATTAGTTTACCTTAACTACATAGTAAAGGGATGGTAAAGAGATGACAACTATGATAAGTACAACCATGTATCTGTTTATCTCCTCTGCCTTCACTTCAAGTCCTTGTATGACTCTTGCTTTATCTGCTCCATCCATTTGTAGTTCCTCTACCACCTGATCAAATATGGCCAGATCTGTCTTTAGTTTCAACTTATCATTGCGAGCAATTATCCTTTCTTATGCAATAGTATGCTTCAGCTCAACAATGAATCTGTTTTTACTGGCTAATTCAACATCCAAATTAGCCACCGCCACCTCCAGTGCCATCTTCTCTCTACCCCACTGGATTGACTCATCTTGGTATGCAATATACCAAGGATCATCGGTCTGCCTGTTAAGTTGTAATATTCCATCCAAGAGTCAATTAACACTACAAATGACACAAGGCATCATTCAGATAGCCCGCGAGCGCTAACTACCTGAACCTCCTCCAAATCCGTTGTAGGTGAGTGTGGCCAAGACATGATCAAATCTCTACCCTAGACGTTGTAGCCGCTGTGATCGGACATTTACCGCGATGGCGCCCCTAAAATTAGGTGTTTAGACGAGATTAAGGGAAAGGGTCCAGAAGCGCTTGAATAAAGAGAATAGGGATCCGAGAGCTTACCAAGAAATTTCGCGAGGCTGTCGATGGCTATCTTCGACGCGACAAAGCAAATCCAGATGGTGGGGAGGGGTGTGGGGCAGCAGCTTTGCATGCGGTATGTTGGTCTAGAGGGACAATGCAGGAAGAGAATAATGTTGGTGTCATGGCGCACGTGCACCGCCGCCGGTCACTGGTCGACGCCGGAATCATATATAGTGATGCGGGCAAGCTTCGGCCATGGCTATGGCTGCTCTGTGGGGAAGGTGCTCGGGGTTGTGCGCGGTCGGCCGTTGACAAATGGCAGGGAGAACATACCCCACTCGTCATATACAACGCTGGCCCACCTGTCATAAGTTGCCTCAGTCCCACAATTCAGGATCTTAACGCGTCAGCAATGTGGGGAGATACTGGTCAGACCCCACCTACCTGGGTTTCAAGCGGACCCACATGTCATATGTTGCCTCGACCCCACATGTCAGGATTCTACCGCGCCAGCACCATGGTGAGAGAGTGGAGCGACCCCACATGTCAGGATTCTACCACATCAGCACTTGGTGAGAGGGATTGAAGCGACCCCACATGTCAGGATATCATGCAGCCCCACTAGTCAGGAGGTAACGGTCAAAGGCTTTGATCGGACGAAAGAGCTCCGTTTGGGCTTTTGTGAGCCGCTAGTGAGTAGGGAGGGCAAAAATGAGCAACGTTAATTGCTGGAGGCAAAACTAAGCATGGCAAAGCAACTAGGGGCACGAAAATAGAAAGCCCAAAATAATATTTGAAGGATTGTTTAAACTTTTATAGTGTTCGCAAATAAACTATCTTATTTTTGCATGAAATTTTTCTCAAGTGTATGTTGTTGTAACGTCTATGATGCTTAAAATATAAAAAATAAACTTTGAAATGGTTGCACAACAGTCGGACTCCCATTTTTCTCCGACCTGTTGACATCTCAAAGAAGTTTCAGAAAATTATAGACATGGCCAATCATGTTGCTACATGTACCTAGTTAACAACTTAACATATGTAGATCTAACAAACAGTTGTAAATTGTTACTTAATCCTATAGTCTTGACCTCTTACATTTATGTTTTTTTCAGAGACCACGAAAGTATTTAGGTGATATTGAAACCTGGAACAAAGTAGAGCAACAACTGAAAGTAGCCTTGCTTGAGTTTGGGAAGCCATTTGAGGTACCTTCAATTGTCATTTGCCCCTTAATGTTTGCATCACTCTGTACTGCTGGATGTTCAGCATCTAGTACTTTCAGTATAGTATAGGGGAGTTTTCACTAAAGGGGTGTTATCAGCATAGTATAATATAATTTAATGATAATATAATTTATAGAAATGATGATTGTAACTGACAGTGTAAACATATTTCATGCTGGCATACATGTTGTTTGTAGCTTCACAGTTTACTAATTTGAATATCTGTGTATCTTTTAGTGCATATTAGACATGGAATTTCAATTTGAATCAGCGCACTGCCTAGCCAGTAGTTGATAACAGTTTTATAATTGCTATGTCAAGACACTACTGGAGCTGGTTGTTTGTTTGTTGGGACTTGAATCGGGTTACTTACTTAGATGTCTGGGTGCAGACTAACGAAGGAGGTGGTGCTTTCTGTGGCCCCAAAATCGACATCGGTGTATTTGATGCCCTCAAAGGAAACATCAGTGTGCGACAATTCAGGTTCTCTAGTTCTCATCCTACTTTTTGAAAAATTATATATAGGTAACGGAAGCGCGTGATGACGGTGGCTACGTCGTTTCCTTCTTTGATGCATCGCTTTGAAGAGTCAGTATATTGCAGTTTGCATGGATCTCTTCGTCGTCGGTGACAGTGGATGTCGGGAGTGGCGGCTTCGAGTGGTTTCTGATTGTGCATCGAGATGGAGATCTCGGGAACAATGCGAGTGCCAGCTCTTTGAGGTGGGGTTCTATCTCAACATTGGTTGGATGGCATCCTTGTCCCGCTTGGGCGGTGGGGACATTAGCTCGGTCGATGCGCCCCAGAGGAGATGGCCCGACTTTACGTTGGGGCGGCGGCCCAGGATGTGATGTGACGTTCGTGGTCTCCGAGTTGTTGCCCTAAGCAGCGTGGACTACGGGCAGTTGGGTTGTGTGGCATTGCTGCTCGAGAGGAACGGTGGTATGTCGGGGTGGCGGCCCTGAAAGGCGGTGCAGGTGGAGTGCGCTGGGCGTGACGGAATGGTGGATATCGGGGCGACGGCCCCTGGAGAATCACCATGGCGACCTGGCTTCTGTGGCAACGATAATGGTGGGAGCAATGTCAGCGACACGACAATGCTCACGTTAGTCGTCTATTCCCGGTTGTCCGTGGTATTGCCTCAGTTTGTTTGTTGTTGTGCAGTCGAAGCTGCGACGGCGAGGCCTTATGGTATACGATGACTGGCTGCAGGTTGCCCGTTCGACGATCTTTTGTTGCGCCAGCCGTGCCTGGTTTTGTTATTCTAAGTTCTCCATCAGAGTCAGAGTTGCGTTGTCTGGCCGCAGGTGGCTAATCTTTGACGCAGATCTTCATGCAGCTTCACATGTCCGCTACGGTGTGGGTTGGGTCAATGATCGCCTATGGCGAAGTCGGAGTCGTCTGCTCAAAGTACAGGGATTGCGATAACGCCTCTAGTGGAGAAGTGATGACGATGACACCAGTGTGTTGTCTCGCCGAGACCCTCTTTGAAGTGGTGTGCGTGGACTTTTTCTGCGTGTCGCTCAACAGTTGTGATGGTTTTCGTCCGGTTTTTCATAATTAACTGGACAATCTAATTTTTGCTCGGTTTTTCCTAATTAATTGAGCAACTTTTTTCTTCTTAATGAATACAGTATAACTGCCATTTCAAAAAGAAAAAAATATAAAGACTGTTTTTTTCTGATATTTAATGTCTGTTGCAGCTGGACTTTTTTTTTTGACGAGGAACACCATGTATTCCATTAGCTAGTGGGCGCGGACAAATCATCGGCCACAGCACAAATTACATTCAAGGAAAAGTTGGAGATCCACACTTGGTGGTTCTCACTTATATGACTCGCATCCAAACTGGCAAGCAAGTGAGCCGGTGCATTACAAGTACGTGGGCAAATCTAAGAAACCCATCTGCGACAAAAACTTAATCTCATGGAAGAGTACACACGGGCTATCTCTATCTAGAGAGTTAGACACCACGGCATGCTTCAGCGGGAGGCAATCTGTACTGAAAATGACTCGACCCATCCCAAATTCCTCGGCAAGTGATATAGCCTTCATCACTGCTAGAGCGTCCGCATGACTAGCGTCCGCAAGGTCTGTTAATTTCCCGGCCGCTGCAAACAAAGCATCTCCTTCTGAATCTCGGGATAATTGTATTTGAGCTTTTAGTTGTGCCACCATCGACAGGAATACACCTAATTTTGGAAAACACGCGTTCATGTCCACATCACTTTGCTCATCTTGTGCTTTAGCCCTTTGACCGTTTGATTGTCATTTTGAAAACTTCATAACTATTTCATACTAATTCAAAAAAATGCAAATAAGATATCAAAATGTTCGAAAAGACATCACCTATATGTATATGACATTTGCATTCATGAGAAAATTGTTGGGAAGTCTCCATATCAGTTTTAGCTCTTATAGATGATGGGGACTTTCCAACACTTTTGTCATGACTGCAAATGACATGCACATATAGGTGATGTGTTTCCGAACATTTTGATATCTTATTTGCATTTTTCTGAGTTAGTATGAAATAGTTATGAAGTTTTCAAAATGGTAGTCAAACGGTCAAAGGGCAAAAGCACAAGATGAGCAAAGTGATGTGGGCATGACCGCGTATTTTCGGAAACTAGGGATATTCCTGTCGACGGTGACACAACTAAGAACACAAATACAATTATTCCCTGGCTATGCAACCTCATCCACCTTCCCCCGTTGCCTCAAAGTAAGCTGCATCTGATTTAATCATAATCCAGTTTGAAGGGGTGGCTTCCATTTGGGATTTGTTGCGACATTAGGTTTCGCCAAAGGAGAGAAAAATTATTTCCACTCATTAACTGTCAGATTTAGCTGGGGAGCAAACACTTCCGGCCTAGTGTGCCTCTCGTCATGCCTTACCATGTTCCTTTATGTCCACCATTTCCACAAGAGGCATATTACTTTCAGTTTCTTCTCTTCCACCAGGTCAAAAATGCCCTCAAGGACTTCCAAGGAAGTGGGCTGTTGCATCAGTGTTCTCCTTTCATTTTCCAAATTTGCAGCTCTTCACATTGCTTTGACATATTTGCATCAAAAAAATAAGTGACCGTCATCTTCAAAATAACCTCCGCATATAGTGCATCTAGTGTAAGCTGGACACCTCGCCTCTGAATATTCATGTGGAGAGGATGACTGTTGGCCTAGCCTCCACATAAAATGATGAACCTTTCCGGGGCAGGTAACCTTCCAAAGAGCCTTCCAGACGGCCTGTCTCCAGCCATTACCAACTATATCTTCGCCAGCCGGTGTGTAAGCCAGCTGCTGCATACTCTTAGTGTGTACTACATGATAAGCCGACTTGATCGAAAACAAACCCTTTGAGTCAAAATGCCATGCTATGAAATCGTCGTGTTGGGACATCTGTAAAAATGTCCAGGGGAATGGCTCCCGACCCGCCCCCACCTTCCACCAGCCCATACCGACAACGCTCGTTCCGACACCACCGGCCAACCATCCCTCCCTGGGGAGGTGCGGGTCGTACTGGAGTCCCCTCCTGTCCTCCTTGACCACGCAGCTTCCTCACCAAACAGCTTCAATGTTGCTGGTCTCATCAATGTGGCTGTTGCACCAACCGTCTTCAATGCGGCCGGCGTGGACTATACCGCAAGCTCGTTGGGAACACGAGGTGTTATGGGCTGCCCTGTTGCGGGTTGACTGGCATGCTTTCGCCCAGTGCCTCTGCAGGGTGCCACTGAGCAATGAAGACCGGACGGGGTGGCTTACACGGAGCTCGAGGCTGAGGTGACACAGCCACGGGTGAAGGTCAAATCACGGCGGCCGCGCACGTCGGCCATGCCTCCTCCTGCTGCATTCACTGTTCGAGCTCCCCTCCCCCTTGCGTGGTTACATGGGCGGTGCTTTCGGTGCCTAAAGCATCGCCACCAAGCCATCAGTTGTCGCAATCCACGGGAACTACTTCCGCAGCGGCCACCGAGCGTGAGGATGCACCCACGCCCCTCGTCCTCACCTGCCCCCGACGCGCCCAAGTTGCGCTCAACGCCTCCCTCCCCTGTGCAGTTTCCTGCTCCGCACGCAGGCTCTACTCCAACTCTGCCCCAAGCTGTTGCGATGCCCTCCTCCTCTGTTGTGCCTCGGGCCTGGTCGGGGGACCACTCAGTTCTCCCCGAGGCCTTCTCCATCGTTCACAACATGCCTGCTATGCAACTGGAGATGGCGCTCCTGGAGTCCAACGCATGCATCGCTTGGTTCCACCGAGACCGCCAAGCCTTGACCAACGAGATTGCGGCATTCATCACTGACAAGATTGGGGCCCTGCAACCCGATGTCATTGTCGTCCTCCACCATCCGGAGAAGTACCTGGTGCTGTTCATCCACAAGCACCACGCAGAGATCGCCGCCTCTCGCCGCGTGCTTCAGTACGGCGACACCAAGCTCCAACTCCATGCTTGGCGTCTGGAAGCGTACGCCGAGCATGTCGACATCGACCATCATGTTGGGCTCTGCTTGGAGGAACTCCTCCTCTATGCCTGGGACGAGCTTGCCATCGTGAACGCCATCGGCTCCGGACGCTCCCTCGACTACATTGAGCCGACGTCCAAGTTGAAGACGGACACCAAGGTCCTAGGCATGTGGGCATGGACACCATGCCCAAGAAGAGTTCCTAGGGTGAGCTGGATCACACTGCCGGCTCGCAACGGTGGTGTGCCTGTTTATGGCAGAAAAGGGCTGGAGCACCGAGTTCTCGTGCACTTGGACATCCACGAAGATCCCTCCTCAAGCAAGATCGTCTCCAAGCCTTCTCATGGCGCTACCACATTGTTGATGGCGAGACCCAGGATCGGGACTGGCATGAGAGGGTCTCCCGCCCCGCGCGCCAAGACCGCAGGGACCGAGATGATGATGTTGATCGTGACCGTGGCCGCGGGCGCGACGGTCGTGACGCGTCCAGGGGAGGCCAAGGTTGGGCCGACCGCCTCCGTAGGAGTCTATCACGTACTCCACGCAAAGAGCAACATCGTCGGTAAGACAGGGATGACCGTCGTGGCAATCGTGGCGACCGTCGCCATGCATCTTCGCCAACACTCGGTGCCACCCATGTCCTCCTGGGCTCCGGTTCGACGGCAATGCCTAAGGACCAACCCAGGGAGCTGGCGATTGTCATCCCTGCCCTGCCTCCTGTTGTTCATGATGAGGCCCTCGGTCAGGGGCCTATGGCTCCACATGGGGAGCCCCGTGGCCGTAGCCCAGCTCGGCAGGCGCGCCCCAACAGTGCTAGGCGCATGTCCAGGGAGGCGCGTACTCTGCCACCATTACCACCGCTCTCCCCCATGTCGGTGCTGAAGAAGCCACCACCATCCAAGCGTGATGCCTTGAGATCAGCCACAACAGCCCTCCAGGAGACAAGCCTGACTCTCATTGACTTCTACTCTCCGGTCTCCATGTTGCGCCGCTCAGCCAGAGGTCCCCAGCTCGTCCACCCGGCTTCGAGGCATCCCCGACACCTCCGCTCCTATCCTGTGGACCTCTGCAGCACACACCTCCCCCCCCCCCCCCGGGCTCGCCTGCATGCTGCCAATGATGGCCTGCCTGGGCTCCTTGCGGAGCTGATGGTGCCGAGCCTAGGGGTGGATCTCCCCGAGTCACTCTTTAGCGCACTAAAAGCACAATTTGCTCCCTTGGTAGTTTTGATAATTCATGACAACATACAATTCTCTCGGACTAATACTTTCATCTAGTGTATTGCAGATAAAGTCCATCGAGAGATGGGTTGGCAAAAAGGAGTGTGGAGAGTATCCCCATGAAGAAGAAGGAGAAGGAATAGCATTGGCCAAGCTTCAAGCAAGAAGACTCTACATTTTACTTCGTGAGAACTCACTTTGAGTCCATAGGAAAGCCAATACTATCAAAAAGGGTTAGGTACTGTTGGTGAACAAAATGCTCATACATGCACAAGTGATAGTCACCACATACACCTACAAGATCTTCCACAAAAGTCTGTCCAAAGCCAAATATCCAAAATCGGTGCAACCAACACTTTCCACTCGGTGCCACCGATTTTCAGCCTCAGACAGACTTAGCCAAACCCTAGCCTTTTGGTGCAACCGATTCCATTTCGGTGCAACCAAGTTTGGGTTGCCAACTTCTTGTTACGCAAATTCAAAAAATCACGTCTCACCGAGTTTGTTGAATCGGCGTCACCGAGTTTGGCAATCCGACCGTTGGTCACCTTATCGGTGCAACCGAGTTGTATGTATCGGTCTCACCGAGATTCAAAAGTTGCTACCTTTGAGGCAACTCGGTACCAACGAGATTAACACATCGGTGTCACCGAATCTGACCTATTAGGTGTAACGGTTGGATTTTTGGAGATGCCTATATATACCCCTCCACCACCACCTACTCGCAAGAGAAGCACTCAGAACAGTTCCCACTCATACCTACTGATTTTCTGAGAGAGAGCCACCTACTTATGTGTTGAAATCGTGCCATTCCATTCCTACCATATGAATCTTGATCTCTAGCCTCCCCAAGTTCCTTTCCACCCAATCAATCTCTTCCACCATAGCCAAATATGTCTCTTCCACCATAGCCAAATATGTGAGAGAGTGATTGTGTGTTGAGGAGTCTATCATCTTAAAGCACAAGAGCAAGGAGTTCATCGACATTATCGAGCCTATTACCTTTTGGAGGGTGGTGCCTCCTAGATTGGTTAGGTGTCGCTTGGGATCCTCCTACTTCGTGTTGTGGAGTGAACCAAGAAGTTTGTAAGGGCAAAGAGATCGCCTACTTCGTGAAGATCTACCCCGAGTTAGGCTAGTCGTCCGTGGACGTAGGCCATCATGGTATAGTGAAGGTTGCTTCTTCGTGGAACCCTTCATAGGTAGAGCCCTCCATGGACTCTCGCAACCGTTACCCTCCGTGGGTTGAAGACTCCATAAACATGGACATACAATAGCATCACCTATCGGAACCACGGGAAAAATCTTCGTGTCCTTCATGCGTTTGATCTCCCCATCTCTACTCCTTACTTCCATATGCAATGTCTTTACTTTCCGTTGTTATACATGATGACTTGCATGTGTAGGGTATGCTAGACTTGCTATCAGCTAAAATCTGCCAACACTTAACTTTTCCCTTGTGTAGATTTTAAATTCCTGCTAGTAGTCTATTCACCTCCCTCTAGACATACTCTTCTAGTGATCATGCAATTGGTATAAAAGCTTTGGTCTCCATTGCTTCGGTTTCAACACCGTGGAGGAAGATGGATGTGTCTAGTGTGGAGAGTTTGTATTGTAGAGTGCCCATTCTTGATGGAGAGTACTATAGTCGATGAAAGAATGCCATGATTGATCTATTTGACAAATTACACTTGAAAAAACATATTGAAAATCCCTATGTGCTCCCCATTGATGAATTTCATCCCACACACAAAGAGGAAATTAACATGCTTGGTAACCTTAGAATTGTTAATCTTATTGTTAGAGGCTTACCAAGATTCGTTCTTTCTCAATTGAAGAACCTTGCATGTGCTTATACTTTGTGCACTGATTTGAAGAAACGATATCCAAATCTTACATTAAGTAATCTTGATGAAATTCTTCACAAAACTGTTGCTTTTCAAAGAATGAAGCCTAGTGATCCAAACTTTGATAAATGCCTATTTGAGATTCATGATCTCATGCGTGCTAAAGGAGATGTCACAACTATCAACAACATTATTATTGAAGCCATTCACATTCATAAACTTGAACATTGTCATGTTACGATTCTAACAACTTTCTTGGTTTCTATGACGAGGAGATTCCACCAAATGATGACAATAAAGAACATGGCTACTATGATGAAGATGAGTTGTTCGACATCGAGCATGAAAAGATCATGAAGAATCTAAGTATTATGGCAAACTTCAAGGATTACATGTTCGGCGGAAAAGAGTAGATTCTCGATAGTGGATGCACGGATCACATGACTGGTGATAAAGACATGTTCCAAGAGATCATGCCTAATCAAGGTCCTTGGAGGTACGTGACCTTTGGAGACAACTCGAAGGGTAAGGTACTTGGCCTTGGTAAGGTGGCCATATCTCATGATAGCTCCATTCAAAATGTGATACTTGTTGAATTCCTTGGCTACAATCTTCTTTCCGTATCTAGACTAGCAGACTTCGGTTTTAATGTGCTATTTACCAAAGTAGATTGTCAAGTGTTTCGATTTGATAATCATAAATTGTCTTTACCGGTATTCGTAGAGGTGATCTATACATTGTTGATTTCACTAAAAAGGCCCAACCTCGTACGTGTCTTATTGCAAAATCATCTAAAGGTTGGCTATGGCATAGAAGGCTTGGATATGTAGGCATGCGCAATCTAGATAAGCTTATCTAGGGCGATCATATTCTTGGTGTTAAATATGTTATCTTTGACAAAGATAGACTTTGTAGCGCGTGTCAAGCAGGAAAGCAAGTAGGTGGAAGTCATCCAATCAAGAACATCATGACCATTAGCAGACCACTCGAGTTACTTCATATGGATCTTTTTGGTCCCAATGCTTACAAGAATCTCGATGGACACTCTTATGGTCTAGTTATAGTTGATGATTTTTCCATATTTACGTGGGTATTCTTTCTTGATGATAAGTCGCAGGTACAGAAGATCTTCAAGAACTTCGCACGCAAGGCGCAAAATCAGTTTGAAGTGCAGATCAAGAAGGTTCGAAGTGATAATGGATTGGAGTTCAAGAACACCCATGTGGATACCTTTCTTGACGAAGAGGGTATCTCACATGAGTTCTCAGCTACATACATGCCTCAACAAAATGGAGTTGTTGAGATGAAGAACCAAACCCTCATTGAGATGGCAAGAACGATGCTTGACGAATACAAGACGCCAAGACATTTTTGGGCAGAAGTCATGGAAACAACATGTCATGCCACAAACCGATTCTACTTGCACAAGCTTCTCGGTAAAACGTCATACGAGCTTCTCATCGGTAACAAACCCCAAGTTGGATACTTTCGGGTATTCGGCTCTAAGTGTTACATTCTTGATAAGCATCGACGTGCTCAATTTGCTCCTAAATCTCATGAAGGTTTCCTACTTGGTTATGGATCGAACTCTCACACCTACCGTGTCTACAACAACTTCACTTGAAAAGTTGAAGAGACGGTAGATGTGAAGTTTTATGAGTCTAATGGTTCGCAAGTCGAACAATTTCCAAATGATGTAGGTGATAAAGATTCTTTGGAAGCTATCCAAGATTTTCCTATCAGCAAGATTCGTCCCATGGAGGTAAAGGAAAATACTTCATCGACCCAAGTGGAAGCTCCTACTTCGGATCAAGGCTACCGACAGAACGACATGGAAGCGTCCACAAGTGGTACATGACAAGATGAAGAGGAGGAGGAAGTACATCATGAAGATCCACCACAACCTCCTTCACCACCACCTCAAGGAGATGACCACGTTGACAACAACGGAGATGAACGAGATGATGAAGAAGAAGAATCTCCACCAACTAACAAGACAAAGCTACCCCAAGTTCGAGAACAAATGACCAAGAACCATCCCCTAAACCAAATATTTTGTGATATACAAACAGGGAGGATCACTCGCTCTAAAACTCGCTTGGATAACTTTTGTGAGCATTATTCTTTCATCTCTAGCATTGAACCCTTGAAGGTTGAACAATCTCTTGAAGATTCAGATTGGGTGAACTCTATGCATGAAGAGCTTCACAACTTCGAGAGTAATGAAGTGTGGACACTCGTGGAAAATCCCAAGGACGAGAAAAACATCATCGGCACAAAATGGGTATTTCAGAACAAGCACGATGAAGACGGTCAAGTCGTTCGCAACAAGGCTTGCCTCATAGACCAAGGATATACACGAGTCAAAGCAAACGAGAGAAGGTACTTTCATCTCTCAAACAAAGTACACCAAGGACTTGACCAATAAGTTCAACATGCAGGAGTGCAAAGGTACGAAAACTCCCATGCCCACTAGCGGACACAATGATCTTACTAAGGAGGGTGAACCGGTTGATCAAAAGGTTTATCGATCAATGATTGGTTCATTGCTTTATCTATGTGCCTCCCGTCCCTATATTATGCTTAGTGTTTGCATGTGTGCTAGATATCAAGCTGCACCTAAAGAATGTCATCTTAAGGCCGTGAAACACATTGTGAGATACTTGATACATACACCAAACTTTGGCATTTGGTATCCCAAGGGATCTTCCTTTAATCTTGTTGGCTACTCTGACTCGGACTATGTCAGTGACAAGGTTGATAGAAAATCCACCTCGGGTACATGTCAATTTCTTGGTAGATCTCTTGTGTCTTGGTCTTCCAAGAAACAAAACTCGGAATCTCTATCTACTGCCGAAGCGGAATACATTGTCGATGGATCATGTTGTGCGCAATTATTATGGATGACACAAACGCTTAAAGATTATGGAATCTATGTTAAAAATGTGCCATTACTTTGTGACAATGAAAGTGCTATTAAGATTGGTCATAATCCTGTGTAACATTCTCGAACCAAGCATATTCAAGTTCGACATCATTTCATTCGTGATCATGTTGCCAAAGGAGATATTAATCTTAAGCATGTTCGTACTAACAAGCAATTGGCCGATATCTTTACTAAGCCACTTGATGAAAAAGTGTTTTTTCATTTGAGGAGTGAGTTGAACATCATTGATGCTTCAAACTTGAGATAAGCTCACTCAGATGCATGCAAGGGGATGAGCTTTATTAACCATTCCATGCTACTATCTTGAATATCATATATCTTGGAATTCTATGCTCCCTTGTCTTGCATCTAACCCTTTTGTAGGTACTTGGAAGAACAGCACTCCACAAGATTGCCATCAACTCATATCCTATAAAATCTTGTCATAACCAAGTGTCCACAACCTCGCTTTGATGATGGAAGGAAGAAGACAACAAAACATATCCTTGACATATATTCCTCAACTGCTAAATCTCAATTGGTATTATGTCATTTGAATATATCATGTTCTTCCTTGCGTGACTAACCTATATAGGTAAAAAGTGAACGAAAACAACAAGGATTGCTCCCAACTCAAGATGGCCTTCATCAACTTTGAGCATCCTCATCAAGTTCACCTACAAGCTACGTCAACAACACCACTCAAAGGTATGTACTCATATCCTTGATATAGCTTTACTCCAAGACATGAGATAAAGCAACTCAAGTGATATGAAGACATTAAAACGCTTAATCGAAAAATGGTAACCCCATTTTGAGCTTAACGATGAGTATGACCTATGATCAAGTATTCTTGCTTGGCTCCTAAGTCAATATACTCTAATATAGGTGACCTAGTCACCGCCCATCATATAGTTAAGAATCTTGTTTGGTTCATTCTCTATTGCAAAATTTCTTGGAACCATTCAAATATTTTCTAGTTGATACCTTTCTATAAATTACTCGTAAATTAATTGGTATCCCATAGTTTGCAAATCGTTTGCTCTTCTTCCCTGGTTTATTTTCATTTACAATTTTGTCTCTTGTTACAAATTTTCACATTTGCCAAGTTTTTGTTTTATGCCTCAGAGCCTTCGATACAGAGGACATGGTTCTACCGATTCAGCAGATGAGGTGCATAACATTATATTGGTACCACCGACAAATTTGTCTCGGAGCCACCGACTTTCTATCATATTTCAGTCTATGTTTGTTTTTGTAAATCTTTATAATCCTTCTGTGATATTTTCATTTCTTCGATGATCCCACTGATTTTATAAAAAAATGAAAGGGGGAGAAATACAATCAAGGATCCCTAACTCAAAGGAGGAGAAGTTCTGCAAATTCTTAGTTTATCCAATGGGAGAGACATTATTTTCCATGATTCCCTCATTTTTCTCATGATTTTCATATTCTATGAATCCTACATTCTATGACCCTTGTTCTCAAGGATCCCTTTCTTAATCAATGATCCTTGTATCTCACCCTATGTCTGACCTTTTTGGCAATTAATGCCAAAGGGGGAGCAATATACAAAGCTTCAAAGCTAAAGGGGGAGATATAATTTAGGGGGAGATGAGAATATCAAAGTTTATACTTATATAAACAAGGGGAGAATACCAAAGTAGGGGGAGAAAAATATGTTTTGGATAAAGATCTATTTATTGCATTTGATTTCTCATGTCAGAATTTTCTCACCCTATCCAATCCCAATATCTACATACTAAGATTCAGGGGGAGAGGATGTCCTGCCATTTTCATATATAAAGTGGAGAAACTTCTAAATAATCTTGGAGACATATCAACCTTAAGGAATACTATCTTTTATATGGTCTCCATATCTTGGTACTTTTGAGTTCTATTGCTTTTGATTGGTAGAATACTCTTGTGTTTCCTAACATTGTTTTCTCAAGTGTATATCTACTACTAGAATGCTCAAGAAGTCAAGGTAAGTATATGCATCATATCTTTGATCAAGATGATCTCTTACTTCTTGCACATATTTTTTGCAAGAGTGAAGTCTTGAACAAGGATACACCTCATTCATATACATTTGATGCATATGGCCAAGATACACATGACTTGTCATATCCCTTCTACTACATGTGTGTCCATGCATTCCAAAGCAACTATCATTTAAAGGGATTGCAAACATTTAGGGGGAGCAAGTATAAGTCATGTGTCTCTCAAAGTCTTCATTATATACATGCATATCTTTATTTGAAGCTTTGATTGTATGTTCTCATCAATTACCAAAAAGGGGGAGGTTGAAAGCACAATGTGCTCCCTTGGTGGTTTTGATAATTCATGACAACACACATTGTCTCTTGGACTAATACTTTCATCTAGTGTATTTCAGATAAAGTCCATAGAGAGATGGATTGGCAAAAAGGAGTGTGGAGAGTATCCCCATGAAGAAGAAGGAGAAGGAATAGCATTGGCCAAGCTTCAAGCAAGAAGACTCTACATTTTACTTTGTGAGAAATCACTTCGAGTCCATAGGAAAGCCAATACTATCAAAAGGGGTAAGGTATTGTTGGTGAACAAAATTCTCATACGTGCACAAGTGATAGTCACCACATACACCCACAAGCTCTTCCACACCAAATATCCAAAATCGGTGCAACCAACACTTTCCACTCGGTGCCACCGATTTTCAGCC
The DNA here is from genome assembly GCA_022496015.1 of Hordeum marinum. NCBI lineage: Eukaryota > Viridiplantae > Streptophyta > Magnoliopsida > Poales > Poaceae > Hordeum > Hordeum marinum. Next base: position 186,976,085 of record CM039677.1, on the reverse strand, counting down.
TCAGACAGACCTAGCCACACCCTAGCCTTTCGGTGCAACCGATTCCATTTTGGTGCCATCGAGTTTGGGTTGCCAACTTCCTGTTACGCAAATTCAAAAAATCGGTTCGACCGAGTTTGTTGAATCGGCATCACCGAGTTTGGCAATCTGACCGTTGGTCACCTTATCGGTGCAACCGAGTGGTATGTATCGGTCTCACCGAGATTCAAAAGTTGCTACCTTTGAGGCAACTCGGTACCACCAAAATTAACACATCGGCATCACCAAGTCTGACTTATTAGGTGTAACGGTTGGATTTTTGGAGATGCCTATATATACCCCTCCACCACCACCTACTCGCAAGAGACGCACTCAGAACAGTTCCCACTCATACCTACTGATTTTCTAAGAGAGGGCCACCTACTCATGTGTTGAGATCATGCCATTCCATTCCTACCATATGAATCTTGATCTCTAGCCTCCCCAAGTTGCTTTCCACCCAATCAATCTCTTGCACCATAGCCAAATCAATGAGAGAGTGATTGTGTGTTGAGGAGTCTATCATCTTGAAGCACAAGAGCAAGGAGTTCATCGACATTATCGAGCCTATTACCTTTTGGAGGGTGGTGCCTCCTAGATTGGTTAGGTGTTGCTTGGGAGCATCCTACTTTGTGTTGGGAGTGAACCAAGAAGTTTGTAAGGGCAAGGAGATCGCCTACTTCGTGAAGATCTACCCCGAGTTAGGCTAGTCCTCCGTGGACGTAAGCCATCATGGTGTAGTCAAGGTTGCTTCTTCATGGAACCCTTTGTGGGTAGAGCCCTTCATGGACTCTCGCGACCGTTACCCTCCGTGGGTTGAAGACTCCATAAACGTGGACGTACGATTGCACCACCTATCGGAACCACGGGAAAAAATCTTCGTGTTTTTCATGCGTTTGATCTCCCTATCTCTACTCCTTACTTCCATATGCAATGTATTTACTTTCCGCTGCTATACTTGATGACTTGCATGTGTAGGGTGTGCTAGACTTTCTATATATGCTAAAATCTGCCAACACTTAACTTTGCCCTTGTGTAGATTTTAAATTCCTGCTAGTAGTCTATTCACCCCCCCACCCCACCCCCTCTAGACATACTCTTCTAGTGATACCGCAAGCACGCACCCCAGCTCTTCTGTAGACTGCTCCGACGCCGCCCCCCTGTTGGACTCCAGTCCTACATGGCCCTCTACGTCCCTGCCAAAGAAGTTGACGGCCCGGCGCATGACCCTAGTCAGTGTGAAGATCAACACCAAGGGAAGGCTCTCGTTGCAGAGGGTCAGGCGTTCTGTTGTCTGCGCAACGGCCGTCCCAGCTGCAAAGCTGACTGAGAGGCTAGTTTGTCGTAGCCTAGGCATCACTAAGGATGGCGAGGATGTCACCAATGCCACTTTGGATGCCTTTGCGGAGAAATTTAAGGAGGAGTTGTCCCCTGAGGTGATCATAGCCATGCGCGATTTCTTCCAGCTCAAATGCATTGTCGTAACTGTAGTGGAGGAAGCCCTGATAGGCCATGGAGAGCCGGGGCCCTTGACAAGATGGGTGTCGAGCTGGAGGTGGAAGTTTGAAGCGATGTCAACCTGTTGTCAGTTTAGGGCTTGGTGGTTTACTATGATAGTTCTACTTAAGGTTTCTAGTGAGGCTTCGTGTGTGGTCACGTTAGTGCTTTTTAGCTTGTTTCCTACGACTATCTACGTGTGTGGTCATGTCACATGTGTGGTCCAGTTGTGTGCTTTTCTCCAACGTAGTTCAACTCTGATAGGCAGCACACAGTGTATTTCTGGCCTATGGCCTTATATCAGAATGGTTGTTGCTTCTGCTCTTCGGATTGTTGTGGCTCCTTCTCGGCTGTTGCTTGCCCTTTGGCCAGCTATAAGGGTCACGTCTGTTTCATAATGCGAGAACAACCAATCAACACAATTTGTTGGAATGTGCGGGGGCTTAATTGCCCTCATAGGCGTGCAACGGTGCTTGAAACTATTGCGGGCTCCTCTTGTCAGTTGGTCTACCTACAGGAGACGAAAATGAGCGCCATAGACCAATTCATTGCTACTTCCTTTGGAGGTAACAGGTTGTGCGGCTTTGCCCAACGTCCGGCAACTAGCACTAGGGGCGGTATCCTCATACTATGGGACGAAAATCTTCTTGACGCCTACGACATCACCGTCTCGACGTGCTACCTCATTCAAGTTCACCTCCGTGTATGGCCCCTCTGATTCGACGTGTAAAGATGCCTTCTTCACGGAACTGTTATCTCATAAGCCATTGCCGGATGTCGCTTGGCTAGTCGCCGGGGATTTTAATCAAATATACCATGCCAGGGATAAAAACAAGAGGAATGTCAACACTAGCAGAATCAACCAATTTCGCGGTACGTTGTAATCTTGCGAGCTCAAGGAAATTCATCTCCAGAACAGACGCTTCACTTGGAGCAACAAGCGGGTTAACCCTACCTTATGCAAGCTTGATTCCTTCTTCTGCAATGCCAAGTGGGACACCACGTACAACACACACGTTCTCCATGCTTTGTCGTCATCCCTCTCTGACCACTGCCCGCTACTGCTAGCTGACGACAAGGGCCCAAGGCGGCCACGCTCCTTCAAATTTGAGAACTTTTGGATATCCCGCCCGGATTCCATGAAGTTGTGCAAAAGGCGTGGCAAGGAGCAGGTAGCCCATTCCGAGCCATATCTGATTCTCCACCATAAACTCAAGAAGACCGTGATTTGGCTCTCCGAATGGAGTAAGCGAATCTTCTCCAAAGCCAAGGTCCAGTTCCATGCAGCCCTTATGATCATTTTGAGGTTGGACATTGCGCAAGAAGACTGCCTTCTGTCCGCGGCGGAGGCGGACCTACGCTCTCGTCTTAAGCGTCGGGTGATCAGCCTGGTGGTCTTAGAGATGTCGAGGAAACAACAATGTGCTAGAGTCGCTAACCTTCGAGAGGGAGATGCCAACACAAAATTCTTTCACCGCCGCATTAATGCTAGACGAAGAAAAAACCACATCCAGCAGATCAAGTAAGACCTTTGTTGGGTGACCAAGCATGAGCACAAAGAGAAGATCATCCACGACCACTTTGAGGACGTTATGGGGAAAAGGAACATGAGCAACAACGACTTCAACTGGGATGAGATTGATATCCAACCTCATGACCTGCTACATCTAGGTGATCCTATCACCGAAGACGAGGTATTAGCGGCTATCAAAGAAATGCCAGGGGACAAGGCTCCCGAACCCGACGGCTTCACGGGTTCCTTCTTCAAGCGGTGTTGGCCGACTATCAAGCATGACCTCATGTGAGTGATCCAACACTTTGACTCTCTCCACACTTCTCACTTGCAATGGCTCAACTCTGCCAACATGGTGCTCTTGCCCAAGAAGGACGGTGTGGAAGGCATCTCACACTACCGCCCTATTAGTCTTGTGCATGCCATTGGAAAAAATTATTTGCCAAGATACTATCTTTGCGGCTAGCCGTAGCATGGATGCTCTAGTTTCGAACGCATAGAGTGCTTTCATAAAGAAGAGGAGTATTCATGACAATTTCATGTATGTCCGCAACTTTGCACGCCGCCAGAAATGCAAGACGCTTGCCTTACTCTTCAAGCTCGACATTAAGAAAGCCTTTGACTCGGTTAAGTGGGAATACATCCTCGACTTACTGCACTGCATGGGGTTTCCCTACAAGTTTCGGAATTGGATTGCCACATTGCTCTCGTCCTCCTCCTCGCGCATTTTGTTGAACGGTCTCCCGGGTCCACCCATCAAGCATGGTCATGGGTTCCAACAAGGGGACCCCATTTCCCCTCTGCTTTTTGACCTTGTTATCGATCCTCTCCACCGAATCCTTGACTTTGCAACCTCCAAAGGCATTATTCACAAGATTCGTGGGCATGGTGCCATGATGCGAACCTCCCTTTATGCGGATGGTGCGGCCATTTTCATGGCCCCAATTAAGAGGGACATCGACAATATGTCAATCATTCTTAAGGGATTTGGAGAAGTCACGGGGCTTTGCACCAACTTGCATAAGAGCTCAGTTGTGCCCATCAGATGTAATCAACTTCCCCTTTGGCGTATACTGCGGAGCATTCCAGTGGCCCGTGAATCATTTCCAATAAAATATTTGGGTCTCTCGCTCTTCGTCTGGCAGCTTAGGAAGGTAGACTTCCAATGCCTTGAAGACAAAGCGGCTGGAAAACTAGCGGCTCGGGATGGGCAGAACATCACCACCATTGGACGTAGGGCCCTTGTTAAATCAGTTATCACCTCCCAAGCTGTTTTCTCCATCACACCTCTCATTGTGCCACAAGGTTCCCTGCATAACGTTAATAAGATTGAGAGGGCCTTTCTGTGGTCAGGTTCTGACAAGATAACAAGGGCAAAATGTAAGGTCAATTGGGATGTGGTTTGCCAGCCTAAGATATTTGGAGGCCTAGGGGTCCTCAACACTGGCAAATTTGCTAGGGCACTGCGTTTGTGATGGCCTTGGTATGAATGGAAGGAGCCAAACAGACTTTGGGTCAATTTAGGCAACCAATGTACCGAGGAAGATATCGACTTCTTCTATGCATCGACCACCATCATTGTTGGGAACGATGCTAAAACACCTTTCTGGGACTCCCCTTGGTTGTTTGGACGGAGGCCCAAGGACATCGCCCCACTGATTCACAAAGCCTAAATGAGAAAGAATTGGAAAGTTCATGAGGCCATACAAGGGAATGCATGGATGGTTAAGATAAGGCCTGACACCATGGTCTCCGGTGGACACATCTGGGAACTTTTCTCCCTTTGGATGCTTGTGAACGACTTCAGGCTTGACGACCGGGCCGAGGATGACATCGTTTGAAAACATGCGATGGATGGTTCATACACGGCGGCATCCGCCTATCGGGCGCAATTCCTTGGGCTCACACTCTCTCCCATGGATTACATGGTGTGAAAAGCTTGGGCTCCTCCAAAGGTCAAGTTTTCGCATGGCTAGCATTGCAAGACCGGATTTGGACTGTCGACCGGCTCGAGAGGCGCGGTTGGGAAAATTGTGGTCTTTGCCAACTTTGCAAGAGAGAGCAAGAAATGGGTTTACACCTTTTCGTAAGTGTCGTTTCTCTATTCGGCTATGGCGCTTGATCATTGAAAATTTTGGGCTTGTGCACATCGACACCTCTAACTGGCACTTGAAGGAATCGCTTCAGAGATGGTGGGACAAGAGAACTGACATGCAAAACCCAAACAGTCGAGCTATGGCCTCATGCTCGTCGCTTGGTCTATCTGGAATGAGAGAAACGCTCATGTGTTTCGTCACAAGAGTGCACCGCCGCCGATCATTCTTAATAATAAATATAGTTTCCAAGGCCAACCTTTGGATTACCATTGGTGCTAAGAAACTAGGGCTTCTTGTTGTACGTGAGTAATTGTCATGCCGTGATCTTGGGTCATTTGTAAAACTCTATTTTCTCCTTATTTAATGGATGAGACAAATCTTTTGCCTCCGTTTTGAAAGGGAAAAAATGATGGTGTTGTTCGTACAAAGGAATACTTAAGATTTCTTGTGCATCTGTTTGCTGGAACATTTGCCTTACGAGATCAACATCCCACGAGTAAGAGACCGAATTGATCAACTCTGAAACACACGTGAGTAAGTGAGCACCCTATCATGTCAAAGGCGTTCTTGACATATCCCCGGAATCCAAGGGTCACTCCATATCCTCATCCTATCACCAGATCCAATTCTCCATATACCCTTCTTTCACAATCTCCGGGCCTTTTAGAATACTTCTCCAGGTATAGCTCATGTTCGCCACTGGTGCTGCAGAATTGAAGTCCAGGCTTGCTTCTTGAAGCGAGCCTGTCTGAAGAGGAAAGCAAGCCTGTGACGCCTGTTATGATGGATCGTTTAAAAGAATGTTGGCTATTCTTTTAGAGCAATATGGTGGTAAATGGCCGTTTATGCCTCGACAATCTCCCAAGAGTCCGGTTCACAAAAGCAGGGCACAACAGGTAACTGGCCCTTGTTTTAAGGTTGTGAAAAAAAGAGTCATCAAGCGGAGCATCGTCTCTCTGCCACTACCATCAGGATTTGTATCGAGTTTTTAAGTATATAGAAATCCAATTCAGCTCCCAAGAGCATGGGCTCCCAAAAGCACATGCTCCCACGCACGAAAAAAAAATAATGTTACAAAAATCTAAACAAAATTTGTATCTATTTGTAGTCACATTCAAATCTCATCTACAAAGTTTTAGATAAAAAGATTAAACATTCCCCACAAAAAGAAGTTTTATTTGAACACCAAATGTTAACCCAAAATGTCATCAAAATTTGTTTTATTCACCGAAGAAACACTACTACTCGGTTTCATATGAAAATTGTCAAGCATGTCTGTGCAACACTGACACAAACATCTACAAAAAAATCAGAATTTTTCAAAAATATTTTGTGACATTTTTTGCGATACTATTCATCCAGGAGCAAATGCTGCCAGGAGCCAAAACGCTCCTCCCGCATGTGTTGGGTTTTTAGATCAGAAAGGAAACTCATGTCGTGAGGACGTTTTCAAGCTTAAAACCAGTGAATCAAGAGCTGCTAGAAAGAAATTGATTCCAATAACAGGTTAAGCTGCAATGCAAAATTGAGCAGTTGCATTCCAGATTGTCCAAACAAACTATAGGTCACATTATGCACCAGCGATCGCAAGCAGTACATGACATACGCGAACAGCAAAACCAGATAATATATAGCAGTATATAAAGTTCACAATCAAGCAATAACAGTTAAGATAGCATGGATAAAATGAGGATTATACTTCAAGCAGCAGAGCCAAGGAAACCAGATTGCAGATGCAGCTGAGGCAGGAGCAGGTAGCTCAACTTGGAGAAGTTTGGGGAGCACCACTATTGTTGGCAGGAGCAGGAGCGGCAGTTGCTGTGCTAGACACAGGTGCGGAAGCGGATTGATCCTGGGATGCAGGAGGTGCTGTAGCTTCAGTAGAATATGCTGTAGGCTGCCCATAGCTACCAGTAGCATAAGGATCACCGTATGACTGCTGCTGACCATAGCCTGGCTGACTAGCAGTGGGCGCACCAGGGTAAGGCGGTGGTGCACCATAGCCTGGCTGACTGTATCCATACTGCCCATAACCAGCCTGAGCAGGCGGTGCCTGTCCATAAGTAGGAACAGATGAAGGCGGCTTCTGAGCCTGTGGAGGCTGCCCATAAGCACCCTGACCATACGCGCCCTGTGGTGGTGGCTGCGTACCATAGGCAGGCTGTGTCTGTGGAGCAACGTATCCAGATGGAGGGGCAGAACCTTGCGCCGGGTAGCTTGATGCAGCAGCACTAGTAGGTGGTTGGCTAGGATAACCCGGTTGGCCTCCGGCGGAAGGAGTTGAAGCTTGCTGCCCTGGAGATGCCTGACCAGCGCCACCTGGACCACCATAGCTCGGTGCAGTACAATCCTGAGTTGAGTTAGCAGCTGATCCATAGCCAGATGCCCCATAGCTCTGCTGATCATATCCAGGCTGCTGCGAGTAAGACTGCTGCTGCCCTTGGGTCTGGTAACCAGAGTAGTCATAAGCTTGCTGCCCACCACTCTGCTGAGAGTAGGTAGAATCACCATACCCTTGTGAAGGATAGCTAGCAGGGGGCTGGCTGTAATTGTAGTTGCTAGCATCAGCAGGTGCAGCAGTTCCAGTGGCAGATTGTTGTTGTTGGGGTTGCTGCTGTTGGTTATAGTAGTCATAGCCAGTGCCGGGGGGCGCCTGCTGTGATTGCTGGTTTGAAGACTGATCCCACCCTGTCTGATACCCTCCAGATGCTGGAGGGTAGCTGCCATAAGGCTGCTGGCCATACTGTGGTGGTGCACCAGGATAAGCTCCAGGCTGCATGTAACCATAACCAGGCTGTTGTGTTGGTGGTGCACCAGGCGCACCCCAGTTCGCCTGAGGACGAGGAGGGCGGTAGCCCTGCTGAGAATAGCCACCTGACATTGGATTTCTGGCACGATTCTGCAAAAATATAGTTTGCACATCTGTATATGTATAGAATAAAACATGCAATGTACCATGCAGAACAAGTGCAAACCAGACAAAACATATCCAAAAACAAAGCAACATAATATACAGAATTCCAGAACCACCAAGGAAAAATGGAGGGATCAACTCACCGAGAAAGATTGTCAAGCAAAATTGCTGATGCCCATCTAGCGTCTCCCATGTGCAAAACTATGGGAGCTAATGAAGATTGGGCAGCTAGACAAACACATACATATATTGAGTATTTACGCAATAAAGGATTGCCTTGCAGTTTATAGATGTTGATAAATCAGTAATATTGGATGGTGACAGTGATCCTTATTATGTGGAACATCTACTTATATTGCTAAATGACACAACATACAGAACAGCAGTTCTTTCAACAAGTCTCCTCCAACAAAAAATATATTAAAAGTGAACAAAAGCATGTCAAAGAAAGAATTTAAGCAAAGTTTTAAGGAACCTTGGTCATGGTAACCTGAAAAGTCAACAGAGAGAAAATATATACAAGCAAGCCAAAGACAATAGATTCATGCGAGGTATCCTGCATCATCTTTCCAAACAACACATAGCACATACAAACTTTCTTGCCTAGTCAATAAATTATAGCATTTTTATTTGTTACATGTTGCTCCCAGTTGGTGGTGTTAGCAACATATAAATTTGGAGGCTTGGAGCATCAAGAATTGAAGGAATAATGTAAGAATGATATCAATGCAGACTTGTCACCTGCATAGAGGATTGCACCAACTATCCCAAAGACGTCCAGAAATAGCAAATGCAACTTTGACAGTACTAGACCAGGTATATGAAATTCGATCATATAATCCAAATACAAAGCAGTTATTTCATTTCAATGTAGAAGGACCAGGCGTGTTCCTGGATGTGTGTATTATATTATTCAGAAAGTATATACCACTGAATTTGCATTTGAATTCTAATGGTGCTCCAATTGTACACATGGACATTCTATACCGAAACAGAGAGAGCAGTTCATAATTTTATCTTTCATCCATGAGCATCAAGTATAGCAACAGGTAGTTACAAACCTGGCCTCCGGGATGGATGTGTGCAGACCTCAAAACTATTTACAGACACTAATTTGGCTTTATGTCAAGATAATGAACACAGTATAACCAGGGATATATGATAGCACCACGAGCACCAGTATGATATTGTAGTAAAGACGCTGTGATAGGATATCAACCTCCCAATGAAAGTATGGATTTGCAAGTATTTAACTGTGTATGTTTAAATATTTATATATTTTCATCAGAGAGACTCCAGAGAGATAGCAGCTAATAACAAAGAGTCTGGGCAAATTACAAATACTTCAAATTCGTTGTGCGTCTCTGAACATCTGAGAAGCAAGCACAGAATTGTATAAAGTATAAAATCATGTCAACGCCAAACTGCCGCTGCTCCATGACCAACTTGTTTCACAAGACAACCCATTGAGATAAAAGTTTTGGACATGTACATTTGACAAGAACATAGGGTATATCATAACTAAATAGAAGATTGTCAAAAGCAAACAATGGAAAACAGAGCTCAAGTAGAGAAAAATAAATCGAGACAAACACAGTAACATAAAAAAAACTGTAATCAAACCCACATGATTTTAACAACACTGATAAATAACAAATAGCAGCAGCAATTAGGAAGTGGCATGAAAATAGAAAAAAAGCTGACCTCACTGGTAACCTCACTGACAAGCTGCTTTGCTATTTCAATTTGCTCTGCAGTACCATCAATATACAGTGTTCTTTCAGTTGAAGTATCACCAGGAGGCAAATGCAAAGGGATGACCTGCAAAAGGATTTGTGAGGACAAATGGAATATTACTATTATTATTACTAATGGAAATGATGAAGTCCATACAAAATAGTTATGAAGACAAAAGGAGCATGAGTTCTACTTCTAATTGAGCATTCTCAGAACTTGTATTTTAATTTACTTGCTCAAACATAAGAAAACTGACAAAGAACAGCAACAAGAAAACAACCATGCAGAGCTAGTTAACTTTCAGCTAGCAAATTTATGTTACAACTTCGCAATACAAGAATTCACAAACCTGTATACGAGCTTGAGATTTGGCCTGCATGGATTTTATAGTCTCACCACCCTTACCTATAACCAGACCCACCTGAAATAAGAAAAAAAAATAGTTGACATGGAAAGTACTAGACAAGGTTTTTTACCACCAAAGAAACTGAAGTCCGTGAAATAATAACAGCTGGGAACTTTACAAGGCACCCTCATTGCTATATTGGGGCGTGGTGTGATTTTCAAAGTCTTACAAGCAAACCCAGCTATAGAAAGCAGCCAGTTTACCTTGTTGTTAGCAATTTGCATTTGGAATTGCTCAGCACCAGGTTGAGGTGCATTGTACTTCCGATTAGAGATAGTGCCAGATGATCCAGCATCAGCCTGCAGAAGGACACATGACACGTATGGTTGAATAAATGGATGCACAACTAAATGTGAAGTCCTGACCATAAAAAAGGTATCACAGTACCTCTGCAAGAACATCAATTATCAACTGCTCAGCTCTGTTTATCTGGTCAGGAGTGCCCGAAAGATCAACCGATCTTGTCTGTGAGCCGGGTTGAACATCCATGTCCCGTGTTACTTGGATCTTTGCCCCTGACTGAGCCTGGAGATGCTTTATAGTTTCTCCAGCTTTGCCAATGATAACACCAACCTAAAAATCAAAGAACATTATCAGTTAGCAGAGCAGCAAAAACTGACTTCATGCAACCTTCCATCAACTTCATGAATCCAAAACCAGAAGAGTAAACTCCCAAGTAGCATACCCTGCCATTTGGGATATCAATCTTTTTTGTTGTACTACCACTCTGGTATCCACCACCGTATGATGAATACTGATGTGAGTTTCCTTGAGAAGATAAGGGTGGGATGGAAGAACCATGGCCTGGAAACAAAAAAAACAACTCATTATATCACTGATACCTGTGGATCTGTTAAGTGAGAAGAATAACCTTCATGTGAACAACATAAAGCAGGACAATAAAGAGATGTCAGTGCATAAGTAATAAACTAGTAACTTTCAGAGCTGCCTGAAAATATTACAGGAAATCACATCATCTAAGTACTACTCCCTCCGTTCCTAAATATTTGTCTTTTTAGAGATTCAACTATGGACTACATACGAAGTAAAATGAATGAATCTACACTCTAAATTATGTGTATATACATCCGTATGTAGTACATAAAAGAAATCTCTAAAAAGACAAATATTTAGGAACGGAGGGAGCACATGAGATGATCAATTATTTGGCTCTGTGTCGATAGACAACAATGAAAGTAGTGTATTGCCGTTTTTGCATTACATGCAAAAATGAGAAAAAAGGATCCACAGAAACTATTGTCATCTAGCGGTCATGGCTCCACAAGACATTGATTAAAATATTACTGTATTACATGATATAGCAGAATCAAACTATGGATACTACTGATCTACACAAGATATATTTGCCAGAATTATCAACAAACTCTACAAGCCATCCTTATAAACCCGTAATAATATTTGAGCACACAATACGGAGACCTACAGTTCCTAGCAAGGGGCTATTTTCTTCCACTGCTTCCTAAACATATCGCCAAATCGCATGGATCGCATAGCAGTACTCGGAAGCTAAGGAACAAACTAAATAAACAGCATAACAGCAGCCGCGACCACAAGCACACAAAAGACAGATCTCCCAATCCGACTAGTGTTTCATGAGATATAGATAAGATACTCACCGCCACCGGCTGAGGACGAGAATCCGAGGCCGCCGCCGCCGATACGTCCACCGCTTCCCAGGGAAGCTCCTCCACCACCGGTGCCCACGTCGTCGTCGCCATTGTCGACACGGGGACGCTTCGCCTCAGCGGCACTGAAGAGCCTAGCTGCGATCTCCTGCGCGCGCTGCTTCGCGAGCTGGATCTCGTCGGGAGGCGGCGGCACGGTGTTGTATGAAGATGGCACCGGGCCACCGGCAACCGGCGGCGAGGCGGGTGGCGGGCCGGAGGAGAATCCCGTGCGGCGCGGCGGCGGGGAGTCGTCGTACTTGCGCTTGGAGGAGTAGTGATCGTCGGCCATGGCGTCTGGGGAACTAGGGTTAGGGTGGTGGTGGCGGCGAGAAGCGCGTTGTTGTGGGGAGCGGAGGGATAAGACGGGGCAAAACGGAGAACCCTAGAGGGCTGCAGGGATGCGTATTTATAGGCTACCTCGAGGATTTTAGTTCTCTGCTCGGTTTTCTTCAAAGATGCCTATTTTCTTATATCTTATGATGAAAAAAGTATACATACCCAGTAAATTTTCAGGTTTGGGTTACATCACTCCCTTAACTCAAAAAACGGTTATTTAATCTTCTAAACTTTGCAATACCGGATAAAAAACTTGAGACTTCAAGTTGGTTTTGAGGATCGTTTCGTTGATGTGGGACGATAACTTGGTTTCGTTGGTTGACTTATATGTTGTTACCTCGTCGAGTGACCCACATGTCAGTGTAAGAAAAAAAATTCTTCCCAGGACCGTCTTCCTCGCCAACATGCATATGAGAGCCTCTATTCGAGTGTGTTGAACACCGAGATTACCAATGTAAAGCCCTAGTCATCACTGCTTTTGGCGCATAGGAGGCCACCATGTGCCTCACCCTCGCCACGCACACGGGAGGCCGCCATGAGCCTTATTCTTGTCGTCGTCACTTGGCGCATAGGAGGCCGCCATGAACCTTGTCCTTGCCGCCGTCACTTGGCGCATAGGAGGCTGCCATGAGCCTCGTCCTCACGGTTGTCACTGGGCAGTGGGCACACTAGAGGCTGCCACGAGCTTCGCTGTCCCTCGACGCACGAGTAGCCCGTACTAGCCTAGCCCTCATCATCATCGCTTAGCGCACATGAGGCCGCCATGAGCCTCGCCATTGCCGTCGTCGTTTGATGCGGGAGGCCACCACAAGCATGCCCTTGAAGTCGACTCGACGCACATGAGACCGCCACGAAACACGTGTGCCCTTGAAGCCGTCGCTCGACCCATGTGAGACCGCCACGAGCACGCGTGCCCTTGAAGTTGTCGCTCGGCACACGGGAGATTGCCACGAGCACGCGTGCCCTTGAAGTCGTCGCTCGACACACAGGAGACCGCAACGAGCAAGCCCTATAAGCCCTCGCTCGGTGCATGAGAGGTCGTGATGAGCATGGCCTTGTCGCCACACTTGGTGCACGGGAGATTGTTATGCCCGCACGTGTGAACTTCTTGGGGGTCGACGTTTGGAGGTCGAACACATCGACGGTGCTAGCCTGGCCTAGAGCAAGAGGGTTGGTAGTGGTGTGCCACGATGACGGGAAGCGACATGCCGCAAGGGGACGGTCTATACGCTAGCAGGTCCACGAGGCATCAGTTTCTTGCATGTCAAGGCACGAAAGGTGCTCGCCATGGTCCTTCACCACCAATCCTTCATGGGTAGTTTGCAGATGATGTCACCTCGCACACGTAAGCAGCTAGGTGGCCGAGCGTGTAAGCAGTTAGCTGCTAGATAGATTTGTTGATTGAACCAGGCATTTAGCTAGTCGAGGGCACCGATCAAAAAAATTACGCAAACGATGGCCTGAACGCACAACAAGTATTCAACGAATAGCCAACGCAGTGACGCTTTTCCTCTTAGCCACATCAACGAAACCAGCACCGAAAACCACTAATCAGGATGCTAGGGGGTGTTTTGTTCGGTATTGCAAAGTTTAGGGGATTAAGTAACCAGTTCTTGAGTTTAGGGGGTGATGTAGCCCAAACATGAAATTTAGGGGGGTATAAACACTTCTTTCGTTTTCTTGTATATACCTTATACCTATCTATAAAGGAATAGGTATTCTAGGTCCGTCATATTATTGTACCAGTAGCACCCTGGTTATTTGATAACTCAACCCGCGATCCTCAAGATTTCATGAGAGAAAATAACGCTTCATGTGCGGACACTGTCGCTGGTTGGGACTAGGCATTTCGTTTGTCATTGGTCCTAGGCGGTCGGATTTGTGTGTCCAAAGTGTATCCGTGTGACTCCTATCAGATAACGAAAGTCCTGCTACAACTCTGTTGGAAATATGCCCTAGAGTCAATAATAAAGTGGTTATTATTATATTTCCTTGTTCACAATAATCGTTTATTATCCATGCTAGAATTGTGTTGATCGAAAACTCAGATACATGTGTGGATATATAGGCAAACACTATGTCCCTGGTGAGAGTCTATTTGACTAGCTCGTTGATCAAAGATGGTTAAGATTTCCTGGCCATAGACATGAATTGCCATTTGATGATGGCATCACGTCATTAGTAGGATGATGTGATGGACAAGACCCAACCGTAAGATAGCATATGATCGTGTTAGTTTATTTCTATTGCTTTATCCATGTCAAGTATTTGTTCCTACGAGCATGAGATCACGTGACTCCCTAACACCGTAGGAATGCCTGTGTGTATCAAATGTCATAACGTACCTAGGTGACTATAAAGGTGCTCTACAGGTATCTCTGAGGGTGTTTGTTGGGTTGGCGTGGATCAAGACTGGGATTTGTCACTCCGTATGACGGAGAGGTATCTCTGTGCCCACTTGATAATACAACATCACAAGAAGCTTGTAAGCAATGTGACTAAGGAGTTAGTCGCGAGATCTTGTATTGCAAAACGAGTAAAGGGACTTGATGGTAACGAGATTGAACTAGGTATTTAGATACTGACGGTAAAATATCGGGCAAGTAACATACCAATGGACAAAGGGAACTGCATACGGGATTGGTTGAATCCTTGACATCGTGGTTCGACCGATAAAAATCTTCGAAGAATATGTAGGAAACAATATGGGCATCCAGGTCCCGCTACTGGTTATTGACCGGAGAGTGTCTCGATCATGTCTACGTCATTCTCGAACCGGCAGGGTCTGCACACTTAAAGTTTGGTGACGATATGGTATTATTGAGTTATATATGTTGGTGACCGAAGGTTGTTCGAAGTCCCGGATGAGATTTGGATGTCACAAGGAGTTCCGAAATGCTACGGAGATAAAGATTTATATATGGGAGAGTGGTATTCGGGTTCCGGAAAGGTTTCGGGTGTTTTTGGTATTGTACCGGGAGTACCGAAAGGGTTCCCAGGGTCCACCGGGAGGGGCCCACCCTTCCCGGGGGGGCACATGGGCCGAAGAGGTGGCGCACCAGCCCCTGGTGGGCTAGGAAGCCGACCCCTAAGGGGACAATGCGCCCAAGGTGGTAGGTGGGAGGTTCCCTAGAGTGGAGGGACTCCTCCCTAGGGTGCCCACCTCCCGTGTGTGAGGTGGACTCCTCCCCTCCGCCCGACCCTCCTTGGAGGAGGGGCTAGGGTCGACGCCTCACCTACCCCCTCCTCCTATATACAGAGAGGGAGAGGGAGGGCAGCCACATTCCAAGCCACAACACAACTCTCCCTCTCTCCCTCTAGATCATTTATGCTCTAAGTTCGTCGCGGTAGAGCTTGGCGAAGCCCTGTCAGGACAACTCCACCACCACCACCACCACACTATCGTGTTGTCGGATAACTCATCTATTACTCCGCCCTCGCTTGCCGGATCAAGGAGGTGGAGACGTCATCGAGTTGTACGTGTGCTAAAACACGAGGGTGTCGTCCGTTCAGCGCTAGATTGGGACGAATCGTGATTGGATCACGAAGACGTTCGACTACATCAACCGTGTTTCTTAATGCTTCCCTCTTAGCAATCTAAAAGGGCATGTAGATCCACTCTCCCTCTCGTAGATATTGATCTCCACAGATAGATCTTGGGTGTTCGTAGGAAATTTTTTGTTTTCCATGCAACGTACCCCAACAGTGGAATCATGAGCTAGGTCTATGCGTAGATAACACGCACAAGTAGAACACAAAAGAGTTTGTGGGTGTTGATGTTCAGATTGCTTACCTCCTTTGTCTTATCTTGATTCGGCCGTATTGTGGGATGAAGTGGCTCGGACCAACCATACTCGTCCACATACGAGAGACCGGTTCCATCGACTCACATGCAACTTGTTGCATAAAGATGGATGGCGGGTGTCTGTCTCTCTCACTCTAGTTTAGTCAGATTTGACGTAGGCGGTCCTTGTAGAAGGTTAAAAGGCAACTTGATTATTGATACGTACATTTTGCATCATGCTTTTATATCGATATTTATTGCATTATGGGCTGATATTACACGTTATGGTACAATACTTATGCCTTTTCTCTCTTATTTTACAGGGTTTACATGAAGAGGGAGAATGCCGACAACTGGAATTCTAGACTGGAAAAGGAGAAAATATGAGAGACCTATTCTGCACAACTCCAAAAGTCCTGAAAATTTACGAAGAATTATTTTGGAATATATAAAAAAAATTGGGCGAAACAAATACCAGAGGGGACCCACTAGGAGGTCACAAGCCTGTTGGGCGTAGCACAAGTGCAGCTTGATGACGATCTCCACCGTCTTGATCCAGCAAGAGGAGGTGGAGAGGAGAGAGAGTTCACCGGCAGCATGACGGCGCTCCGGTGATGGTGGTGGAGTGATTTCGGCAGGGCTTCGCCTAAGCGCTGTGGAAAACCGATCTAGAGGAGAAACTGTGCACCGGTGAAACGGGTAGCACGTGGCCGGAAATTCTGTCCAAAAACCACCCAATCCACTAGTATATATAGGAGGAGAGGAGAGGAGAGGCAGCCAAGGCCTTTGGGTCGGCCGAAATAGGAGGTGGGAAGCAATCCTACTTCACCTCCAATCCTAGTTGGAGTAGGATTGCCTCCTATTGGCTGATTTTCCACTTTTTGCTTTAGGACTTTCTCTCCTGCGCCATGGGACTTTGTGGCTGTTTTCCCAGCCCACTAAGGGCTGGTTAATACTCTCCCACAGCCCATGGACCTCTTGGGGTCGAAGTACCCCTCCCGGAGGTCTCCCGGTACACTACCGGCACTCCCGGTACACTACCGGCACTCCCGGTACACTACCGATGAGCCCGAAACTTTTCCGGAAACCAAACTGGGACTTCCTATATATGAATCTTTACCTCCGGACCATTCCGGAGCTCCTTGTGACGTCCAGGATCTCATCCGGGACTCCGAACAAACTTCGGTCACCACCATACATAACTCTACACTACCGAAACGTCACCGAACCTTAAGTGTGCAGACCCTGCGGGTTCGAGAACTATGTAGACATGACCGGGACACCTCTACGGTCAATAACCAATGGCGGGACCTGGACGTCCACATTGGTTCCTACATATTCTACGAAGATCTTTATCGGTCGAACCTCTATGTCAAGGATTCAGTTAATCCCGTATAACGTTCCCTTTGTTCTTCGGTATGTTACTTGCCCGAGATTCGATCGTCGGTATCTCCATACCTAGTTCAACCTCGTTACCGACAAGTCTCTTTACTCGTTCCGTAATACAAGATCTCGCAACTAACAATTAGTCACATTGCTTGCAAGGCTTATTGTGATGTTGCATTACCGAGTGGGCCCCGAGATACCTCTCCGTTACACGGAGTAACAAATCCCAGTCTCGATCCATGCCAACTCAACAGACACCATCAGAGATACCTATAGAGCACCTTTATAGTCACCCAGTTACGTTGCGACGTTTGATACACACAAGGCACTCCTCCGATATCCGTGAGTTGCATGATCTCATGGTCATAGGAACATATACTTGACATGCAGAAAACAGTAGCAATAAACTGACACGATCATATGCTATGTTTGTAGTTTGGGTCTTATCCATCACATCATTCTCCTAATGAAGTGATCCCGTTATCAAATGACATCTCATGTCCATGGCTAGGAAACCTTAACCATCCTTTGATCAACGAGCTAGTCCATTAGAGGCATACTAGGGACATGGTTTTGTCTATGTATCCACACATGCATTTAAGTCTCCGATCAATACAATTATAGCATGGATAATAAATGATTATCATGAACAAGGAAATATGATAATAACTAATTTATTATTGCCTCTAGGTCATATTTCCAACAATAAGTCTTGTTATAAGTAATCATGTGAAATTGGTATTCGTTCGATATTTTGATGAGATGAATGTTGTCTCTCCTCTAGTGGTGTTACGTGAACGTCGACTACACCATTATTTGGGCCTAGGGAAGGCATTGGGAAATAATAAGTAGATGATGGGTTGCTAGAGTGACACAAGCTTAAACCCTAGTTTATGCGTTGCTTCATAAGGGGCTGGTTTGGATCCATATGTTTCATGCTATGGTTAGATTTATGTTTATTATTCTTTCGTAGTTGCGGATGCTTGCGAAAGAGGTTAATCATAAGTGGGAGGTTTGTCCATGTAATGGCAGCACCCAAGCACTGGTCCACCCACATATCAAACTATTAAAGTAACGAACACGAATCAAACGAGCATGATGAAAACTAGCTTGACAGAAATTCTCATGTGTCCTCGGGAGCGCTTCACTTATATAAGAGTTTGTGCAGGCCCGTCCTTTGCTACAAAAAGGATTGGGCTACCTTGCTGCACCTTTGCTACACTTGTTACTTGTTACCCGTTACAAATTACCTTATCGCAAAACTATCTGTTACCGATAATTTCAGTGCTTGCAGAGAATACCTTACTGAAAACCGCTTGTCATTTCCTTCTCCTCCTCGTTGGGTTCGACACTCTTACTTATCGAAAGGACTACGTTAGATCCCCTATACTTGTGGGTCATCAAGACTCTTTTCCGATGCCGTTGCCGGGGAGTGAAGCGCCTTTGGTAAGTGGAATCTGGTAAGGAAAAATTTATATAGTGTGGTGAAATTTACTGTCACTTGTTACTATGGAAAATAATCCTTTGAGGGGCTTGTTCGGGGTATCTTCACCTCGACCGGAAGCACAAAGAGTTGCTCCTCAACCTACTGAACCTACTGAATATACTTATTATGAAATTCTTTTGGGTATGATAGAGAACTGCTAACTAATCCTTATGCAGGAGATGGAACACTACATCCTGATTTGCATCTAATCTATGTGGATGAAGTTTGTGGATTATTTAAGCTTGCAGGTTTGCCTCAGGATGATGTCAAGAAGAAGGCATTTCCTTTATCTTTGAAGGAGAAGGCATTGACATGGTATAGGCTATGTGATGATATTGGATCATTGAACTACAGCCGATTGAAATTGGAATTTCATCAGAAGTTTTATCCTATGCATCTGGTTCATCGGATCGGAATTATATCTATAATTTTTGGCCTCATGAAGGAGAAAGAATCGCTCAAGCTTGGAGGAGGCTTAAGTCAATTTTATATTCATGCCCTAATCATGAGCTCCCAAGAGAAATTATAATTCAGATTTTTTATGCTCGGCTTTCTCGTAATGATCAATCCATGCTCGATATTTCTTGTACTGGTTCTTATATGAAGAAATATATTGACTTCAAATGGGATTTATTGGAAAGAATTAAACGTGACTCTGAAGATTGGGAACTCGACGAAGGTAAGGAGTCAGGTATAAACCTTATGTTTGATTGTGTTAAATCCTTTGTAGACACCGATGCTTTTCATGAATTTAGCACCAAATATGGACTTGACTTTGAGATAGTAGCTTCTTTCTGTGAATCTTTTGCTGCTCATGTTGATCTCCCTAAGGAGAAGTGGTTTAAATATCATCCACCCATTGAAGTGAAAGTAGTTGAACCTATTAAA
Organism: Hordeum marinum; assembly: GCA_022496015.1. Taxonomy (NCBI): domain Eukaryota; kingdom Viridiplantae; phylum Streptophyta; class Magnoliopsida; order Poales; family Poaceae; genus Hordeum; species Hordeum marinum. Next base: position 186,956,336 of record CM039677.1, on the reverse strand, counting down.
GTTGAAGAAGAAACTATTAGTTATAATGTTGATCCTGTTATTCCTGCTGCTTATATTGAGAAACCACCTTTCCCTGTTAGAATAAAGGAACATGCTAAAGCTTCAACTGTGGTTCGTAAGAGCTATGTTAGATCACCTACACCCCCTGAGCAAATTAAAGTTGAACCTAGCTATGGTTAAAGATCTCTTGGTTGATAATATTGATGGGCATGTTATTAATTTATGTGATGGAGGTGCTAGAATTGCTAGACCTGATGCTAAAGATAAACATAGACCTATTGTTGGCATGCCTGTTGTTTCTGTTAAAATAGGAGATCATTGTTACCATGGCCTATGTGATGTGGGTGCTAGCGTGAGTGCAGTTACCTTTACCTCATATAAAGAAAATGTGGATGATATTGCACCGGCTAAATTGGAAGAAATTGATGTTACCATTAAGCTTGCTAATAGAGATACTATAGCACCAGTTGATATTATTAGAGATGTTGAAGTCTTGTGTGAGAAAATAAAATATCCTACTGATTTTCTTGTTCTTGGTCCCCCACAAGATGATTTTTGTCCCATTATATTTGGTAGGCCTTTCTTGAATACTGCTAATGCCGAGATAGATTGTGAGAAAGAAACCGTTACTGTAAGTTTTGGGGATGTGTCTCATGAGTTTAATTTCTCTAAATTTCCATGTTAAAGAATTGCCTAGTAAGGATGAAATTATTGGTATTGCTTCTATTGTTGTGCCTCCTACTGATCCTTTAGAACAATATTTGCTAGACCATGAAAACGATATGCATATGAATGAAAGGGATGAAATAGATAGGATTTTTTTGATCGACATCCTATTTTGAAACACAACTTGCCGGTTGAAATACTTGGGGATCCTCCTCCACCCAAGGGTGATCCCATGTTTGAGCTTAAACAATTACCGGATACTCTGAAATATGTTTATCTTGATGAAAAGAAGATATACCCAGTTATTATTAGTGCTATTTTTTCAGAGCATGAAGAAATGAGATTATTGAAAACTCTGAAGAAGCACCATGCTGCTATTGGATATACTCTTGATGATCTTAAGGGCATTAGTCACACTCTAGGCCAGCATAAAATTAATATGGAACCTGATGCTAAACTAGTTGTCGATCACCAATGACGGTTAAATCCTAAAATGAAAGAAGTGGTAAGAAATGAAATATTGAAGCTTTTGGAGGCAGGTATAATTTATCCTATTGCTGATAGTAGATGGGTTAGTCATGTTCATTGTGTCCCTAAGAAGGGAGGTATTATTGTTGTTCCTAATGAAAAAAATGAATTGATCACGCAAAGAATTGTTACAGGTTATAGAATGGTAATTGACTTTAGGAAATTAAATAAAGCTACTAGTAAAGATCATTACCTTGTGCCTTTTATTGATCAAATGCTAGAAAGACTATCTAAACACACACACTTCTGCTTTCTAGATGGTTATTCTAGTTTCTCTCAAATACCTGTGTCAAAAGAGGATCAAGAAAAGACAACTTTTACTTGCCCTTTCGGTACCTTTGCTTATAGACGTATGCCTTTTGGTTTATGCAATGCACCTGCTACCTTTCAAAGATGTATGACTGCTATATTCTCTGACTTTTGTGAAAAGATTGTTGAAGTTTTCATGGATGACTTCTTCGTTTACGGAACTTCTTTTGATGATTTCTTGAGCAACCTGGATCTAGTTTTGAAGAGATGTGAAGAAACTAATCTTGTCTTGAATTGGGAGAAGTTCCACTTTATGGTCAACGAGGGCATTGTCTTGGGACACAAAATCTCCGAAAGAGGTATTGAGGTGGATAAAGCTAAAGTAGATGCTATTGAAAAAATGCCGTGTCCCACGGATATCAGAGGTATAAGAAGTTCCCTTGTCCATGCTAGTTTCCATAGGAGATTTATTAAGGACTTCACTAAAATTTCTCGGCCTCCCACTAATCTTTGCAAAAAGATGTTCCTTTTGTTTTTGACGATGACTGTGTAGAAGCATTTGAGATCCTTAAGAATGCCTTGATTTCTACACCTGTTGTTCAACCACCTGATTGGAACCTACCCTTCGAAATTATATGTGACGCTAGTGATTATGCCGTCGGTGCTGTTCTAGGACAAAGAGTTGATAAGAAATTAAATGTTATCCATTATGCTAGTAAAACTCTAGACAATGCTCAAAGAAACTATGCTACCGCTGAAAATGAATTTTTAGCAGTTGTGTTTGCTTGTGATAAGTTTAGACCTTATATTGTTGATTCCAAAGTAACTGTTCACACTGATCATGGTGCTATTAAATATCTTATGGAAAAGAAAGATGCTAAACCAAGACTTATTAGATGGGTTCTTCCGCTACAAGAATTTGATTTGCATATTATTGATAGAAAGGGTGTTGAGAACCCCGTAGCAGATAACTTGTCTAGATTAGAGAACGTGCTTGATGACCCACTACCTACCGATGATAGCTTTCCCGATGAACAATTAGCTGTCATAACTGCTTCACATAATGCTCCATGGTATGCTGATTATGCTAATTACATTGTTGCTAAATTTATACCGCCTAGTTGCACATACCAACAAAAAAAGTTCTTCTATGATTTAAGACATTACTTTTGTGATGACCCACACCTTTATAAAGAAAGGGTAGATGGTGTTATTAGACGTTGTGTACCTGAGCATGAATAGGAACATATCCTAAACAAGTGTCATTCCGAGGCCTACGGAGGACACCACGCTGGAGATATAATTGCACGCAAGGTATTACAATCTGGTTTTTATTGGCTTACTCTCTTAAAGGATGCTCGTAAGTTTTTCTTGTCTTGTGATGAATGTCAAAGAATCGGTAATATTAGTGGACGTCAGGAAATTCCTATGAACTACTCACTTGTTATCGAACCATTTGATGTTTGGGGGTTTGATTATACGGGACCTTTTCCAAAGTCCAACGGGTATACTCATATTCTAGTTGTTGTTGATTCTGTTACTAAGTGGGTAGAAGCTATTCCAACCAGTAGTGTTGATCATAACACTTCTATTAAAATGCTTAAAGAAGTTATTTTCCCTAGATTTGGAGTCCCTAGATATTTAATGACGGATGGTGGTTCACACTTTATTCATGGTGCTTTCCGTAAATTGCTTGATAAGTATGATGTTAATCATCGAATTGCATCTCCATATCATCCTCAATCTAGTGGTGAAGTAGAATTAAGCTATAGAGAAATTAAATTGATCTTGCAAAAGACTGTTAATAGATCTAGAAAGAATTGGTCTAAGAAACTTGATGATGCATTATGGGCTTATAGAACTGCTTATAAAAACCCTATGGGTATGTCTCCGTATAAAATGGTTTATGGTAAAGCATGTCACTTACATCTTGAACTAGAACATAAAGCTTATTGGGCAATTAAAGAGCTCAACTATGATTTCAAACTTGCTCGTGAGAAGAGGTTATTTGACATTAGCTCACTTGATGAATGGAGAACCCATGCCTATGATAATGCCAAGTTGTTTAAAGAAAAGGTTAAGAGATGGCATGATAAAAGGATACAAAAGCGTAAATTCAATGTAGGTGACCATGTCTTGCTATACAATTCTCGTTTAAGTTTTTTTGTAGGAAAACTTCTCTCTAAATGGGAAGGGCCTTACATTGTCGAGGAAGTATATCGTTCCGGTGCCATTAAGATCAAGTATGCCGAGGGCACTAACCCGAAGGTGGTAATGGGCAAAGAATCAAACATTATATCTCAGGTACTCCCATAAATGTTGAAACCAATATTATCAATACCATAACTCCGGAGGAGTACATTAGGGAGACCTACCAGAACATTTCAGACTCCGAAAAAGAATAGGTATGTGGTACGGTAAGCAAATCGACTCCAAAACTTTTCCAATAGCAATTTTCTCTGTTTTGGAATATTTAATAAATTAGGAAAATTCAAAGTAGTCCGAAAAGTGCACGAGGAGGCGACAAGCCTGCAGGGTGCGACTACCCTCGTGGTCGTGTCCCTGTGGCTTGTGGCCACCCCAGCACCCTGCGGATTCCGTTTTTGTGTGGCACACTCCTTTAGGTTAGTAAAAAAATCATTATATAACCTCCTGAAGGTTTGGACTTTCATATCACGACAATACCTCATGTTTTCGTTTTGAGCTGTTTCTGCAGTAGATCTAGATCACCTTGACGTCCTCAAGTGCTTCAAAGGACAAGTTCTTCGAGAAGGTCATCAACCCCTATCTTGCGGAGGTGCTGCAACACCCTCAAAACATTGAGATGCGTGCAGGGGTGCTGCACATCCGTGATGTTGAGGGGCCAAAGAAGACCAGAAGTGTGGAAACAAGGCTCGAAGCAATGGAGCAGCAAGTCTTCAAGTGCCAAGGGATGGTGGAACGTGGGCTCAATGCCAATCATATGATGATTGCGGAGTTTACTCATAAGCACAAGCTGGATGCCAAGGACATCGGGGAGGACATCTTCAAGCTTTACGAGAAAATCGAACATCTCCAAGCCCAGATCTATGACCCGCAAAACCAAAACTGTGAGTATGAATACAAATTTAAGAGAATGAGTTTGGCTGTAGATTTGAGCATCTCGGAGACTCGTTCATCCTTTTATGATGGTGATCCTATGCCTTGGAAGACGGAGGACAAGCCTCTAGCCTCATCAACAACTCCAACATCACCACCTCCGAAGAAAGACAACTAAACACATGGGTATGGGCACTCCCTGTAACAGCCTAAGTGCATCCTTTGCCTTAATTATAATTTTTCCATGTGTGAGCCTTCATGTTGTGATTGTCACCCTCTGTCATTTGGTGTATTTACTTTTCCAGATGGGTGATTCATCTTGTAGCTATATTCTGTCAAAGATGCTATGTTGAAATAAGTTGTTGTTGTTCTCTTGGTGAAGTTTGTCCAAGTCTGAGAATCTGTAGTTATTTTTAAGCCATGTTTAGAGAATGCTACCAAGTGACCTGTGATGTTTTAGCTCAAGCTCAGTGCTAGTGTTTTGTAGTAGATGTTAACCTCTTTTAACCTGTTAAATTTCATGCCATGAGATGGTCTATAGCATCATTGTTTGCTCCTGTCAAGTTGCTATCAGCTTAACTCGGATTCCAGAAAAAAAACTGGGATTTTCACTAAGTCCCTGAAATCTATTTCATTATGCCATCTTGTGAGCTTCATTGCTTAGCGATCCTTGCTTCCTTTCAAGTTTGTGTAGTTGGATGATTCGTTAAGCATGTTGTTTAGATTTTGTACCTACTTTGGTTGTGGCTAGAAACCTCCTGTAGATTTGGGTATGTGTTGTGCAAGTTGTTATGTTGCTGTTTTGGACAGGATGTGTGTGGTTCTGTTTCTTGACTTGTGTGAGCTATGCTCCATAGTTTTGCTTGATCTTTAGCTCTATTGTTGTTAGTTTTTCATTTCCTATCCAGTGGCATCCTTTGAATACCAAGGAATATCCCATGGCCTTCCTTGTCTTGTGTTTTGTCTTCGTTAGAGATCGTATCTTGCCGTGAGCGTCCCGTGAGCTACGTTACTCCGTTTGCGACATTCTTCATATGCATTTGCATCGATTTTGCATGAAGAATTCATATTTGACATGTTCATGCATGTTCCAACAACTAAACATGAGGTTATGTCCAGGATTGTAATAACTTAACAATTGCATGAGAAACATGACTAACTTAGGGTTGCCATGTTAAAAACTTCAAATGGATCATGCATCATCTTGTTTGTGCATTGCACCTCAGTTGTTTGTTTATTTGGTACCATTTCTATTTGGGTAGACGTGAGTGTTGATCCTAAGTACGAGGATCCAGGAGAGTACAACTACGAGGACCTAGCTCTTTGTCCCTCTGAAGAACCAACAGGCAAGATGACCGTACCCGGATCCCGACACTATTTTTGCCTTGCTAGACGTCTCGCTCTTATCGTTAGGCTTTCGTTACCTACCACTTACTTGTCAAGCCTCCTACATTGCCATGAAAGCCTCTAACCCCTCCACTATATAGCAACCTTGTTTGGCTAAGATAGCGCTGCTCAGCCCCTCTTATAGCGTTCCTAGTTGCGGGTGCAGGTTGCTTCCATGTGATAACATGGATATCTGGAGATACCACAATATTACTGCTATTTAATTTAATGCACCTATATATGTTGGTAAGGTGGTAAGCTTGTCCTTTTTACTTGGTGTTTTGTTCCACTTTTGCCGCCTTAGCTGCTTGTTACCTGTGTTATGTTCCATATTTTGCGCTCCTAACATGCTCGGGGGTGTTATGGGACCCCCCCTTGACCATTCGTTTTAGATTAAAGCTTGTCTGGCAAGACCTAACATTGGTACTATTTTCTTAACAACATAATAAAATTTCATAGGGCTTAGCTACCCCGTGGATAATTAATCAACAACCCGGGCCAGTCCTCCTCATGAGTGTTGGTCCAAACCGGGCTGATTGCGGGGCCACCTTGAGGAAACTCGGGGATTGGTTTTTTCCCGTAGCTAGTCCCATCCGGTTGTGTCCTGAGAACGAGATATGCGGCTCTTATCAGGTTCGTCAACACATCGGGCGGTCTTGCTAGACTTGTTTTACCTTTCTTGAATGTCTTGCGTGAGGAATTCCGTTAATACTTCGGGCTATCTCGAGGTTGAGGTTTTCCAGTGGAATTGCCTAGGAAGATCACGAGATTCGTGGTCGAGGTTATTCTCGTGGCGTGTGGTTAGTTTGTGATGGATGAGTTGGAGCACCCCTGCAGGGTTTAATCTTTCGGAAAGTCATGCCCGCGGTTATGTGGCAACTTGGAGATTTGTTTAACACCCGGTTATAGTTTACTTGAAGTAAACTCAAGTTAAATACACCAATTGTGTGCATAACCGTGATTGTCTCTGCTGGTGAACATGAACCGAGAGAGAACACGATGGGGTTATGATTGACATAAGCAGGTGTTCACGATCACTTAGTGATCATGCTAGATCACGATCGTCTTACGTAGGCCACCATATTTACATTCATGTTCCCATAAGTTAGCCACCAAATACATGCTTAGTGCTTGTTGCAGCCTCATGACTTAACCATTTCCCCACCTATTGGCTTACATAGTTTCGGTACCCGGGTTATGAGATTGCTGAGTCCCTGTGGCTCACCGATTACAACAATACAGGTGCAGGTGTTGATGAGAACGTGCCAGAAGATGTGACTCAACTCCAGTGGGAGTACGATGAAGAAAGTAGGTGTATGTACGTTACCTATCCCGACGAGTAGGGAACTTCTTGGTGGTGATCCTGGGATAGCAAGGCAGTTTTACATTGCTTCTTTTCTTCGTTTGATTTCGTCCGTAGTCGGACCCTGTCTTCTGGATGATGTATGAATAATTTGTGTGAACTTGTAAGATAGCTTGTGGCGAGTGTAAGCCAACTCATATACTCATCTGTTCCTACATGTATGCAATGTTTACCGCACTTGCAAAATGACGAGATGCGCTCCTATCCATGTCGAGCCCCTCATGCCAAAATAAGGACAGGATCGCACCTTGGGCGTTACACTTCCCTTGGCTTGTGCCAAGCTTGGAGGAGGTGCCCCGGTATCATATCACCATCACGTCATTTACTTTTCTCGTTTTCCTAGTTTGATCCCTTTGGTTTTATCTTGATTTAGTAGAATAAAGTTTTTGTATAATATAGCTTTGAGTTTTTGCTTTATGTTCCCCTTATGTAAGCAAGTTCAAGAGTTGTATAGTAAAAAGTAGTTTTGATGTGAGGGCTTTGCTTGCTTGCTATGATCTTTAGAAAAATAATAAGAAATAAAAGAAGAATAGAATAAAAGCCAAGAGTATATATGATGATCTTATGGGGAGTGATGAATTCACATCTAAGAAGCATGTCAACTGAAATTTGTTGGGAGTTGACAAACATAGCAATTGGTCATTGGTGCAACTAAGAGGAAGTAATAAAGAAGGAGAGGTTCACATATAAATATATTATCTTGGACATCTTTTACAATCGTGAGCACTCATTAAAATACTATATGCTAAGAAGTTGATGTTGGACAAGGAAGACAACATAATTGGTTATGTTTGCTTATCTCCGAATAGAAGTTATATGGTTATAGATCCTCCAACATGTAGTTCTTGCTTCTACTTATAATAGCCAAAACTTCCACACCAAGTAGAGATACTACTTGTGCATCCAAACACCCTCAACCCAGTTTTGCCATGAGAGTCCACCATACCTACCTATGGATTGAGTAAGATCCTTCAAGTAAGTTGTCATCGGTGCAAAAAGCAATAAGAATTGCTCCTAAATATGTATGATGTTTTATTGTAAGGGAAAATAAGCGTTGTACGAACTTGTGATGGTAAAGAAATAAAAGCGACCGACTGCATAATAAAGGTTGCTATCACAAAGGGCAATACAACGCGGAGTTCCTTTGCATTAAGAGTTTGCACATCCAAAAACAAAAAACGCATGACAACCTCTGCTTCCCTCTGCGAAGGGCATATCTGTTACTTTTACTGTCTAGTACTTACCTTTATGCAAGAGTCATGGTGATCTTCACCACTTCCTATGTTTTGCCTTTTCTCTTGGCAAGCGTTATGTGTTGGAGAATGATCTAGACAGATATATCCACTCGGATGTGGGTGATCATGAGTTATTTCTATTGACATTGCCCTTGAGGTGAACAATTGGGAGGCAAAACTATAAACCCCTATCTTTCTCTGTGTCCAATTGAAGCTTTGACCTCATGGGTACTACGTGAGTGTTAGCAATTATGAAAGACTAAAAGATGATTGAGTTTGTGGATTTGCTTTACATGCTCGTATATTGACTCTTTCCGATGTTATGATAAATTGCAAATTGCTTCAATGACCGAGAGCATAGTTTGTTGGTTCTCAATAGAGTTCTTGGTTCATACTTTACCTTGTGAATGAATTGTTACTCTAGTATAAGAAATTATATATCAAGAAGTATTGTTGTTCTAAAGATGACCATGATGCCCACATGTTCGTATTCTATTTTATCGACACCTCTATCTCTAAACTTGTGGACATATTTATCGATCTTGGCTTTCGCTTGAGGACAAGCGAGGTCTAAGCTTGGGGGAGCTAATACGTCCATTTTGCATCATGCCTTTGTATCGATATTTATTGCATTATGGGCTGTTATTACACGTTATGGTATAATACTTATGCCTTTTCTCTCTTATTTTACAAGGTTTACATGAAGAGAGAGAATGTCAGCAGCTGGAATTATGGACTGGAAAAGGAGAAAATATGAGAGACCTGTTCCGCACAACTCCAAAAGTCCTGAAAAGTTATGGAGAATTATTTTGGAATATATAAAAAATATTGGGCAAAACAAATACTAGAGGGGACCCACTAGGAGGTCAGAAGCCTGCTGGGCGCGACCTACCCCCTTGGCCGCGCCCTTGTGGCTTGTGGCCCCCTAGCAGGCCTCCGCTGCCCATCTTCTACTATATGAAGGGTTTTGACCTGGAAAAAAAATGAGAAGAGAGCTTTCGGGACGAAGAACCGCTGTCTCGAGGCGGAACTTGGGCAGAACCAATCGGGTCGAAGACAAGACGACATCCCTTGCCCTCGAGGCATTAGCTGAGACTTTCGCTGCCGAAGAACTGACCGCACTACGTTCACCATTTAACAAGGATGACATGATCCTTAGGAAAAGGACCAAGCCCACGTCCTTCAAACCCGTAGAGGAAATCGTCAAGTTTCAAGTGCATACGACGGACCCCAATAAACAACGTCCATTGGAGCTCAGCTCGATCCCCTTGTGGATGAGGCTCTACAGAACTTTCTCTGAGAATACTGGGACATCTTTGCGTGGCATCCTTCCGATATGCCCGTAATCCCACGATGGCTCGCCGAGCACAGTCTAAACATTATCGCAGGCTTTAAGCTCGTTAAGCAGACTCTGCGCCGCTTCTCCGAACCCAAACGGCAAGCTATGTGTGAAGAACTAGCTAAGCTACTGAGGCCAGATTCATTCGGGAGATTAAGTACCCCGAATGGTTGGAAAACCTGGTGATGGTACCAAAGAAAGACAAGTCCTGGCGACTGTGCGTCGATTTCAAAGACCTTAACAAAGCCTGCCCTAAGGACCCTTTCCCGTTACCACGAATAGACCACATCATCAACGCCATAGCCGGACACGATTCGTTGTGTTTCCTCGATGCCTATTCTGGATACCATCAAATCAAAATGAAGTAATCCGATCAAGCGGCAACCATATTCATCACCCCCTACGGGCCATTTCGCTTCAACACGATGCCTTTCAGGCTAAAAAACGCTGGGGCCACATACTAGCGCATGATCCAGACGTGTCTCGTGACACAGGTCGGTAAGACAGTCGAGACATACATGGACGATGTGGTAATTAAAACCAAACATGTCAGCCAGTTAATTGATGACCTACGACAAACCTTTGCCAGCCTACGCGAATATGACATACGACTCAACCCAGATAAATGTGTATTTGGAGTTCCCTCTGGTAAACTACTTGGATTCATCGTCTCCCATAGAGGAATAGAAGCGAATCCGGCTAAAATCGTGCTCTATCGGAACTTGCAATTCCTACAGAGCTAAAGCATGTCCAGAGGCTAGCTGGGTGTGTAGTGGCGTTAAGCCGCTTTATCTCCCGCCTCAGAGAGAAAGCTTTACCGCTCTATAAACTGCTCAAACGGACAAACAATTTCGATTGGACCAACGAAGCAGCGACTGCGTTAGAGGAAATCAAAACACTACTGGCAACCAATCCCATCCTCACAACACCAGGCGCCGGTGAGCCCATGTTATTATACATATCATCTACCAATCAAGTTGTTAGTGCGGTGCTCATCGTTGGACAAGATGAGGAGGGACACAAGTTTTGGACTCAGAACCGGCCTATTACGTGTCAGAAGCACTAACACAGTGCAAATCCAGATACTCGCACTACCAAAAGATAGCCTATACAGTGTTTATGGCATCAAGGAAACTCAGACATTATTTCCAAGAGTGTGCGGTAACGGTGGCATCCGAAGTACCCCTGAACGATATAATAAACAACAGGGACGCCACCGGCCGCATAGCCAAATGGTCCATTGAGCTCCTTCCCTTTGAAATAACCTATAAGCCATGTCGTGCCATAAAATCTCAGGTACTCGTAGACTTCCTGGCTGAATGGACAGAGGCCAAGCTCCCCAAGGAATACAGTGCATACTCCCATTGGACAATGTACTTTGATGGATCCAAAACCCTGGCTGGACTAGGGGCTCGAGTTATCCTCACATCCCCCACAGGCGACAACGTGCGATACGTGTTGCAGATCATGTATGCCGACTCTAACAACACAACCGAATACGAAGCCCTCCTACATGGTCCTCGGATGGCAGTATCAATGGGCATACGACGGCTAGAGGTATGGGGAGACTCCAACTTGGCCATTTCCCAAATTAATGGAGAATTCGACGCCAAAAACCCGAAGATGGTGGCGTACAGAAACGCCGACCTAAAGATATCTGCACAGTTCGAGGGGTTGGAATTTTAGCATGTCGCTCGCGACAACAACCAAGCCGCCGACGTACTGGCTCGTATGGGAGCCAAACGTGACCCTGTCCTGAGAAACGCCTTTTAGGAGCGGCTCTTTAAGCCATTCATCGTGTGGCAGGACGATGACAAGGCCGCCGGTCTAAATACGACGGACGAGGCTATTCCCCCTATAAACGAACCAGACGATCAAATCATCGGCTACTCCGTAATGGACGAAACGCCTTCGGCTCATGAGGTAATGGCAGTAATTGCGCCATGGATAGAGCCCTTCCTCGCCTACCTTCTTTGCAAGGAACTCCCCGACGACCAGACAGAGGCACGACGCATAGTTCAGCGATCCAAGGCCTATAAAGTACACGAGGGTGAGTTATACAAGAAAAGCACCACATGAATATTACAGCGGTGCATATCCAAGGAAGAAGGACGAGAGCTCCTAGCCGAAGTCCATGCAGGCATGGGCGGACACCACGCCGCGGCAAGAGCCTTAGTTAGCAGGGCCTTTTGTGCTGGTTTCTTTTGGCCTACAACTCGGACGAACGCCCAGTCGCTTGTCGAACATTGCGTGGGGTGTCAACTCTTCGCAAATCAAAGTCACATGCCCTCCCACAGCTCTTTGGACTATTCCGATCACTTGGCCTTTTGCTGTCTAGGGGCTAGACATGGTCGGACCCCTTAGAGGGGGGACCAATAAGAATAAATACCTACTGGTCATGGTCGACAACTTCACCAAATGGATAGAGGCAAAGCCCATCAAATCGACCAAGTTCGGACCAGCGATCAACTTTATCTCCGGCGTGTTACACTGTTACGGTATCCTGCACAGTATAATAACGGATAATGGATCCGCAGACCAATGGACAAGTCGAATGAGCAAACGACCTCATTATGAGCGGCATTAAGCCATGTTTGGTCCGATCTCTTCATGAGTCCAATTGCCATTGGGTGGAGGAGCTCGGCTCCGTTTTATGGGGCCTGCGCACCACCCCGAACAGATCAACAGGATATACACCATTCTTCATGGTCTATGGGGGCAGAGGCAGTCCTCCCCTGTGACATTATTCATGATGCACCAAGGGTGCATATGTATGAGGAAAAGGAAGCCGAGTTAGATCGGCAGGATGACCTCGACGCCTTAGAAGGAGAGCGCGACATAGCTCAGGCTCGCTCTACTTTTTACCAACAGCAAGCCCGATGTTACCAGAGTAGGGAGGTCAGGGCAAAAGCATACAACATAGGCGAACTCGTCTTACGACTTCCGGAGAAGCAAAAGCATAAACTCAACCCCAAATGGGAGGGGGCCTTCATAATCGACGAAGTACTCGCGGGAGGAGCCTACCGTCTTCGGAACCCGTCAAACAACCGCCTTGAACCGAACCCATGGAACACAGCTCGTCTTCGGCGCTTCTACGGATAAACCGGTGTCGTCTAAATACTTCAACATTTTTCCTTTTCCCCTTTTCCTTCTATTTTTTCTTTCTTTCCCCTCCCACTTTGCTGTTTGGTAGGATTGAATTTTTTCCTTTTCTTCCCATGTTCGGTTCAACCGATCTTGTACTAAGGTTATCGGCTTACACCATTAAGTGTTAAATCCAAACACAACACCTGGGGGCTTCTTCCTGAAGCCACCACTTTTACATTATAAGCATTTATTCACACTTGTCGTGTACGCACGTTTCCTTTGTAACTTTCAAGCCATCATATGCATCAATTCGAACTAAGACTTTGCCAAGATGGGTTGCCTCGCTCGTGTGTTTGCCCTCTACGTTCCCAATTGTTCGACTAGAGGGTAAAGTGAGCACCTCTACGATTGTTACGACCGAGTCATCCGGATACGTACCTCAGACGGGTGAAGCCAAAAGCTAGCTATCTTAGGTAGACAATTGGTCGGCCATGACGGAAGCACTTAATACAGCTATGGTCGTTATCACCATTGTTTAGGGTTTTTTCCTTCCTAAAAACACCTTTAGCCACATACTAGCAGTATGCGGACTTTTACCTACGATCTTCGTAGAGACCCTAAGAAAGGTATCGGTAGAGGTACTATTTTCCTCGGAAGATGTTTCTTACGCTAAGCAGTAATATAACATATCTCTCTATGTGATTTCTATCTGTTTGTACCACATGGCCGGATTGCCTGGTTCCCCGAACACAATTCGCTCTTTTGGGGTGTCAAATTGCGAGGAACACTCCCGCGCTCTTCGCACGGGAGGGAGAAGCCGATGCCCGGTTAAGACAAAGTTTACAAGACAGATTGTTCATACAAAATTACACATAATTACATATTCGGCTGTCGATCTAGATTATCGATTATAGTGTCTAGGGAGCAGTCTTCCTGTGAAAGGCGGGCGACAGGCATCACCTGGTCATACACCAGGTGGAGTGGCACTTCTTGTCCATCCGATCACACGAGACCAACCCGAGCCATACGCTCGGGATCAAGTCCGGTGTAGTAGGTCTTGATCATTGCCCACGCCTTCCGTGCTCCCTCCCGGCAAGCCGATGTCTTCCACAGCTCGAACCTGCTTCGAGATCCCTTGAATCGATCGGTTAGTTCAGTCATTCCTTCCGACGATTGTTTGGCAGGCCATAACGCCTTTACCATGCTTTTCATCACTTCCCGAGCACGCTCATGCAGGGCGGAAAGCTCTTTTAGCAAGTTCCCCTGGTAGGATCCGATCTCTTCTTCAGGATGCCCGGACAGAAGGCCTATACATGAGGCAAAGACATGCTTATTATACTTCCTCTATATAAAGTACTTACTGATGTTAGAATCACACTTACCGAAGTCGGTGTCAAAACCAGTGGATCTCGGGTAGGGGGTCCCGAACTGTGAGACTCAGATCGACGGTAACAGGAGACGAAGGGCACACGAGTTTACCCAGGTTCGGGCCCTCCTATGGAGGTAATACCCTACGTCTTGCTTGGTTGTATTGATGTTGTGAGGGGTTACAAAGTTGATCTACCCCAAGGTCGTACAACTAACCCTAGATGAGTTATCCTATATCTATACTCTGAAACCCTCCGGCTTATATAGGTGTCGAGGATGCCTAGGGTTTACACATGGTCGGTTACATGCTGAAGAGATAAACATGCCTATTTACTACATCAAACGTGGAGCGCAAGCCGTGTTTCCCGAAGCTTCCATACTAGAGACTGGGTCTTCAAATCTTCCGGTGTCCGGTAAGTAATCCTCATAGTCCGGCTCACGACAATAGGTCGGCTATCCGAGGACCCCCTCATCCAGGACTCCCCCAGTAGCCCCCAAACTTGCCTCCAACGCCAAGGGTCTTCAGCTCCAATTACTTCGCGAACAGAGTCTTCAGCTTGCGAGGTGAGTTCCTTCCTGCCGAACCATAGTTCGGCCTCCGATGACAAGTAGTTTCCCGCATTGTGGCATGTCCGAATACTGCAAATAAATCGGCCTTGAAGGCCAAACGTCAGGGGGGAAACAACGCTCCTCTGACGACCTCTCTGACAAAAGGCCACGACCCACCATGACCGCTAGGCCAGTTGCATAGACTCGATTCGCGGTTCGAGGCCATTTTAACCATCACGATCTATCAATATACCGATCGTGTCCCTTTTTACATGGAATATACTTAATCATGCGCACGCAACAGCTCACACGCCTCAGGAAGTGGAGGCATCCACGACGCAGCAAGGGGAGTCTAAATCGATAGGCCTCATAAAAAGAGGAAGAAAACCCCAAAAGCATTTCACGCTCTCCATTCGACTTCTCCGCCTCCCATTCCCTTGCGCCTCCGAAGCATATATCTAGATTTATTTGCCCCCTCCTTTGATCTCATCAATGGCGGGCTCCAATGGCTAATGGGAAGCTTCCACGGTCATCGACCAAGACATTCTCGACCTCAAGAAGGCCGGCTACCTCCCCGCCAACATCCCTCACCGCGCAGCAGAGGAGGGCCAAGTGCTTCCCACCCCTAAGCCAGGCGAGAGGGTGGTGTTCATCCCCACCCCTAAGGCAGGCGAGAGGGTGGTGTTCATCCCCCACCCCAGCTGAGTTTTCCTCTCCACCCCTTCACCAGAGGGCTGATGTTCTTCTACGGCCTCGACTTCCACGACCTCCCGCCGAACTCCATCATGCACATCTCGGCATTCATCCTCATTTGCAAGGCCTTCCTGTGCATCGAGCCACACTTCGGGCTCTGGCTGCAGGTCTTCAACATCAAGCCCAAGTGCGTCGGCGACAAGCACGCAGATTACGGCAGGGCCGTCATCGGCAAGCTCACCCGCGTCGGGTGGCCGTCGGGCACCCTCATCGACACCATCAAGGGGTGGCAAAAGGAGTGGTTCTACATCACCGAACCTCAAGAAGAAGGTCAGCACCCCGCCGCCGCATTCAGATCCGTCCCCCACCAGACTGGCTTCATGGCTCGAAAAGGGCCTTGTCTGGGGACTGGGCAAGGAGGTGACCGACCTGTAGAAGCGCATCCGCTCCATGGTTGAGGAGGGCACCAAGTTGATCGATGTGTTCCAAGTGATGCTCCAAAGACGCATCCTCCCCTGCCAGCGCCGGGACACCCCCTGTGGGCTCGAGAACTTGAAGCCAAGCCCACGGTCCGGGAACTCTTCCGCGCTACGCAGGATAAGTTGTGGAAGGCGCTCTTCAAATCAATGAAGAGCCAACCATCCGAGTAGGAGGACAAGGGTCTGCAGGCTGCCAAGCCCGATTCCAAGGTACGATATACCCTAGCTTGGTCGACTTTATTACATAGAAGGTATCGGTGTCGAAACCAGAGGATCTCGGGTAGGGGGTCCCGAACTATGTGACTAGGATCGATGGTAGCAGGAGACAAAGGGACACGAGTTTACCTAGGTTCGGGCCCTCCTATGGAGGTAATACCCTACGTCCCGCTTGATTGTATTGATGGTGTAAGGGGTTATAGAGTTGATCTACCTCGATATCGTATAGCTAACCCTAGATGAGTTGTTATATATATACCCTAAAACCCACCGGCTTATATAGACGCCGAGGGTGTCCTAGGCTTACACATGGGCGGTTACATGCCGAAGAGATAACATGCCTAACTACAGCTAATAACTTGGAGAATACGTCATGACTCCTCGAAGCTTCCATCTGGCGCAGGCGGTCTTCGATCATCCGATGCCCTCCTTGCAGCCCATATAGTCCGGCCCATGAACAATAGGTCGGCTATCCGAGGACCCCCCTAATCCAGGACTCCCTCAGAAGGTTCATAACCCCTTACCCGATCTGTCTTCTAGAGATGGCTGAAGAAAGCCGTCAACAATAACAGTCCGACGCCTTAGCCCAAAGACGAGAGGACCAGACTGTGAGCCAAAATGCTCGTGGTGAAGCCTTATGAGGCTCCCATGAAGAAAGAGAAGAAGAAGAAACCAGACTAGGCTGGCATTCGCATCAGGAACCGACCTGATGCCGCATCCGAGGTTACCCCCGCCTCCTCGAATCAGGAGGAGGCTGAGGAGGAGGAAGATGAAGAAGATGAGGAGGAGGTCGAGGTCGAGGGCAAGGGGAGAGGCGATTCCCCCGCGCCAAGAAGAGAGCGGCATCTTCGGACCCCCTAGAGCAGGTCGCTTGTCCTGCACACAAGAGGGCACGGCAGACTCGGGTGGTCATGTCCAACGATAGTTCGAACTCGGGCTCCGCGTCCGAAGACCTTGAGGAGGTTCCATGAAGGAGCCTATGGGTCAAGACCCCCCATCCAGGTTAGGATCCAAAGACCCTCGTGTTCATTACAAGTGGATTGAGAGCTTTCTAATACGCAGGTTATTGGCCTTGCAGCCCCCAGCGCGTTATCCCCATCGAGGTGATATCGGACGGGAGACCCCTCCCACCGAATTGGCGGAGAGCGGGGATGCCTCGCATCCCGCCACTTCGGGTGCCACGAAGGACGCCGTGGAGGTATCGTCCCAGCCCACTCCTATGGAGGCGGACGCTGGTGGCGAGGGAGATGGCACCGTGGTCGAGACTAACGCCTCGGCCATTGAAGACCGGGGGGTAACACCATGCCCGGATACCGAGGAGGCCGGACGAGCGGGTGCTCAGTCCCCTCCAAAAACATCTCCGGAGCGCACTATGCCTCCGGAGGCACCGATCCAATCCTTGGTGGGTGATCGGGGAGTCTGATCATCACCGGCACCACCGACCAATAGGTGGTCGGCCATGGAGGAGGCTCTATCGAGCGCCTCCATCCCCGAGGATCACCGCACCCTTATGGGTGCGGTACTACAGAGCGTCCAGTCCGTTGACAATGGACTCAATGAGGCCTTCAAAGGTCTTCTTGCGAGTTTTCAAGTAAGTCACCCAATGCATTTATTTTGCAAAGATTTTATTTATTCGCATTATATACATGGAAGCTCCCGAGCCCTAGGTGAGGTGAAGAAGCTCACCAAGGGGTCACATCGGAATCCGATATCAAACTAGATTCACTTTAAGTGTCCGACATATGAGAATAACTCGACATATGAGTGGATTGTCCATAGGTAGGGAATTGAGAGCTCATGCAATGTATTAACTGTGTGTGACGCCGGCTTCGTCATCGGCGGCGACCATAAATGGCGCCGAGCTGGAAGAACTGAATCGGAAGTTGAAGTGCTCCGAAGACGAAGTTGAGGCCCTTAATCGAAGGCTCGACGAGGCTCAAGGTTTGTCAAAACAAAATCCGAATGCCCTTGTCCGAGTTCTATAGTTCAACTACTGTCAATGCAACTTCTTTACATTATATACTACACGCGCAGCCTCGGCGAAGGAGGTGGAGAGGCTTAAGGCCAAGCTCCAGCGCGCGAAGGATGAGATGGCCGCCGAGAGGGCGCCTGCTAAGGAAACGGGTGTCGCCCTTTCTGCCATGCGGGCCACTAGTGGCAAGCATGAAGCTCGTGTGGCAGAGGTCCAGCAGGAGCTCAAGGTTGCCAACGAAAGATGTGAGGCCTTGGAGCAGAAGAACAAGGCAAGCTCGGCCGACGTGTCCACTATGAAAACCGAACTCCGGAAGGAGCAGACGGACATATGGTTCTATGAGGAGCAAGTGCGCTAGGCCAAGGAAATAGCAGATGGTAAGCCGTACTCACTAAAGTGCGTGTTCGGGGATAGCAGATTCACATTGTTTACCCGGGTGTGGCAATCCTCACGCGCATCCTCCGATCTCCAGAAGAGCGTGGCGGACACCAATCAGGTGTTCGCCTCGCGGGGGGAAGGAGATGAAGCTCGACTATTCTGGGCACGGTTCGAAGCCCCCGAGCGCCCTCCTCTTCTAATGGAGCAGCTGAAACAACTGATGGTGCTGCACCAGATGGCAAAGCCGGCCATCAAGGACCTCTGCATCCGCTTATGGCCCGGCGAGTCACTACCAGGCAGCTACTTTGGCCTGGTGCAGAGGTTGATCGCGGCTACGCCCCGCCTCGACACCGTCAAGTGCTCCTCTTGCATCAAAGGAGTCCGGATGGCCCTTGCCAAGGCCAAAGTGCACTGGTCGGGGCTAAATCCGATGAAGGTAGCCACTGACCTGCCGCCACCCTGGAAGGAGCATCGACGCCCCGAGCTATACTTCGATGGAGTGATGGAGAGTGCTCGGTTGATAGCGTCGCAGTGTTCGGGTGATGAATTATTTGAATGAGCTTGTAACGTGTCCGAAGACTTGTGTTAACTTTTAATGATATTAGTATTTGCTCTTATATGGTTTTGCATTCCTTTATAACTCCTATGTGACCGTTTAATACTGAAATATGCGAGTCATTAGCTTCAGCCCCCATGTAGATACTAAATGGGGTGTCTATGCCAATGTACTGTGTCCCTTAGCCGTATTATCGGAACCCGAAGGCGGTACAGTGCGACAGACTAGGCAATCAGACTATAGTGCTTTATTTCTTTCACTTAGCCGTAGGGGTGCGAAAAGGACTATAGGAAGTGTACGATTAGCCACCAAAGTGTTGTGATGTTCGGATGAACCGTGGCCGAAGCCGGTATCACAATATCTGCACAAAGGGCAAGTTCCTCGTGTAACACGGAATAACCGCGTATGAGGATTAAAGTATAACACTTCCATCTCGGGGTTCACAGATCATATCACGCATACTATGACAGTCCGTTTCCGGCTTTCTTCCCTAAGGTGCTTGACCAGACTATCCGGAAGCACAATCGCAGGGGTGCTCCCTTTGTCCTTTTAGCCGAGCGAGCAGAACGTAAAGGGGCAAGCAAAGGAGCCGGGCAACCCAACTTATTGACCAAAGACATAGTTCAGAACCGATGCATATAAAGCGAATGCCAAGACGCCGAACACATGATAGATAAGGCGATTTGTGTTTGAACTCGAGCCCCCGGTCTATTAGTTGGTTACCTCGCATCATACCGAACAGGTTCACGAGAAGAGAGAGAAAAGAGAAAAAATATGCACCAAAAACAAGGCAAATGAGGTGAACTTGCGCCACACAACTTTGCATTTTCTCAACAACTCTTATAACTTGGATTGCCGAAGCGATTGTTTACAGGTATGTGAAAGAAAATAAGAAATAAAATCATACAAGAGTTGTTGTACCGGGGGTCTTCAATTGGTAACCTGACGTCCTCGATATGCCCCCTTGCTAGTTGACTCCTCCTCTTAGGTGCACCTTAATGGGTGTTAGTGTCCGGCAGGCTGATTTTGCTAACAAAATCTTGAGAGGTCGTCGAATTGTACGTGAGCTTTATGCCGTAGGCAGGCTCTTTTAGGAGCGCCTGCATTTTGTCCGAAGACGTGTTGATGGTAGCAGTTCGGTCCGGCCGAACACCCATCTTTATTTCCCCACCGCTACCCATGGAATCTTAAGTGCGAAGTTGTGCCTCCTCAACACATACTTTGCTAGTCCTGAGGTTGTGCGGTGGGGGGTGAGTCCCTATAGAGGGGAGGAGGGATCTGAGTTGTCGGTTCGAAACCAAACTCGCTTCCCAGCCTTCTATGCCTTTATGGCGGATGTCAGAACTTGGCGATCTTTGTTGTATCTAAATTCGGTCGCTAAGGCCAATGCATGTTCCTTAGTTCTAAGGGAGCGCTCTTTATTGCTGTTGATAGTAATGACTGTCACGGCCAAGATGCGATCCTATCCTCATTTTGGCACGAGGGCCTCGACAGGGATAGAAGCGCATCTCGTCGTTTTGCAAGAATGGATATCATTACAAGTACATGTATAGAAGAGATGAGTATATGGAATTGGCTTACACTCGCCACAAGCTACATCAATATCACATCAATACAGCAACATATTCAAACATCATACATAAGAGCAGGGTCCGACTATGGACGAAACAAAACGATAAAATGACATTCATCCTTGCTATCCCAGGTTGCCGCCTAGAACCCATCCTAGATCGATCAAGAAGAAGAACTCCAAATCAAACAAGCATCGCGCTCACGTCAAATCATCACATTACCTGTACCTGCAACTGTTGTTGTAGCAATCTATGAGCCGCGGTGTCGTGGATTTGTCACGACAAGATGTCCGGATTAATGGACTTAGGTGTGAGGCCATCGCAACTATGTGGCGGCTTGAGAGGGGTTGGTCAGAATCAAGAGATGCGAGTTTACCCAGGTTCGGCCCCTCGGGAAGAGGTAAAAGCCTACGTCCTGCTTATCTTGTATTGATGATGAGGAACATCTCTCGGTTACAAGGGTGCTGACCTGCTATCTCTATTCTCAAGAGCCTTTAATCTGTCTATCTCTAATGACTTGTGTTTGCCTTAACTTGTCCCTACTAGGGGCGCCTTACCCCTCCTTATATAGGTGGAAGGGGTAAGTTTACATGTAGAGTCCTACTGGGAATAGGACTAGGACTAGTCTTTCATGAATCCTAATCCGGGTCTTGTTTCCTTTGTGAGGGAATCCTTTCTCTCCTTGGGCCTTCTCTTGTGAGCCGCCCATCCAGGCCCGTCCATGAGCCGCCTTGCACCGGCTCGCACACTGGGCCATGGGCCTGGTCGTCCTATGACCCACTAATAGAGGTGACGCATGAGTCGCCATCTGATGAGCCGGGTCATACCTCCTGCTGGGTCACCAATGAATCGTCAAGTTCGGCCAAAGCTCCAGTGAGTCGCCAAGTCCTGGCCGGGTCATACTTCCGGCCAGGTTCTACCATGGAGTATATCCCTGACATTATCCCCGAGGTTAGCTTGAATTTATTCATGCTAAGCTCCTGAAATAAGAATAAATATGTTTAGTGACCGGCTCACTCCCCTGGTCGGTTTATTTTACTGAAGTGGATCCTCAAGAATCCAGGTTTCTTCTTCATATGAATGAGCCGTCTTCTCAATCATCTTGCTTGTGAGTGTCGTTTGAAGTAAAAATATTGGGAATAAAACGTCCATATGACATTGAGTCAGCCTCCAAAACTTTGGATTCATGAAATTATTGGATATAAGAAAACCATATGAAGTTGAGTCGGCTTCCATTGCTTCGGCTTGATAAAAACATTGAGAATAGAGCTTCGTCCACTGTTACACCACTTCAACCTGTGAAGCCGGGTTGCTCATATAGAATCTATCGGGTCATGATCTTTTGATAATGTCGGGTCATGATTGTTGGTGACGCCGGGTCAAACAACTCTATTGAGCCGGTCTCACTCACAATCGACATCTTGAAAACTCTCTTCAATTTTTTGATATATCCATATTACCTATAGCCCCCAAGCTCCAAGTTTATCCATGATGACTTGGCGCTTTGCAATAATATCTTTAATTGTGTAGCCCCCAAGTACCAGGTTGTCTTGCCTGCAGCAGCCTGGGACTTGTAATTGTCTTATACCTTATAAAGCTTCAGCGGGTGTAGCCCCCAAGGGCCGGCTCATCAGTATGTGATGGGACGGGTCTTCAATTTGAACCTCATAATCTGTTAACAACTGAATACTGCAGCCCCCAAGTGTCGGGTCAGTAAGAAGTACTGGGCTGGGACTTAGAAAAAATATAGAAAGGCTGGCTCATCTCCTTGAGACAACATGATCTATTAACCATGTAAAGATTTGAAAAGCGACTTGCATTAGCCCCCCAAGTGCCATGATGCATGCTTGCAGCGACATGGGACTTTCATACTTGATATAAACTGGACTTGAATAATGTAGCCCCCAAGGGCCAGGCCGCACGCCTGCGGCGACTTGGAAATTTAGCAATTTTGATGTGAATACTGTAGCCCCCAAGTGCCGGGTCGCACGCCTGCGGCGACTTGGGACTGTGTGAGAATAACACATCATAATGCACCTTAGAAGTTCTCTTGAACAAATATTGATCTGATTTGAAAGAATCCTTGACCGTGGCTGTAATGTAACCCGGAGTGAATATCCTGGAATAATTCCTTTGTCTTTGAAATGAAATCCCTGCTCGTGCTTGCGGTGCAACCCGACAAATATATTTTTGAAAAATCCATGAGTGTTATAGTATACTACAGAGCATAGGTTGAAGAAACCCAAGAGCCGGTCAATTAAATGACACGACATTATATCTGATAGGGCGACTCTTCAAGAATAATCAATTCTCCAAGATGGTTTGAAAAACCACAATCCTTTAATACTGGTTATGATAAACCATGATGAAGATCCAACCATGTTGGATATTAAAGATCTATTTGTTCATGCAGAAGTTTTTTCATCGTACTTAACGGCGGCTCATCTTAAGAGACAAGACCTGCAAAAATAAACAAGACATAATATATTCTACATTGTTGTAAGGGCGGCTTGAAAAAGCACAACCCGGAGATGTTAAAATCTATTGTAGCCTTGCTTCTTCTTTCATAATCTTGCTCTGACCCGGTTTGGTAAACCAGCATGATACATAAATATGATGAAATGCATGATGTAATGTATGATGGAATGCACAATGCAATGCACAATGCAATGTATGATGTTCTTGCTTTCTTTTTTGTTTTTAAAAACTCATATGATTGTTCTTCCTGGCTGGACTTGATGCTTGAACTCATACCAGTGCAGGGTCTCTAACGAGAGTGACCATCAACTCCTTTGAGCGGCTCAGGGTCTCTAGGCGAGATTAACTGTAAGAGCGCAATGAACCAGAAAGAGACAAATCCACCGGTTCTACTGGGTGGACTCGCTGCTTGAACTCATAACAATGCTCGGTTTCCAGGCGAGATTGAAGAGTGCAGCGTCCCAAAAAGAGATACAGACGCTGGTTCCACTGGGTGGACTCGCTACTTGAACTCATAACAATACTCGGTTTCCAGGCGAGGATTGATGAGCACAGCATCCCAGCAAGATACACAGCAGGGCATGAGTATCCCTAGGGCCTAGAAACCCCCTCTCACTTGACACAGTCCGCCGTTTGAACCTTAACCAGTGCTCAAGGTCTCCTAGCGAGATTAACTGTCCGGTACGTTGGATAGACAATGTCTCTAAGCGATGATTAACTGGTAAGCGTTCGACGGGTCACGTGTTGGTGAGGCCATCAAAAGGGGGTAAGTTTATAACTCACTGGACCCCTAATGATCTGGTTGACGGAGTCAACATTTGGGTCCACGACCCGCCTCACAGTGGCTGAAAAGCCTGATTGAGAGGGTTGAAGCTTAACCCGGTGGGTTGAAAGCCCCCGAACGACCTTGTCGATGACATCAACTTGTGCGCCATCTTGGTAGCCACCATCCCGAGGAGTGCCAACTTGTAAACCGCCGTCTTGTGGACCACCAACTTATAAGCCGCCATCCTGTAAGCCGTCGTACAATGTTGCTATTTTGGCTAAAGAGCCGATCAAGAGGGTGAGCAAGCTAAACCCGGCGGGTTGGAAGCCCCCAAATGACCATTGTTGAAGTATCCGCCTTTGCACAATCTGATATGTTTATCGAAAGCTAATGCTGGACACATTCGGATGAAAAAGATAGCTTGATAATGAGGTATTTGATGTGGCACTAATGCCCATGAAACAACAAACAATGCAAATTGCGTTCGCCCCTTTTCCAAAAAGATACTTTTACGAGTCGAGGCGCTGGTCCTTGTGCCATTTAAATGTATGGCTATCTGGTAATGAGAGTGCAACTTTCAACTGCAGGAAACTTTGCTCGTCAGCTAACCATCCTGATCATCTCACGAAACTGATCGGTGTACAATGACCACGACAAACAAGCGAACATCCTCCAAGGCAAATCAACCTAACAAGTCCTCAACCCCAGGCTGTCACACCCTATGTTTGTATCACCTTGCTATGTTTGGATTTATAAAAATTTGAGCCAACTAAAACTTTTTCAAAGTGCCCATGCTTGTTGCAATGATGTTGCTTGATTGATGATTGTGTTATATGGCACTCCTAGATTCTATTCCACTTCATATTCATATTCCTTGTCCCAAAACTCTTGCCCAATGATCATGCCATGTGAATAGTGCAAAAAACTATTTTTATCAAAAAAACCAAAAATGATTATTTCAAATTAGGTTTTCAAAAACTCCTGAAATGAGGTTTGCACTGCAAACACTCAAATTGGGTGGAATATTCTTCCCCAAAAGCTTTACTTCAAATCTACTATATTTATGGCTTCCCAAAACCACCAAATATTAATTTTAAAGATTATTCTTATATTTTATTTAAAGGCTTTTTCTTAAGACCAGAAATGGTTTTTCTTAGGGAAAAATTATTTAAATGCTTTGAAAATATTTGAGAAAAATTAGAGAAACTCATTGGACATATATTTTACATATATATGAGTTTCAACACAAGGGCATGATCAGATCATGGGCAAAACCTCTCAAAACCTTTCTGTTCAAATCAAACTTTTGGAGTATTTCTGTAAGAAATATTCTCAATAAATTCCAGGAAAATTCCAACATGTCAACACTATCATAAGTGATGATCATGCAAAGATTTATCTCAATCCAAGTTGGTTTGGTTCATCAAACCACCCCAAAACCCTTCCTGTTCAGAATCAAATTTAAAAAACTTTACATTGTAAAGTGTCTCCCCTTGGCCCCAAACTTTGTGGGAATGCTCTAATGGCCAAATAGTGATGATACACTAAGTCGTGCATCAAGGGTAAAAGCCTAGTATCAATAGATCTACAGAAACCTGATTCTATTAATTTCTAGGGTTTATCAAGTTTCCATTGTCAACTTTTCCCACTTGAGCTCAAACTTGGTGAATCCTCTCATTTTTACCCAGCATCTGACCCTGGTAAATATCTCAGCAAGTTGGTAACTTTTTCTTGCCCAAAACCTTATCAAACACCTTCCGGTGATTTAGTAAAATCACTATTTCTACCCCTTCCTCTTTTACCCTTGCCCCAACTTTTTATCACAACCTCCTATGGATGCCTTGTACCTCTAGTAACTCTCCCTGGCCAAGGCTCCTTAGGTAAGTGGGGTAAAATCCTCATTTTACCCCTGGAAAGGAGTTTCCCCTCTCTCCCTCTCAACTTTTCTTCTCTCCTAAGGCATCCGAGGGCATCCAATGCCCTATCCACCTATTTTTCTCCCCCCCTAGAGCCTCTGGACACAAGTGGCCGCACCCAAAACACCAATGGCATGCCATGGCATGCCATTTGGGCGCTCTAGAGCGCGCTACAGTGCACTCCCACACTGTAGTTGCCCCCCATCCTGATGCCCCGACCGCCTCAAGCCAGGAGAGCACGCCACCGAGCCCCCTCGACGTCCGCACCTCCCTACCGGTCATCTCCCCTCCTCTATCCCTCTCCGGCAACCTCCCCGCACGCGCAACATGGCCGCCCCTCTCGGCCACTGCCCGGGCTCGCATGCGCGACGCCCTCACCCCTCCTCTGCTTGTCCGCACCCTCCACAACATCTCCTGTGGACGCCCTGCGCCCCCTCCTTGGCCTGTCGTGGCTCACCAGCGAGCGCCCGAGCTCTCCCGCGCTCGCCACCTCCCCTGCCTCTGCCCTCGCCTATTTAAAGGGCCTCGAGCACCTCCTCTCTCCTCCCCTGCCCACCTTCCACTCTTAATCCCTTCCCCAAGCCGCCCTAGAGACCGCTCGGAGCCCCTGTGCTCGGGATCGACCGAGGCACCGCCGCGTTGGGGCTTCGTCGATCTCGAGCTACCGGCCCACTCCAGCCTTTCTTCCACCTCCATTGAGACCCCAGAGAGCTCCCGCATCTTTCCCCTTCCTTCCCGACCGGTTTGCTGCAAGAGGCGATGCCGGCGACCCCCACCCGAAGCGGCTCCGCCGCGACCTTCTCCCGCGAGTGACTCCGACCACCTCTGGCCGCCCTTCCACCTCCAGAAGACCGGCGGTTCGACGCCTAGCCCGTTCCCGCCTCCAGATTCCCTCGCCGCACCTCCTTTCGCCGCCGGTGAGCTCCACCAGCCCCTGGCCAAAGGTAGACGATGACCTACCAGTGGAGCCGGGTCGTCAGTCCCTCACACCTCTCCCACCTCCCTCTCTCTCACTAGCGCCTGGGATTCGCCTATCGGGTTTGAACCCAGACAGCGCGCGCGCCGGCTCGCCCAGGCATGGCTCGGCCGCAAGCCGGCCCAACTTTGTCCCAGTTGGCTCCGAGGCCTTTTATTTTTTCCTTTTCTATGGGTTTTTCTAAAAATCCCACAGGATTAAAAATAAACTCAATGCCCAATATTTTTCCACCTAAAATCTTAGAATGTTCCATAGAATTTATTAGTGCCATTTGTTAAAATGTTTGAAAACATTTTATGTACTGTTTTATTTAAAAAAACCCTATTTGGCATTATCTGCCTCTATTTAATAGTTTTCAAAAATGTTTTCCATAACAAATTATTAAACAAACATTTTTAATATAGTCTTTAGTATTTATCAGAGTAGGGTAGCATTTTTTATTGGTGGCTTGAGTGCTCTGTTTTTGTGTGATGCTTATTTTTATCGCTTTTATTCGCGATGATAAATTGCGCTGTTGACGAAGAAGTTGGACTCGAAGACTTCGAAGACCCCGGAGACTTTGTTGAGCCAGGCAAGCAACCCTTTGACCATGTTAAGAAACCTTTTTCATTGCATGACATATAGCACTCTACTTTTGATATACTTGATCATGTGAAGTTGTGACCCCTCCGGTGGGGTTGCTTCCGATACGTTTGCCGTTGACACTTGCATCGGGCATGACCCTACCACCTTATGAGGGTTATGCGGGTGGGAGTAGTTAGGATGGTAATAGATGCTATGCAAGTGGGATAAGTTTTTATGCATGGTGATGGAAAGGAAAACTATGAGCATTGATCTCTAGGTCACGTGCATTCGGTGATCACGACTTATTAGTCGGGGTCCCCACAGAGCTGGTATCAGAGCCATCCAGACTGTAGGAAGCCCTTAGTTAGCATAGTCAGGATAAAACCATTTACAAAACTACACCTAGCATTTGTCTTAAGAATTTTGCACTATTTACCTCTTCTATTCTTCACACAACACTCTACCGACTCTCCTCCTTTCAAACCTTTGTAGATGGACGTCGTACCCGAAGCCTTCCTGACATTCGACTTTCCCTTACTCCTTGGGGATAGCCTGGAGAAGTGTCAGTTTCGCCAAGCACCCATTTTTCTCTACCACGAGAACCGGGTCGATGTTGTCACGAAGGAGTACCACGTGGATGTGGTCATGAAGGCAAACGATTCCCCGACTAGTTGGTTCTTTGAAGGACCACAGATGGAGACCATGATACTTGCGGTCGAGACAGCTACACGCAAGGCACTCCTACACCTTCGAGACTATAGGACCGAAAGTATGTCTAGAGGGGGGGGGGGGGTGATTAGACTACTTGACCAAATAAAAGTTTTGCCTATACCAAGTTTTAGGGTTGACAGTTTTTAGCATTTCATGGCAAGTCAAGTACACCCTACACATGCAAGTCTAAGAGTATATAGCAGCGGAAAGTAACAACAAGCATGTATAAAAGGGATAGGGTAGGAAGATCAAATGTAGTTGTAGACACGATGATTTTTCCCGTGGTTCTGATAGGTGGTGTTATCGTACATCCATGTTTATGGAGTCTTCAACCCACGGAGGGTAACGGTTGTGAGAGTCCATGGAGGGCTCCACCCAAAAGGGTCCACGAAGTAGCAACCTTGACTATTCCATAACGGCTTCCGTCCACGAAGGACTAGTCTCACTATGGGTAGATCTTCACAAAGTAGGCGATCTCCTTGCCCTTACAAATTTCTTGGTTCACTCCACAACACAAAGTAGGAGGCTCCCAAGCGACACCTAACCAATCTAGGAGGCACCACCCTCCAAAAGGTAATAGGCTCTGTAATGACGATGAACTCCTTGTTCTTGTGCTTCAAGATGATAGACTCCTCAGCACCCAATCACTCTTTGGCAGATTTGGCATGGTGGAAGAGATGGGATTGGTGGAAAGCTACTTGGGGAGGCTAGAGATCAAGATCCATATGATTGGAGTGGAAGATCTTGACCTCAACACAAGGGTAGGTGGTTCTCTCTTAGAAAACTGATAGGATAGGTATGGAATAGTTCTGAGTGCTTCTCTTTCGAGTAGGTGGTGGTGAAGGGGTATATATAGGCATCCCCAAAAATCCAACCGTTACACACAAAACGACCAACTCGTTGACACCGATGTGTTAAAATCGATGGTACCGAAGTGACCAAAAGGTGGCAACTTTTGAGTCTCGGTGAGACCGCTATAGGAAACTTGGTTGCACCGATAAGGTGACCAACGGTCAAATTTCCAATCTCGGTGACGCCGATTTAACATTCTCGATGGGACCAAAAATGTGAATTTGCATAACAGAAAGTTGGCAACCTAAACTCGGTGGCACCGGTATAGAATCGGTTGCACCAAAGTGGCTAGGGTTTGGTTGAGTCTGTCTAGGTTCTGGAATCGGTGGAACTGGTATGGGAAAGTTGGTTGCACCGATTTTGAGTGTTAGGTATAGAATAGACTTTTGTGGGAGAGTTTGTGGATGTTTTTGGCGAGTATCACTTGTGCATGTTTGAGCATATTGTTCACCAACAAAACCTTACCCCCTTTTAATAGTATTGGCTTTCCTATGGACTCAAAGTGATTTCTCACAAATATAAAATGTAGAGTCCTTTTGCTTGAAGCTTGGCCAACCTATTTCCTTGCATCTTGGGGTATGTCCACAATCTCCTTTTGCAAATCCTATCATTGAACATTTCTTGAAATATACTTGGTGGAAACGTTAGTTCAATGACCTATATGTTGTTATTAATTACCAAAACCACAAAGGGAGCAAATGTGCTTTCAATCTCCCCCTTTTTGGTAATTGATGACAACATATAGATCAAAGCTTCGACATATGATAAAATCAATGAATATAATCGTTGCTTTGAGAGGTATGTGATAAGCAAGAGCTCCCCTAAATTTGTGCATTATTTTGGATTTGCGTTTGAATGCTAATGCACAATCGATTAGGTATATGGGGCACTTTTTCCATGTCACATACAACTTGGTGGTGTGTGAGAATAATTAGAATGAATAACAAAGCACAACACAATCAAGCAAAGGTGAATGATCACCTCATAAGCATTAAGATGATAGTAGTATCACGCATAAAGCGTAAAATTGTAGCATAACACACATGGTCATACGCTCAACACAAGTAACCAAAAGACCAAATGTTTTGAAAAGCAACAAACACCAAAACGCTCTCTCGCTCGAAGCCTAAAGATCTATATACACTTCTCCCTCTTTGGCAACAAGTTACCAAAAAGTTGAAAGGCATACATCTAAACGTTCTTGGGTTGATCTCCTCTGGTTGTTGATGAAGGAGTCAAGAGAACAGCGTTGGCGAAGATCTCAACAGATGTTGTGGATGGAGTTGGAGTGGTAGCTGGAGGAATTGGAACAGATGGAGCAGGAGCTGAGGTGAAAGCAGCAGGAGCTGATGAAGAGGGCCTCAAGTCTAGAACTGGCAGTGGCTGATCTAGCCTGGGTGGGGAACTGTGTGCCTGTCCTGAGAGGTGATTCATCCTCCTCCTCCTCCTCCTCATCATCTGAAGAAGTAGTCTTTGGAAGAGGCATCGAGTCAACTTCCTTTTTGAGCTCATTGACTGTCTTAGTTAGCCCCTCCACCTTATCATTAAGGGTCTTGATCCTGTTCTCAAAGATCCTGACAAGACTATTCTGGTTGTCCAGAATCCCCTTAATGTCCTTCTGCATACCTTGAACTGATGATATCAACAAATCCATTTGCTCATTTCTGGATCTGGGGACTTGGAGCATTAGTGGCTCTAATTGCCTCTGCTTCTTCCTAAGCTGCAGCTGAAGTGGGATGATCAGCATCCATCACCACAACATTGTCCTTGAGATCTGGCTGTAGGGGTAAATGTGGATGATCTAGAGCAAAAATGTGCTTCTCCAACTTTGGATTGATGAGCATCTGGATGTAGGGAGCATAACAGCAAGAGCGCTTCTGGTCAGCAGCAACCCTCTTGATTGTCTCAACAATCAAATCCATGACTCTAATACTGGTGTGTATGTCAAGGTGGATCAACATATTGATGCAATGGCCTCAGATCATCTTGTCATCTCCTGACTTGGGCATCAGAGTGTGCCTCAGAATGGTGTTCATTGTGCGGAGGCCAGCCTGAAGAAACTAGATAGATCCTAGCTTGTGAGACTTCACATTGGCAGCAGGGATCTCCTTGTACATATTTTCCATAGCATTGTGGCTCGCCTTGGATTCTGAGTATACATCCAAGTCACCATCCTGTGCTTCAGGAACTCCTAAGATAGCAGCCCATTCTTCAACAGTCGATTCATACCTTGCACCTTCAGTCATCCATACAATTCTACCATTTCTATAGAAATGTGCAGTGGAGTAGAATTGCATGATCATCTCATCGTTCCAAGCAGTGAATTCTCTACCAACAAACTCATCCAAACCTGTGAAGTGGAAATTATCTTGGACACTTGGAAAGTAGTCCTCATTCTCCTTAATGAATTTCCAATCAACATATCGCATATCACTCATAGCTGGACTCTTGTCAAAAAGCACAGTCTCATAGAAATCTTGTTGCTCCTTGGTATAAAATCTATAGTCCACAACTGTCTTCTTCCTTTGGGCATATGGATCTATAGCTCTCTAAGCTCTCAATCTTGAATCCTTCCTGTTCTTCATATCCTCAGCTAGTGGGTAGCTGGCATTGTGTACTGGAAGATGTGGTCTGAGCTTCATCAAAGTAGTCAAGTCATCATCATCTTCAGCTCTGGAAGCAGTCCCTTTGTTCTTCTTAGAAGGTGGAATCTGCCTGGATGTTCTCTTAGGCTTCTCAGCAGCAGCCTTCTTGGATGTGCTAGTCTTTGGCATAGCATCAGCCATAAGCTTCTTTTGCTTTTTCTTGGGAGGGGCCTTCTCAACATGCTCTTCCTCCTCTTTAGCATTAGGATCAACAACTTCTTCAGGATCCTCATACATGGAGGTTTTTCTGCCAATGACATGAATAACCCTCTTTCTTTCTTTCTTCTCTCCTGCCTTCTTAGGCATAGCTTTCTTGGGGACCTCAACTGAAATAGTTTCTTTGGCAGTTTCATGAGCCTTGAAGGTTGAAGCAGGTGCATAGATCTTGCTGACAACTCTCCTGGAAGAAGTGGCTTCAGTAGCAGACTTCTTAGCAGCTTTCTCTTGCTTCTTAGCAAGAATCTCTTCTGGAACAAAGTCTGAATCTTCTTCATTAGAATTCAGCTTCTTTCTGGTCCTTGTAGCAGCTTTGGGCAACCCATGGGAGCTGGGGGTGCCTGGATCTAAAAATGAACTGGACTTTGGGCTTGTGCCTGAACTCATGTCAGCACCCTGCTCTGGCATGTTTTTACCGTCCTCTGCATCTGACATACTGACCCTATGAATGGAATATAGATGAGTCATCACAAAATTATCAACTTGATTTTGAAATTTTGAACAAAAGATTTTCAAAGTTTTGTATTTTGTTAGAAACAAATCGGTAAGGCCGAAGCAAAAATTTTGGTGTCACCGAGACTGACTGTCCCTTTTAAAAGAAACTTGGCACCCTTTTTGGTGAGACTGAAAAGGAGTGCTTGGTTTCACCGAGATAGTTCTCAGCAACACAGAAACGAAAATCGATGGTACCGATTTTCTTGATTCGGTTCTACCGAGTTGCGTCGGGCGGAAGGCAAAACCCTAGAAAATCAATGGTTCGCTAGCCTATGGGATTTTTTTGTTGGATAGGAATACATGCAATGAGTGGCTTATAGATAAAATCAAATCCAATGCGCATGAATCAGAAGGGAGCATAAGGGAGGTCGAATCCGTACCCTAACTTGGTGCGGATCCGCTACGACGACAACGATGGGGCAGATTTCGTCGACGGCGGCGATTCCCAGCGGCGGAGGAGCGCAGGAAGACAAGGGAGGCGACCAGGGGTCTCGAGGCGGCAGCTTAGGGTTCTAAGGCGCGACGTTTGAAGATAGAATTTCAAAGCATTGGGTCCACAACATATATACCCTCCATTGTCGGTGATACCGATTTTATGTTTTCGGTGTCACCGAGTTCCACAACTGTCAGCTAACAGGGAAACTCGGTGTAACCGAGAATATGAAATCAGCAGTACCGAGATTGAAAGATAGATCAACCCTAGGCATTCGGTGAGACCAAGATTGTGGGGTTGGTTCCATCGAGATGCACTTGGGAGGTTTTAATGGCCAGTCCTTGTCGATACAGAACTCCGAGTGCTGCACACACAGAGGGATTGAAAAGCACTTTTTCAAATTTTGTGATGCAACATGAATGGAATATGAGGTGAGAAAGTATAGATAGCTAAAGAGTGGTCCTAGGCATTCTTGTCCATCCAATTGGCAAAAGAGAAAATCAATAACCAAATAGCAACAATTGGATGTCCTCGAATGAGAAAATAAATGCAGACCAACACGCTCACACAATAAGATGTCAAAAGAAATCATGACAAACATGCACAAACACACTAGCATCTAACAAGCACTTGGGCGATGACGAAGTCATCTATCTATATATGAGTATTTGACTTAGGAGCCAAGTAAGAGTACTTGATCATAGGTCATACTCATCGTTTAAGCACAAGTGGGGTTACCACTTTTACATAAAGCATTTAATGTTGTCACATGCTAAGAGATGCTTTGACTCAAGTCTTAGAGTGAAGCTCCCCCTTGATGTCATAGCCCCCCATAAGACGGATAAACTAACCTTGGGTTTTGTCGATGAAGACTTCATGTTGGTGAGGTAGTTGTGGATGCTCAATGTTGATGAAGATCACCAAGAGTTGGGAGCATCCTTGTTGTTTCCTTACTCCTCTCACCTACATGGGTTAGTCCCAACACACAAGAGACAAATACAAGGATATCTATGGACATGGAGTGCAAAGCATATGTTATGATGTCCATTGATTAGTTGATTACCTTGTCCCTTGCTTACCTTTGAGGCAATGTGTGACTCCTTGAACTATTGCACTGAGTTGATGTTGAGTGCAAAAAGTCCTTGCCAATAATGAATGTGAGTGAATTTCATTGGCGGAGTCACCGCTCAAGAACTTACTAGTTCTTCTTCTTGGGGACCCACATCAAGTTGATGGGGATCCTTGGTGTTGAAGTAGCCTTTGTAGTAGTTGAGCTTGTAGTAGCCTTGGGAACCCACTCCACCAAAGTTAGGGGTTCATCTTCATATGAGTCAATGTCCTCTTGAAGCTTGTTCTTGCCCTTGAGCTTGTGGTCTTGTGGTGGAAGGTAATCTTGAGTGTTTGTCCCCTTGGGAAGAGTATTTTCATGCTTCTACTTTTGAGGAACAAACTTGGGCTTGGGATATTGACCTTCTTCCCACTCAACTCCATTAGCGTTGAAGTAGCCAACACCACGATTCTTCCGGTATCCTCCGTGCTTGCGAAAAATTTCCTCAAATTGCTTACATCTGGCAAGACTCTTGTAGATACCTTTTTCTATAATTCCTTTCAATAAAGCATTTTCTTGCTCAAGTGTAACTTGGCTAAGAGAATCATCATTGGTGGAATAAATAGAACTACTAGAAGCAACATCATTGGGTTTAGCATTTTTATTGTTGCTACTAGATGAGGAACCTTTCTTGCCTTTGTTACTAGATTGCTTAGTTTTAAATTGAGGCATGAAAGTAGACAATAGTAGTCATTTGGCTAGATAAGAGGAAGTCTTCTTTCGGAGATCGTCATTGATAGCTTTGAGAAACTCATGCTCTTTCTCCAAGTTGAGCTTCTCGAAGCGTAGCTTCTCATGAGTTCTCACAAGCTCTCTATGATCTTCGAGAGTAGATTCATGAGCTAACTTAAGAGTGTTTAGTTCTTTAGTTAGTGGTTCTATTTTCATCTTACCATCATAAAATGACTCATCTTGACTAGCATGAGAATTATCAAGTTCATTTTGATAAACATCACTAGTTTTATCACAAAGCAAGTTATCATCACAAAGCAAATCATCTCATCACTATCAAAATCAAGATACTTGGGGTGTGATACCTTGGGGTCTTTGGCCATGAAGCAACTTCCACTCCCTTCGTTTGGTGAATCAAATAGATCGTAGGAGTTGGTAGTCACTAGAGCAATTCCGGCAACACCATCATCTTGACTATAGTCGGAGTCGGAGTGATAGCTTCTCTCAGAGTTGTTGTCGGAGTCGGAGCCGGAAACCCATTCACCAACATGAGCTTGATGTTTTCTTCTTGTGTAGCTCTTGGTGTACTTGTCCTTCTTCTCTGAATCTCTACTTCTCCTTGAGTGTCTTCGTTCATAACGATCATCTCTACTCCTTCTCTCTCTTTGTGGCGATTCATTCCTTGAGCTTCGTCTTTGAGGTGACTCTTCTCTTCTTTTGTAGGGAGCCGTGCACTCATTTGAGTAGTGTCCGAGCTTCCCACAATTGTAGCAATTGCGGTCACAACTTGACGATGCTTCTCTTCATATCTTGAGTTGAAGTTTCTTTCTTTGCCTCTATTCTTGTAGAACTTGTTGAATTTCTTGACCATGAGGCTTATCTCTTCATTGGTGACAAGGTTGTTGCTTGAAGTTGTGGGAGCATCACTTGTGGCTTTGTAAGCACCGCTAGACCTGTGATGAAGTTCTTCCTTATCTTTGAGTGTCATCTCATGATCAACAATCCTTCCAATGACTTCCGTAGGCTTGAGATCTTTGTAGTTTGGCATCATTTGGATCAATGTGCACACGGTGTCGTATCTCTCATCCAAAGCTCTAAGTATCTTCTTGATGATGAATTTGTCGGTCATTTCTTTGCTTCCTAAGCCAGCAATCTCATTTGTGATGAGATCTAGCCTAGAGTACATCTCTGTGACTCCTTCACCATCCTTCATCTTGAACTTGTCAAGCTGACCTTGAAGAACATCTAACTTGGATTCTCTCACGGACTCGGTTCCTTCGTGCATATCAACCAAAGTATCTCAAATATCTTTTACATTCTCAAGATGACTGATTTTGTTGAATTCTTCAGGGCATAAGCAGTTGAAGAGAATGTCGCATGCTTGAGCATTGAGTTGCAACATCTTCAACTTATCCGCGGTCGCTTCATGACCCGGTTCCCGTCCATCCGCAAAGAACTCACCTTGCAAGCCAACACGAACAACAGCCCAAACGGCGGGGTTATGACCAAGAATATGCATTTTCATTTTGTGCTTCCAACTAGCAAAATTAGTGCCATCAAAGTACAGACCTCTACGGTGATAACTTCCCTCAATAGACGCCATACTCTCCTAGGTTGTGAGACCTAAGAAATGAAGACCAAATCTCCGATACCACTTGTAGGACTGAAAGTATGTCTAGAGGCGGGTGATTAGACTACTTGACCAAATAAAAGTTTCGCCTATACCAAGTTTTAGGGTTGACAGTTTTTAGCATTTCATGGCAAAGTACACCCTACACATGCAAGTCTAAGAGTATATAGCAGCGAAAAGTAACAACAAGCATGTATAGAAGGGACAGGGTAGAAAGATCAAACGCAGTTGTAGACACGATGATTTTTCCCGTGGTTCCAATAGGTGGCGCTATCGTACATCCACGTTTATGGAGTCTTCAACCCACGGAGGGTAACGGTCGCAAGAGTCCATGGAGGGCTCCACCCAAAAGGGTTCACGAAGTAGCAACCTTGACTATTCCATAACGGCTTCCGTCCACGAAGGACTAGCCTCGCTATGGGTAGATCTTCACGAAGTAGGCGATCTCCTTGCCCTTACAAACTTCTTGGTTCACTCCACAACACGAAGTAGGAGTCTCCCAAGCGACACCTAACCAATCTAGGAGGCACCACCCTACAAAAGGTAATAGGCTCGGTAATGACGA
This sequence comes from Hordeum marinum, assembly GCA_022496015.1. NCBI lineage: Eukaryota > Viridiplantae > Streptophyta > Magnoliopsida > Poales > Poaceae > Hordeum > Hordeum marinum. The sequence continues at coordinate 186,919,596 of CM039677.1, read as the reverse complement.
TGAACTCCTTGCTCTTGTGCTTCAAGATGATAGACTCCTCAGCACCCAATCACTCTCATAGATTTGGCATGGTGGAAGAGATGGGATTGGTGGAAATCTACTTGGGGAGGATAGAGATTAAGATCCATATGATTGGAGTGGAAGATCTTGACCTCAACACAAGGGTAGGTGGTTCTCTCTCAGAAAACTGATAGGATAGGTATGGAATAGTTCTGAGTGCTTCTCTTTCGAGTAGGTGGTGGTGAAGGGGTATATATAGGCATCCCCAAAAATCCAAGCATTACACACAAAATGACCAACTCGGTGACACCGATGTGTTAAATTCGGTGGTACCGAAGTGACCAAAAGGTGGCAACTTTTAAATCTCGGTGAGAGCAAAATAGGAAAATCGGTTGCACCGATAAGGTGACCAACGGTCAGATTTCCAATCATGGTGACGCCGATCCAACATTCTCGGTGGGACCGAAAATGTGAATTTGCGAAACAGAATGTTGGCAACCTAAACTCGGTGGCACCGGTATAGAATCGGTTGCACCAAAGTGGCTAGGGTTTGGCTGAGTCTGTCTAGGTTCTGGAATCGGTGGCACCGGTATGGGAAAATTGGTTGCACCGATTTTGAGTGTTAGGTATAGAACAGACTTTGGTGGGAGAGTTTGTGGATGTTTTTGGCGACTATCACTTGTGCACGTTTGAGCATATTGTTCACCAACAAAACCTTACCCCCTTTTAATAGTATTGTCTTTCCTATGGACTCAAAGTGATTTCTCACAAATATAAAATGTAGAGTCCTTTTGCTTGAAGCTTGGCCAACCTATTTCCTTGCATCTTGGGGTATGTCCACAATCTCCTTTTGCCAATCCTATCATTGAACATTTCCTGAAATATACTTGGTGGAAACATTAGTTCAATGACTTATATGTTGTTATTAATTACCAAAACCACCAAGGAAGCAAATGTGCTTTTAGAGAAATCATTCCAGAGATGGCTAATGAGCCGTCTACTCGCTACCTTCCCTTCAGGAAGGATGACCTTGGCAAGAGTTGGACGCTGATTACGACCAAGGAAGATGGCACACCATTTAGGTTCTAGACCTACTTCAGCCACTCCACTGATAGCCTGGTTCATAACCTGATGAAGGAGTCTGTGAAGCTCCGTGAGGAACTTCACCATACCCGAGAGCTACTTCGGCAAGCCAAGATGAAGCCAGACAAGATCAAGTAGGATGGAGCCCCCGAAGGACGACCAACTGTCGCTTATCGAGGAGGAGTACCCCTAGCTAGTGATGCACCCACACGTCTTCATTGCATGAGTGCGAAGGAGTACCATGAGCTCTTCACCGACCCGCCTGCAAAGGGTCGTCGGGATGGACCTCCTCGTTCCCAACCCCTTCAACTGACAATGATGCCCATTCAGATGATGAACAGGAGGAAGACCTAGAGGAGCGTGACTACGAGACCGAGCACTCCACCACTTGAGTCCGAGAACCCCTAGGGTAGGATCAGTCATGTACCCCTCATGCGAAGTCGAGTCCATGTAATGGTTCATGTGAAACCGTGTATGCTTGTTGTTTGTTTTGTTGTTTGTGTTCCGATGCAAGTTGTGCTTTTGCCTTAGGCAACATGTAAGCGACTCCATTGTCTATCTTAATATATGTTGGTCTTTTGACCTTTGTTTTAACACACTTGCACTCGACGAACCCCCTTAGGCGCGCTTTTCCATTGTTGCTTTTCCTCTCGTCTATCCCAGTTATTTGACTTGGCTGCTCCAAATAGGATAGTGAATGCTACCCGCAACAGCTCCTTCACCAACCCTAAAGCCGGCAACTCAAGCCAGCATCTGGGAGCTGGTGGGGATGCTCATGTTGGAGGACACGAGGAGCAGCCACAAGGCGACATTCCCCTGCCACCACCTCCACGGGAGAACATGACCATAGCGCAGTTTCTCCAAGTTCTCCGGGAGGAGCGCCAAGCCAACAATGCTGCTATCCAGCAGATGGCTCAGATCCTTGTGAACAACCAGCATCAAGGCAGGAATGGCAATGGCCGCTCCATGCTGTCTGAGTTCATGAGGAATTCGCCCCCAACCTTCACCGGGACTGCTGAACCATTGGATGCTGATGACTGGATCCGCACCATCGAGGACCTCCTTGCTTTGGACAATTGCAATGAGGACCGTGAGAAGGTGCTATATGCCTCTCACTGCCTCGGAGGTACCGCCCGAGCTTGGTGGGATGGATTCAAGGTCATGCAAGGAGAGCGTGTGATCACTTGGAATGACTTCAAGGAAGGATTCCGCACTGCCCACATTCCTTATGGGATCATGGCTATCAAGAAGAGAGAATTCCGAGCGCTGAAGCAAGGAAGTGGTTCTGTCAAGGAGTATGTGCCGAAGTTCAACCTGCTGTCAAGGTATGCACCTGAAGATGCCAGCACAGAGGCTGCCAAGAAGAAGCGCTTCATGGAAGGACTTCAACAGGTCCTGCAGTATCAGCTCATTGTCTGCGACTGTCGTACCTTCTTCGACTTGGTGAACAAGGCCCTCATGCTGGAAGACAAGCGTCATGCCATAGATGACACTCGCAAGCGCAAGATGATCAGCAAGGGTAACTCAAGCAACCAGAAGCCTCGCCCCTGGCAGCTAGCCCCAACCAAGCCAAACTATCAACCACAGCAGGTCAGACCTCCTGCACCTCATCCGAGGTACCAGCCTCAGCAGTATGCCAATCTCGGGCCAGCTTACAACAACAACCCCAACAACAACGATGGCAGGAACTACTACAACAACCCTAGACAAGTCGCTTGCTTTGGATATGGTCAACCAGGACACATCTCTAGTCTGTGTCCCAACAAGAAGCCAGATGCACAGCGCCCCAATGCGCCCGCTCAAGGTCAAGCCCGTGGAGCACCACTAAGGAACCCCGCTCCCCACAACCAGCCCAACAATGGCAAGGGTCGTGTGAATCACGTCACCGCGGAGGAAGCCCAGGAAGACCCGGACATCATACTAGGTACGTTCCTCGTCAACTCAAACCCGTCAATAGTATTGTGTGATTGTGGGGCTTCACATTCTTTTGTCACTCAAAAGTTTGCACTAGAGAGTGGCATGAAGCCTACACCCCTGGGTAGTCGTCTGTCGATACAAACCCCGAGATCAGTTATGAAGTCTGGGATAGGTTGTAAGGGAGTTGAGGTTAACATCAACGGGGTTGACTTCCTAGCAGATCTTATCATCCTGAAGTTAGAAGGCTTGGATGTGATCCTAGGCATGGACTGGTTAACCAAGCACCAAGGCATGCTAGACTGTGCCAAAAGGATTGTCACCATGACCAATAGCCAGGGAGTGGAAGTCAAGTATGTTCCCAACCCCTCCTCCACTCAAGCCCCTCAGGCTAACTGTCTATCGGGAGTTGAGTTGGATCAAGTGCCAGTGGTATGTGAGTACCCGGATGTATTCCCTGATGAGCTGCCCGGAATGCCTCCTGACCGTGACATTGAGTTCATAATTGAGCTTATGCCCGAATCAAGGCCCATCTATAAGAAGGCCTATAGGATGGGATCCGAAGAGTTGGCTGAGTTAAAGAAGCAACTAGCAGAGCAACTCAGAAAAGGATTCATTCGCCCTAGTGCCTCTCCTTGGGGATCGCCTATTCTATTTGTGTCAAAGAGGGACAGAACTGTCAAACTCTATGTCGATTACCATTCTCTCAATGAAGTCACGATAAAGAACAAGTACCCACTCCCCAAGATTGAAGACCTATTCGACCAGTTGAATGGAGGCAAGGTGTTTTCCAAGATCGACCTCAGGTCTGGGTACTATTAGCTGAAGATCAGACCCCCAGACATCCCGAAGACGACGTTTGTAACCCGGTATGGCCTGTATGAATACACGGTCATGTCATTTGGGTTAGCCAATGCCCCTGCCTACTTCAGGTACCTCATGAATAAGGTCTTCATGGAGTACTTGGACAAGTTCGTTGTTGTCTTCATTGATGACATACTCGTCTTCTCCAAGTCTGAAGAAGAACATGAGGAACACTTGAGATTGGTCCTAGAGAAGCTTCAAGAGCACCAGCTTTATGCCAAGTTCAACAAGTGTGAATTCTGGCTGCATGAAGTTGGATTCTTGGGTCATGTGTTGACTGCGGAAGGATTATCAGTGGATCCTGCCAAGATTGAAGCCGTGACTGGATGGCAAACCCCAACCACCGTGAAGGAAGTCATGAGCTTCCTCGGACTCACATGATATTACCGCAAGTTCGTGGAAGGGTTCTCAAGCATTGCCCGACCCATGACCCAACTTTTGAAGAAGGACAAGAAGTTCAAATGGGCAGCTAAGTGTGAGGAAAGCTTCCAGGAGCTCAAGAAGAGATTGACCACAACCCCAGTTTTGGCCACCCCTGATATTCACAAGGAGTTTGTGATTTATCGTGATGCATCAAGAACCGGGCTTGGAGGTGTTCTGATGCAAGAAGGCAGAGTCGTAGCATATCTATCCAGATAGCTACGTCCTCATGAAGAGAACTACGCAACTCATGATCTCGAGTTGGTAGCCGTGGTTCATGCCTTGAAGACATGGCGACATTACCTTCTGGGAAAGCGATGTGAGATATTCACAGACCACAAGAGTTTGAAGCATATCTTCACTCAAAGGGAATTGAACATGAGGCAGCGAAGATGGTTGGAGTTGATCAAGGATTACGACCTCAATGTTCAATACCACCCTGGAAAGGCCAACGTGGTAGCAGACACCTTAAGCAGAAAGGCTTGTTCCTTGAATGCCATGATTAAGGAAAGGCTACCCGCCCTATATGAAGAACTTGAGAGCTTCGGCTTGGAACTAGTTGCACCAGGATTCCTCGCCAACCTCGAAGCAAAGCCTACCTCAATGGATGATATCAAAGAAGCTCAGAAGGGACACGAAAGCATTAAAGGCATCAAGAGGAAGATCAAGGCAGGCAAGGCTCCATGATTCTCGGTGGATGAACAAGGAGTTGTATGGTTCGGGAATCACATTTGCGTACCCAACAAGGAGGAGCTCAAGAACTTGATCTTGCAAGAAGCTCATGACACTCCATACTCCATCCATCATGGAGGAACCAAGATGTATCAAGACCTCAAGACAAGATTCTGGTGGCATGGCAGGAAACGGGAGATAGGCACGTTCGTGGATAAGTGTGACATATGCCAGAGAGTTAAAGTTGAGCATGAGCGACCCGCTGGGCTATTGCAACCTCTCAAAGTGCCTGAATGGAAGTGGGACAAAGTCGGGATGGATTTCATCACCGGATTGCCAAGGTCAAGCAAAGGACATGATTCCATTTGGGTCATTGTTGATCACCTGACCAAGGTAGCGCACTTCATTCCCGTCAGGACCACCTATGATGGGAGCCAGCTCGCAAACCTCCACATAAACCGCATCATGAGTCGTCACGGAGTTCCAAAGGAGATCGTGTTGGATCGGGGAACCCAGTTCACCTCAAGGTTCTGGAAGAAGTTTCAAGAAGCTATGGAAACCAAGCTCTCCTTCAACACCGCCTTCCATCCCTAGACCGGTGGGCAAACAGAACGAGTAAATCAGATACTCGAAGATATGCTCCGCGCTTGTGTTTTGGCTTATGGGGCCAAGTGGGAAGATTGCCTAGCATTCGCCGAGTTCTCCTACAACAACAGCTATCAGTCGAGTCTTCAGATGGCCCCATTTGAGGTGTTGTATGGACACAAGTGCCGTACTCCCCTCAACTGGTCAGAGACCGGAGAAGGATTAGTTTTTGGACGAGATATCCTCCTCGAAGCCGAAGAGCAAATACAACTCGTCCGAGAGCGCCTTGAGACCGCCAAGTCAAGACAGAAGAGATACACTAACTCCCACCGCCGAGAAGTAAGCTTCTGTGTCGGAGACCACGTCTACATTCGGGTCACGCCTCTCAAGGGAACCAAGCATTTCCACGTCAAAGGAAAGCTGGCGCCAAGATACATAGGCCCTTTCAAGATCACTGCAATGCAAGGAGAAGTTGCCTACCAGCTAGAGCTACCTTTTGAGTTGTCGGATGTGCACAACGTCTTTCATGTGTCACACTACGGAAGTGTCTGCAAGTTTCCAACCACCCCGACCTCTACAAGGACATCGACCATCAAGCCATCGATCTTCAGCCAGATCTCACTTATCGTGAGAGGACCGTTCACATTTTGGATGAAGCCGAGCGCCGTACCCGAAGCCGCACCATCAAGTACTTCAAGGTCCAGTGGAGCAACCATACTGAAGCTGAAGCAACCTGGGAGCGTGAAGACTATCTTGGATCTGAGTTCCCTTATCTTTTTAGCGCTTAGCCTAGGAATCTCGGGGACGAGATTCTTGTAAGGGGGGAAGGTCTGTCACACCCTGTGTTTGTATCACCTTGCTATGTTTGGATTTATAAAAATTTGAGCCAAATAAACTTTTTCAAAGTGCTTGTGCTTGTTGCAATGATGTTGCTTGATTGATGATTGTGTTATATGGCATTCCTAGATTCTATTCCACTTCATATTCATCTTCCTTGTCCCAAAATTCCTGCCCAATGATCATGCCATGTGAATAGTGCCCAAAACTATTTTTATCAATTTTTGTTTTAACCAAAAATGATTATTTAAATTAGGTTTTCAAAACCCCGTGAAATGAGGTTTGCACTGCAAACCCTCAAATTGGGTGGAAAATTCTTCCCCAAAAGCTTTACTTCAAATCTACTATATTTATGACGTCCCAAAACCATCAAATCTTAATTTTAAAGATTATTCTTATATTTTATTTAAAGGCTTTTTCTTAAGACCAAAAATGATTTTTCTTAGGGAAAAATTATTTAAATGCTTTGAAAATATTTGAGAAAATTTAGAGAAACTCAGTGGACATATATTTTACATATATATGAGTTTCAACACAAGGGCATGATCAGATCATAGGCAAAACCCCTCAAAACCCTTTCTTTTCGAATCAAACTTTTGGAGTATTTCTATAAGAAATATTCTCAATAAATTCCAGGAAAATTCCAGCATGTCAACACTATCATAAGTGATGATCATGCAAAGTTTCATCTCAATCCAAGTTGGTTTGGTTCATCAAACCACCCCAAAACCCTTCCTGTCCAGAATCAAATTTAAACAACTTTACATTGTAAAGTGTCTCCCCTTGGCCCCAAACTTTGTGTGCATGCACTAATGGACAAATAGTGATGATACAATAAGTGGTGCATCAAGGGTAAAAGCCTAGCATCAATAGATCTATAGAAACCTGATTCTGTTAATTTCTAGGGTTTATGAAGTTTCCATTGCAACTTATCCCACTTGAGCTCAAACTTGGTGAATTCTCTCATTTTTATAGCATTTGACCCTGGTAAATATCTCAGCAAGTTGGTAACTTTTTCTTGCCCAAAACCTTATCAAACACCTTTTGGTGATTAGTAAAATCACTATTTCTACCCCTTCCTCTTTTACCCTTGCCCCCAACTTTTTACCACAACCTCCTGTGGATGCCTTGTACCTCCAGTAACTCTGCCTGGCCAAGGCTCCTTAGGTAAGTGGGGTAAAATCCTCATTTTACCCCTAGACAGGAGTTTTCCCTATCTCCCTCTCAATTTTTCTTCTCTCCTAAGGCATCCCAGGGCATCCAATGCCCTATCCACCTATTTTTCTCCCCCCTAGAGCCTTTGTACACAAGTGGTCGTGCCCAAAACGCCAATGGCATGCCATGGAATGCCATTTGGGCGCTCTGGAGCGCGCTATAGTGCAATCCCGCATTGTAGCTGCCCCCATCCCAATGCCCCGACCGCCTCGAGCCAGGAGAGCACGCCACCGAGTCCCCTCGACGTCCGCACCTCCCTTACGGTCATCTCCCCCTCCTCTCTCCCTCTCCAGTGGCCTCCCCACACGCGCGACATGGCCGCCCCTCTCGGCCATTGCCCGGGCTCGCACGTGCGATGCCCTCGCCCCTCCCCTGCTTGTCCGCACCCTCCAAGGCATCTCCTGTGGACCCCATGTGCCCCCTCCTTGGCCTGTCGTGGCTCACCGACGAGCGCCCAACATCTCCCGTGCTCGCCACCTCCCCTGCCTCCGCCCTCGCCCATTTAAAGGGCATAGAGCACATACTCTCTCCTCCCCTGGCCCCCTTCCACTCTCAATCCCTCCCCTGAGCCGCCCTAGAGACCGCCCGGAGCCCCTGTCCTCGGGATCGACTGAGGCACCGCCGCGTCAGGGCTTCATCAATCTCGGGCTACCGACCCGCTCTGGCCTTCCTTCCACCTCCATGGAGCACCCAGAGAGCTCCCGCATCTTTCCCCCTTCCTCCCGACCGATTTGCTGCAAGAGGCGACACCGGCGATCCCCACCTGAAGCGGCTCCGCCATGACCTTCTCCCCGCCGGTGACTCCGACCACCTCCGGCCGCCCTTCCACCTCTAGAAGACCGGTGGCTCGATGCTTAGCCCGTTCCCGCGTCCAGTTTCCCTCGCCGCGCCTCCTTTTGCCGCCGGTGAGCTCCACCAGCCCCTGGCCAGAGGTAGACGACGACCTACCAATGGGGCCAGGTCGTCAGTCCCTCACACCTCTCCCGCCTCCCTCTCTCTCACTGGCGCCTGGGGCTCGCTTGTCGGGTTTGAAACCAGACGGCGCGCGCGCCCCAGCTCGCCCAGGCCTAACTGGGCCACAGGCCAGCCCAACTGGGTCTATTTTGACCCAGTTGGCTCTGAGGCCTTTTCTTTTTCCTTTTCTGTGGGTTTTTTCTAAAAATCCCACAGGATTAAAAATAAACTCAATGCCCAATATTTTTCCACCTCAAATCTTAGAATATCCCATAGAATTTATTAGTGACATTTGTAAAAATGTTTGAAAACATTTTATGTACTATTTTATTTTAAAAAACCCTATTTGGCATTATCTGCCTCTATTTAATAGTTTTCAAAAATGTTTTCCATAACAAATTATTAAACAAATTTTTTAATATAGTCTTTAGTATTTATCATAGTAGGGTGGCATCTTTTATTAGTGGCTTGAGTGCTCTGTTTTTGTGTGATGCTTATTTTTATCGCTTTTATTCGCGACGATAGATTGCGCTGTTGACGAAGAAGTTGGACCCGAAGACTTCGAAGACCCCGGAGACTTTGTTGAGCCAGGCAAGCAGCCCTTTGACCATGTTAAGAAACCTTTTTCATTTAATGACATATAACACTCTACTTTTGATATACTTGATCATGTGAAGTTATGACCCCTCTGGTGGGGTTGCTTCCGATACGTTTGCTGTTGACACTTGCATCAGGCATGACCCTACCACCTTATGAGGGTTATGCGGGTGGGAGTAGTTAGGATGCTAATAGATGCTACACAAATGGGATGGGTTTTTATGCATGGTGATGGAAAGGAAAACTATGATTTCAAAGACTTTTCGAAAACCTCGTCAGGTGCCACTAATGCCCGAGGGAGGTGATGATGAGATGGGTGACCACTTGAGAAAGAAGTGGTGTGCCAAAACAAGACGAGGACGTGTTTTCAAAAATGGAGGGTTTAAGATTTGTCGATCATCCCAACCTTACATGCGCAACCACAATACCCATTATGGGACGGGGCTTTGTTGATTACCTTGGTGGGTACTGGCAAGGAGCCCGCATTACTAGTGGCAGGAGTGGCGTGGTCACTCTCGATACAGGGTCGTACCGGTATGTACGATCATGCGTTGTCTTCACAGGCACCGGGCACACCGTTGGTCCCCTCATGGATGGTATGATTTAGAGTGAGGCTCATGTGATGTACATCGTGAGGGCTGGGTACCAATCGAGTGGACTCTTTGTTTAGTAACGCTAGGGGAAAGGCATTGTTCGGGTGCTTACCTCGGGTATGTCATGTACCGCGAGTCTTGGATGACACAGAAGTTCCCCGAGTCTTGTGGGTAAAGTGTGTAACCTATGTAGAGTGTAAAACTATTCGAATAGCCGTGTCCACGGTCAAGGACAGTTGGGTGGTGCTGCTTATGCCACGTCCGAATGTTTTCGTAAAACTTGGTGTGAGTATGGATGTGATGGTGACAAGAGGTCACATGAGCTCAGTCTAATGACCTATCATGGGTATTGAACTAAGTCCTATGACTTGGCATGATGACTGAACACGAGGTGTTCAACCCCTACTTATGATGATATCCGTAACTTGGTCATATGGATAATGCCTATTGTTGACGCATACTTACTAGTTACTTGATCATGTCATTGCATTTAAAATTAGCTTTCCGCAGTTTACCTACTTAGTGCTATATCATGCATCACTGTTACCTTGTTCCACAACTTGGGTTGCTTGTGAGTACATTCAAAGTACTCATTGGCTTGCCACTGGTTATTTAATTGGCCAGGCATGGAAGAACATGAGTATGTTGAAGAGTTCGTTGGTGACGAACATGAGAACTAGGACGCTTCCCAGTCAGAATGCCTATAGGTTAAGGCAGATGGCATGGGTTCACGCTTTCGACCAAGATTTTCGATGCTTGTTCTATTTAAGTGTTTGGCCCTTGTGGCCCTATCTATGTAAGACTAGATCTTCATGGTCTTTATTTGTGTAAGACGCTAAATGTGGATGTAAGACTCTTGTTATTCAGCTTCTGTGTGTTCAGTGAGCATTGATCTCTGGGATCACTATACACGTGCATTCGGTGATCATGACTTATGAGTCGGGGTCCCCAGACAGGCGTGCCAAATGACAACTTGATCCGAACCAATGGGTACATCAGGCGCACCGAGGAATGAGAGGAGCTCCTCAGTTGATCCAGTAGTCATCACACATCAACCATCATGGACGATGCACGATTTGAGCCCACCGGCACATCACCACTTCAAGCAACCAGAGTCAATCTCAATTGAACAGGCAGCAGAACTCAAACCGCCACACGTAAAGCAGGAATGAACGCAAACATAACTTCCAAAGGTGGAAACGAGCTATTAGTGCATCTAGTGCCCCTTAGTGATTTTGGTGTATTGAAGACTTATAGGTTAAGGCACTAATGTGTTTGTGAGTGTACACAGGCTCTATAAGTCGATGAGGAGTTTGGTATAATCGGAGATTATCGACCCCTAAAAATGAATGTCTTCAAGTGAAGACTTTGCTGAAGACTTTTTGAAGACTTTGGTGAAGACTTTGTGAAGATTTTGAAACTGAAGAAGTTGGTGTGACCTTGAAGATATGAATGAGGAATATGGAGCGTGAAGACTTTGTTTTTGCTGTTTCATTTCATTTACTTGTGTCATAGGAAACACCGTACTGTTAAAGGGGGTCGAGGTAATACTAAGGAAAATTTCCAACTGATGCTCAACTCCAAAATCCACAACCCATACAATCCTTCGAGTAAAGCCTTTGGAAATCTCTTACAGTTCAGACAAGTTTTTCAGTGACAGAGACGAAGTTCTTCTGGTCTCTGAGGAAATTGTTCTGACCGAGGAGTTAGGATTTCGCTAGTGCGAATTGCCTACAAGTGAGGATTATGATAAGCTGAGGACTTTCATAGTTCGAAATTCCGATCGTTGCTGTGCTTAGCGCCAGCTGTCCCCAATCGTTCTTATCCACATAACGGTCATATCATTGGGGGCATTTATGACTTATCATGTCAGGTTGCACCCTGGCTATAAATAGCCAAACCCCACAACCACTAGCTGGTTGGCTGCTCCGAGAAAGAACTGACACTTGTCATTTGAGAGCAACCCATCCACTGAGGACTTTGAGAGAAAATCATCAGTGAGGACAAACCCACAACCAAACCATAAAACCCATAGTGATTGAGCATCACTGAAGAAATTCCTGTGTAGAACCGACGCTTGTTACCTTTGAGGACTGTGTATCCTCAAACGGTTAGGCGTCATGGTCTAGTGCTCCTGCAGTCAATTGGGGACCACGAAGTGACCTTGGTCTAGAGCATCCAGCAGTAAATTGTGGATCGCCGGGTGACCAGTTTGTGAGGGTTTTGGAAGTCTACCCTGAAGACTTACCACGAGTGTTGGGCGAGGACTGTGTGACCTTAGCTCAAGGAGAATACGGTAAGGACTGTGTGTCCTGGGAGTGTGTGTCCTCTGGTTTAAATACCAGGCCACTCCAAACCAGACGTACGACTGTCACAACAGTTGGAACTGGGTCATCAAATCATTGTCTTCAACAAGCCATCTGGTTCTATTTCCTCAACCTTTCTATTCCTCATATATTTGTTGATGAAATTGATCGTTACAGTTGGAAGAATTTGACTGAAGACTTTCACAAATTCCTTACCTCAAATTCCTCAAGTTACCTTGTTCATCACTGCTTATCCTGTATCACGCTACTCTCTATTTGTGCATGTTTCATTTAATCATGAAGACTATGTTGTCACTATGTTCCTCATGCAATTGAGTACTTATTCCGCTGCTAGTTATTCATCACATTTCAAATTCCTCAAAGTTGAAATTCCTCAAATGATGAATCTGTAAAAATCGCCTATTCACCCCCCTCTAGCAGATATAACGCACTTTCAATTGGTATCAGAGAAGTTACTCCCTTGCTCTGTGTGATTTTGGTTTAACCACCTGGAGTTTTAGTTATGTCGACTGCAGGTATGATCAAGGTTTCCGCGGGCTGTCCTACCTTCGATGGGACAGACTACCCCTACTAGAAGAACAAGATGCGTATGCACCTTGAAGCTATTGATAACGATCTCTGGTACGTTGTGGAAAATGGTGTGCCCTCTGTCGCTCCCATTGTTACAGCTGCTGATGTGAAGAGATTCAAGCAACTCGATTCTCAAGCAAAGAATATCATCTGTGGTCATCTGAGCAAAGGACAGTATGGTAGAGTGAGTGCTTTGGAATCTGCTAAGCTTATGTGGGATAGGCTGTCCAAAGTCAACGAAGGTGTTTCCACTCAACGTGACTCTCGCATTGAAGTTCTTCGCAATCTCTTCAACCGCTTCAAGAGGCTTGACAATGAAAATGTTCAGCAAACATTTGATTGCCTCACTGATATATCAAATGAACTTCAAGCACCGGGTGCCACTGATATCACTGACCATGAAGTGGTGAAGAAACTGCTTCGATCTCTCGATTCCTCATTTGATACTCTTGTGTTGATGATACAAGAACGTGGAGACTACAAAGCTCTTGATCCTGCCGATATTCTTGAGAGACTCAATACTCATGAATTCCAACAAGCTGAGAAAAGAGACCTCTACGGGCCAAGCTATGGAAGATCTCGTGCTCTGAAGGCAAAAGCAATTTCCTCATCTGAAGAAGAAGATTCTGACAGCAGCCTTGGTGATCCTGAAGAATTAAGTCAGGAACTAGCGATGCTTGTGAGGAAATTCCAGAAGTTTTCAAGATGAGGTGGATTTGGAAAGTCATCAAAAAGTGGCTTGAGGAAATCAGATTCCTTAGAAGATTACAAAAAGAGAACATGTCATCGTTGCAAGAAGCCTGGCCACTTTATCTCTGATTGTCCTCTCTGGGAGAAAGACTCAAAGAAGAAGAAGAAATACAAGGATGATAGTTCTGATGACTCGAAGAAAAAGAAGAAATCTTCAAAGTCCTCATCTGCAAAGTCCTCATCTTCAAAGTCCTCAAAGCACAAGAAGAATTGTTCCAGAAAGGCTCGAGCATTCATCGGCAAGGAAATGGATTCCGAGGAAGAATCTGAAGAATATGAAGAAGAGGAAGAATATGAGGAGGAATCAGAATCTGGTGTCGCTAGCCTTGCTCTCGCTACTGCGTTCGTCAGCAAGTCCATCTTCAATGAAGAATATGATCACTCCAACGACTCTGACGTTAGCAATGATGATTATGCTCCCACTTATTGCTTCATGGAAAAAGGCTCAAAGGTACACAAACATCATTCCTCATCTGAATCAAGTGAAGGTGAATCTAATGAATATGTGAAACCTAGCTATGCTAAAATTGTTAAAATTGCCACTAAGAAACAAAGTTCACTTGAAAAGCTTCAGAAAATGCTAGACAAAAGCGATGATCTGTTAAACCATGAAGTGGATCGGACTCAAACTTTGTGTGTTGATCTTAAAAGTCTTCAGGCAAAGTATGATAACCTTCAGAGTCATCATAACGACCTTTTAGCCGATCATGAGAAGCTTTCATATGAATTTCTTCAAAGAAAGCAAGATCTTGAAAAGCTGAGGGTGTCAAATGAGGATCTCCAAAGGAAAAACGATTCCTTACTGGCTCAACAGATCAGTACCGCTCAGGAAGAATTTGTTCTACCTTGTTTGAAATGCATCGAACGTGAAACTGCTAATTCTTCACCTGAATGTTCAAATGCTTCTATTGCTGCAATTTCTTCAACTATTCCCGTGGTCTTAAATTCCTCATCTAAGGATACCACTAGTATCACTGATGACAATGCAGGGTTGAAGGAATTGTATGTGACAGGCATATACAAAAGTCTCAAAGGGCATCAAACCCTTTGTGATGTCCTCAAAAAGTAGATTCTGAACAGGAACCCTAGGAAAGAGGGTATTGCCTTTGTGAGGAAACTCAACGCTGATGGATCCTACTGGACACGTGAGCAGTACCCCAAAACCTCATGGATTGCTGCAAAAGGATCTCCTATGGATCCATCCACTTTATCTAGCTATTCTTGTGAAACTTCATATTCCTCTGAAGAGTCACTTGACTCCAATTACAGATTCTTCAAAAATAAGTCAAGTGAGGTATTTGCTAGATATGTTGGAACTAACTGCAGGAACGATTCTCCTATGAAGAAATCTGGGTTCCCAAGAGCTACCTACAAAATCTTCAAGTGAATGTCCTCACGACACCACTCATGAAGAATCGGAACCCCAGACCAAATTCCTCAAATGGTCAAAATCATCATTCTTGTGCTAATGCCTCTGTTTCGCAGGGAAAACCTAAGAGTTATGAATATGTGCATTATTCTTCAAACGATTATATTCATAAGTCCTCGAAGAATTTCTCTGCTTATTCATTTGAATACTCTAACCCTCGCCCTGTGAAACGAAGCGCCCTTGCTTCAATGCCTCCCTTCTCACATGGTGCTCATAGAATGATGAATTCTTTGCCACCCCTCCAAATGTGGGTGGTGAAGAAAACAAACCGACATGTTATGCAGGGTCAGGTCTCCATATGAATTTGAACATCTGATGAATTTGCTGGAGACTGAGGAAATGCTTGAAAGGACGCAAGTTAACCATGATGAAATGAATTCTTCATTTCTCACGTCCTCACTCTACTTGCTTACTATCTTGTGTGATGAAATTATGTTTGATGAAATTGATATCATATTCTTCACTCTGAAGCATATGAGTTCGTAAGATGTACTAATTCATCTGCAGGATGATAATTTAAAAGCTACCGAATGGGTTCTCGATAGTGGATGCACAAACCACATGACGGGTGACAAGAATCTACTGATGAATTTGCCACTCACTCCATCCCCTCTGAAGCATATCACCTACGCAGACAAAGGAAAAAGCAAGGTATTGGGACTTGGTAAGGTTGCTATCTCAAAGGACCGAACCATGGACAAGGTGATGCTTGTTGAATCCCTCGGGTTCAACCTTATGTCTGTCTCAATACTTTGTGATCTTGATATGGTTGTCATATTTGGAAAATATCGTTGTGTTGTCATCATGGAATCTGACAATTCCAAAGTCCTCGAAGGCTTTAGGAGAGGAGACCTGTATATTGCTGATTTCTCTACAGGTCCTCAACCCGCCACTTGCTTACTTGCAAAGTCTTCATAAGGCTAGCTGTGGCATCGACGACTTGGACATGCTGGTATGAGGAATCTGCACGCACTCGTGAAGCAAAAGCACGTCATTGGCATCGAGGGTGTCAAATTCCTCACGGGCCACCTTTGTGGTGCATGTGAATCTGGGAAGATGACCGGATCCAAGCATCCCTCAAAGACAATCATGACCACTACATGACCTTTTGAATTGCTTCATATGGATCTCTTTGGTCCCACTCATTACTCTGTACTAACAAATTCTTCAAGTTTGTATGGATTTGTCATTGTTGATGATTACTCTCATTATACATGGGTGTATATCATCCTGTACAAAAATGAAGTACAGGATGTCTTCAGACGATTTGCTTCAAGGGCCTCCACCAACTTTGGCGTCAAGATCAAGCATATCAGGAGTGATAATGGGACTGAATTCAAGAACACTAACCTTGATGAATATCTTGATGAACTTGGTATTACTCATGAGTTATCTGCTCCTTGCACTCCTCAGCAGAATGGCATCGTGGAGCGCAAGAACAGGACTCTTGTTGAGATGGCTCGAACCATGCTTGACGAATACAAAACCCCTCGTCGCTTCTGGCCTGAAGCAATTGATACTGCATGCCACATCATCAACAGGGTATATCTTCACAAATTCCTCAAGAAGACTTCATATGAGCTCATGACAGGCAAGAAACCCAATGTAAGTTATCTCAAAGTCTTCGGTGCAAAATGCTGGATCAGAGATCCTCATCACAGTTCTAAGTTTGCACCGAAAGCACATGAAGGTTTTATGCTTGGTTATGGAAAGGACTCGCACACCTACAAAGTCTTCAACACCTACCATCACAAGGTTGTTGAAACTGTAGATGTGCGGTTCGATGAAACTAATGGCTCGCAAAGAGAGCACCTGCCTTCTGTGTTAGATGAACAAATCTCCCGAGGAATCCATCAAGCTAAAGGCAACTGAAGATGTCATACCCACTAAGGAAATCATTTCAACAAATGAAGACTCTCATGCTGATATGCCTGAAGACAATGGTGCTGACGAAATACCTCAGCCTCGTCAACCTACTCATCCAAGAGTAGCAAATGAAGTGCAGATTGACAAAATCATCGATGACATCAATGCACCAGGTCCTCTCACACGCTCAAAAGCTTCACATCTAACTAACTTTTGTGGGCACTTTGCCTTTGTCTCTATCTTAGAGCCCACCAAAGTTGATGAAGCATTCAAGGAGCCCGAATGGATTCAAGCCATGCAAGAGGAATTGCATCAATTCAAGCTCAACAACGTGTGGGAACTTGTCAAGCGGCCAGATCCTCGCAAGCATACATCATAGGTACCAAGTGGATCTACCGGAACAAGCAAGATGAAAATGGTCTTGTGGTGAGGAATAAGGCTCGACTTGTAGCTCAAGGCTACACACAGGTTGAGGGAATTGACTTTGATGAAACTTTTGCACCTGTTGCTAGACTTGAAGCTATTCACATATTACTGGCTTACGCAAACCATCATAATATCATCTTATATCAAATGGATGTGAAAAGTGCATTCCTCAATGGTAAGCTTGAGGAAGAAGTATATGTTGCTCAACCTCCAGGTTTTGAAAATCCTAAGCATCCTAACAAAGTCTTCAGACTAAACAAGGCCCTCTATGGCCTCAAGCAGGCCCCTCGGCGTGGTACGACACTCTGAAGGAATTCCTCATGAAGAAAGGCTTCAAACCCAGTTCACTCGACCCTACTCTTTTCACAAAATCCTATGACAATGAACTGTTCATATGCCAAATACATGGTGATGATATTATCTTTGGATGTACTGACAAACGTTATAGTGATGAATTTGCCTATATGATGAGTGAAGAATATCAAATGTCTATGATGGGAGAGTTGAAATTCTTCTTAGGTCTTCAAATTCGTCAGCAAGACAATGGCATCTTCATCTCACAAGAGAAATACCTCAAAGATGTTTTGAGGAAATTCGACATGCAAGATTGCAAAGGCGTCAAAACTCCAATGCCTTCAAAAGGCCATCTCTGCACTGATGAAAATGGTAAATATTTCGATCAGAAGGTATACCGCTCCATGATTGGCTCCTTATTATACCTCTGTGCATCTAGGCCTGATATAATGCTAAGTGTATGTATGTGTGCTCGATTCCAAGCAACTCCGAAGGAATCACACCATAAGGCCGTGAAACACATTCTTCGATACTTAGCTCACACACCAACACTTGGATTGTGGTATCCCAAGGGCTCAAATCTTCATCTCGTCGGATACTCTGATGCTGACTATGCTGGAGATCGCGTGGATTGCAAGTCAACCTCAGGCACATGTCATTTCCTCGGACGATCCTTAGTCTGTTGGTCCTCGAAGAAGCAGAACTGCGTTTCACTCTCTACTGCAGAAGCTGAGTACATTGCTGCTGGCTCGTGTTGTGCTCAGTTACTATGGATGAAGCAAACCCTCAAGGACTACGGAATCAAGCTGAAGAATGTGCCTCTTTTCTGCGACAACGAGAGTGCCATCAAGATTGCGTACAACCCTGTTCAGCACTCCAGGACCAAGCACATCTAGATTCGTCATCACTTTCTTCGAGATCATGTACTCAAGGGCGACATCTCCATCAATCACATTCCTACTGAAGAACAACTGGCAGATATCTTCACAAAGCCCTTGGATGAAAAGATATTTTGCAAGTTACGGTGTGAGCTAAATATCTTAGAATCTTCGAATGTACTTTGATGAAGAACACACATCCTAACACGTATGCAAAATTGATGACTTAGATGTGCAACACACGAAGTAAAGTTTTTCTTCAATCAATGAATAATAACTCTCTAAGTGTGAAGAAATTAACGAAGAATTTGATTCTCAGAACTCTACGACAATTGTAAGCGGTGTCTGAAATCATCATTCTTATACGGTGGGTTAAGCCACCAACCAAAAGTTGATGTTCTTCAAAATTGAGTACTATTGCAAATTCCTCAAATTTTCAATTTCCTCAAGTTTTTCAAATTAATCAACTTTTCAAAATCTTCAAAACTTTTTTTTGATGATTCATATATACTTTTGAGTTTTCAATGTCCTCAACAGCATTCACTTATTGCTAATTCTTCAAGTTGATTTTCATCTAAGTGAATGTGATCGGACCCTTTTCCCGTCTATGCTAAACTCAACCCAGTCTGTTCACAAATTCCTCATATGCGTTCTACTTTGAAACTTGTTCAAAGTCTTCACTGTGTCCTTGACAGCTGAAGAATTTGCGAATGAAAACTTTGAAATCTTCACTACCAAAATTTTCGACGGTTCCCGCTCAAACTGTTCCGATTCCCGCGCCTGGATAACTCACGATCCTCCACAATCTACACTACCCAGATCGTGGGTGACACCTGTCGCGTGGAGAGCAAGGGCCAGGGGCAATCCTGTCCAAAATCTATGGGAGGATCTGTTTTTACTTCCTCTATAAATGCCCCCTTCCCAACTACTGTGCTCGGTTACTCCGCATCTCATCTCTCTCCCGAGCTCCATCCAAGCGCCACCGCTAAAAGTCATCGTCGCCGGTGAGGAAGAGCTTCGCTGCCTCAACCTTGTCGTCGCCGTACTCGCATCGACCGCGGAAATCTTCATCCCGCCGCCGCTGTAGTCATCTCCTTCTGCCAAGCTAGGACGTGGGAGATCTGAACGGACAAACCTCCTCAGTTCATCTCTGTGTTCGTCGTGTTCTTCACCAGGGTAATTAAAATTTATTTTTACTACCCATGTTTGATCCTCAACTACAACTACTATTCCTCAAATATGTTTTTAAATGTTATAAATTAAATACACAAGCACCTTCATCTCCTCATACTTGATACTTGATGTTTTTTTCTAAGTAATGACTTTCTTCAAGATTCCTCAATTGTGCGAATCCTCAAATTTGCACAACTCTGGAACCTGAGGCTAAGAACACTTAGTAAAAATCCTCAAGACATCCATGGTCAAATTCCTCACACCTATCTCTCTTAAAATTTCTGAGAACGCATATGACCTCTTCAAATTCTTTGCACCTATACTCTATTCACAGGTACAATATGTCCGCTGATGAATCACTAGGTTCTCATCAACTTAACTCATTTGCAGCGCTACTTGTAGAAAAACTGTGTACCTCCTCAGAATCTTCAAGAGTTCATATTCCTCAAGTGAAGAAAATGTCTGATGGAAAGAAACCTCAGAAAGGAGGGAAAAAGCCAGATGTGCACACTGCATTTGAGATCCCTGTGGATCTATATGATGAATATTGCACACCCGATGAAGAAACTCATGGAAAAGAGACGACCAAGCAGAGGAAGATTTGTCTGCAAAATATTGAGAGGAGATGGGCCAAAGAATGGAGAGAATATCGTTATGTAACTCCAAAATACATGATGAAATTCGCTGTGAAACCACCCTGCAGCAGGCCTCCTCTTGCTCCTAACCAAATTGCTGATCCTTCTAGCATCAAAACTGGTGAGGACTTTCCTTCCATGTGGGAAATGCAACAAGCCAAATTGGCAAGGAAAGCCAAAGAGGTTGTGAATAAATTCAACGAGGATTCTGCTGCTGCTGCCTCTGCTGGAGCTTCTGCTAGTGCACCGAAGAAGATGTTAAAGAAATCTGCTCTAAAAATTGACTCTTCAAAATCTTCAGTGCAAATTCCTCAAGGTCAAAGGCCTCAGCCCAGAAAACCTTCAGCTCCTGGAACTGTTGCTGCTCAGTCATCTGCAACCGTCAGAAAGTCCTCAACTCCAGTGCATCTGGCAACATGCAAAAGGACTGATGGTTTCGCGTTAGTGCCGAAGCTCGCTGCAAGCCCCTCCACTACTGCAAAGTCTTCAACCAGTCCCTCTGCACTTAAACTAAAGAAGACGGTGGACGTCAAAAACCAAGCTCTCACACCAGCAAGGCTCTGGTTACAATTCCCTCAGATTCTTCTTCTTCTGATGCTGATGATGCTGATGATGAGGAATTGGTAGAAATCATCAGACAAAGTCAGCACAGGGCAGCTAAAGCAAAGGGGAGCTCTGTTCCTCTCATGTTGGATCCCAAGTTGATCCTGAACTTCATTGATATATGGCATGGGGACCCCAGTACTCCACTTTCCTCACTAAATCTGCCTCCTGAAGTGGATCATGTCCTCACCCATTTTATCTCTGAAGAACAATGGAAAAGAGAGCAAGCTCAAAGGGCTAAGAGGAACAAGACTCGCAAAGAAAAGTTTCTGCGTGAAAATGTGATGAACTTGACCCCAAATCAACTAGTCACAGTTCAGTCCGAGATTCGCACTCTATCCTTGGATCAACAAAGATATGATGCTGAATGGCAGGGCACCAAGGTTAGACTCGTCAAGGCTGCTAATGCGGCTGTAAAGGATCACAACACCAGGGTTGCAGCTCGATCGCAACCACAAAAGACTCAGTCTGAAGAAAATGCTCAGACTGAATATGAAATTCCTCAGGTTGCTGATGAAAATGCTCAGCCTGAAGAAACTGCTAAAGAAAGAGCTTTTGCATCAAAAGCATATGCTAGTGCTGCTGAGGAAACTCAGACCACTGATGAACTTGCCAGGACAACCCCCAATGTTGTGCCTGAAGAATCTGATAGGCCAGCTGTAGAATCCACTGTGCCTCAAGAAACTGAACCACCCAGGGCGGCTGCATCAGTCGTTCTTGAAGAAACTGCTCATGCTGAGGAAAATCCCCTCAAAAGAAAAGCATCAACTTCTGGAGCCCCAGTGTTGAAGAAGTTGAAAACCTTGGCAAGTTCCTCAGCTACACCTCTTGATGCAACTCCAATTTCCTCGGCACCAACCTATGCTATTGTGCCAACTGGAGAAGCATATGACATTCCTCACGAAGAAAAGAATCATTCGGCTACTTCCTCAGAGCCTCTTAATGAGGAAATTGTCATTGATGACACTGCATCAACTCCCAAGGTATCATCGCCACAACTTCTGCTAACTGCTGGCGCTAACGAAATTGATGAAGAAGTTGACATTGGTGACACTACCCCTGTCATCAATGATGAATATTGGGAATCTGCACACCCCAACTCACCTATGGCAACTCCTCTGATGCTGCTTCCTCAGTCACCAGCACATACTGAGGAAATACCTGAAGATTCTGAACACATGTATCTTCCAGAAGTTGAGGAAATAGCTGCAACAGCTGAGGAAATTGATGCTCCGGCCTCTACTGAGGAACTTGTTCTACAAATCACTCAGTCTGTAGTTCCTCCCATGCCAACTGAGATCAAAGGGCGTAGTCGACCAAATCTTCAACCTAAGCAACGAATGCCATTCAAAGGTTCCGTCCGCCCCAAATTCCTTAGAACAGATTTCTTCAATGAACACATGTTCTTCACAGGGTCAAATCCGTATGATTTTGCTCGAACTGGTCGCACAAGGTTCTGGACTCCTACTCAAATGAACTACTATGCCACTGTTCTATGTGACAAGAAGAAAATCTTCGAGCACCACAACATTCCTCATGTGGACATGGAGTCAATTCCATCATTCACGCCGGTGCTCCAAGTTCTTCATGATGCTAGGCTTCTTCCCTTCTGCGTAGATGTCTATGACTGGAACAAGGAGTTGATTCTTCAATTCTATGCCACTCTATACATTAGTGGAAATTCTTCAGACATCAACTCCTGGGTCTTGGACTGGATGACCGGAACAACTCATTTCACTGCAAGCTCTTCTGAATTGCTTCAGTCTATCCCAGTTCCAATTCCTTCAGATGAAGCCCGCTGCCTGTTCAATGATCCACCACTACCAAATCAGATGATGAATGTGATGATGAAGAAATTAGCACCTAGAAAGCCTTAAAGGACAACCTTTCTTGTGAAGGATTTGCTGTATGTACCTAGAACAGTCTATCGCATCCTCACTCACACCCTATGCCCTCAGAAGGGGCACAACTCTGAAGAAGAAGAAGTTGAAGGAATCATGAAGAACATGCTTTTCAACATCATTCATGGGACTCCCATCAATTTTCATGATTTCTTCATGAGGACTCTGGCCGATGCTGCTATGTCACCATTTGAGTTGAAGCCCTTTGCTCCCTGGATTATGCATTTCCTCAGAACAAAGTCTTCAATGCACTTTGAGGCTGACTTCCAAAATCATTTCAGTTTTCTGCCCCCGATTGAAGTCCTCAAAAGCACAATTGATGAAGGAAAAGGCAAGGATGTCATTGATCAAGGCACTCATCCATTGGATGGTCAGTTTCGTCAAGCAGCATCTTACTCCACCTATGATGACTCTGCAACACAGGACTCTCTGCCAAAACCTCTGCACAAAAGCCTCATGCAACTGCTCCTCGTGTGATGACTGATCGTGAGCTTCTCTTAAGTCTTCATCAGAAGGTCGATCGAAATCACAAGTGGGTCAAGCGTCAACTTGGGTATATTGTGCAGAATATGACTGTGACGCAGAACACTATCAAGAGGAACCACTACTATGCTCATGAAAACCTCAAGCGCTCTTGGGCTGTGCTAAATCACATCATGTCCTCAGAAGAATTGGATGAGCTGAACTTTGAAGAATATCCAGACTTTGCTCGCTGTCCTCAGAAGAAGTTCAAGAAAGTCTAAGTTCCTCTGATGGTCACCAGTTCCTATTCTTCATCTTGCGAGCGCGAGGAAGATGAAGACATTGATGATACTGCTGCTGGACCTGCATCAACAATCGACCCCGACAGCGCTGGCGCTCCTTCTTCACCAACAAAATGAAATTCATCATGGGACGTTAGTCATCGTTTTTTCTTCCCTTTTGGTCCTCAATGACAAAGGGGGAGAAAATTTGAGTTAGTCTTCAAGCGGGTCTACATATCTGGGCTATTTTTGTTTAAGTTGCAACTCTCGCTCTTCTGAAGTTTTTGGTTATTGAGTTGTAAACTTAAGTCCGATGGTGGTCTGACACTTTTGAAATATGTCCTCGCATGTTTATTTCATCAAATACCTTAATGCATGCATGCTGAATTTCGTTAGACACCATTTTCCTCACGCATTTTAAATTCTTTATTTCATATATTCAAATGCGTGTATGAATTACAAGATATAGGGGGAGTTCTCCATGTTTTGAACCTGCCATGTGCATTTGCAGCCCAAAGCAAATTCCTCAAATATGCACATCTTCAGGGGGAGTTCTTCTATATCTTGCAATCAAATTCCTCAAAATCTGTACTTTCACTTCATATGTTTATCCCCGTTGAAAACTTAACCTATTTGTCATCAATCACAAAAAAGGGGGAGACTGTTAGTGCATCTAGTGCCCCTTAGTGATTTTGGTGTATTGAAGACTTATAGGTTAAGGCACTAATGTGTTTGTGAGTGTACACAAGCTCTATAAGTCGATGAGGAGTTTGGTATAATCGGAGATTATCGACCCCTAAAAATGAATGTCTTCAAGTGAAGACTTTGCTGAAGACTTTTTGAAGACTTTGGTGAAGACTTTGTGAAGATTTTGAAACTGAAGAAGTTGGTGTGACCTTGAAGATATGAATGAGGAATATGGAGCGTGAAGACTTTGTTTTTGCTGTTTCATTTCATTTACTTGTGTCATAGGAAACACCGTACTGTTAAAGGGGGTCGAGGTAATACTAAGGAAAATTTCCAACTGATGCTCAACTCCAAAATCCACAACCCATACAATCCTTCGAGTAAAGCCTTTGGAAATCTCTTACAGTTCAGACAAGTTTTTCAGTGACAGATACGAAGTTCTTCTGGTCTCTGAGGAAATTGTTCTGACTGAGGAGTTAGGATTTCGCTAGTGCGAATTGCCTACAAGCGAGGATTATGATAAGCCGAGGACTTCCATAGTTCGAAATTCCGACCGTTGCTGTCCTTAGCGCCAACTGTCCCCAATCGTTCTTATCCACATAACGGTCATATCATTGGGGGCATTTATGACTTATCATGTCAGGTTGCACCCTGGCTATAAATAGCCAACCCCCACAACCACTAGCTGGTTGGCTGCTCCGAGAAAGAACTGACACTTGTCATTTGAGAGCAACCCATCCTCTGAGGACTTTGAGAGAAAATCATCAGTGAGGACAAACTCACAACCAAACCATAAAACCCATAGTGGTTGAGCATCACTGAAGAAATTCCTGTGTGGAACCGACGCTTGTTATCTTTGAGGATTGTGGATCCTCCAGACGGTTAGGCGTCATGGTCTAGTGCTCCTGCAGTCAATTGGGGACCACGAAGTGACCTTGGTCTAGGGCATCCAGCAGTAAATTGTGGATCATCGGGTGACCAGTTTGTGAGGGTTTTGGAAGTCTACCCTGAAGACTTACCACGAGTGTTGGGCGAGGACTGTGTGACCTTAGCTCAAGGAGAATACGGTAAGGACTGTGTGTCTTGAGACTGTGTGTCCTCTGGTTTAAATACCAGGCCGCTCCAAACCAGACGTACGACCGTCACAGCAGTTGGAACTGGGTCATCAAATCATTGTCTTCAACAAGCCATCTGGTTCTATTTCCTCAACCTTTCTATTCCTCATATATTTGTTGATGAAACTGATCATTACAATTGGAAGAATTTGACTGAAGACTTTCACAAATTCCTCACCTCAAATTCCTCAAGTTACCTTGTTCATCACTGCTTATCCTATATCACGCTACTCTCTATTTGTGCATGTTTCATTTAATCATGAAGACTATGCTGTCACTATGTTCCTCATGCACTTGAGTACTTATTCTGCTGCTAGTTATTCATCACATTTCAAATTCCTCAAAGTTGAAATTCCTCAAATGATGAATCTGTAAAAATCGCCTATTCACCCCCCTCTAGCCGATATAACGCACTTTCACAAGCGTAACGAGTCTCTGGGGAATGCCAAGAGCAGGAAAAGTCAACTATCTTACCAGATTCGCCATCCCTCTGCCCCAAACCCGCGACGACGAGGACCCCCGGCCCCGCGCGGAGGGCAGAATCCGGCTCGACGCGAGCATGAGGGAGCTGCATCCTGTCAAGAGGGTTGGAGCCGGCGCATGCGTAGGCACATATGAGGGCGAGGATAGCGAAACCAGCAATGGTGCGGCGGGCGAAGCGAGGCTGCGGCCGAATGCTGTCTCAGGGTGAGGCTAACCATGGTGAAGGTGGAGGACGGCGGCAAGGCGCACGATGGAGGGCCGTCTCAAGGCGAAGTGAATCCTCGGCGGTTCGGACGCAAGGTGGCGAAGGCTAACGCGGCGGCACGGTGGCTCGCGGAAGCAGACCGGCTTGTGGCAAGGTGTTGGCGTGAGGAGGCGAGAGGAAGCGGAGCCGACGGTGGAGCAGTCTGGAGGCGGGAGAGACGACCGGTGTGAAGCGGCGAACCTGCCAGGCGAGGGAGGAGCAGCCGTTGCGGAGCGGCGAGCCGACTAGCGGCTTGAGGCGACGGAGGCAGCACGCGGCGGCGACGCAGGCGGCGTGGGTGAAGCAACCGTTGTAGGAGGCCAGGGAGGGAGGCAGAGGCAGGAGAGGGCGCGACTGAGTCGGCCATGGCGAGGCCGAGGTGGCTACGTGTGACTTGATGCTACTAGCATCGGGTGAAGGAGCAGCAATAGCCTGTCGGTCACGCACGCGCATGATGCTGCTAAGGCACACCAGAAAATAAACCGGCTAATAAGATCCGCTCCTCGGGACTTGATCTGCCTGTCGATGGAGAAACGAGGTTGTATGTCCAAACAGGCAATGCAGAGTCGGTCTCGGCGACGCTGGGTTGTAGCGGAAATTCATCTTCAGATCTTTTATGGTGGTGCGGGAAATTTTATATCGAGCCCTTTTGGTCTCGGGCGACTTTTTCTGTGGCGCACAAAACGTTAACCATAATTTCCATTTATCCCAATCTTGTGTAAGTCTGACTGCTCACCATGGAGACGATGTAAATCCTTCTGCGCAAAATTTTCTTTGTTCGACGAATTGCGAGCTTCCAGATGCCTAGTGGGCTCCCTCAAAGAACACAACATCACTGTGCGCGAGCCCCACGGTGAGCGCCAACTGTCATGGATTTGTCACGGCAATATGTCCGGATTAATGGACTTAGGTGTGAGGACATCGCAACTATATGGTGGCTTGAGAGGGGTTGATCGGAATCGAGAGACGCGAGTTTACCTAGGTTCGGCCCCTCAGGAAGAGGTAAAAGTCTATGTCCTGCTTGTCTTGTATTGATGATGAAGAAGATCTCTCGGTTACAAGGGTGCTGACTTGCTACCTCTATTCTCGAGAGCCTTTAATCTGTCTATCTCTAATGACTTGTGTCTGTCTTAACTTGTCCCTCTAGGGGCGCCTTACCCCTCCTTATATAGGTTGAAGGGGTAAGTTTACATCTAGAGTCCTACTAGGAGTAGGACTAGGACTAGTCTTTCATGAATCCTAATCCGGGTCTTGTTTCCTTTGTGAGGGAATCCTTTCTCTCCTTGGGCCTTCTCTTGTGAGCCGCCCATCTAGGCCCGTCCATGAGCCACCTTGCACCGGCTCGCTGGGCCATGGGCTTGGTCGTCCTGTGACCCGGTAATAGAGGTGACGCATGAGCCGCCATATGATGAGCCGGGTCATACCTATTGACGGGTCACCAATGAATCGTCAAGTTCGGCCAGGGCTCCAGTGAGTCGCCAAGTCCTGGCCCGGTCATACTTCCAGCCGGGTTATACCACGGAGTATATCCCCGACACACAGGGACTCAACAATCTCATTTCCAAGGGTATCAAGACTAGCAAAGCTTAATGTGTGAGGTATGGTTAAGTTGTGAGGCCGCGACAAGCAACTAAGCATTTATCTGAGTGGCTAACTTACGAATACAGAAAGTAAAGTGGGTGGTATACGCATAACGGACGTGAACTAGTAATGATCACTAAGTGATCCTAAACACCTAGTTACGTCAAACATAACCCCACCATCTTCTCTCTCAGATAAGGACTCACAAGAAGAGACAGTCACGGTTAAACACACGGTTGGTATATTTTATTTGAGTTTACTTCAAGTTTACTATGACCGGGTGTTAAACAAAGTTTCCAAGTTGCCACATAACCACGGGAATGGCTTTCCGACAGATTTAACCCTTCAGGGGTGCTCCAACTACTCCATCACAAATTAACCACA
The DNA here is from genome assembly GCA_022496015.1 of Hordeum marinum. NCBI lineage: Eukaryota > Viridiplantae > Streptophyta > Magnoliopsida > Poales > Poaceae > Hordeum > Hordeum marinum. Next base: position 186,891,773 of record CM039677.1, on the reverse strand, counting down.
CGCCATGTTGGAATTCCTCAACCGCGGAATCACCCGCATTATTTGCGGAATCACGATGTAAAATCTCAACTTTCAGATAGCCCAAAGTGTCATCAAAATCCCACGCACAGGACGTTCGAGAAAGGTAAAACAAGTCTAGCAAGGCCGCCCCACGTGTCGACAATCTCGATAGGAGTCGCGTATCTCGTTCTTAGGCCATGGCGGATAAGCTACGCGTACGGAGGCCTGATAGAAATCTCCCGAGTTGCCCCGGGATGGCCCCGCATAGTGCTTTGTTTTGGACGAGCACTAGCAGCACTGCCCCCCTATATTATGTTAAATTTATCCACGAGGGGGCGACGCTCTATGCTTTAATAAGGTGATCGGTATTATTATGTTGGGAAAATGTAGTACCAAAGTTGGGCCTTGCCAGACAAGTTTTATCCTAAGACGAAAATCAAGGGGGTCTCCATAACAAGCCCGAGCATGTTAGGAGCACTCAATTATGGAACATAACACCGGTTCACAAGTAACTAGGGCGGCAAGAGTGGAACAAAACACCAAGCAAACGGCCAAGCCTTCCACCCTTTACCAAGTATATATGTGCATTAAATTAAATAGTCATAATATTACGATAAAAAAGAATGTCCATGTTGACACATGGAAGCAATTGCACCTGCAGCTATAAACGCTATAAGAAGGGCCGAGCAAGCGGTAACATAGCCAATCAAAGGTTTGCTGGGATGTGGAGGGGTTAGAGGCTTATCATGGCAATGTTGGGAGGCTTGACAAACAAGTGGTAGGTAGCGAGACATAACGATGGAAGCGAGATAACTAGCATAGCAATGATAGTAGTGGTATCCAGGGAAATGTGTCATCTTGCCTGAGATCCCTCTTGGAAGAAGAATGATCCATGAAGAAGACGATCCAACGTAGTCGAACGAATCCTCACACTCCGAACGCTTTTGGAACTCTATCGAGAAGGAACAACCCAAAAACAACAATCAACACACGGTACACCACAACATATGCATGACATGATGTGCAACAAATATGATGCATGTCCAGTTTAATTATGCAAGGCATGGCAAGCACAACAGTCAACTTCTACACATTAAGTGAAGCTCAATATGCAATGAGTTGCATATTGACGAAACTTCACATTCGAATTATTTAGTTCACTCCCGTTTATTTACTCGGCAAGGTTAAATGTTGATAAACATGTCAAGAGGTGAAGCATTAATAAACTACTCTGTCTAGGCATCTTAAATGAGGTCGGAAACAACTTATAGCATTTTCGAGATGGCCTCATATGCATATTATGATTTTGGTCCAGATCTGTCCTAAGCATGTTTTATAGATTTTAAACAACAATATAAAGTGTGCCATGCGATTCTACACATCATTCCAGTCGATTTACATATATGGAACATCTCAAATGGAGCTACGGACTGAAAGTTATGACACACACAAGATGAACATGACATGAATGCAAAATGCATGAAAATGACAACCACAACACTTCAAAACATGGATGCAACATGATATTATGATACTACATGAAATTCTAATCAAGTTTCATATATGGCATGCCCAAAACGAAGCTACGGTTCAACCAAAACAACAAACACAAGCTTTATATGAAATCTGCCAAAATAGCGACATGGCATTTTGCAACCAACAAATCAACAAACTACAACCACCTAAAATACACAACAAGGACATGGTGGTTAAGCCTACATGATCCTTAACAATTCATCTAATAATATCAAGTTGATTAGAAGCATGGATCAATAGGAAATGAGCTCACAAGATGGCTAATTGGAAACAGTTTCAGACTTAGTGAAAATAACAGTTTTTGTCAGAGCAGTTTTATCATGAAGGTATATTGACAACAGTAAAACTACATGCTACAGGGCGTGTATTTGCATGAAAATTAACCGCATGCTACATGACATTATGATCTACAAATGACTCCACTACACCAACCCCAAAGGGGCTATAAATCACTAGCAAAACGCATGGCAAGACAACAACAAAATATTACAGATTCCAAACTTAGAAATATTTAGACCCCTCAAAACAGCACATTGGTTAAGCATGTTGTCAACAAGAAAACAACACCTACACATGGATTATCATGGAAAACAAAATGACGAGGGGCAAGTGCACATGTCAAAGAGCATATCTCATGTTCAAAATTATTTCATACCATGCATGGATTTAATCACACGAAAATAACAAAAGGGCATCGCAGCAAAATAACATGCACACAAACTTACTTAAATGATAAAACTAAATGCACAGATAAATTCAATGGATTTTCTACCCCAAAATCATATATAATATGCATATGTTCATGTAGGAAAAATATCACAACTAATTATGCAAGTCATGACATAACTCTATTAGCAAGTTATTTATGCAATTAAGTACAAACAACAAGTTAATCATTTTAAAAATTTATAAAAAATGAGGTATAATTAATCTACACAAAATTCCGGACATTTTACATATCTATAGCTTTTTACATACAATGCACGATTATCTAATTATGAGCAATGCAAAAATATGACTTTCTATAAATAGGCATGACCTGAAATAGTAGTTAAATTCGCAACAAGGGAAAAAAAATTATATGGGCCAAATCTAACGCATGCTGGCCAACAGAAGCGGGTGTCTCATACAAAACTACGCTCGTGGGCGAGGGATAAGGCATTTGGGTGCTCACCTAGGGGCCTTGGCCCGATGGGTGGAGAGGCTGCGCAGGCAGTGCAATGCTGGGTTGGGCCTTGGCGCGAAGCAGGCCGATGCCATGTCGGGGCCCATGCGGGCGCTCGATCGATCCCGTCGTGCTCCTCCCAATCCCGATCGGGACCGAGGGAAGCAGCAACAGTGACGATGATGTTGGCCGGCGGCAGGGCGACACAAAGGCGCGGAGGAGCCCGGGGAAGAGGAGATCCGACCGACGGGGCACCGGATCCGGCCGATGCCGGCGACTGACAGCGACATTGATACTAGCCGACGGGATCCCGAGCAGCAGCGAGCTCGAGGCCATGGCAATGAGCGGTAGGGCTTTTTCGGTGAGGCGAGGTGATGCAGCGGCGGGGCAAGGCGCGGGGCGGCGCGGTGGATGGGCGCGCTTGTTGTGGTGGTCCGGCGAGGTGGCATCGGCCAAGGCATCCATTGGAGGCACGCAACAGAGCTCGGGCTGGAACTAGGAGGCTCTGTGGTCGCCGGACGCGTCCGGTTTGACCGCGGACATGTCCCGTAGGTGGGGTTTTTGGCGATTTGCAGCCCCTGGATCAAGATCTAAGGGCTGAAATTGGCTAGGAAGGTGGGATTTCGGGGGAGAGGGAGGTGGAGCTAGCAGGTGAAGTTTTCTAGGAGGTGGCTGCAAAACTATCTAGGGGAAACCCTAGAGAGTGAGATAGATCTCTCCATGGGGTGGTTATATATATAGTATGGACTAGGGTGGGTTGGACCTCGTTCGTCCGATCATGATCCGATGACCAAGAACGGAGGGAGGGGCTAAGCTGGGCTAGTGGGATGTGTAGTTGGCCTAGATGGGGATGAGAGAAAGAATTGTGGCCCGTGACATGAATTTAAAACACCAAAAAATGTTCGACGAATAAACCGATGGCCGCACTGCTAAAGTCGTCCGTTGAGGTACCCGACGACCTCCGATTGCGACGAAATTTGGCAGGCGGTCTACCTACAATAAAACAAGACCACACGCCAACTTTTGACCCAATCCGAGAATAATTTTCATGCACTTTTGAAACATTTTTTTATCGATGCCGCGGGCGCGTGCATGTGTGGTTGGTCTCGAAACGGTCGACATCAAGAACGGAGAGAACCGGCGACTACGAACGGATGCAAGTTTGAAAAATCATGTTGACAAAATGCCGATGCTATGAATATGAGGCGAATGATGCGATGATGAATATAACAACCAAACGAAACACAAGACGACAATGGAATAAAAGGGGAATCTTTTGGAGCGTCGGTCTCAGGCTGTTACAACTCTCCCACACTACAAGAGGATCTCGTCCCGAGATCTAGAATGAGAAGGGGAAGAGAAAGAGCAAGAGGTAAAACTTAGTTGCTTCTTCGACAAACGGGTGAACCCACACGAACTTGAAGGATTGGAAGAGATGAAGAACTATATGGGAAACAAGCAAGACTTTAAAAGAAATTTTGGCAGCACTTCGGTAGGATAGAGGGGCAAAATTTGATAAGATGGTTCTTGAAAAGATAACACAACACTCCGGCTAATTGGAAAGCATGGAAAGAACATGATCTAAGAAAACAAGATGATAGATCAAAGAGTGCAATATCACAATGCCTCCGGAACGAAGGATTAGAAGCTAGATCATTGGAAAGAAACGAACGGAGAAGAAAATGCCAATTACTACCACAATTGAATTTGAGAAGCATAGGTTGAACGGAGTTGTTGAAAAACCAACAACAAAAAGAATAAGATTGTTGTGGGCTTATAGACAACATCTTAAAATAATGAGGTGATAACCAACCACTTACAAAACAAGGATTGCTTTGGAGCAAAAGATATGAAAACATCTTTCACGAAGAAGAGGAGCAGAAAACTTGGATCATTTATGACACCATGATAGCAACAATCCTTAGGAAATGCTTTAGGTTAAATCCAGCCCAAGGTAACTCCGAGAAGACAAGAAGGGTTTACTTATCTCATTCTTGACAATTTTCCTTCGAGACTCCTCATAATCAAGAATTTAATAACACCATCTCAAAAGAGAATGGAGAAGGAATTGAATTTTGAAATGCAAGAGAAAGAATACTTGATCTACCCCAACAAGAATATTGAAGAACACTTCAAGAAAGAATTACATCCTTAGAAACCACCATGAAGGACCTCTTGGGGAACACCGGGATGAAGGAAGATCAAAAGAATGAGGTTGAAAAGAATATATTATGATGTTGCAAATATTTAGATGGAGCTTCACGGAGAGATGCTTGAGAAAAACTTGGAACTCCGAAAAGAAAAGATGAACAACTTATAACCAAGAATTTGATGCCAAGAACACTCTGGAAGAAGGACTGAAATCACATTGATGAAACTAGAATAAGAATTATGTTATGCTTATCCTTCATCAATTTAAATTGAAGACAAGCAACAAATTTCACACACCACTTATTCTTCTTGAGAATGAATTGAGCGAGATTGGTCACAAACTTGAAGAAGTCTTAAACGAACCACCAGTAAGAATTGACAAATGAATGAGGATCCCATGAATGAATGTAGATACCTGAGAACGAAGAGATCATGATCCACTTAGCAGAAAACTTGAATGAAGCACCGAAATACTTGAGATATGAACGAAGATACAACAATTGAGAAGAATTTGAGAATGAAAGATGAAAGCTGAGAACGAATAAATCTTCAGAAATGATGGCCTTCGGAGGATCGAGGAATGAAAACAACTCTGAATGCACCGGATAGATATGGGAGGAATTACTCATGATTGACAACAATTGAGAAGATAGCACGAAGCTAAGATGACAATTTTCAAGGAACAGATAAAGATTTAAGAAAAACTCCCCTTCAGACATCGACGCTGTGGATGATGGCGAGAAACACCACCAAGAATTACCGAGACACTCCGGAACAAATGAATAAAGAAGGTAGAGCCAACAATGAAAAAGATTTAGAAGCGATCTTCGAGAAGGCATATGACTGATGAAATTCATTCTTACGTCATATCAGAAGAGAACTTGAGAACATCTCCAAAAAAGATTTGAAGAGTCAGGTAAGATCCTGGGGAAAAAACCTGTGGGTTACGGGACACTAAAGAGAAACCACCGGTAAAATGATTGCTTAGAAAGAGAGATTGCACAGTTACAACGAAAACTTGATTAGATGAGAATGTTGAAATAATTTTAAATGATTTTGGAATAGGAACACAAATCTTCTGAGACATGCTGAAAACTCCGGACAGAATTGAGAGAGGTCAATAAACAAGAGAGGCTTGAATAAGAATTCCCACACCAGAATGCGTTGGCCAGCTTATGAAGGATATGACGAATACCGAAAGGTTGAATTGAATCCACCGGAGAAGAATACCAACAAGAACAAATAATATGAGGATAGATCTTGAAACTGAAACTCCTGAGAATCTCCACAAGAACTCACCTGATACAAAACGGAAGAAAAGATAGCTTTAGCATCACATGAATAAAGAAGGCACTTGGATGAGAATTTAATCATGAAGAAAAAGGACGGGAGGGTGGGAAAACAAAGAAACTTGGCACAGATGAGACAGACTCCAGAAAAGAATATGAGGATTGATCTTGCACATATTACAAAGGATAGAGTTATCTTAAAGATAAGCGCATCGGTTGAAAAGAATTTCATGACAACTCTGGTAAATCCAAAGATTAGCAATCACATGGAAATATGAGAACACCATTTAGGAAAGATATGAAATCACCACTTGACATCGAAGCAACTCAAATTACCATATTCAAAAAATAAAACAAAGGATGAGGCCTTCGGAACAAGCCAAAACAAATACATACCCATTATGCACTTGTTGGGAAGATAATCCTAGGTACCTACTTGAATTCCCACCTAAGAACTCTTGAAATTTTTTGGTTATGCAATCTGGTGTTGGGGATATAGGGAAGCAAAATATCTCACACAACTAACAAGCCCTACACTCCAACTGTATCCATCCGTCAACACATAACCCGAGGTTTTGGAACTCCATCTATCTCAGACCCTCGAAAACACAATGATACCAAACATGGCAATACCCCAGATGTCTCCCCAGTACTGGGTGACTCCAGCCTTATCTTGCCACAAAAAGTATTGAAGTAATTTCAAACCTCCTCCGTCCTGAGATACTAAGGAAACTGAATGATAAAGATGTGCCAAAAATCCCTCGGAGCTCTACTCCTCGATAACAGGAGGCACCAAGTACAGAACTCTGTCACATCGGCATCATATAGATTCCAAAATATCCACATGATCCTAAAAAAATATTGAGCGAGAAGAAGAGTAGAATAAAACTCCTCAGTCAAATACCTCACCAGAGTATAGAAGAGGAGTAAAAGAAACCTACTCTCCGATATATAACTAGACTCAAAATATTTTTTTACTAGACACAACTTGGCCAAGTTTGATCAATCAAGGGGGCTCCTAGGTTGGTACAAGCTCTGATACCAACTTGTCATGGCAAAGATGCGATCCTATCCTCATTTTGGCACGAGGGCCTCGACAGGGATAGAAGCGCATCTCATCGTTTTGCAAGAATGGATATCGTTACAAGTACATGTACGAAGAGATAAGTATATGGAATTGGCTTACACTCGCCACAAGCTACATCAATATAAAATCAATACAACAACATATTCAAACGTCATACATAAGAGCAAGGTCCGACTATGGACGAAACCAAATGATAAAATGACATCCATCCTTGCTATTCCAGGCTGCCGCCTGGAACCCATCCTAGATTGATGAAGAAGAAGAACTCCAAATCAAACAAGCATCGCACTCATGTCAAATCATTGCATTACCTATACCTACAACTTTTGTTGTAGTAATCTGTGAGCCACGGGGACTCAGCAATCTCATTTCCAAGGGTATCAAGACTAGCAAAGCTTAATGGGTGAGGTATGGTTAAGTGGTGAGGCTGCAGCAAGCAACTAAGCATTTATTTGAGTGGCTAACTTACGAATACAGAAAGTATAGTGAGTGGTCTACGCATAATGGACATGAAATAGTAATGATCACTAAGTGATCAAGAACACCTACTTATGTCAAACATAACCCCACCGTGTTCTCTCTTGGATAAGGACTCACGAGAAGAGACAGTCACGGTTACGCACACAATTGGTGTATTTTATTTGAGTTTACTTCAAGTTTAATATGACCGGGTGTTAAACAAAGTTTCCAAGTTGCCACATAACCGCGGGCATGGCTTTCCAAAACATTTAACCCTGCAGGGGTGCTCCAACTACTCCATCACAAATTAACCACACGCCATGTTGGAATTCCTCAACCGCGGAATCACACGTAGTATTTGTGGAATCCCGATGGAAAATCTCAACTTCGAGATATCCCAAAGTGTCGTCAAAATCCCACGCGCAAGACGTTCGAGAAAGGTAAAACAAGTCCAACAAGGCCGCCCGACGTGCCAACAACCCCGATAGGAGCCGCGTATCTTATTCTCAGGCCATGGCGGATAAGCTACGCGTATGGAGGCCTGATAGAAATCCCCCGAGTTGCCCCGGGGTGGCCCTGTACAGTGCTTTGTTTTGGACTAGCACCGGCAACACTGCCCCCCTGTATTATGTTAAATTAATCCACGAGGGGGCGACCCTCTATGCTTTAATAAGGTGATCAGTATTATTATGTTGGGCAAATGTAGTACCAAAGTTGGGCCTTGCCACACAAGTTTTATCCTAAGACGAAAATCAAGGGGATCCCCATAACAACACCGAGCATGTTAGGAGCGCTCAATTATGGAACATAACACTGGTTCAAAAGTTACTAGGGCGGCAAGAGGGGAACAAAACACCAAGCAAATGGCCAAGCCTTCCACCCTCTACCAAGTATATATGTGCACTAAACTAAATAGCAATAATATTGCGATAACAAAAGAATGTCCATGTTGACACATGGAAGCAATTGCACCTGCAGCTAGAAACGCTATAAGAAGGGCTGAGCAAGCGGTAACATAGCCAATCAAAGGTTTGTTGGGATGTGGAGGCTGTCGGTGCACTAGAGTTTTGGGCTCTACAATGTCCCTTACTCGTGCACGGGCAGTAGTAGCCATCCTAGCAGCACGGCCCAACAGGGACTTACCAGATACCAACACAGGAAAATAAAGACTACATGCAAGGTCTTGCCGGGAGGGCTATTGAACCCCCAGGCGAAGCAAGGCCCCGGCAAGGCGAAGCCCCAGCAAGACCCCGCCAACGCAAAGGACAGGTGTCAATCCACCTGGACGCATGGCGTGGCATCGACGTTGGCGGGAGCTAAGCGGTGCCGATGGGACGGGCTCCCGTCCCATCCCACTAATGGACATAGATGCCTGATGGTGCATTAAATGCGCTTGTCCTACTCCGTCAGTGTTAGGTATGATAGCACTGTAGCTCTATACACCCCGTGTACACACTATATGCCACTGTTGGGATCCCCTTCGGAGTATAAAAGGAGGCCCAGGGCGATATGGTAGATGACTTTTGGGGATTTTACAACTTTTGCACTTTCAGGGACCCTCTAGCACACACGCATGGCAGTGGCTCGCAGCATCCCTGTAGCAAGAACCCTAAGAACACTCTCAATACCACCAAGCAGGAGTAGGGTTTTACCCATTTGTGCGGCCCGAACCTTGGTAAAGATCCCCGTGTGCTCTTTATAAGACCGACTCTTTGTGCAATCTGCCCCCGCCGAACCGAAAGGGACCGCCGTGATCCCATAGGTGTTCGTTCCCACGACATCTTTAGCACGCTAGGTAGGGGTGTATTAGGTTGTGCGAATCCGTTCTGGTAATCAGCGTGCCAGTTCCTTCGCGCTCATCATCGACATGGCTCCTAAGAAGAGGGGCCCGACATCAGCTGGCCCATCCACATCCGTCATCCCCGTATCTGCGCAGACAGGAGAGGGCATAGGCGCGGGTGGAGGAGGAGGAGGCGGAGGTTCACAACTTCCGCGACGCTCCGGTGATCAAGGCCAAACTAGCGGCGACGCTCGCCACGGAGGCACCCATGACGGCGGCGGAAACCCCCGTGCCCTTGGGTCTCAAGACGGAGTGGTACCACCTGCGGGTGGTACGACAAACTTTAGGGATGGAAGGGTATCCTCCAGGGCACCCATGCTGGCCCCTACGATGCGCCCTTCTCAGTACGCGCGCAGAGGGCCACGCCAAGGCACCCACAATTCTTAGTGTCCCCATAGGAAAGGTCCTGCACATCCTTCCCAAGATGCGGGACCAACTCTCTCACCAACATGTAGGCAGGAGTGGCGTGCCGACGCGGGACCACGAGGTGCTCCTTCTAATACGGTTAGGAGTCAGACCACCTCACGCTCCTCACGCCGTTCGTTACCGACCACGTCAAAGGAAGCGATGGCGCGGGCACAACTACTCCTAAACTTCCCGCCGGTTGTGGAGAATCTCGATGAATGGAGAGCCACCATTCAGAGCCTCCTCAGCCTCGTGGATAAGTTTCGGTCCACCGAGCCGGCTCGTGCCAGTGGAGAGATGACCGGAGGCGGCACGACCTCAGCACATTCTCCTCCACAACAATGGCACTGGTCACCGACAGGACAAACCGACGCTCACGATGGCTACTCGACGGCATCGTCCGACCCCCGAATGCGCCGCAATCAACGTCAAGTTCTTCGAGAGCGTGGCAAGGAAGATGCTCGAACTGCAATCGAGTGGCGGCAGGAAGCTCCTCCGGCGGCTAGGCGCATGGGGCCCACTGTAGACAAGGCTGCGCAAGGGTATCCTTTCAACCTGCCTTATGAGGTGGGTTGTCCAGCGTTTACCCATGAGCTGCGGCAAGTTCAGTGGCCCAACTCTTGCACGTTTAAGCCAGAAGTCCCGGAGAAGTATGACGGCAAGACTCATCGATCAGAATTCCTGAGCATCTACACCATTGCGGTGCAAGCTGCCGGTGGTCGCGACGACAAGATACTCGCCAACTACTTCCCGTTGGAGCTTAAGCCCAACATCAGGTCGTGGTTGATGCACTTGCTAGAGGGGTCAATCGCCTCCTCGGCAGACTTGTGCCATGAGTTTGTTGGTGCCTTCACAAGAGGTCATCAAGCTCCTGGCCAAGAAACTGATCTACACATCATCCCTCGGAAGGAGGGAAAAACTTTACGCAAGTACAACCAAAGGTTCAACCGCGTGCATCACAACATCCCAGACGTTCATCCTGTCGCTGTTATCAGCGCGTTCCATCAGAACGTGTGCAACCACAGGATGTAGGAAGATATGGCGATGAATAGAGTCAGGGACGTCGCCGAGCTTTATGCTTCGACAGACAAATGTGCTCAGGCTGAAGAAGGGAGGAGGCTCCCTGGCGAAGATGTCAGCGTAGGGGTCGACTCCGAGGATGAAAACAACGCTGCCCCGACAAACAAAGGCCGACAGCGGAACAAGAAGTGCAAGGGCAAGACTGTGCTAGCCGTCGAAGGATCCGACAACCCCGGCGCCGCCAAGAAGGGCAAGGTTGATGACCCCGGCAATGATGTTGATGGGTGCGCCTCTTGCCATGCCCTGGCGGCTGCCGGCAAGCCAGAAGACTCCGACAAGCAGTATTGCAAAATCCATCGCACCAAGGGCCACGATCTCCAAGACTGCTGGCAAGTTGAGCAGCTTGCCGAGAAGCAGAAGGCTGAGTACGAGAGGCGAGACAAGGAGAAGGGCCAGGAATGTATCGAGGGGTCCGGCAAGAAGCGTGTTGGCCTAGGAGGTCGCCGTGGCAAGCCCAAGTAACAAGAAGTCTGGCCAGCCCGTGGCTGTGACAAGCAAGAGGGAGATGATGATGATGTCGAAGAGGATGACGAGTACAGTGAGCATGAGTTTCAGAAGGCTACAGAGATGATGTGCATAGAAGGAGGAGCCTCGTCGCATTCCTCTCATCACCAACTTAAACAGTGGGCGCGCGAGGTTAATGCGGCAGAGCCCTCTATCGGCACACAGAGACCTCTGAAGTGGTTCAACACTCGTATCAACTTCGACACCAAGGATCACCCTGATCGCATAACTGCGGTTGGATGCTTGTTGTTGTTGGTCTCGCCAACAATCCACAACCTCAATGTGACGAAGATATTAGTCGACAGTGGGGCCAGCCTGAACCTGATCTCGCCCGATGTCATTCAAAGGCTGCAAATTCCTGACGAGGATCTCGAGCCGACAGGCGCTTTCCAAGGGGTCAATTCGGGAAGGACTTGGCCGAAAGGCAAGGTCACGATGCCGGTGACGTTTGGCAGCGATATCAATTTCCGAACGGAGAAGATCGTTTTTGACGTCGCCAAGATCTCATTGCCATACAACGGCATTCTTGGCCGCCCAACACTGGCCTAGTTCATGGCGGCCACTCATTTCGCATACAATGTGTTGAAGATACCCGGGCCAATGAGCGTCATCACCATTAACTCCGACAAGAAAAGCGCACTTATCTGCGCCGACCAACTCTACCGGGGTAGCTTGTGACATCCCAAGTGCTGTCCCTACCTTGTATGGCATGTATTCTTATGTGAACCTTGTTGTCATGAGTTAATGAAATGAGTTTGCTCCTTGTCTTGCCTTGTCTCATGCATTCATGCATCATGCATCATATCATTCATCATCATGCCATGACTTGTTTTGTGATGTGCTTCTTGACCTTGTAGTAATGTGAGTGTTGTTGTGGATGTGTGGTTTGAGTGGGCTTCATCTCCTTTCCCCTCTCTTATTCCTTTTTAAACAAACCCAACCTAATAACCTTTTATTCCATTGGCATTTTGTCAACAGAATTAACTTGCTATAAAAATTGTTTAAAAATATTCAGGAGTTAGTCTACAATGTTTTAAAATTGTGTGTGTGGTTCTTTTGTTGTTTTGAGCTATATGATTTTGGGGCTTTAAATAACAAGGGGCTGATGTGTTTTAAAACTATTCAAATTAGTTGCTCTAAAAATCAACATGATAATTTTATTAAAGGGGTTTCATATCTTTGTAAGTAAAAGTGCTTTTGTTTTATCAAAAACCTTTTTAATCATTTCTGTGGGGCTTTTGTAACTGAGCTGATTTTTTTTAAATATAAAAACCTTTCGGTTTTGTTTTCAGAGAGAGAGCAAACGAACTGGGCCTTTTCTTCCCTTCGCCCGGCCCAGCCCACAAGTTAGCGGCAACCTGCTCCCGTCCTTCGCCGTCAGGTTCAGTGAGTGTCGCCTGCGAGAGAGAGCGCGCGAGAGAGGCGACGCCATCACCGTCAAGGGCTCACGGACATCAAGGCCACCCCTTTAAAAGGGTGCGGATCCCTATGGTTCCTCTCTCTTCCCCTTGCCGCCGCCACTCCCATCTCCTCCTCCCTCTTCCTCCCCCCTTCTCATTTTCTCTATCAGGTAGGAAGCAGAGAGGTGAGGTTTAGAGAGAGCGGGCGCCAGAGCTATCGCATCATCGTCTTCGCCTCCAGTGGCCGCCCGTCGTCGTCAGGATGGCGTGCTGCTTACCAGTGTTGTCCGCGTTCCGTTCTCGTGCCTAGGGGGTGAGGAGCACCCCCCGTAGCGCCGCCTCGCCATCGCCATCATCCACAAGGGAGAAGCTCGTCCCCGGCCGTCTTCTTCCTCTTCTTCCTCGCCGTTGCCGGCGTCCCCGCGTCTCCAATCAGCCTCTCGGTGAGCAGCCGGCGCCGCAACCCTTTTCCCCCTCGCATGTCCTCGCGCTCGTCGCTGTCGCATCTGTCGCCGCCATGACCCGAGCCGAGCATAAGCTCGAGCTCGAGCACCTCGCCGCCGCCGCGCTTAGCTACCGTAGGTGCGGAAATGGGTGCCCCCAAGACCCAGCTCTCCCCGCTGACACTCCGCGTCGTCGGAGAGGCCAGCCATCACCGGAATTCGCCGCCGCTTGCCGCTGTCATCGGTGTCTCGTAAAATTCAGTTTCGTTAGTTAGCAGGGCGTTAGATAGTACTAGTGGGCTCGATACCCTCTCCTGTTAAGAGCCAATGCAGTTTAGCAGAAATACATGTATGGATGTGTTTTTTCTTTTCTTCCCTTGCTGTTTAGCAGAAATACATGTGTATGTGAGTGTATGTGTGTGAGTGTGGTGCTACATGCATGTGTATGTGCATATATGCACTTGTGCATATATGTGTGCATGTGTGTGTGTGTGTGATGAGCACCCACACACATAGTGGTGTGTGTGTTCATGAGTGTGGATGTGTCCATATGCACTTGTGCATATGTAGCTATGTGTGTGTGTGCATGCTTGTGTAGTGTGTGAGTGTGTGTTGAGTGTGTGTGTGTGACAAGTGGGTCCATGCCCCACTTGTCATACCCTATCTATTCTTTAATGTGTGTTTTGTTGATATATGGTGATAATTAGATCTTTTCCAATTATAGCTATAATTCCAAATCTGGACATGTTCATTTTTGCACATGAGCATTTAGGGTATGTTTTCACTTATAAGAGTGGATCATGATTTTTTCTATGTAGTTTTTATCATGATGCTCCATGTGACTATATGGGTATGATACATGAATTTGGGGTAGAAAAGTCTCAGGAATCCATTGGTGGTATTGGTTTGGTCTTTTGAGAAAGCTTGAAAAAAATGTCATTTTATCTCATTATGCCATTTTGTCATTTTTGCCATGGTTAATCCATGCATGCTATGATGGTTGTGCCAACATGAATATGGTAGTCTTTGATGTGTAGCATGCCATGGTATTTATGTTTGTCATGATAAACTTGCAAATGAGTGGCAACCATGCTCTAAAGTAGACACTAAAATGTTGCTACCATGCCAAATATTTCTAAGTCTAAGAATCTGTTGTTATTTTTATGCCATGAAGAGTGGTTGCTATCTTGTAATATATTGTGAATTAGCTCAAGCTCAGTGCTAGTGATTTGAAGTATATGTTGTCGTCTAGCATCTTGTTAATTTTCATGCCATGAGGTGGTCTGTAACACCATTAGTTTCTGTTGTAAACTTGCTATTAGATTAACTCAGATTCCAGAAAACTATTATTTTCACTAAGTCCCAAATTTCTGTTTCATCATGCCGACTTGTGAGCTTCATGATTATTTATGTGTGCCTCCTTTCTAGATTGTGTAGTTGGATAAGTTGATAAGCATGTTATGTAGTTTCTGTCAATGCCTTGTTTGTGGTTGTAGGAATCCTGTAGCTCAAGTTATTGGCTGTGAAAGTTGCTAGGTTGCTGTTTTGTGGCAGATTGTTTGTTTTAGTCTTTTGTGACTTGTGGGAGCTATACTCCATGGAATTGATCTTTGGTTCTATTGTGGTTGTTTTTTCATTGCCTAACTAGTAGCTACCTTGGAATACCAAGGAATAGCCCAGGGCCTTATTGTCTTGTGTCTTGCCTTCGTTTCTTGTCGTGAGCGTATCGTGAGAACCATAACTCCGTTTCTTACGTTCTTCATATGCATTTGTATCATTTTTGCATCATGAATCCATATTTGCCATGTTCATGCATGTATAAATAACTTAACATAAGGTTCTTTCCAGATTCATTAATAACCAATCCTTTGCATGTGAAACATGACTAGTTAGGATTGCCATGCTAAAACTCTTCAAATAAGCATGCATCATTCTTGATTGTGCATTGCACCATGGATGTTTGTTTATTCTTGATATTTCTTTTGGGTAGACGCGAACGTTGAACCTGAGTACGAAGAGCCAGGCGAGTACAACTACGAGGATCCCGCTACTTGTTCCACTGAAGAACCAACATGCAAGATGATCATACCCGGATCCCGGTACTATTTTAGATTGCTAGCTGTCTTGCTCTTATCGCTACTTTCGTGCTACCTACCACTTGAATGTCAGCCTCCTATTTGCCATGATAGCCTCTAACACTCCACATCCTAGCAAAGCTTTGATTGTCTAAGTTACCACTGCTTAGCCCCTCTTATAGCGTTCTAGTTGCATGTACATGTTGTTCCATGTGATAACATGGATTTGGCATATCACAATATTATCTGTTATTTAATTTAATGCATATATATATATATCTTGGTATTGGCAGAAGGCTTGGCCTTTTTCTAGGTGTTTTGTTCCACTGTTACCGCCATAGTTTCTTGTTACCGACGTTATGTTTCCATACTTTGCGCTCCTAACATGCTCGGGGTTGTTATGGGGACCCCCTTGTTTATTCGGTTAAGATTAAAACTTGTCTGGAAAGACCCAACTTTGGTACTACATTTGCTTAATAACTTAATAAAACTGCATAGGGCTTTGCAACCCCGTGGATTAATCAACAACCCGGGCCAGTGCTCCTCATGAGTGTTGGTACAAACTGGGTGATGTCAGGCGCCCCCTGGTCACCTGGGGTTTCAGCCAACCCGACGTCTTGCCCATCTGGTAGTGCCCTGATACAGAGATACGCGCGGCTCCTATTGGGATCTGGCCTACCGGGCGGTCTTGCTGGATTTGTTTTACCTTTATCGAGTGTCTTGCGT
This sequence comes from Hordeum marinum, assembly GCA_022496015.1. Classification (NCBI taxonomy): domain Eukaryota; kingdom Viridiplantae; phylum Streptophyta; class Magnoliopsida; order Poales; family Poaceae; genus Hordeum; species Hordeum marinum. Next base: position 186,875,613 of record CM039677.1, on the reverse strand, counting down.
GAGGGCTCTGATTTTCTTAGGGTTATCTCAAGGTGTTGGAATTTTGGAGTTGCCTAGGATGATCACAAGATCCATGGTCGAGGCTATTCCTGCGGAGTGTGGTTAATTTGTGATGGACTAGTTGGAGCACCCCTGCAGGGTCAAATCTTTCGGAAAGCCGTGCCCGTGGTTATGTGGCAACTTGGATATTTGTTTAACACCCGATTATTGTTAACTTGAAGTAAACTCTAATAAAATGCACCAACTGTGTGGGTAACCATGATCGTCTCTGCTCATGAACATGATCCGAGAGAGAACATGGCGGGGTTATGATTGACGTAAGTAAGTGTTCAGGATCTCATAGAGGTCATTCTAGATTCGATCGTTCACCGTAGGCCACATATTTATCTTCATGTTACATAAGTTTAGCCACCATAAATGCTTAGTGCTGCTGCAAACTAAACACATACCCCATCCCAACCATTAAGCTTGAATAGTCTCGGTACTCGGGTGCATGATTGCTGAGTCCTTGTGGCTCACAGATTACTACAACAATCCAGGTACAGGTACATATGAGTTCGTGTAGGATGATCTAACGCAGATCTAGTGGGAGTATGACGAGGAAAGAGGCAGGATGTACGTGACTTAGCTGGATGAGTAGAGGACCATGGTCATGATCTTCGGGACTAGCGAGATAGTATCATTGCATCTATTTTTTATCGTTTGTTTTCGTCCGTAGCCGGACCCTGTCTTCATATTGATGTTTGAACTCTTGTGTGGAATTGTAATTTAGTATGTGGCGAGTGTAAGCCAACTCATATACTCATCTCTTATGAAATGTATGATGTAATGATGCTATACTTGCGAACGACGAGATGCGCCTCTACCCCTTGCCGAGGCCCCGTGCCTTAATATGGATAGGCGCGCATCTTGGGCGTGACAAGTTGGTATCAGAGCCATACGACCATAGGAGCCTTTGCTTGATCGAACTTGGCCGAGTCGAGTCTAGTTAAAACTATTTTGAGTCTAGATATATAGGAGAGTAGGATTCATTTTACTCCTCTTCTATGCTCTGGTGCGGTATTCAACTTAGGAATTTTGATTCTACTCCTCTTATCGCTCAATTTTTTTAGGATCACGCGGGTATTTTGGAGTCTATATGATACCGATGTGACAGGATTCTATCTTGGTCCCTCTTGTTTGACTTGATTTCTTCCGGGGAGTCGAGCTCTAGGGAATGTTGGCACATCGTTATCGTTCAGCTTCCTTGATATCTCAGGACGGAGAGTGTTCGGAATTACTTCAATACTTGTCGTGGTGAGATAAGGTCGGAGTCACCCAGTACTGGGGAGGCGTCCTGGGTACTACCATGGTTTAGTATCATTGTGAGTTCGAGGATTCGAGTTAGATGAATTTGCGAAAGCCTCTGGTTATGTGTTGAAGGATGGATACAGTTGGGGTGTAGGATTGCTAGTTGTGTGAGATATTTCCTCCTTGTATCCCCCACACCGGATTGCATAACCAGAAAGTTTTCGGAAGTTCTTAGGTGGGAAATCTTGTTGTTATCTAGGATCATCTTCTTCAGATGTATCTGGGCATATACATTTGTTCCGAGCAACATTAGCTCAATACTTTTGTGTTATTGCAAGTGGCTTCTAATATCTGATGATGTTATCGCGAAATCGAAGAAAGCATTCTTACTAATTTTTCAGTTGGAACGCTGTGTTGTTATTTGTGCAATTCTTTCAAGCATTTGATTCAGCTATTGAATTCATCTTATCAATGAGGTGCTGATGTTTTTGTCCATCTTCAGGATGGCTCCACCAACTCGCAACAATCCGGGTCATGGTGGGGAGCAGGCTGATGTTCCACCACCCCTGCCACCGCCTCCTCCTCCAGAAGCTTGGCAAGCTATGATGGCCACAACCAATGCAAACACTCAGATGTTGCTTAGGCTATTGCAAGAAAGTGATCAGGGTCAGCAAGGCTTTCAAGGGAATTTTCAGAATCAACCTCAGTTTGCGACGCTCAATCAGTTCCTTGCCAACCAGCCCAAGTCTTTGACCTGTTGTGAGCAGTCTTTTGATGCTGATGATTGGCTCCGTGATATGAGTAAGCATTTTGAGTGCAGCAATGTCAGGCCAGAGGACTTTGTCAGATTTGCATCGTTCCAGCTCAAGGGTCAGGCAGCTGATTGGTGGCAGTAGTACAAGGATTCTAGGGACGATCATGTTGGTACTTGGGACGATTTCCATCGTGACTTCAGGGCCCATTACATTCTGACAAGCTTTGTCGAGGAGATGCGTGAGAAGTTCAGGCACCTGAAGCAGGGAAGCAAGTCTGTCTATTAGTACAACATCGAGTTCCAAAATTTGGTCCGCTATGCTAAGCAGGATGTTCCAGATGACAAGGCGATGATCTATCAGTTCAAAGGTGGTCTCAAGGATGAGCTTCTGCCAGGCCTAGTTCTTCAAGAGCCTCGTGAGTTTGATCAGTTCTACAACATGGCTTTGAAGGTTGAGGCAACTCAGCTCAAGTTGGAGAACTCAAGGAAGCGTTTAAGGGATACATATTCGTCTTCTTCCAGCTCTCAGATGGTTCCTAAGAAGTAGAAGTATTGGCTGCCAAATCCTCCTCCGTTTCGTCCTAAACAGTAGCAGAAGCAGTTCGGTGGCCGTGGTTCTTCCCACCCACCCAACCCAGGATTTCAGCAGAGACCCCATGCGTCCAAGGCAGCTTTTGTTCCTCCTTGAGGCAATGTTCATCCGCTTTCTGAGGTTACTTGTCACAAGTGTGGCCAGAAGGGTCACTATGCAAACAAGTGCAACCAGCGGCGTCTTCTGCCTCCTCCTCCGGGAAATGCAATGATGAAGCATAATCCCAAGTCAGCAAGGGTGAACATGGTGAATGCAGCTGAAGCAGAGCAGTCTCATGATGTGATTATGGGTAATCTCTTAGTCAATTCTTTTCCTGCAAAAGTTTTATTTGACACTGGTACATCACATTCATTCATTTCAAAACCTTTTGCAACCAAGCATCATTTGCATCATGAGAAGTTGCCTAAGCCTTTGTCAGTTGTTTCCCCGGGTGTTTTCATGCATGCAAAGATGGTAGTTCTGGATGTTTCTATCAAGACGGGTAGCTATTCTTTTCTGGCTTCTCCTATTGTTCTCAGTAATTCCGACATTGGTCTCATTTTGGGCATGGACTTCCTGGCTATCAATAAGGCATATGTTGATTGTCAAGCAAAAGAAGTCAAGCTGACTCATCCTTCAGAAGATGCGATTATTTTTGCGGCTCACGATGACACAATCTGTCTCTTTGCTCTTAATAAGAAGGGTGAAATCTCAGCGATTTCTCAAATTCCGATGGTTTGTGAGTATGAACATGTCTTTCCTGCTAGGAATGCCTCTGCACCGGCCAGTCGAGTTCGTGATTGGTCTCGAGCCCGGAACTGAACCAGTCTGCAAGCGCCCTTATAAGCTTGGCCCCGAAGAGCTGAAAGAGTTGAAGAAGCAGCTAGATGAACAAGAAAGTCTGGGTCTGATCAGACCAAGTTATTCTCCATGGGGTTGTGGTGTTCCGTTTGTCAAGAAGAAAGATGGCATGGACAAGCTTTGTGTCGATTATCGTCCATTGAACAAGAAGACAATCAAAAACAAGTACCCACTTCCCAACATCAATGAGTTGTTTGAACAACTGAAAGGTGCCAAGGTTTTCTCGAAGCTTGATATTCGCATGGGCTATCATCAGATTCGCATTCGCGAAGAAGACATTCCTAAGATCGCTTTCAGGACGAGTTTTGGCTCTTATGAGTACACCGTCATGTCGTTTGGTCTTACAAATGCTCCTCCAACCTTCTCAAGAATGATGAACTTCATTTTCTCTCCTTTCAAGAATGAGTTCGTATTGGTCTATTTGGATGATATCCTTGTGTTCTCGGAGACAGAAGAAGAGCATGGGGAGCATCTCCGCCTTGTGCTTGACAAGTTAAGGTAGCATCGATTCTATGCCAAGTTTTCCAAGTGTGAGTTTTGGCTCAATGAAGTGGTGTACCTTGGGCATGTGATCTCTGCCGAGGGAATTAAAGTGCACCCTGAGAAAGTTGAGGCAATCTTGAAGTGGGAGCCTCCTCAGAATGTGAAGCAGCTTCGTAGCTTCCTCGGGCTTGCTAGTTATTGCAGAAGATTTGTGGAGAACTTCTCTCAAATTGCTAAGCCTCTGTCCAATCTCCTCCAGAAGAGTGTCAAGTATGTTTGGTCTCCTGAGTGTGATGTGGCGTTCAAAACGCTCAAGCAGAGAATGACTTCAGCTCCAGTTCTTGTTCCTCCTGAGCAGTCAAAGCCTTTCCAAGTATTCTGTGATGCTTCTCTCCAAGGTCTTGGTGGTGTTCTCATGCAAGATAAGAATATTGTTGCTTATACCTCGCATCAGTTGAAGCCTGCCGAGAAGAATTACCCCACTCATAATCTCGAGTTGGCGGCAGTAGTGCATGCTCTAATGACTTGGAGGCATTTGTTGTTAGGTAGAACAGTTGAGGTATACACCGATCACAAGAGATTGAAGTACATTTTCACTCAATCCAATCTTAATCTTCGGCAGTCTCGTTGGGTGGAAATGCTTGAGGACTTCAATCCAAGTATTGAGTATACTCCTGGAAAAGCAAATGCCATTGCAGACGCGCTCAGCCGTAAGGCGTATTGCAACAGTCTCATCTTGAAGCCTCTTCAACCCGAGCTTTGTGAAGCCTTCCGCAAGCTCAACCTTAAAATGATTTCGCAAGGATTTCTTGCCAATCTTCAAGTCTCTGCGACTCTGGAAGATCAGGTTCACCAAGCGCAACTTCTTGATGCTATGGTGAAGAAAGTGAAGAAAGGTGTGGCCAAGAGCATTTCGAAGTATAAGTGCTTTTCGCGTTGATGACAAAGATACCTTGTTCTTTGAAGACCGTCTGGTGGTTCCAAAAGGTGATCTTAGAAAAGTTATCATGGACAAAGCACACAAGTCTCTTCTATCCATTCATCCAGGCAGTTCCAAGATGTATCAGGATCTCAAGCAAACCTTCCAGTGGACTCGCATGAAACGTGAAATTGCTCAGTTTGTGAACGAGTGTGATTTTTGTCGCAGAGTGAAGACGGAACATCAACATCCAAAAGGCTTCTTCAGCCTTTGCCTATCCTAGAGTGGAAATTCGATCATGTGGAGATGGATTTCGTCACTGGGTTTGCCAAGTCCAAGAGAGGCAAAGATGTCATCTTTGTGGTTATCGACAAGCTAACCAAAGTTGCTCATTTCCTTCCAGTCAAAGAATCTATCTTGGCAGCTTAGCTTGTAGAGTTGTATACGTCAAGGATAGTTTCTTTACATGGTATTCCTCAGATCATCTCATCTGACCATGGATGCCTCTTCACTTCCAAGTTTTGGGAGTCCTTCCAGACTGCTATGGGTACCAAGATCTGTTTCAGCACTGCGTTCCATCCGCAGACAAGTGGTCAAGTTGAGAGAGTCAATCAGATCCTTGAAGATATGCTCAGAGCCTATGTGATTTCGTTCGGCATGAAATGGGAAGACTGCCTTCCATATGCTGAATTCTCATACAACAATAGCTTTCAGGCTAGCTCAGGCAAGGCCCCTTTCGAGATTCTCTACGGCAGGAAGTGTCGTACCCCGCTTAAATGGTCTGAAACCGGTGAGCGTCAAATATTGGGCAATGACATGATCACTGAAGCAGAAGGAATGTGCCGTGTCATTCGTGAGAACCTCAAAGCAGCTCAGTCCCGACAGAAGAGTTATTACGATAACAAACATCAGGATGTTTCCTTTCAAGTGGATGATCTAGTCTATCTCAGAGTCTCTCCCATGAAGGGCACTCAATGGTTTGGAATTTAAGGGAAGCTAGCTCCTCGCTTTGTTGGTCCTTTCGAAGTTGTTGGCAAGAGAGGTGGACTTGCTTATCAACTAGAGCTTCCTCCAAATTTCGCAAATGTGCATGATGTCTTCCATGTTTCTCAGCTCCGGAGGTGCTTCAAGACTCCCGAGCGTACCATTGACCTCCAATACATTGATCTCCAAGAAGACATATCTTATCGTGAGCATCCAGTGGCAATTCTCGAAGAAACTAAGCGTAAGACTCGCAACAAATCTATCAAGTTCCTCAAGGTGAAGTCGTCTCATCATTCCGACAAAGAAGCTACTTGGGAACGTGAGGAGCTCATCCGTTCCGAATTTTCAGAGTTCTTTCGTTCCTAGATCTCGGGTCGAGATCCTCTTGTAGTGTGGGAGAGTTGTGACAGCCCAAGTGCTGTCTCTACGTTGTATGGCATGTATTCTTATGTGAACCTTGTTGTCATGAGTTAATGAAATGAGTTTGCTCCTTGTCTTGCCTTGTCTCATGCATTCATGCATCATGCATCATATCATTCATGATCATGCCATGCCTTTTTTGTGATGTGCTTCTTGACCTTGTAGTAATGTGAGTGTTGTTGTGGATGTGTGGTTTGAGTGGGCTTCATCTCCTTTCCCCTCTCTTATTCCTTTTTAAACAAACCCAACCTAATAACCTTTTATTCCATTGGCATTTTGTCAACAGAATTAACTTGCTATACAAAATGTTTAAAAATGTTCAGGAGTTAGTCTACAGTGTTTTAAAATTGTGTGTGTGTGGTTCTTTTGTTGTTTTGAGCTATATGATTTTGGGGCTTTAAATAACAAGGGGCTGATGTGTTTTAAAACTATTTAAATTAGTTGCTCTAAAAATCAACATGATAATTTTATTAAAGGGGTCTTATATCTTTGTAAGTAGAAGTGCTTTTGTTTTATCAAAAACCTTTTTAATCATTTCTATGGGGATTTTGTAAGTGAGATGATTTTTTTATATAGGAAAACCTTTCGGTTTTGTTTTGAGAGAGAGAGCAAACGAACTGGGCCTTTTCTTCCCTTCGCCCGGCCCAGCCTGCAAGTTAGCGGCAACCTGCTCCCGTCCTTCGTCGTCAGGTTCAGTGAGCGTTGCCTGTGAGAGAGAGCACGCGAGAGAGCCGACGCCGTCGTTGTCAGGGGCTCACGGACGTCGAGGCCACCCCTTTAAAAGGGCACGGATCCCTAGGGTTCCTCTCTCTTCCCCTCACCGCCGCCACTCCCGTCTCCTCCTCCCTCTTCCTCCCCCCTTCTCCTCTTCTCTGTCAGGTAGGAAGCAGAGAGGTGAGGTTCAGAGAGAGTGGGCACCGGAGCTATCGCGTCATCGTCTTCGCCTCCGGTGGCCGCCCGTCGTCGTCAGGATGGCGTGCTGCTTCCCGGTGCTGTCTACGTTCCGTTCCCGGGCCTAGGGGTGAGGAGCACCCCCCGTAGTGCCGCCTCGCCATCGCCGTCGTCTGCAAGGGAGAAGCTCTTCACCGACCGTCTTCTTCCTCTTCTTCCTCGCCGTCGCCCGCGTCTCCGTGTCTCCAATCAGCCTCTAGGTGAGCAGCTAGCGCCACAGCCCTTTTCCCCCTTGCATGTCCTCGCGCTCGTCGCCGTCACATATGTTGCTGCCGTGCTCCAAGCCGAGCATAAGCTCGAGCTCGAGCGCCTTGCTGCCGCCACGCTTAGCCACCATAGGTGCGGAAATGGGTGCCCCCGAGACCCAGCTCTCCCTGCTGACACTCCGCATCGCCGGAGAGGCTAGCCATCGCTGGAATTCACTGCCGCTTGCCGCTGTCACTGGTGTCTCGTAAAATTCAGTTACTTCAGTTAGCAGGGCGTTAGATAGTACTAGTGGGCTCGATGCCCTTTCCTGTTAAGAGCCGATGCAGGAGCGCAGTGGTTGCGCTTGGGGGTGTTGACCCGTAGGTCTGGGGTTCGATCCCCAAACCCCCCCTTTTTTCCTTTCCTTTTGTTTTATTTTCTTCTTTTCTGATGTATGTGTATATGTATGTGCATGAATACATGTTTGGATGTTTTTTCTTTTCTTCCCATGCTGTTTAGTAGAAATACATGTGTATGTGAGTGTATGTGTGTGAGTGTGGTGCTACATGCATGTGTATGTGCATATATGCACTTGTGCATATATGTGTGCATATGTGTGTGTGTGATGAGCACCCACACACATAGTGGTGTGTGTGTTCATGAGTATGGGTGTGTCCATATGCACTTGTGCATATGTAGCTATGTGTGTGTGCATGCTTGTGTAGTGTGTGAGTGTGTGTTGAGTGTGTGTGTGTGTGACAAGTGGGTCCATGCCCCACTTGTCATACCCTATCTATTCTTTAATGTGTGTTTTGTTGATATATGGTGATAATTAGATCTTTTCCAATTATAGCTATAATTCCAAATCTGGACATGTTCATTTTTGCACATGATGGTTAATCCATGCATGCTATGATGGTTGTGCCAACATGAATATGGTAGTCTTTGATGTGTAGCATGCCATGGTATTTATCTTTGTCATGATCAACTTGCAAATGAGTGGCAACCATGCTCTAAAGTAGCCACTAAAATGTTGCTGTTTTCAACCATGCCAAATATTTCTAAGTCTGAGAATCTGCTGTTATTTTGATGCCATGAAGAGTGGTTGCTATCTTGTGATATGTTGTGAATTAGCTCAAGCTCAGTGCTAGTGCTTTGAAGTCTATGTTGTCTTCTAGCATCCTGTTAATTTTCATGCCATGAGGTGGTCTCTAACACCATTAGTTTCTGCTGTCAACTTGCTATCAGATTAACTCAGATTCCAGAAAACTGTTATTTTCACTAAGTCCCAGATTTCTGTTTCATCATGCCAACTTGTGAGCTTCATGCTTATTTATGTGTGCCTCCTTTCCAGATTGTGTAGTTGGATAAGTTGATAAGCATGTTATTTAGTTTCTGTCAATGCCTTGTTTGTGGTTGTAGGAATCTTGTAGCTCAAGTTATTGGCTGTGAAAGTTGCTAGGTTGCTGTTTTGTGGCAGATTATTTGTTTTAGTCTTTTGTGACTTGTGGGAGCTATACTCTATGGAATTTCTTGATCTTTGGCTCTATTGCGGTTGGTTTTTCATTGCCTAACCAGTGGCTACCTTGGAATACCAAGGAATAGCCCAGGGCCTTCTTGTCTTGTGTCTTGCCTTCGTATCTTGTCGTGAGCGTATCGTGAGAACCGTAACTTTGTTTCTTACGTTCTTCATATGCATTTGTATTGTTTTTGCATGATGCATACATAGTTTCCATGTTCATGCATGTCTAAATAACTTAACATAAGATTCTGTCCAGATTCATTAATAACCAATCCTTTGCATGTGAAACATGACTAGTTAGGATTGCCATGCTAAAACTCTTCAAACAAGCATGCATCATTCTTGCTTGTGCATTGAACCATGGTTGTTTGTTTATTCTTGCTGTTTCTTTTGGGTAGATGCGAATGTTGAACCTGAGTACGAAGACCCAGGTGAGTACAACTACGAGGATCCCGCTACTTGTTCCACTGAAGAACCATTAGGCAAGATGATCGTACCCGGATCCCGATACTATTTTCACTTGCTAGTTGTCTTGCTCTTATCTCTACTTTCGTGCTACCTACCACTTGAATGTCAGCCTCCTATTTGCCATGATAGCCTCTAACCATCCACATCCTAGCAAACCTTTGATTAGCTAAGTTACCGCTGCTCAGCCCCTCTTATAGCGTTCTAGTTGCAGGTACATGTTGTTCCATGTGATAACATGGATTTGGCATATCACAATATTATCTGTTATTTAATTTAATGTACATATATATATATATTGGTATTGGTGGAAGGCTTGACCTTTTTCTAGGTGTTTTGTTCCGCTGTTACCGCCATAGTTTCTTGTTACCGGTGTTATGTTTCCATACTTTTGCGCTCCTAACATGCTCGGGGTTGTTATGGGGACACCCTTGTTTATTCGGTTAAGATTAAAACTTGCCTGGCAAGACCCAACTTTGGTAGGTACTACATTTGCTTAATAACTTAATAAAACTGCATAGGGCTTTGCAACCCCGTGGATTAATCAACAACCCGGGCCAGTGCTCCTCATGAGTGTTGGTCCAAACTAGGCGATTTCCGGCGCCCCATGGTCACCTGGGGTTTCATCCAACCCGACGTCTTACCCATCTGGTAGTTCCCTGATACATAGATACGTGCGGCTCCTATTGGGATCTGGCCTGCCGGGCGCTCTTGCTGGATTTGTTTTACCTTTATCGAGTGTCTTGCGTGAGTGCTCTGACTTTCTTCGGGTTATCTCGAGGTGTTGGAATTCCTTTGGAGTTGCCTAGGATGATCATGAGATCCGTGGTCGAGGCTATTCCCATGGAGTGTGGTTAATTTGTGATGGACTAGTTGGAGCACCCCTGCAGGGTCAAATCTTTTGAAAAGCCGTGCCCGCGGTTATGTGGCAACTTGGATATTTGTTTAACACCCGATTATAGTTAACTTGAAGTAAACTCTAATAAAATGCGCCAACTATGTGAGTAACCGTGATCGTCTCTGCTCATGAACATGATCCGAGAGAGAACATGGTGGGGTTATGATTGACGTAAGTAAGTGTTCAGGTTCTCATAGAGGTCATTATAGATTCAATCGTTCAGTGTCGGTCACATATTTATCTTCATGTTACGTAAGTTTAGCCACCATAAATGCTTAGTGCTGCTGCAAAATAAACACATACCCCATCCCAACCTTTAAGCTTGAATAGTCTCGGTACCCGGGCGCATGATTGTTGAGTCCTTGTGGCTCCCAGATTACTACAACAAGCCAGGTACATGTACAGATGAGTTCGTGCAAGATGATCTGACGCAGCTCTAGTGGGAGTATGATGAGGAAAGAGGTAGGATGTACGTGACTTATCCAGATGAGTAGAGGACCATGGTCGTGATCTTCGGGACTAGCGAGATAGTATCATTGCATCTGTTTTTTATCGTTTGTTTTCGTCCGTAGCCGGACCCTGTCTTCATATTGATGTTTGAACTCTTGTGTGGAATTGTAATTTAGTATGTGGCGAGTGTAAGCCAACTCATATACTCATCTCTTCTTAAATGTATGATGTAATGATGTTATACTTGCGAACGGCGAGATGCGTCTCTACCCATTGCCGAGGCCCCCGTGCCTTAATATGGATTGGCGCGCATCTTGGGCGTGACACAGCTGCAGCACCTGCCGCCAAGGCACTCGCTCCTGCCGCTGAAGCTCCCGGGGGAAACAAGACCGACAACGCCTCTAGCACACATTCCGGCAAGCGTGCCCCCTTGGGGTGCTGCACTCCCATCAACGATGTGTCAAAGAGCTCCACCGGCAAGAGCAAGAAGTCCAAGGCAGCTCCACCGAAGACCAAGAAGGTGCCCACCAAGGAGGATGGCATGGAGGGAACTTCCACCATAAGTTCCACCCTCGACGGCAAATAGGAAAGCGCGCTCGTCGCCTTCCTATGGGCGAATGTTGATGTGTTTTCATGGAAACCATCTGATATCCCCAGTGTTCACAGGAAGGTGGCTGAGCACCACCTTGCCGTCTGTCCGCACACGCGGCCTGTCAAGCAGAAGGTTCGAAAGCAAGCTTTGGAGCGACAACTGTTTATTGCCGAAGAATCAAGAAGCTAGAAGCAGCTCGCCTGATCAGGGGAGTAATCCATCCTACATGGTTGGCCAATCCAGTCATAGTGTGCAAGGCGAATGGGAAGTGGAGGCTATGCATTGATTTCACAGACATCAACAAGGCTGCCCTAAAGATAATTTTCCCTTGCCACGCATCGACCAGATTGTGGACTCCACTGCCGGCTGCGACTTATTGTCTTTACTTGACGCCTATTCAGGCTATCATCAGATTTTTCATGGCCAAAGAAGACGAGGAGAAGACCACATTTATCACCCCATGTGGTACCTATTGCTTTCTACGTATGCCTTTCGGGTTGAAAAGTGCTGGTTCTACCTTTGCAACAGCGGTCCAGATTGGTTTTGATCCCCAGCTACATAGAAATATGGAAGCTTACATGGATGATATAGTAGTCAAAACCAAGGATAAGGCCACACTCATATCATACCTAGAAGAAACATTTGCAAATCTGCGCAAGATCAACATGAAGCTTAACCCTGAGAAATGTGTGTTCGACGTCCCATCCGGCAAGCTTCTTGGGTTCTTTCTGTCTCAACGAGGAATCGAAGGAATCCCGACACGATCAAAGAAATTGTGCATATTGAAGCACCAAGACGAGTCAAAGACGTGCGACGCCTTGCCGACTGTGTTGTTGCTCTGAGTAGGTTCATCTCAAAATCTGTGGAGCGTGCCCTGCCCTTTTTCAAAATCATGAAGAAGGCAGGTCCAATGAAATGGACTCCGAAGGCGGAGGCAGCGCTGCAGGATTTGAAGAAGTACATTTCCTCTCCGCCAGTCCTAGTCGCGCCAAAACCACAAGAGCCGTTGCTGCTGTATCTGGCGACAACAAATCAAGTGGTGAGTGCTGCACTAGTGTGATAGCCTGACTTATTAGGGATGATAGACTACCCATATCAATAAGGAATTCCTTCTTTTCTGGGAGCCCATTCGAACAGAACTCCCAAGTTAAGCGTGCTTGGCTTGGAGTAGTACTAGGATGGGTGACCAACCGGGAAATTCGTCCCGGGTGCACACGAGTGAGGACAAAGTGCGCATAAAAGACTAGTATTGATCTGTGAGGCCAGTCTAGATCCTGCCAGGAGTAACGACTACCGGCAGGTGTGTCCAGGGCGTTACAAAGTTGGTATCAAAGCCGACCCTCGCGGTTACACGGATGTTTGCCGACAGGTGCGCGGTCATGTTGTTCACAAAGTTGGTGACCCATCATGGCACACGGAATGACACATGTATCGGACTGGAAGCACATACATTTGTGCCAAGGGGGAACGTTCCTACGACCCGACGAGGACGTCGGTTCCTCTGAGTGGTGATGTATGTGATAACCTGGCTTATAAGGGATGATAGACTACTCATATCAATAAGGAATTCCTTCTTTTCTGGGAGCCCATTTGAACAGAACTCCCAAGTTAAGAGTGCTTGGCTTGGAGTAGTACTAGGATGGGTGACCGATCGGGAAGTTGGTCCTCGGTGCGCATGAGTGAGGACAAAGTGCACAGAAAAGACTAGTATTGATCTATGAGGCCAGTCTAGATCCTGCCAGGAGTAACGACTACCGGCGGGTGTGTCCGTGGCGTTACAACTAGTGGCTGAAAGAGAAGTTGACGAAGAAGCGGCAACAACGGCAGGACGGCCGAGCGACGAGCCGGGACAGTCCCCGGCAAGGTCTGGTGCCGGCAAAGAAGGATCTGCGCAGTTGAAAGAGATAGTCCAGAAGAAGAAAGTGGTGTAGCGACCAGTCTATTTTGTTAGTTCCTTGTTGCAGGGGGCTTGGTAGAAATATTCTGGCATACAAAAATTGCTCTTCGGCCTTCTTATGGCCTCGAGGAAGCTCCACCATTACTTCCAAGCACATGATATCACCATTGTCACTCGCCTTCCGCTACAACGGATATTGCGGAACCCAGAAGCTACTGACAGGATTGTGGAGTGGGCTTTGGAACTATCAAGCTTTGGTCTTAAGTTTGAAAGCACTTCGATCATTCAGAGCAGGGCCTTGGCAGAGTTCATTGCATAATGGACCCCAACGCCCGATGAAGAGATTTCAGAGTCAACTCTCCCCGGCAAGGAAACTGATCGAGAATGGATCATGTATTTTGACGGAGCTTTCTCGTTGCAAGGCGCCGATGCCAGAGTGCTTCTTGTCGCACCCACCGGAGAGCACCTCAGATATGTGGTTTAGATGCACTTTCCTCGGGAAAGATCGACAAACAACACTGCTGAGTACGAAGGGCTGCTTGCCGGTCTCAAGATCGCGGCAGACCTTCGGATCAAGAAACTCATTATTAGGGGTGATTCTCAACTTGTCGTCAGGCAAGTGAACAAAGATTGCCAGAGCCCATTAATGGAAGCCTATGTAGATGAAGTGAGGAAGTTGGAAGATCATTTTGACGGACTGCAAATGGAGCACGTTCCACATGCAGAGAATAGCGTTGCCGATGGCCTGTCAAAGTGTGCTGCCCTTAAGTTACCTATGTAACTAGGAACTTTCGTGCTCCAACTAACTCAACCCTCTATGACACCAACTGGACAAGAGAAGAGAAGAAAGTTAAGTTCCGGCAAGTATTTCTCGGCAGAGCTCCCCGAAGCTACCGGAGAGAAGGTTGCCAGAGGGAATGATAGGCTTGTCGGTGAGTACCGTGCTCCGACAGGGCCCCCGGCTCTTGCCGTAGAAGCATACACTCCCGCCAGGCTTGCCGGGGCGCAGCAGACTCTGGCAGGCCCTCAGACCCTTGCTGTCGAGACAAATGCTACCTCGGCAGAGGATACACCTTTGGTCCTTGCTGTCAAGCCACAAGCTCCGGCATGGACGCATCACATCGCCCATTTCCTTCAGACATGAGAACTTCCCGAGGAACAAGAAGAAGCAGAGAGAGTAGCCCACCGGTCTAATATGTACCAGTTCGTTGACAACGTCCTGTACAGGAAAAGACCAAACATTGTGAAACTCAAATGCATTTCCTGGGAAGATGGACTGAAGTTGTTGGTAGAGATACATGGAGGCATATGTGGCTCCCACATAGGGTCAAGAGCCCTTGCCGGGAAAGCATTACGGCAAGGCTTTTGTCCCACCGCCCTCCAGGATGTAACGACATTGGTAACCAAGTGTGAGGCATGCCAGTTTCATTCAAAGATACTACATCAACCAGCTCAAGTACTTCAAACGATCCCTCTCTCCTGACCATTCTCGGTTTGGGGGCTTGACATCTTTGGCCCCTTTCCCCGTGCCGCCGGGGGCTTTGAGTACTTGTACGTTGCGATCGACAAGTTCACAAAGTGGCCGGAAGTGGAAGCAGCGAGAAAGGTGACAACACAGTCAGTCGTCAAGTTCTTTAAGGGACTACTTTGCCGCTTTGGTGTTCCCAACAGGATCATCACTGACAACGGCACACAGTTCACGAGCCGCACCTTCATGCAGTATGTCCAAGACCTTGGTAGAAAATTCTGTTTTGCTTCCGTTGCCCACCCGAGGAGCAACAACCAAGCGGAGAGGGCTAATGCTGAAGTGTTGTGAGGTCTCAAGACAAGAACTTTTGATAGGCTGCACAAGTGCGGAAGAAACTGGATTGATGAGTTTCCGGTGGTTCTTTAGTCAATCAGAATGACACCAAATCGAGCTACCAGCTAGACACCCTTCTCCCTTCTCTATGGGGCGGAGGCAGTTCTCCCCATGGAACTCATGTACGGGCCGCCTCGAGTGCTCATTTAGGATGAGCTTGAGCAAGAGCAGTTGCGGCAAGACGACGCGACGCTCCTTGAGGAAGACCGTCTTCAGGATGCTATGAGAGCTGCACGCTACCAGCAAGCTTTGCGCCGCTACCATAGCCGTAAAGTTAATGCCAAAAGTCTTGACGAAGGGAACCTTGTTCTTCAGTGAGTTCAGTCTGCCAAGAATTCCAACAAGTTGACACCAAAGTGGGAAGGCCCTTATCGGGTAGTACGAGTCACCAGGCCTGGCACAGTCCGCCTGGAGACCAAAGATGACATCCCAGTGAGCAACTCCTAGAATATCGAACATCTTTGCAAGTTCTATCCATGACATGCGGATGCCAGGCCCCCCGGCAACCACCTTTTTTACAAGTCTTGCCGCTGAAGCATGTAATCCTTGGTACAAAGCCAGGCCCAGACCCTGTGCGTAGTTGAATAAAGATAAGTGTTCTGCAATCCAGATTGTTTATCATGTTTACTTATGTGGATGTTTGTCTGAGGTGTTGCATTGCACTTAATCTCGGCAAGGACTAACGGACGGCCAAGGTTCCATATCCATATTTTCTCTTCTTTCTTTTTCTCAAAGGACAGAAGGACCCCTCGCGTGCAGCTTTGTCGGGGGGGATGATGGTACGGATACCTATGAGCGACGTCCCAAAAAAAACTTGTCGGAGGAGAGGTAACAAAAAAGATAAGTTGCAAAAAACCGAGATAATTCTTGCTATAGAGTTATTTTCCTTATGCAATTTTGACCTCTGTATGGAAAACCTGCACACTAGGGAACCTTGCCACGTTTGGCCGCACCCTCATTAAGTTCTGGGAACTGCTCAACGGTTTAAGTGGCCGCACCCGCGCTCCTTGCTTCGTCTCGAGTCCTCTCAACGACTCAAGTGATAGCGCTCGCGCCCTTACTCTGTTTCGAGCACGACCAACACTTCGAGTGGCGGCACCAAACAACGCTAAGGCGTCTTGCTGGTAGTAACACCGACAACGGGCTGCTAAGGACCCGTTCCTCAAAGCACTCGCGGTAGGGCTACTCATGCCGACAACGCTTTTCCAAAAAAGCATAGGGAAAATTTCATACAAGGAAACAATACAACAAGGAAGATAATACACAGCCATTCAAAATGGGGTGAAATTTACATAAGATATCACTTCTTCCTAAGTACATCTTTATTTGACTTTCTCCCCTAGGGGAGATTACAAGCAGAAAAAGATGGAAAGGAGAGGCGAGCTACAAGAATAAAAAGATGGCGAGAGGCCCCCGGCAGAAGCCCAACCTGACCCCTCTGGACCAGCACTACACGGAGGAGCAGGGCTGCCAGATGGACAGGCAAGAACCTGGCCCCTCATGGACCATCATTGCGTGGAGGAGAGGGCTAGAGAGGGACGAAAGGGGGATGGAACCCAGAAGCCGAAGTCCACGGACCTGCCGGAAGACCCAGCTGGAAGATGAGGCAGCACCCGGGACTAAGGCCCCTGGCAAGGTCATCCTGCCAGGGAAGGGGGAGAGGCGTGAGGGTGACGGTGATAGTGCGGCCAGCGGTCAGTACGAGCTCGAGTCCTCGGGCTCCGACTTGACTGCTCGAAGATCGGACTCATCATCGCTGTCTTCGCTGCTGTGGGGACCCCGACTCACAATTCGTCGTCACCGAATGCACGTGTACAGTGATCCCAGAGATCAATGCTCACTTAACACACAGAAGCTGAATAACAAGAGTCTTACATCCACACTTAGCGTCTTACATAAATAAAGACCATGATGGTCAAGTCTTAAATAGATAGGTCCACACAGTCCAATCACTTAAATAGAACAAGCAGCGCAAATCTTGGTCGAAAGCGTGAACCCATGCCATCTGCCTTAACCTATAGGCATTTTGACTGGGAAGCGTCCTAGTTCGCATGTTTGTCACCAATGAACTCTTCAACAAACTCCTGCTCTTCCATGCTTGGCCAATTAAATAACTAGTGGCAAGCCAATGAGTACTTTGAATGTACCCGCAAGCAACCCAAGTTGTGGAAAAAGGTAACAATGATGCATGATATAACACTAAATAGGTAAGTTTGCAGAAAGCTAATTTTGTATGCAGTGACATGAACAAGTAACTAGTAAGCATACATCGACAGTTAACAGATGTCCATGTCAACAAGTTACAGACATCACCATAAGTAGGGGTAGAACATCTCATGTTCATTCATCATGCTAAGCCATCGGACTTAGTTTAATTCCCTTGCTAAGTCATCAGACTCGGCTCATGTGACCTCTTGTCACCATCACATCCATACTCACACCAAGTTTTTGTGAAAACATTCGGACGTGGCATAAGCAGCACCACCCAACTGTCCTTGACCGCGGACACGGCTATTCGAATAGTTTTACACTCCGTAGAGGTTGCACAATTTACCCACAAGACTCGGGGAACTTCCATGTCATCCACGACTCGCGGTATATATCATACCCGAGGTAAGCACCCAAACAATGACTTTCCCCTAGAGGTACTAAATAAAGAGTCCACTCGATTGGTACCCATCCCTCATGATGTACATCACACGAGCCTCGCTCTAACCGTACCATCCATGAGGGGACCAACGGTGTGCCCAGTGCCTGTAAAGACAGCGCATGATTGTACATACCGGTATGACCCCGTATCGAGAGTGACCACGCCACTCCCGCCACTAGTAATGCGGGCTCCTTGCTAGTACCCACTAAGGTAATCAACAAAGCCCCGTCCCATAAGGGGTATCGTGGTTGCACATGTATGGTTGGGACGGTCGACAAATCTTAAACCCTCGGTTTTCGAAAACACATCCTCAACTTGTTCTGGCACACCACTTCTTTCTCAAGTGGTCACCCATCTCATCATCATCTCCCTCAGGCATCAGTGGCACCCGACGGGTTTTTTGAGAAGTCTTTGAAATCATTTCCTTCTTGCCATCACTATGTGTAAGTCCCATCCCACTTGCGTAGCATCTATTAGCAACCTAACTACTCCCACCCGAACAACCCTCATAAGTTGGGAGGGTCGTGCATGATGCAAGTGTCAATGGAAAAGTACTGGAGGCATTCCACCAAAAGGGGAACACCACATCACATGATCAAATAAGATGGAAGTAAAGTGCTTTATGACATGCAATAAAAATGGTTTCTCATCATGGTCAAAGGGCTGCTTGCGTGGCTCAATAAAGTCTCTGGGGTCTTCGAAGTCTTCGGGTCCAACTTGTTCGTCAATCGCGAATCTATCATCGCGAAATAAAGCGATAAAAATAAGCAATCACACAAAACAGAGCACTCAATCCACTACCAAAAATGTTAACCTACTCTGATAAATACTAGATGTCATACTAAAAATATTCTACTAGAGTTTTGTTGTGAAAAACATTTTTGAAATAAAATAACAGAGGAAAAAAGGTGCCTATATATAGGTTTTAAAATAAAGCAGTACTAAAAATAGTTCCAACATTTTTATAATTGGCACCAATAAATTATATAGATTATTCTAGGAATTTTGGTGAAGGACTTATTGGCATTGGATAAATATTCAAACCTGTGGGATTTTTGAAATCTATAGAAAAAGGAAAAAGAAAAGGGCTATTGTGCCCTGGGCTAAGTGCCCAGCCGCACTGGGCCAACTGGCCAGGCCGGCCCAGCTGAGCTGCGGCGCGCGCGTGGCCAGGTTTGAACCTGACGTGCAGGCCCCAGCGTCAGAGAGAGAAGGAGAGGGAGAGGGACGTGGGGATGACAGGTGGGGGCCACCTGTCATCTCCTTCCTCTCGACAGGAGGGGGAGGATGGTCACCAACAGTGAAGGAGGGCACGACAAGGGGATTTGAGAGTGGGGATGGACTCAGGAGGCTGTCGCCGATCGGAAGGTGTCGGAGATGGTCCACGGGGAGGCGTAGGTCGCCGGCGACGAGGTCCCGCGACGGAGGCAGCTTCGGGAGTGATCACCAGGGGCCTCTTCGTGTTGCAATGAGGACGGGGACGAGGGGAAATCAAGTCAGAGTGATGAGAGAGGAGCAGCCGAAGTGGAAGGAGGGCCGGAGAGGCTTGCTACCCACAGATCGACGGTGGCGACGCTGCGGCGATGCTCTGGTCGATCCCGGGTGCTCGAGCCTTAGAACGAGGGGGACTAGTCACGGGAGCTCTATTGGGAGAGGGAGAGAGGGTCCAGAGGGGAGAGAGGGCTCGGGGGAGGGCCCTTTATAGGGGGACGCGAGTCCACCGAGGGTTTGTGCGCCGACGAGGCCGTGGCGTTCGCTGGAGGGCTCGAGGGAGAGAGGGAATAGGTCTGCGGCGTTCTTGGGCGTCGCCCACGACCAGAGGGGGAGGAGAGAGAGGAGGGAGAGGTCGCGCGTGCCAGCCCTGCGGTTGGCCGGTTCAGGCGGCCGCGGCGCGTGCGAGAGGAGGTCGGAGGAGGGAGAGAGAGGAGGGGCCGACAGGGGTGGCGTGGCGCGAACGCCGAGGGGGACCCAGTGGCGCGCGAGGGAGGCCCGAGGCTGTCGGGGATGCCCGTTGGCCAGCGGCTACAGTGCGGGTGCGCACTATAGCACGCTCCAGAGCACGAGCTCTGCATGCCAGGGCATCTCCTGGGCACATTAACGCGTCCACTAGTGTCTTGAGGATCTAGGGAGGTATAACAATAGGGAATAGGCCATTGGATGCTCTGGTGATGCCTTAGGGTGGAAGGAAAAGGGGAGAGGGGGTAGAAATGGATGCTGCCAGGGGTAGAAATGGAGTTTTCACCATTTTTCACTTGAGCTATGACCCTGAGACTTCTACTGGAGGTGAAAGGTAACTATTAGAGACTGTGGTAAAAAGTTGGGGCCAAGGGTAAAAGAGAGAGGGGTGAAAATGAGGTTTTTACCAAATCACTAGAAGGTGTTTGGTGGTGTTTTGGGCAAGCATATGCTTCCACCTTACAGAGATATTTACCAGGGTCAAATAATGGGTAGAAATGAGATGCTTCACCAAATTTGAGCTCAAGGGGAAAAAGTTGACAATGGAGATTTGATGAACCCTAGAAATTGGCAGAATTAGATTTCTGTAGATCCAATGATGCTAGTATTTAACCCTTGATGCACCACTAAGTGTATCATCACTATTTGGCCATTAGAGCATGCCCACAACGTTTGAGGCCAAGGGGAGACACTTCACAATGAAAAGTTTCTCAAATTTGATTCTCTACAGGAATGGTTTTGGGATGGTTTGATGAACCAAAACAACTTGGATTGAGATGAAACTTTGCAGGATCATCACCCAAGATAGTGTTGACTCGCTGGAATTTTCCTAGAGTTTATTGAGAATATTTCTTATAGAAATATTCCAAAAGTTTGATCTGAACAGAAAGGGTTTTGAGGGGGTTTTCCTATGATCTGATCATGCCCTTGTGTTGAAACTCATATATATGGAAAATATATGTCCACTGAGTCTCTCCAAATTTTCTCAAATATTTTCATAGCATTTAAATAATTTTTCCCTAAGAAAAACCATTTATGGCCTTAATAAAAAGCCTTTAACTAAAATATGTAGATAATGTTTAAAAATAATATTTTTTTGTTTTGAGAAATCATATATATAGTAGGTTTGAAATAAAGCTTTTGGAAAAGAAGAATCCACCCAATTTGAGGATTTGCAGTGCAAACCTCATTTCAGGGGGTTTTGGAAACTTAATTTAAATAAATCATTTTTGATTGAAACAAAATTTGATAAAAATAGTTTTGAGCGCTATTCACATGGCATGATCATTTGGAAAGAGGTTTGGAACAAGTAAGATGAATATGAAGTGGAATAGAATCTAGGAGTGCCATAACGCAATCATCAAGCAAGCAAACAACATAGCAAAGAAGCACAAGTACTTTGAAAAAGTTTTAGTTGGCTCCAATTTTTTTATAAACCCAAACATAAGAATGTGGTACAAACATAGGGTGTGACAGACCTTCCCCCCTTACAATAATCTCGTCCCCGAGATTCCTAGGCTAAGCGCTAAAAAGATACGGGAACTCCGATCTAAGATAATCTTCATGCTCCCAGGTTGCTTCAGCTTCAGTGTGGTTGCTCCACTGGACCTTGAAGTACTTGATGGTGCAGCTCCGGGTGCTGCGCTTGGCTTTATCCAAAATGCGAACTGGCCTCTCATGATAAGTGAGATCTGGCTAAAGATCGATGGCTTGATGATCAATGTCCTTGTAGAGGTCGGGGCGGTTGGGAACTTGTAGACACTTCCGGAGCCGTGACACGTGAAAGACGTTGTGCACATCCGATAGCTCGGAAGGTAACTCTAGCTGATATGCAACTTCTCCTCACATTGCGGTGACCTTGAAGGGGCCGATATATCTTGGTGCGAGCTTTCCTTTGACATGGAAGCGCTTAGTTCCCTTGAGAGGCGTGACCCGGAGGTAGACATGGTCACCGACACAGAAGTTCACTTGTCGGTGGTGGGAGTCGGCGTGGCTCTTCTGTCTTGATTTGGCGGCCTCCAAACGTTCTCGGATGAGTTGAACTTGCTCTTCGGCTTCACAGAGGATATCTGGTCCAAAAATTAATCTTTCTTCGGTCTCTGACCAGTTGAGGGGAGTATGGCACTTGCAGCCATACAACACCTCAAATGGTGCCATCTGAAGACTCGACTAATAGTTGTTGTTGTATGATAACTCGGTGAAGGGTAGGCAATCTTCCCACTTGGCTCCATATGCCAAAACACAAGCGCGGAGCATATCTTTGAGTATCTGATTTACTCGTTCCGTTTGCCCAGCGGTCTGAGGGTGAAAAGCAATGCTGAAGGAGAGCTTGGTTCCCATAGCTTCTTAAAACTTCTTCTAGAATCTTGAGGTGAACTACGTTCCCCGATCGGACACAATCTCCTTTGGAACTCCGTGAAGATTCATGATGCGGTTGATGTAGAGGTTCGCGAGTTGGCTTCCATCGTAGGTGGTTCTGACGGGGATGAAGTGGGCTACCTTGGTGAGGTGATCAACAATGACCCAAATGTAGTCATGCCCTTTGTTTGACCTCGGTAAACCAGTGATGAAATCCATCACGATTTTATCCCACTTCCATTTAGGCACTTTGAGAGGTTGCAATAGTCCAGCGGCTCGCTGATGCTCAGCTTTAACTCTTTGGCATATGTCACACTTAGCAACAAACGTGCCTATCTCCCGCTTCATGACATGCCACAAGAATCTTGCCTTGAGGTCTTGATACATCTTGGTTCCTCCAGGATGGATGGAGTAGGGAGTGTCATGAGCTTCTTGCAAGATCAGATTCTTGAGCTCCTCTTTGTTGGGTATGCAGATGCGATTCCCGAACCATACAACTCCTTGTTCATCCACTGAGAATCCTGGGGCCTTGCCTGCCTTGATCTTCCTCTTGATGCCTTCAATGCTCTCATTCCCTTTCTGGGCTTCTTTGATATCATCCATCAAGGTAGGCTTTGCTTCAAGCTTGGCGAGGAATCCTGGTGCAACCAGTTCCAAGCCGAAGCTCTCAAGCTCTTCATATAGGGCGGGTAGCCTTTCCTTAATCATAACATTCAAGGAACAAGCCTTTCTGCTCAAGGCGTCTGCTACCACATTGGCCTTTCCGGGGTGGTACTAAACACTGAGGTCGTAATCCTTGATCAATTCCAACCATCTTCGTTGCCTCATGTTCAACTCCCTTTGAGTGAAGATATACTTCAAACTCTTGTGGTCTGTGAATATCTCACATCGCTTCCCCGAAGGTAATGTCACCATGTCTTCAAGGCATGAACCACGGCTGCTAACTCGAGATCATGAGTTGCGTAGTTCTCTTCATGAGGACGTAGCTATCTGGACAGATATGCTACGACTCTGTCTTCTTGCATCAAAACTCGTTCAAGCCCGATTCTTGATGCATCACAATAAATCACAAACTCCTTGTGAATATTAGGGGTGACCAAAACTGGGGCTGTGGTCAATCTCTTCTTGAGCTCCTGGAAGCTTTCCTCGCACTTAGCTATCCACTTGAACTTCTTGTCCTTCTTCAAAAGCTGGGTCATGGGTCAGGCAATGCTTGAGAACCCTTCCACGAACTTGCGGTAATATTCCGCGAGTCTGAGGAAGCTCCTGACTTCCTTCACGGTGGTTGGGGTTTGCCATTCGATCACGACTTCAATCTTCGTAGGATCCACTGATAATCCTTCTGCAGTCAACACATGACCCAAGAATCCAACTTCATGCAGCCAGAATTCACACTTGCTAAACTTGGCATAAATATGGTGCTCTCGAAGCTTCTCTAGGACCAATCTCAAGTGTTCCTCATGCTCTTCTTCAGACTTGGAGAAGACGAGTATGTCATCAATGAAGACAACAACGAACTTGTCCAACATGAAGACCATGAAGTAGGCAGGGGCATTAGTTAACCCGAATGACATGACCGTGTATTCATACAGGCCATACCGGGTTACAAACGCCGTCTTCGGAATGTCTTGAGGTCTGATCTTCAGCTGATAGTACCCATACCTGAGGTCGATCTTGGAGAACACCTTGGCTCCGTTCAACTGATCAAATAGGTCCTCGATCTTGGGGAGTGGGTACTTGTTCTTTATCGTGACCTCATCGAGAGAATGGTAATCGACGCAAAGTCTGATAGTTTCATCCCTCTTTGAAACAAATAGAACAGGCGATCCCCAAGGAGAGGCACTAGGGTGAATAAATCCTTTTCTGAGCTACTCTGCCAATTGCTTCTTCAACTCAGCTAACTCTTCGGATCCCATCCTATAGGCCTTCTTATAGATGGGCCTTGATCCAGGCATAAGTTCAATGATGAACTCAATGTCGCGGTCAGGAGGCATTCGGGGCAGCTCATCAGGAAACACATCCGGGTACTCACATACTACTTGCACTTGATCCAATTCAACTCCCGATAGGCAGTTGGCCTGAGGGGCTTGAGTGGAGGCTGGGTTGGGAACATAGTTGACTTCCACTCCTTGGCTATTGGTCATAGTGACAATCCTCTTGGCATAGTCTAACAAGCCTTGGTGCTTAGTCAACAATTCATGCCACGGATGACATCCAAGCCTGTTGAGTCCAGAACTATAAGGTTTGCTAGGAAGTCTACCCCGTTGATGTCAATCTTCACTCCCTTACACCCTATCCCATACTTCATAACTGAACCCGGGGTTTGTATCAACATATGACTACCCATGGGTGTAGGTTCCATGCCACTCTCTAGTGCAATCTTTTGGGTGACAAAAGAATGTGAAGCTCCACAATCAAACAATACTGTTGCTGGGGTTGAGTTGACGAGGAACATACCTAGTATGACGTCCGGGTCTTCCTAGGCTTCCTCTGCGGTGACTTGATTCACACGACCCTTGCCATTGTTGGGCTGGTTGCGGGGAGCTAGGTTCCTTGGCGGTGCTCCATGGGCTTGAGTTTGAGCTGGCGCATTGGGGCGTGGTGCATCTGCCTTCTTGTTGGAACACAGCCTAGAGATGTGTCCTGGCTGACCACATCCAAAGCAAGCGACTTGCCCAGGGTTGTTGTTGAAGTTTCTGCCAACGTTGTTGTTATTGGGGTTGTTGTTGTAGGCTAGCCTGGGATGGGCATACTGCTGAGGCTGGTAGCTCAGACGAAGTGCAGGAGGTCTAGCCTACTGCGGCTGATAGGTTAGCCTGGCTGGGGCTGGCTGCCAGGGGCGAGGCTTCTGGTTGCTTGAGCTTCCCTTGCTAATCATCTTGCGCTTGCGTGTGTCGTCTATGGCATGACGCTTGTCTTCCAGCATGAGGGCCTTGTTCACTAAGTCGAAGAAGGTATGACAGTTGCAGATGATGAGCTGATACTACAGGACGTGTTGGAGTCCTTCCATGAAGCATTCCTTCTTGGCAGCCTCCGTCCTGACATCTTCAGGTGCATACCTTGACACCAGGTTGAACTTCTGCAGATACTCCTTGACAGAGCCACTTCCTTGCTTCAGCGCTCGGAATTCTCCCTTCTTGATAGCCATGATCCAAGAAGGAATGTGGGCAGTGCGGAATCCTTCCTTGAAGTCATTCCACGTGATCACACATTCTCCTTGCATGACCTTGAATCCATCCCACCAAGCTCGGGCGGTACCTCTGAGGTAGTGAGAGGCATAAAGCACCTTCTCATGATCCTCATTGCAATTGACTAGTGCAAGGAGGTCCTCGATGGTGCGGATCCAGTCATCAACATCCAACGGTTCAGCAGTCTCGGTGAAGGTTGGGGGTGAGTTCCTCATGATCTCAGACAGCGTGGAGCGACCATTGCCGTTCCTTCCTTGCTGCTGGTTGTTCACAAGGGCCTGAGCCATCTGCTGGATAGCGGCATTGTTGGCTTCGCTCTCCTCTCGGAGAACTTGGATAAACTGAGCTATGGTCATGTTTTCCGGTGGAGGTGGTGGCGGGGGAATATCGCCGTGTGGCTGCTCCTGGTGTCCTCGAACATGAGCAACCCCACCAGCTCCCTGCTGCTGGCTGGAGTTGCCGGCTTCAGGGTTGGTGAAGGAGCTGTTGCGGGTAGCAGTCACCATCCTATTTGGAGCAGCCAAGTCAAACAACTTGGATTGACAAGAGGATAAGCAATAAGGTAAAAGCGCGCCTAAGGGGGTCGGTGAAGTGCAAGTGTGTTAAAACAAAGGTCGAAAGACCAACAACATATATTAAGATAGACGATGGAGTCGCTTACATGTTGCCTACGGCAAAAGCACGACTTGCATCGGAACACAAACAACAAAACAAACAACAATCACACATGGTTTCATATGAACCATTACACGGACTCGACTTCGCATGGGGGATACATGACTGATCCTACCCTAGGGGTTCTCGGACTCAAGTGGTGGAGTGCTCGGTCTCGTAGTCATGCTCCTCTGGGTCTTCCTCCTGTTCATCATCTGAAGGGGCATCGTTCCCAGTCGAAGGGGTCGGGGAATGAGGAGGTCCATCCCGACGACGCTTTGCAGGCGGGTCGGTGAAGAGCTCACGATACTCGTTCGCACTCATGCGATGACTACGCGTAGGTGCATCACTAGCTAGGGGTACTCCTCCTCGATAAGCAATGGCTGGTCGTCCTTCGGGGGCTCCATCCTTCTTGATCTTGTCTGGCTTCGTCTTGGCTTGCCAAAGTAGCTCTCGGGTGTGGTGAAGTTGCTCACAGAGCTTCATGGACACCTTCATCAAGTTGTGAACCAGACTATCGGCGGAGAGGATGAAATAGATCTGGAACCTGAGTGGTGTGCCATCTTCCTTTATCGGAATCAACGTCCAACTCTTGCCAAAGTCATCCTTCCTGAAGGGAAGGTAGCAAGTAGCTGGCTCGTCAGCCATCTCTGGAATGATGTCTCTAAGGTGTAGGAGTGCCTTGCGTGCAGCTGTCTCGACGGCAAACATCATGGTCTCCATCCATGGTCCTTCAAAGAACCAACTAGTCGGGGAGTCATTTGCCTTCACGACCACATCCATGTGGTACTCCTTCGTGATGGCATCGACCCAGTGCTCGTGGTAGAGGAAAATGGGTGGTTGATGGAACTGGCACTTCTCCAGGATATCCCCAAGGAGCAAGGGAAAGCCGGATGTCAGGAAGGCTTCGGGTATGAAGGCCATCTACAAAGGTTTGAAAGGAGGAGAGTCAGCAAAGTGTTGTCTGAAGCATAGGAGGGATAAATAGTGCAGAATTCCTAAGTTCCAATGCTAGGTGTAGTTTTGTAAACAACTTTTATCCTGTCTAACGTCCATGCTAACTAAGGGCTTCCTACAGTCAACTTAGCTCTGATACCAGCTCTATGGGGACCCCGACTCATAAGTCGTGGTCACCGAATGCACGTGTATAGTGATCCCAGAGATCAATGCTCACTGAACACACAAAAGCTGAATAACAAGAGTCTTACATCCACATTTAGCGTCTTACACAAATAAAGACTATGATGGTCAAGTGTTACATAGATAGGGCCACACGGGCCAATCACTTAAATAGAACAAGGAGCGGAAATCTTGGTCGAAAGCGTGAACCCATGCCATCTGCCTTAACCTATAGGCAATCTGACTCAGAAGCGCCCTAGTTTGCATGTTCATCACCAACGAACTCTTCAACAAACTCCTGCTCTTCCATGCCTGGCCAATTAAATAACCAGTGGCAAGCCAATGAGTACTTTGAATGTACTCGCAAGCAACCCAAGTTGTGGAACAAGGTAACAATGATGCATGATATAGCACTAAGTAGGTAAGTTTGCAGAAAGCTAATTTTGTATGCAATGACATGATCAAGTAACTAGTAAGCATGAATCAACACTTAACATATGTCCATGTGAACAAGTTACAGACATCACCATAAGTAGGGGTAGAACATCTCATGTTCATTCATCATGCTAAGCCATCGGACTTAGTTTAATTCCCTTGCTAAGTCATCGGACTCAGCTCATGTGACCTCTTATCAACATCACATCCATACTCACACCAAGTTTTTGCAAAAAACATTCGGACGTGGCATAAGCAGCACCACCCAACTGTCCTTGACCGCGGACACGGCTATTCGAATTGTTTTACACTCCGCAGAGGTTGCACACTTTACCCACTAGACTCGGGGAACTTCCGTGTCATCCACGACATGTGGTATATATCATACCCGAGGTAGGCACCCGAACAATGCCTTTCCCCTAGCGATACTAAACAAAGAGTCCACTCGATTGGTACCCACCCCTCACGATGTACATCACACAAGCCTCGCTCTAACCGTACCATCCATGAGGGGACCAACGGTGTGACCTATGCCGGTAAAGACAGCGCATGATCGTACATACTGGTATGACCCCATATCGAGAGTGACCATGCCACTCCCGCCACTAGTAATGCGGGCTCCTTGCCAGTACCCACCAAGGTAATCAACAAATCCCCCTCCCATACGGAGTATCGTGGTTGCGCATGTAAGGTTGGGACGGTCGACAAATCTTAAACCCTCCGTTTTCTAAAACACATCCTCATCTTGTTCTAGCACACCACTTCTTTCTCAAGTGGTCACCCATCTCATCATCATCTCCCTCGGGCACTAGTGGCACCCGACGAGGTTTTCGAAAAGTCTTTCAAATCATTTCCTTCTTGCCATCATTATGCGTAAGTCACATCCCATTTTCGTAGCATCTATTAGCAACCTAACTACTCCCACCCGCACAACCCTCATAAGGTGGTAGGGTCATGCACGATGCAAGTGTCAATGAAGAAGTACTGGAGGCATTCCACCGAAAGGGGAACACCATATCACATGATCAAATAAGATGAAAGTAAAGTGCTATATGACATGCAATAAAAATGATTTCTCATCATGGTCAAAGGGATGATTGCCTGGCTCAACAAAGTCTCCGGGGTCTTCGAAGTCTTTGGGTCCAACTTCTTCGTCAACCGCGCAATCTATCGTCGCGAAATAAAGCGATAAAATAAGCAATCACACAAAACAGAGCACTCAATCTACTACCAAAAATGTTAACCTACTGTGATAAATACTAAATGTCATACTAAAAATATTCTACTAGAGTTTTGTTGTGAAAAACATTTTTGAAATAAAATAACATAGGCAAAAGGGTGCCTATATATAGGTATTAAAATAAAGCAGTACTAAAAATAGTTTCCAACATTTTTATAATTGGCACTAATAAATTCTATAGATTATTCTAGGAATTTTGGTGAAGGAATTATTGGCATTGGATAAATATTCAAACCTGTGGGATTTTTGGAAGTCTACAGAAAAAGGAAAAAGAAAAGGGCTACTATGCCCTAGGCTAAGTGCCCCGCCGCACTGGGCCAACCGGCCAGGCCGGCCCAACTGAGCTGCGGTGTGTGCGTTGCCAGGTTTGAACCTTACGCGCGGGCCCCAACATCAGAGAGAGAGAAGGAGAGGGAGAGGGACGTGGGGATGACAGGTGGGGCCACCTGTCATCTCCTTCCTCTCGACAGGAGGGGGAGGACGCTCGCCAGTGGCGAAGGAGGGCACGGCAAGGGGATTTGAGAGTGGGGATGGACTCAGGAGGCTGCCGCTGATCGGAAGGTGCCGGAGATGGTCGATGGGGAGGCGCAGGTCGCTGGCGACAAGGTCCCGCGGTGGAGGCAGCTTTGGGAGTGATCACCAGGGGCCTCTCCGTGCTGCAATGAGGACGGGGACAAGGGGGAATCGAGTCAGAGTGATGAGAGAGGAGCAGCCGAAGTGGAAGGAGGGACGGAGAGGCTTGCTACCCAGAGATCGACAGTGGCGACGCCGCGGCGATGCTCTGGTCAATCCCGGGTGCTCGAGCCTTAGAACGAGGGGGACTGGTCACATGAGCTCTATTGAGAGAGGGAGAGAGGGTCCAAAGGGGAGAGAGGGCTTGGGGAGGGCCCTTTATAGGGGGACGCGAGTCCACCAAGGGTTTGTGCACCGGCGAGGCCGTGGCGTTCGCTGGATGGCTCGGGGGAGAGAGGGAATAGGTCTGCGGCGTTCATGGGCGTCACCCACGACCAGAGGGGAAGGAGAGAGAGGCGGGGGAGCGCACGCATGCGAGCCCCATGGTTGGCCGGTTCAGGCGGCCGCGGCGCGTGCGAGAGGAGGTCGGAGGAGGGAGAGAGAGGAGGGGCCGACAGGGGTGGCATGGCCCGGACACCGAGGGGGACCAAGTGGCACGTGGGGGAGGCCCGAGGCTGTCGGGGATGCCCGTTGGCCAGTGGCTACAATGCGGGTGTGCACTATAGCACGCTCCAGAGCGCGAGCTCTGCATGCCAGGGCATCTCCTGGGCACATTGACGCGTCCACTAGTGTCTTGAGGATCTAGGGAGGTATAACAATAGGGAATAGGCTATTGGATGCTCTGGTGATGCCTTAGGGTGGAAGGAAAAGGGGAGAGGGGGTAGAAATGGATGCTGCCAGGGGTAGAAATGGAGTTTTCACCATTTTACACTTGAGCTATGACCCTGAGACTTCTACTAGAGGTGAAAGGTAACTATTAGAGACCGTGGTAAAAAGTTGGGGCCAAGGGTAAAAGAGAGAGGGGTGAAAATGAGGTTTTTACCAAATCACCAGAAGGTGTTTGGTGGTGTTTTGGGCAAGCAGATGCTTCCACCTTACAGAGATATTTACCAGGGTCAAATGCTGGGTAGAAATGAGATTCTTCACCAAATTTGAGCTCAAGGGGAAAAAGTTTACAATGGAGATTTGATGAACCCTAGAATTTGGTAGAATTAGATTTCTGTAGATCTAATGATGCTAGTATTTAACCCTTGATGCACCACTTAGTGTATCATCACTATTTGGCCATTAGAGCATGCCCACAACGTTTGAGGCCAAGGGGAGACACTTCACAATGAAAAGTTTCTCAAATTTGATTCTCGACAGGAATGGTTTTGGGATGGTTTGATGAACCAAAACAACTTGGATTGAGATGAAACTTTGCAGGATCATCACCCAAGATAGTGTTGACTTGCTGGAATTTTCCTAGAATTTATTGAGAATATTTCTTATAGAAATATTCCAAAAGTTTGATCTGAACAGAAAGGGTTTTGAGGGGTTTTGCCTATGATCTGATCACGCCCTTGTGTTGAAACTCATATATATGGAAAATATATGTCCACTGAGTCTCTCTAAATTTTCTCAAATATATTCATAGCATTTAAATAATTTTTTACTAAGAAAAACCATTTATGGCCTTAATAAAAAGCCTTTAACTAAAATATTAAAATAATCTTTAAAAATAATATTTTTTGGTTTTGAGAAATCATATATATAGTAGGTTTGAAATAAAGATTTTGGAAAAGAAGAGTCCACCCAATTTGATGATTTGCGGTGCAAACCTCATTTGAGGGGGTTTTGGAAACTTAATTTAAATAAATCATTTTTGGTTGACACAAAATTTGATAAAATAGTTTTGGGCACTATTCACATGGCATGATCATTATGCAAGAGGTTTGGAACTAGGAAGATGAATATGAAGTGGAATAGAATCTAGGAGTGCCATAACACAATTATCAAGCAAGCAAACAACATAGCAAACAAGCACAAGTACTTTGAAAAAGTTTTACTTGGCTCCAATTTTTTTTATAAACCAAACATAACAATGTACTAGAAACATAGGGTGTGACAGCCGGTGTCCTCCCCATCACTCTCGCTCGAGGAAAGGCTTTCAGCGCTGCTCGATCTCTCTTCGCAGCAACTGAGACGGACACCGTAATGCCCATAAATCTTGACAGAGAGCGTATTGGCCTTCGTCATTTTGAAGCGAAGGACATGCCCCACCTGGAGCTTGTGGGCACGAGCAAAGGTCTTCCAGCCGTGCCTGAGGAACATAACACGGCTCGCCGGGTACTCGACGTTTACCCACGTCATGCTGTTGCAGCAACCAGCCACTCGTAGCCACAGGACGAGAGACTCGTCGCCTTCCATCACCCTGGCAAAGAGGCGAGGGAGGCGCAGATGGCTCCGAAGGGGACTGGCCACTCAAGGACGAAGTCCAACGCCATCCCCTCGGCGTGGGTCTCCTCAATGGAGAGGCCTGGCATCGCAGGATGAGGTGGAGCGGCATTCCGCCTCCCCAGCCTCGGCCCCCACGATGGCCACGGCCCCTAGCGCCTCCTCCACCACTTGTGCTCGGGCCGCCCTTTGCCTCCGCGGCTGAAGCGGTGGCATGATCCATACGAGAGCTTCTTCTTGAAGCTGAGGACGGTAGTCGCTGACGCCCCCTTTTCATGGCTGGGGGCAGGCGCCGCTCGAAGGTTATGGAGACGTGGGAGAGCGAACGTTGGAGGTTTGCACTCGAAAAGGCAAGATATGGAAGAACGATGGATGAGCACTAGCCCCGCTGCCCCTCTATTTATAGGGGGAAGTGCGAGGGACGGCTCTCCTCCACTCCAAAGGACGCCGCCTACCTCCTCCAATAGCGACGCCCTCGATCACGAGGTGAACATCAACCGCCCCATCGCTCCAATCCACGACGCTGCAGTTACTGCTTTTCCTAGGGACTTTAAGTCACGGACGCCCATTGCTGGCTCCTCGCTATGCATGCGGCATGCGTGGTGGAAATGACTTGACGCTGTAATTAAAAACTTGAAGGATGCGCCGCGCACGTATCCCATGTCCCGCATTCAATGGGCATCGTGGGGAAGCGCAACAAGCACAATGATCACAAGTACAAGGCCCCTGCGACGCGTGCCCATACACCGATTGGGCCTAGCCCAACAGCGTCTCGCGACGTGTGTGGCCCAGGCCCGGGGCCTCCTGTCAGTGCACTAGAGTTTTGGGCTCTCTAGTGCCCCTTACTCGTGCACGGGCAGTAGTAGCCATCCTGGCAGCAAGGCCTAACAGGGACTTACCAGATACCAACATAGGAAAATCAAGACTACCGGCAAGGTCTTGTCGGGAGGGCTATTGAACCCCTAGGCAAAGCAAGGCCCCGACAAGGTGAAGCCCCGGCAAGACCCCGCCAGCACACAGGGCAGGTGTCAATCCACCTGGACGCGTGTCGTGGCATCGACGTTGGAGGGAGCTAAGCGGCGCCGATGGAACGGGCTCCTGTCCCATCCCACTGACGGACAGAGATGCCTAACGGTGCATTAAATGCGTGTGTCCTACTCCGCCAGTGTTAGGTATGATAGCACTGTAGCTCTGTACACCCTGTGTACACACTATACGCCACTGTTGGGATGTCACGCCCAAGATGCGATCCTATTCTTATTTTGGCACGAGGGCCTCGACTGGGATAGAAGCGCATCTCATCGTGTTGCAAGAATGGATATCATTACAAGTACATGTACAAAAGAGAAGAGTATATGAAATTGTCTTACACTCGCCACAAGCTACATCAATATCACATCAATACAACAACATACTCAAATATCATACAGAAGAGCAGGGTCCAACTATGGACGAAAACAAACGACAAAATGACATCCATCCTTGCTATCCCAGGCTGCCGCCTGGAACCTATACCTGCATCAAACAAGCATCACGCTCAAATAAAATCATCATGTTACCTGTACCTGCAAGTGTTGCTGTAGTAATCTGTGAGCCACAGGGACTCAACAATCTCATTTCCAAGGGTATCAAGACTATTAAAGCTTAATGGGTGAGGTATGGTTAAGTGGTGAGGCTGCAGCAAGCGACTAAGCATTTGTTTAAGTGGCTAACTTACGAATACATAAAGTAAAGTATGATGGTCTACACATAACGAACATGAACTAGTAATGATCACTAACTGATCCTGATCACCTACTTACGTCAAACATAACGCCACCATGTTCTCTCTCGGATAAGGTCTCACGCAAAGAGACAGTCACGGTTACGCACATGGTTGGTGTATTTTATTTGAGTTCACTTCAAGTTTGCTATGACCGGGTGTTAAACAAAGTATCCAAGTTTGCCACATAACCATGGGCACGGCTTTCCAAAAGATTTAACCCTATAGGGGTGCTCCAACTCATCCATCATAAATTAACCACACACAGTGGGAATAACCCCGACCACGGATCTTGTGATCTTCCTAGGCAATTCCATAGGAAATCTGCCACCTCGAGATAGCCCCAAGAATAATCGGAATTCCTCACTCAAGACGTTCGAGAAAGGTAAATCAAATCCAGCAAGGCCTCCCGACGTGTCGACGACCCCGATAGGAGCCGCGTATCTGGTTCTCAGGACACGACCGAATAAGCACAACGTACATTGGCCTGATAGAAATCTCCCGAGTTGCCCCGGTTGGCCCTGCACATGGCTCTAGTTTGGACCAACACTCATGAGGAGCACTGGCCCGGGTTGTTGATTAAGATCCTCGGGTTAATTACTCCCTATGCAGGTTTATTACTTATTAGGCAAATGTAGTACCAATGTTGGGCCTTGCCAGACAAGCTTTATCCTAAAACGAAAATCAACGGGGCCCCCATAACAACCCCGAGCATGTTAGGAGCGCTCAATTATGGAACATAACACCGGTTCACAAGTAACTAGGGCGGCAAGAGTGGAACAAAACACCGAGCAAAAGGCCAAGCCTTCCCCCTTTTACCAAGTATATACGTGCATTAAATTAAATAGCATTAATATTGTGATAACAAAAGAATGTCCATTTTGTCACATGGAAGCAATTGCACTTGCAGCTAGAAATGCTATAAGAAGGGTCGAGCAAGCGGTAACATAGCCAAACAAAGGTTTGCTGGGATGCGGAGGGTTAGAGGCTTTTCATGCCAATGTTGGGAGGCTTGTCAAACAAGTGGTGGGTAGCGAGACATAACAATAAAATCAAGACAACTAGCATAGCAATGATAGCAGTGGTATCTTGGGAAATGTGTCATCTTGCCTGAGCTCGGAAGAAGAACGAGTCCATGAAGAAGACGATCCAACATAGTCGAACGAATCCTCACACTCCGAACTCTTTCGAAACTCTATCGTGAAGAAGCAAACCGGAAACAACAATCAACACACGATACACCACAACATATGCATGATATGATGTGTAGACAATTATGATGCATGTCCGGTTTAATTATGCAAGGCATGGCAAGGCCAGAACAACAAACAACTACTACACATTAAGTGAAGTTCAATATGCAACGAGTTTCATATTGACGAAACTCCATGTTCGAATTATTTAGTTCACTCTCGTTTAGGTACTCATCAATATTAAATGTTTTTAACATGGCAAACGGTGAAGCACAAACAACTACAACATCTTGGCATTTTAAATGAGGCCAGAAGCAATATATATCATTTCCGAAACAACCTCATATGCATGTTATGAATTTGGTCCAGATCTGTCCTAACACAACTTTTTATTCATTAAACATGGAAATAAAGTGTGGCTAGGGATTCCACGTGTTTTTCTAGTCAAGTTACATAGGTGGAACATTTTAAACAGAGCTATGGTTATTTAGTTATGCAATAAACCATTTTAACATGGAATTGATGCAAATTAATGCAAACAGGAAGTTTAAGTATTTTAAACACATGTCAGAGTTGGTTATTGTGAAACTACATAAAATTTTAGACAAGTTTCATATATAAAGTTTTTATATATGATGCACAGTTAATTAGATATTAGCGATTTAAAAACAGTTTTTTTTTGTAAAACTAGCATCTCTGTAAAAAATGCTAAATTCGCCGGACAGGGAAAAATTATCATTGGGCCGAATCTGAATAGTGCTATGTGCGCAACATAACAGAGCATCGCACCTAGACGAGAGATAGCGGGGCATTGGGCTGGCTCACCATGGGCCAAGCCCAGGTCGATGCAAAGGAGGCCAGCTGGGCCTTGGGGAGACGTGGCCCACGCGCAGGTCAACGGGCGGAATGGGCAGGGCGAGCGGTGCTTGTCCTCCTGCTCCCGCACGAAGGCAGAGCGGCATCGGCTGACGGGGCCGGAGCTCTGGCGGGCTGACGCGGCAGGGCTGGCCGGAAACGGGCTGGGGGCGGCCGGATCCAGTGAACCCCGATCGGATCTGGGCGGCGGCGAGCGGATGAGGGGCTGGCGGTGGAGCTATGCGGTGGGGGAGCTTCGGGGCGGCACCCATGGTGGCTTGGGGTGCGGGACATGATGGTCCGGTGGGCGGCGGCTCTAGGACGGCGCGGTCATAGGCGGTGGTGACGCGGTGGCGCACCTGGCCGACGGCAGGGAGGGAGGGGCGCACGGGCGCGGTGGCACTACGGGAGGAGCTCGGGAGGAACAATGGCGGTGCGGTTTTGGGCCCGGACGGGCCTCGGATGGGCCTGGCGGGCCCTGGCGGTGGGAGGAGGGAGCCAAGGCACTGGGGCTGGCGGCGGCTGATTGTGGGGGCACGGAACCCGAGGGAAGCCTAGGGTTTTCCCAATTTGGACGAGTAGGGTGTCTATATATAGCAATGGGGGACTAGGGTTTAGATTTTTGCATCGATTTCGACCGTCGGATCTCGATCAGGCGGCTCCGGTCGCGGAAGAGGCTAGTGGCTATGTACATGGGCTATGGGGAGATGAGAGGGAGGTTTGGGCCCTTGACACAAGTTTTAAAACATTGAAAACATTCGACGAATAACCGATGACCGCACTGCTACGGTTGACCGATAGGGTATCAAACGAACTCGGAATGTGACAAAATTTGACAGGCGGTCTACCGACAATAAAACAAGACCGCATGCCAACTTTCAACCCGATCCGAGAATATTTTAAAGACACTTTTAAAAACAATATTTTTTAATGTCGCAGGCGCGTGCGTGTGTGGTTGGTCTCGAAACGGTCGACGACACGAACGGAGAGAATCGGCAACTACCAACGGATGCAAGTTTTCAAAAACGAGTGACGATGCTATGCAGATGTTGCATATGATGCGATGATGAATGCAACAACCAAATGAACCACGAGCGAGAATGGAAATAAAAGGGGAATCTTCTGGAGCGTCGGTGCCGGGCTGTTACATGGGATCCCCTTCGGAGTATGAAAGGAGGCCCAGGGCGATACAGTAGAGAACTTTTGGGGACTTTCCAACTTTTGCACTTTCAGGGACCCTTTAGCGCACACGCGTGGTAGTGCCTCGCAGCATCCCTGTAGCAAGAACCCTAAGAACACTCTCAATACCACCAAGTTGGAGTAGGGCTTTACGCGTCCGTGCGGCCCGAACCTAGGTAAAGATCCCCGCGTGCTCTTTATCAGACCAGCTCTTTGCGCAATCTGCCCCCCGCCAAACCGAAAGGGACCCCAGTGATCCCATAGGTGTTCGTTCCCACGACAGAGGGGTTAGAGGCTTATCATGGCAATGTTGGGAGGCTTGACAAACAAGTGGTAGGTAGCGAGACATAATGATGGAAGCGAGACAACTAGCATAGCATTGATAGTAGTGGTATCTAGGGAAATGTGTCATGCCTGATATCCCGCTTGGAAGTAGAATGATCCATGAAGAAGACGATCCAACATAGTCGAACGAATCCTTACACTCCGAACACTTTCGGAACTCTATCGAGAAGGAACAACCTGAAAACAACAATCAACACATGGTACACCACAACATATGCATGACATGATGTGCAACAAATATGATGCATGTCCGGTTTAATTATGCAAGGCATGGCAAGCACAACAGTCAACTTTTACACATTAAGTGAAGCTCAATTTGCAACGAGTTGCATATTGACGAAACTTCACATTCGAATTATTTAGTTCTCTCCCATTTATTTACTCGGCAAGGTTAAATGTTGATAAACATGTCAAGAGGTGAAGCATAAATAAACTACTCTGTCTAGACATCTTAAATGAGGTCGGAAACAACTTATAGCATTTTCGAAATGACCTCATATGCATATTATGATTTTGGTCCAGATTTGTCCTAAGCATGTTTTATAGATGTTAAAGAACAATATAAAGTGTGCATGTGATTCTACTCGTCATTCCAGTCGATTTACATATATTGAATATCTCAAATGGAGCTACGGAGTAAAAGTTATGACACACACAAGATGAATATGACATGAATGCAAAATGCATGAAAATGACAACAACAACACTTAAAAACATGGATGCAACATTATATTATGATACTACATGAAATTCTAATCAAGTTTCATATATGGCATGCCCAAAACGGAGCTACGGTTCAACCAGAACAACCAACACAAGCTTTATATGAAATCT
Source organism: Hordeum marinum (assembly GCA_022496015.1). Lineage (NCBI taxonomy): Eukaryota > Viridiplantae > Streptophyta > Magnoliopsida > Poales > Poaceae > Hordeum > Hordeum marinum. The sequence continues at coordinate 186,837,792 of CM039677.1, read as the reverse complement.
GCCCAAAACAGCAACATGGCATTTTGCAACCCACAAATCAACAAGCTAAAACCACCTAAAATACACAACAAGGTCATGGTGGTGAATCCTACATGATTCTTAACAATTCATCTAATAATACCAAGTTGATTAGATGCATGGATCAATAGGAAATGAGCTCACAAGATGGCTATTTGGAAACAGTTTCAGACTTAATTGGAAACAGTCACAGAGCAGTTTTATCACGAAGGCATATTGACAGCAGTAAAACTACATGCTACATGGCATGTATTTGCATGAAACTTAACATCATACTAGAGGACATTATGAACTACAAATGACTCCACTACATCAACCCCAAAGGAGCTGTAGATCACTAGCAAAACACATGGCAAGACAACAACAAAATATTACAGATTACAGACTTAGAAATATTTAGACCCCTCAAAACAGCTTATTGGTTAAGCATGTTGGAAACAAGAAAACAACAACTACACATGGATTATCATGGAAAACAAAATTACGAGGGGCAAGTGCACATGTCAAAGAGCATATCTCATGTTCAAAATTATTTCATACCATGCATGGATTTAATCACACAAAAATAACAAAAGGGCACCACAACAAAATAACATGCACACGAACTTACTCGAATGACAAAACTAAATGCACATATAAATTCAATGGATTTTTCTACCCCAAAATCATATATAATATGCATATGTTCATGTAGGAAAAATGTCACAACTAATTATGCAAGTCATGACATAACTCTATTAGCAAGTTATTTACGCAATTAAGTACAAACAGCAAGTTAATCATTTTTAAACATTTATAAAATGAGGTATGATTAATCTACAAAAAAATCGGGACATTTTACATATCTATAGCTTTTTACATACGATGCACGATTATCTAATTATGAGCAATGCAAAAATATGAGTTTCTGTAAATAGGCATGACCTGAAATAATAGTTAAATTCACAACAAGGAAAAAAATTTTATGGGCCGAATCTAACACATGCTGGCCAACAGAAGCGGGCGTCTCATACAAAACTGCGCCCGTGGGAGAGGGATAAGGCATTCGGGTGCTCACCTAGGGGCCTTGGCCCAGTCGATGGAGTAGCTGGGCAGGCAGTGAGACGTTGGGTTGGACCTTGGTGCGAAGCAGGTCGATGCCATGTCGGGGCCCACGCAGGCGCTCGATCGATCCTGTCGTTCTCCTCCCGATCCCGGTCGGGACCGAGGGAAGCGGCATTGGTGACGATGACGCCGTCCAGCGGCAGGGAAGCACAGAGGCGCGGAGGAGCCCGGGGAAGAGGAGATCCTGCCGACGGGGCACTGGATCTGTCCGACACTGGCGACTGACGGCGACGTTGAGACTGGCTGACGGGATCCCGAGCGGCAGTGATCTCGAGGCCATGGCAACGAGTGGTAGGGCTTGTGGTGAGGCGAGGCGATACAGCGGCGGGGCACGGCGCGAGGTGGCGCGGTGGATGGGCAGCGGGGTCCGACACTTGTTGAGATGGTCTGGCGAGGCGGAATCGGCCAAGGTGTCCATGGGAGGCACGCAAGGGAGCTCAGGATGGAACTGGGAGGCTGTGTGGTCATCGGACGCATCTGGTTTAATAGTGGACATGTCCCGTAGGTGGGGGTTTTGGCGATTTGCAGCCCCTGGATCAAGATCTAAGGGCTGAAATTGGCTAGGGAGGTGGGATTTCGGGGGAGAGGGAGGTAGAGCTAGCAGGTGGAGTTTTCTAGGGGGTGGCTGCAAAACTAGCTAGGGGAAACCCTAGAGAGTGTGAGAGATCTCTCCATGGGGAGGTTATATATAGGGTATGGACTAGGGTGGGTCGGACCTCGTCCGTCCGATCACGATCCGATGACCACGAACGGAGGGAGGGGCTAGGTTGGGCTAGTGGGCTGTGTAGTTGGGCTAGATGGGGACAAGAGAAAGAATTGTGGCCCGTGACATGAGTTTAAAACACCGAAAAATGTCCGACGAATAAACCGATGGCCGCATTGCTAAAGTCGTCCATTGAGGTACCCGACGACCTCCGATTGCGATGAAATTTAGCAGGCGGTCTGCCTACAATAAAACAAGACCGCATGCCAACTTTTGACCCAATCCGAGAATAATTTTCATGCACTTTTAAATCATTTTTTTATCGATGCCGCGGGCGCGTGCATGTGTGGTTGGTCTTGAAATGGTCGACAACAAGAACAGAGAGAACCGACGACTACAAACGGATGCATGTTTGAAAATCATGTTGATAAAATGCCAATGCTATGCAGATGAGGCGAATGATGCGATGATGAATGCAACAACCAAACGAAACACAAGACGACAATGGAATAAAAGGGGAATCTTCTGGAGCGTTGGTCTCGGGCTGTTACAACTCTCCCACACTACAAGAGGATCTCGTCCCGAGGTCGAGAATGAGAAGGGGAAGAGAAATAGCAAGAGGTAAAGCTTAGTTGCTTCTTCAACAAACGGGTGAACCCACATGAACTTGAAGGATTGGAAGAGATGAAGAATGATATGGGAAACAAGCAAGACTTTAAAAGAAATTTTGGTAGCACTTCGGTAGGATAGAGGTGCAAAATTTGATAAGATGGGAGAACTTGAAAAGATAACACAACACTCTGGCTAATTGGAAAGCATGGAAAGAACATGTTCTGACAAAACGAGATGATAGATCAAAGAGAGCAACATCACAATGCCTCTGGAGCGAAGGATTAGAAGCTAGCTCATTGGAAAGAAATGAACGGACAAGAAAATGCCAATTACTACCACAGTTGAATTTGAGAAGCATAGGTTGAACAAAGTTGTTGAAAAACCAACAACGAAAAGAATAACCTTGTTCTGGGCTTATAGACAACATCTCAAAATAATGAGTTGATAACTAGCCACTGACAAAACAAGGATTGCTTTGGAGCAAAAGAGATGAAAAACTTCTTTCACGAAGAAGAGGAGGAGAAAACTTGGATCAATTATGACACCATGATAGCAACAATCCTTAGGAAATGCTTTAGGTTAAATCCAACCAGAGATAACTCTGAGAAGACAAGAAGGGTATACTTATCTCATTCTTGACAATTTTCCTTCGAGACTCCTCATAATCAAGAATTTAATAACACCATCTCAAAAGACAATGGAGAAGGAATTAAATTTTGAAATGCAAGAGAAAGAATATTTGAGCTAGCCCAACAAGAATATTCAAGAACACTTCGAGAAAGAATTAAATCCTTACAAACCACCATGAAGGACCTCTTGGTGAACACCGAGATGAAAGACGATCAAAAGAATGAGGTTGAAAACAATAGATTATGATGTTGCAAAGATTTAGATGAAGCTTCGCGGAGAGATGCTTGAGAAAAACTTGGAACTCCGGAAAGAAAAGATGAACAACTTATAACCAAGAATTTGATGCCAAGAACACTCTGGAAGAAGGATTGAAATCACATTGATGAAACTAGAATAAGAATTATGTTATGCTTATCCTTCATAGAGTTAAATTGAAGACAAGCAATGTATTTCACACACCACTTATTCTTCTTGAGAATGAATTGAGAGAGAATGGTCACAAACTTGAAGAAGTCTTAAAATAACTACCAGTAAGAATTGACAAATGAATGAGGATTCCATGAATGAATGTAGATACCTGAGAACGAAGAGATCATGATCCACTTAGCAGAAAACTTGAACGAAGCACCGCAATACTTGAGATACGAACGAAGAGACAACAATTGAGAAGAATTTGAGAATGAAAGATGAAAGCTAAGAACAAAAAAATCTTCAAAAATCATGGCCTTCGGAGGATCAAGGAATGAAAACAACTCTGAATGCACCAGATAGATATGGGAGGAATTACTCATGATTGACAACAATCAAGAAGATAGCACGAAGCTGAGATGACAATCTTCAAGGAACAAATAAAGATTTAAGAAAAACTCCCCTTCAGACTTCGACGCTGTGGATGATGGCGAGAAATACCACCAAGAATTACTGAGACACTCCAGAACAAATGAATAAACAAGGTAGAGCCAACAATGAAAAAGATTTAGAAGTGATCTTCGAGAAGGCATATGACTGATGAAATTCATTCTTACGTCGTATTAGAAGAGAACTTGAGAACATCTCTAGCAAAGATTAGAAGAGCCACATAAGATCCTCGGGAAAAAACCTATGGGTTATGGGACAGCTGAAGAGAAACCGCCGGTAAAATGATTGCTTAGAAAGAGAGATTGCACCATTACAACAAAAACTTGATGAGGTGAGAACCTCGAAATAATTTTAAATAATTTCGGAACAGGAACACAAATCTTCTGAGATATGCTGAAAACTCCAGATAGAATTGAGAGAGGTCAATAAACAAGAGATGCTTGAATAAGAATTCCCACACGGAAATGCATTGGCCAGCTTACGAAGCATATGACGAATACCAAAAGGTTGCATTGAATCCACCGGAGAAGAATACCAACAAGAACAAATAATATGAGGATAGATCTTGAAACAGAAACTCCTGAGAATCTCCACAAGAACTCATCGGATACAAAACGGAACAAAAGATAGCTTTAGCATCACATGAATAGAGAAGACACTTGGATGAGAATTTAATCATGAAGACAAAGGGCGGGAGGGTGGAAAAAATAAAGAAAACTTGGCATAGATGAGACAGACTCTGGAAAAGAATATGAGGATTGATCTTGCATATATTGAAAAGGATAGAATTATCTTAAAGAGAAGCGCATCGGTTGAAAAGAATTTCATGACAACTCCGGTTGATCCAAAGGATTAGCAATCACATGGAAATATGCGAACACCATTTAGGAAAGATATGAAATCACCATTTGACATTGAAGCAACTCAAATTACCATATTCAAAAAAAATAAAACAAAGGATGAGGCCTTCAAAACAAGCCAGAACAAATACATACCCATTATGCACTTGTTGGAAAGATAATCCTAGGTACCTACTTGAATTCCCACCTAAGAACTCCCGAAAATTTCTGGTTATGCAATCTGGTGTTGGGGATATAGGGAAGAAAAAAATCTCACACAACTAACAAGCCCTACACTCCAACTGTATCCATCCGTCAACACATAACTAGAGGTTTTGGAACTCCATCTATCTAGGACCCTCGAAAACACAACGATACCAAACATGGCAGTACCCCGAACGGCTCCCCAGTACTGGGTGACTCCAGCCTTATCTCCCCACGAAAAGTATTGAAGTAATTTCGAACATCCTCCATCCTAAGAAACTAAGGAAACTAAATGATAATGATGTGCCAAAAATCCCTCAGAGCTCTACTCCTCGATAACAGGAGGCACCAAGTACAAACTCCGTCACATCGACATCATATAGATTCCAAAATATCCACGTGATCCTAAAAAAATATTGAGTGAGAAGAAGAGTAGAATAAAATTCCTAAATCGAATACCTCACCAGAGTATAGAAGAGGAGTAAAAGAAACCTACTCTCCAATATATAACTAGACTCAAAATATTTTTTACCAGACTCAACTCGGCCAAGTTCGATCAATCAAGGGGGCTCCTAGGTCGGTACAAGCTCTGATACCAACTTGTCACGGCAAAGATGCGATCCTGTCCTCATTTTGGCATAGGGCCTCGACAGGGATAGAAGCGCATCTCGTCGTCTTGCAAGAATGGATATCATTACAAGTACATGTATAGAAGAGATGAGTGTATGGAATTGGCTTACACTCGCCACAAGCTACATCAATATCACATCAATACAACAACATATTCAAACATCATACATAACAGCAGGGTCCGGCTACGGACGAAACCAAATGATAAAATGACATCCATCCTTGCTATCCCAGGTTGCTGCCTGGAACCCATCCTAGATCGATGAAGAAGAAGAACTCTAAATCAAACAAGCATCACACTCACGTCAAATTATCGCATTACCTATACCTGCAACTATTGTTGTAGTAATCTGTGAGCCACGGGGACTCAGCAATCATTTCCAAGGGTATCAAGACTAGCAAAGCTTAATGGGTGAGGTATGGTTAAGTGGTGAGGCCGCAACAAGCAACTAAGAATTTATTTGAGTGGTTAACTTACGAATACAGAAAGTAAAGTGGGTGGTCTAGGTATAACGGATGTGAACAAGTAATGATCACTAAGTGATCCTAAACACCTACTTACGTCAAACATAACCCATCATGTTCTCTCTCGGATAAGGACTCATGAGAAGAGACACTCACGGTTACATACACGGCTGGTGTATTTTATTTGAGTTTACTTCAAGTTTACTATGACCGGGTGTTAAACAAAGTTTCCAAGTTGCCACATAACCGCGGGCATTACTTTCCGAAACATTTAACCCCGTAGGGGTGCTCCAACTAGTCCATCACAAATTAACCACACGCCGCATTGGAATTCCTCAACCGCGGAATCACCCGTAGTATTTGCAGAATCCCGATGGAAAGTCTGCACTTCGAGATAGCCCAAAGTGTCGTCAAAATCCCATGCGCAAGACGTTCGAGAAAGGTAAAACAAGTCCAACAAGGCCGCCCGACTTGCTGACAACCCCGATAGGAGCTGCGTATCTCGTTCTCAGGCCACGGCGGATAAGCTACGCCTACGGAGGCCTGATAGAAATCCCCCGAGTTGCCCTGGGGTGGCCCCGCACAGTGCTTTGTTTTGGACCAGCACCGGAAGCACTGGCCCCCCTGTATTATGTTAAATTAATCCACGAGGGGCGACCCTCTATGCTTTTATAAGGTGATTAGTATTATTATGTTGGGAAAATGTAGTACCAAAGTTGGGCCTTGCCAGACAAGTTTTATCCTAAGACGAAAATAAAGGGGGTCCCCATAACAACCCCGAGCATGTTAGGAGCGATGAAGTATGGAACATAACACTGGTTCACAAGTAACTAGGGCTACAAGAGTGGAACAAAACACCAAGAAAAAGGCCAAGCCTTCCACCCTTTACCAAGTATATATGTGCAATAAATTAAATAGCAATAATATTTTTATAACAAAAGAATGTCCATGTCGACACATGGAAGCAATTGCACCTACAGCTAGAAACGCTATAAGAAGGGCTGAGCAAGCGGTCACATAGCCAATCAAAGATTTGATGGGATGTGGAGGGTGTCGGTGCACCGGAGTTTTGGGCTCTCCAGTGTCCCTTACTCGTGCACGGGCAGTAGTAGCCATCCTGGCAGCAAGGCTCAGCAGGGACTTACCAGATACCAACACAGGAAAATCCAGACTACTGGCAAGGTCTTGCCGGGAGGGCTATTGAACCCCCAGGCGAAGCAAGGCCCCGGCAAGGTGAAGCCCCGACAAGACCCCGCCAGCGCAAAGGGTAGGTGTCAATCCATCTGGACGCGTGTCGTGACGTCGACGTTGGCGGGAGCTAAGCGGCGCCAATGGGACGGGCTCCAGTCCCATCCCACTGACGGACAGAGATGCCTGACGATGCATTAAATGCGTGTGTCCTACTCCGTCAGTATTAGATATGATAGCACTATAGGTGTGTACACCCCATGTACACACTATACGCCACTTTTGGGATCCCCTTCGGAGTATAAAAGGAGGCCCATGGCGATATAGTAGAGGTCTTTTGGGGACTTTCCAACTTTTGCACTTTCAGGGACCCTCTAGCGCACACACATGGCAGTGGCTAGCAGCATCCGTGTAGCAAGAACCCTAAGAACAATCTCAATACCAACAAGCAGGAGTAGGGTTTTATGCATCCGTGTGGCCCGAACCTGGGTAAAGATCCCCGCGTGCTCTTTATCAGACCGACACTTTGCGCAATCTGCCCCCCCCCGCCGAACCGAAAGGGACCCCCGTGATCCCATAGGTGTTCGTTCCCACGACATCTTTGGCATGCCAGGAAGGGGCACGTTAGGTTGTGCGAACCCGTTCTCGTAATCATCGTGCTAGTTTCTTCGCACTCATCATCGACATGGCTCCCAACAAGAGGGGCCGGACACCAGCTGGCCCATCCATGTCCGTCATCCCCGTATCTGCGCAGACAGGAGAGGGCGTAGACGCGGGTGGAGGAGGAGGATGCGGGGGTTCAGAACTTCCGTGACGCTCCGGAGATCAAGTCCAAGCTAGTGACGCCGCTCGCCGCAGAGACACCCATGATGGCAGCAGGAACCCCCGCACCCCTGGTTCTCAAGACAGAGCGGTACTGCCTGCGGGTGGTATGACAAACTCTAGGGACGGAAGGGTATCCTCCAAGGCACTCATGCCGGCCCCTACGCCACACCCTTCTCACGATGCATGCAGAGGGCTGCGCCAAGGCGCCCACATTTCTCAGAGTCCCCAATGGGAAAGCTCCTGCACATCCTTCCCAAGATGCGGGGGACCAGCTCGCTCACCAACATGCATGCGGGAGTGGCGTGCCGATGCGGGACCGCGACAGTGCTCCTTCTAACATGGTTAGGAGTCAGAGCACCTCACGCTCCTCGCGGCGTTCGTTACCGACCACGTCGGAGGAAGCGATGGCACGGGTGCAGCTACTCCTAAACTTCCCGCTGGCTGCGGAGAAGCTTGAGGAATGGAGAGCCACCATTCAGAGCCTCCTCAGCCTCGCGGATAAGTTTCGGTCCATCGAGCCGGCTCATGCCAATGGAGAGAAGACCGGAGGCGAAACGACCTCAACACATTCTCCTCCACCACAACGTCACCAGTCACCGACTCGACAGACCAACGCTCACGATGGCTACTCGATGGCGTCGTCCGACCCTCGGACACGCCCGATCAACGTCAATTTCTTCGAGAGCATGGCAATGAAGACGCTCAAACTGTAATCGAGCGGCAGCGGGAAGCGTGCCTCCAGTCGGATAGGCGCGTGGGGCCCACTATAGACAAGTCTGCGCTAGGGTATCCTGTAAGCCTGCCTTACGAGGTGGGTTGTCTAGCATTTACCCATCAACTGCAGCAAGTCCAGTGGCCCAACTCTCGCACGTTTAAGACAGAAGTCCCGGAGAAGTATGATGGCAAGAATCATCCGTCAGAATTCCTAAGCATCTACACCATTGCTGTGCAAGCTGCCGGGGGTCGCGACGACAAGATACTTGCCAACTACTTCCCATTGGTTCTTAAGCCCAACGTCAGGTCGTGGTTGATGCACTTTCCACAGGGGCCAATCGCCTCCTAGGCAGACTTGTGCCACGAGTTTGTTGGCGCCTTCATAGGAGGTCATCAAGCTCCTGGCCAAGAAAGTTATCTACACATCATCCCTCAAAAGGAGGGTGAAACTTTATGCAAGTACATCCAAAGGTTCAGCTGCTTGCATCACAACATCCCAGACAGTCATCTTGCCGCTGTTATTAGTGCGTTCCATTAGAACGTGCACAACCACATGATGCGAGAAGAGCTGGCAATGAACAAAGTTAGGGACGTCGCCGAGCTTTATGCTTTGGCAGACAAATGTGCTCAGGATGAAGAAGGGAGGAGGCTCCCCGGCGAAGACGTTGGCGTAGGGGTCGACTCCAAAGATGAAGACAACACTGCCCCAGCAAAGAAGGGCCGACGGCGAAACAAGAAGCGCAAGGGCAAGACTGTGCTAGCCGTCAAAGGATCCGACAACCCTGGCACCGCCAAGACGGGTAAGGTTGACGACCCCGACAACGTTGTTGCCGGGTGCGCCTCCTGCCACGCCCAGGCGGCTGCCGGCAAGCTAGAAGACTTCAACAAGCAGTATTGCAAAATCCATCACACCAAGGGCCACGATCTCCAAGACTGCCGGCAAGTTGAGCAGCCTGCCGAGAAGCAGAAGGCCGAGTACGAGAGGCGAGACAAGGAGAAGGGCCAGGAAGGTGCCGAGGGGTCCGGCAAGAAGCGTGTTGGACGAGGAGGTCGCCACGGCAAGCCCAAGCAACAAAAAGACCGGCCAGCCCATGGCCGCCAGAAGCAAGAGGGAGATGATGATTATGTCGAAGAGGACGACTAGTATAGTGAGCATGAGTTTCAGAAGGCTACAAAGATGATGTGCATAGAAGGAGGAGCCTCATCGCATTCCTCTCATCGCCAACTTAAATAGTGGGCGCGTGAGGTTAATGCAGCAGAGCCCTCTATTGGCACACAGAGACCTCTAAAGTGGTCCAACACTCCTATCATCTTCGATGCCGAGGATCACCATGATCGCATAATTGTGGTCGGGTGCTTTCTGTTGTTGGTCTCGCCAACAATCCGCAACCTCAAGGTGACGAAGATGTTAGTCGACAGTGGGGCCAGCCTGAACTTGATCTCACTCGATGTCATTCAAAGGCTGCAAATTCCTTACGAAGATCTTGAGCCGACAGGCGCTTTCCAAGGGGTCAATTCGGGAAGGACTTAGCCAAAAGGCAAGGTCACGCTGCCGGTGACATTTGGTAGTGATATCAATTTCAGAACGGAGAAGATCGTTTTTGACGTTGCCAAGATCTCATTGCCATACAACGGCATTCTTGGCCGCCCAGCACTGGCCAAGTTCATGGTGTCCACTCACTTTGCTTATAACGTGCTGAAGATGCCTGGGCCAATGAGCGTCATCACCATAAACTCCAACAAAAAAGCGCACTTATCTGCGCCGACCAACTCTACCGGGGGGCAGTTGTAGCACCCGCTGCCAAGGCACTTGCTCCTGCCGCTAAAGCTCTCAGGGGAAAGAAGACCGGCAACGCCTTTGGCACACATTCCGGCAAGCGTGCCCCCTAGGGGTGTTGCGCTTCCGTCGAAGATGTGCCAGAGTGCTCCACCGGCAAGAGCAAGAAGTCCAAGGCAGCTCCACCGGAGACCAAGAAGGTGCCCGCCAAGGAGGATGGCACGGGGGAAATTTCACCATAAGTTTCACCCTCGATGACAAATAGGAAAACGCGTTCGTCGCCTTCCTATAGGCGAATGTTGATGTGTTTGCATGGCAACCATCTGATATCCCCAGTGTTCCCAAGAAGGTGATTGCGCACCACCTCACCGTCTGTCCGCACGCGCGGCCCGTCAAGCAGAAGGTTCGAAAGCAAGCTTTGGAGTGGCAATAGTTTATTGCCGAAGAATCAAGAAGCTAGAAGCGGCTCGCCTAATCAGAGGAGTACTACATCCTACATGGTTGGCCAATCCAGTCGTAGTGCGCAAGGCGAATGGGAAGTGGAGGCTATGCATTGATTTCACACACATCAACAAGGCCTGCACCAAAGATCCTTTTCCCTTGCCACGCATCGACCAGATTATGGACTCCACTGCTGGCTGCGACTTGTTGTCTTTCCTTGACGCCTATTCAGGCTATCATCAGATTTTCATGGCCAAAGAAGACGAGTAGAAGACCAAATTTATCACCCCATGTGGTACGTATGTTGGAAATATGCCCTAGAGGCAATAATAAATTGGTTATTATCATATTTCCTTGTTCATGATAATTGTTTATTATCCATGCTATAATTGTATTGATCGGAAACTCAGATACATGTGTGGATACATAAACAACAGCATGTCCCTAGTATGCCTCTAATAGACTAGCTCGTTGATCAAAGATGGCTATGGTTTCCTAGTCATGGACATGAGATGTCATTTGATAATGGGATCACATCATTAGGAGAATCATGTGATGGACAAGATCCAAACTACAAACATAGCATATGATCGTGTCAGTTTATTGCTACTGTTTTCTGCATGTCAAGTATTTGTTCCTATGACCATGAGATCATGAAACTCACTAACACCGGAGGAGTACCTTGTGTGTATCAAACGTCGCAACGTAACTGGGTGACTATAAAGGTGCTCTACAGGTATCTTCGAGGGTGTCTGTTGGGTTGTCATGGATCAAGACTGGGATTTGTTACTCCATGTGACGGAGAGGTATCTCAGGGCCCACTCGATAATACAACATCATGATAAGCCTTGCAAGCAATGTGACTAAGTGTTAGCCATGGGATCTTGTATTACAGAACGTGTAAAGAGACTTACCGGTAACAAGGTTGAACTAGGTATGGAGATACTGACGATCGAATCTCGGGCAAGTAACATACCGAAGAACAAAGGGAACATCATACTAGATTAAGTGAATCCTTGACATACAGGTTCAACCGATAAAGATCTTCATAGAATATGTTGGAACCAATATGGGCATCCAGGTCCTACTATTGGTTATTGAACGTAGAGGTGTCTCGGTCATGTCTCCATAGTTCTCGAACCCGCAGGGTCTGCACACTTAAGGTTCGGTGACGTTTCGGTAGTATAGAGTTATGTATGGTGGTGACTGAAGGTTGTTCAGAGTCTCAGATGAGATCCTGGACATCACGAGGAGCTCCAGAATGGTTCGTAGGTAAAGATTGATATATAGGAAGTCCTGTTTTGGTCACCGGAAAAGTTTTGGGCTCATCGGTAGTGTACCGGGAGTGCCGTTAGTGTACCGGGGGACCATCGGGAGGGGTATTTCGATCCAAGAGGCTACATGGGCTGTGGGAGAAGAAATACCAGCCCTTAGTGGGCTGGCCGAAGTCCCACAGAAGGCCGATGCAGTTTGGAAGAAATTCCAAAGTGGAAAAGGTGGAAAAAAGGCAAACAGGTGGAAATAAGGAAGGAGTCCTAATCATACTAGGAGCGGAGGAGGAGGACTCCTCCTCTCCACTTCGGCCGAACCAAACAGGGGCTGGCCCTTGCGCCAAGCCTCCTCCTCCTCTCCTCCTATATATATTAGAGGTTTTGAGGCCAGCCCTAACCCTAATTGCCACATGCTGCCCTCTTCTTCTGCTAGATCGGAAGGACCATGATCAAGATCGCGGGCTGGATCGTGATGAGTTCGTGGGACGGATCGTGATTGGATCGTGGGACGGATCATGGGATGCTTAGCGATTTGGATCACAAAGACGTTCAACTACAGCAATCGTGTTTCTTAACGCTTCTTGCTTAGCGGTCTACATGGGTATGTAGATCCACTCTCCCTCTCATAGATGCTCATCACCACAGATAGTTCTTGCGTGTGCGTAGGAAATTTTTTGTTTCCCATGCAGTGTTCCCCAACAGTGGCATCATGAGCTAGGTCTATGTGTAGATGAGATCTCGAGTAGAACACAAAGAGTTTGTGGGCATTGATGCTTAGATTGCTTCCTCGCTTGGTCGTGTTTTGGTTCAGCGGTATTGTGGGATGAAGCGGCCCGGACCAACCTTACTCGTACGCTTACGAGAGACCAGTTCCATCAACTAACATGTAACTTCGTTGCACAAAGATGGCTGGCGGGTGTCTGTTTCTCCTACTTTAGTTGGATCAGATTCGACAAAGGCGGTCCTTGAGAAGGTTGAAAAGCAATTTATGTATCACCGTTGTGGTTTTGCATAGGTGAGAATCGTTCTTGCTAGATACCCATAGCAGCCACGTAAAACTTGCAACAACAATTAGAGGACGTCTAACTTGTTTTTGCAGGGTATGTTGTGATGTGATATGGCCAATTACATGATGAGATATATGTGATGTATGAGATGATCATGTTTTGTATAGAATATCACGACTTGCATGTCAATGAGTACGACAACCGACAGGAGCCATAGGGTTGTCTTTAATTCTTGTATGACCTGCGTGTCAATCATTAAGCGCTATGTAATGCTTTACTTTATCGCCAAATGATAGCAATAGTAGTACAAGCATGGTGGGCGCAACAACCCCGATGACGACACGTTGATGGAGATCAAGATGATGGAGATCATGGTGTCATGCCGGTGACGATGGAGATCATGCCGGTGCTTTCAAGATGGAGATCAAAAGCACAAGTTCATGGCCATATTATGTCACTTATGATTTGCATGTGATGTTAATCCTTTTATGCACCTTTTTTTGCTTAGGACGATGGTAGCATTATAAGGTGATCCCTCACTTAATTTCAAGATAAATTGTGTTCTCCCCGAGTGTGCACCGTTGCGAAAGTTCGTCATGTCGAGACACCACGTGATGATCGGGTGTGATAGAATCTACGTTGACATATAACGGGTGCAAGCCAGTGTTGCACATGCAGAACACTCGGGTTAAACTTGATGAGCCTAGCATGTATAGACATGGCCTCGGAACACAAGAGACCGAAAGGTCGAACATGAGTCATATAGTAGATATGATCAACATGATGATGTTCACCATTGAAACCTCCTCAACTCACGTGATGATCGGACTTGAGTTATTGAATTTGGATCATGTGTCACTCAAATGACCAGAGGGATGTCAATTTGAGTGGGAGTTCTTAAGTAATATGATTAATTGAACTCATTATCATGAACATAGTCAGTCGTGTCTTTGCGGATTATGTTGTAGATTACTAGCTCACGCTGTAGCTCCCTAGAATTTTTTATATGTTCGTAGAGAAAGAGAGTTGAAACATAATGGTAGCAATATTGCGGACTTGGGTCCGTGATCTGAGGATTGTCCTCATTGCTGCACAGAAGGCTTATGTCCTTAATGCACCGCTCGGTGCGCCACCCCCTCTAGCGTCGTGTGTAGATGTTGTGAACATCTGACATGCGCGTTCCGATGACTACTTGATAGTTTAGTGTGTCATGCATTACGGCTTAGAATTGAGGCTCCAAAACGTTTTGAACGTCACGGAACATATGAGATGTTCTAAGAGCTGAGATTGTGATCTCAAGCTATTGCCCATGTTGTGAGATATGAGATCTCCAACAAGATTCTTTGCCTGCAAGATGAAGGAGAATAGCTCAATCATTGAGCATGTGCTCAGATCGTCTGGGTAAAGCAATCGCTTGAATCAAGTGGGAGTTAATCTTCCAGATAAGATAGTGATTGATATAGTTGTCCAAGTCACTATCACTAAGCTACTAGAGATTCGTGATGAACTATGAAATGCCAGGGATAGAAATCATGATCCCTGAGCTATTCACGATGTTCAACACCGCAAAAGTAGAAATCAAAAAGGAGCATCAAGTGTGATGGTTAGTAAAATCACTAGTTTCAAGAAGGGAAAGTGCAAAGAGGGAAACTCCATGGATGGCAAGACAATTGCTGCTCCAGTGAAGCAACCCAAGGTTGAACCCAAACCCGAGACTAAGTGCTTCTATTATGAGGAGAGTGGTCGCTGAAGCGGAACAACCCTAGATACTTGGTAGATAAGAAGGCTGGCAACATCGACATAAGTATATTTGATATACATGTTACTGATGTGTACCTTGCTAGTACTCCTAGGTGCACCTGGGTATTGGATACCAGTTCGGTTGCTAAATGTTAGTAACTCGAAATAAAAGCTACAGAATAAACGGATAGTAGCTAAGTGTGAGGTGACGATGTGTGTTGGAAATGTTTCCAAGGTTGATGTGATCAACAACGTGCGCTCTCTCTACCTTCGGGATAAGTGACGAACCTAAATAAATGTTATTTGGTGTTTGGTTTGAGCATGAGCGTGATTAGATCGTGTTTATTGCAATACGGTTATTCATTTAAGTTAGAGAATAATGGTTATTCTGTTTACATGAATAATACCTTCAATGGTCATGCACCCGATGAATGGTTTGTTGAATCTTGATTGTAGTAGTACACATGTTCATAACATTGATGCCAAAAGATACAAAGTTAATAATGATAGTACCACATACTTGTGGCACTGCCGCTAAATGTCATATAGGTATAAATCGCATGAAGAAACTCCATGCTGATGGATCTTTGGACCCACTCGATTTCGAATTTGTTGAGACATGCGAACCATGCCTTTTGGGCAAGATGACTAAGGACCCCAATTTCCAGTTTGATGGAGCGGGCAAGTGATTTATTGGAAATGATACATCTTGATGTATGCAACCAATGAGTCTTGTAGCGTGTGGTGGATATCGTTATTTTCTTACCTTCACTGACCATTTGAGTAGATATAGTGTATATTTACTTAATGAAACACAAGTCTGAATCGTTTGAAAAGTTCAAGCAAATTCAGAGTGAAGTTTAAGATCATCATGACAAGAAGATACAAATGTCTGTGATATGATCGTGGAGGTGAATATCTGAGTTACGAGTTTGGCATACAAGTTTAGACAATGTGAAAGTTGTTTCACAGCCCACGCCACCTGGAACACCATAGTGTGATGGTGTGTTCGAACGTCATGGTCGTACTCTATTGGATATGGTGCATACTATGATGTCTCTTATCGTTTTTCCACTATCGTTTTGGGGTTATGCATTACAGACAACTACATTCACTTTAAATAGGGCACCATCTAAATCTGTTGAGATGACAACCATATGAATTATGGTTTGATAGAAACCTAAGCTGTCATTTCTTAATGTTTGGGGCTACGATGCTTATGTGAAAAAGGGGTTTTCACCTAATGAGCTCGAACCCAAAGCGGAGATATGCATCTTCATAGAATACCCTAATGTAACAGTTGGGTAAACCTTCTATCTTAGATCCAAGCACAAAGTGTTGTTGCTAAAACAGGTCCTTTCTCTAGAAAGAGTTTTTGTCGAAAGAATTGAGTGGGAGGAAGATAGAACTTGATGAGGTTGTTGAACCTTTGTTTAACCAGAGAATAGCACAACAAAAAAAGATGTTTCTATGGAGCCTACGTCAGTTGAAGAGGAAGTTAATGATGATGATCATGAAGCTTCATATCAAGTTACTATCGAACCTCGTAGGTCGACAAGTACGCGTACTGCTCCTGAGTGGTATGACCAACCCTGTCATGGAGGTCATGTTGTTGGACAACGATGAACCTACGAGCCATGGAGAAGCGATGATGGGCCCGGATTCCGACAAATGGTTAGAGGCCATGAAATCCGAGAAAGGATCCATGTATGAAAATCTAGTATAGACTTTGGTAGACTTGCTTGTTGGACGGAGGTCATCGAGTACAAATGGACCTTTAAGATGAAGACAGACGTTGATGCTGAATGTCACTATTTGTAAAGCTCGACTTGTCGCAAAGAAGTTTCCACCAAGTTCAAGGAGTTGACTACGATGAGACCTTCTCACCCGTAGCGATGCTAAAAGTCTATTGGAATTATGTTAGCAGTTGCTGCATTTTTCAATTATGAAATCTGGCAGATGGATGCCAAAACATTGTTTCCTTAACGGTTTACTCGAGGAAAGGTTGTATGTGATACAACCAGAAGGTTTTGTCAGTCCTAAGGATGCTAAAAGGTGTGCGAGCTCCAGCAATCCTTCTATGGGCTGGAGCAAGCATCTTGGAGTTGGAATATACGCTTTTATGAGGTGATCAAAGTTTTTGAGTCTATACAAAGTTTATGAGAAACTTGTATTTACAATAAAGTGAGTGGGAGCACTATAGAATTTTTGATAAGCATATGTGGTTGACATATTATTGATCGAAAATGATGTAGAATTTCTGGAAAGCATAGACGGTTGTTTGAAAAGAGTTTTTTTAAAGGAAGACCTGGATAAAGCTACCTAATTGTTGAGTATCAAGATCTATAGAGATAGATCAAGATGCTTGATGAGACTTTCAAAGAGTACATACCTTGACAAGATTTTGAAAGAGTTCAAAATGGATCAGTCAGAGAAAGAGTTCTTGCCTGATTTGTAAGGTGTGAAGTTGAGTAAGACTGAAAGCTTGACCACGGCAGAAGAAAGAGAAAGGACGAAGGTCGTCCCCTATGCTTTAGCCATAGGCTCTATATAGTCTGCCATGCTGTGTATCGCACCTGGGTGTGCCTTGCCATGAGTCCGTCAAGGGGTACTAGAGTGATCTAGGAGTGGATCATTGGACAACGGTCAAGATTATCCTTAGTAACTAAAAGACTAAGGAAATGTTTCTCGATTATGGAGGTGATAAAGAGTTTGTCATAAAGATTTACGTCGATGCAAGCTTTAACACCAATCGGATGACTCTTAGTAGCAATCCGGATACGTATAATGGAGTAGCCATTTGGAATTGCTCCAAGTGGAGAGTTGTCACAACCCTAGCTAGATGTCCTAGGAATAGTATTGTGCTTGCATCATGTTTAATTTTGCATCAACATGAAATGGGGAACAAAAAGAAACCCCAAGCTAACTTTGAATTAAAACAACTCAAACTTGGTGAAAATTCAACAAATCCAAAATGCCCACTAAAAATGTTCCCTATGTCTGGTAAATTTGGGCATGATTATAACAGGGACCATTCTAATTATTTGAACAATCAAAGTAATTCAAAAATAATTGATAAGGCTCCTGAAATCATTAAATAAAGCACTATCATTATTTTTGTTTTCAAAATATCCTGAAACTTTTTAGACAAGTTTGAAATATTCAAACTTCATTATAGAAAATATATGGGATATTTTATAAAGTCATTTGTACCTAAAAAGAAAATAAACAAATGTCAGTAAAAGAAAACAGAGAAGAAATAAAAAGAAAAAAAAGGGAGAAAGGCCCAGGCCAGGACAACCCACCTGGCCCAGGGAGGTCATCGTCCTCCTGGCGGCCAGGAGGACGAGCGCGTGGCCGGAGCGCGCGTGCTGTCGTGCCTCCATGCCGGTAGCTGCCTGCCTGTGTCCTCCTCGCCAGCGCGACGGGGATAAGCTCCTAGAGCCGTCCCCATCACTCCCTCTCTCTCTCTCTCGCCCGCCTCTCTTCCTCTCCCTTCTCTGCTTCGCCATGGCCGAGCCCTGCTCGAGCTCGCCACCGTCGCGTTAGCCGCTCCCCCCTCGCCCCTGAGCCCCCCAATCGATCCGCCTAGATTTCCTCTTCCTCCTCGCCGAGCCATGCACCGCTAGGAGCTCCCCATCACTGTCTTCGTGTCGTCTTCAACCTCCGCCCGCCGGAAATCAAGTGGAGCTCGCTGCTGCTCCAGGCCCTCCCCGAGCCTGCTCTCGACGTCTCTGCGATCGTCGTGAGCCCCTGCGTCTTTCCCCCCTCTTTCCCCCTTCGATTGCGTGCTCTAGCGTCGGATTCCATCGAGGTCCGAATGCCCCCACCGCTCAAGCTCGATGCCGGCCATGTTCCGATGACCAGCTGGTCCGTCTGAGGCCTCCGTCGTGTTCGTGAGGCTGTGTAGAGTCCGTAGGTGCCAAGTAGAGCTCATGTTGCGCCCTGGTTCGATGACCCCGTGCTCGCACGAGCTTCGGCCGCCGCCCAGCTCACCGCCGGTGTTGATTCCGACCATCTCAGCTCGTGGGAGGGGTCGGAATGGACGCGCGCGTGTGTGCTGAGTCGTTTGGTGCCCTCCGCCGTCCTTTTGGTCGCCGGAGGAGGGATCCCGAAGCCCTCCGCCGTCTTTGGATCCACCGGCGGCTCAACACCGACGGGTCTTGCCGGAGTTGACCACGGGGTTTGACCCCCTAAGTCATGGCAGGTGGGGCCCGACCCTCACAAGTCAAAGTTAATTAAGAATTTAATTAATTAACCTAATTAGTCACCGATAGTGGGCCCAGTTTCTGTTAATTAATTAGGATTTAGTTTTACTTAGTTATTTAAGTGTCCGAGTCACTGACATGTGGCCCCCACATGTCAGGTTTGACCCTAGCCTGGTCAGCTGACCAGCTGACGTCATAATGATGTCATGCTGATGAAATAAATTCATATAAATTAATCTGTAAGTCAAATGAAAATAATTTATATATGAAAATTTATCAGAAAAATCCAATGAATCAAATGGTGCTACTGTCATGCATGTTAGAGCAATCTAAATAGTTGAACACTGACATTTATTAATAGGTTAGTAAATGGAATCTGAAATAAAGAACAATTTTGAACCTATATTCAAATTCATTTCAAATCAACATGAACACTAGTTGCATTAGCTCATCTATACATGCTATCATGCCATGATCATGCATCATATTGTTGCACTTGCGTGTGTTGATTGTTTCTTATCTACATTGCGGTAGGTCCTGCTCCTCAGGATACCCCCGAGTATCCCGACGAAGGAGAGAACCTTTCCGTTTCCCAGCAAGGCAAGCAACCCCTTTGATCATTCTGATAACATCCTACTCTCTCGCTCCTGCTCTTGTTTATTGCATTAGGACAATCGATCACATGTCATTCATACACGGTAGATGATTCTATTCTGCTGCATATCCTGACATTGTCACAGTAAATAACTAAACCTTGCAACCTAGCATACCTGGTAGATGCTTGTGCCATGATGTGCTTAGCTTACTTTGCCTGCTATGCTTGCTATGCTTAGAGTTGTGTCAGGTCGGATTCATCTGGGTGATGAACTGAGTGAAATGATGTTGTTCTTATGTGACGATATAATGATGAACTCGATTTGGTAAAGGTAGTGATGAGAGGCTATGTAGGAGTACATAGCGGGTTGTCTCATTGGGACCATTCTTAGGAACTGAGTTCCGTGTTTGTGATCCATGACTAGTTACTACCACACGTTGGGATACTTAATTGACCCTCTCGACTTATCAGTCGCTTAGTCCTTAGTCCAGGAGTTGCAAGTAGTTTCTGGTGTTTATAGTATGCTGGAGGCCGTGCATAGCGCTGACCCTAGGGGTGGGTTACGACGCGGTAGGCAATGGCACGGTGTACCAAGGGTCACCCGAATGGTGGGCTTGGGAACCCTACACACATCATTTCGGGCCGTAGCGGAAACTTCGGCCAGAGTTTCATGCGGGTTCAGTCTCAAATAAGCGATAGCCTGGACTAGAGGTCTTATGTGATTGACGGTCGTGGCTGACTCCCTCACTGGGCTTTCACTTGAAGGTGGCCGAGGTGCCTGGTTTTATGAGCACACAACGATAAGTGGCGAGAGCGTGTGTGAAGAAGTACACCCCTGCAAGATATGAAACTACCCGAATAGCCGCATCCTCGGATATGGACCACTTGGAGAACTTATGCTGTTCATAGATAATCAAATGGATACTCATAAAAATATCAAGACAAGTGTGAGTACCATAGATGGCACTCTTCTAGGAGAGGGAAGTGAATCTATGGTGGTGTATTGTTATGGAGTTAGTGGACTCGTGTGCAATTTATAAAATGTAAACAAAGAGTTAAAATTGAGTAGTGTAGGTTAGCCATGAGTCAAAGCTGGCATTGCTGCATAAACTCCACCTCCCCCTTTGTTCATACACGAGCATAGTTAGCCTAGGTCTGCTTTAAAGACTTGCTGAGTAGCTGGTGTCCCAGCTATGACATATGCCCTATGGCGGGCTGTAGATAGTCAAGCCATGTGCCTTTTACCCCTTTCATCTGTGTGTACTCAGACAGCTTTATGCTTCCGCTTCATTTGTATGAACTTGTTTGTAAGAACATATTATGCAAGGCTTGTCTGAGCCTCTTAAAAAAGTTGTGTTGTTGTATGGTTATGTTGTGATGCCATAGTTGTATCTGTGCATATCGGGCATGTCGTGCGTACGTGTTACGTGCAACGGTATGTATAGGATCTGACACCTAGTTGTGTGCCTTTAGTAGTACTCTTTATGGGAAACTGCCTCTTTGTGCTTCCACCGAGCCATGGTAGCTTGCTACTGCTCCGGACACATTGATTGACCGGCATGTATCCTTCTTTGCTGCTGTGTCTGTCCCTTCGGGGAAATGTCTCGCGGTGTAATGGAGTCCCTGTAGCTTGCTACGACTCGTCTACGTGTAGTGATGGCATTCGTGTCTCACGATGTAATGGAGTCACTATAGCTTGCTATGACTCATCTACACACGCTTGAGGCCGACACCTGCATTGCTGGGTTATGTATGCCTGTTTCCGTACGGATGTGCCGCTTTGGTTCTATGACTAGTTATGTCGGCCCGGGTTCTCTGTCATTTGATTGCCAACGATATGTTCACATACGTGAGCCAAAAGACGCAAACGGTCCCGGCTAAGGTAAGGCTGCAGCCGTGGGACTTATCATGCGTGAGGCCGCAAAGTGATGTGATATGTTACAGTCTGGATTCTTATAACTTAGGATCGGGGTCCCGACAAGAGTGGTAGCAGTGTCTACAGTATGACATAGAGGTTTGCAAAGTACACATATCTGAATATGCAGACCCGTTGACTAAAATACCTCTCTCACATGCAAAGCATGATCGAGCCCCAGAACTCATTGGGTGTTAGATTCATAACAATGCGAATCACATGGTGATGTGAACTACATTATTGACTCTAGTGCAAGTGGGAGACTGTTGGAAATATGACCTAGAGGCAATAATAAATTGATTATTATCATATTTCCTTGTTCACGATAATTGTTTATTATCCATGTTATAATTGTATTGATCAGAAACTCAGTTACATGTGTGGATACATAAACAACACCATGTCCCTAGTATGCCTTTAATAGACTAGCTCATTGATCAAAGATGTCTATGGTTTCCTAGTCATGGACATGAGATGTCATTTGATAACGGGATCACATCATTAGGAGAATGATGTGATGGACAAGACCCAAACTACAAACATAGCATATGATCGTGTCAGTTTATTGCTACTGTTTTTTGTATGTCAAGTATCTGTTCCTATGACCATGAGATCAGGCAACTCACTAACACTGGAGGAGTACCTTGTGTGTATCAAACGTCACAACGTAACTGGGTGACTATAAAGGTGCTCTACAGGTATCTCCGAGGGTGTTTGTTGGGTTGGCATGGATCAAGACTGGGATTTGTTACTCCGTGTGATGGAGAGGTATCTCAGGGCCCACTCGGTAATACAACATCACAATAAGCCTTGCAAGCAATGTGACTAAGTGTTAGCCATGGGATCTTGTATTACGAAACGAGTAAAGAGACTTGCCGGTAACGAGGTTGAACTAGGTATGGAGATACCAACGATCGAATCTCGAGCAAGTAACATACCGAAGAACAAAGGGAACAACATACGGGATTAACTGAATCCTTGACATAGAGGTTCGATCGATAAAGATCTTCGTAGAATATGTAGGAACCAATATGGGCATCCAGGTCCCGCTATTGGTTATTGACCGTAGAGGTGTCTCGGTCATGTCTACATAGTTCTCGAACCCGCAGGGTCTGCACACTTAAGGTTTGGTGACGTTTTGGTAGTATAGAGTTATGTATGGTGGTGACCGAAGGTTGTTCGGAGTCCCAGATGAGATCCCAGACTTCACGAGGAGCTCTCTTCTTCCGCTAGATCGGAAGGACCGTGATCAAGATCGCGGGATGGATCATGATGAGTTCGCTGGACGGATCGTGATTAGATCGTGTGACGTATCGTGATGAGATCGTGGGACGCTCGGCGATTTGGATCGCGAAGACTTTCGACTACACCAACCATGTTTCTTAATGCTTCCCGCTTAGCGATCTACAAAGGTATGTAGACCCACTCTCCCTCTTGTAGATGCTCATCACCATGGATAGATCTTGCGTGTGCATAGGAATTTTTTTGTTTCCCATGCAACATTCCCCAACAACGTATTGCTTTCTGTGTATACCTTTTGGGTTGAAAAGTGTTGGTTCTACCTTAGCAAGAGCAGTCCAGATTGGTTTTGAGCCCCAGGTACATAGAACTATGGAAGCTTACATGGACGATATAGTGGTCAAAACCAAGGATAAGGCCACTCTCATATCAGATCTAGAAGAAACATTTGCAAATCGGCGCAAGATCAACATGAAGCTCAACCCTGAGAAATGTGTGTTCGACGTCCCATCCGGCAAGCTTCTCGGGTTCTTTGTGTCTCAACGAGGAATCGAAGAAAATCTCGACAAGATCAAAGCAATCGAGCAAATTGAAGCACCAAGATGAGTCAAAGACATGCGACGCCTTGCCGGTTGTGTTGCTGCTTTGAGTAGGTTCATCTCAAAATCTACGGAGCGCGCCCTACCCTTTTTCAAAATCATGAAGAAGGAAGGTCCAATGAAATGGACTCCAGAAGCGGAGGCAGCGCTGCAGGATTTGAAGAAGTACATTTCCTCTCCGCTAGTCCTAGTCGTGCCAAAACCAACAGAGCCGTTGCTGATGTATGTGGCGGCAACAAATCAAGTGGTGAGTGCTGCACTAGTGGCTGAAAGAGAAGTTGACGAAGAAGCGGCAACAACGGCAGGACCGCCGAGCGCCGAGCCGGACAGTCCCCGACAAGGTCTGGTGTTGACAAAGAAGGATCTACGCAGTTGAAAGAGATAGTCCATGTCGGTAACCCGATCCTAAGTCATAGGAATCCAGCCTGTAACACATCACATCACTTTGCGGCCACACGCAAGGTAAACTCCACGGCTGCAACCTTACCTTAGCTGGGACCGTCTGCGTCTTTTGGCTCATGTATGTGAATATGTCGCTATCACTTAAACGACAGAGAACCCGGGCCGACATGACTAGTCATAGAACCCAAGTGGCACATCCGTACAGAAACAAACATACATAACCCAGCAATGCAGGTGTCGGCCTCAAGCGTGTGTAGAAGAGTCATAGCAAGCTACAAGGACTCCATTATGTCGTGGGACATAAATGCCATCACTTCATGTAGACGAGTCATAGCAGTTTACAAGGACTCCATTACATTGCGAGACATTTCCTTGAAGGGATAGACACAACAGCAAAGAATGATACATGTCGATCAATCAATGTGTTCGGAGCAGTAGCAAGCTTCCAAGGCTCGGTGGAAGCACAAAGAGGCAGTTTCCCGTAAAGAGTACTACTAAAGGCACATGACTAGGTGTCGGATCCCATACATACCGTTGCATGTCACACGTACGCACGACATGCCCGGTATGCATAGATACAACTATGGCATCACAACATAACCATACAACAACACAACTTTTATTTAAGAGGCTCAGAGGAGCCTTACATAATATGTTCTTATAGGTAGGGGTCACATGACCCGACACTCAAGTCATACAAGCAAGTTCATACAAACCAAGTGGAAGCATAAAGCTGTCTGGGTAGAGACAGATGAAAGGGGTAAAAAGGCACATGGCCTGACTATCTACAGCCCGCCGCAGGGCATATGATCGTAGCTGGGACACCAACTATTTGGTGTCGTCGACATCTAGGTAGAACCCACCTGATGGGTCCTGGGCCTCATCTGCAACATATATTAAGCAAACGTGAGTACAAACGTACTCAACAAGTCTTTAAAACACACCTAGTCTATTCATGCTCATGTATCAACAAGGAGTGGTGGAGTTTATGCAGCAATGCTAGCTTTGACTCTTGGCTAACCTATACTACACATATTAATTCTTTGATCAAGTTTTAGATATCACACACGAGTCCACTAACACCACATCAATACACCATCATGGATTCACTTCCGTTGTCTATGAGAGTGCCATCCACTGTACTCACACTTGTCTTGATATTTTTATGAGTAACCATCAAGTTATCTATGAACAACGTAAGTTCTCCAAGTAGTCCATATCCGAGGATGCGACTATTCGAACAGATTCATACCCTGTAGGGGTGTACTCCTTCACACACGCTCTCGCCACTTATCACCGTGTGCTCATAAAACCATGCACCTCGGCAACCTTCAAGCAGAAGCCCAACAAGGGAGTTGACCACGAACGTCAATCACACAAGACCTCTAGTCAAGGCTATCGCCTATTTGAGATTGAACCCGCATGGAAGTCCGGCCGAAGTTTCCGCTACGACCCCAAATGATGTGCGCAGGGTTCCCAAGCCCACCATTCGGGTGACCCTTGGTACGTCGTGCAACTGCCTACCACATCGTAACCCACCCCTAGGGTTAGTGCTAAGCACGGCCTCCAGCAAACTATAAACACCAGAAACTACTTGCAACTCCTGGACCAAGGACTAGGCGGTTGATAAGTCGAGCAAGATCATATTTCAAGGCCTAGCATGTGGTAGTAACTAGATTTGATCACAAACACGGAACTTCGTTCCTAAGAACGGTCCCAATGAGACAACCCTCTATGTACTCCTGCATAGCCTCTCATCGCTACCTTTATCAAATCGGGTTCATCATTTAGCTCATCACATCAGAACAATACTGTTTCACTCTAGTTCATCACCCAGATAAATCGGACCTAACACAACTCTAAGCATAGCAACCATAGCAAGAAAAGTAGGTAAAGCACATCATGGATCAAGCATCTACCAGGTATGCTAGGTTGCAAGGTTTAGCTATTTACTCTGACAAAGACAAGTCATGCAGAGGAATGGGTTCAACTACCACATATGACAGATAGTTGAACGTTTGTCCTAATGCAATAAACAAGAGCAGGAGCGAGAGAATGGGATGATATCGGAATGATCAATGGGTCTGCTTGCCTTGCTGGGAAGAGATAAGGTACTCTCCTTCGTTGGGATACTCGGGGGTATACTCGGAAGCAGGGCCTATCGCAATGCAGATAGGTAACAATCAATACACGACAAGTGCAACAATATGATGCATGATCATGACATGTCAACATGATTGGATGATCTAATGCAACTATTATTAGAGTTGGATGGAGTAGATTTGAGTATAGGTTCAAAATCGTACTCCATTTAATATTCTGTATATTGACCTATTGCTAAATTTCAAAGTTCATCTACATAGGTTTCTCTAACATGCATGATAACATCACCATTGGATTCATTGGATTTTTCTGATAATTTTTCATATATAATTTATTTTAATCTGAGTTACACATTAATTTCTATGAATTTTCTAAGTTTTTACCAATTTCTGGAATTAAATTAAATTAGAAATTCCATTATTGCATCAGCATGACGTTAGCATGATGTCAGCAGGTCAAATTGCCGTTGATAGGTCAAACCTGACTAGTGGGATCCATTGGTCAGTGACCCAGTCACTAACAGAGGTTAATTAGTTTACTAATCACTAATTAATTAGAAGGGGCCCACTGTCAGTGGGTCATTAGCTTAATTAATTTAATTAATTAATTTCCTAAACTAATCTTAATTAAACAAGGCCGACACCCACTTGACAGCTGACCCAGGGGTCAAACCCCCTGGTCAAACGAGTTGACTTGTCGGCGTTGAGCCACCGGCGACGCCAGGAACGACGGAGGGGGTCAAAAAACCTCCTCCGACGACCATTTCGACGGCGGATGGCTCCTATCGAACCAGCACGCACGCGCGCTTCAAACTAGACACACCCCAGAGGCTGAGGTGGACCGGAGCATCGCCGACGATGAGCTCGGCGGCTGCCGAGGTTCGGAAGAGCGCGGGCTCGCCACTCTAGCGTGCAAAACGATTAGGGCTGGGCACCTATGGCCTCTATGCAACCCCAAGAACTCGATGGTGGCCTCAGAGGGACCACCTGGTCACTAGAGCGATGCTGGCGTCTAGCTCGTGCGACGGAGCACTTCGGGTGCCGACGGAGTCGAGGGCTACGATGGGGGAATCGACCGGGAAAGAGGGGGAACAGACCGGGGGCTCACAATGGTTTTAGAGCCATCGAGAGCGGGCTCAGGAAAGGCTTGGAGGCGGCGAATTGACAACGGATGCACTCGGGTCCGAGGAGGAAGAAAAAGTAGGGGTTATTGCTCCAGTGGCTACGGTGATGCGTGACTCGGTGCAGAGGTCAAGGACGTTGAGGTGGAGCTCCTGGTAGGCTTAGGGGGGCATGGGAGAGGCTGTGGCTACGACGGCGAGCGAGCAGAGGCGACGGAGGGAGAGGAGAGGAAGTGGCAAAGGGCGAATGGCGAGGAGGGATCGATCGGGACGGTAGCGGCGTCCTTATCCCGCTCGCCAGCGCGACGGGGAGGCAGGCACACAGGGAGCTGCATGGCAGCTCCGGCGCGGGCGCACGGCGACTACGCGCTCGGCCTCCTAGTTGCCAGGAGGACGACGACCTCCCTGGGCCAGGTGGGTTGGCCTGGCCTGGGCCTGAGGTGAGTTTCCTTTCTTTTTTTATTATTGTTACTGTTTTCTTTTCTGACATTTGTTTTATTTTATTGTCAGGACCTCCACACCTAATTCAAAATATGTTGAGATATTTTGCTAGGTTAGTTTGAATATTTCAAACACACACAAAAATTTTCAAAATATTTTGAATGGCTAAAATAATTATAATGCTTTATTTGGCCTTTTTAGTAGCTTTACTATTTATTTTATGATGACACATATGTTCTAAAAATTAGAATGTCCCCTGATATATTAATGTCAGCATTTATCAGCATGGGGGGCATTTTTGATGGCAATTTTGGATTTGTTGATATTTCACCACAGTTGAATTCGTTTTATTCAGGTGAGGTGCTAGGGTTTATGTTGATCCCCATTTCATATTGATGCAATATGAAAACATGATGCACACACATGCTAACCTAACCAATGTCAACTAGGGATGTGACAGTCCAGAAGAAGAAAGTGGTGCAGTGACCAGTCTATTTTGTTAGTTCCTTGTTGCAGGGGCTCAGTCGAGATATTCTGGCATACAAAAATTGCTCTTCGGCCTTCTTATGGCCTCGAGGAAGCTACGCCATTACTTCCAAGCACATGAGATCACTGTTGTCACTCGTCTTCTGCTACAACGGATATTGCGGAACTTAGAAGCTACCGGCAAGATTCTGGAAAGGGCTTTGGAACTATCAAGCTTTGGTCTTAAGTTTGAAAGCACTTCGACGATTCAAAGCCGGGCCTTGGCGGAGTTCATTGCAGAATGGATGGCAACACCCGATGAAGAGATTCCAAAGTCAACTCTCCCCGACAAGGAAACTGATCGAGAATGGATCATGTATTTTGACGGAGCTTTCTCGCTGCAAGGCACTGGTGCCGGAGTGCTGCTTGTCGCACCCACCGAAGAGTACCTCAGATATGTGGTTCAGATGCACTTTCCCTGGGAAAGATCAACAACCAACACTGCTGAGTACAAAGGGTTGCCTGCCGGTCTCAAGATCGCGACAGACCTTGGGATCAAGAAACTCATTGTTAGGGGTGATTCTCAACTTGTCGTTAGGCAAGTGAACAAAGATTACGAGAGCCCATTGATGGAAGCCTATGTAGATGAAGTGTGGAAGTTGGAAGAGCATTTTGACGGCCTGCAAATGGAGCACGTTCCACATGCAGAGAACAACGTTGTCGATGGCATGTCAAAGTGTGCTGCCCTTAAGTTACCTATGTAACCAGGAACTTTCGTGCTCCAACTAACTCAATCCTTCATGACACCATCAACTAGACAAGAGAAGAGAAGAAAGTTAAGTTCCGACAAGTATTTCCTGGCAGGGCTCCCCGAAGCCGCCGGCGAGAAGGTTGCCAGAGGGAATGACAGGCTTGTTGATGAGTACTATGCTCCGGCAGGGCGCCGACTTTTGTCGTAGAAGCATACGCTCCCGTCAGGCTTGCTGGGGTATAGCAGACTCTGGAAGGCCCTCAGGCCCTTGCTGTTGAGACAAATGCTACCTTGGCAAAGGATACACCTTTGGTCCTTGCTGTCGAGCCACAAGCTCCGGCATGGGAACAACACATGGTCCATTTTCTTCAGACAGGAGAACTTCCTAGGAACAAGAAGAAGCAGAGAGAGTAGCCCACCGGTCTAATATCTACCAGTTCGTAGACAACATCCTGTATAGGAAAAGATTGAACGGTGTGAAACTCAAATGCATTTCCCAGGAAGATGGACTAAAGCTATTGGCAGAGATACATGGAGGCATATGTGGCTCACACATAGTGTCAAGAGCCCTTGCCGGGAAAGCATTCCAGCAAGGCTTGTTTTGTCCCACCGCCCTCCAGGATGCAACGACATTGGTAACCAAGTGTGAGGCATGCCAGTTTCATTAGAAGATACTACATCAACCAGCTCAAGTACTTCAAATGATCCCTCTCTCCTAGCCATTTTCGGTCTGGGGGCTTGAAATCTTGGCCTCTTTCCCCGTGCCGCCGGGGGCTTTGAGTACTTGTACATTGCATTTGAAAAGTTCACAAAGTGGGCAGAAGTGGAATCAGTGAGAAAGGTGATAGCACAGTCAGCCGTCAAGTTCTTTAAGGGACTACTTTGCCGCTTTGGTGTTCCCAACAGGATCATCACTGACAACGACACACAGTTCACGAGTCGCACCTTCATGCAGTATGTCGAAGATCTTGGTAGCAAATTCTATTTTGCTTCTGTTGCCCACCCGAGGAGCAATGACCAAGCGGAGAGGGCTAATGCTGAAGTGCTGCGAGGTCTCAAGACAAGAACTTTTGATAGGCTACACAAGTGCGGAAGGAACAGGTTGATGAGTTGCCGGTGGTTCTTTAGTCAATCAGAACGACACCAAATCGAGCTACCAGCCAGACACCCTTCTCCCTTGTCTATGGTGCAAAGGCAGTTCTCCCCGTGGAACTCATGTACAGGTCACCTCGAGTGCTCACTTATGATGATCTTGAGCAAGAGCAGTTGCAGCAAGACGACGCGACGCTCCTTGACGAAGACCGTCTTCAGGCTGCTATGAGAGCTACACGCTACCAGCAAGCTTTGCGCCGCTACCATAGCCGGAAACTTAATGCCAAAAGTCTTGAGGAAGGCGACCTTGTTCTTCGGCGAGATTAGTCCGCCAAGAATTCCAACAAGTTGACACGAAAGTGGGAAGGCCCTTATCGGGTAGTACGAGTCACCAGGCCTGGTGTAGTCCGTTGGGAGACCGAAGATGCCATCCTAGTGAGCAACTCCTGGAATATCGAACATCTTCGCAAGTTCTACCCATGAGGTGTGGTTGCCAGGCCCTCCGGCAACCACCTTTTGGAAAAGTCTTGCTGCTGAAGCATGTAATCCTTGGTACAAAGCCAGGCCTAGACCCTATGCGTAGTTGAATAAAGATAAGTGTTCTGCAATCCAGATCGTTTCTCATGTTTACTTATGTGCATGTTTGTTTGTGGTGTTTCATTGCACTTAATCTCGGCAAGGACTAATGGACCGCCAAGGTTCCATATCCATATTTCTCTTCTTTCTTTTTGTCAAAGGACAGAAGGACCCCTCGCGTACAGCTTTGCCGGGGGGTGGGGTGATGGTATGGATACTTATGAGCAATGTCCCAAAAAAAACTTACCGGAGGAGCGGCAACAAAAAAGATAAGTTGCAAAAAACCTGAGTTAATTCTTGCTGTAGAGTTATTTTCCTTGTGCAATTTTGTCCTCTGTATGGAAAACCTGCACGCTAGGGAACCTTGCCGCGTTTGGCCGTGCCCTAATTATGTTTTGGGAACTGCTCAACGGTTTAAGTGGCCACACCCGCGCTCCTTGTTTTGTTTCGAGTCCGCTCAACGACTCAAGTGACAGCGCTCGCGCCCTTACTCTGTTTCGAGCACGATCAACACTTCGAGCGGCGGTTCCAAACAACGCCAAGGCGTCTTGCTGGCAGTAACACCCGCTATGGGCTGCTAAGGACCTGTTCCTCAAAGCGCTCCCCGTAGGGCTACTCATGCCGGCAAGGCTTTTCCAAAAAGGCGTAGGGAAAATTTCATACAAGGAAACAATCCAACAAGGAAGATAATACACGGCCATTCAAAATGGGGTGAAATTTACATAAGATATCACTTTGTCCTAAGTACATCTTTATTTGACTTTCTCCCCTAGGGGAGATTATAACAAGAAAAAGATGGAAATGAGAGGCGAGCTAGAAGAATAAAAAGATGGCAAGAGGCCCCCGGCAGAAGCCCGACCTAACCCCTCTGGACCAGCACTACACGGAGGAGCAGGGCTGCCAGATGGGCAGGCAAGAACCTGGCCCCTCCTAGACCAGCATTGCACGGAGGAGAGGGCTAGAGCGGGTCGAAAGAGGGATGGACCCCAGAAGCCGAAGTCCACGGGCCTGCCGGAAGACCCAGTTGGAAGATGAGGCAGCAACCGGGACAAAGGCCCCCGACAAGGTCATCCTATTGGGAGGGGGAGAGGCGTGAGGCTGACGGTGATGGTGCGGCCAGCGGTCAGTTCGAGCTCGAGTCCTCGGGCTCCGACTTGAGCGCTCGAAGACCGGACTCATCGTTGCTGTCTTCGCCGCTGTCCACCCCATCACTCTCACCCGAGGACAGGCTTTTGGCGCTTCTCGAGCTCTCTTTGCAGCAGCTTAGACGGACACCGAGCTCCCATATATATTGATGGAGAGCGTATTGGCCTCCGTCATTTTGAAGCGAAGGACATGCCCCTCCTGGAGGTTGTGGGTGCGGGCGAAGGTCTTACAGCCGTGCCTGAGGAACATGACGCGGCTTGCTGGGTACTCGACGTTTACTCGCATCGCGTCGTTGTAGCAACTAGCCACCCGTAGCCATAGGTCGGGCGACTCATCACCCTTCATCACCCTGGAAAAAAGGCAAGGGAGGCGCAGATGGCTTCGGAGGGGACCTGCCAGCTCAAGGACGAAGTCTAGCACCATCCCCTAGGCATGGGTCTCCTCAATGGAGAGGCCTGGCGTCGGAGGAGGAGGTGGAGCGGCATTCCGCCTCCCCCGGCCTCGGCCCCCACGGTGCCTGTGGCCCCTCGCGCCTCCTCCACAACGCGTGCTTAGTCCGCCCTCCACCTCCGCGGTAGAAGCGGTGGCATGATAAAAATGAGAGCTTCTTCTTCAAGCTGAGGATGGTAGTCGCCCACGCCCCCTTTTCATGGCTAGGGGCGGGCGCCGCTCGAAGGTTATGGAGACGTGGGAGAGCGAACGCTGGAGGTTTGCACTCGGAAAGGCAAGATATGGAAGAAGGATGGATGGGCACTGGCCCCGTTGCCCCTCTATTTATAGGGGGAAGTGCGAGGGACATCTCTCCTCCACTCCAAAGGACGTCGCCTACCTCCTCCAATAGCGGCGCCCTCGATCATGAGGCGAACAGCAACCGCGCCGTCGCTCCAATCCACGGTGCTGCAGTTACTGCTTTTCCTAGGGACTTTAAGTCACGGGCGCTCAATGCTGTCTCCTCGCTATGCATGCGGCATGCGTGGCGGAAATGACCTGATGCCGTAATTAAAATGTTGAAGGCTGCGCCGCGCACATATCCCACGTCCCACATTCAATGGGCATCGTGGGGAAGCGCAACAAGTGCAATGATCACAACTGCAAGGCCCTTGCCATGCGTGCCCATACACCGATTGGGCCTAGCCCAACAGCGTCTCACGAAGTGTGTGGCCCAGGCCCGGGGGCTCCGGTTGGTGCACTAGAGTTTTGGGCTCTCTAGTGCCCCTTACTCATGCATGGGCAGAAGTAGCCATCCTGGCAGCAAGGCCCAACAGGGACTTACCACATACCAATACAGGAAAATCAAGCCTACCGGCAAGGTCTTGCCGGGAGGGCTATTGAACCCCCAGGCGAAGCAAGGCCCCGGCAAGGCGAAGCCCCGGCAAGACCCCGCGAGCACACAGGATAGGTGTCAATCCACCTGGACGCGTGTCGTGGTGTCGGCGTTGGAGGGAGCTAAGCGGTGCTGATGGGATGGGCTCCCGTTGTTGGAAATATACCCTAGAGGCAATAATAAATTGGTTATTATCATATTTCCTTGTTCATGATAATCGTTTATTATCCATGCTATAATTGTATTGATCGGAGACTTAGATGCATGTGTGGATACATAGACAAAACCATGTCCCTAGTATGCCTCTAGTAGACTAGCTCGTTTATCAAAGATGGTTAAGGTTTCCTAGCCATAGACATGAGATGTCATTTGATAAAGGGATCACATCATTAGGAGAATGATGTGCTGGACAAGACCCAAACTACAAACATAGCATATGATCGTGTCAGTTTATTGCTACTATTTTCTGCATGTCAAGTATATGTTCCAATGACCATGAGATCATGCAACTCAATAACACCGGAGGAGTACCTTGTGTGTATCAAACATTGCAACGTAACTGGGTGACTATAAAGGTGATCTACAGGTATCTCCGAGGGTGTCTCTTGGGTTGGCATGGATCAAGACTAGGATTTGTTACTCCGTGTGACGGAGAGGTATGTCAGGGCCCACTCAGTAATACAACATCACAATAAATCCTTGCGAGCAACATGACTAAGTGTTAGTCACGGGATCTTGTATTATGGAACGAGTAAAGAGACTTGCCAGTAACGAGGTTGAACTAGGTATGGAGATACCGACGATCGAATCTCGGGCAAGTAACATACCGAAGAACAAAGGGAACATCATACGGGATTAACTGAATCCTTGACATAGAGGTTCGACCGATAAAGATCTTCGTAGAATATGTAGGAACCAATATGGGCATCCAGGTCCTGCTATTGGTTATTGACCGTAGAGGTGTCTCGGTCATGTCTACATAGTACTCGAACCCGCAGGGTCTGCACACTTAAGGTTTGGTAACGTTTCGGTAGTATAGAGTTATGTATGGTGGTGACCGAAAGTTGTTCGGAGTCCCGGATGAGATCCCGGACTTCACGAGGAGCTCGGAATGGTCTGGAGGTAAAGATTGATATATAGGAAGTCCTATTTTGGTCGCCGGAAAAGTTTCGGGCTCATCGGTAGTGTACCGGGAGTGCCGATAGTGTACCGGGAGACCATCGGGAGAGGTATTTCGACCCAAGAGGCTACATGGGCTGTGGGAGGAGGTAAACCAGCCCCTGGTAGGCTGGCCGAGGCCTCCTCTAAGGCCCCATGCGGGTGGAGTGGTTTGAGAAGGAAAAAATCCAAAGGCAGAGAGGTGGAAAGAGTTTCCAAGTGGAAAGGAGGAATCCTACTCCTAATAGGATTGGAGTAGGACTCCTCCACCTCCAATTTCGGCCAGGTTTGAGGCTGCCTCCTCCCTTCCCTCCCTCCTATATATACTAGAGGATTTAGAGGAAAAAGCTAACCCTAATAGCCAAGTGCTACCTCTCCTCTAGATAGCAGTTTCTCCTCTAGATCGGTTTTCTGAAGTGCTTAGGCGAAGCCCTGCCGGAATTGTTCCACCACCATCGCCATGGCACCGTCACGCTGCCGGAGAACTCTTCTACCTCTCTGCTCCCTCTTGCTGGATCAACAAGGTAGAGATCGTCATCGAGCTGTACATGTGCTGAACATGGAGGTGCCGTCTGTTCGGCGCTAGATCTGAAGGACCGTGATCAAGATCGCGAGACGGATCATGATGAGTTCGCGGGACGGATCATGATGAGTTCGCGGGACGGATCGTGATTGGATCGCGGGATGGATCGTGATGAGATCGCGAGACGCTCGGCGATTTGGATCGCGAAGACGTTCGACTACACTAACCGTGTTTCTTAACGCTTCCCGCTTAGCGATCTACAACGGTATGTAGATCCACTCTCCCTCTTGTAGATGCTCATCACCATGGATAGATCTTGCATGTGCGTAGGAAATTTTTTGTTTCCCATGCAACGTTCCCCTACAGTGGCATCATGAGCTAGGTCTATGTGTAGATGAGATCTCGAGTAGAACACAAAGAGTTTGTGGGCGTTGATGCTTAGATTCCTTCCTCCCTTGGTCATGTTTTGGTTCAACGGTATTGTGAGATGAAGCGGCCCGGACCAATATTACTCGTTACACTTACGAGAGACTGGTTCCCTCAACCGCAACTTGTTGCATAGATGGCTTGCGGGTGCCAGTTTCTCTCACTTTAGTTGGATCGGATTGGACAAAGGTGGTCCTTGAGAAGGTTGAAAACCAACTAGTGTATCACCATTGTGGTTTTTGCGTAGATGAGAATTGTTCTTGGTAGATATCCGTAGCAGCCACGTAAAACATGCAACAACAATTAGAGGACGTCTAACTTGTTTTTGTAGGGTATGTTGTGATGTGATATGGCCAATTACATGATGTGATATATGTGATGTATGAGATGATCATGTGATGTATAGATTATCACGACTTGCATGTCGATGAGTACGGCAACCGGCATGAGCCATAGGGTTGTCTTTAATTATTGTATGACCTGCATGTCAATCATTAAGCGCTATGTAATGCTTTAGTTTATCGCCTAACAGTAGCAATAGTAGTAGAAGCAAGGTGGGGCGACAACCCCGATGGCGACACGTTGATGGAGATCAAGATGATGGAGATCATGGTGTCATGCCGGTGACTATGGAGATCATGCCGGTGCTTTCAAGATGGAGATAAAAAGCACAAGTTCATGGCCATATCATGTCACTTATGATTTGCATGTGATGTTAATCCTTTTACGCACCTTGTTTTTCTTAGGACGACGGTAGCATTATAAGGTGATCCCTCACTTAAATTTTAAGATGAATTGTGTTCTCCCCGAGTGTGCACCGTTGCGAAAGTTCGTCGTGTTGAGACACCACGTGATGATCGGGTGTGATAGACTCTACGTTCACATACAACGGGTGCAAGCCAGTGTTGCACATGCAGAACACTCGGGTTAAACTTGACGAGCCTAGCATGTAAAGACATGGCCTCGGAACACAAGAGACAGAAAGGTCGAACATGAGTCATATAGTAGATATGATCAACATGATGATGTTCACCATTGAAACCACCTCAACTCACGTGATGATCGGACTTGAGTTGGTGAATTTGGATCATGTATCACTCGAATGACCGGAGGGATGTCAATTTGAGTGGGAGTTCTTCAGTAATGTGATTAATTGAACTCATTATCATGAACATAGTCAGTAGTGTCTTTGCAAATTATGTTGTAGATTACTTGCTCGTGCTGTAGCTCCCTTGAATTTTTATATGTTCCTAGAGAAATAGAGTTGAAAGATGATGGTAGCAATATTGCGGACTGGGTCCGTGATTTGAGGGTTGTCCTCATTGCTGCATAGAAGGCTTATGTCCTTAATGCACCGCTCGGTGCGCCAACCCCTCTAGCGTCGTCTGTAGATGTTGTGAACATGTGACAGGCACGTTCTGATGACTACTTGATAGTTTAGTGCGTCATGCATTACGACTTAGAATTGAGGCTCCGAAACATTTTGAACGTCGAAACATATGAGATGTTCTAAGAGCTGAAATTAGGATCTCAGGCTCGTGCCCGTGTTGCGAGATATGAGATCTCCAACAAGATTCTTTGCCTGCAAGATGAAAGAGAATAGCTCAATCGTTGAGCATGTGCTCAGATTGTCTGGGTGCTACAATCACTTGAATCGAGTGGGAGTTGATCTTCCAGATAAGATAATGATTGATATAGTTCTGCAAGTCACTGTCACTAAGCTACTAGAACTTGGTGATGAACTATAAATGCCAGGGATAGACATAATGATCCCTGAGCTGTTCGCGATGTTTGACACCGTGAAGGTAGAAATCAAGAAGGAGCATCAAGTGTTGATGGTTAGTAAAACCACTAGTTTTGAGAAGGGCAAGGGCAAGGAGGGAAACTTCATGGATAGCAAGTCAGTTACTGCTCCAGTGAAGCAACCCAAAGGCTAACCCAAACCCGAGACTAAGTGCTTCGATTATGACGAGAGCGGTCGCTGAAGCGGAACAACCCTAGATACTTGGTAGATAAGAAGGCTAGCAACATCGACAGAAGTATATTTGATATACGTGTTAATGATGTGTACCTTGCGAGTACTCCTAGTAGCACCTGGGTATTGGATACCGGTTTGGTTGCTAAATGTTAGTAACTCGAAAGAAAAGCTACGGAATAAACGGAGAACTAGCTAAGGGTGAGGTGATGATGTGTGTTGGAAATGTTTCCAAGGTTGATGTGATCGACATCGCACGCTCTCTCTACCTTCGGGATTAGTGACGAATCTAAATTAATGTTATTTGGTGTTTTGCGTTGAGCATGAACGTGATTAGATCGTGTTTATTGCAACACAGTTATTCATTTAAGTTAGAGAATAATGGTTATTCTGTTTACATGAATAATACCTTCAATGGTCATGCACCTAGTGAGATGGTTTTTTGAATCTTGATCGTAGTAATACACATGTTCATAACATTGATGCCAAAACATACAAAGTTAATAATGATAGTACCACATACTTGTGACATTGCCACTAAATGTCATGTTGGTATAAAGCGCATGAAGAAACTCCATGCTGATGGATCTTTGGAATCAATCAATTTTGAGTCGGTTGAGACATGCGGACCATGCCTCCTGGGCAACATGACTAAGGACCCCGTTTTCCGGTTTGATGGAGCGGGCAAGTGATTTATTGGAAATGATACATGTTGATGTATGCAATCCAATGAGTCTTGTAGCGTGCGGTGGATATCATTATTTTCTTACCTTCACTGATGATTTGAGTAGATATAGTGTATATTTACTTAATGAAACACAAGTCTGAATCGTTTGAAAAGTTCAAGCAAATTCAGAGTGAAGTTTAAGATCATCGTGACAAGAAGATAAAAATGTCTGCGATATGATCGTGGAGGTGAATACCGGAGTTACGAGTTTGGCATACAACTTTAGACAATGTGAAAGTTGTTTCATAGCTCACGCCACCTGGAACACCATAGTGTGATGGTGTGTCCGAACGTCATAGTCATGCTCTATTGGATATGGTGCGTGCTATGATGTCTCTTATCGTTTTGCTAATATAGTTTTGGGGTTATGCATTAGAGACAACTACATTCACTTTAGATAGGGCACCATCTAAATCCGTTGAGATGACACCGTGTGAATTATGGTTTGATAGAAACTTAAGCTA
This sequence comes from Hordeum marinum, assembly GCA_022496015.1. Classification (NCBI taxonomy): domain Eukaryota; kingdom Viridiplantae; phylum Streptophyta; class Magnoliopsida; order Poales; family Poaceae; genus Hordeum; species Hordeum marinum. Next base: position 186,799,517 of record CM039677.1, on the reverse strand, counting down.
TCATTTCTTAATGTTTGTGGCTGCGACGCTTGTGTGGAAAATGTTTTCACCTAATGAGCTCGAACCCAAAGCGGACAAATGCATCTTCATAGAATACCCTAAGAACAGTTGGGTAAACCTTCTATCTCAGATCCAAGCATAAAGTGTTTGTTGCTAAAACTGGGTCCTTTCTCGAGAAAGAGTTTCTCTTGAAAGAATTGAGTGGGAGGAAGATAAAACTTGATGAGGTTGTTGAACCTTTGTTCAACCAGAGAGTAGCGCAGCGCAGGAATTTGATTTTGTGAAGCCTACGTTAGTTGAAGAGGAAGTTAATGATGATGATCATGAAGCTTCGGATCAAGTTACTCTCAAACCTCGTAGGTCGACAAGGACGTGTACTGCTCCTGAGCGGTACGACAACCCTGTCTTGGAGGTCATGTTGTTGGACAACGATGAACCTACGAGCGGTGGAGAAGCGATGATGGGCCCGGATTCCGACAAATGGTTAGAGGCCATGAAATCCGAGAAAGGATCCATGTATGAAAACCAAGTATAGACTTTGGTAGACTTGCTCGTTGGACGACAGGTCGTCAAGTACAAATGGACCTTTGAGATGAAGACAGACACTGATGGTGAATGTCACCATTTATAAAGCTCGACTTGTTGCAAAGAAGTTTACGACAAGTTGAATGAGTTGACTACGATGAGACTTTCTCACTCGTAGCGATCCCAAAGTCTGTTGGAATTATGTTAGCAGTTGCTGCATTTTGAAATTATGAAATCTGGCAGATGGATGCCAAAACATCGTTCCTTAACGGTCTACTTGAGGAAAGGTTGTATGTGATACAACCAGAAGGTTTTGTCAGTCCTAAGGATGCTAAAATGTGAGCAAGCTTCAGTGATCCTTGTCTGGATTGAAGCAAGCATCTCGGAGTTGGAATATACATTTTGATGAGGTGGTCAAAGTTTACGAGAAACTTGTATTTACAATAAAGTGAGTGGGTGCACTATAGAATTTCTGATAAGTATATGTGGTTGACATATTGTTGATAGGAAACGATGTAGAATTTCTGGAAAGCATAAACAGTTGTCTGAAAAGAGTTTTTCAAAGGAAGACCTGGATAAAGCTATCTAATTGTTGAGCATCAAGATCTATAGAGATAGATCAAGATGCTTGATGAGACTTTCAATGAGTACATACCTTGACAAGATTTTGAAAGAGTTCAAAATGGATTAGTCAGAGAAAGAGTTCTCGCCTGATTTGTAAGGTGTGAAGTTGAGTGAGACTCAAAGCTCAACAACAGCAGAAGAAAGAGAAAGGACGAACGTCGTCCCCTATGCCTTAGCCATAGGCTCTATATTATGCCATGCTGTGTACCGCACCTGGTGTGTGCCTTGCCATGAGTCTGTCAAGGGGTACAAAAGTGATCCAGGAGTGGATCACTGGACAACGGTCAAGATTATCCTTAGTAACTAAAAGACTAAGGAGATGTTTCTCGATTATGGAGGTGATAAAGAGTTTGTCGTAAAGAGTTACGTCGTTGCAAGCTTTAACACCAATCCGGATGACTCCTAGTAGCAATCTGGATATATATAGTGGAGCAGCCATTTGGAATAGTACCAAGTGGAGTGTGGTAGCAGTTTTTACAGTTTGACATAGAGATTTGCAAAGTACACATGGATCTGAATGTCGCAGACCCGTTGACTATAAGACCTCTCTCACATGCAAAGCATGATCGAGCCCCAGAACTCATTGGGTGTTAGATTCATAACAATGCGAATCACATGGTGATGTGAACTAGATTATTGACTCTAGTGCAAGTGGGAGACTGTTGCAAATATGCCCTAGAGGCAATAATAAATTGGTTATTATCATATTTCCTTGTTCATGATAATCATTTATTATCCATGCTATAATTGTATTGATCGGAGACTTAGATGCATGTGTAGATACATAGACAAAACCATGTCCCTAGTATGCCTCTAGTAGACTAGCTCGTTGATCAAAGATGGTTAAGGTTTCCTAGCCATAGACATGAGATGTCATTTGATAATGGGATCACATCATTAGGAGAATGATGTGATGGACAAGACCCAAACTACAAACATAGCATATGATCGTGTTAGTTTATTGCTACTATTTTCTGCATGTCAAGTATATGTTCCTATGACCATGAGATCATGCAACTCACTGAAACTAGAGGAGTACCTTGTGTGTATCAAACGTCACAACGTAACTGGGTGATTATAAAGGTGCTCTACAGGTATCTCCGAGGGTGTCTTTTGGGTTGTCATGGATCAAGACTGGGATTTGTTACTCCATGTGACGGAGAGGTATCTCAGGGCCCACTCGATAATACAACATCACGATAAGCCTTGCAAGCAATGTGACTAAGTGTTAGCCACGGGATCTTGTCATAAAGAACGTGTAAAGAGACTTACCGGTAACAAGGTTGAACTGGGTACGGAGAGGTTCGACCAAGAAAGATCTTCGTAGAATATTTAGGAACCAATATGGGCATCTAGGTACCGCTATTGGTTATTGAACTTAGAGGTGTCTCGGTCATGTCTACATAGTTCTCGAACCCGTAGGTTCTGCACACTTAAGGTTTGGTGACGTTTCAGTATTATAGAGTTATTTATGGTGGTGATCGAAGGTTGTCCGGAGTCCAAGATGATATCCCGGACGTCACGAGGAGCTCCAGAATGGTCCATAGGTAAATATTGATATATAGGAAGTCCTATTTTGGTCGCCGGACAAGTTTCGGGCTCATCGGTAGTGTACCGGGAGTGCCGGTAGTGTACCAGGAGACCATCGGGGAGGTATTTGGACCCAAGAGGCTACATGGGCTGTGGGAGGAGGTAAACCAGCCCCTGGTGGACTGGCTGAAGCCTCCTCTAAGGGCCCATGCCGCTGGAGTGGTTTGAGAAGGAAAAAAATCCAAAGGTGGAGAGGTGGAAAGAGTTTCCAAGTGGAAAGGAGGAATCCTACTCCTAATAGGATTGGAGTAGGACTCCTCCACCTCCAATTTCGGCCAGTTTTGAGGCTGCCTCCCCCCTCCCCCCTCCTATATATACTAGAGGATTTAGAGGAAAGAGCTAACCCTAATAGCGACGTGCTACCTCTCCTCTAGATCGGTTTTCTGAAGTGCTTAGGCGAAGCCCTGCCGGAATTGTTCCACCACCATCGCCGCGGCGCCGTCACACTACCGGAGAACTCTTCTGACTCTCCGCTCCCTCTTGCTGGATCAAGAAGGCAAAGATCCTCATCGAGCTGTACGTGTGCTGAACGCGGAGGTGCCGTCTGTTTGGCGCTAGATCGGAAGGACCGTGATCAAGATCGCGAGACGGATCATCATGAGTTTGCGGGACGGATCGTGATGAGTTCGCGGGACGGATCGTGATTGGATCGCAGGACGGATCATGATGAGATCACGGGACGCTCGGCGATTTGGATCACAAAGATGTTCGACTACACCAACCGCGTTTCTTAACGCTTCCCGCTTAGCGATCTACAAAGGTATGTAGATCCATTCTCTCTCTCGTAGATGCTCATCACCATGGATAGATCTTGCGTGTGCGTAGGAAATTTTTTGTTTCCCATGCAACGTTCCCCTACAACCGTCCCATTCCACTGATGGACAGAGATGCCTGATGGTGCATTAAATGCGTGTGTCCTACTCCGCCAGAGTTAGGTATGATAGCACTGTAGCTGTGTACGTCCCGTGTACACACTGTATACCACTATTGGGATCCCCTTCGGAGTATAAAAGGAGGCCCAGGGTGATACGATATAGGACTTTTGGGGACTTTCCAACTTTTGCACTTTCAGTGACTCTCTAGGGCACACGCGTGGCAGTGGCTCGCAGCATCTCTATAGCAAGAACCCTAAGTACACTCTCAATACCACCAAGCAGGAGTAAGGTTTTCCGCATCCGTGCGACCCGAACCTGGGTAAAGATCCCCGCGTGCTCTTTATCAAACCGACTCTTTGCGCAATCTGCCCCCCGCCAAACCAAAAGGTACCCCCATGTTCTCACAGGTGTTCGTTCCCACGACAGAGGGCTTAGAGGCTTATCATGGCAATGTTGGGAGGCTTGACAAACAAGTGGTAGGTAGCAAGACATAACGATGGAAGTGAGACAACTAGCATAGAAATGATAGTAGTGGTATCCAGGGAAATGTGTCATCTTTCCTGAGATCCCGCTTGGAAGAAGAACGATCCATGAAGAAGACGATCCAACGTAGTCAAACGAATCCTCACACTATGAACACTTTCGGAACTCTACCGAGAAGGAACAACCTAAAAACAACAATCAACACACGGTAAACCACAACATATGCATGACATGATGTGCAACAAATATGATGCATGTCCGGTTTAATTATGCAAGGCATGGCGAGCACAACAGTCAATTTCTACACATTAAGTGAAGCTCAATATGCAACGAGTTGCATATTGACGAAACTTCACATTGGAATTATTTAGTTCACTCCCGTTTATTAACCCGACAAGGTTAAATGTTGATAAACATGTCAAGAGGTGAAGCATAAATAAACTACTCCGTCTAGGCATCTTAAATGAGGTCGGAAACAACTTATAGCATTTTCGAAATGACCTCATATGCATATTATGATTTTGGTCCATATCTGTCCTAAGCATGTTTTATAGATGTTAAACAACAATATAAAGTGTTCCATGTGATTCTACACGTGATTCCAGTCGATTTACATATATGGAATATCTCAAACGGAGCTACGGACTAAAAGTTATGACACACACAAGATGAACATGACATGAATGCAAAATGCATGAAAATGACAACCACAACACTTCAAAACATGGACGCAACATGATATTATGATACTACATGAAATTCTAATCAAGTTTCATATATGGCATGCCCAAAACGGAGCAACGATTCAACCATAACAACCAACACAAGCTTTATATGAAATCTGCCCAAAACAACAACATAGCAGTTTGCAACCCACAAATAAAAAGCTAGAGCCACCTAAAATACACAACAAGGACATGGTGGTGAATCCTACATGATGGTTAACAATTCATCTAATAATATCAAGTTGATTAGAAGCATGGATCAATAGGAAATGAGCTCATAAGATGTCTAATTGGAAACAATTTCAGACTTAGTGAAAATAACAGTTTTTGACAGAGCAGTTTTATCATGAAGGCATATTGGCAGCAGTAAAACTACATGCTACAGGGCATGTATTTGCATGAAACTTAACCGCATGCTAGATGACATTATGAACTACGAATGACTCAACTACACCAACCCCAAAGGGGTTGTAGATCACTAGCAAAACACATGGCAAGACAGCACCAAAATATTACAGATTCCAGAGTTAGAAATATTTAGACCCCTCAAAACAGAACATTGGTTAAGCATGTTGGCAAAAACAAAACAACAACTACACATGGATTATCATGCAAAACAAAATGACGAGGGGCAAGTGCACATGTCAAAGAGCATATCTCACGTTCAAAATTATTTCATACCATGCATGGATTTAATCACATGAAAATAACAAAAGGGCACCACAGCAAAATAACATGCAAATAAACTTACTCAAATGACAAAACTAAATGCACAGATAAATTCAATGTATTTTTCTACCCCAAAATCATATATAATATGCATATGTTCATGTAGGAAAAATGTCACAACTAATTATGCAAGTCATGACATAACTCCATTAGCAAGTTATTTATGCAATTAAGTACAAACAGCAAGTTAATCATTTTTGAACATTTATTAAAAATGAGGTATAATTAATCTACACAAAATTCCGGACATTTTACATATCTACAGCTTTTTACATACGATGCACGGTTATCTAATTATGAGCAATGCAAAAATATGACTTTTTGTAAATAGGCATGACCTGAAATAATGGTTAAATTCGCAACAAGGAAAAAAATTATATGGGCCAAATCTAACGCATGCTGGCCAACAGAAGAGGACGTCTCATAAAAAACTGCGCCCGTGGACGAGGGATAAGGCATTCGGGTGCTCACCTAGGGGCCTTGGCTCGGTCGGTGGAGAGGCTGGCCAGGCAGTGCAATGTTGGGTTGGGCCTTGGCGCAAAGTAGGGCGATGCCATGTCAGGGCCTATGCGGACGCTCGATCGATCCTGTCGTGCTGCTCCCAATCCCGATCGGGACCGAGGGAAGCGGTAACGGTGACGATGACGCCGGCCGGCGGTAGGGTGGCACAGAGGAGGGGAGGAGCCCGGGGAAGAGGAGATCCGGCCGACGGGGTACCAGATCCGGCCGACACCGGCGAGTGACGGCGGTGTTGAGACTGGCCGACGGGATCCCAAGCGGTAGCGAGCTCGAGGCCATGGCGACGAGCGGTAGGGCTTGTGGTGAGGCGATGCAGTGGCGGGGCACGGCGCGGGGCGGCATGCTGGATGGGTAGCGAGGTCCGATGCTTGTTGCGGTGGTCCGGCAAGGCGGAATCGGCCAAGGTATCCATGGGAGGTGCACAAGGGAGCTCGGGGTGGAACTGGGAGGCTCTATGGTCACCGGACGTGTCTGGTTTGACCGCGGGCATGTCCCGTAGGTGGGGTTTTTGGCGATTTGCAGCCCCTGGATCAAGATCTAAGGGCTGAAATTGGCTAGGGAGGTGGGATTTTGGGGGGAGAGGGAGGTGGAGTTTTCTAGGGGGTGGCTGCAAAACTAGCTAGGGGAAACCCTAGAGAGTGAGAGAGATCTCTACATGGGGTGGTTATATATAGGGTATGGACTAGGGTGGGTTGGACCTCGTCCATTCGATTGCGATCCGATGACCATGAGTGGAGGGAGGGGCTAGGTTGGGCTAGTGGGCTGTGTAGTTGGACTAGATGGGGATGAGATAAAGAATTGTGGCCCGTGACATGAGTTTAAAACACCAAAAAATGTCCACCGAATGAACCGATGACCACACTGCTAAAGTCGTCCGTTGAGGTACCCGATGACCTCTGATTGTGACGAAATTTGGCAGGCGGTCTACCTACAATAAAACAAGACCGCACGCCAACTTTTGACCCAATCCGATAACAATTTTCATGCACTTTTAAAACATTTTTATCGATGCTGCATGCGCGTGCATGTGTTGTTGGTCTCGAAACGATCGATAGCAAGAACAAAGAGAACCGGCGACTACGAACGGATGCAAGTTTGAAAAATCATGTTGACAAAATGCCGATGCTATGCAGATGAGGAGAATGATGCGATGATGAATGCAACAACCAAACAAAACACAAGACGACAATGGAATAAAAGGGGAACCTTCTGGAGCGCCGGTCTCGGGCTGTTACAACTCTCCCACACTACAAGAGGATCTCGTCCCGAGATCTAGAATGAGAAGGGGAAGAGAAGGAGCAAGAGGTAAAACTTTGTTGCTTCTTCAACAAATGGGTGAACCCACATAAACTTTAAGGATTGGAAGAGATGAAGAATGATATGGGAAACAAGCAAGACTTTAAAAGAAATTTTGGCAGCACTTTGGTAGGATAGAGGGGCAAAATTTGATAAGATGGGAGAACTTGAAAAGATAACACAACACTCTGGCTAATTGGAAAGCATGGAAAGAACATGTTCTGACAAAACGGGATGATAGATCAAAGAGAGCAACATCACAATGCCTCCGGAGCGAAGGATTAGAAGCTAGATCATTGGAAAGAAATGAACGGAGAAGAAAATGCCAATTACTACCACAATTGAATTTGAGAAGCATAGGTTGAACGAAGTTGTTGAAAAACCAACAACGAAAAGAATAAGCTTGTTGTGGGCTTATAGACAACATCTCAAAATAATGAGGTGATAACCAGCCATTGACCAAACAAGGATTGCTTTGGAGCAAAAGAGATGAAAAACTTCTTTCATGAAGAAGAGGAGGAGAAAACTTGGATCATTTATGACACCATGATAGCAACAATCCTTAGGAAATGCTTTAGGTTAAATCCAACCAGAGATAACTCCGAGAAGACAAGAAGGGTATACTTATCTCATTCTTGACAATTTTCCTTCGAGACTCCTTACAATCAAGAATTTAATAACACCATCTCAAAAGACAATGGAGAAGGAATTAAATTTTGAAATGCAAGACAAAGAATACTTGAGCTACCCCAACAAGAATATTGAAGAACACTTCGAGAAAGAATTACATCCTTACAAACCACCATGAAGGACCTCTTGGGGAACACTGAGATGAAGGACGATCAAAAGAATGAGGTTGAAAAGAATAGATTATGATGTTGCAAAGATTTAGATGAATTTTCATGGAGAGATGCTTGAGAAAAACTTGGAACTCTGGAAAGAAAAGATGAACAACTTATAACCAAGAATTTGATGCCAAGAACACTCTGGAAGAAGGATTGAAATCACATTGATGAAACTAGAATAAGAATTATGTTATGCTTATCGTTCATCAAGTTAAATTGAAGAGAAGCAACGGATTTCCCACACCACTTATTCTTCTTGATAATGAATTGAGAGAGATTGGTCACAAACTTAAAGAAGTCTTAAATGAACCACCGGTAAGAATTGACAAATGAATGAGGATCCCATGAATGAATGTAGATACCTGAGAACGAAGAGATCATGATCCACTTAGCAGAAAACTTGAACGAAGCACCGGAATACTTGACATACGAACGGAGAGCCAAAAATTGAGAAGAATTTGAGAATGAAAGATGAAAGCTGAGAACAAAGAAATCTTCAGAAATGATGGCCTTCGGAGGATCGAGGAATGAAAACAACTCTGAATGCACCAGATAGATATGGGAGGAATTACTCATGATTGACAACAATCGAGAAGATAGCACAAAGTTGAGATGACAATCTTCAAGGAACCGATAAAGATTTAAGAAAAACTCCTCTTCGGACTTCGACGTTGCGGATGATGGCGAGAAACACCACCAAGAATTACTGAGACACTCTGGAACAAATGAATAAAGAAGGTAGAGCCAACAATGAAAAATATTTAGAAGCGATCTTCGAGAAGGCATATGACTAATGAAATTCATTCTTATGTCATATTAGAAGAGAACTTGAGAACATCCCCGGAAAAGATTGGAAGAGCCAGGTAAGATCCTGGGGAAAAAACTTGTGGGTTATGGGACCACTGAAGAGAAACCACCGGTAAAATGGGGTCTTAGAAAGAGAGATTGCACCGTTACAACGAAAACTTGATGAGGTGAGAACCTCGAAATAATTTTAAATGATTTTGGAACAGGAACACGAATCTTCTGAGATATGCTAAAAACTTCGGATAGAATTGAGAGAGGTCAATAAACAAGAGAGGCTTGAATAAGAATTCCCACACGGGAATGCATTGGCCAGCTTATGAAGGATATGCCGAATACAGAAAGGTTGCATTGAATCCACCGGAGAAGAATACCAACAAGAACAAAGAATATGAGGATAGATCTGAAACTAAAACTCCTGAGAATCTCCACAAGAACTCACCGGATACAAAACGGAAGAAAAGATAGCTTTAGCATCAAATGAATAGAGAAGACACTTGGATGATAAATTAATCATGAAGAAAAAGGGCGGGAGGGTGGGAAAAACAAAGAAAACTTGGCACAGATGAGACAGACTCCAAAAAAGAATATGAGGATTGTTCCTGCACATATTGAAAATGATAGAATTATCTTAAATAGAAGAGCATAGGTCGAAAAGAATTTCATGACAATTCCGGTTGACCCAAAGGATTAGCAATCACATGGAAATATGCAAACACCATTTAGGAAAGATATGAAATCACCACTTGACATCGAAGCAACTCAAATTACCATATAAGAAAAATAAAACAAAGGATGAGGCCTTCCAAACAAGCCAGAACAAATACATACCCATTATGCACTTGTTGGAAAGATAATCCTAGGTACCTACTTGAATTCCCACCTAATAACTCCCAAAAAATTCTGGTTATGCAATCTGGTGTTGGGGATACAGGGAAGCAAAATATCTCACACAACTAAAAATCCCTACACTCCAACTTTATCCATCCGTCAACACATAACCAGAGGTTTCAGAACTCCATCTATCTTGGACCCTCGAAAACACAACGATACCAAACATGGTAGTACCCCAGACGCCTCCCCAGTACTGGGTGACTCCAACCTTATCTCGCCACGAAAAGTATTGAAGTAATTTTGAACATCCTCCGTCCTAAGATACTAAGGAAATTGAATGATAACGATGTGCCAAAAATCCCTTGGAGCTCTACTCCTCGATAAGAGGAGGCAGCAAGTACAGAACTCCATCACATCGGCATCATATAGATTCCAAAATATCTGCGTGATCCTAAAAAAATATTGAGCGAGAAGAAGAGTAGAATAAAATTCCTAAGTCGAATATCTCACCAGAGTATAGAAGAGGAGTAAAAGAAACCTATTCTCCTATATATAACTAGACTCAATATTTTTTTTACTAGACTCAACTCGGAGAAGTTCGATCAATCAAGGGGGCTCCTAGGTTGGTACAAGCTCTGATACCAACTTGTCATGGCAAAGATGCGATCCTATCCTCATTTTGTCACGAGGGCCTCGACAGGGATAGAAGCGCATCTCGTCATTTTGCAAGAATGGATATCATTACAAGTACTTGTAAAGAAGAGACGAGTATATGGAATTGGCTTACACTCGCCACAAGCTACATCAATATCACATCAATACAACAACATATTCAAACATTGTACATAAGAGCAAGGTCCGACTATGGACAAAACCAAATGATAAAATGACATCCATCCTTGCTATCCTAGGCTGCCGCCTGGAACCCATCCTAGATCGATGAAGAAGAAGAACTCCAAATCAAACAAGCATTGCGCTCACGTCAAATCATCACATTACCTGTATCTGCAACTATTGTTGTAGTAATCTGTGAGCCATGGGGACTCAATAATCTCATTTCGAAGGTATCAAGACTAGCAAAGCTGGGTGAGGTATGGTTAAGTGGTGAGGCTGCAGCAAGCAACTAAGCATTTATTTGAGTGGCTAACTTATGAATACAGAAAGTAAAGTGGGTGGTCTATGCATAATGGACGGGAAAAAGTAATGATCACTAAGTGATCCTGAACACCTACTTACGTCAAACATAACCCCACCTCGTTCTCTCTCGGATAAGGACTCACGAGAAGAGATAGTCATGGTTACGCACACGGTTGGTGTATTTTATTTAAGTTTACTTCAAGTTTACTATGACCGGGTGTTAAACAAAGTTTCCAAGTTGCCACATAACGGCGTGCACGGCTTTCTGAAAGATTTAACCCTACAGGGGTGCTCTAACTAGTCCATCACAAATTAACCACACGCTGCGTTGGAATTCCTCAACCGTGGAATCACTCGTAGTATTTGCGCAATCCCGACGGAAAGTCTCAACTTCGAGATAGCCCAAAGTGTCATCAAAATCCCACGCGCAAGACATTCGAGAAAGGTAAAACAAGTCCAGCAAGGCCGCTTGATGTGTAGACAACCCCGATAGGAGCTGCGTATCTCGTTCTCAGCCCGCGGCAGATAAGCGACACGTACGGAGGCCTGATAGAAATCCCCCGAGTTGCCCCGGGGTGGCCCCGCACAGTGCTTTGTTTTGGACCAGCACCGGCAACACTGCCCCCTATATTATGTTAAATTAATCCACAAAGGGGTGACCCTCTATGCTTTAATAAGGTGATCAGTATTATTATGTTTGGCAAATGTAGTACCAAAGTTGGGCCTTGCCAGACAAGTTTTATCCTAAGACGAAAATCAAGGGGGTCCCCATAACAACCCCGAGCATGTTAGGAGCGCTCAATTATGGAACATAACACTGGTTCACAAGTAACTAGGGCGGCAAGAGTGGAACAAAACACCAAGCACAAGGCCAAGCCTTCCACCCTTTACAAAGTATATATGTGCACTAAATTAAATAGCAATAATATTGCGATAACAAAAGAATGTCCATGTTGACACATGGAAGCAATTGCACCTAGAGCTAGAAACGCTATAAGAAGGGCTGAGCAAGTGATAACATACCCAATCAAAGGTTTGCTGGGATGTGGAGGGTGTCGGTGCACCAGAGTTTTAGGCTCTCCCGTGTCCCTTACTCGTGCACGGGCAGTAGTAGTCATCCTGGCAGCAAGGCCCAACAGGGACTTACCATATACCATTACAGGAAAATCAAGAATACCGTCAAGGTCTTGCTAGGAGGGTTATTGAACCCTCAGGCGAAGCAAGGCCCCAACAAGGTGAAGCCCCGACAAGCCCCCGTCAGCGCAAAGGGCAGGTGTCACTCCACCTGGCCGCGTGTCGTGGCGTCGACTTTGGCGGGAGCTAAGCGGCGCCGGTGGGATGAGCTCCCATCCCATCCCACTAACGGATAGAGATGCCTAACGGTGCATTAAATGCTCTGTACACCCCGTGTACACACTGTACACCACTGTTGGGATCCCCTTCAGAGTATGAAAGGAGGCCTAGGGTGATACGGTAGAGGACTTTTGGGGACTTTCCAACTTTTGCACTTTCAGGGACCCTCTAGCGCACATGTGTGGCAGTGGCTCGCAGCATCCCTATAGCAAGAACCCTAAGAACACTCTCAATACCAACAAGCAGGAGTAGGGTTTTACGCATCCGTGCGGCCTGAACCTAGGTAGAGATCCCCGCGTGCTCTTTATCAGACCGACTCTTTGCGCAATCTGCCCCCACCAAACCGAAGGGGACCCCCGTGATCCCATAGGTGTTCGTTCCCATGACATCTTTGGCGTGCCAGGTAGGGCCGCGTTAGGTTGTGCGAATCCGTTCTGGTAATCAGCATGCCAGTTCCTTCGCGCTCATTACCGACATGGCTCCCAAGAAGAGGGCACCGACAACAGATGGCCCATCCACGTCCATCATCACCGTATCTACGCAGACAGGAGAGGGTGTAGACGCTGGTGGAGGAGGAGGAGGCGGAGGTACGGAACTTCTGCAACACTCTGGTGATCAAGGCCAAATTAGCGGCGCCGCTCGCTGCGGAGACACCCATGATTGCGGCGGGAACCCCCGCACCCCTAGGTCTCAAGACGGAACGGTACTAGCTACCGTTGGTACGACAAACTCCGGGGACGGAAGGGTATCCTCCAGGGCACCCACACCGGCCCCTACACCGCACCCTTCTCAGGACGCGCGCAGAGAGCCGTGCCAAGGCGCCCGCAATTCTTGGCGTCCCCATGGGAAAGCTCCTGCACATCCTTCCCAAGATGCGCGGGACCAGCTCGCTCACCAACATGCAGGCGGGAGTGGTGTGCCGACGCGGGACCGTAGCGGTGCTCCTTCTAACACGGTTAGGAGTCAGAGCACCTCACGCTCCTCGCGCCGTTCGTTACCGACCATGTCGAAGGAAGCGATGGCACGGGCGCAACTACTCCTAAACTTCCCACCGGCTGCGGAGAAGCTCGATGAATGGAGAGCCATCATTCAAAGCCTCCTCAGCCTTACGGATAAGTTTCGGTCCACCGAGCCGGCTCATGCCAGTGGAGAGAAGACTGGAGGCGGAACGACCTCAGCACATTCTCCTCCATAAAAATGGCACCGGTCACCAACTCGACGGACCGACGCTCACGATGGCTACTCAACGGCGTCGTCCGACCCCCGGACGCGCCACGATCAATGTCAAGTTCTTCGAGAGCATGGCAAGGAAGACACTCAAGCTGCAATTGAGCGGAGGCGGGAAGCACGCCTCCAGTTGGATAGGCATGCGGGGCCCACTATAGACAAGTCTATGCCAGGGTATCTTGTCAGCCTGCCTTACAAGGTGGGTTGTCCAGCGTTTACCCATGAGCTGCGACGAGTCCAGTGGCCCAACTCTCGCACGTTTAAGCCAGAAGTCCTGGAGAAGTATGATGGCAAGACTCATCCGTCAGAATTCCTAAGCATCCACACCATTGCGGTGCAAGCTACCGGGGGTCGCGACGACAAGATACTCGCCAACTACTTCCTGTTGGTTCTTAAGCCCAATGTCATGTCGTGGTTGATGCACTTGCTAGAGGGGTCAATCGCCTCCTGGGTAGACTTGTGCCACGAGTTTTTTGGCGCCTTCACAGGAGATCATCAAGCTCCTGGCCAAGAAAGTGATCTACACATCATCCCTGAGAAGTAGGGAAAAACTTTACGCAAGTACATCCAAAGGTTCAGCCGCGTGCATCACAACATCCCAAACGTTCATCCTGCCGCTATTATCAACGTGTTCCATTAGAACATGCGCAACCACAAGATGCGGGAAGAGCTGGCGATGAACAGAATCAAGGACGTCACCGAGCTTTATGCTTTGGCAGACAAATGTGCTCGTTTTAAAGAAGGGAGGAGGCTCCCCGGCGAAGACATCAGCATAGGGGTCGACTCCGAAGATGAAGACAATGTTGTCACGACAAAGAATGGACAGCAAAGGAACAAGGAGCACAAGGGCAAGACCGTGCTTGCTGTCAAAGGATCTGGCAACCCCGGTGCCGCCAAGAAGGGCAAGGTTGATGACCCCGGCAACGATGTTGCCGGGTGCGCCTCCTGCCACTCCCTGGCGGCTGCCGGCAAGCCAGAAGACTCCGACAAGTAGTGTTGCAAAATCCATCTCCAAGACTACCGGCAAGTTGAGCAACTTGCCGAGAAGCAGAAGGCCGAGTACGAGAGGCAAGACAAGGAGAAGGGCCAAGTAGGTGCCGAGAGGTTTGTCAAGAAGCGTGTTGGCCGAGGAGGTCGCCGCCGCTAGCCCAGACAACAAAAAGACCGGCCAGCCCATGGCTGTGACAAGCAAGAGGGAGATGATGATGATGTCGAAGAGGACGACGAGTATAGTGAGCATGAGTTTCAGAAGGCTACAGAGGTGATGTGCATAGAAGGAGGAGCCTCGTCGCATTCCTCTCATCGCCAACTTAAACAGTGGGCGCGTGAGGTTAATGCAGGAGATCCCTCTATCAGCACATAAAGGCCTCTAAAGTGATCCAACACTCCTATCATCTTCGACACCGAGGATCACCCTCATCGCATAACTGTGGTCGGGTGCTTGCCGTTGTTGGTCTCGCCAACAATCCACAACCTTAAGGTGACGGAGATGTTAGTCGATAGTGGGGCCAGCCTGAACTTGATCTCGCCCGATGTCATTCAAAGGCTGCAAATTCCTGATGAAGATCTTGAGCCGACAGGCGCTTTCCAAGGGGTCATTTTGGGAAGGACTGAGCCAAAAGGCAAGGTCATGCTGCCGGTGACATTTTGCAGCGATATCAATTTTAGAATGTATAAGATCGTTTTTGACGTCGCCAAGATCTCATTACCATACAACGACATTCTTGGCCGCCCAGCTCTGGCCAAGTTCATGGCGGCCACTCATTCGCTTACAATGCGTTGAAGATGCCCGGGCCAATGAGCATCATCACCATTAACTCTGACAAGAAAAGCGCACTTATCTGCGCCGACCAACTCTACCGGGGGCAGCTGCAGCACCTACCGCCAGGGCACTCGCTCCTGCCGCTGAAGCCCCCGGGGGAAAGAAGACCAGCAACGCCTCTGGCACACATTCCGGCAAGCGCGCCCCCTCGGGGTGTTGCGCTCCCGTCGACGATGTGCCAAAGAGATCCATCGACAAGAGCAAGCAGTCCAAGGCAGCTCCACCGGAAATCAAGAAGGTGCCCGCCAAGGAGGATGGCACGGTGGGAACTTTCACCACAAGTTCCACCATCGACGACAAATAGGAAAGCATGCTCATCGCCTTCCTACGGGCGAATGTCGATGTGTTTGCATGGCAACCATCTTATATCCCCGGCGTTCTATCACGCCCAAGATGCGCGCCTATCCATACTAAGGCACGACGGCCTCGACAAGGGATAGAGGCACATCTCGTCGTTCACAAGTATATCATCATTACATCATACATACAAGAAGACATGAGTATATGAGTTGGCTTACACTCGCCACATACTAAATTACAGTTCCACACAAGGGTTCAAACATCAATATGAAGACAGGGTCCGGCTATGGACGAAAACAAATGATAAAAGCAGATGCAAATGATACTATCTCGCTAGTCCCGAAGATCACAATCATGGTCCTGTACTCATCCGGGTAAGTCACGTACATCCTGCCTCTTTTCTCATCATACTCCCACTAGAGCTGCGTTAGATCATCCTGCACGAACTCATCTATACGTGTACCTGGATTGTTGTAGTAATCTGTGAGCCACAAGGACTCATCAATCATGCGCCCGGGTACCAAGACTATTCAAGCTTAAAGGTTGCAATGGGGTATGTGTTTAGTTTACAGCAGCATTAAGCATTTATGGTGGCTAAACTTACGTAACATGCAGATAAATATGTGGCCTACGATGAACGGTCGAAGCTAGAATGACCTCTAAGAGATCCTGAACACTTACTTACGTCAATCATAACCCCACCGTGTTCTCTCTCGGATCATGTCCACAAGCAGAGATGATCACAGTTACTCACACAATTGGTGCATTTTATTAGAGTTTACTTCAAGTTAACTATAACCGGGTGATAAACAAATCTCCAAGTTGCCACATAACCGCGGGCACGACTTTCCAAAAGGTTTGACCCTACAGGGGTGCTCCAACTAACCCATCACAAATTAACCACACTCCATGGGAATAGCCTCGACCATGGATCTCGTGATCATCATAGGCAACTCCAAAGTAATTCCAACACCTCGAGATAGCCCGAAGAAAGTCAGAGCTCCTCACGTAAGACACTCGATAAAGGTAAAACAAGTCCAGCAAGACAGCCCGACAGGCCAGATCCGAATAGGAGCCGCATGTATCTCTGTCTGAGGGCACTACCAGATGGGTCTAGCTACAGGGAAAACCAATCCTCAAGTTGCCTCTAGGCGGCTCCGCAGGCAACCCGTTTTGGACCAACACTCACGAGGAGCACTGGCCTGGGTTGTTGATTAATTATCCACGGGGTAGCTAGTCCCTATGCATTTTTAATTAGGTTTTTAAGAAAATGTAGTACCAATGTTGGGTCTTGCCAGACAAGTTTTAATCTCAACCGAATAAACAAGGGGGTCCCTATAACAACCCCGAGCATGTTAGGAGCGCAAAGTATGGAAACATAACACCGGTAACAAGAAACCATGGCGGTAACAGCGGAACAAAACACCTAGCAAAAGTCCAAGCCTTCCACCATTAACAAGATATATATATATGTGCATTAAATTAAATAACAGATATATTGTGATATGCCAAATTCGTGTTATCACATGGAACAACCTGTACCTGCAACTAGAACACTATAAGAGGGGCTGAGCAGCGGTAACTTAGCCAATCAAAGGTTTGCTAGGATGTGGAGGGTTAGAGGCTATCATGGCAATTAGGAGGCTAACATTCAAGTGGTAGGTAGCACAATTGTAATGATAAGAGCGAGACAACTAGCAAGCGAAAATAGTATCGGGATCCGGGTATGATCATCTTGCCTGTTGGTTCTTTAGTGGAACAAGTAGCGGGATCCTCATAGTTGTACTCGCCTGGCTCTTTGTACTCAGGTTGAACGTTCGCGTCTACCCAAAATAAACAGCAAGAATAAACAAACAACCGTGGTGCAATGCACAAGCAAGAATGATGCATGCTTATTTGAAGAGTTTTAGCATGGCAATCCTAACTAGTCATGTTTCACATGCAAAGGGTTGGTTATTAATGAATCTGGATAGAACCTTATGTTAAGTTATTTATACATGCATGAACATGTCAAATATGGATGCATCATGCAAAAACGATAAAAATGCATATGAAGAACGTAAGACACGGAGTTACGGTTCTCATGCTACGCTCACGACAAGTTCCAAAGGCAAAACACAAGACAAGAAGGACCTGTGCTATTCCTTGGAATTCCAAGGTAACCACTGGATAGGCAATGAAAAACCAACCACAATAGAGCCAAAGATAAAGCAATTCCATGGAGTATAGCTCCCACAAGTCACAAAACAATAAAACAAACAATCTGCCACAAAACAACAACATATCAACTTTCACAGCCAACAACTTGAGATACAGGAATCCTATAACCAGAAACAAGGCATTGACAGAAAACAAATAACATTCTTATCAACTTATCCAACTACACAATCTGGAAAGGAGGCACACATCAATAAGCATGAAGCTCACAAGTTGGCATGATGAAACAGATTTCTGGGACTTGGTGAAAATAACAGTTTTCTGGAATCTGAGTTAAATTGATAGGAAGTTGACAGCAGAAACTAATGGTGTTAGAGACCACCTCATGGCATGAAAATTAACATGATGCTAGAAGATAACATATACTTCAAAACACTAGCACTAAGCATGAGCTAATTCACAACATATCACAAGATAGCACCCACTCTTCATGGCATAAAAATAACAGGAGATTCTCAGACTTAGAAATATTTGGCATGGTTGAAAACAACAACATTTTAGTGGCTACTTTGGAGCATGGTTCCCACTCATTTGCAAGTTCATCATGACAAAGATAAATACCATGGCATTTTACACATCAAAGACTAACATATTCATGTTGGCACAACCATCATAGCATGCAATGATTAAACATGGCATAAATGACAAAATTGCACTATGAGCTAAAATGACATTTTGTTAAACTTGCGCAAACCAAACCAATAGCATCAATGAATTCCTGGGTTTTTTCTACCCCAACTTCATGTATCGTACTCATATAGCACCATGGAGCATCATGACAAAAACTACATAACATATTCATCATCCACTCTTATAAGTGAAAACTTACCCTAAATGCTCATGTGCAAAAATGATGTCCAAATTTGGAAATATAGCTATAATTGGAAAATATCTAATTATCATCATAAAACAACAATACACACATCAACATACATAGGGTATGACAAGTGGGGCATTGCCCACTTGTCACACACACACAAACCTACACACACACTACCACACATACACACACATGGCATGCACACACACTCAGATACATATGCACAAGTGCATATGGTCACACTGACACCCATGACTCTCACACACCTATGTGTGTGGGTGCTCTTCACACACACATATATGCACAAGTGCATATATGCACATACACATGCATGTAACACCACACTCACACACATACACTCATATACACATGTTTATCTAAACAGAAAAGACAAGCATCTAAACATGTATGTATATACATACACTCACATACACATTAGAAAATAAAAAAATAAAACAACAAAAAATAAAAAAAGGGGGTTTGGGATCGAACCCCGAACCTGTGGTCTGCACCCCCGAGCGAGTTGCCACTGCGCTACGGCGCGATCTCTGACCAAGTAGGGGACTTGCCCTCTATTACTAACCACGACGTGCACACTTTGACGAAACTGAAGAAAACATCGGCGACACGGGCACGACGGCGGCGATTACCGGCGTCACTCTCGCTCTCCGGCGACGCGGACCACCAGCGGGGAGAGCGAGGTCCTCAGGGAACCCATTCCCACACCAAACGACTGGCAGGCGTAGCGGCAAGGGGATGCGCTCAAGCTCAAGCTGCTGCTCGGCCTAGGGCACGGTGGATACGAACACGTCAACGACAGGACGCAGCCCTATGCGACGGGGAAAGGCTGCGGTGACGGGGAGCTCACCTCGCAGCTACTCGGCGACACGGGGACGCGAGCGACGGAAAGGAAGAAGACAAAGAAGGCCGGCGACAGAATCCTCTGCTTGCAGACGACGGCATCGTCAGGGCGCGCTGTAGGGGTGCTCCTCACCCCTAGCACCAGGAAGGGAACGCGGACGGCACCCATGAGCTCCACGCCATCTATAACGGCGACGACAGCGACCCAAAGAAAGTCATCGGCGCGCTGTCGCTCTCTGAACCCACTCTCTGCACCTACCTGACGAAGAAGACAAGGGGAGGAGGAGGGAGAAGGGGAGCGGCGGTGGCAAGGGGGGAGAGGAGGAAAACCTAGGGATCCGCACACTTAAGTAGGGGGTCGGCCTTGACGTCCGTGAGCTCCCCTCACGGCGTCGACGCACGCCCACTCGCTGCTCTCTCTGCTCTCTCTCTCACACACGCACTGACAAAGGATGACAGGGCAGGTTGCCGTCTCCTTGCGGGCTGGGCCGGAGGGGAAGGGCAAGGCCCACTCACTCTCTCTCATGCACAGAAATAAACCAGCAGGGAGTTTTCTTTTTAAAATAACAACAACACAAGAAAATCCCTCCATAGAAAAATAAAAGTATTTTTGCAAGAACAAAAAATACTTTGAGATTGAAAATAAAATGCACTATTTACTAAAAATATCAAGATCATTTTTAGGACAAGTAATTTAAATACTTTTAAATATAGCCAGCCCCTGTTCAAAGCAAAACCTCATGAGCCCAAAGCTCAAACTCCAAAGAGAGCAACACACATAAACTCAAAACAATATTCCCGGCACCATGGACATTTTTAAACAACTTTATTAGCAAGTTGAATCTGTTGATAAAATGCCAATGGAATAAAAGTTTATTAGGTTGGGTTTGTTTGAAAATAGTAAGAGAGGGGGAAGGAGATGCAGCCCACTCAAACCACACATCCACACAACACACAACAAGATCACTCCCAACACAACAAGGTGAAAAAGCACAACACAAACAAACGTATGACATGATGATGAATGATATGATGCATGATGAATGAATGCATGACACAAGGCATGACAAGGAGCAAACTCATTTCATTAACTCATGACAACAAGGTTCACATAAGATACATGCCATAAAAGGTAGGGGCAACACTTGGGCTATCGCACGTTCCCAAGAAGGTGATTGAGCACCACCTCGTCGTCTGTCCGCACGCGCGGCCCATCAAGCAGAAGGTTCGAAAGCAAGATTTGAAGCGGCAACAGTTTATTGCCGAAGAATCAAGAAGTTAGAAGTGGCTCGCCTGATCAGAGGAGTACTCCATCCTACATGGTTGGCCAATCCAGTCGTAGAGCGCAAGGCGAATGTGAAGTGGAGGCTATGCATTGATTTCATAGACATCAACAAGGCCTGCCCCAAAGATCCTTTTCCCTTGCCACGCATCGAACAGATTGTGGACTCCACTGCCAGCTACGACTTATTTTCTTTCCTTGACGCCTATTCAGGCTATCATCAGATTTTTGTGGCCAAAGAAGACGAGGAGAAGACCACATTTATCACCCCATGTGGTACGTATTGCTTTCTGCGTATGCCTTTCGGGTTGAAAAGTGCTGGTTCTACCTTTGCAAGAGCGGTCCAGATTGGTTTTGAGCCCCAGCTACATAGAAATATGGAAGCTTACATGGATAATATAGTGGTCAAAACCAAGGATAAGGCCACGCTCATATCAGACCTATAAGAAACATTTGCAAATCTGCGCAAGATCAACATGAAGCTCAACCCTGAGAAATGTGTGTTCAGCGTCCCATCCGGCAAGCTTCTCGGGTTCTTTGTGTCTCAATGAGGAATCAAAGCAAATCCCAACAAGATCAAAGCAATCGAGCAAATTGAAGCACCAAGACGAGTCAAAGACATGCGACGCCTTGCCGTCTGTGTTGCTGCTGTGAGTAGGTTCATCTCAAAATCTGTGGAGCACGCCCTGCCTATCGGGACCCCAATCCTAAGTCATATGAATCCAGACTGTAACACATCACATCACTTTGCGGCCTCACGCATGGTAAACTCCACGGCTGCAGCCTTACCTTAGCCAGGACCGTTTGCGTCTTTTGGCTCATGTATGTGAACATGTCGCTGGCAATCAAACGACAGAGAACCCGGGCCGACATGACTAGTCATAGAACCCAAGTGGCACATCCGTACAAAAACAGACATACATAACCCAACAATGCAGGTGTCAGCCTCAAGTGTCTGTAGACGAGTCATAGCAAGCTACAAGGACTCCATTATGCCATGGGACATAAATGTCATCACTGCACGTAGACGAGTCGTAGCAGGCTATAGGGACTCCATTACACTGCGAGACATTTCCCCGAAGGGATAGACATAGTAGCAAACAAGGATACATGCCGGTCAATTAATGTGTTCGGAGCAGTAGCAAGCTACCAAGGCTCGGTGGAAGCACAAAGAGGTAGTTTCCCGTAAAGAGTACTAGTAAAGGCACATGACTAGGTGTCGGATCCCATACATACCGTTGCACGTCACACATATGCACAACATGCCCGATATGCATAGATACAACTATGGCATCACAACATAACCATACAACAACACAAATTTTATTTATGAGGCTCAGAAGAGCCTTGCATAATATGTTCTTATAGGTAGGGGTCACAAGACCCGACACTCAAGTCATACAAGCAAGTTCATACAAACCAAGCGAAAGCATAAAGCTGTCTGAGTACAGACAGTTGAAAGGGTAAAAAGGCACATGGCCTGACTATCTATAGCTCACCACAGGGCATCAGGTCGTAGCTGGGACACCAGCTATTCGGCATCGTCGACATCTAGATAGAACCCACCTGATGGGTCCTGAGTCTCATCTGCAACATTTATTAAGCAAACATGAGTACAAACGTACTCAGCAAGTCTTTACAACAGACCTAGACTATTCATGCTCATGTATCAACAAGGGGAGTGGTGGAGTTTATGCAGCAATGCCAGCTTTGACTCATGGCTAACCTATACTATGCAATTTTAACTCTTTGTTCAATTTTTAGATATCGCACACAAGTCCACTAACTCCACATCAATACACCACCATGGATTCACTTCTGTCTCCCACGAGAGTGCCATCCACGGTACTCACACTTGTCTTGATATTTTTATGAGTATCCATTAAATTATCTAGGAACATCATAAGTTTTCCAAGTAGTCCATATCCAATGACGCGGCTATTCGAATAGTTTCATACCCTGCAGGGGTGTACTTCTTCATACATGCTCTCGCCACTTATCGCTGTGTGCTCATAAAACCATGCACCTAGGCAACCTTCAAGCGGAAGTCCAGCGAGGGAGTCAGCCACGACCGTCGATCACACAAGACCTCTAGTCCAGGCTATTGTCTATTTGAGACTGAACCCACACGGAAGTCCAGCCGAAGTTTCCTCTACGGCCCCAAATGATTTGCGCAGGGTTCCCAAGCCCACCATTTGGGTGACCCTTGGTACACCGTGCCACTGCCTACCATGTCGTAACCCATCCTACGGTCAGCGCTATGCACGGCCTCCAGCATGCTATAAACACCAGAAACTACTTGCAACTCCTGGACCAAGGACTAGGAAACTAATAAGTCGAGAGGGTCAATTAAGTATCGCAACGTGTGGTAGTAACTAGCCTTGGATCACAAACACGGAACTCAGTTCCTAAGAACGGTCCCAATGAGACAACCCGCTATGTACTCCTACATAGCCTCTCATCGCTACCTTTACCAAATCGGGTTCATCATAAGCTTAACACATTAAAACAATATTGGTTCACTCCAGTTCATCACCCAGATGAATTAGACCTGACACAACTCTAAGCATAGCAAGCAAAGCAAGCAAAGTAAGCAAAGCACATCATGGCACAAGCATCTACCAGGTATGCTAGGTTGCAAGGTTTAGCTATTTACTGTGACAATGACAGGTCATGCAAGGAATGGGTTCATCTACCGTGTATGACAGACAAGTGAACATTTTTCCTAATGCAATAATCAAGAGCAGGAGCAAGAGAATGGGATGTTATCGAAATGATCAATGGGGTTGCTTGCCTTGCTAGGAAGCGGGAAGGTATTCTCCTTCGTTGGAATACTCGGAGGTATCCTCAGAAGCAGGGCCTAACACAATGTAGAGAAATAGCAATCAATACACGACAAGTGCAACAATATGATGCATGATCATGACATGACAACATGTATAGATGAGCTAATGCAACTACTATCCAAGTTAAATGAAGTAATCTTGGATATAGGTTCAAAATCATTCTCGTTTTCAAATTCCATAAGTTAACCTATTAGTAAATGTCGATGTTCATCTACATAGGTTGCTCTAACATGTGTGATAACACCACCATTGGATTCACTGTATTTGTTTGATAAAGTTCATATATAACTTATTTCAATCTGAGTTATAGATAAATTTCTATGGATTTCCTAAGTTTTAAATAGTTTTTGAAATTAATTTAATTCAGGAAATTCTTTATTGCATCAGCATGACATCATCATGCCGTCAGCTGGTCAACAGACCGTTGACAGGTCAAACCTGACCACTGGGGTCCATTGGTGAGTGACCCAGCTACTAATAAAGTTAATTAAAACACTAATTACTAATTAGTTAGGGCAGGGCCCACTAGTCAGTGGGTCATTAACTTAATTTAATTAATTAATTAATTTAACTAATCCTAATTTAGCAGAACCCAGCCCCACTTGCCAGTGACCCACGGGTCAAACCCCCGTGGTCAACGCCGGCCAGACTCACCAGCGTTGAGCCGCCGGTTGCTCCAGAGACGGTGGAGGGGTTGGGTTTCCTCCTCCGGCGACCAAATGGATGGCGGAGGGCACCAGGAAAGCCTAGTCTCACGCGCACATCCACCCCGACATCTCTTAGAGGCTGAGATGGCCGAGATCGACGCCAGCGACGAGCTTGGTGGCTGTTGGAGCTCGGCGAGCACGAGCTCAACGAACCAGGGCGTAACATGGCCGGAGCTTAGCACCTATGGGCTCTACGTGACCCCACGAGCTCGATGGTGGCCTCAGATGGACAGCTGGTCACCGGAGCAACGCCGGCGACGAGCTCGTGCGGCGGGGCATTTCGGGAGCCGACGCAACCGGGGCATACAGAGGGGGAAACGGCCAAAGAAGAGAGGGGAAAGGGCCGGGAGCTCACATCAGGCTCGGAGCCGACGAGAGCTTGCTCGGGGAGGGCTCGGAGGCGACGAATCGACGACAGCGGAGCTCGGGTCCGAGGAAGAAGAAGAGCTCGAGGGCGACGCTCCAGGGCTTCTAGCGATGCATGGCTCGGCACAGAGGATGGGGACGACGAGGCGGAGCCTTTGGTGGGCTCAGGGAGGCGCGGGAGCGGCTGCAACTACCGCGGTGAGCGAGCGGGGCCGTCGGCCATGACGGAGCAGAGGAGAGGGAGGAAACAGGGGGAGAATGGGCGAGAGAGAGAGAGAGCGATGGGGACGGCAGTGTGTCCTCATCCGCTCGCCAATGTGACGGGGGGGGGGATGCAGGCGCGCAGGGAGCTGTGTGGCAGCTCCTGTGCGCGTGCACGACGGGCACGTGCTCGTCCTCCTGGTCGCAAGGAGGACGACGACGGTGCTGGGCCAGATGGGCCGGCCCAGGTGGCTTCCTCCTTTTCTTTTTTTAAATTCCAGTTTCTGTTTTAGTTTTCTGACATTTGTTTTATTTATTTTTAGGCACAAATGCTAGGCATGAAATATCCCAAATATTTTATAGAACTTAGTTTGAATATTTCAAACTTCTATAAAAAGTTTGAGAATATTTTTAAAACTGAAATAATTATAATGCTTCATTTAGCATTTTTAGTAGCTTTAATATTTATTTTTTAAATGCTATAAATATTTCAATATTTAGAATGATCCCTGGAATATTCATGTCCATATTTATCAGACATAGGGGACATTTTTATGGGCATTTTGGATTTGTTGGTTTTTCACAATCATTAAATTGGTTTGAGTCATATGAGGTGTTTGGGGTTTGTGTTAATCCCCATTTCAAATTGATGCAAAAAGTGAAACATGATGCACACACATGCTGTCCTAAGTACGCTAGCTAGGGATGTGACACTGCGCTTTTTCAAAATCATGAAGAAGGCATGTCCAATGAAATGGACTCCAGAAGCGGAGGCAGCGCTGCAGGATTTGAAGAAGTACATTTCCTCTCCGCCAGTCCTAGTCGCACCAAAACCACAAGAGCCGTTGCTGCTGCATATAGCGGCAACAAATCAAGTGGTGAGTGCTGCACTAGTGGCTGAAAGAGAAGTTGATGAAGAAGCAGCAACAACGATAGGACCGCCGAGCAACGAGCCGGGACAGTCCCCGGCAAGGTCTGGTGCCGGCAAAGAAGGATCTGCGTAGTTGAAAGAGATAGTCCAGAAGAAGAAAGTGGTGTAGCGACCAGTCTATTTTGTCACTTCCTTGTTGCAGGGGGCTCGGTCGAGATATTTTGGCATAAAAAAATTGCTCTTCGGCCTTCTTATGGCCTCGACATCCGCAAGGCGCCAGGTGGTCGGGCCCCTTCGTCGTCCTCCTCTAACGCACACGGCACCGCCCGAGCCGGCCAATGGAAGAGATCACATGCGTGCACCCCTCAACCCCCCTAGCCGCCCTTCTCCTACCCGCGAACGCGGACCGCGTCCACGATCACGGCAAACACATCCCGGGGCGCCCCCGTGGCCCGTGACGACGCCCCCGTCCTCACCGACGCACCGCGTCCATGGTGCATCGACGCCCACCTATAAAGAGCCCTCCCCAAGCTCCCGCTGCTCTCCCCTCGCTCTCTCCTCCCCTTAGCTGCTCCCAGTGCCCAACCCCCACGTTCCCATGGTCGGGAGCTCGAGCCCGAGCCAAACCCTCGCCACCGTGCGGGTTTTCTCCCCGCCGGCGACCCCCTCGGCCACCCACCGACGCACGAGAAGCCCCTAAGCGCATCGGTGCCCTTTGCTTGAGCCACCGTGGCCTGAACCCTGCCGGTGAGCCTCCCCTACTCCCTGTCGCGAGGTGAGGGATGACAGGTGGGGCCCACTTGTCATACCCTCCCCCTCCCCCTCTCTCGCTGTCAAGTAGGGCCTGCGGGCAGGTTTAATAATAAACCTGCCGCGCGCATTGCTCGCCCTGGGCCGGTTTCCCTTTGGGGTGGTTCGGCTGCGACACTTTTGTCCCAGGTATGCACAATGCCTTTTTCCTTTTTCTTTTTCCCTTTGTTTTCCAAAAATTCCACAGATCTGAAAATAAATCCTATAACCATAAAGTTTCCACCTAAATTCTTGAAATATTCCCTAGAATTTAATGGTGCCTTTTTTATAATTTTTTGAAAATCTTTCATGCATTGTTTTATTTTAAAATCTATATTTAGGGATCTTTTCCCCCTGTTAAATAGTTTTCAAATTTTTTTTTCATGACAAAATATTAAACAAATATTTTTAGTATAGTTTCTTGTATTTATCAAAGTAGGGTAGCATTTTTAATGTTAGCTTGAGTGCTCTGTTTTTGTGTGATGCTTATTTTTATCGCTATTTATTGCGGCGATAGATTGCGCTATTGACGAGGGAGTTGGACCCGAAGACTTTGAAGACCTCGAGGACTTTGTTGAGCCAAGCAAGCAGCCCTTTGACCATGTTAAGAAACCATTTTATTGCATGTCATATAGCACTTTACTTTCGTTTTATTTGAGCATGTGGAGTAGCGACCACTTTGGTGGGTTGATACCGATACTTTCGCCATTGACACTTACATCGTGCATGACCCTACCACCTTATGAGGGTTATGCAAGTGGGTGTAGATAGGATGCTAGTAGATGCTACGCAAGTGGGTTCGTGTTTATGCATGGTAACAGGAAGAAAGGAATGATTTCAAAGACTTTTCGAAAACCCCGTCGGGTGCCACTAATGCTCGAGGGAGAAGATGATGAGTTGGGTAACCACTTGAGAAAGAAGTGGTGTACCGGAACAAGTGAGTGTGTGTTTTTGAAAACGGAGAGTTTTAAGGTCTGCTGACTGTCCCAACGTAACCACGATACCCCTTACGGGACGGGGCTTTGTTAATTGCCATGGTGGGTACTGGCAACGAGCCCGCATTACTAGTGGCAGGACTGGCGTGGTCACTCTCGATACGGGGTTGTCCTGGAAGTGGAAGGCCATGTGTTGTCTTTACAGGCACCGGGCACACCATTGCGTGTCCTCATGGATGATACGTGTGATGTAGATCATGAGGGATGGCACCAACGAGTGGACTCTTTGTTTAGTATCACCATGGGAAAGGCAATGTTCGGGTGCTTACCTCGGGTATGTTATATACCGCGAGTCGTGGATGACACGGATATTCCCCGAGTCTTGTGGGTAAAGTGTGCAACCTCTACAGAGTGTAAAACTATTCGAATAGTCGCGTCCGCGGTCATGGACAGTTGGAGGTCCTTCTTAAACTACTTCTGGATGTTTTTGCAAACTTGGTGTGAGCATGGGTGTGATAGTGATAAATAGGTCACCTAAGATAACTCCGATGACTTAGCTTGACGATTGGCTAAGTCCGATGACTTAGCATAATGAATGAACATGAGTTGTTCAACCCCTACTGATGATGATATCTATTACTTGTTCATATGGATATCTGCCAGCTGTTAAAGCATGCTTACCTAGTTACTTGATCATGTCATTGCATTAAAAATTAGCATTCCGCAAATTACCTACTTAGTGCTATATCATGCATCATCATTACCTTTTCCACAACTTGGGTTGCTTGCGAGTACATTCAATGTACTCATTGGTTTGCCACTAGTTATTTAATTGGCCAGGCATGGAAGAACAGGAGTATGTTGAGGAGTTCATTGGTGACGAACATGCGAACTAGGACGCTTCCCAGTCAGAATGCCTGTAGGTTTAAGGCAGATGGCATGGGTTCACGCTTTCGACCAAGATTTCCGCTGCTTGTTCTATTTAAGTGTTTGGCCCTCGTGGCCCTATTTATGTAAGACTAGACCTTCATATCTTTATTTGTGTAAGACTCTAAATGTGGATGTAAGACTCTTGTTATTTAGCTTCTATGTGTTCAGTGAACATTGATCTCTGGGATCACTGTACACGTGCACTCGATGATCACGACTTATGAGTCGGGGTCCCCACTCATACGCTCCCGCCAGGCTTGTCGGGGCACGCCAGACTCTGGCAAGCCCTCAGGCCCTTGCTGTCGAGACAAATGCTACCTCGGCAGAGGATAAACCTTTGATCCTTGCAGTCGACCCATAGGCTCTGTCATGGGTGCAACACATCGTCCATTTCCTTCAGACAGGAGAACTTCCCAAGGAACAAGAAGAAGTAGAGAGAGTAACCCACCGGTCTAATATCTACCAGTTCGTACACAACGTCCTATACAGGAAAAGATCGAACGGTGTGAAACTCAAATGCATTTCTCGAGAAGATGGACTGAAGCTGTTGGCAGAGATACATGGAGGCATATGTGGCTCCCACATAGGGTTAAGAGCCCTTGTCGGGAAAGCATTCCGGCAAGGCTTCTTTTGTCCCACCGCTCTCCAGGATGCAATGACATTGGTAACCAAGTGTGAGGCATGCTAGTTTCATTCAAAGATACTACATCAACCAGCTCAAGTACTTCAAACAATCCCTCTCTCCTGGCCATTTTCGGTTTGGGGGCTTGACATCTTGGGCCCCTTTCCCCGCGCTGCCGAGGGCTTTGAGTATTTGTACGTTGCGATCGACAAGTTCACAAAGTGTCCGGAAGTGGAAGCAGTGAGAAAGGTAACATCACATTCAGTTATGAAGTTCTTTAAGGGACTAGTTTGCCGCTTTGGTGTTCCCAATAGGAACGTCATTGACAATGGCACATAGTTCACGAGCCGCACCTTCATGCAGTATGTCCAAGACCTTGGTAGAAAATTCTGTTTTGCTTCCATTGCCTACCCGAGGAGCAACGGCCAAGCGGAGAGGGATAATGCTGAATTGCTGTGAGGTCTCAAGACAAGAACTTTTGATAGGCTGCACAAGTGCGGAAGGAACTAGATTGATGAGTTGTCGGTGGTTCTTTAGTCAATCAGAATGATACCAAATCGAGCTACCAGCCAGACACCCTTCTACCTTGTCTATGGGGTGGAGGTAGTTCTCCCCATGGAACTCATGTATGGGTCGCCTCGAGTGCTCGCTTATGATGAGCTTGAGCAAGAGCAGTTACGGCAGGACGACACGACGCTCCTTGAGGAAGACCGTCTTCAGGCTGCTGTGAGAGTTGCACGCTACCAGCAAGCTTTGCGCCGCTACCATAGTTGCAATGTTAATGCCAAAAGTCTTGAGGAAGGCAACCTTGTTATTCGGTGAGTTCAGTCCACCAAGAATTCCAACAAGTTGACGCAGAAGTGGGAAGGCCCTTATCGGGTAGTACGAGTCACCAGGCCTAGCGCAGTCCGCCTGGAGACCGAAGATGGCATCCCAGTGAGCAACTCCTGGAATATTGAACATCTTCGCAAGTTCTACCCATGAGGTGCGGTTTCCAGGCCCCCCGGCAACCACCTTTTGTACAAGTCTTGCCACTGAAGCATGTAATCCTTGGTACAAAGCCAGGCCCAGACCCTGTGCGTAGTTGAATAAAGATAAGTGTTCTGCAATCCAGATCGTTTCTCTTGTTTACTTATGTGCATGTTTGTCTGAGGTGTTGCATTGCACTTAATCCCGGCAAGGACTAACGGACTGCCAAGGTTCCATATCCATATTTTCTCGTCTTTCTTTTTCTCAAAGGACAGAAGGACCCCTCACGTGCAGCTTTGCCGGGGGGGGTGATGGTACGGATGCCTATGAGCGATGTCCAAAAAAACTTGCCAGAGGAGCGGCAACAAAAAAGATAAGTTACAAAAAACCCGAGATAATTCTTGCCGTAGAGTTATTTTCCTTGTGCAATTTCAACCTCTGTATGGAAAACCTGCACGCTAGGGAACCTTGCCGCATTTGGCCAAGCCCTCATTATGTTTTGGGAACTGCTCAATGGTTTAAGTAGCCGCACCCGCACTCCTTGCTTCGTTTCGAGTCCGCTCAACGACTCAAGTGACAGCGCTCGTGCCCTTACTCTGTTTTGAGCATGACCAACACTTCGAGTGGCGGCGCCAAACAACGCAAAAGCGACTTGCCGGCAGTAACACCGGCAACGGGATGCTAAGGACCCGTTCCTCAAAGCGCTCATGATAGGGCTACTCATGCCGGCAAGGCTTTCCCAAAAAGGCGTAGGGAAAATTTCATACAAGGAAACAATCCAACAAGAAAGATAATACACGACCATTCAAAATGGGTTGAAATTTACATAAGATATCACTTCTTGCTTAGTACATCTTTATTTGACTTTCTCCCCTAGGGGCGATTACAAGAAGAAAAAGATGGAAAGGAGAGGCGAGCTACAAGAATAAAAAGATGGATAGAGGCCCCCGGCAGAAGCTCGACCTGACCCCTCTGGACCAGCACTGCACGGAGGAGCAGGGCTGCCAGATGGGTAGGCAAGAACCTGGCCCCACCTGGACCAGCATTGCATGGAGGAGAGGGCTAGAGCAGGCCGAAAGGGGGATGGACCCCAGAAGCCGAAGTCCACGGGCCTGCCGGAAGACCCAGCTAGAAGTTGAGGCAGCACCTGGGACTAAGGCCCCCGGCAAGGTCATCCTTCTGAGAGGGGGAGAGGCGTGAGGCTGATGGTGACGGTGCGACCAACGGTCAGTCCGAGCTTGAGTCCTCGGGCTCCCACTTGACCACTCGAAGACCGAACTCATCGTCACTGTCTTCGCCGGTGTCCTCCCCATCACTCTCGCCCGAGGACAGGCTTTCGGCGCCACTCGAGCTCTCTTCGCAGCATCTGAGACGGACGCCGGAGCGCCCATAAATCTTGACGGAGAGCATATTGGCCTCTGTCATTTTGAAGCGAAGGACATGTCCCACCTGAAGGTTGTGGGCGCGGCCGAAGGTTGTCCATCCATGCCGAAGGAACATGATGCGGCTCGCCGGGTTCTCGACGTTTACCTGCGTCGTGCCGTTGCAGCAACCAGCCACTCGTAGCCACAGGATGGGAGACTCTTCACCCTCCATCACCCTGGGAAAGAGGTGAGGGAGGCGCAGCCGGCTCCGGAGGGGACCAGCCAGCTTAAGGACAAAGTCCAGCGCCATCCCCTCGGCATGGGTCTCCTCAATGGAGAGGCCAGGCGTCAGAGGAGGAGGTGGAGCGGCATTCCGCCTCCCCCGGCCTCGGCCCCCACGGTGGCTGTGGCCCCTCGCGCCTCCTCCACCACGCGTGCTCGGGCCGCCCTCCGCCTCCGCGGCTGAGGCGGTGGCATGATCCAGACGAGAGCTTCTTCTTGAAGCTGAGGGCGCCGCTCGAAGGTTATGGAGACGTGGGAGAGCGAACGCTGGAGTTTTGCACTCAAAAAGGCAAGATATGGAAGAAGGATGGACTAGCACTGGCCTCGCTGCCCCTCTATTTATAGGGGGAAGTGCGAGGGCCGGCTCTCCTCCACTCCAAAGGATGCTGCCTACCTCCTGCAATAGCATCCCCCTCGATCACGAGGCAAACAACAAGCTCCCTGTCGCTCCAATCCATGGTGCTATGGTTATTGCTTTTCCCAGGGACTTTAAGTCACGGGCGCCCATTGCTGATTCCTCGCTACGCATGCGGCATGCGTAGCGGAAATGACTTGATGCTATAATTAAAAACTTGAAGGATGCGCCGCGCACGTATCCCACGTCCCGCATTCAATGGGCGTCGTGGGGGGAAGCACATCAAGCGCAATGATCACAACTACAAGGCCCCTCCCACGCGTGCCCGTACACCGATTGTTCCTAGCCCAACAGCGTCTCACGACGTGTCTGGCCCAGGCCCGGGGGCTCCTATCGGTGCACTAAAGTTTTGGGCTCTCTAGTGCCCCTTACTCGTGCATGGGCAGTAGTAGCCATCATGGCAGCAAGGCCCAACAGGGACTAACTAGATACCAACACAGGAAAATCAAGACCACTGGCAAGGTCTTGCTGGGAGGGCTATTGAACCCCCAGACGAAGGAAGGCCCCGACAAGGCGAAGCCCCAACAAGACCCCGCCAACGCACAGGGCAGGTGTCAATCCACCTGGACGCGTGTCATGGCATCGATGTTGGAGGGAGCTAAGCGGTGCCAATGGGACGGGCTCCCGTCCCATCCCACTGACAGACAAAGATGCCTAATGGTGCATTAAATGTGCGTGTTCTACTCCGCCAGTGTTAGGTATGATAGCACTGTAGCTCTATACACCCCGTGTACACACTTTACGCCACTGTTGGGATCCCTTCAGAGTATAAAAGGAGGCCCAGGGCGATAAGGTAGAGGACTTTCCAACTTTTGCACTTTTAGGGCCCCTCTAGCGCACACACGTGGCAGTGGCTCGCAGCTTCCCTGTAGCAACAACCCTAAGAACACTCTCAATACCACCAAGCAGGAGTAGGGTTTTATGCATTGTGTGACCCGAACCTAGGTAAAGATCCCCACGTTCTCTTTATCAGATCGGCTCTTTGCACAATCTGCCCCCCACCGAACCGAAAGGGACCCCCGTGATCCCATAGGTGTTCGTTCCCACGACAGAGGGGTTAGAAGCTTATCATGGAAATGTTGGGAGGCTTGACAAACAAGTGGTAGGTAGCGAGACATAACGATGTAAGCGAGACATGGATGCATAGAAATAGTAGTGGTATCCAGGGAAATGTGTCATCTTGCCTGAGATCCCACTTGGAAGAAGAACGATCCATGAAGAAGACGATCCAACATAGTCGAACGAATCTCACACTCCAAACACTTTTAGAACTCCATCGAGAAGGTACAACCTGAAAACAACAATCAACACACGGTACACCACAACATATGCATGACATGATGTTCAACAAATATGATGCATGTCCGGTTTAATTATGCAAGGCATGGCAAGCACAACAGTCAACTTCTACACATTAAGTGAAGCTCAATATGCGACGATTTGCATATTGACAAAACTTCACATTCGAATTATTTAGTTCACTCCCATTTATTTACTCAAAAAGGTTAAATGTTGATAAACATGTCAAGAGGTGAAGCATAAATAAACTACTCTATCTAGGCATCTTAAATGAGGTTGGAAACAACTTATAGCATTTTCGAAATGAGCTCATATGCATATTATGATTTTGGTCCAGATCTGTCCTAAGCATGTTTTATAGATGTTAAACAACAATATAAAGTGTACCATGCGATTCTACACGTCTTTCCAGTCGATTTACATATATGGAACATCTCAAATGGAGCTACGGACTAAAATTTATGACACACACAAGATAAGCATGACATGAACGCAAAATGCATGAAAATGAAAACCACAACACTTCAAAACATTGATTCAACATGATATTATGATACTACATGAAATGCTAATCAAGTTTCATATATGGCATGCCCAACACGGAGCTACGGTTCAACCAGAACAACCAACACAAGCTTTATATGAAATCTGCCCAAAACAGCAACATGGCATTTTGCAACCCACAGATCAACAAGCTACAGCCACCTAAAATACACGACATGGTGGTGAAGCCTGCATGATGCCTAAGAATTCATATAATAATATCAAGTTGATTAGAAGCATGGATCAATAGGAAATGAGCTCACAAGATGGGTAATTGGAAACAGTTCCACACTTAGTGAAAATAATAGTTTTTGATAGAGAAGTTTTATCACGATGGCATATTGACAGCAGTAAGACTACATGCTACAGGGCATGCATTTTCATGAAACTTAACCGCATGCTATACGACATTATGAACTACAAATGGCTCGACTACATAACCCCAAAGGGGCCGTAGATCACTAGCAAAACAAATGGCAAGACAGCAACAAAATATTACAGATTACAGACTTAGAAATATTTAGACCCATCAAAACAACACATTGGTTAACATGTTGGCAACAAGAAAACAACACCTACACATGGATTATCATGGAAAACAAAATGATGGGGGACAAGTTCACATGTCAAAGAGCATATCTCATGTTCAAAATTATTTCATACCATGCATGGATTTAATCACACGAAAATAACAAAAGGGCACCACAGCAAAATAACATTCACACAAACTTACTCAAATGACAAAACTAAATGCACAGATAAATTCAATGGATTTTTCTACCCCAAAACCATATATAATATGCATATGTTCATGTAGGAAAAATGTCACAACTAATTATGCAAGTCATGAAATAACTCTAGCAAGTTATTTATGCAATTAAGTACAAACATCAAGTTAATCACTTTCAACCATTTATAAAAAATGAGATATAATTAATCTACACAAAATTCCGGACATTTTACATATCTATAGATTTTTACATACGATGCACGATTATCTAATTATGAGCAATGCAAAAATATGACTTTCTGTAAATAGGCATGACCTGAAATAATAGTTAAATTCGCAACAAGGGAAAAAATTATATGGGCTGAATCTAACGCATGCTGGCCAACAGAAGCGGGTGTCTCATACAAAACTGCGCCCGTGGGCGAGGGATAAGGCATTTAGGTGCTCACCTAGGGGCCTTGGCCCGGTCGGTGGAGAGGCTGGGCAGGCAGTGCAACGCTGGGTTGGGCCTTGGCGCGAAGCAGGACGACGCCACATCGGGGCCCATGCGGGTGCTCGATTGATCCCGTCGAGCTCCTCCTAATCCCGATCAGGACCGAGGGAAGCGACAGCGGTGACGATGACGCAGGTCGGCGGTAGGGCGGCATAGAGGCGCGAAGGACCTCGGGAAGAGGAGATCCGGCTGTCGGGGCACCGGATCCGGCCCACACCGGCGACTGACGACGGCGTTGAGACTGACCAACGGGATCCCGAGCGGCTGCGAGCTCGAGGCCATGGCGACGAGCGGCTGGGCTTGTGGTGAGGCGAGGCGATGCAGCAGTGGGGCACGGCGCGGGGCGGCGCGGTGGATGGGCGGCGGGGTCCGGTGCTTATCACGGTGGTCCGGCAAGGCGGCATTGACCAAGGCATCCTTGGGAGGCACGCAAGGGAGCTCGGGGTGGAACTGGGAGGCACTGTGGTCGTCGGACGCGTCCGGTTTGACCACGGACATGTCCCATAGGTGGGGTTTTTGGCGATTTGCAGCCCTTGGATCAAGATCTAAGGGCTGAAATTGGCTAGGGAGGTGGGATTTCTGGGGAGAGGGAGGTGGAGCTAGCAGGTGTAGTTTTCTAGGGGGGTGGCTGCAAAACTAGCTAGTGGAAACCCTAGAGAGTGAGAGACATCTCTCCATGGGGTGGTTATATATAGGGTATGGACTAGGGTGGGTTGGACCTCGTCCGTCCGATCGCGATCCGATGACCACGAATGGAGGGAGGGGCTAGGTTGGGCTAGTGGGCTGTGTAGTTGGGCTAGATGGGGATGAGAGAAAGAATTGTGGCCCGTGACATGGGTGTAAAACACCAAAAAAGTCCGACGAATAAACTTATGACCGCACTGCTAAAGTCGTCCATTGAGGTACCCGACAACCTCCGATTGTGACAAAATTTGGCACGCGGTCTACCTACAATAAAACAAGACCGCACGCTAACTTTTCACCCAATCCGAGAATAATTTTCATGCACTTTTAAAACATTTTTTATCGATGCCGCGGGCGCGTGCATGTGTGGTTGGTCTCGAAACGGACGACAGCAAGAACAGAGAGAACTGGCGACTACGAACGGATGCAAGTTTGAAAAATCATGTTGACAAAATGCCGATGCTATGCAGATGAGGTGAATGATGCGATGATGAATGCCACAACCAAACGAAACACAAGACGGCAATGGAATAAAAGGGGAATCTTCTTGAGCGTCGGTCTCGGGATGTTACAACTCTCCCACACTACAAGTGGATCTCGTCCCGAGATCTAGAATGAGAAGGGGAAGATAAAGAGCAAGAGGTAAAACTTAGTTGTTTCTTTGACAAACGGGTGAACCCACATGAACTTGAAGGATTGGAAGAGATGAAGAATTATATGGGAAACAAGCAAGACTTTAAAAGAAATTTCGGCAGCACTTCGGTAGGATAGAGGGGCAAAATTTCATAAGATGGGAGAACTTGAAAAGATAACACAACACTCCGGCTAATTGGAAAGCATGGAAAGAACATGATCTGACAAGACGAGATGATAGATCAAACAGAGCAACATCACAATGGCTCTTGAACAAAGGATTAGAAGCTAGATCATTGGAAATAATGAATGGAGAGGAAAATGCCAATTACTACCACAATTGAATTTGAGATGCATAGGGTGAACGGAGTTGCTGAGAAACCAACAACGAAAAGAATAAGCTTGTCGTGGGCTTATAGACAACATCTCAAAATAATGAGGTGATAACCAGCCACTTACAAAACAAGGATTGCTTTGGAGCAAAAGATATGAAAAACTTCTTTCACGAAGAAGAGGATGAGAAAACTTGGATTATTTATGACACCATTATAGCAACAATCCTTAGGAAATGCTTTAGGTTAAATCCAACCCAAGATAACTCCAAGAACACAAGAAGGGTTTACTTATCTCATTCTTGACAATTTCCCTTTGAGACTCCTCATAATCAAGAATTTAATAACACCATCTCAAAAGAAAATGGAGAAGGAATTGAATTTTGAAATGCAAGAGAAAGAATACTTGAGCTACCCCAACAAGAATATTGAAGAACACTTCGACAAAGAATTACATCCTTACAAACCACCATGAAGGACCTCTTGGGGAACACCGGGTTGAAGGAAAATCAAAAGAATGAGGTTGAAAAGAATAGATTATGATGTTGCAAATATTTAGATGAAGCCTCGCAGAGAGATGCTTGAGAAAAACTTGTAACTTCAGAAATAAAAGATGAACAACTTATAACCAAGAATTTGATGCCAAGAACACTCTGGAAGAAGGATTGAAATCACATAGATGAAACTAGAATAAGAATTATGTTATGCTTATCCTTCATCAAGTTAAATTGAAGAAAAGAAATGGATATGGGAGGAGAATCGAGGAATGAAAACAACTCTGAATACACTGGATAGATATGGGAGGAATTTCTCATGATTGACAACAATCGAGAAGATAGCACAAAGCTGAGATGACAATATTCAAGGAACAGATAAATATTTAATAAAACCTCCCCTTTTGACTTCGATGCTATGGATGATGGTGAGAAACACCACCAAGAATTACTGAGACACTCTGGAACAAATGAATAAAGACGGTAGAGCCAACAATGAAAAAGATTTAGAAGCGATCTTCAAGAAGGCATATGACTGATGTCTACTATGCAACTTTATTCATGTAGACACATGTTGGGCCTCCAAGCATAAAGTTTTGTAGGACAGTAGCAATTTTACCTCAAGTGGATCACCTAAGGTTTATCAATCCGTGAGAGGTGTAGGATGAAGACGGTCTCTCTCAAACGACCCTGCATCCAAATACAAGAAATCTCTTATGTCCCCAACACACCCAATACAATGGCAAATTGTAGAGGTGCACTAGTTCGGCAAAGTGTAATATGGATGGTAGAAATATATTTTGATAATCTGAATAAATAAAAATAGCAAGGTAGCAAATAACAAAAGTGAGCACAAATGATATTGCAATGATTGAAAATGAGGCCTAGGGTCCGTACTTTCGCTAGGGCAATCTCTCAACAATGCTAACATAGTTGGATCATATAACCATCTCTCAACGTGCAATAAAGAATCACTCCAAAGTTCCTATGTAGCGAAGAACATATGAAGAAATTGTTTGTAGGGTATGAAACCACCTCAAAGCTATTCTTCCCGTTCGATCTATCCTCGAGTTCGTCCTAAAATAATAGAAGCTATTCTTTCCGATTGATCCAATCAAGAGTTCATACTACAACACCACCAAATAATTTCAGATTCATAATACTCAATCCAACACAAAGAACTTCAAGGAGTGCCGCAAGATTTCTACCGAAGAAACAAAGACAAGAACGTGCATCAACCCCTATGCATAGATTACCCCAATGTCACCACGGGAATCCGCAAGTTGAATGCCAAAATACATATCAAGTGAATCAATACGATACCCCATTGTCACCACGAGTATTCAATTGCAAGATATATATTGAGTGTTCTCAAATCGATTAAAGTATTCAATCCGATAATGACGAAATCTCAAAGGGAAAACTTAATTCATCACAAGAAGAGTATAGAGGGGAGAAACATCATATGCTCCATCTATGTTAACAAAGCCCATGATATATCAAGATCGTAACATCTCAAGATCACGAGAGAGAGATATTAAACTCATAGCTACTGGTACAAACCCTCAGCCTCGAGGGTGGACTACTCCCTCCTCATCGTGGTGGCCGCCGGGATGATGAAGATGGCCACCAGTGATGATCTCCCCCTCCGGCAGGGTGCCGGAACGGGCTCCCGATTGGTTTTCAGTGGCTACAGAGGCTTGCGGCAGCGGAACTTCCAATCTAGGGCTAACACAAAGGGTTTCAGAATATTTGGGAATTTATAGTGCGAAAAGGGTGTGCGGGAGGCCACCGAGGTGGGCACAACCCACCTAGGCACGCTAGGGGGCCTTGGCACGCCCTGGTGGGTTGTGCCTCCCTCGAGGCACCCCCATGTGCATCTCTGGCCCATTGGGTTCCTTCTGGTCCAAAAAAACTCTCCAAAAAGTTTCGTGGTGTTTGGACTCCGTTTGATATTGATTTCCTGTGATGTAAAAAACAAGCAAAAAACAACAACTAGCACTAATAGCATGAATACTTCATAAATTACAGATACGTTGGAGACGTATCGGCATCCCCAAGCTTAATTTCTACTCGTCCTCGAGTAGGTAAATGATAAAAGAAATAATTTATGAAGTGTGAATTCTAGAAAAGTGCATAAGTATGATCAATGATAATTTCAATCACTTTTCTTAGCATCATAATAGCAATTCTTTCTTATAAAACTTCTCATGTTAAAGTAGCAACCAATTCACATGTTCAGGTTCAAACCATGAATTCTCTTGAAACTCAACAACCTATGTTCTTAGTCACCAAGCAATTGCAGTTCAACTTATTCAATAGAGTTTAAGTAAGAGCTCCACATACTCAACCATCATACAGTCTTTTATGATTGCTAACACTCACCACGTACACATGAGCAAAATGTTTCAACCGGACACATAGAAAGATAGGGGCTTATTGTTTTGCCTCCCAATGTATTCACCTCAAGGGTGATGTCAACAATAATAACTCATGCTACCCATATTCAACTGGACATATGTGCCTAGATCTTTCCTCACCACATGATGC
Organism: Hordeum marinum; assembly: GCA_022496015.1. Taxonomy (NCBI): domain Eukaryota; kingdom Viridiplantae; phylum Streptophyta; class Magnoliopsida; order Poales; family Poaceae; genus Hordeum; species Hordeum marinum. The sequence continues at coordinate 186,759,594 of CM039677.1, read as the reverse complement.
TTGCCAAAGGAGAAAAATAAAAAGGAATAGAGAGAAAACTTTGACGCCTTGCATAAAAGTAAATACTGAAAAGTAAAAGATAGGCCATTCGCAGAGGGAAGCAGAGGTTTCCATGCGCTTATTTGTTTGTATGCTCAACCCCTTAGTGCAAAAGAACGTCACGTTATATTGCCCCTTATGATAGCAACCTTTATTATGCAGTCCATCACTTTTATTACTTTGCCATCACAAGTTCGTACAATGCTTAATTTTCTCTTAAACAAAATGATCTAACACTTTTAGAAGCAATTTTTATTGCCTTATTGCACCAATGACAACTTACTTGAAGGATCTTGCTCAATCCTTAGGTAGGTATGGTGTATTCTTGAAAATAAGATTTGTGATTAAGGGTTTTTGGATGCACAAGTAGTATCTCTACTTGGTGCAGAATTTTTGGCTAGCAAAGATGGGGGGAAAGCACCACATGTTGAAGGATCTATTACAATATAACTTCTATGTGAATATGAACAAACATAAATCATTACATTGTCTTCCTTATCCAACGTCAACAATTTTGGCATATAATATTTTGATGGGGGCTCATGATCACAAAAGATTTCCAGGATAGTGTATCTGCATGTGAAAGTTCTCTTCCTTATACTAATTATTCATGAATTGCTTGTATGACCAATATTGTGATTGTCAAGCCTCAAAAGATTTCACTTTCTAAACCCAATGTGAATATACCACTAGGCATGATATGGTTTCAACTTCATGACATTCAATTTATTCAACAATTTACTCATAGGATATAAGTGAAGCACAAGAGTAAATGACATAGAAAAGAGCTTCGTTGACGGGATGTGAATGTCACTTACTTAGCCTCCCTGGCAATTACTTGAGGACGCCATTTTATTTAAAAACTTTAAGATCTAATTATTTTATTAAAACATCAAGCAAAACAAAATAAAATAACATTTCAAGAATAGCACACATCATGTGAAGAAGCAAAAAACTTAGGATCGACCGATACTAACCGATAATTGTTGATGAAGAAAGGTGGGATGCCTACTGGGGCATCCCCAAGCTTAGATGCTTGATACTTATTGAAATATTATCTTGGGATGCCTTGGTCATCCCCAAGATTGAGCTTTTGTGTCTCCTTAATTCCTTTCATATCACGGATTACCTAATACTGAAAACTTCATCCACGCAAAACTCAACAAGAACTCATGAGATAAGTTAGTATAAACTAATGCAAAAACCTTATCATTATATAATGTATCAAATCACTAAAATTATTATTAAAAATTTCATAATAAATGCGTCTGCATATTTAATACTCCTATCCTCAAATAGAATCATTAAACAAGCAAACATAACAGCAATCTGCCAAAACAGTACAATCTGTAAAGAATGCAAGAGTATCCATACTTATTCAACTTTAAAAAATCTGAAAAAATTTAACACACTGTAGGAAATTTACCAGAGATTATTTTGAAAAAAGTTTCAACAATTTCTCACATTCTGAATTTTCTAGGGAAATTTTTGCAACAACGATAAACTTTCTATTTTCAAACAGCAACATGTAGACTTGCAAAATAAGTATGGTAAAGGCTATCCTTGACATTTTTATTGAAAATATAGATGAAAAACATTATTATAAATAAAATAAAGAAAATCCTAGTAAAGTAAAATGACACTCCAAGCAAAACACATATCGTGTGACGAATGAAAATATAGCTCCAAGTGAGGTTACCGATAATGTTGGAGACAAAAGAGGGGATGCCTTTCGGGGCATCCCCATTCTTAGTTGCTTGGATATTACTTGAATGTTACCTTGGGGGTGCCTTGGGAATCCCCAATCTTAGTGCCTTGTCCGTACTTATTCTAGTCATCTCGATATCTCACCCAAAACTTGAAAACTTCAATCACACAAAACTTAACGGAACTTCGTGACATGAGTTAGTATGATAAAGAGCAAACCATTCACTTTGGTACTGTCAAGACAAGATCCATAATTGTTCTCACACAATTAATACTGTATCATATCATTTCCACAATTTATATTGAGTAATATAATCCATAGAAACTAGATAACAAGCAAACTATGAATTGAAAACAGAATCTGTCAAAAACAGAATAGTCTGTAAAGATCTGAATTGTACTCATACTTCTGCAACTCTAAAAATTCTGAAAAATTAGGAAAGCATAGATAATTTGTGTATAAATCATATGTACAAATTTCAGGTCAAAATCACGTTCCAGTGAATTATAGAAATTCCTGGAGTAGGTGCAAAAGTTTCTGTTTTTGGACAGAATCAAGTCAATTATCATCCACACTATCCCAAAGACTTTACTTGGCACTTTATTGAAACAAAAAATATAAAACATGATTACCACATTAGTCTAATCATGTGAAAACACAAAAAAGTAGGTAAAAGTGTTGGGTTGTCTCCCAAAAAGCGCTTTTCCTTAATGCCTTTTAGCTAGGCATGATGATTTCAATGATGCTCGCATAAAAGAAAAGAATTGAAACATGAAGAGAGCATCATGAAACACATGTCAAGCACATTTAAGTTTAACCCACTTCCTATGCATAGGAATTTTGTTAGCAGGCAACCCATGAAAACAAGAACCAACTAGCATAGGACGGCAAAACAAGTACAACTTCAAAACAATCAACTCATAGAGAAGAAACTTGATATTATTGAGATATGTAAGAGCATAAGTTCCTCTCTCATAATAATTTTCAGATGCATCTTGAATGGATTCAACAATATAACTATAACATACAACACTATTTTCATTATGCATAAGCATAGAAAAATTATTACTGTTTATGGCATACATGTCATCATAATAATCATCATAGATAGCAACTTTATTGTCATAGTCAATTGACACCTCTTCCAAAATCGTGGATGTATCACTAAATAAAGTCATGACCTCTCCAAATCGACTTTAATAAATATTGTAATAATATTCAACATACTCCAACATAGTTGGATCACTACTACCTAGAGTTGACACTGTTCCAAACCCACTTTCATCAATGTAATCATCATAAATAGGAGGCATGCTATCATCATAATAATTTTTCTTATTGAGAGTAGAAGGAACCAAAGGATAATATTCATTAATAAAATCATCCCCAAGCTTAGGACACGCATTATTTCCAGCAAATAAGTCTTCAAACATATCATACTCATTAAACATAGCATCCCCAAGCTTCTGGTTTTGCATATCATCACAATCATTCTTATCAATAGCATGAATGGCACCAATAGTATAGCAAACATTATTATCATATTATTCCAAGCAAGGGCTAAAAATATTCTCAAGATCATAAGGGACATCATTACCTTCACAATCATAATCATTACAACAAGTAGTAGGCATCACAAAATCATACTCAATATCATCATCCTCCATCAACATATTTGATTCACTTTCATGAGGCACAATGGTGATAGGAGCAACATTATTTGGGAGAGATACCTTTTTACCTCTATTATTTCTTCTTTTATTCTTCACCACATCATGTGTGGCTTTAATTAACTTTTTCAAGCTTCTTGTTGAAGAGATTGATTGGATAGGAAGCTCCTCCTCGTTACCCGATTCATCATAATAAACACTAGGAGGGTATTGGGAAATATTTCCCCTTTCATTAGTACTCTCTTCATATTCTATTTATTTTCTTGTCTTAATATAGTTTGCAATATAAGGATTCTCAATGCAATTTACGGCACAAAACATATAAATTTCCTCTAGATCAAAATTAAGAAATCTCTCGAGATTTGGAAAACCCTTAGTTATACGTTTCATTTCTTCATACCCGAAAACAAGACTAAGCTCTTTATGATGCTCAAGGGTAATCATGTTGTCACAATTTTTGGACACGGTTTGTTCATGAAATAATTTGCATTGGAGATTTAAATGACCATGTTCATTGCAAAGTTCACAAGGATGGCGAAAGAAATTGACATCTTTCAACACAATCATCTAGCCTCTCTTGCAACTTTTTCGTTTCTAAATATTTATGCCTCTTACAAAATCTGTCTTCCCTTTTTGGTGTGCATTTGCACTCCCAATTCACTCCGCAAAAATTGACATGCTTATAAGAAACATTTTTGTCATGACTTGTGCAATCATCATTACATTTTGGATAATCAAAGAATTCATACTAATAGCATTGCAATCATGCTCATCATTCAAATATTTTGTGCGAAACTTTTTATTGACTTCTTCTTCTATCAATTGAGCACAATTTTCCGATCCATCATTTTCAAGAAAGATATTATAAAGATGATCAATAATATGATGCAACCTCAATTCCATTTTTTGTAGTTTTCTTTATTAAACCAAACTAGTGATAAAACAAGAAATTAAAAGATTCAATTGCAACAGCTAAAGATATACCTTCATGCACTCACCTGCCAAGCAACGACGCCAAAAAAGAGCTTGATGTCTACTACGCAACTTTATTCTTGTAGACACGTGTTGGGCCTCCAAGCGTAGAGTTTTGTAGGACAGTAGAAATTTTCCCTCAATTGGATGACCTAAGGTTTATCAATCCATTATAGGTGTAGGATGAAGATGGTCTCTCTCAAACGACCCTGCAACCAAATACAAGAAATCTCTTGTGTCCCCAACACACTCAATACAATGGCAAATTGTATAGGTGCACTAGTTTGGCAAAGGGTAATATGGATGGTAGAAATATATTTTTATAATCTGAATAAATAAAAACAGCAAGGTAGCAAATAACAAAAGTGATCACAAATGATATTGGAATGATTAAAAATGAGGCCTAGGGTCCGTACTTTCGCTAGTGCAATCTCTCAACAATGCTAACACACTTGGATCATATAACCATCCCTCAACCTGCAACGAAGAATCACTCCAAAGTTCCTATCTAGCGGAGAACATAAGAAGAAATTGTTTGTAGGGTACGAAACCACCTCAAATCTATTCTTTCCGTTCGAACTATCCTAGAGTTCGTACTAAAATAACATAAGTTATTCTTTCCGATCGATCCAAGCAAGATTTCGTACTAAAACAACACCAAATAATTTCAGATTCATAATACTCAATCCAACACAAAGAACTTCAAGGAGTGCCCCAAGATTTCTACCGGAGAAACAAAGACAAGAACGTGCATCAACCCCTATGCATAGTTACCCTAATGTCACCGCGGGAATCCACAAGTTCAATGCCAAAATACATATCAAGTGTATCAATACGATAGCCCATTGTCACCACGAGTATTCAATTGCAAGACATATATCGAGTGTTCTCAAATCCATTAAAGTATTCAATCCGATAACGACGAAATCTCAAAGGGAAAACTCAATTCATCACAAGAAGAGTATAGAGGGGAGAAACATCATATGATCCATCTATGTTAACAAAGCCCATGATATATCAAGATCATGACATCTCAACATCACGAGAGAGAGATTAAACACATAGCTACTGGTACAAACCCTCAACCCCGAGGGTGGACTACTCCCTCCTCATTGTGGTGGCCGCCGGGATGATGAAGATGGCCACAAGTGATGATCTCCCCCTCCGGTAGGGTGCCCGAGTGGGATCCCGATTGGTTTTTCGGTGGCTACAAAGGCTTGCGGCGACGGATGTTCCGATCTAGGGCTACCCCGAAGGGTTTCGGAATATTTGGGAATTTATAGTGCAAAGAGGGGGTACGGGAGGCCATCGAGGTGGGCACAACCCACCTGGGTGCGCTAGGGGGCCCTGGCGTGCGCTGGTGGGTTGTGCCCCCCTCGGGGCACCTCCCAGGTGCAGCTCTGGCCCATTGGGTTCCTTCTGGTCCAAAAAAATCTCCAAAAAGTTTCGTGGTGTTTGGACTCCATTTGATATTGATTTCCTGCGATGTAAAAAACAAGCAAAAAACAGCAAGTGGCACTGGGCACTTAGTCAATAGGTTAGTCCCAAAAATGATATAAAGTTGCTATAAAATGATTGTAAAACATCCAAGAATAATAAAATAATAGCATGAATACTTCATAAATTATAGATACGTCGGAGACGTATCAATGACTGATGAAATTCATTCTTACGTCATATTAGAAGAGAAATTGAGAACATCTCCGAAAAAGATTTGAAGAGCTAGGTAAGATCCTGGGGAAAAACATGTGGGTTATGGGACCACTGAAGAGAAATCACCGTTAAAATGATTGCTTAGAAAGAGAGATTGCACCATTAAAACGAAAACTTGATGAGGTGAGAACCTCGAAATAATTTTAAATGATTTTGGAACAAGAACACGAATCTTCTTAGATATGCCGAAAAATCCGGATATAATATAGAGAGGTCAATAAACAAGAGAGGATTGAATAAGAATTCCCACACGGGAATGTATTGGCCAGCTTACGAAGGATATGACGAATGCCGAAAGGTTGAATTGAATCCAGCGAAGAAGAATACCAACAAGAACAAAGAATATGAGGATAGATCTTGAAACTGAAACTCCTGAGAATCTCCACAAGAACTCGCCGGATACAAAACGGAAGAAAAGATAGCTTTATCATCACATGAATAGAGAAGGCACTTGATGAGAATTTAATCATGAAGAAAAAGGGCGGGAGGGTGGGAAAACAAAGAAAACTTGGCACAGATGTGACAGACTCCAGAAAAGAATATGAGGATTGATCTTGCACATATTGAAAAGGATAGAATTATCTTAAAGAGAAGAGCATCGGTTGAAAAGAATTTCATGACAACTCCGGTTGATCAAAAGGATTAGCAATCACATGGAAATATGCGAACACCATATAGGAAAGATATGAAATCACCACTTGACATCGAAGCAACTCAAATTACCATATTCAAAAAATAAAACAACGGATGAGGCCTTCAAAACAAGCCAGAAAAAATACATACCCATTATGCACTTGTTGGAAAGATAATCCTAGGTACCTACTTGAATTCCCACCTAAGAACTCCCGAAAATTTCTGGTTATGCAATCTGGTGTTGGGGTTACAGGGAAGCAAAATATCTCACACAACTAAAAATCCCTACACTCCATTTGTATCCATCCGTCAACACATAACCAGAGGTTTAGGAACTCCATCTATCTAGGACCCTCAAAAACACAATGATACCAAACATGGTAGTACCCCGGACGCCTCCCAGCATTGGGTGACTCTAGCCTTATCTCGCCATGAAAAGTATTGAAGTAATTTCGAACATCCTCCGTCCTGAGATACTAAGGAAACTGAATGATAATGATGTGCCAAAAATCCCTCGGAGCTCGACTCCTTGATAACAGGAGGCACCAAGTACAGAACTCCGTCACATCGGCATCATATAGATTCCAAAATATCCGCGTGATCCTAAACAAATATTGAGCGAGAAGAAGAGTAGAATAAAATTCCTAATTCGAATACCTCACCAGAGTATAGAAGAGGAGTAAAAGAAACAAACTCTCCGATATATAACTAGACTCAAAATATTTTTTTACTAGACTCAACTCGGCCAAGTTTGATCAATCAAGGGGGCTCCTAGGTCGATACAAGCTCTGATACCAACTTGTTATGACAAAGATGCGATCCTATCCTCATTTTGGCACGAGGGCCTCGACAGGGATAGAAGCACATCTCGTCGTTTTGCAAGAATGAATATCATTACAAGTACATGTACAGACGAGATGAGTATATGGAATTGGCTTACACTCGCCACAAGCTACATCAATATCACATCAATACAACAACATATTCAAACATCATACATAAGAGCAGGGTCTGACTATGAATGAAACCAAACGATAAAATTACATCCATCCTTGCTATCCCAGGCTGCCGCCTGGAACCCATCCTAGACCGATGAAGAAGAAGAACTTCAAATCAAACAAGCATCGTGCGCATGTCAAATCATCACATTACCTATACCTGCAACTGTTGTTGTAGTAATCTGTGAGCCACGGGGACTCAGCAATCTCATTTCCAAGGGTATCAAGACTAGGAAATCTTAATGGGTGAGGTATGGTTAAGTGGTGAGGCTGAATACAGAAAGTAAAGTGGGTGGTCTACGCATAACGGACATGAAGTAGTAATGATCACTAAGTGATCTTGAACACCTACTTACGTCAAACATAACCCCACCATGTTCTCTCTTGGATAAGGACTCACGAGAAGAGACAATCACGGTTACGCACATGGTTGGTCTATTTTATTTGAGTTTACTTCAAGTTTACTATGACCCGGTGTTAAAAAAAGTTTCCAAGTTGCCACATAACCGCGGGCACGGCTTTCCGAAAGATTTAACCCTGTAGGGGTGCTCCAACTAGTCCATCACAAATTAACCACACACCACCTTGGAATTCCTCAACCGCAGAATCACCCGTAGTATTTGCGGAATCCCTATGGAAAATCTCAACTTCGAGATAGCCCAAAGTGTCATCAAAATCCCACGCGCAAGACGTTCGAGAAAGGTAAAACAAGTCCAGCAATGCCGCCCGACGTGCCAACAACCCTGATAGGAGTCACGCATCTCGTTCTTAGGCCACGACGGATAAGTTACGCGTATGGAGGCTTGATAGAAATCCCCCGAGTTGCCCTGGGGTGGCCCCGCATAGTGCTCTGTTTTGGACCAGCACCGACATCACTGGCCCCCTTGTATTATGTTAAATTAATCCACGAGGATGCGACCCTCTATGCTTTAATAAGGTGATCAGTATTATTATGTTGGGAAAACGTAGTACCAAAGTTGGGCCTTGCCAGACAAGTTTTATCCTAAGAAGAAAATCAAGGGGGTCCCCATAACAACCCCGAGCATGTTAGGAGCGCTCAATTATGGAACATAACACTCGTTCACAAGTAACTAGGGTGGCAAGAGTGGAACAAAACACCAAGCAAAAGGCCAAGCCTTCCACCCTTTACCAAGTATATTGTGCACTAAATTAAATAGAAATAATATTGCGATAACAAAAGAATGTCTATGTTGACCTACGGAAGCAATTGCACCTATAGCTAGAAATGATGTCAGAAGGGCTAAGCAAGCGGTAACATAGCCAATCAAAGGATTGCTAGGATGTGGAGTTTCGTGGTTTTCTCACAGCAGATGTCCGGGTGAACGGACTTGGATTCAAGGCCATCGCAAAGGTGATGGACTCAAAGGGGTTGATTGGGACGAAGGACACGAGTTTACCCAGGTTCAGCCCCTCAAGTAGAGGTAATAGCCTACGTCCTTCTTGTGTTTGTATTGCTTGGTGTATCGATTACAAGGGAGCGAATTGCTTGATCTAGATCTCGATATCTCTGATCTCTCTCCAGGTCGCCCTGGGTCTCGCCTTTATATAGGAGGTCAAGACCACGGATCAGACAAGTCGTAACCGACTCTCACTACGTGTCTGAATCTGTCTCTACATTGTCTTGCCTCCCTGAGCAAGTTGTCTCCGGGTGGCTCTCCAACCGGGTTCATACTTTCTCTAGCCGGGCCACGCTCCGGCCCATATTGTCAAGTCGCCCAACGTCTTGGGCTTAATTCTTCACGGCCCATCTTTGGACTGGTGTACGAGCTGCCAAGTGTGACCCGGAGCCTCAGGGACGGGTCTCACCATGGGGTTATATCCCCAACATTGGGCCCCAGGTTGATTTGAGCTTGCTCACTTCATCCACCTTCTCAATCATTGGCGAGTCTCCCTTATGTTACCTGAAAATAATGACCTGCCGTGACGTCATGTCAAATCTGTCAGAAAGATCCTCTGACATCCGCAACGAATCTTTCCCTTATTAAATGGACGGTCCGGGAATCGAGGCGTCTGCCTTGGTCAAATGATATTCGTCGCTTGGATTTCCGCGCTTGTTTCCACCTTTGCCTATTAAATAGGACCGCGAGGGGTGGCATTTGTTTTCCTCCCCGCTTGCTCTTCGTCTTCTTCCTTCCAACGCCACCGCTCTAGCACACCTTGCTCCGGTGACGTCTTCACACCGTCGTCGTCGAGGCTGCTGCATCAACCTATTTGTTCCAGACTTCTGCCCGCATCCGCCGCGCCTTGTCCGGTAAGTCTTTCCTCCCCTAGATCCGTAGCCATTTTGGTAGGGTTGAACGGAGTTCTTCCGCCGCTTAGAAAATGAACTTCTCTCCAATGCCAGCCATCTTTCTCCATAAAAAGTCAATGATATGCTTTCCCCATGGCGGCGTTCTGTAGAAAACCGATAGCAGCACCGCGTAGATCTGCAACTGTTCCGCCTCCCATTTTCAAACATTCGCCGTTTTGACAGTTCGTCGCTAGGTTTTGAAATAAAAATTTTTTCTCTGTTTTGTAGATCAGTAATCTCAAAGATATGTTGTGAAACCTGTTTTCCACACTTAGCCAAATTTTCCCTTGTCTTCTCATAAACTTGACCCGCCATGTAATTCCGGCTCTCACCAACCGGATCCTGGCGGCTTAATCTTATAAAATCTTAGGCTTTTAACTGCCCGTAGACGTCTGCCATTCCCTGACTCTTCGTACATTCTTACCTTGCGCAGTTTTGAACCTCCGCCATGTCTCGTGCATCCAACTCATGCAATTGGGTCGGCTCTTGCATCACTGAAGAATTCCTGATGGACTTTGTACATGCGGGCACCATTCCTGCCAAAGATGTCATCCATTGGCGGGTTCCGGGTAACGAACTAAGGCCCATTCCTCAGGAGGGTGAAGTAGTGGTGTTTTCAGATCATGTTGAACGCGGGTTTGTACTCCCCGGCTCAAGATTCTTTCGGGATGTTCTTCACTTCTACAAGCTGCGCCCTCAAGACCTAGCTCCCAATTCCGTTTCTAATATATGCAACTTCCAAGTACTCAACGAAGTCTACTTGCAAATAGAGCCATCCGTTGGTCTCTTTCGCGAATTTTTCTATGCAAACCGCCAAACCGAGGTGAAGGCCGACCCAAGCTTGGAACTTGGCGGGATTTCTATCCAGAGGCGTCGGGACATAACCTTTCCGGCTGTTCAGATGCCGAGCCATCCAGAAGACTGGAACAAGACTTGGCTCTATTGTAAAGATACCTCCCCAAAAGGAGAGCATCCTTTGTCGGGTTATTGCCCATCTCGGCTCAAAACGACCTCTAAGCTCCCTGGTCGGCTGTCAACTGCTGAACGGGCGGAGCACGTCTCGTCTCACGCCAAGATCAAAGCCCTTATGGCCAACGGACTGACCGAACTGGATTTGATCCGCTGCTGGATTTCTTGGAGGATCATGCCCTTGTGCCGGTGTAGTCGCCTTATGTGTGAATATCCAGGCCAATATGATGAGTCCCTCTGCTTCAGCTGGACAACATTATCAAAGGATGATATTACAACTATCATCCAGAGTCTTTCGACGAAACTTCAGGAGCTTGCTGTGCCATTGGGCTGGCACCTTTCTGTGCCACTAACCTGGCCCCAGATGTAAGGCGACTCTTTATACTCTCTTCTCTTTATTAGCTATGTCTTGGCAATCCCCTCACTGCTTGTTGGCTTATCTTTTCAGGCCGACTCTGACTTCTGGAAGAAGAAATATGTTCCTCCTCTAAAGAAATCCAGGAAGAAGACCGCGGGCAAGAAGAAGAAGACCACTCCTTAGGAAGAGTCGGAAGAATAGCCGGAATCAGACGTCTTAGATGTATAACTTGACTATTTTTTGCCGCCTCTTTATTCACCTTATTGATATCGACTATTCACAGGACGAGACAGAGACCAGCCACGCCAACGCTCCTGAGGTAACTTATGTTTCATCTGACTCAAACTATTTTATACACCAGAAGATATAGCGTGTCGTTCGAAAAGTTCCCCTTTCTCATCCTCTTGCTTACTTAGACCCCAAATTTCTTTTGAAAAAGCAACAGCAAGCCGCTCGACACCAGACCCAGAGCGCCGGCTCTACCGTGCTTATGTCCGGGTTACCTAACTCTCCGGCTCAAAGGAAGCGTCCAGCCGAGGTACATATTCCCTCTCTGTTTGATTTTACTAATCCTTCCTTTGCAATTTCAAGATTGCCTTATATTACTTGAACTGCTTTTCAAGGATCGTCTCCTTCGTCTGGCGACTCTACGACCACTTCACTGCCGCCTCCAAAGATTAACCCGCTATATGTGTTTTTCAAATCTTACATCCGAGTCTTTGGCGGTCATAAACCTTTAGGCTCTTAATCTTATGCTTTTCAGGGCTCAAGCCAAGCGAAGGAAGACCAACAAGCCCTCCCCTGGCCCTAATGTTCAAGAACCGGAGCCTGCCAAACCGAATGCTCCCATGCCGGATGTTGATCTTTCGGCGGCTTCCAAGGAGGCACCTGAAGAAACTTGTCCTTCTACAGAGCCGACGGCTGACGATGTGATTCCTGAGAGTCCTCCAAGGGACCATTCCAGGCCGCTTAGCCCCGCAAAAGTTGCCGATGAAACAGCCGCTCCGGATTTTTTTACTACTAGCGCCGGCATTCACTCTCCTCAACCTCATGTGCTGACAAAGCATAATGAGACGGTTGAAGCCTCCAATCCATCGAGTTTGAGCTCCTCGCCCTTGGGAAGATGACCACTTACAAACTTCATGTTGGTTATTTGAACCGCCTATCTACAAACCGGGAATGGGAGCTCAAGCTTGTCAATTTAATGAAGAAGAAATATGAGGTACTCTTCACTCCCCTTATACCCTTACGTAGCCCCCAAGAGCCGGGTTAATATTGGCTGATGATAATCCGGGTCTTCAAAACCTGCTAGAATTAGAAATGCTTAGCCTATAGGCCTGGACTTATTTAGAAGTAATCACAAATCATCATTCGTATCCCCCAAGGGCTGGCTCAAATTTGATAACATTGATCCGGAGCTTCATTGAAGATAGCTATTAGAGCCAAGTGTATCCCCCAAGGGCCGACTCAATTTTGTTAAGTTTGAGTCGGATCTTTTCCTTGGAAACCAGTTGAAAAGCCAAAGTGTAGCCCCCAAGTTCCGGGTTAACTTGATAAAGATGATCCGAAACTGCCTTTTAAACTAGGAGATCAAATAGACATTAGCCCCCAAGTGTCATACATATTGCTTGCAATCTGTTTGAGACTTGCTGAGTCTTTTAAACTTCTCCTTCTGACGGCTCATTCCATACTTTGATATGTCATAGGAAGCTTTAAATGAAGCCAGGTCAGAAGTGGCCGGCTTAAAAAATAATCTAGCCACGCAGCAGGCCGCCCGAAGTGAAGCTGATAAAAATGTTTGCTCCTCGCTGAAGAACTGACCAAGATCAAGGCCGACTTTGCAACCTTCAAAGAGTCTGCTAAAACTGAACAAGCTACCCTGACTCAATGGGCGGATGACGCTGATCAACGGCTGATGATCGTGTCTGATGAGCTGCAGTCTTTGAAGCGCCACATCAAGAAGATGACAACCACCATCTTTGGTAAGTATTTGATAACTTAACTCAATTTGTGTATTGTACTTGTATTGGTGACTCATGATGAGATGTCCGTCTTATGCAGGTCCTAGGAGCCACCAACTTGCTTCTGATGGCTTGCTAACCCTGAAGGCCATACATACTCAGATGGAACAACTTTACTGTGGTGCTGTGTGTACGATCAAGTCAGTACTTTACAAGAACACCACACCTTCAACCATCAAAGGGGTCTTAGAGCTGCTTTCCACACTGCCGAAACAAATTGTGGAGTTGAAGAGATCAGCCGCCCGACAGGGGGCGATTGCAGCCATAAGCCGGGCATTAGCCTTTGCTCTAGAGTTGACTCCGGATGACATGATGGACGGGTATCCCTCCAAAAAAGATGATGGCTCCGAGTTTACAGAGGCTGACTATGCATGGTGTGTGAAGGCTACCAAAGTCCTTGCCTCCGTGTTAGTAGAAGAAGTCAATTTGGAGACATATCAGGCGGCTTACAACGCTGATCAGAAGAGAATCCACGGCACTCTCTTTGAGTGCAAGGATCTAACACCCGCCCGCAGTAAGAACCCTTTTGCTTCTAAACTTGACCCGTCCCCCTTCTTTGAAGAAGGAAACTTTGTAGCTTTAATCCACTACAACTAGGACTTGGAAAATCTTCAGATCAAGGAGGCCGAAGATCCGGAGCAGGGTGACCCGCCGGTCAGCTACTGGAGTTGTGACCGCCTGTTGATAAGTCAGCTCTTGTGACCTGCCATGAGCGGTGTAAAACACTAAGATATTTTCTGGGCTCTACAGAGAGCATATGTAATAGGCTTGTAGTAACTTTGCCTTTGCCTAAACTGTGCCATCGTGCACATATTAAATAGCCCGGCGTAATATATATATATCATATTTCTTGCACTTCTCATTGGATGCTTTTATTGGCTCTTGGTAGCTTAACTGACCTGCAAGAATAGATGTAACTTGACATTGTTAGGAGGGCGGCTTAAAATCATAACCCAAAGATGCTGTATCTTCCTAACGCGTTGGTGGAATCAACTGTATGGCTTAAGAGCCGGCTGATAGGGTCTCATAAGCTATACCCAGAGGGTGGGAAGTCCCCTGGACAACTATGTTGACTTGTCAACATTTTTGGGCTTAATAGCCGGCTGTTAGGGTTTGATAAGCTACACCCGGAGGGTGGGAAGCCCCTAGACAACCAAGTTGACTTGTCAACTTTTTTGGCTTAAGAGCCGGTTGTTAGGGTTTGATAAGCTACACTCGGAGGGTGGGAAGCCCCCTTAGACAACCAAGTTGACTTGTCAACCTTTTTGGCTTAAGAGCCGGCCGATAGGGTCTGATAAGCTACACCCGGAGGGTGGGAAGCCCATGTATGGATATGTGGACTTGTCAACATTTTTGGCTTAGGAGCCGGCTTTTAGGGTTTGATAAGCTACACCCGGATGGTGGGAAGCCCCCATAGACAACCAAGTTGACTTGTCAACTTTTTTGGCTGAAGTGCCGACTGTGAGGGTTTGATAAGCTACACCCGGAGGGTGGGAAGCCCCCCCTAGACAACCAAGTTGACTTGTAAACTTTTTTGGCTTAAGAGCCGACTGTTAGGGTTTGGTAAGCTACACCCGAAGGGTGGGAAGCCCCTTTAGACAACCAAGTTTTGGATCTTTCGTGCATGGATGAAGATATGCAAAATGGCAGAGGCCCCGGCTCGTAGTGATGCTACTTTATTCATATATAAATATGATATGTACAATGATAGTGTATAATGTCGAGTCTCAACAACTTAGGTGTAATAAGGCTGGAGATGCGCTATGTTCCATGCCCGGCGGGTCTCCTGACCCAAGGTATCTGAGTCGTCTCAGATATCAATGAGGTAATATGACCAGTTGTTGAGATTTCCGCTGACCACGAAAGGTCCTTCCCATGGAGGAGATAGCTTATGCATATTTTTCTGATCTTGAATCAGCGCAACACTAAGTCGCCTTCTTGAAACGTCCGGGTCTTGACTCTACGGCTATGATAGCGGCGCAGGTCTTGCTGATAAATCGCCGAATGAGCAGCCACCAGCTCTTGTTCCTCCTCCAAGGCATCCAACGTGTCTTGACGCGCCGTCTCATTGTTCATCTCAACGTAAGCCGCCACTCGTGGTGAGTCATGCTGGATGTCACTTGGTAACACGGCCACTGCATCGTAAACCATGAAGAAAGGTGTATAACCTGTTGATCTGTTGGGGGTAGTTCTGATGCTCCATAAGATGAATGGCAATTCCTCCACCCAACAACCCGGTGTTTGCTGTAAAGAAACCATAAGTGGTGGCTTGATACCTCTCAGGGTTTCTTGGTTAGCACGCTCCGCTTGAACGTTGGACTGTGGATGAGCAACTGCAGAAACATCAAGCCGGATGTGTTCAAGATCACAGAACGTTTTCATAGCCCCCTTGGATTGGTTCATGCCATTGCCCGTGATGCTGCTACGAGGGTAACCAAAATGATAGATCAATTTTTTGATAAACTGAACTGCCGTAGCCACATCACACTTGCTAACCGGCTTCGCCTCTACCCACTTGGTAAACTTATCAACTGCCACCAAGAGGTGCGTCTTCTTGTCCTTGGATCTCTTGAAAGGCCCAACCATATTGAGCCCCCAGACTACAAATGGCCAAGTAATTGGTATCATGCGCAATTCTTGAGCCGGAACATGAGCACACCGGCCAAACTTTTGACAGACATCGCACTTGTGGACCAGATCCTCTGCATCCTTGTGAATTGTCAACTAGAAGAAACCATGCCTGAAAGCCTTGGCCACTAGAGATTTTGAGCCGCCGTGATGTCCGCAATCACCAGCATGAATTTCATTCAAGATTTCCTTGCCCTCCTTTGGTGAGACACAACGTTGAAACACTCTGGTGACGCTGCAATTGTGCAACTCGCCATTAACTATTGTCATGGACTTAGACCGGCGGGTGATCTGTCTGGCCAGTTTTCATCATCAGGTAACTCGCCCCAAGTCAAATACGCCAAGTAAGTCACAGTCCACTCCGGAATAGCATGCAGAGCCGTCACTAACTGTCCCTCTGGGTCAGGAATAGCCAAATCTTCCTCTGAGGGTACGAGGTACGTATTTCAAATTGAGCGGTCCCAGCTCCAATGCCCACTTAGCAATCCTACCAATGGCTTCTCTGTTTCGAATTATGTCCCCCAACGGAGCAGAGCTAACCATGGTGATGTGGTGTCCTGAGAAGTAATGCTTTAACTTGCGGTTGGCCATGAACACCCCATACACTGGCTTGTGCCAATGTGGATATCTCTGCTTGGACTCTATCAGGACCTCACTGATATAATAAACCGGCCTCTGAACCGGATATTCTTTCCCTGCTTCCTTCCGCTCGACCACAATTGAAGCGATGATAGCCCTGTTGTTAGCCGCCACGTATAGGATCAAGGCTCTTTCTCAGTCGGAGTGGCTAAAACCGGCTAGTGAGCTGCTTCTTGAGCGCCTCAAACACTTCACCCGCCGCCGTACTCCAGACAAAATTGTGTGTCTTTTTGATCATTTGATATAGAGGGATAGCTTTCTCACAAGCACTGGTTAGCAAGCCACTCCGGGTGAAAGACCTTGACGATGAAACCCGCCACTAAGAGCCGGGCGACCTCTTCCCCAATGGCCTTGCGCCTCTCCTGGTTGAACCGCCGTAGAAATTGCTTGACCAGTTTAAACTTAGGATCCACATTAAGGTTATTCTCAGCGAACTCTCTCGGTACACCCGGCATGTCAGAAGGTTTCCATGCAAAGAAGTCCTGATTCTCACAGATGAATTCGATGAGCGTGCTTTCCTATTTGGGATCCATCTTGGCCCTAATAATGAACTGTTTGGATGAATCACTCGGAGTAAAATCCACGACCTTGGTATCATCCGCCGAAAATTTGAGGGGCGGCTCAACCTCTGTGGTAGGCTTCTTCAGCGGGGTCATATCCTCTGGGTCTACATTTTCCTTATAGAACTTGAGTTCTGCCTCAACACAACTAGATTCTGCGCAAGCCGCATCCCCTTCTTCGCACTCAATAGTCATATTCCGATCACCATGAACAGTAATCGTGCCTTTCAACCCGGGCATCTTGAGCTGTAAGTAGACATAACAGGGCCTAGCCATGAACTTAGCATAAGCCGGCTGCCCAAACAATGCATGATAAGGGATCTTGATCTTGACCACTTCAAACCACAAGGACTCCACCCTATAGTTGTACTCGTCTCCAAAGGTGACTTCCAAAGAAATCCTGCCCACTAGGTAAGCTGACTTGCCCGGTACTACACCATGAAATATGGTTGATGAGGGCTTAAGGTATTTATCAATCAGCTTCATCCACCGAAAGGTATCATAGTACAGGATGTTGATCCTACTGCCACCATCCATAAGTACCTTATTCACCATATATCCTCCCACTTGGGGGGGGCAACTACCAGGGCTAGCCGCCCTGGGTCATCAACACGCGGCGGGTGATCCTCCCGGCTCCATGTTATGTCATACTCAGACCACTTCAAGTATTGTGGCAGAGCCGGCGCGACTACGTTAACCAGTCGCTTGCGTCATTTCTGATCCCGCTTGTTAAGGCTGGTCAAAAAAACATGATACTAGCCCGAACTGAGCTGCTTTGGATTACTCTGATACCCAGATTGATTATGTTGTTGCTGATTGTTGTTACCAGAGTGCTGAGAATGTCCTCCTTGATAACCCTGACTATGATGATCGGATCCTAAGCCGCCGAACCCAAAACCGGCTCCTGACCCGCCTGGTCCTGAGCCGCCGGGCGGGCCACCACCATGGTTGTTGTGTTGCTGCATGTTGTAGCTCTTGAATTTCTGCATTAAGTGGCAATCACCCCATGTGTGTCCCGCAGCTCTATCGGGCCGGCTGTGCTCCGGACAGGGTTTTTTTGAGCATTTCCTCCAAATTGAAAGGAGTCCTATTTTTGTTAAAAGGCGGTCTGAACTTCCCATTGCCCTTAGGATGATTCTGGCCGGTGCTTGCATTGGCCACCAGTTCTGACCCGCCATCCGGGTTCTTCCCCTTGCTCTGGTTACCATTACTTGCCGCACCCTTGCCCTAGTTATTCTTTTTACCTTGGCCAGCTTTCTCCTCATCAAAGCCTGGATCTTTCATGTTATCAGAGTCAGCATACTTCTTGAGATCCACCATGAGTTCTCCCATGTCCTGACACGTATGCTTGAGCCGGCCGAGCTTCTGCTTCAGAGAGATGAAGTGACCGTTCTTTTCTAGGATCAGCACCGCTTGAGCCGCTGTGATCTGTTCAGATGAGTGGATGATGGTCGACACCCATCGGACCCAATGATGAGCCGACTCATTCTCCTGCTGGACACAATGATCAAGATCCACAATGGTCATAGGCTGTTTGCAAGTCCCTTGAAAGTTTTTGATGAACCTTGCCCTCAACTCAGCCCATGAATTGACGATATTGGTTGGCAAACCCTTTAACCACGTGCGAGCCGGACCTTCAAGCATCATGATGAAGTACTTGGCGCACACCGCCTCACTGACATCCAACATCTCCATAGCCAGCTCATAACTTTGGATCCAGGCCTCCGGAGGTAAGTCAGCAGCGTAATTCATGACCTTGCGAGGTCCTTTGAAATCCTTCAGCAACCGCTCATTCCAAAAAGCCAGTGCTAAGCACGACACTCCCACAGCACTGGTGGTCACTCCCACTCCTACTGATACGGAGGGCACGGGCTCTTGGTGAGCCACTATGTCCAAAGTCGCCGCCTCTTGCTGGTTTCTTGCCCGGTTTATGATCGCTTGTGCATTTAGAGCCGCCTGATCATCCCCCGGAGGCCCTCTATGCTAATCGCTGCTGGAGATCGCCGGCGATTCATAGCGCTGGCTAAAGTTGTGGCTGGGGAGGGGGGTTGAATGAACGCGACTCCGGCTGTAAGCGTATTTCTCCTGCTTGGCCATCGCCGTCTGAAGGTACCCAATGGCGTTCCGTACCTCTTCTGCAAAAGGCGCCTCATCTAGAATAGGGATTGTTTCAAGCCGGGTGGCCGTGGCCACCATGTTCTCCATCAGTTTGGAATAATGGCCTGCCAGCGTTGGAAAGACCACTGGTGAGGCATGATTTCATCAAGGCGGGTTAAGCGGCTGTCGAGCCGCCGACCGACTTCCAGGCGTATCCGCTGCTCGACCCGTTCCTGGCGTATTGAAGAGATTCCTAGCCCCATAATGTTCCAGTAAGCGGGATTCATGCCTCATCCGATGCACCGCATCCGCCGATTGCTATTCTAGCCCAGGGTGGAAGGCATCCGTCTTAATGCGTTCTGCCTCTGCCTCCATCTAAACTTTTAGCTCTGCTATCCTCTGTTGCTCCTTCGCCATCCAGCCCTTGAGTCCCACAATCTCCAAGTTCCGAGCGGATTCATTATCTGGTGTGATTTCAGTGGCCATCAGGGCCGCGAGGTCTTTCATCAGATTGAGGAGAACTTGAGCTGGCGACGGTGGTTCAGCCCCCGAGGTTGCTGCTCCAGCAGCTGTGCTGTTTGCGCCTGGGGACGAGACCGCCATGAACATGGCCGCATGAACCAGCGGCCCAAAATCGTCCAGCCCAGAATGCTCCGACTCAGGGTATAGCTCGCCGTAGCCCCCGAGCTCACCATTGTAAAGCTGGTAGATCGACTCTGTTTCTTCGCACGAAGATTCGTCCTCTGAATAGACAAGAGTCTCCTGCGACGCAGAAGCTTCAAGATCCATACCTTGAGTGAAGCCTACGAAGACGTGCTTCCAGCCCGGGTTGACACGGGCGGGTTGCGCGCGCCGAGCCGGCTCGACGATGCTGGTGCAGATGTCCGGCCTGAGTGTAGATCCGTCGATCCTGCCGATGAAGACGTGGATCCCGCCAAAGGGAACCCGGAATCCATATTCGACAAAAGCCGACATCAAGACCCTACCCGGCGTCGTTGATGTAGAGCCGGCCGTGGCGACTCTTGTTCATCCTTCCGACCATGTATCCCTCGAGCCCTTGGAGAGAGCCCTTTGAGAACTCAACACCATCGAGCGCAGGCCCCACGGTGGGTGCCAACTGTCGTGTTTTTCTCACGGCAGATGTCCGGGTGAACGGGCTTGGATTCGAGGCCATCGCGAAGGTGATGGGCTCAAAGGGGTTGATTGGGACGAAGGACACGAGTTTACCCAGGTTCAACCCCTCAAGGTTAGCTAATAGACTACGTCCTGCTTGTCTTTGTATTGCTTGGTGTATCGATTACAAGGGAGCGAATTGCTTGACCTAGTTCTCGATATCTCTAATCTCTCTCCAAGTCGCCCCGGGTCTCGCCTTTATATAGGAGGTCAAGACCACGGGTCATAAAAGTCGTAACCGACTCTCACTACATTTCTAAATCCGTCTCTACATTGTCTTGCCTTCCTGAGCAAGTTGTCTCTAGGCGGCTCTCCGCCCAGGTCTTCATACTTTCTCTATCCGGGCCACGCTCCGGCCCATCTTGTCAAGCCGCCCATCATCCAGGGCTTAAGTCTTCACGGCCCATCTTCACGACCCGGAGCCTTAGGGACGGGTCTCACCACGGGGTTATATCCCCAACATGGAGGGTGTCGGTGCACCAGAGTTTTGGGCTCTCTAGTGTCCCTTACTCGTGCACGGGCAGTAGTAGCCATCCTGGCAGCAAGTCCTAGCAGGGACTTACCACATACCAACACAGGAAAATCAAGACTACCGGTAAGGTTTTGTCGGGAGGGCTATTGAACCCCGAGGCGAAGCAAAGCCCCCACAAGACCCCTCCAGTGCAAAGGACAGGTGTCAATCCAACTGGATGCGTGTCATGGCGTCGACTTTGGCAAGAGCTAAGCGGCGCTGATTGGACGGGCTCCCATCCCATCCCACTGACAGACAAAGATGCCTGATGGTGCATTAAATGCACATGTCCTATTCCATCAGTGTTAGGTATGATAGCACTGTAGCTCTGTACACCCTATGTACACACTGTACGCCGCTGTTGGGATCCCATTCAGAGTATAAAAGGAGGCCCAGGGCAATACGGTAGAGGACTTTTGGGGACTTTCCAACTTTTGCACTTTCAGGGACCCTCTAACGCCCACGCGTGGCAATGGCTCCCAACATCCCTGTAGCAAGAACCCTAAGAACACTCTCAATACCAGCAAGCAGGAGTAGGGTTTTACGCATCCGTGCGGCCCGAACCTGGGTAAAGATCCCAGCGTGCTCTTTATCAGACTGAGTCTTTGCGCAGTCTGCCCCCCACCGAACCGAAAGGGACCCCCATGATCCCATAGGTGTTCGTTCCCACGACATCTTTGGTGCGCCAGGTAGGGGCGCGTTAGGTTGTGCGAATCCGTTCTGGTAATCAGAGTGCCAGTTCCTTCACGCTCATCATCGACATGGCTCCCAAGAAGAGGGGCCCGACAGTAGTTGGCTAATCCACGCCCATCATCCCCGTATCTACGCAGATAGGAGAGGGCGTAGACGTGGGTGGAGGAGGAGGTGGCGGAGGTTCAGAACTTCCGCGACACTCCGGTGATCAAGGCCAAACTAGCGACGCCGCCCGCCACAAAGACACCCATGACGGTGGCGGGAACCCTCGCACCGCTGGGTCTCAAGATGCAGCGGTACCACCTGCGGGTGGTATGACAAACTACAGGGGTGGAAGGGTATCCTCCAGGGCACCCATGCCAGCCCCTATGCCGCTCACTTCTCAGGACGCACGCAGAGAGCCGCGCCAAGGCGCCCGCAATTCTCGGCGTCCCCATGGGAAAGCTCTTGCACATCCTTTCCAAGATGCGCGGGACCAGCTTGCTCACCAACATGCTGGCGGTAGTGGCGTGCCGACGCGGGACCGTGGCGGTGCTCCTTCTAACATGGTTAGGAGTCAGATGAGCTCACGCTCCTCACGCCGTTCGTTACCGACCATATCAGAGGAAGCGATGGCGCGGGTGTAGCTACTCCTAAACTTCCCGCCGGGTGCGGAGAAGCTCGATGAATGGAGAGCCACCATTCAGAGCCTCCTCAACCTCACGGATAAGTTTTGGTCCACCGAGCCGGATTGTGCCAGTGGAGAGAAGACCGGAGGCAGCACGACCTCGGCACATTCTCCTTCACAACAACGGCACCAGTCACCGACTCGATGGACCGACGCTCACGATGGCTACTCGATGGCGTCGTCTGACCCCCGGACGCGCCGCGATCAACGTCAAGTTCCTCGAGAGCATGGCAAGGAAGACGCTTGAACTGCAATCGAGCAGCAGCAGGAAGCGCGCCTCTAGTCGGATAGGCACGCGGGGCCTACTGTAGAAAAGTCTATGCCTGGGTATCCTGTCAGCCTGCCTGATGAGGTGGGTTGTCCAGCGTTTACCCATGAGCTACGGCAAGTCCAGTGGCCCAACTCCCATACATTTAAGGCAGTAGTCCCGGAGAAGTATGACGACAAGACTCATCCGTCAGAATTCCTGAGCATCTGCACCATTGTGGTGCAAGCTGCCGGGGGTCACGACGACAAGATACTCACCAACTACTTCCCATTGGTGCTTAAGCCCAACGTCAGGTCGTGGTTGATGCACATGCCAGAGGGGTCAATCCCCTCCTGGGCAGACTTGTGCCATGATTTTGTTGGCGCCTTCACAGGAGGTCATCATGCTCCTGGCCAAGAAAGTGATCTGCACATCATCCCTTAGAAGGAGGGCGAAACTTTACACAAGTACATCCAAAGGTTCAGCCACTGTTATCAACGCGTTCCATCAGATCATGTGCAACCCTAGGATGCGGGAAGAGCTAGCGATGAACAGAGTTAGGGATGTCGCCGAGCTTTATGCTTTGGTAGACAAATGTGCTCGGGCTGAAGAAGGGGGGAGGCTCCCCAGCGAAGACGTCAGCATAGGGGTCGACTCCAAAGATGAAAACAACAATGTCCCGACAAAGAAGGGCTGGTGGCGGAATAAGAAGCGCAAGGCAAGATTGTGCTAGCCGTCAAATGATCCGGCAATCCCGGCGTCGCCAAGAAGGGCAAAGTTCATGACCCCAGCAACGATGTTACCGGGTGCGCCTCCTGCCACGCCCTGGCGGTTGCCGGAAAGCCACAAGACTCTGACAAGCAGCATTGCAAAATCCATCGCACCAAGGGCCACAATCTCCAAGACTGCCGACAAGTTGAGCAGCTTGCCGAGAAGAAGAAGGACGAAGTATGAGAGGCGAGACAAGGAGAAGAGCCAGGAAGGTGCAGAGGGGTCCGGCAAGAAGCGTGTTCGCCGAGGAGGTCGCCGTGGCAATCCCAAGCAACAAAAAGACCGGCCAGCCCATGGCCGCGACAAGCAAGAGGGAGATGATGCTGATGTCAAATTGGACGATGAGTACAGTGAGCATGAGTTTCAGAAGGCTACCGAGATGATGTGCATAGAAGGAGGAGCCTCGTCGCATTCCTCTCATCGCCAACTTAAACCAATCGAGCAAATTGAAGCATAAAGATGAGTCAAAGACGTGCAACGCCTTGCCGGCTGTGTTGCTGCTCTGAGTAGGTTCATCTAGAAATTTGCGGAGCGTGCCCTGCCCTTTTTCAAAATCATGAAGAAGGCAGGTCCAATGAAATGGACCTCGAAAGCGGAGGCAGTGCTGGAGGATTTGAAGAAGTACATTTTACCTCCGCCAGTCTTAGTCGCGCCAAAACCACAAGAGCCATTGCTGCTGTATCTGGTGGCAACAAATCAAGTGGTGAGTGTTGCACTAGTGGCTGAAAGAGAAGTTTACGAAGAAGCGGCAACAATGGAAGGACCGCCAAGCGATGAGCCGGGACAGTCCCCGGCAAGGTCTAGTGCCGACATAGAAGGATCTACATAGTTGATAGAGATAGTCCAGAAGAAGAGAGTGGTGCAATGACCAATCTATTTTGCCAGTTCCTTGTTGCAGGGGGCTCGGTCGAGATATTCTGGCATACAAAAATTGCTCTTTGGACTTCTTATGGCCTCGAGGAAGCTGCGCCATTACTACCAAGCACATGAGATCACCGTTGTAACTCGCCTTCCGCTATAGCGGATATTGCAGAAACTAGAAGCTACCGGCAGGATTGTGGAGTGGGCTTTGGAACTATCAAGCTTTGGTCTTAAGTTTGAAAGCACGTTGACCATTCAGAGCAGGGCCTTGGCGTTGTTCATTGTAGAATGGATCGCAACGTCCGATGAAGAGATTCCAGAGTCAACTCTCCTCGGCAAGGAAACTGATCGAGAATGGATCATGTATTTTGATGGAGCTTTCTCGCTGCAAATCGCCGGTGCTGGAGTGCTGCTTGTCGCACCCACAAGAGAGCACCTCAGTTATGTGGTTCAGATGCACTTTCCCAAGGAAATATCAACAAACAACACTGTTGAGTACGAAGGGTTGCTTGCCGGTCTCAAGATCGCGGCAGACCTTGGGATCAAGAAACTCATTGTTAGGGGTGATTCTCAACTTGTCGTCAGGCAACTGAACAAAGATTACCAGAGCCCATTGATGGAAGCCTATGTAGATGAAGTGAGAAAGTTGTAAGAGCATTTTGACGGCCTGGAAATGGAGCATGTTCCACATGCAGAGAACAGCGTTGCCGATGGCCTGTCAAAGTGTGCCGCCCTTAAGTTACCTGTGGAACCAGGAACTTTCGTGCTCCAACTAACTCAACCCTCCGTGACACCATTAACTGGACAAGAGAAGAGACGAAAGTTAAGTTCCGTCAAGTATTCCCGGTAGAGCTCCTAGAAACCGCCGGCAAGAAGGTTGCCAGAGGGAACGGTAGGCTTGTCAGTGAGTACTTTTCTCTGGCAGGGCCCCCAGCTGTTGCCATAGAAGCATACGCTCCCGCTAGGCTTGCCGGGGTGCAGCAGACTCTAGCAGGCCCTTAGGCCCTTGCTGTCGAGACAAATTCTACCTCGGCAGAGGATACACATTTGGTCCTTGTTGTCGATTCACAGGCTCCGGCATGGGCACAACACATCGTCCATTTCCTTCATACAGGAGAACTTCTCGAGGAACAAGAAGAAGTAGAGAGAGTAGCCCACCGGTCTAATATGTACCAGTTCGTAGACAATGTCTTGTACAGGAAAAGATCGAACAGTGTGAAACTCAAATGCATTTCCTGGGAAGATGGATTGAAGCTGTTGGCAGAGATACATGGAGGCATATGTGGCTCCCACATAGGGTCAAGAGCCCTTGTGGGAAAGCATTCCAGCAAGGCTTCATTTGTCCCACCGCCCTCTAGGATGCAACAACATTGGTAACCAAGTGTGAGGCATGCCATGTTCATTTGAAGATACTACATCAACCAACTCAAGTACTTCAAACGATCCCTCTCTCCTGGTCATTTTCGGTCTGGGGCTTGACATCTTGGGCCCCTTCCCCGCGCTGCAGGGGGCTTTGAGTACTTGTACGTTGCAATCGACAAGTTCACAAAGTGGCCGGAAGTGGAAGCAGTGAGAAAGGTGACAGCACAGTCATCCATCAAGTTCTTTAAGGGACTAGTTTGCTGCTTTGGTGTTCCCAACAGGATCATCACTAACAACGGCACACAGTTCACGAGCCGCACCTTCATGCAGTATGTCCAAGACCTTGGTAGCAAATTCTGTTTTTCTTCCGTTGCCCACCCAAGGAGCAATGGCCAAGTGGAGAGGGCTAATGCTGAAGTGCTGCGTGGTCTCAAGACAAGAACTTTTGATAGGCTACACAAGTGCGGAAGGAACTGGATTGATGAGTTGCCGGTGGTTCTTTAGTCAATCAGAACGACACCAAATCGAGCTACTAGCCAGACACCCTTCTCCCTTGTCTATGGGGCGGAGGCAGTTCTCCCCATGGAACTCATGTACGTGTCGCCTCGAGTGCTCGCTTATGATGAGCTTGAGCAAGAGCAGTTGCGGCAAGACGACGCGACGCTCCTTGATGAAGACCGTCTTCAGGCTGTTGTGAGAGATGCACGCTACAAGCAAGCTTTGCGCCGCTACCATAGCCACAAAGTTAATGCCAAAATTCTTGAGGAAGGCGACCTTGTTCTTCGGCGAGTTCAGTCTGCCAAGAATTCCAACAAGTTGATGCCGAAGTGGGATGGCCCTTATCGGGTAGTACGAGTCACCAGTCTTGGCGCAGTCTGCCTGGAGACCGAAGATGGCATCCCAGTGAGCAACTCCTGGAATATCGAACATCTTCGCAAGTTCTACCCATGAGGTGCAGTTGCCAGCCCCCCGGTAACCACCTTTTGTACAAGTCTTGCCATCGAAGCATGTAATCCTTGGTACAAAGCCAGGCCCAGACCGTGTGTGTAGTTGAATAAAGATAAGTGTTCTGCAATCTAGATCGTTTCTCATGTTTACTTATGTGCATGTTTGTCTGAGGTGTTGCATTGCACTTAATCCCGACAAGGACTAACAGACCGCCAAGGTTCCATATCCATATTTTCTCTTCTTTCTTTTTCTCAAAGGACAGAAGGACCCCTCGCGTGCAGCTTTGCGGGGGGGGGGGGGATGATGGTACATATACCTATGAGCGACGTCCCAAAAAACAAGTTGCCGGACGAGCGGCAACAGAAAAGATAATTTGCAAAAAACCCGAGATAATTCTTGCCGTAGAGTTATTTTCCTTGTGCAATTTCGACCTCTGTATGGAAAACCTGCATGCTAGGGAACCTTGTCGCATTTGGCCGCGCCCTCATTATGTTTCGGGAACTGTCAACGGTTTAAGAGGATGCACCCGTGCTCCTTGCTTCATTTCGAGTCCGCTCAATGACTCAAGTGACAGCGCTCGCGCCCTTACTCTATTTCGAGCACGACCAACACTTGGAACGGACGTGCCAAACAACGCCAAGGCGTCTTGCTGGCAGTAACACCGGCAACACGCTGCTAAGGACCCGTTCCTCAAAGCGCTCGCGGTCGGGCTACTCATGCCGGCAAGGCTTTTCAAAAAAGGCGTAGGGAAATTTTCATACAAGGAAACAATCCAACAAGGAAGATATTACACGGCCTTTCAAAATGGGGTGAAATTTAAATAAGATATCACTTCTTCCTAAGTACATCTTTATTTGACTTTCTCCCCTAGGGGAGATTACAAGAAGAAAAAGATGGAAAGGAGAGGCGTGCTCCAAGAATAAAAAGATGGCGAGAGTCCCCCGACCGAAGCCCGGCCTGACCCCTCTGGACCAACACTATGCGGAGGATCAGGGCTGCCAGATGGGCAGCCAAGAACCTGGCTCCTCCTGGACCAGCATTGCAGGGAGGAGAGGGCTAGAGCGGGCCGAAAGGGGGATGGACACCAAAAGCCAAAGTCCACATGCCTGCTGGAAGACCCAACTGGAAGATGAGGCAGCACCCGGGACTAAGGCCCCGGCAAGGTCATCCTACCGGGAGGGGAGAGGTGTGAGGCTGGCGGTGATCTTGCGGCCAGCGGTCAGTCCGATCTCGAGTCCTCGGGCTCCGACTTGACCGCTCGAAGACCGGCCTCATTGTCGTTGTCTTCGCCGCTATCCTCCCCATCACTCTCGCCCGAGGATAGGCTTTCGGTGTTGTCGAGCTCTCTTCACAGCAACTGAGACAGACGATGGAGCACCCATCAATCTTGATGGAGATCGTATTCGCCTCCGTCATTTTGATGCGAAGGACATGCCCCACCCGGAGATTGTGGGCGCGGTCAAAGGTCTTCCAGCTGCGCTTGAGGAAGATGACGCAGTTCGCCGGGTACTCGACGGTTACGCACGTCGCACCGTTGTAGCAACCAGCCACCCATAGCCATAGGACGGGCCACTCATCGCCCTCCATCACCCTGGCAAAGAGGCGAGGGAGGCGCAGATGGCTCCAGAGGGGACCGACCAGCTCAAGGACAAAGTCCAGCGCTGTCCCCTTGGCATGGGTCTCCTCAATGGAGAGGCCTAGCATCGGAGGAGGAGGTGGAGTGACATTCCACCTCCTCCGGCCTTGGCCCCACGGTGCCCACAACCACTCGCGCCTCCTCCACCATGCGTGCTCGGGCCGCCCTCCGCCTCCGCGGCTGAAGCTGTGGCATGATCCAGACGAGAGCTTCTTCTTGAAGCTAAGGACGGTAGTCGCCCACACCCCCTTTTCATGGCTGGGGCAGGCACCGCTCGAAGGTTATGGAGATGTGGGAGAGCGAACGCTGGAGGTTTGCACTAGGAAAGGCAAGATATGGAAGAAGGATGGATGAGCACTGCCCCGCCGCCCCTCTATTTATAGGGGGAAATGCGAGGATCGATTCTCCTCCACTCCAAAGGATGCCACCTACCTCCTTCAATAGGGGCGCCGTCGATCATGAGGTGAACAGCAACCGCCCCGTCACTCCAATCCACGGCGCCGCGGTTACTGCTTTTCCCAGGGACTTTAAGTCACGGGCGCCCATTGCTGGCTCCTCGCTATGCATGTGACACACGTGGCGGAAATGACCTGATCTTGTAATTAAAAACTTGAAGGCTGCGCCGCGCACGTATCCCATGTCCCACATTCAATGGGCATCGTGGGGAAGCGCAGCAAGAGCAATGATCACAACTGCAAGGCCCCTGCCAGGCATGCCTGTACACTGATTGGGCCTAGCTCAACAGCGTCTCGCGACATGTGTGGCCCAAGCCCAGGGGCTCCTATCGGTGCACGAGAGTTTTGTGCTCTCCAGTGCTCCTTACTCGTGCACGGGCAGTAGTAGCCATCCTGGCAGCAAGGCCCACCAGGGACTTACCATATACCAACACGGGAAAATCAAGACTATCAGCAAGGTCTTGCCGGGAGGTCTACTGAACCCCCAGGCGAAGCAAGGCCCCGGCAAGGCAAAGCTCCGACAAGACCCCGCCAGCGCACAGGGCAGGTGTCAATCCACCTGGACGCGTGTCGTGGCATCGACGTTGGAGGGAGCTAAGCGGCGTCGATGGGACGGGTTCCCATCCCATCCCACTGACAGACAGAGATGCCTAACGGTGCACTAAATGTGCGTGTCCTACTCCGCCAGTGTTAGGTATGATAGCATTGTAGCTCTGTACACCCATGTACACACTGTACATGTCGGGACCCCGATCCTAAGCCATATGAATCCAGACTGTAACATATCACATCACTTTGCGGCCTCACACACGGTAAGTTCCACGGCTGTAGCCTTACCTTAGCCGGGACCGTTTGCATCTTTTTGACACACATATGTGAACATGTCGCTGGCAATCACACAACAGAGAACCCGGGCCGACATTACTAGTCATAGAACCCAAGTGGCACATCCGGACGGAAACATGCATACGTAACCCAACAATGCAGGTGTCGTCCTCAAGCGTGTGTAGACGAGTCATAGCAAGCTACAAGGACTCCATTACACCGTAAGACATACATGCCATCACTGCACGTAGACGAGTCGTAACAGGTACATGGACTCCATTACACTGCGAGACATTTCCCCGAAGGGACAGACACAACAACAAAGAAGGATACATACCGGTCAATAAATGTGTCCGAAGCAGTAGCAAGCTACCATGGCTCGGTGGAAGCAAAAGAGACAGTTTCCCGTAAAGAGTACTACTAAAGGCACACGACTAGGTGTCATATCCCATACATACCGTTGCACGTCACACGTACGCACGACATGCCCGATATGCATAGATACAACCATGGCATCACAACATAACCATACAACAACATGACTTTTATTTAAGAGGCTTAGACGAGCCTTGCATAATATGTTCTTATAGATAGGGGACACATAACCCGACACTCAATTCATACAAACAAGTTCATACATACCAAGCGGAAGCTTAAGCTGTCTGAGTATAGACAGACGAAAGGGGTAAAAAGGCACATGGCCTGACTATCTACAGCCCGCCATAGGGCATAAGGTCGTAGCTGGGACACCAGCTATTCGGCATCGTCGACATCTATATAGAACCCACCTCATGGGTCTTGGGTTTCATCTGCAACATTTATTAAGCAAACATGAGTACAAACGTACTCAGCAAGTCTTTAGAACAGACCTAGTCTAATCATGGTCATGTATCATCAAGAAGGTGGTGGAGTTTATGCAGCAATGCCAGCTTTGACTCATGGCTAATCTACACTACTCAAATTTTAACTCTTTATTACAATTTTAGATATCACACACGTGTCCACTAACTCCATGACAATACATCACCATGGATTTACTTCCCTCTCCTTGGAGAGTGCCATCCACGGTACTCACACTTGTCTTGATATTTTTATCAGTATCCATCTGATTATCTATGAATAGCACAAGTTCTCCAAGTAGTCCATATCCGAGGACGCAGCTATTCGAATAGTTTCATACCCTGCAGGGGTGTACTTCTTCACACACGCTCTCGCCGCTTATCGCTGTGTGCTCATAAAACCATGCACCTCGGCAACCTTCAAGCGGATGCCCAGCAAGGGAGTCGAACACGACCGTCAATCACATAAGACCTCTAGTCCAGGCTATCACCTATTTGAGACTGAACCCGCACGGAAGTCCGGCCGAAGTTTCCACTACGGCCCCAAACGATGTGCGCAGGGTTCCCAAGTCCACCATTCGAGTGACCCTTGGTACATCGTGCCACTGCCTACCGCATCGTAACCCACCCCTAGGGTCAATGCTACGCACAGCCTCCAGCATGCTATAAACACAAGAAACCACTGTCAACTCCTGGACCAAGGACTAAGCAACTGATAAGTCGAGAGGGGTCGAGTTACCGGAACCCTATGTGTGGTAGCAACTAGTCTTGGATCACAAACACGGAACTCAGTTCCTAAGAACGGTCCCAATGAGACAACCCGCTATGTACTCCTACATAGCCTCTCATCGCTACCTTTACCAAATCAAGTTCATCGTTATATCACCACATCAGAACAACATCGTTTCACTCAGTTCATCACCCAGATGAATCAGACCTGACACAACTCTCAGTATAGCAAGCATAGCAGGAAAAGGAAGCTAAGCACATCATGGTACAAGCATCTACTAGGTATGCTAGGTTGCAAGGTTTAGCTATTTACTGTGACAATTTCAGGTTATGCAGCAGAATAGGATCATCTACCATGTATGACTGACATGTGCTCGACTGTCCTAATGCAATAAACAAGAGCAGGAGCGAGAGAGTAGGATGTTATCGGAATGATCAAAGGGGTTGCTTGCCTTGCTATGTAGCGGAAAGGTTCTCTCCTTCGTCGGGATACTCGGGGGTATCCTTAGAAGTAGGGCCTACCGCAATGCAGATAAGAAACAATCAACACACGCAAGTGCAACAATATGATGCATGATCATGGCATGATAGCATGTATGGATGAGCTAATGCAACTAGTGTTCATGTTGATTTGAAATGAAGTTGAATATAGATTCAAAATCGTTCTTTATTTCAATTCCATATACTAACCTATTAGTAAATGTCAATGTTCACCTATTTAGATTTTTCTAACATGCATGATAATAGCACCATTGGATTCATTGGATTTTTGTGATAAATTTTCATATGTAAATTATTTTCATCTGATTTACAGATTAATTTATATGAATTTTTGAAGTTTTAAATAATTTATGGAATTATTTTTAAACTAGAAAATTGGATTATGGTGTTAGCCTGACGTCACTGTGACGTCAGCTGATCAGCTGACCAAGCCAGAGTCAAACCTGATGTGCAGGGCCCACACGTCAGTGTCTCAGGCTTAACCTCCGCGCTGACCACGGGGTTTGACCCACCCTGGGCCCCACTGTTAGTGGCAGGAGGCTAAACTAATTAGGGGGATTAGCCCCCTAATGACGGCCACATCGGCGCCCATCGGAGCGAGGCCGGCGGCGACCATCCGCACGACGGTGTCTCATCGGAATCGCGCCTCCGGCGACCATTTGGCGCGTAGAGGGCACCGGGAGGCGGCCCATGCACTAGCGTGTCTAGCAGGGCACCTAGGGGGATTGGGGGCCACCGGAACGGCGGCCACGTCAAGCTGAGCGGCGGCGATGGCTCAGGCAGGAGCAGCTACGGCGCTACAGGCTGCAGGAGGCGGAGCTAGGGGCGGCAACGGCCTCCTAGAAGCTCCATGAGCACGAGCCCATGGCCAGGAGCGAGCTTTGGCCGTTGTGGCCACGACTATGCCATGGCCGATGGCGAGCTCCACTCGGCTGCAGCGACAAACGGGGCTAGAGGGGGAACGGCGATGAGACTGGGGGAAAGGGTCTGGGGCCTCACCAGAGAGGCTTCTGGCGCCTTAGCGGTGTCGGGGACGCATGTGAGACGGCGAATCGCCGGCGGCTTCACTCCGGCGAGGAGGGGAACAGAGGAGAGGGAGAGGGGAAATGGCGAGGGGGAAGCAGCTGGAGCGGCGGCCGAGCCTATCCCCTCGCTAGCGCGACGAGGAGGCGGCCAGGCAGGCAGGTTGGAGGTGGCCAGCGCGGCTACCGCTGGCTGCAGGGGTGGCACGCAGCTTCTTCTCCTCCTGGCAGGAGGAAGAAGACGTTGCTGCCCAGGTGGGCTTCTTTCCTTTCTTTTTTTATTTCAATTCTTTTCTAACTTCTGACATTTGTTTATTTTATTTGCAGTTACAAATGACTTTGTAAAATATCCAAAACATTTTATATATTGAAGTTTGAATATTTCAGATTTATCTGAAAAGTTTCAACATAATTTGAAAACTAAATTAATGATAATGCTTTATTTAATATTTTCCAGGGGCTTTACCAATTATTTTTAAATTGCTTTAGGTGTCCAAGTAATTAAGATGGTTCCTGTTATAATCATGTCCAAATTTATGAGACATAGGGAACATTTTTGAAGGGCATTTTGGATTTGTTGAAATTTCACCAAATTTGAATTATTTTGATTCAATGTGAGCTTGGGGTTTCTTGTTCTCCCCATTTCATATTGATGCAAAGATGAAACATGATGCAAACACATGCTATACTATGACACCTAGCTAGGGATGTGACAGTATGCCACTGTTAGGATTCCCTTCGGAGTATAAAAGGAGGCCCAGGGTGATACAGTAGAGGACTTTTGGGGACTTTCCAACTTTTGCACTTTCAGGGACCCTCTAGCACACACACGTGGCAGTGGCTCGCAGCATCCCTGTAGCAAGAACCCTAAGAACACTCTCAATACCACCAAGCAGGAGTAGGGTTTTACGCATCCGTGCGGCCCGAACCTCGGTAAAGATCCCTACGTGCTCTTTATCAGACCGACTCTTTGTGTAATCTGCACCCCCGCCCGACGCTCGCCGTGGTGACGCTCGCTGCGAAGACACCCATGATGGCGGCGGGAACCCCTGCACCCCTGGGTCTCAAGACGGAGTGGTACCGCCTACGGGTGGTACGAAAAACTCCAGGGGTGGAAGGGTATCCTCCAGGGCAGCCACGCCGGCTCCTACGCCGCACTCTTCTCAGGACGCACAGAGAGCCGCGCCAAGGCGCTGGCAATTCTTGGTGTCCCCATGGGAAAGCTCCTGCACATCCTTCCCAAGATGGGCGGGACCAGATCGCTCACCAACATGCAGGCGGGAGTGGCGTGCCAACGCGGGGCCGCGGCGGTGCTTCTTCTAACAAGGTTAGGAGTCAGAGCACCTCACGCTCCTCGCATCGTTCAATACCGACCACGTCGGAGGAAGCGATGGCGCGGGCGCAGCTACTCCTAAACTTCCCGCCGGCTACGGAGAAGCTCGATGAATGAAGAGCCACCATTCAGAGCCCCCTCAGCCTCATGGATAAGTTTTGGTCCACCGAGCAGGCTCGTACAAGTGGAGAGAAGACCGGTGGTGGCACGACCTCAACACATTCTCCTCCATAACAACGGCACCGGTCATCGACTCGATGGACCGATGCTCACGATGGATACTCCATGGCATTGTCCGACCCCCGGACGCGCCGCGATCAATGTCAAGTTCTTCGAGAGCATGGCAAGGAAGATGCTTGAACTGCAATCGAGCGGCGGAGGGAAGCGCGCCTCCAGTCGGATAGGTGTGTGGGGCCCACTGTAGAGAAGTCTATGCTAGCGTATCTTTTTAGCCTGCCTTACGAGGTGGGTTGTCCAGCATTTACCTGTGAGCTGCGGCAAGTCCAGTGGCCCAACTCTCACATGTTTAAGCCAGAAGTCCCGGAGAAGTATGACGGGAAGACTCATCCGTCAGGATTCCTGAGAATCTACACCATTGCGGTGCAAGCTGCCGGGGGTCGCAACGACAAGATACTCGCCAACTACTTCCCGTTGGTGCTTAAGGACAACGTTAGGTCATGGCTGATGCACTTGCCAGAGGGGTCAATCACCTCCTGAGCAGACTTGTGCCACAAGTTTGTTGGCGCCTTCACACGAGGTCATCAAGCTCCTGGACAAGAAAGTGATCTACACATCATCCCTAAGAAGGAGGGCCAAACTTTACAAAAGTACATCCAAAGGTTTAGCTGCGTGCATCACAACATCCCAAACATTCATCCTGCCACTGTTATCAGCACGTTCCATCAGAACATGTGCAACCACAGGATGCAGGAAGAGCTGGCCATGAACAGAGTCAGGGACGTCTCCGAGCTTTATGCTTTTGCAGACAAATGTGCTCGGGCTGAAGAAGGGACGAGGATCCCTAGCGAAGACGTCAGCATAGGTGTCGACTTCGAAGATGAAGACAACGTTGTCCCGACAAAGAAGGATCGGCGGTGGAACAAGAAGCGCAGGGGCAAGACTGTGCTAGCCGTCGAAGGACCCGGCAACCCCGGCGCCACGAAGAAGGGCCAGGTTGATGACCCCAGCAACGATGTTGCCGGGTGCGCCTCTTGCCACGCCCTGGCGGCTACCGGCAAGCCAGAAGACTCCAGCAAGGAGTATTTCAAAATCCATTGCACCAAGGGACACGATCTCCCAGACTGCCAGCAAGTTGAGCAACTTGTCAAGAAGAAGAAGGCCGAGTACGAGAGGCGAAACAAGGAGAAGGGCCAGGAAGGTGCCGAGAGGTCTGGCAAGAAGTGTGTTGGCCGAGGAGGTCGCCTGGCAAGCCCAAGGAACAAAAAGACTAGCCAGCTTGTGGCCATGATAAGCAAGAGGGAGATGATGGTGATGTCGAAGAAGACGACGAGTATAGTGAGCATGAGTTTCAGAAGGCTACGAAGATGATGTGCATAGAAGGAGGAGCCTTGTCGCATTCCTCTCGCCGCCAACTTAAATAGTGGGTATGCGAGGTTAATGCGACAGAGCCCTGTATCGTCACACAGAGACCTCTGAAGTGGTCCAACACTCCTATCATGTTCGACGCCGAGGACCACCCTGATCGCATAAGTGCAGTCGGGTGCTTGCCATTGTTGGTCTCACCAACAATTGGCAACCTCAAGGTGACGAAGATGTTAGTCGACAGTGGGGCTAGCCTGAACCTGATCTCGCCCAATGTCATTCAAAGGCTGCAAATTCCTGACGAAGATCTCGACTCAACAGGCGCTTTCCAAGGGGTCAATTTGGGAAGGACTCAGCCGAAAGGCAAGGTCACGCTACCGGTGACGTTTGGCAGCGATATCAAATTCAGAACGGAGAAGATCGTTTTTGATGTCGCCAAGATTTCATTGCCATACAACGACATTCATAGCCACACAGCACTGGCCAAGTTCATGGCGGCCACTCATTTCGCTTACAACATGCTGAAGATGCCCGGGCCAATGAGCATCATCACCATTAACTCCGACAAAAAAAGCGCACTTATCTACGCTGACCAACTCTACCAGGGGGTAGCTGCAGCACCTGCTGCCAAGGCACTCGCTCCTGCCGCTGAAGCTCCCGGGGGAAAGAAGACCGGCACCGCCTCTGGCACACATCCCGACAAGCGTGCCCCCTCGGGGTGCTGCGCTCCTGTCGATGATGTGCAAGAGAGCTCCACCGGCAAGAGCAAGAAGACCAAGGCAGATCCACCGGAGACCAAGAAGGTGCCCGCCAAGGAGGATGGAACGGGGTGAACTTTCACCATAAGTTCCACCCTCGATGACAAATAGGAAAGCACGCTCGTCGCCTTCCTACGGGCGAATGTTGATGTGTTTACATGGCAACCATCTGATATCCCTGGCATTCCCAGGAAGGTGATTGAGCACCACCTCGCCGTCTGTCCACACGCGTGGCCCATCAAGAAGAAGGTTCAAAAGCAAGCTTTGGAGCGGCAACAGTTTATTGACGAAGAATCAAGAAGTTAGAAGCGGCTCGCCTGATCAGAGGAGTACTCCATCCTACATGGTTGGCCAATCCAGTCGTAGTGTGCAAGGCGAATGGGAAGTGGAGGCTATGCATTGATTTCATAGACATCAGCAAGGCCTGCCCGAAAGATCCTTTTCCCGTGCCACGCATTGACTAGATTGTGGACTCCATTGCCTGCTACGACTTATTGTCTTTCCTTGACGCCTATTCAGGCTATCATCATATTTTCATGGCCAAAGAAGACGAGAAGAAGACCACATTTATCACCCCATGTGGTACGTATTGCTTTCTGCATATGCCTTTCGGGTTGACAAGTGCTGGTCCTACCTTCGAAAGAGCGGTCCAGATTGGTTTTGAGCGCCAGCTACATAGAAATTTGGAAGCTTACATGGACGATATAGTGGTCAAAACAAAGGATAAGGCTACACTCATATCAGACCTAGAAGAAACATTTGCAAATCTATGCAAGATCAACATGAAGCTCAACCTTGAGAAATGTGTGTTCGGCGTCCCACCCAGCAAGCTTCTCGGGTTCTTTGTGTCTCAACGAGGAATCGAAGCAAATCCCGACAAGATCAAAGCAATC
Organism: Hordeum marinum; assembly: GCA_022496015.1. Lineage (NCBI taxonomy): Eukaryota > Viridiplantae > Streptophyta > Magnoliopsida > Poales > Poaceae > Hordeum > Hordeum marinum. The sequence goes on along the minus strand of CM039677.1, from coordinate 186,722,512 downwards.
GAGCAAATTGAAGCACCAAGACGATTCAAAGACATGTGATGCCTTGCCGGCTGTACTGCTGCTCTAAGTAGGTTCATCTCAAAATCTGCGGAGTGCGACCTGGACTTTTTGAAAATCATGAAGAAGGTAGGTCCAATGAAATGGACTCCAGAAGCGAAGACGGTGCTACAGGATTTGAAGAAGTACATTTCCTCTCCGCCATTCCTAGTCGCACGAAAACCACAAGAGCCATTGCTGCTGTACCTGGCGGCAACAAATCAAGTGGTGAGTGCTGCACTAGTGGCTGAAAGAGAAGTTGACGAAGAAGCGGCAACAACGGCAGGAGCACCGAGCGACGAGCCGGGACAGTCCCCGACAAGGTCTGGTGCCGGCAAAGAAGGATATGTGCAGTTGAAAGAGATAGTCTAGAAGAAGAAAGTGGTGAACGACCAGTCTATTTTGTTAGTTCCTTGTTGCAGCATGCTCGGTCGAGATATTTTGGCATATAAAAATTGCTCTTCGGCCTTCTTATGGCCTCGAGGAAGCTGTACCATTACTTCCAAGCACATGAGATCACCGTTGTCACTCGCCTTCTGCTAGAGCAGATATTGCGGAACCCAGAAACAACCGGCAGGATTATGGAGTGGGCTTTGGAACTATAAAGCTTTGGTCTTAAGTTTGAAAGCACTTCGACCATTCAGATCAGGGCCTTGGCAGAGTTCATTGTAGAATGGACCCCAACGCCTGATGAAGAGATTCCGGAGTCAACTCTCCTCGGCAAGGAAACTGATCAAGAATGGATCATGTATTTTGACGGAGCTTCCTCGCTGCAAGGCACCGGTGCCTGAGTGGTGCTTGTTGCACCGACCGGTGAGCACCTCAGATATGTGGTTCAGATGCACTTTCCCTAGGAAAGATAAACAAACAACACTACTGAGTGTGAAGGGCTGCTTGTCGGTCTCAAGATCGTGGCAGACCATGGGATCAAGAAACTCATTGTTAGGGGTGATTCTCAACTTGTCATTAGGCAAGTGAACAAAGATTACCAGAGGCCATTGATGGAAGCCTATGTAGATGAAGTGAGGAAGTTGGAAGAGCATTTTGACGGCATGCAAATGGAGCATGTTCCACATGAAGAGAATAGCGTTGCTGATGGCCTGTCAAAGTGTGCTACCCTTAAGTTACCTGTGGAACTAGGAACTTTCGTGCTCCAACTAACTCAACCCTCCGTGATACCATCAACTGGAAAAGAGAAGAGAAGAAAGTTAAGTTCTGGCAAGTATTTCCCGGCAGAGCTCCCCGAAGCCGCCGACGAGAAGGTTGCCAAAGGGAACGACAGGCTTGTCGGTGAGTACTATGCTCTAGCAGGGCCCTCGGCTCTTGCCGTAGAAGCATATGCTCCCGCTAGGCTTGCCAGAGTGCAGCAGACTCTGGCAGGCCCTCAAGTACTTGCTGTCGAGACAAATGGTACCTCGGTAGAGGATACACCTTTGGTCCTTGCTGTCGAGCCACAGGCTCCGGCATGGGAGCAACACGTTGTCCATTTCCTTTAGACAGGAGAACTTCCCAAGGAACAAGAAGAAGCAGATAGAGTAGCCCACTGGTCTAATATGTACCATTTCGTAGACAACATCCTATACAGGAAAAGACCGAACGGTGTGAAACTAAATAGCATTTCTTGGGAAGATGGACTAAAGCTGTTGGCAGAGATACATGGAGGGATATGTGGCTCCCACATAGGGTCAAGAGCCCTTGCCGGAAAACCATTCCGGCAAGGCTTCTTTTGTCCCACCACCCTCCAGGATGCAACGGCATTGGTAACCAAGTGTGAGGCATGCCAGTTTCATTCAAAGATACTACATCAACTAGATCAAGTACTTCAAACGATCCCACTCTCCTGGCCATTTTTGGTGTGGGGGCTTGACATCTTAGGCCCCTTTCCCCGTGTCGTCGGGGGCTTTGAGTACTTGTACGTTGTGATCGACAAGTTAACAAAGTGGCTGGAAGTGGAAGCGATGAGAAAGGTGACAGCACAGTCAGTCGTCAAGTTCTTCAAGGGACTAGTTTACCGCTTTGGTGTTCCCAACAGGATCATCACTGACAACGACACATAGTAGAAAGTGCGTTATATCGACTAGAGGGGGGGTGAATAGGCGATTTTTACAAATTCATCACTTGAGGAATTTCAACTTTGAGGAATTTGAAATGTGATGAATAATTAGCAGCGTAATAAGTACTCAAGTGCATGAGGAACATAATAACAGTATAGTCTTCATGATGAAATGAAACATGCACAAATAGAGAGTAGCGTGATAAAGGATAAGGAGTGATGAACAAGGAAACTTGAAGAATTTGAGGTGAGGAATTTGCGAAAGTCTTCAGTCAAATTCTTCAAACAGTAATAATCAATTTCATCAATAGGTTTATGAGGAATAAGGACATTAAGGAAATAGAACCAGTTAGCTCGATGAAGACAATGGTTTGATGACCCAGTTCCAACTGCTGTGACAGTCGTACGTCTGGTTTGGAGCGGCCTGGTATTTAAACCAGAGGACACACAGTCCTTACCGTATTCTCCTTGAGCTAAGGTCAAATAGTCCTTGCCCAACACTTGTACTAAGTCTTCAGGGTAGACTTCCAGAATCCTCACAAACTAGTCACTCGGCGATCCACAATTTATTGCTAGATGCTCTAGACCAAGGTCACTTCATGGTCCCCAATTGACTGCAGGAGCACTAGACTATGATGCCTAACTGTGTGGAGGATGCACAATCCTTAAAGGTAACAAGCGTTGGTTCCACACATGAATTTCTCCAGTGATGCTCAATCACTATGGGTTTTGTGGTTTGGTTGTGGGTTTTTCCTCACTGATGATTTTCTCTCAAAGTCCTCAGAGGATGGGTTGCTCTCAAATGACAAGTGTCAGATCTCTCTCGGAGCAGCCAACCAGCTAGTGGTTGTGGGGGGTGGCTATTTATAGCCAGGATGCAACCTGACATGATAAGACATAAATGCCCCCAACGATATGACCGTTATGTGGATAAGAATGATTGGGGATAGATGGCGCTAAGCACATCAACGGTCGGAATTTCGAACTATGAAAGTCCTCAGCTTATCATGTTCCTCACTTGTAGGCAATTCGCACTGGCGAAATCCTAACTCCTTAGTCAGATCAATTTCCTCAGAGACCAGAAGAACTTCGTCTCTGTCACTGAAGAACTTGTCTAAACCGTAAGAGATTTCCAAAGGCTTCACTCGAAGGATTGTATGGGTTGAGGATTTTGGAGTTGAGCATCAGTTGGAGATTTTCCTTAGTATTACATCGGCCCACTTTAATTGTACGGTGTTTCCTATGACTGAAATAAAGGAAATGAAACAACAAAAACAAAAGTCTTCACACTTCATATTCCTCGTTCATCTCTTCAAGGTTACACCAACTTCTTCATTATCAAAGTCTTACAAAGTCTTCATCAAAGTCTTCAGAAAGTCTTCAACAAAGTCGTCACTTGAAGACATACATTTTTAGGGGTCGATAATCTCCGAATATATCAAACTCCTCATCGACTTATAGAGCCTGTGTACACTCACAAACACATTAGTGCCTTAACCTATAAGTCTTCAATACACCAAAATCACTAATGGGCACTAGATGCACTAACAATCTCCCCCTTTTTGGTGATTGATGACAAATAGGTTAAGTTATCAACGGGGATAAACATATGAAGTGAAAGTACAAATTTTGAGGAATTTGATTCCAAGATATAGAAGAACTCCCCCTGAAGATGTGCATATTTGAGGAATTTGCTTTGGACTGCAAATGCACATGGCAGGTTCAAAACATGGAGAACTCCCCCTATATCTTGTAATTCATACACGCATTTGAATATATGAAATGAAGAATCTGAAATGCGTGAGGAAAATGGTGTCTGACGAAATTCAGCATGCATGCATTAAGATATTCTAGGAAGTAAACATGTGAGGAAATAGTTCAAACGTGTCAGACCACCATCGGACTTAAGTTTACAACTCAATAATCAAAAACTTCAGAAGAGCGAGAGTTGTAACTTAAACAAAAATAGCCCATATATATATAGACCCGCTTGAAGACTGACTCAAATTTTCTCCCCCTTTGTCATCGAAGACCAAAAGGGAAGAAAAAGTGATGACTAATGCCCCATGAGGAATTTCATCATGTTGGTGAAGAAGGAGCGCCAGCGTTGTCGGGGTCGATTGTTGATGCAAAGCCAACAATAGTATCTTCAATGTCTTCATCTTCATCATGCTCGCGAGATGAAGAATATGAACTGGTGACCATCAGAGGAACTTGGACTTTCTTGAACTTCTTCTGAGGACAGCGAGCGAAGTCAGGATATTCTTCAAAGTTCAGCTCATCCAATTCTTCAGAAGGCATGATGTGAGTTAGCACAGCCCAAGAGCGCTTGAGGTTTTCATGAGCATAATAGTGGTTCCTCATGATAGTGTTCTGTGTCACAGTCATATTCTACACAATATACCCAAGTTGACACTTTACCCACTTATGATTAGAATCGATCTTCTAATAAAGACTTATAAGAAGTTCACGATCAGTCATCAATCGAGGGGCACACTCATTGGGAGCTGAGGCCTTTGCATCAGAGTCTTGTGTGGCAGTGTCATCGTTTGTGGAGAAGGAAGTGGCTTTGCGAAACTATCCATCCAGGGGACGTGTTCCTTCATCAATAACAGACTTGCCTTTCCCTTCAACTGATGAAATTGTACTCTTGATGACTTCAACGGGTGGCAAGAAATTGAAGTGATTCTAGAAATCAGCTTTGTAGTGCATTGAGGACTTATCCCTGATGAATTTCATAATCCATGGTGCATATGGCTTCTGCTCAAATGGAGCGACAGCTGCACTAGCCAAAGTCCTCATGAAGAAATCATGCAAGTTAATGGGAATACCATGGATGACGTTGAAGAGCATAGTCTTCATGATTCCTTGAACTTCTTCTTCTTCAGAGTTGTGGCCCTTCTGAGGACATAGTGTGTTTGTCAATATACGATAGACAGTCCTGGGCACATATAGCAGGTCCTTCACGAAGAAGATTGTTCGTTGAGGCTGACCATGCGGTAGTTTCTTAATCAACACATTCATCAGTTGATTGGGTACAGGAGGTTCATCAAACAACTTGCGGGCTTCTTCTAAGGGAATTTGGACTGGGACACACTGAAGCAATTCAGAGGCTTGAGCAGTGAAGTGTGTTGTGCCAGTCATCCAATCCAATATCCAAGAGTTGATGTCTGAGGAATCTCCGCTGATATGCAACATGGCGTAGAATTGAAGTATGATTTCCTCATTCCAATCGCAGATGTCAACACAAAATGGAAGAAGTACATCATCATATAGAACTTGGAGCACAGGAGTAAATGATGGAAGACTTTCCATGTCAGCGTGAGGAATCTGATGGTGCTCGAAGACTTTCTTCTTCTCATAGAGGACTGAAGCATAGTAATTTAGTTGAGTGGCAGTCCAGAACCAGTTGCGACCAACCCTTGCAGCGTCATAGGGGTTTGGTCCAGAGAAGAACATGTGTTGATCGAAGAAATTGGTCTTGAGGAATTTGGGACGAACAGAGCCTTTGAGAGGCAGTCTTGGCTTGGGTTGAAGATTTGTTCGTGTACGCCCCTTGATCTCCGTTGGCATGGAAGGAACAGCAGACTGAGTGATTTGAAGAGCTGGTTCCTCAGCAGTGGCCGGAGCATCAATTTCCTCAGTTGTCGCAGCTAGAATTTCTTCAGGGTCTAGAAGGTACAGGTGTTCAGAGTCTTCAGGTATTTCTTTTGTCTATGAAGGTGACTGAGGAATCAACATCAGAGGAGTTGCCATTGGTGAATTTGGATGTGCAGATTCCCAATATTCATCATTGACGACTGGAGTGGTGTCACCAATGTCAACATCTTCATCAATGTCTTCGCCAACTTACTCAGCAGTTACCAGAAGCTGGAGTGATGATACCTTGGGGGTTGATGCAGTGTCATCGATGAAAATTTCCTCATCAAGAGGCTCTAAGGAAGCAGCCGAATGATTCTCTTCTTCTTGAGGAATGTCATATGCTTCCCCGATTGGTACAATAGCATAGCCTGGTGCCAAGGAAATTGGAGTTGCATCAATTGGTGTTGCTGAGGAACTTGTCAAAGTTTTCAACTTCTTCAACACAGGGGCTTCAGAAGTTGATGCTTTTCTTTTGAGGGGATTTTCCTCAGCAATAGCAATTTCTTCAGGAACGACTGATGCAGCCGCCTAGGGTGGTTTAGTTTCTTCAGGCACAGCAGATTCTTCCGCTGGCCTATTAGATTCTTTACGTACATCAGAAGTACCTGTTGGCATAGTAGATTCCTCAGGCACAACATTGGAGGTTGCCCTGGCATGTTCATTAGTGGTCTGAGTTTCCTCAGCAGCACTGGCAGTTGCTTCTGGTGCAAAAGCATTTCCTACTACATTTTCATCAGGCTGAGCATTTTTATCAGCTGCCCGAGGAGTTTCATATGCAGTCCGAGCAATTTCTTCAGACTGAGGCATTTGTGGTTGCGATCGAGCTGCAACCCAGCTGTTGTGATCCTTTACAACTGCTTGAGCAGCCCTGACGAGTCTGACCTTGGTGCCCTTCCATTCAGCATCATATTTCTGTTGATCCAAAGAGAGATAGCGAATCTCGGACTGAACTGTGACGAGTTGATTTGGGGTCAAATTCATCACATTTTCGCGCAAAAACTTTTCTTTGCGAGTCTTGTTCCTCTTATCTCTCTGAGCTTGCTTTCTCTTCCATTGTTCTTCACAGATGAAGTGGGTGAGGACATGATCCGCTTCGGGAGGCAGATTCAGTGAACAAAGTGGGGTACTTGGGTCTTCATGCTATATATCGATGAAGTTGAGGATCATCTTCGGATCCAACATGAGAGGAACAGAGCTGCCCTTTGCTCTAGCAGCCCTGTGCTGACTTTGTCTGATGATTTCTACCAATTCCTCATCATCAGCTTCATCATCATCACTATCATTATCCTCTGGAGAACCTGAGGGGACTGAAATCAGAGCCTTGCTAGTGTGAGGACTTGGTCTTTGACCACGTCCGGCTGTCTTCTTCAGTTTAAGCGTAGAGGGACTGGTTGAAGACTTTGCAGTTGTGGAGGGGCTTGCAGTGAGCTTCGGAACTTTGGTGAAACCCTCAGTCCTTTTGCATGTTGACAGATGCACTGGGGTTGAGGACTTTGTAGCTGTTGTAGATGACTGAGCAGCAACAGTTCCAGGTGCAGAAGGTTTTCTAGGCTGAGGCCTTTGACCTTGAGGAATTTGTACTAAGGACTTTGATGTTGAAGAACCAATCTTCAGAGCAGGTTTCTTTACCATTTTCTTCAGAGCACTAGCAGAAGCCCCGGTAGAGGCAGCGGCAGCAGAATCCTCGTTGAATTTCTTCACTACCTCTTTGGCTTTCCTCGCCAACTTGGTTTGTTGCTTCTCCCACATGTCAAGAAAGTCCTCACCAGTTTTGAGGCTAGTAGGATCAGCAATTTGGTTTGGAGCAAGAGGAGGCCTGCTGCAAGGTGGTTTCATAGCGAATTTCATCATGTATTTTGGAGTTACATAATGATATTCTCTCCATTCACTTGCCCATCTCCTCTCAATCTTCTGCAGACGGATCTTCCTCTGCTTGGTCGTCTCCTTTCCATGTGTTTCTTCGTCAGGTGTGCAATATTCATCATACAGATCCTCCGGGATCTCAAATGCAGTGTGCACATCTCGGTTCTTCCCCCCTTTCTGAGGTTTCTTTCCATCAGACATTTTCTTCACTTGAGGAATATGAACTCTTGAAGATTCTCAAGAGGTACACAGTTTTTCTTCAAGTAGTGCTGCAAAGGAGTTAAGTTGATGAGAACCTAGTGATTCATCAGTGGACATGATGTACCTGTGAACAGAGTATAGATGCCAGGAATTTGAAAAGGTCATATGCGTTCTCAGAAATTTTGAAAAAACAGGTGTGAGGAATTTGACCATGGTTGTCTTGAGGAATTTCACTAAGTGTTCTTTGCCTTAGGTTCCAGAGTTGTGCAAATTTGAGAATTCGCACAATTGAGGAATCTTGAAGAAAATCATTACTTAGGGAAAATCATCAAGTATGAGGAGATGAAAGGTGCTTGAGAGTTGGACTTATAACATATAAACACCTTTTGAGGAATATAGAGAGCATTGGAGGATCAAACAAGGGCAGTAAAAGTAAATTTTATTTACCCTGGTGAAGAACACGACGAACTTAGAGGTGAGATTGGGAAGTTTGTGCGTTCAGATCTCCCACGCCCTATCTTGGCAGAGGGAGACAGCTACAGCGGCGGCGGGATGAGGATTTCCACGGCCGGTGCGAGTACGGCGACGATGAGGTTGAGGCAGTGAAGCTCTTCCTCACTAGCGACGATGACTTTAGCGGCGACGCTAGGTTGGAGCTCGGGAGAGGGATGAGATGCAGAGTAACCGAGCACAGTTGATGGGAATGGGGCATTTATAAAGGAAGTGAAAAACGATCTGCCTGAAGATTTTGGACAGGATGGCCCCTGACCCTTGCTCTCCACGCGACAGGTGTCACCCACGTACTTAGCGGTGGTGATAGTGGGGGGTTGTGGGTTATCTAGGCACGGGAATAGGAACAGTTTGAGCGGGAACCGCCGAAAATTTTGGTAGAGAAGATTTCAAAGTTTTCGTTCACAAATTCTTCAGCTGTCAAGGACACAGTGAAGACTTTGAACGAGTTTCAAAGTAGAACGCATATGAAGAATTTGTGAACAGGCTTGGTTGAGTTTAGCATAGAGGGGAAAAGGGGTCCGATCACATTCACTTAGATGAAAATCAACTTTAAGAATTAGCAATAAGTGAATGTTGTTGAGGACATTGAAAACTCAAATATAAATATATATATGTATAGTCAATGAAGAACATGAGTTTCAAAGTTTGAAGAATTTGAAAAGTTGAGGAATTTGAAAAACTTGAGGAATTTGCAAATTTTAGGAATTTGATAGTTTGAAGAATTTGCAAAAACAACGAAATGCTCAATTTTGAAGAAATTCAAATTTTGGTTGGTGGCGTAACCCACCATATAAGAATGATGATTTCAGACACCGCATACAATTGTCGTAGAGTTGTGAGAATACAATTGTTCATTAATTTCTGCACACTTAGAGAGTTATTCTTCATTGATTGAAGAAAAACGTTACTTCGTGTGTTGCACATCTAAGTCATCAATTTTGCATAAGTGTTAGGATGTGTGTTCTTCATCAAAGAACATTCGATGACTCTAAGATATTTAGCTCACACCGCAACTTGCAAAATCTCTTTTCATCCAAGGGCTTTGTGAAGATATTGGCCAGTTGTTCTTCAGTGGGAATGTGGTTGATGGAGATGTCGCCCTTGAGTACATGATCTCGAAGAAAGTGATGATGAATCTGGATGTGCTTGGTCTTGGAATGCTGAACTGGGTTATAGGCAAGCATGATGGCATTCTCGTTGTCGCAGTAAAGAGGCACATTCTTCAGCTTGATGCCGTAGTCCCTGAGGGTTTGCTTCATCCATAGTAACTGAGCATAACACGAGCCAGTAGCAATGTACTCAGCTTCTGCAGTAGAGAGTGAAACGCAGTACTGCTTCTTCGAGGACCAATAGACTAAGGATCGTCCGAGGAAATGACATGTGCCTGAGGTCGACTTGCGATCCACATGATCTCCAGCATAGTCAGCATTAGAGTATCTGACGAGGTGAAGATTTGAGCCCTTGGGATACCACAATCCAAGTGTTGGTGTGTGAGCTAAGTATCGAAGAATATGTTTCACAGCCTTATGGTGTGATTCCTTCAGTGTTGCTTGGAATCGAGCACACATGCAAACACTTAGCATTATATCAAGCCTAGATGCACATAGGTACAATAAGGAGACAATCATAGAGCGGTATACCTTCTGATCAAAATCTTTACCATTTTCATCAGTGCAGAGGTGTCCTTTCGAAGGCATTGGAGTTTTGACGCCTTTGCAATCTTGCATGTCGAATTTCCTCAGAACATCTTTGAGGTATTTCTCTTGTGAGATGAAGATGCCATTGTCTTGCTGACGAATTTGAAGACCTAGGAAGAATTTCAACTCTCCCATCATAGACATTTGATATTCTTCACTCATCATATAGGAAAATTCATCACTGTAACGTTTGTCAGTACAGCCAAAGGTAATATCATCAACATATATTTGGCATATGAACAGTTCATTGTCATAGGATTTTGTGAAAAGAGTAGGGTCGAGTGAACCGGGTTTGAAGCCTTTCTTCATGAGGAATTCCTTCAGAGTGTCATACCACACCCGAGGGGCCTGCTTAAGGCCATAGAGGGCCTTGTTTAGTTTGAAGAATTTGTCAGGATGCTTAGGGTCTTCAAAACCTAGGGGTTGAACAACATATACTTCTTCCTCAAGCTTACCATTACGGAATGCACTTTTCACATCCATTTGATATAAGATGATATTATGATGGTTAGCGTAAGCCAGTAATGTGCAAATAGCCTCAAGTTTAGCAATAGGTGCAAACGTTTCATCAAAGTCAATTACTTCAACCTGTGTATACCCTTGGGCTACAAGGCAAGCCTTATTCCTCACCACAAGGCCATTTTCATCTTGCTTGTTGCGGTAGATCCACTTGGTACGTATGATGTTATGCTTGTGAGGATCTGGCCGCTTGACAAGTTCCCACACATTGTTGAGCTTGAATTGATGCAATTCCTCTTGCATAGCTTGAATCCACTCAGGCTCCTTGAATGCTTCATCAACTCTGGTGGGCTCTATGATAGAGACAAAGGCAAAGTGCCCACAAAAGTTAGTTAAATGTGAAGCTTTTGAGCGTGTTAGAGGACCTGGTGCATTGATGTCAACGATGATTTTGTCAATTTGCACTTCATTTGCTACTCTTGGATGAGCAGGTTGACGGGGCTGAGGATTTTCAACAACACCATTTTCTTCAGGTATATCAGCATGAGAGTCTTCATTTGTTGGAATGATTTCCTCAGTAGGTATGACATCTTCTGTTGCCTTCAGCTTGATGGATTCCTTTGGAGATTGTTCATCTAAGACAGAAGGCAGGTGCTCTCTTTGCGAGCCATTAGTTTCATCAAACCGCATATCTACAGTTTCAACCACCTTGTGATGGTAGGTGTTGAAGACTTTGTAGGTGTGCGAGTCCTTTCCATAACCAAGCATAAAACCTTCATGTGCTTTCGGTGCAAACTTAGAACTGTGGCGAGGATCTCTGATCCAGCATTTTGCACCGAAGACTTTGAGATAACTTACATTGGGTTTCTTGCCTGTCATGAGCTCATATGAAGTCTTCTTGAGGAATTTGTGAAGATATACCCTGTTGATGATGTGGCATCCAGTATCAATTGCTTCAGGCCAGAAGCGACGAGGGGTTTTGTATTCGTCAAGCATGGTGCGAGCCATCTCAACAAGTGTCCTTTTTTGCGCTCCACAATGCCATTTTGTTGAGGAGTATAAGGGGCAGATAACTCATGAGTAATACCAAGTTCATCTAGATATTCATCAAGATTAGTGTTCTTGAACTCAGTTCCATTATCACTCCTGATATGCTTGATTTTGACGCCGAAGTTGGTGGAGGCCGTTGAAGCAAATCGTCTGAAGACGTCCTGCACTTCATTTTTGCACAGAATAACATGCACCCATGTGTAACGAGAGTAATCATCAACAATGACAAAGCCATACAAACTTGATGCATTAGTTAGTACGGAGTAATGAGTGAGGCCAAATAGATCCATGTGAAGCAATTCAAAGGGTCGAGTCGTGGTCATGATTGTCTTCGAGGGATGCTTGGATCTGGTCATCTTCCCAGATTCACATGCACCACAGAGGTGGTCCTTGAGGAATTTGACATCCTCGATGCCAATGACGTGCTTTTTCTTCACAAGTGTGTGCAGGTTCCTCATACCAGCATGTCCAAGTCGTCGATGCCACATCCATCCTTTTGAAGACTTTGCAAGTAAGCAAGTGGCAGGTTGAGGACCTGTAGAGAAATCAACAATATACAAATCTCCTCTCCTAAAGTCTTTGAAGACTTTGGAATTATCAGATTCCATGATGACAACACAACGATATTTTCCAAATACGACAAAATATCAAGATCACAAAGCATTGAGACAGACATAAGGTTGAACCCGAGGGATTCAACAAGCATCACCTTGTCCATGGTTCGGTCCTTTGAGATCGCAACCTTACCAAGTCCCAATACCTTGCTTTTTGCCTTTGTCTGCATATGTGATATGCTTCAGAGGAGATGGAGCGAGTGGCAAATTCATCAGTAGATTCTTGTCACCCGTCATGTTGTTTGGTGCATCCACTATCGAGAACCCACTCAGTGGCTTTTAGAGTATCATCCTACAGATAAATTAGTACAACTTACGAACTCATATGCTTCAGAGTGAAGAATATGACATAAATTTCATTAGACAAAATTTCATCACACAAGATAGTAAGCAAGTAGAGTGAGGACATGAGAAATGAAGAATTCATTTCATCATGGTTAGCTTGCGTCCTTTCAAGCATTTCCTCAGGTCTCCAGCAAATTCATCAGATGTTCAAATTCATCTGGAGACCTGACCCTGCATAAGATGCTAGTTTGATTTCTTCACTACCCACATCTGGAGGGGTGGCAAAGAATTCATCATTCTGCGAGCACCATTTGAGAAGGGAGGCATTGAAGCAAGTGTGCTTCGTTTCACAAGGCGAGGGTTAGAATATTCAAATGAATAAGCAGAGAAATTCTTCGAGGACTTATGAACATAATGGTTTGAAGAATAATGCACATATTCATAACTCTTAGGTTTTCCCTGCGAAACAAAGGCATTAGCACGAGAATGATGATTTTGACCATTTGAGGAATTTGGTCCAAGTGAGGACTTTGGTCCATATGAGGAATTTGATCTGGGGTTCTGATTCTTCATGAGTGGTGTCGTGAGGACATTCACTTGAAGATTTTGTAGGTAGCTCTTGGGAACCCAGATTTTCTTCATAGGAGAACCATTCCTGCAGTTAGTTCCAACATATCTAGCAAATACTTCACTTCTCTGATTTTTCAAGAATCTGTAATTGGAGTCAAGTGACTCATCAGAGGAATATGAAGTTTTACAAGTAAAGCCAGATAAAGTGGATGGATCTATAGGAGATCCTTTTGCAGCAACCCATGAGGTTTTAGGGTACTGCTCAGGTGTCCAGTAGGATCCATCAGTGTTGTGTTTCCTCACAAAGGCAATACCCTCTTTCCTAGGGTTCCTGTCCAGAATCTGCTTCTTGAGGACATCACAAAGGGTTTGATGCCCTTTGAGACTTTTGTACATGCCTGTGACATACAATTCCTTCAACCGTGCATTGTCATCAGTGATACTTGTGGTATCCTTAGATGAGGAATTTGAAACCAATGGAATAGTTGAAGAATTTGCAGCAGTAGAAGCATTTGAACATTTAGGTGAAGAATTAGCAGTTTCACGATCGATGCATATCAAACAAGGTGGAACAAATTCTTCCTAAGCAGTACTGATCTATTGAGCCAGTAAGGAATCGTTTTCCCTATGGAGATCCTCATGTGACACCCTCAGCTTTTCAAGATCTTGCTTTCTTTGAAGAAATTCATATGAAAGTTTCTCATGATCGGCTAAGAGGTCGTTATGATGACTCTGAAGGTTATCATACTTTACTGAAGACTTTTGAGATCGACAGACAGAGTTTGAGTCCGATCCACTTCATGGTTTAACAGATCGTCGCTTTTGTCTAGCATTTTCTAAAGCTTTTCAAGTGCACTTTGTTGCTTAGTGGCAATTTTAACAAGTTTAGCATAGCTAGGTTTCACATATTCATCAGATTCACCTTCACTTGATTCAGAAGAGGAATGATGTTTGTGTACTTTTGAGCCTTTTTCCATAAAGCAATAAGTGGGAGCATGATCATTGTTGCTGACGTTAGAGCCGTTGGAGTAGTCAAATTCTTCATGGTTAAAGATGGACTTGCTGACGAAAGCAGTAGCGAGAGCAAGGCTAGCGACACCAGATTCTGATTCCTCCTCAGATTCTTCCTCTTCTTCATATTCTTCAGATTCTTCCCCAGAATCCATTTCCTTGCCGATGAATGCTTGAGCCTTTCTGGAACCATTCTTCTTGTGCTTTGAGGACTTTGAAGATGAAGACTTTGCAGATGAGGACTTTGAAGATTACTTCTTTTTCTTTGAGTCATCAGAACTACCATCCTTGTATTTCTTCTTCTTCTTTGAGTCTTTTTCCCAGAGAGGACAGTCTGAGATAAAGTGACCAGGCTTCTTGCAATGATGACAAGTTCTTTTCTTGTAATCTTCTAAGGAATCTGATTTCCTCAAGCCACTTTTTCATGACTTTCCAAATCCACCTCTTCTTGAGAACTTCTGGAATTTCCTCACAAGCATTGCTAGTTCCTGACTTAGTTCTTCAGGATCACCAAGGCTGCTTTCAGAATCTTCTTCTTCACACGAGGAAATTGCTTTTGCCTTGAGAGCACGAGATCTTCCGTAGCTTGGCCCGTAGAGGTCTCTCTTTTCAGCTTGTTGGAATTCATGAGTATCGAGTCTCTCAAGAATATCAGCAGGATCAAGAGCTTTATAATCTCCACATTCTTGAATCATCAAAACCAGAGTATCAAATGACGAATCAAGAGATCGTAGCAGTTTCTTCACCACTTCATGGTTAGTGATATCAGTGGCACCCAGTGCTTGAAGTTCATTGGATATCTCAGTGAGGCAATCAAATGTTTGGTGAACATTTTCATTGTCAAGTTTCTTGAAGAGGTTGAAGAGATTGCGAAGAACATCAACACGAGAGTCACGTTGAGTGGAAACACCTTCGTTGACTTCGGACAGCCTATCCCAGATAAGCTTAGCAGATTCCAAAGCATTCACTCTGCCATACTGACCTTTGCTCAGATGACCACATATGATATTCTTTGCTTGAGAATCGAGTTGCTTGAATCTCTTCACATCAGCAGCCGTAACAGTGGGAGCGATAGAGGGCACACCATTTTCCACAACGTACCAGAGATCGTTGTCAATAGTTTCAAGGTGCATACGCATCTTGTTCTTCCTGTAGGGGTAGTCTGTCCCATCGAAGGTAGGACATGCCGCGGAAATCTTGATCATACCTGTAGTCGACATAACTAGAACTCTAGGTGGTTAAACCAAAATCACAGAGAGCGAGGGAGTACCTGCTCTGATACCAATTGAAAGTGCGTTATATCGACTAGAGGGGGGGTGAATAGGCAATTTTTAAAAATTCATCACTTGAGGAATTTCAACTTTGAGGAATTTGAAATGTGATTAATAACTAGCAGTGGAATATGTACTCAAGTGCATGAGGAACAGTGTAACAGTATAGTCTTCATGATGAAATGAAACATGCACAGATAGAGAGTAGCGTGATAAAGGATAAGCAGTGATGAACAAGGCAACTTGAAGAATTTGAGGTGAGGAATTTGCGAAAGTCTTCAATCAAATTATTCAAACAGTAATAATCAATTTCATCAACAGGTTTATGAGGAATAAGGAGGTTGAGGAAATAGAACCAGGTAGCTCGATGAAGACAATGGTTTGATGACCCAGTTCCAACTGTTGTGACAGTCGTACGTCTGGTTTGGAGTGGCCTGGTATTTAAACCAGAGGACACAACAATCCTTACCGTATTCTCCTTGAGCTAAGGTCACATAGTCCTTGCCCAACACTCGTGCTAAGTCTTCAGGGTAGACTTCCAAAACCCTCACAAACCAGTCACCCGACGATCCACGATTTACTGCTGGATGCTCTAGACCAAGGTCACTTCGTGGTCCCCAATTGACTGAAGGAGCACTAGACTATGACGCCTAACCGTCTGGAGGATGCACAGTCCTCAAAGGTAACAAGCGTCGGTTCCACACAGGAATTTCTCCAGTGATGCTCAATCACTATGGGTTTTGTGGTTTGGTTGTGGGTTTTTCCTCACTGATGATTTTCTCTCAAAGTTCTCACAGGATGGGTTGCTCTCAAATGACAAGTGCCAATTCTCTCTCGGAGCAGCCAACCAGCTAGTGGTTGTGGGGGGTGGCTATTTATAGCCAGGATGCAACCTGACATGATAAGACATAAATGCCCCTAATGATATGACCGTTATGTGGATAAGAATGATTGGGGACAGCTGGCGCTAAGCACAGCAACGGTCAGAATTTCGAACTATGAAAGTCCTCAGCTTATCATGTTTCTCACTTGTAGGCAATTCGCACTGGCGAAATCCTAACTCCTTAGTCAGATCAATTTCCTCAGAGACCAGAAGAACTTCGTCTCTGTCACTAAAGAACTTGTCTGAACCATAAGATATTTCCAAAGGCTTCACTCGAAGGATTGTATGGGTTGAGGATTTTGGAGTTGGGCATCAGTTGGAAATTTTCCTTAGTATTACCTCGGTCCCCTTTAATAGTACGGTGTTTCCTATGACTCAAATAAAAGAAATGAAACTACGAAAACAAAAGTCTTCACGCTTCATATTTCTCGTTTGTATCTTCAAGGTCACACCAACTTCTTCATTTTCAAAGTCTTCACAAAGTCTTCACCAATGTCTTCAGAAAGTCTTCACCAAGTCTTCACTTGAAGACATACATTTTTAGGGGTCGATAATCTCTGAATATATCAAACTCCTCATCGACTTATAGAGCCTGTGTACACTCACAAACACATTAGTGCCTTAACCTATAAGTCTTCAATACACCAAAATCACTAAGGGGCACTAGATGCACTAACAATAGTTCACGAGCCGCACCTTCATTTAGTATGTCCAAGACATTGGTAGCAAATTCTGTTTTGCTTCCGTTGCCCACCCGAGGAGCAACGGCCAAGCGGAGAGGGCGAATGCTGAAGTGGTGTGAGGTCTCAAGACAAGAACTTTTGATATCCTGCACAAGTGCGGAAGGAACGGGATTGATGAGTTACCGGTGGTTCTTTAGTCAATTAGAACGACACCAAATCGAGCTATTATCCAGACACCCTTCTCCCTTGTCTATGGGGCGTAGGTAGTTCTCCCCATGGAACTCATGTATGGGTCGCCTCGAGTGCTCGCTTATGATGAGCTTGAGCAAGAGCAGTTGCGGCAAGACGACACGACGCTCCTTGAGGAACACCGTCTTCAGGCTGCTGCGAGAGCTGCATGCTACTAGCAAGCTTTGCATCGCTACCATAGCCGCAAAGTTAATGCCAAAAGTCTTGAGGAAGGTGACCTTCTTCTTTGGCGAGTTTAGTCCACCAAGAAGGCCCTTATCGGGTAGTACGAGTCACCTTCGCAAGTTCTACCCATGAGGTGCGGTTGCCAGGCCCCCCGGCAAACACCTTTGTACAAGTCTTGCCGCTGAAGCATGTAATCGTTGGTACAAAGCCAGGCCCAGACCCTATGCGTAGTTGAATAAAGATAAGTGTTCTGCAATCCAGATCGTTTCTCATGTTTACTTATGTGCATGTTTGTCTGAGGTGTTGCATTGCACTTAATCCCGGCAAGGACTAACGGACCGCCAAGGTTCCATATCCATATTTCTCTTCTTCCTTTTTCTCAAAGGAGAGAAGGACCCCTCGCGTGCAGCTTTCCCGGGGGGGGGGGGATGATGCGACGGATACTTATGAGCGATGTTCCAAAAAAAACTTGTCGGAGGAGTGGCAACAAAAAAGATAAGTTGCAAAAAACCCAAGATAATTCTTGTCGTAGAGTTATGTTCCTTATGCAATTTCGACCTTTGTATGGAAAACCTGCATGCTAGGGAACCTTGTCGCGTTTGGCCGCGCCCTCATTATGTTTCAGGAACTACTCAACGTTTAAGTGGCCGCACCCGCACTCCTTGCTTCGTTTCGAGTCCGCTCAACGACTCAAGTGATAGCGCTGGCGCCCTTACTCTATTTCGAGCACGACCAACACTTCGAGGGGAAGCACCAAACAACGCCAAGGCGTCTTGCCGGTAGTAACACCGGCAACAGGCTGCTAAGGACCCATTCCTCAAATCATTTGTGGTAGGGCTACTCATGCCGGAAAGGCTTTTACAAGGAAACAATCCAACAAGGAAGATAATACATGACCATTCAAAATGGGGTGAAATTCACATAAGATATCACTTCTTCCTAAGTACATATTTATTTGACTTTCTCCCCCAGGGGAGATAACAAGAAGAAAATATGGAAAGGAGAGGCGAGCTACAACAATAAAAAGATGGCAAGAGGCCCCCGACAGAAGCCTGGCCTGACCCCTCTGGACCAGCACTGCGCGAAGGAGCAGGGCTGCCAGATGGACATGCAAGAACCTGGCCCCTCCTGGACCAGCATTGCACGGAGGAGAGGGCTAGAGCAGGCCAAAATGGGGATGGAAACAAGAAGCCGAAGTCAATGGGCTTGCCAGAAGACCCAGCTGGAAGATGAGGTAGCACCCGGGACTAAGGCCCCCGGCAAGGTCATCCTACCGGGAGGGGGAGAGGCGTTAGGCTGACGGTGATGGTGCGGCCAGCAGTCAGTCCGAGCTTGAGTCCTCGGGCTTTGACTTGACCGCTTGAAGACTGGACTCATCGTCGCTGTCTTTGCTGCTATCCTCCCCACCACTCTCGCCTGAGGACATGCTTTCGACACTGCTCGAGCTCTCTTCACAGCAGCTGAGACGGATGCCGGAGCACCCATAAATATTGACGGAGAGCGTATTGGCCTCCGTCATTTTTAAGATAAGGACATGCCCCACCTGGAGAATGTGGGCATGGGCGAAGGTCTTCTAGCCGCGCCTGAGGAACATGATGCGGCTCACTGGGTACTCGACGTTTACCAATGCCGCGCCATTGTAGAACCAGCCACCCGTAGCCATAGGAAGGGTGACTCATCACCCACCATCACCCTGGAAAAGAGGGGAGGGAGGCATAGATGGCTCCGGAGGGGACCGACCAGCTCAAGGACGAAGTCCAACGCCATCCGCTCTGCATGGGTCTCCTCAATGGATAGGCCTGACATCGGAGCAGAAGGTGGAGCGGCATTCCGCCTCCCCCGACCTCGGCCCCCATGGTGGTCGCGGCTCCTCGCGCCTCCTCCACCATGCGTGCTCAGGACGCCCTCCGCTCCGCAGATGAAGCGGTGGCTTGATCCAGATGAGAGATTCTTCTTGAAGCTGAGGACGATAGTCACCCACGCCCCCTTTTCATGGCTGGGGGCTAGCGCTGCTCGAAGGTTATGGAGACGTGGGAGAGCGAACGCTGGAGGTTTGCACTCGGAAAGGCAAGATATGGAAGAAGGATGGATGATCACTGGCCTCGTTGCCCCACTATTTATAGGGGGAAGTGCGAGGGCCGGCTCTCCTCCACTCCAAAGGACGCCGCCTACCTCCTCCAATAGCAGCACCCTCGATCACAAGGTGAACAACAACCACCCCATCGCTCCAATCCACGGCACTACGGTTACTTCTTTTCCTAGGGACTTTAAGTCACAGGCGCTCATTGCTGGCTCCTCTTTATGCATGCGGCACGAGTGGCGGAAATGACCAGACGCTATAATTAAAAACTTGAAGGCTGCGCCGCGCACATATCCCACGTCCCGCATTCAATGGGCGTTGTGGGGAAGCACATCAAGCGCAATTATCACAACTACAAGGCCCCTGCCACGTGTGCCAGGACACCGATTGGGCCTAGCCCAACAACATCTCGCGACGTGTGTGGCCCAGGCCCCGGGGCTCCTGTCAGTTCACAAGAGTTTTGGGCTCTCTAGTGCCCCTTACTCATGCATGGGTAGTAGTAGCCATCCTGGTAGCAAGGCCCGGCAGGGACTTACCAGATACACCCACGGGAAAATCAGGACTACCGACAGGGTCTTGCCGGGAGGACTATTGAACCCCCAGGCGAAGCAAGGCCCCGACAAGGCGAAGCCCCAGCAAGACCCCGCCGACGCATAGGGCAGGTGTCAATCCACCTGAGCGCGTGTCGCGGAGTCAACGTTGGAGGGAGCTAAGCAGCGTCAATGGGACGGGCTCCCGTCCCATCCCACTGACGGACAGAGATGCCTGACGGTGCATTAAATGTGCGTGTCCTACTCTGCCAATGTTAGGTATGATAACACTGTAGCTCTGTACACCCCATGTACACACTCTATGCCACTGTTCGGATCCCCTTCGGAGTATAAAAGGAGGCCTAGGGTGATATGATAGAAGACTTTTGGCGACTTTCCGACTTTTGCACATGGATCCTCTAGCGCACACGCATGGTAGTGGCTCGTAGAATCCCTGTAGCAAGAACCCTAAGAACACTCTCAATACCACCAAGCAGGAGTAGGGTTTTACGCATCCGTGCATCCCGAACCTAGGTAAAGATCCCCGCATGCTCTTTATCAGACAGTCTCTTTGCGCAATCTGCCCCCCGCTGAACCGGAAGGGACCCGCGTGATCCCATAGGTGGTCGTTCCCATGACAGAAGGGTTAGAGGCTTATCATGGCAATGTTGGGAGGTTTGACAAACAAGTGGTAGGTAGCGATACATAATGATGGAAGCGAGACAACTAGCATAGCAATGATAGTAGTGGTATCCAAGGAAACGTGTCATCTTGCCGGAGATCCCGCTTGGAAGAAGAACGATCCATGAAGAAGACGATCCAACGTAGTCGAACGAATCCTCACACTCTGAACACTTTTGGAACTCTATCGAGAAGGAACAACCTGAAAACAACAATCAACACACGGTACACCACAACATATGCATTACATGATGTACAACGAATATGATGCATGTCCGGTTTAATTATGCAAGGCATGGCAAGCACAACAGTCAACTTCTACACATTAAGTGAAGCTCAATATGCAACGAGTTGCATATTGATGAAACTTGACATTCTAATTATTTAGTTCACTCCCATTTATTTACACGACAAGGTTAAATGTTGATAAACATGTCAAAAGGTGAAGCATAAATAAACTACTCTGTCTAGGCATCTTAAATGAGGTCAGAAACAACTTATAGCATTTTCGGAATGACCTCATATGCATATTATGATTTTGGTCCATATCTGTCCTAAGCATGTTTTATAGATTTTAAACAACAATATAAAGTGTCTCATGTTATTCTACACGTCATTCAAGTCGATTTACATATATGGAACATCTCAAACGGAGCTACGGACGAAAAGTTATGACACACACAAGATGAACATGACATGAATGCAAAATGCATGAAAATGACAACCACAACACTTCAAAACATGTATGTAACTTGATATTATGATACTACATGAAATTATAATCAAGTTTCATATATGTCATGCCCAAAACGGTGATACGGTTCAACCAGAACAACCAACACAAGCTTTATATGAAATCTGACCAAAACAACAACATGGTATTTTGCAACCCACAAATCAACAAGCTACATCCACCTAAAAGACACAACAAGGACATGGTGGTGAAGCCTACATGATTATTAACAATTTATCTAATAATATCAAGTTGATTAGAAACATGGATCATTAGGAAATGAGCTCAGAAGATGGCTAATTGGAAACAATTTCAGACTTGGTGAAAATAATAGTTTTTGACAGAGCAGTTTTATCACGAAGGCATATTGACAGCAGTAAACCTACAAGCTACAGGGAATGTATTTTCATGAAACTTAACTACATGCTAGAGGACATTATGAATTACAAATGAATCCACTACACCAACCCCAAAGGGGTTGTAGATCACTAGCGAAACACATGGCAAGACAGCAATAAAATATTACAGATTCCAGACTTAGAAATATTTAGACCCCTCAAAACAGCACATTGGTTAAGCATGTTGGTGAAAACAAAACAACACCTACACATGGATTATCATGGAAAAAATGACGAGGGGCAAGTGCACATGTCAAAGAGCATATCTCATGTTCAAAATTATTTCATACCATGCATGGATTCAATCACACGAAAATAACAAAAAGGGCACCACAGCAAAATAACATGCACACAAACTTACTCAAATGACAAAACTAAATTCATAGATAAATTCAATGAATTTTTCTAACCCAAAATCATATATAATATGCATATGTTCAGTAGGAAAAATGTCACAACTAATTATGCAAGTCATGACATAACTCTATTTGCAAGTTATTTATGCAATTAAGTACAAACAGAAAGTTAATCATTTTTAAGCATTTATAAAAAATGAAGTATAATTAATCTACACAAAATTCCGGACATTTTACATATCCATAGCTTTTTACATACGATGCACGCTTATCTAATTATGAGCAATGCAAAAATATGACTTTCTGTAAATAGGCATGACGTGAAATAATAGTTAAATTCACAACAAGGGAAAAATTGTATGGCCGAATCTAACGCATGTTGACCAATAGAAGCGGGCTTCTCATACAAAACTGCACCCTGGGCGAGGGATAAGGCATTCCGGTGCTCACCTAGGGGCCTTGGCCCGGTCGGTGGAGAGGCTGGGCAGGCAGTGCAATGCTAGGTTGGGCCTTGGCGCGAAGTAGGTCGACACCACATCGGGGCCCATGCGGGCGCTTGATCGATCCCGTCCATCTCCTCCCGATTCCGATCGGGACCGATGGAAGCGGCAGCGGTGACGATGACGCCGGCCGGCGGCAGGGCGGCACAGAGGCGCGGAGGACCCGAGGAAGAGGAGATCCGGCCAACAGGGCACCGGATCCGGCCACCACCGGCGACTGACTGCGGCATTGATACTGGCCGACAGGATCCCGAGTGGCAGCGACCTCGAGGCCATGGTGATGAGCGGCAGGGCTTGTGGTGAGATGAGGCGATGCAGCGACGGGGCACGATGCGGGGCGGCGCGGTGGATGGGCAGCAGGGTCCAGCGCTTGTCGCGGTGGTCCAGCGAGGCGGCATCGGCCAAGGCGTGCATGGGAGACGCACAAGGGAGCTCGGGGTGGAACTAGGAGGCTCTGTGGTCACCGGACGTGTCCGGTTTGACCGCGGACATGTCCCGTAGGTGGGGTTTTTGGCGATTTGCAGCCCCTGGATCAAGATCTAAGGGCTGAAATTGGTTAGGGATGTGGGATTTTGGGGGAGAGGGAGGTGGAGCTAGTAGGTGGAGCTTTCTAGGTGGAGCTTTCACGAAGAAGAGGAGGAGAAAACTTGGATCATTTATGACACCATGATAGCAACAATCCTTAGGAAATTCTTTAGGTTAAATCCAACCCAAGATAACTCCAAGAAGACAAGAAGGGTTTACTTATCTCATTCTTGACAATTTTCCTTCGAGACTCCTCATAATCAAGAATTTAATTACAACATCTCAAAAGACAATGGAGAAGGAATTGAATTTTCAAATGCAAGAGAAATAATACTTGAGCTACCCCAACAAGAATATTGAGGAACACTTCGAGAAAGAATTACATCCTTACAAACCACCATGAAGGACATCTTGGGGAACACCGGGATGAAGGACGATCAAAAGAATGAGGTTGAGAAGAATAGATTATGATGTAGCAAAGATTTAGATGAAGCTTCACGGAGAGATGCTTGAGAAAAACTTGGAATTCTGGAAAAAAAGATGAACAACTTATAACCAAGAATTTGATGCCAAGAACACTTTGGAAGAAGGATTGAAATCACATTGATGAAAATAGAATAAAAATTATGTTATGTTTATCCTTCATCAAGTTAAATTGAAGACAAGCAACATATTTCACACACCACTTATTCTTCTTGAGAATGAATTGAGAGAGATTGGTCACAAACTTGAAGAAGTCTTAAATGAACCACCTGTAAGAATTGAAAAATCAATGAGGATCCCATGAATGAATGTAGATACCTGGGAACGAAGAGATCATGGTCCACTTAGCAGAAAACTTGAATGAAGCACCAGAATACTTGAGATACGAACGAAGAGATAACTATTGAGAAGAATTTGAGAATGAAAGATGAAAGCTGAGAACGAAGAAATCTTCAGAAATGATGGCCTTCGAAGGATCGAGGAATGAAAACAACTCTGAATGCAGAAACTAGATATGGGAGGAATTACTCATGATTGATAACAATCGAGAAGATAGCACGAAGCTAAGATGACAATCTTCAAGGAACAGATATAGAGTTAATAAAAACTCCCCTTCGGACTTCGACGCTGCGGATGATGGCGAGAAACACCACCAAGAATTACCGAGACACTCCAGAACAAATGAATAAAGAAGGTAGAGCCAACAATGAAAAATATTTAGAAGCGATCTTCAAGAAGGCATATGACTGATGAAATTCATTCTTACGTCATATTAGAAGAGAACTTGAGAACATCTTCGGAAAAGATTAGAAGAGCCTGGTAAGATCCCGAGGAAAAACCCATGGGTTATGGGACCACTGAAGAGAAACCACTGGTAAAATGGTTGCTTAGAAAGAGAGATTGCACCGTTACAATGAAAACTTGATGAGGTGAGAACCTCAAAAAAAAATTAAATGATTTTGGAACAGGAACACGAATCTTCTAAGATATGCTGAAAACTCCGGATAGAATTGAGAGAGGTCAATAATCAAGAGAGGCTTGAATAAGAATTCCCACACAGGAATGCATTGGCTAGCTTACGAAGGATATGATGAATACCGAAAGGTTGAATTGAATCCACCGGAGAAGAATACCAACAAGAACAAAGAATATGAGGATAGATCTTGAAACTGAAACTCCTGAGAATCTCCATAAGAACTCACTGGATAGAAAATGGAAGAAAAGAAAGCTTTAGCATCACACGAATAGAGAAGGCACTTGGATGAGAATTTAATCATGAAGCAAAAGGGCGGGAGGGTGGGAAAAACAAAGAAAACTTGGCACAGATGAGACAGACTCTAGAAAAGAATATCAAGATTGATCCTGCACATATTGAAAAGGATAGAATTATCTTAAAGAGAAGTGCATCGGTTGAAAAGAAATTCATGACAACTCTGGTTGACCCAAAGGATTAGCAATCACATGGAAATATGCGAACACCATTTAGGAAAGATATGAAATCACCACTTGACATCGAAGCAACTCAAATTACCATATTCAAAAAATAAAACAAAGGATGAGGCCTTCCAAACAAGCCAGAACAAATACATACCCATTATGCACTTGTTGGAAAGATAATCCTAGGTACCTAATTGAATTCCCACCTAAGAACTACCGAAAATTTAGGAGATGCAATCTGGTGTTGGGGATACAGGGAAGCAAAATATCTCACACAACTAAAAAGCCCTACACTCCAACTTTATCCATCTGTCAACACATAACTAGAGGTTTCGAAACTCCATCTATCTAGGACCCTCGAAAACACAACAATACAAAACATGGCAGTACCCCGGACGCCTCCCCAGTATTGGGTGACTCCAGCCTTATCTCGCCACAAAAAGTATTGAAGTAATTTCGAACATCCTCCGTCCTGAGATACTAAGGAAACTGAATGATAACGATGTGCCAAAAATCTCTCGAAGCTCTACTCCTCGATAACTGGAGGCACCAAGTACAGAACTCCGTCACATCGGCATCATATAGATTCCAAAATATCCGCGTTATCTTAACAAAATATTGAGAAAGAAGAAGAGTAGAATAAAATTCCTAAGTCGAATACCTCACTAGAGTATAGAAGAGGAGTAAAAGAAACCTACTCTCCGATATATAACTAGACTCAAGTTTTTTTACTATACTCAACTCGGCCAAGTTTGATCATCAATGGGGCTCCTCGGTCGGTTCAAGCTCTAATACCAACTTGTCATGGCAAATATGCGATCCTATCCTCATTTTGGCACGAGGGCCTCGACAGGGATAGAAGTGCATCTCTTCATTTTGCAAGAATGGATATCATTACAAGTACATGTACATAAGAGATGAGTATATGTAATTGTCTTAGACTCGCCACAAGCTACATCAATATCACATCAATACAACAACATATTCAAACATCATACATAAGAGCAGCGTCCGTCTATGGAGGAAACCAAATTATAATATGACATCCATCCTTGCTATCCCAGGCTGCCGCCTAGAACCCATACTAGATCGATGAAGAAGAAGAACTCCAAATCAAACAAGCATCGTGCTCACGTCAAATCATCGCATTACCTGTACCTGCAACTGTTGTTGTAGGAATCTGTGAGCCACGGGGACTATGCATAACGGTATGGTTAAGTGGTGAGGCTGCAGCAAGCAACTAAGCATTTATTTGAGTGTCTAACTTAGGAATACAGAAAGTAAAGTGGGTGGTCTATGCATAACGGACGTGAACTAGTAATGATCACTAAGTGATCCTGAACTCCTACTTACATCAAACATAACCCCACCGTGTTCTCTCTCGGATAAGCACTCACGAGAAGAGACAATCACGGTTACGCACACGGTTGGTGTATTTTATTTGAGTTTACTTCAAGTTTACTATGACTGGGTGTTAAACAAAGTTTCCAAGTTGTAACATAACCGCGGGCACGGCTTTTCGAAAGATTTAACCCTGCAGGGTTGCTCCAACTAGTCCATCACAAATTAACCACACTCCGCGTTGGAATTACTCAACCGTGGAATCACCCATAGTATTTACGGAATCCTGATGGAAAATATCAATTTCGAGATAGCCCAAAGTGTCGTCAAAATCCCATGCGCAAGACGTTCGAGAAAGGTAAAACAAGTCCAGCAAGGTCGCCCGACATGCCGACAACCCCGATAGGAGCCGCGTATCTCGTTCTCAGGCCATGGCGGATAAGCTACGCGTACGAAGGCCTGATAGAAATCCCCGGAGTTGCCCCGGGGTGGCCCCACACAATGCTCTGTTCTGGACCAGCACCGGTAGCACTAACCCCCCTGTATTATGTTAAATTAATCCACGAGGGGGCGACCCTCTATGCTTTAATAAGGTGATCAGTATTATTATGTTGGGAAAATTTAATACCAAAGTTGGGCCTTGCAAGACAAGTTTTATCCTAAGACGGAAATCAAGGGGGTCCCCATAACAACCTCGAGCATGTTAGGAGCGCTCAAGTACGGAACATAACACTAGTTCACAAGTAACTAGGGCAGAAAGAGTGGAACAAAACACCAAGCAAAAGGCCAAGACTTCCACCCTTTACCAAGTATATATATGCACTAAATTAAATAGCAATAATATTGTGATAACAAAAGAATGTCCATGTTGACACATGGAAGCACTTGCACCTACAGCTAGAAACGTTGTAAGAAGGGTTGAGCAAGCAGTAACATAGCCAATCAAAGGTTTGCTGGAATGTGGAGGGTGTCGGTGCACCAGAGTTTTGGGCTCTCTAGTGTCCCTTACTCGTGCACGAGCATTAGTAGCCATCTTGGCAGCAAGGCCCAGGAGGGACTTACCAGATACCAACACAGGAAAATCAAGACTATTGGCAAGGTCTTGCCGGGAAGGTTATTGAACCCCCAAGCAAAGCAAGGCCCCGGCAAGGCGAAGCCCCAACAAGACCCTGCCAGCGCAAAGGGCAGGTGTAAATCCACCTGGACGCATGTCGTGGCGTCAATGTTGGCGGGAGCTAAGCGGCACCAATGGGACAGGCTCCCATCCCATCCCACTGACGGACAGAGATGCCTGACGGTGCATTAAATGCGCCTGTCCTACTCTGTCAGTGTTAGGTTTGATAGCATTGTAGCTCTATACACCCCCTGTACACACTGTACGCCACTGTTGGGGTCCCCTTCGGAGTATAAAAGGAGGCCTAGGGTGATACGATAGACGACTTTTGGGGACTTTCCAACTTTTGCTCTTTCAGGGATCCTCTAGTGCATGCGCGTGGTAGTGGCTCGTGGCATCCCTGTAGCAAGAACCCTAAGAACACTCTCAATACCACCAAGGAGGGGTAGGGTTTTACGCATCCGTCCAGCCTGAACCTAGGTAAAGATCCCTGCGTGCTCTTAATCAGACTGACTCTTTGCGCAATCTGTCCCCCGCCGAACCAAAAGGGACCCTCGTGATCCCATAGGTGTTCGTACCCGCAACATCTTTGGAGCACCAAGTAGGGGCGCGTTAGGTTGTGCGAATCCGTTCTGGTAATCAGCATGCTAGTTCCTTCATGCTCATCATCGACATGGCTCCCAAGAAGAGGAGCCCGATAGTAGCTGGCCCATCCACGTCCGTCATCCTCGTATCTACGCAGACAGGAGAGGGCATAGACGCGGGTGGAGGAGTAGGAGGTGGAGGTTCGGAACTTCTGCGATACTCCGATGATCAAGGCCAAAGTAGTGGTGGTGCTCGCTGCGGAGACACCCATGACAGCGGCGGGAACCCCCGCACCGCTGGGTCTCAAGATGGAGCGGTACCGCCTGCAGGTGGCACGACAAACTTCGGGGACGGAAGGGTATCCTCTAGGGCATGCACTCCGGTGTCAGAACCCCGATCCTAAGTCATATGAATCTAGACTGTAACCTATCACATCACTTTGTGGCCTCACGCACGGTGAGCTCCACGGCTGCAGCCTTACCTTAGCCGGGACCGCTTGCGTCTTTTGGCTCACGTATGTCAACATGTCGCTGGCAAAGAGAACCCGGGCCGACATAACTAGTCATAGAACCCAAGTGGCACAGCCGTACAGAAACAAGCATACATAACCCAGCATTGTAGGTGTCGGCCTCAAGCGTGTGTAGACGAGTCATAGCAAGCTACAGGGACTCCATTACGTCATGAGACACGAATGCCATCACTGCACGTAGACGAGTCGTAGCAAGCTACAGGGACTCCATTACACTGCGAGACATTTCCCTGAAGGGACAGACACAACACCAAAGAAGGATACATGCCGGCCAATTAATGTGTCCGGAGTAGTAGCAAGCTACCATGGCTCGATGGAAGCACAAAGAGGCAGTTTCCCATAAAGAGTACTACTAAAGGCACACAACTAGGTGTCGGATCCCATACATACCATTGCACATCACACGTACGCACGACATGCCCGATATGCATAGATACAACCATGGCATCACAACATAACTATACAACCACATGACTTTTATTTAAGAGGCTCAGATGAGCCTTGCATGACATGTTCTTATAGATAGGGGTCACACGACCCGACACTCAAGTCATACAAACATGTTCATACAAACCGAGCGGAAGCATAAGCTGTCTGTGTACAGACAGATGAAAGGGTAAAAAGGCACATGGCCTGACTATCTACAGCCCGCCACAGGGCAAAGGTCGTAGCTGGGACACAAGCTATTTGGCATCGTCAACATCTAGAAAGAACCCACCCGAAGGGTCTTGGGTCTCATCTGCAACATTTATTAAGCAAACATGAGTACACATGTACTCAGCAAGTCTTTAAAGTTCAACTAGGCTAACTATGCTCGTGTATCAACAAAGGGGGAGGTGGAGTTTATGCAACAATGCCAGCTTTGACTCATGGCTAACCTACACTACTCAATTTTAACTCTTTGTGTACATTTTAGATATCGCACATGAGTCCACTAACTCCATAACGATACACCACCATAGATTCACTTCCCTCTGCTGGGAGAGTGCCATCCACGGTACTCACACTTGTCTTGATATTTTTATGAGTATCCATTAGATTATTTATGAATAGCATAAGTTCTCCAAGTAGTCCATATCCAAGGAAGCGGCTATTCGAATAGTTTCATACCCTATAGGGGTGTACTTCTTCACACACGCTCTCACCACTTTTCGCTTTGTGCTCTTAAACCATGCACCTCGGCAACCTTCAAGCAGATGCCCAGTGAGGGAGTCAGCCACGACCGTCAATCACATAAGACCTCTAGTCCAGGCTATCGCCTATTTGAGACTGAACCCGCATGGAAGTCCGGCCGAAGTTTCCGCTACGACCCCAAACGATGTGCGTAGGGTTCCGAAGCCCACCATTCGGGTGACCCTTGGTACACCGTGCCACTGCCTACCGCGTCGTAACCCACCCCTAGGGTCAGCGCTACGCATGACCTCCAGCATACTATAAACACCTGAAACTACTTGCAACTCCTGGACTAAGGACTAATCGTCTGATAAGTCGAGAGGATCAATTAAGTATCCCAACGTGTGGTAGTAACTAGTCTTGGATCACAAACACGAAACTCAGTTGCTAAGAACGGTCCCAATGAGACAACCCGCTATGTACTCCTACATAGCCTCTCATCGTTGCATTTACCAAATCGAGTTCATCATTAAATCACCACATCAGAACCACATCGTTTCACTCAGTTCATCACCCAGATGAATCCAACCTGACACAACTCCAAGCATAGCAAGCATAGCAGGCAAAGTAAGCTAAGCACATCATCGCACAAGCATCTACCAGGTATGCTAGGTTGCAAGGTTTAGCTATTTACTGTGACAATGTCAGGATATGCAGCAGAATAGGTTCATTTACCTTGTATGACTGACATGTGATCGATTGTCCTAATGGAATAAACAAGAGCATGAGCAAGAGAGTAGGATGTTATCGGAATGATCAAAGGGGTTGCTTGCCTTGCTGGTGAAACGGAAAGGTTCTCTCCTTCGTCGGGATACTCGGGGGTATCCTCGGGAGCAGGGCCTACTGCAATGCAAATAAGACACAATCAACACACGCAAGTGCAACATTGTGATGCATGATTATGGCATGATAACATGTATAGATGAGCTAATGCAACTAGTGTTCATGTTGATTTGAAATGAATTTGAATATAGGTTCAAAATTGTTCTTCATTTCAAATTCCATTTACTAACCTATTAGTAAATGTCAATGTTCACCTATTTATATTTCTCTAACATGCATGACAGTCGCACCATTGGATTCATTGGATTTTTCTGATAAATTTTCATATATAAATTATTTTCATCGGACTTACAGATTAATTTATATGAATTTTTGAAGTTTTGAATAATTTCTGGAATTATTTTTAAACTAGAAATTGCTTTTATTATGCCAGCCTGATGTCATGATGACATTAGCAGGTCAAAGGCGCCAGCCCAGGTCAAACCTGGCGGCTGGGCCCCACCTGTCAATGACACAGGCATCTAAAAGTTTTTTTAATTAAACTAGCTACTAATTAGCATGGCTGGGCCCACCTGTCAATGGCACAGGGGGTTAATTAACTAACAAGGGACCCACCTATAGAGCTCAAGCGATGGGCTCGTCGCCGGCAACCTCTGGTCGCTGCGGTGTCTGCGCTGCCGGCCACGGGGCGGCAGCCGGAGGCACTTGGGTGAAGCCCCTGCTCGCCCGCACCTAGGGAAGCTAGCAGAGGGCGCGGGGGACGCCGGAGCTCGCGGCTACGACGCCGGAGGCGGCGGCCGAAGCTCGACCAAGGGAGGCCTCGACGCTAGGGCTTGCGGGAGGGGGCGCTGGAGGTCGGGGCGACACCTACGGGCCCGTGCAAGCAAGCCGGGGTGCTCAACTGAGCACGGCGGGTGCTCTGGATGGCCATTAACGCCGGCGGCGCGGAGCTTCGGGCGCGACGGGAATGGCGGCTACGGCAGCTAAACGGCAAGGAGAAGGAGGGGAATCGATGGAGGGGCTCACGGCGCAACTGATGACGGAGCTCGTGGGCTCGGGGAGGCGCCGGGGCGACAAATCGGCGGCGGTGACGGCTTCGGATGCCAACAGGAGAGAAGAACAGAGAGGGGGAGCGAGAGGGAGAGCAGCGGGCAATGGAGAGGGAGGGAAAAGGCCACGACAACGAAGGGGGGGGCGCTGGCGCTCCCAGGGGGCTCCACGGCAGCCAGGCAAGTAGGAGCTATCCGGCGTGCCGCTCCCACACGCCCTCTTGGCTACTGGCACGAGGTTTAAGACGATGGGGCTGGCTGGGCCAGCTGGGCCAGCTCCACCTGGGCCTCCTCTCCTTTTTTTTCTTTCTTTTTTTATTTTTGTTAAATGATCTGACATTTGTTTATTTATTTGCAAGTACAAATGACTTTGCAAAATATCCCATATATTTTCTATAATGAAGTTTGAATATTTCAAACTTGTCTAAAAAGTTTCAGGATATTTTGAAAACAAAAATAATGATAGTGCTTTATTTTTATGATTTCAGGAGCCTTATCAATTATTTTTGAATTACTTTGATTGTTCAAATAATTAGAATGGTCCCTGTTATAATCATGCCCAAATTTACCACACATAGGGAACATTTCTAGTGGGAATTTTGGATTTGTTGAATTTTCACCAAATTTGAATTGTTTGGATTCAAAGTGAGATTGGGGTTTTTTTTGTTCCCCATTTCATGTTAATGCAAAAATGAAACATGATGCAAACACAATACTATTCCTAGGACATCTAGCTTGGGTTGTGACATCCGGCCCCTATGCCGTGCCGTTCTCAAGACGCACGCAGAGAGCCGCGCCAACGCGCCCGCAATTCTCGGCATCCCCACGGGAAAGCTCCTACACATCCTTCCCAAGATTCACGGGACCAGCTCGGTGACCAACATGCAGGCGGGAGTGGCGTGCCGATGCGGGACCGTGGTGGTGCTCCTTCTAACATGGTTAGGAGTTAGAGCACGTCACGCTCCTCGCGCCCTTTGTTACCAACCACATCGGAGGAAGCG
Organism: Hordeum marinum; assembly: GCA_022496015.1. NCBI lineage: Eukaryota > Viridiplantae > Streptophyta > Magnoliopsida > Poales > Poaceae > Hordeum > Hordeum marinum. The sequence continues at coordinate 186,689,969 of CM039677.1, read as the reverse complement.
ATGGCGCGGACGCAACTACTCCTAAACTTCCTACCGGCTGCGGAGAAGCTCGATGAATGTAGAGCCACCATTCAGAACCTCCTCAGCCTCGCAGATAAGTTTCGGTCCACCGAGCCGGCTCATGCCAGTGGAGAGAATACCGGAGGCGGCATGACCTCAGCACATTCTCCTCCACAACAACGACACCGGTCATCGACTCGACGGACCGACGCTCACGATGGGTACTCGACGGCGTCGTCCGACCCCCGGACGCGCCACAATCAACGTCAAGTTCTTCAAGAGCATGGCAAGGAAGACGCTCGAACTGCAATCGAGCGGTAGCGGGAAGCGCTCCTCTAGTCGGATAGGTGCGTGGGGCCCACTGTAAGCCTACCTTACGAGGTGGGTTGTCCAACATTTACCCATGAGCTACGGCAAGTCCAGTGGCCCAACTCTTGCACGTTTAAGCCAGAAGTCCCAGAGAAGTATGATGGCAAGACTCATCCATCAGAATTCCTAAGCACCTACACCATTGCGATCCAAGATGCCGGGGGTCGCGACGACAAGCCACTCGCCAAATACTTCCCGTTGGTTCTTAAGCCCAACATCATGTCGTGCTTGATGCACTTGCTAGAGGGGTCAATCGCCTCCTGGGCAGATTTGTGCCATGAGTTTGTTGGCGCCTTCATAGGAGGTCATCAAGCTCCTGGCCAAGAAAGTGACATACACATAATCCCTTAGAAGGAGGGCAAAACTTTACGCAAGTACATCCAAAGGTTCAGCCGCATGCATCACAACATCCCAGACGTTCATCCCGCCGCTGTTATCAGCGCGTTCCATCAGAACATACGCAACTGTAGGATGCAGAAAGAGCTGGTGATGAACAGAGTCAGGGACGTCACCGAGCTTTATGCTTTGGCAGACAAATGTGCTCGGGCTGAAGAAGGGACGAGGCTCCCTGACGAAGACGTCAGCGTAGGGGTCGACTCCGAAGATGAAGACAATGCTATCCCGCCAAAGAAAGGCCAACGGCAGAACAAGACGTGCAAGGGCAAGACCGTGCTAGTCTTCTAAGGATCCAGCAACCCCGGCGCCACCAAGAAGGGCAAGGTTGATGACCCCAGCCATGCCCTCCTGCCATGGTGCGCCTCCTGCCGGGTGCGCCTCCTGCCATGCCCTGGCGCGCCTCCTGCCATGCCCTGGCGGCTGCCGGCAAGCCAGAAGACTCCAACAAGCAGTATTGCAAAATCCATCGCACCAAGGGCCATGATCTCCAAGACTACCAGCAAGTTGAGCAGATTGACAAGAAGCAGAAGGCCGAGTACGAGAGGAGAGACAAGGAGAAGGTCTAGGAAGGTGCCGAGGGGTCCGACAAGAAGCGTGTTGGCCAAGGAGGTCGCCGCGGCAAGCCCAAGCAACAAAAAGACAGGCCAGCCCGTGGCCGCGACAAGCAAGAGGGAGATGATGATGATGTCGAAGAGGACGACGAGTATAGTGACCATGAGTTTCAGAAGGCCACAGAGATGATGTGCATAGAAGGAGGAGCCACGTCGCATTCCTCTAATCACCAACTTTAATAGTGGGCGCGTGAGGTTAATGCGGCAGAGCCCTCTATCGGCACACAGAGACCTCTGAAATGGTCAAATAGTCCTATCATCTTCGACGTCGAGGATCACCCTGATCGCATAACCGCGGTTGGGTACTTGCCGTAGTTGGTCTCGCCAGCAATCCGTAACCTCAAGGTGACAAAGATGTTAATCGACAGTGGGGCCAGCCTGAACCTGATCTTGCCCAATGTCATTCAAAGGCTGCATATTCCCGACGAAGATCTCGAGCCGACATGCGCTTTACAAGGAGTCAATTTGGGAAGGACTCAGCTGAAAGGCAAGGTCATGCTGCCGGTGACGCTTCGCAGTGATATCAATTTTAGAACAGGGAAGATCGTTTTTGACGTTGCCAAGATCTCATTGCCATACAACGACATTCTTGGCCACCCAACACTGGCCAAGTTCATGGAGGCCACTCATTTCGCTTACAACGTGCTGAAGATGCCCGGGCCAATGAGAGTCATGACCATTAACTCCAACAATAAAAACACACTTATCTACGCTGACCAACTCTACCGGGGCAGGTGCAGCACCTGCCACCAAGGCACTCGCTCCTGCCGCTGAAGCTCCTGAGCGAAAGAAGACTGGCAACGCCTCTGGTACACATTCTGGCAAGCGCGCCCCCTCGGGGTGTTGTGCTCCCGTCGACGATGTGCTAGAGAGCTCCACCGGCAAGAGCAAGAAGTCCAAGGCAGATCCACCAGAGACCAATAAGGTGCCCGCCAAGGAGGATGGAACGGGGGGAAATTTCACCATAAGTTCCACCCTCGACGACAAATAGGAAAGCACGCTCGTCGCCTTCCTGTGGGCGAATGTTGATGTGTTTGCATGGCAACCATCTGATATCCCCAGCATTCCTAGGAAGGTGATTGAGCACCACCTCGCCATGTATCCGCACGAGCGGCCCGTCAAGCAGAAGGTTCGAAAGCAAGCTTTAGAGCGACAACAGTTTATTGCTGAAGAATCAAGAAGTTAGAAGTGGCTTGCCTGATCAGAGGAGTACTCCATCCTACATGGTTGGCCAATCCAGTCGTAGTGCGCAAGGCGAATGGGAAGTGGAGGCTATGCATTGATTTCACAGACATCATCAAGGCTTACCCCAAATATCCTTTTCCCTTGCCACGCATCGACCAGATTGTGGACTCCACTGCCGGCTGCGACTTATTGTCTTTCCTTGACGCCTATTCAAGCTATCATCAGATTATCATGGCCAAAGAAGACGAGCAGAAGACCACATTTATCACCCCATGTGGTACATATTGCTTTCTGCGTATGCCTTTCGGGTTGAAAAGTGTTGGTTCTACCTTTGCAGGAGCAGTCCAGATTGGTTTTGAGACCCAGTTACATAGAAATATGGAAGCTTACATGGACAATATAGTGGTCGAAACCAAGTGTAAGGCCACACTCATATCAAACCTAGAAGAAACATTTGCAAATCTACACAAGTTCAACATGAAGCTCAACCCTGAGAAATGTGTGTTCGGCATCCCATCCAGGAAGCTCCGCGGGTTCTTTGTGTCTCAACGAGGAATCAAAGCAAATCCCGACACGATCAAAGAAATTGAGGAAATTGAAGCACCAAGACGAGTCAAAGACGTGCGACGCCTTGCCGGCTGTGTTGCTGCTCTGAGTAGGTTCATCTCAAAATCTGCGGAGCGTGCCCTGCCCTTTATCAAAATCATGAAGAAGGCAGGTCCAATGGAATGGACTGCGTAAGCGGAGGCAACGCTGCAGGATTTGAAGAAGTACACTTCCTCCCCACTAGTCCTAGTCGCACCAAAACCACAAGAGGCGATGTTGCTGTATCTGGCGGCAACAAATCAAGTAGTGAGTGCTGCACTAGTGGCTGAAAGAAAAGTTGACGAAGAAGTGGCAACAACGGCAGGACCGCCGAGCGCCGAGCCAGGATAGTCCCCGGCAAGGTCTGGTGCCGACAAAGAAGGATCTACACAGTTGAAAGTGATAGTCCAAAAGAAGTAAGTGGTGTAGCGACCAGTCTATTTTGTCAGTTCCTTGTTGCAGGGGGCTCGGTCGACATATTCTGGCATACAAAAATTTCTCTTCGGCCTTCTTATGGCCTCTAGGAAGCTATGCCATTAGTTCCAAGCACATGTGATCACCGTTGTCACTCGCCTTCTGCTACAACGGATATTGCGGAACCTAGAAGCTACCAGCAGGATTGTGGAGTGGGCTTTGGGACTATCAAGCTTTGGTCTTAAGTTTGAAAGCACTTCGACCATTCAGAGCAGGGCCTTGGCAGAGTTTATTGCATAATGGACCCCAACGCCCGATGAAGAGATTCGAGAGTCAACTCTCCCCGGCAAGCAAACTGATCGAGAATGGATCATGTATTTTGATGGAGATTTGTAGCTACAAGGTGCTGGTGCTGGAGTGTTGCTTGTCACACCCACAAGAGCGCACCTCAGACATGTGGTTCAGATGCAGTTTCCCCGGGAAAGATCCACAAACAACACTACTGAGTATGAAGGGCTGCTTGCCGGTCTCAAGATCGCGGCAGACCTTGGGATCAAGAAACTCATTGTTAGGGGTGATTCTCAACTTGTCGTCAGGCAAGTGAACAAAGATTACCAGAGCCATTGATGGAAGCCTATGTAGATGAAGTGAGAAAGTTGGAAGAGCATTTTGATGGCCTGCAAATGGAGCACGTTCCACATGGAGAGAACATTGTTGTCGATGGCCTGTCAAAGTGTGTTGTCCTTAAGTTACCTGTGGAACCAGGAACTTTCGTGCTCCAACTAACTCAACCCTTCGTGACACCATCAACTGGACAAGAAAAGAGAAGAAAGTTAAGTTTCGGCAAGTATTTCCCGGCAGAGCTCCCCGAAGCCGCCGGCGAGAAGGTTGCTAGAGGGAATGGTAGGGTTGTCGGTGAGTATTGTACTCCGGCAGGGCCCCCGGCTCTTGTCGTAGAAGCATACGCTCCGCCAGGCTTGCCGGGGCGCAGCAGACTCTGACAGGCCCTCATGCCCTTGCTGTCAAGACAAATGCTACCTCGGCAGAGGATACACCTTTGGTCCTTGCTGTCGAGCCACAGGCTCCGCCATGGGCGGAGCACATCGTCCATTTCCTTCAGACAATAGAACTTCCCCAAGGAACAAGAAGAAGCAGAGAGAGTAGCCCACCGGTCTAATATGTACCATCTCATAGACAACGTCCTATACAGGAAAAGACCGAACAATGTGAACTCAAATGCATTTCCCGGGAAGATGGACTGAAGCTATTGGTTGAGATACATGGAGGCATATGTGGCTCCCATATAGGGCAAGGCTTTTTTGTCCCACTGCCCTCCAGGATGCAATGGCATTGGTAACCAAGTGTGAGGCATGCCAGTTTCATTCGAATATACTACATCAACTAGCTCAAGTACTTCAGACGATCCCTCTCTCCTGGCCATTTTCGGTCTGGGGGCTTGACATCTTGGGCCCCTTCCCTGTGCCACCGGGGGCTTTGAGTACGTGTATGTTGCGATTGACAAGTTCACAAAGTGGCCGGAAGTGGAAGCTATGAGAAAGGTGACAACACAGTCAGCCATCAAGTTCTTTAAGGGACTAGTTTGCCGCTTTGGTGTTCCCAACAGGATCATCACTGACAATGGCACACAGTTCACGAGCTGCACCTTCATGCAGTATGTCCAAGACCTTGGTAGCAAGTTCTGTTTTGCTTCCGTTGCCCACCCGAGGAGCAACGGCCAAGCCCACCTGAGGGCTAATGGTGAACTGTTGCAAGGTCTCAAGACAAGAACTTTTGATAGGCTGCACAAGTGCGGAAGGAACTGGATTGATGAGTTGCCGGTGGTTCTTTTGTCAATTAGAACGACACCAAATTGAGCTACCAACGAGACAACCTTCTACCTTGTCTATGGGTCAGAGTCAGTTCTCCCCATGGAACTCCATTACGGGTCGCCTCGAGTGCTCGCTTATGATGAGATTGAGCAAGAGCAGTTGCGGCAAGATGACGCGACGCTCCTTGAGGAAGACCGTCTTCAGGCCGCTGTGAGAGCTGCACGCTACCAGCAAGCTTTGTGCCGCTACCATAGCCGCAAAGTTAATGCCAAAAGTCTTGAGGAACACGACCTTGTTCTTCGGCGAATTCAGTCTGCCAAGAATTCCAACAAGTTGACGCCAAAGTGAGAAGGCCCTTATCGCGTAGTACGAGTCACCAGGCCTGGCGCAGTCTGCCTCGAGGCCGAAGATGGCATCCCAGTGAGCAACTCCTGTAATATCGAACATCTTCACAAGTTCTACCCATGATGTGCGGTTGCCAGGCCCCCCGGCAACCACGTTTTGTAAAAATTTTGCGGCTGAAGCATGTAATCCTTGGTACAAAGCCAGGCCCAGATCCTGTGCGTAGTTGAATAAAGATAAGTGTTATGCAATCCAAATCGTTTCTCATCTTTACTTATGTGCATGTTTGTCTGAGGTGTTGCATTGCACTTAATCCCAGCAAGGACTAACGGACCGCCAAGGTTCCATATCCATATTTTCTCTTCTTTCTTTTTCTCAAAGGACACAAGGACCCATCCCATGTAGCTTTGTCCCAAAAAAAACTTGCCGGAGGAGCGGCAACAAAAAAGATAAGTTGCAATAGAGTTATCTTGCCGTAGAGTTATTTTCCTTGTGCCATTTTGACCTCTGTTTGGGAAACCTACACACTAGGGAACCTTGTCGCGTTTGGCCGCGCCCTCATTATGTTTCAGGAACTGCTCAACGGTTTAAGTGGCTGCACATGTGCTCCTTGCTTTGTTTTGAGTATGCTCAATGACTCAAGTGACACCGCTCGCGCCCTTACTCTGTTTCGAGCATGACTAACACTTCGAGCAGCGGCGCCAAACAACATCAAGGCGTCTTGCTAGCAGTAACACCAGCAACGGGCTGCTAAGGACCCGTTCCTCAAAGCACTCGTGATAGGGCTAATCATGCCGGCAAGGCTTTTCCAAAATGGCATAGGGAAAATTTCATACAAGGAAACAATCCAACAAGGAAGATAATACACGGCCATTCAAAATGAGGTGAAATTTACATAACATATCACTTCTTCTTAAGTACATATTCATTTGACTTTCTCCCCTAGGGGAGATTACAAGAAGAAAAAGATGGAAAGGAGAGGCGAGGTACAAGAATAAAAAGATGGCAAGAGGCCCCCGGCAAAAGCCCGGCCTGACCCCTCTGGACCAGCACGACGTGGAGGAGCAGGGCTGCCAGATGGGCGGGCAAGAACCTGGCCCCTCCTGGACCAGCATTACGCGAAGGAGAGGGCTAGAGCGGGCCGAAAGGGGGATGGTGTAACAGCCCGGGACCGACCCTCAAGAAGATTCCAGAAGATTCCCCTTTTATTTCCATTCTCGTTTGTGTTCGTATGGTTGTTGCATTCATCATCGCATCATTTGCATCATCTACATAGCATCGTCTCTCGTTTTCAAAAATTACATTCGTTCGTAGTTGCGAGTTCTCTCGGTTTGTGTCGTTGCCCGTTTCGAGACAAACCACACATGGATGCGCCCGCGACATCATTTAATAAAACTGTTTTTAAAGCGCACTAAAAATATTCTTGGATTGGGTCAAAACCTGGCGTGCGGTCTTATTATAGTGTAGGTAGACCGCCTGTCGAATTTCATCGCATTCCGAGTTCGTTTCATACCCCTTCGGTCAGTCGTACCAGTGCGGTCATTGGTTATTCGTCGGACATTTCGGTGTTTTAAAACCCTCGTGTCACGGGCCGCAACCTTCCCTCTCTTCTCAGCCTAAGGCCTCTACATAGCCCACTAGCCCAACCTAGCCACTCCCTCCGTTCGTGGTCGTCGGATCGCGATCGGACGGACGTTGTCCAGCCACCCATAGTCCAAATCCCTATATAAAGCCCAAAGAGAGCCCCTCACTCTCTAGGGTTTCCCCCATGTAAAATTGCAGCCACCCCCCTAGAAAACCCCAGCTGCTAGCCCTCCTACTCCAGATCCTGCAGCCCCAACCATCTGCCCGTTTTCGGCCCTCGGATCACGATCTAGAGGTTGAAAATCGCCCAAATCCCCACCTACCACACATGTCCGGCGGCCAACCCGGACGTGTCCGGCGACCACAGAGCCCCGCAGAGCCGAACCTCCCATGGCGCCCGAGCTCCTCGCCCGTGCCGCCCCAGCCGGCCACCAGCCCTCACCGGAGCCGCCGCCGCCGGACCTCCTCTCCTCCTCCCTTTCCTCTTCTCCATCCGTCCTCTCCTCCCTCTCTCTAATCTCTCTCCCTCTCGCCGCAGGAGTCCATGGCCTCGCCGGAGCTTCCGGGCCGCCGCCGCCGCTTGGATCCGGTGTGGAGTGGCCGGATCCACCCATCCCCGTCGCCGGCCGCTGTCCAGCGCTCCGACCGCCGGCGGTGTGGCGTTGAGCTGCGCCGCCGCTGCCTTGCCTCCCGCTCGGGAGCGAGCGAGGAGGACGACGACGTGGTGCCCGCGCGCGTTGATCGCTCGCCACCCTCGTGGGCCTGGCAGTCGGCCCAACCGGCCCATGGCCGCTAGGTGAGCCCAGCCTAGCCATTCGATGCCTGAGCGAGATTTCGCTGTCCTGCGCCCAGTGCACTGTCCAGATTCGGCCCGCGCATCTTTTTTTCCTGCTACGAATTTGCCAATTATCCCCAGTAAAATAAAATTGCAGAAAAACCCCTATTTCAAAAATGCTCATATATAATTAACCGTGCATCACATATAAAAACTTCATACATGTTAAATGCCTAGTATTTTGTGTAGATTCATGTTATCCAACTTTCATCAAATGATAAAAGTGTCGAACATGCTATTTTCTTGGTTTGCATATATGTCATATTTAGTTTTACGCATATATATTAATCATGCACCCCAAATATTCAAACTCTATATGTAAAATGTGTATATTGGTAGTATCGCATTTTCATGCATGATAAAAATGTTGGCATGGTGGTTGCATTTATTTTACATAAATGACTTGCTAATAAATTATGCCAAAACTTGCGTAATTAATTGTGGCATTTTTCCCAACATGAACATATGCATATTATATATGATTTCGGGGTAGAAAAATCCATATAATTTATTTGTGCATTTAGATTTGTCATTTGAGCATTTTTTTGTGCATGTCATTTTGCTGTGATGCCCTTTTATAATTTTCGTGTGATTTAATACATGCAGGATATGAAATAATTTTGAACATGAGTTATGCCCTTTGATATGTGTCCTAGCCCCTGGACATTTTGCTTGCCATAGAAATGCATGTATAGGTGTTATTTTCTTGTTGACAACATGCTATAAAAATACTGTTATTTTGAGGGTCCAAAATATTTCTAAGTCTGGAATCTGTAATATTTTGTTGCTGCCTTCGATGTGTTTTTCTAATGATCTATAACCATTTTGTGGTAGGTGTAATGGAGTTATTTCTAGCTGATAATGTCCTTTAGTATGCTGTTAAGTTTCATTCCATAATATGCCCCATAGCATATAGTTTCACTGCTGTCAATATGCCTTCGTGATAAAACTGCACTGTCAAAAACTTCTATTTTCACTAAGTCTGAAACTGTTTTCAAGTAGATATCTTGTGAGCTTCCTACCATGTGATCCATGCATGTTTTGAGTATGATATATGAAGATGAAATGAAGTGTGTGTTATTGGCTACTTCCCCATGATTAGTTGGTGCATTTTAGAATTTTGTAGCTTGTTGTTTTCATGCGTGCAAAATGCCATGTTGCTGTTTTGGGCAGATTTCTTATAAAACTTGTTTTGGTGTTTGTGGTTGAACCGTAGCTCCGTTTTGGACACGCCATATATGAAACTTGCTTATAATATCATGTAGTTTCATAATAACTTGCTGTATTCATGATTTGAAATGTTTGTGATGGTATTTTTCATGCATTTTGCATTCAAGGCATATGCATATTGTGTTGCTCATATCTTTTAGGCCGTAGCTCCGTTTGAGATGTTCCATATATGTAAATTGACTAGAATGACGTGTAGAATTGCATGGTATAATTATTTATGTTGTTTAGAAAATATAAAATATGATTAGTTCAGATCTGGACCAATCTCTAAATTAACATATGAGGTCGTTTCAGAATACCATAAGTTGTTTCCGACCTCATTTAAGATGCCTAGATAGTGTAGTTACTTATGCTTCACCTCTTTCCATGCCTAACAACATTTAATATTGATGAGTACCAAAACAAGAGAAAACTAAATAATTCAAACATGGAGTTTCGTCAATATGCAACTTGTTGCATATTGAGCTTCACTTTAATTTGTAGTAGTTGTTTGATGTGAATTGTCATGCCTTGCATATTGAACCGGCATGCATCATATTTGCTTGCACATCATATCATGCATATGTTGGGGTGTATCGTGTGTTGATTGTTGTTTCCGGTTTGCTTCTTCTCGATAGAGTTCCGAAAGCGTTCGGAGTGTGAGGATTCGTTCGACTACGTTGGCTCGTCTTCTTCATGGACTCGATCTTCTTCCGAGCAGGATCTCAGGCAAGATGACACATTTCCTTGGATACCATTACTATCATTGCCATGCTAGATGTCTCATTTTTTATCGCTAAGTCTCGCTACCTACCACTTGTTTGTCAAGCCTCCCAACATTACCATGAAAAGCCTCTAACCCTTCCACATACCACCAAACCTTTGTTTGCCTATGTTACCGCTTGCTCAGCCCTTCTTATAGCATTTCTAGCTGCAGGTGCAATTGTTTCCATGTGTCAACATGTACATTCTTTTGTTATATCACATTATTGCTGCTATTAATTTAATGCACATATATACTTGGTAAAGGTGGAAGTCTTGGACTTTTGCTCGGTGTTTTGTTCCACTCTTGCCACCCTAGTTACTTGTGAACCGGTGTTAGGTTCCATAATCGAGCGCTCCTAACATGCTCGGGTTGTTATGGGGACCCCCTTGATTTTCGTTTTAGGATAAAGCTTGTCTGGCAAGGCCCAACATTGGTACTACATTTGCCTAATAACTAATAAAATTGCATAGGGACCCTCTAGCACCCGCAGATAATTAATTAACCCCCGGGCCAGTGCTCCTCATGAGTGTTGGTCCAACCCAGAGCAGCTTATTTATGCTACCTGGGGCAACTCGGTGTTTGGCGTGGTAACCATTGCTCATCCGGTTGTGCCCTGAGAACGAGATACGCGGCTCCTATCGGGACTATCGGCAGGTCGGGTGGCCTTGCTAGATTTGTTTTACCTTTCTTGAACGTCTTGAGGAACTCTGATCTTCTTCGGGCTATCTCGAGGTGTCGGATTTCCTTTGGAATTGCCTAGGAAGATCATGAGATCATTCCTGCTACGTGTGGTTAATTTGTGATGGATGAGTTGGATCACCCCTTCAGGGTTAAATCTTTTCGAGAAGCCATGCCCGCGGTTATGTGGCAAGCTTGGATATTTTGTTTAACACCTGGTCATACCAATCTTGAAGTAAACTCTAATAAAATACACCAACTGTGTGCGTAACCGTGACTGTCTCTTCTCGTGAGTTCTTATCCGAAGGAGAACACGGTGGAGTTATGTTTGACGTAAGTAGGTGTTCAGGATCAGTTAGTGATCATTGCTAGTTCATGTCCGTTATGCGTAGACCACCATACTTTACTTTCTGTACGCGTAAGTTAGCCACTCAAATAATTGCTTAGTCGCTTGCTGCAGCCTCACCACTTAACCATACCTCACCCATTAAGCTTTAATAGTCTTGATACCCTTGGAAATGAGATTGATGAGTCCCTGTGGCTCACAGATTACTACAACGACAGTTGTTGGTATAGGTAAAGCGATGATTTGACGTGAGCGCGATGTTTGTTTGATTTGGAGTTCTTCTTCTGCTTCTTCATCAGTCTAGGATGGGTTCCAAGCGGTAGCCTGGGATAGCAAGGATGGGTGTCATTTTATCGTTTGATTTCATCCGTAGTCGGACCCTGCTCTTCTGTATGATGTTTGAGTATGTTGTTGTATTGATGTGACTCTGATGTAGCTTGTGGCGAGTGTAAGCCAATTCCATATACTCATCACTTTTGTACCTGTACTTGTAACGATACCCATTCTTGCAACACGACGAGATGCGCTTCTATACCTGTCGAGGCCCTCGTGACAAAATAAGGATAGGACCGCATCTTGGGCATGACAGATGGACCCCAGAAGACGAAGTCCACGGGCCTGCCGGAAGACCCAGCTGGAAGATGAGGCAGCACCCGAGACTAAGGCCCCAGTCAAGGTCATCCTGCCGGGAGGGGGAGAGGTGTGAGGCTGACGGTGATGGTGCGGCCAGCGGTCAATCCGATCTTGAGTCCTCGGGCTCTGACTTGACCGCTCGAATACCGGACTCATCGTCACTATCTTTGGTGCTATCCTCCCCATCACTCTTTCTCGAGCAAAGTTTTCGGCGCTGCTCGAGCTCTCTTCGCATCAGGTGAGACGGACGCTGGAGCGCCCATAAATCTTGACGGAGAGTGTATTGGCCTCCGTCATTTTGAAACAAAGGACATGCCCCACGTGGAGGTTGTGGGCGCGGGCGAAGGTCTTCTAGATGCGCCTGAGAAACATGACGCGGGTCGCCGGGTACTCGACATTTACCTGCGTCGTGCCGTTGCAGGAACCAGTTGCCCATAGCCACAGGACGGGCGACTCATCGCCCTCCATCACCCTGTTAAAGCGGCGAGGGAGGAACAGATGGCTCCGGAGGGGACCGACCAGCTCAAGGACGAAGTCCAGCGCCGTCCCCTCGGCATGGGTCTCCTCAATGGATAGGCCTGGCGTCAGAGGAGTAGGTGGAGCAGTATTCCGCCTCCCCCGGCCTCGGCCCCCATGGTGGCACGGCCCCTCGCGCCTCCTCCATCATGCGTGCTCGGGCTGCCCTCCGCCTCCGCGGCTAAAGCTGTGGCATGATCCAGACGATAGCTTCTTCTTGAAGCTGAGGACGGTAGTCGCCGATGCCTCCTTTTCATGGCTGGGGGCGGGCGCCGCTCGAAGGTTATGGAGACGTGGGAGAGAGAACGTTGGAGGTTTGCACTCGGAAAGGCAAGATATGGAAGAAGGACGGATGAGCACTAGCCCTGCTGCCCGTCTATTTATAGGGGGAACTGCGAGTGCCGGGTTTCCTCCACTCCAAAGGACGCCGCCTACCTCCTCCAATAGCGGCACCCTCGATCACGAGGCGAACAGCAACCGGCCCGTCGCTCCAATCCACGGCGCTGCGGTTACTTCTTTTCCTAGGGACTTTAAGTCACGGGCGCCCATTGTCGGCTCCTCGCTATGCATGCGGCACGCATGACGGAAATGACCCGACACTGTAATTAAAAACTTGAAGGTTGTGTCGCGCACGTATCCCACGTCCTGTATTCAATGGGTGTCGTGGGGAAGTGCAACAAGCACAATGATCACAACTTCAACGCCCCCGCCACGCGTGCCCATACACCAATTGGGCCTAGCCCAACAGTGTCTCGTGATGTGTGTGGCCCAAGCATGGGGGCTCCTGTCGGCGCACTAGAGTTTTGGACTCTCTAGTGCCCCTTACTCGTGCACGTGCAGTAGTAGCCATCTTGGCAGCAGGGCCCTATAGGGACTTACCAAATACCAACATAGGAAAATCAAGACTACCGGCAGGGTCTTGCCGGGAGGGCTATTGAACCCCCAGGCGAAGCAAGGCCCCGGCAAGGCGAATCCCTTGCAAGACCCCACCAGCGCACAGGGCAGGTGTCAATCCACCTGGACGCGTGTCATGGCATCGACGTTGGAGGGAGCTAAGCGGCGCCGATGGGACGGGCTCCCGTCCCATCCCACTGACGGACAGAGATGCCTGACGGTGCATTAAATGTGCGTGTGCTACTTCGCTAGTGTTACGTATGATAGCACTATAGCTCTATACACCCCGTGTACACACTGTATGCCACTGTTGGGATCCCCTTCGGAGTATAAAAGGAGGCCCAGGGTGATAGGTAGAGGACTTTTGGGGACTTTCCAACTTTTGCACTTTCAGGGACCCTCTAGCGCACACACATGACAGTGGCTCGCAGCATCCCTGTAGCAAGAACCTTAAGAACACTCTCGATACCACCGACCAGGAGTAGGGTTTTATGCATCTTTGTGACCCGAACCTAGGTAAAGATCCCCGCGTGCTCTTTCTCAGAGCGACTCTTTGCGCAATCTGCCCCCCGCCGAACCGAAAGTGACCCCCGTGATCCCATAGGTGTTCATTCCCACGACAGAGTGGTTAGAGGCTTATCAAGGCAATGTTGGGAGGCTTGACAAACAAGTGGTAGGTAGCGAGACATAACGATGGAAACGAAAGAACTAGCATAGAAATGGTAGTAGTGGTATCCAGGGAATATGTTATCTTGCCTGAGATCCCGCTTGGAAGAAGAACGATCCATGAAGAAGACGATCCAACGTAGTCGAATGAATCCTCACACTCAGAAAGCTTTCGGAACTCTATCGAGAAGGATTATTTAGTTGACTCTTGTTTATTTACTCGGCAAGGTTAAATGTTGATAAACATGTCAAGAGGTGAAGCATAAATAAACTACTCTATCTAGGCATCTTAAATGAGGTCGGAAACAACTTATAGCATTTTCGAAATGACCTCATATGCATATTTTTATTTTGGTCTAGATATGTCCTGAGCATGTTTAGTAGATGTTAAACAACAATATAAAGTGTGCCATGCGATTCTACATGTCATTCAAGTCGATTTACATATATGTAACATATCAAACGGAGCTACGGACTAAAAGTTATGACACACACAAGATGAGCATGACATGAATGCAAAACGCATGAAAATGACAACCACAACACTTAAAAACATGGATGCAACATGATATTATGATACATGAAATTCTAATCAAGTTTCATATATGGCATGTCCAAAATGGAGCTACGGTTCAACCAGAACAACCAACACAAGCTTTATATGAAATCTTGCCAAAACAGCAACTTGGTATTTTGCAACCCACAAATCAACAAGCTACAAACACCTAAAATATACAACAAGAAAATGGTGGTGAAGCCTACATGATTCTTAACAATTCATCTAATTATATCAAGTTGATTAGAAGCATGGATCAATAGGAAATGAGCTCACAAGATGGCTAATTGGAAACAGTTTCAGACTTAGTGAAAATAACAGTTTTTGACAGAGCAGTTTTATCATGAAGGCATATTGACAGCAGTAAAACTACATGCTACAGGGCATGTATTTGCATGAAATTTAATCGCATGCTAGGGAACATTATGAACTACAAATGACTCCACTACACCAACCCCAAAGGGGCTATAGATCACTAGCAAAACACATGGCAAGACAACAATAAAATATTGCAGATTCCAGACTTAGAAATATTTAGACCCCTCAAAACAGCACATTGGTTAAGCATATTGGCAACAAGAAAACAACACCTACACATGGATTATCAAGGATAACAAAATGGCGAGGGGCAAGTGCACATGTCAAAGAGCATATCTGATGTTCAAAATTATTTCATGCCATGCATGGATTTAAGCACACGAAAATAACAAAAGGTCACCACAGAAAAATAACATGCACACAAACTTACTCAAATCACAAACTAGATGAACAGATAAATTCAATAGATTTTTCTACCCCCAAATCATATATAATATGCATGCATTCATGTAGGAAAAATGTCACAAATAATTATGCAAGTCATGACATCACTCTATTAGCAAGTTATTTATGCAATTAAGTACAAACTACAAGTTAATGATTTTTAAACATTTATAAAAAATGAGGAATAATTAATCTACACAAAATTCCACACATTTTACACATATATAGCTTTTTACATAAGTTGCACGGTTATCTAATTATGACCAATGCAAAAAATATGACTTTTTGTAAATAGGCATGACCTGAAATAATAGTTAAATTCGCAATAAGGAAAAAAATATGGGCCGAATCTAACGCATGCTGGCCAACAGAAGTGGGCGTCTCATACAAAACTGCGCCTATGTGCAAGGGATAATGCATTCGGGTGCTCACCTAGGGGCCTTAGCCCGGTTGGTGGAGAGGCTGGGCAGGCAGTGCAACGCTGGGCTGAGCCTTGGCGTGAAGCAGGCCGACGCGATGATGGGGCCCACGCGGGAGCTCGATCGATCCCGTCGTGCACCTCCTGATCCCGATCGGGACCGAGGAAAGCAACGACGGTAATGATGACGCTGGCCGGCGGGGCGACACAGAGGCACGGAGGAGGCTGGGGAAGAGGAGATCCGGCCAACAGGGCACCGGATCCGGCCGGGACCGGCGACTGGCGGCGGTGTTGAGCCTGGTCGACGGGATCCCGAGCAGCAGCGAGCTCGAGGCCATGGCAACGAGCGGCAGGGCTTGCGGTGAGGTGAGGCGATGCATCGGCGGGGCATGACGTGGGGCGGCGCAGTGGATGGGCGGCGTGGTCTGGCGCTTGTCGTGGTGGTCTGGCGAGGCGGCATCGACCAAGGCGTCCATGGGAGGCGTGCAAGGGAGCTCGAGGTGGAACTGGGAGGCTCTATGGTCACCGGGCGTGTCCGGTTTGACCGCGGACATGTCCGGTAGGTGGCGGTTTTGGCGATTTACAGCCCCTGGATCAAGATCTAAGGGCTGAAATTGGCTAGGGAGGTGGGATTTTGGGGGAGAAGGAGATGGAGCTAGAAGGTGGAGTTTTCTAGGGGGTTACTGCAAAACTAGCTAGGGGTAAACCCTAGAGAGTGAGAGATCTCTCTCCATGGGGTGGTTATATATAGGGTATGGACTAGGGTGGGTTGGATCTCATCCGTCCGATCGCGATCCGATGACCACGAACGGTGGGAGGGGCTAGGTTGGGCTAGTGGGTTGTGTAGTTGGGATAGATGGGGATGAGAGAAAGAATTGTGGCCCGTGACTTGAGTTTAAAACATCGAAAAACGTCTCACAAATAAACCGATGACCGCACTGCTAAAGTCGTCCGTTGAGGTACCCGATGACCTTCGATTGGGACGAAATTTGGCAGGCGGTCTACCTACAATAAACAAAGATCACACACCAACTTTCAACCCAATCTGAGAATAATTTTCGTGCACTTTTAAAACATTTTTTTGTCGATGCCGCGGGCGCTTCAATGGTGTGATTGGTCTCGAAACGGTCGACAGCAAGAATGGAGAGAACCGGCGACTACGAATGGATGCAAGTTTGAAAAATCATGTTGACAAAATGCCAAGGCTATGCAGATGATGTGAATGATGTGATGACGAATGGAACAACCAAACGAAACACAAGACGACAATGGAATAAAAGGGGAATCTTCTAGAGTGTCGGTCTCGGGCTGTTACAATGAGGCCCTTGGGCCAGGCATCTTGAGCTTGCGGTATGTATAGTGTGGGACCGCGTTGAAACAAGCTAATGCAGTCCGACAAAGTAGCGCGTGATAACCGCTACAGAAGGGCACAATGTCGACGATCAAATCTTCGTTCTGAAAGTTATCGTGCGAGCCGAACACAACTTCCAGAGTTACGGAGCCCGTACATCGGGCCTCAACGCCTGGGATCACTTCTTTGAAGGTAGTGCTGCTTCGTTTGATCCTTGACGGATCTATGCCCATATTTTTCACCGTATCTAAGTAGATCAGGTTTAGGCTACTTCCTCTGTCCATTAGTTCTTCTGTGAGGTGACACCCTTCTATGATGGGATCTAGGATGAGTGTCGCCGAACCCCCATGGCAGATACTGGTCGGATGATCACGCTGATCAAAGGTGACCGGGTATGCAGACCATGGGTTGTACTTCGGGGATACGGGTTCCACAGCGTAGACCTCCTGAAGGGCGCGCTTCCTCTCCTTCTTTGGTATATGGGTGGCGCATATCATATTCACCGTTTTGACATTGGGAGGGAATTTCTTCTGTCTGCCACCAATTGGACCCCGAGGTTCATCCTCGTCGTTGCTACGAGAGCTTTTGCCTTGGTACTCGGGTGGTATCTTGTCGGCCTGTTTGAACACCCAGTAGTTGCGGTGTGTGTGGTTGGCAGGCTTTTCTGAAGTCCCATGGATTTGGCAAGGCCTTTCCATGATTTTTCTCGAGCTGAGTGGGTCCGTTGCAGTTGCCTTTAGGAGGCTTCTTCCGCTGCCCAGATCGGGAGTTGCAGAATCCGGCATTTACAGCCATGTCATCGACATTGCTATTATTGTGCCGGCACTTATTCTTATTGCGCTTCGGATTTGAATTTTCGTCCCGGGCTTCAGGTGCGACAGGATCTTCCGAATTGTGGCTGCGCCTAGCCAGCCATTTGTCTTCGACCGTGCAAAATCGGGTCATGAGGTTTGTAAGGGCGGACATGGTCCAAGGCTTGTCTTGTCCTAGCTGGCGGGTTAGTCATTCATCCCAAATATTGTGTCGGAAGGAGGCTATTGCCTCACCATCCGGACAGTCAACGATTTGGTTTTTCTTAGTCAAGAAATGATTCCAGAATTGCCGAGCAGACTCACCGGGCTTCTAGATGACGTTGCTGAGATCGGAAGAGTCCGGCGGGCGGACATATGTTCCCTGGAAGTTACAGCGGAACGCATCTTCCAGGTCTTCCTAGCATCCAATGGAGTTTGCGAGGTGGCTATTTAGCCAGTGCTGAGATGGCCCCTTAAGTTTAAGAGGGAGGTATTTGATGGCATTGAGATCATCTCCTCACGCCATGTGGATATGAAGAAGAAAGTCCTCGATCCATACAGTTGGGTTAGTGGTCCCATCATACTATTCTATATTCATGGGTTTAAACCCCTCGGGGAACTGATGCCGCATTACCTCATCTGTGAAGCACAGTGGGTGAGCGGCGCCTCTCACCCGTGCTATGTCGGGCATGTATTCCGCGTCTGTATGGGGCCGGTTGCGTTCTCGGACTCTATTACTTTGGTCGAACCATGGTCTGTATTCGTCGTATCTATCGGATGAGTACTCTCTGGATCCATAGATGGATCTTGTGCGGCCTGCTCTACGATCCATGTCATCTCGCAGGTCAAACCTATCATTGGGCTCTAATGGCTCCTTACCCCGCCTCCAAGGCACTGCCAGTATATAAACGCTATCGTCAACCGTCCTGTCCCGACCACGAGGGGGCGGTCTGGCTTGTCGTATGGAGTACGGTCTGGAGACGGAGTATCAGTGAGTTCATCATCGAACTGCGGCAGCAGCCTCCTTCGAGGATAGCTTTTGGGCTGGTTTGACAGACCGTCACCGTATACTTCTTCTACTGAGAGGAATTTCGTCCATCAATCATTGAGATCATCCTATTTGGCTTTGAGTTGCCGTTCTTTGGCCTTTAGGCTGCGAGCCGTTTCTACGAGATGTTGCCTGATTTCTTCCTGATCCTCAAGGTTATCAGGGATGTACAAGTCATCAGCTTCCGGTATATCCTCCTCCTCGAAGAGGGGAAGGTAATTTTGACCCTCAGAGTCATTGACGTTATCGGGTTTGTTTTGGTCCCAGGGCCCTCTGGGCCCTCAAACGGGTGCTCAGGGATATCGGGATTGCTATGGTCGTCAGGGGTATTGTCATCCCCGTTGCTGATAATAGCTTTTCTTCCCTTTTTGTTTTTGGACCGCTTATGCGATTTCCGGAGCCTTGATGGCGCATCGCCCGATATATCGCCATCGTTGTGAGGCGTGTTGTCACCATTGGTGGCAGGAGTATCCACCATGTATACGTCATATGTAGAAGTGGCGGTCCAACTCCCGGTGCTGACGGGGGTGGGAGCACGGTCATCTTCTTCCACGTATTCTACCTCTTCGGAGGCATACTCCAACACTTCGGTTAAATCTTCAACGGTGGCTATCAAGTGGGTGGTGGGTGGGTCAAACAATTCGTCCCTACCCGCACCGTAACTGAACCAAGCATAGATTGGGGCTGGATCGTCGGTGATCTTCATCGACGCGAATTGCTCCAGGGCCTCGTCGATCGCTGAGGGGCCGATCTGATCCAGCTATTTGGAACTCATGCAGTTGACCTCCATGACATCCAGAAATGGGAGTGTTCAGCAAGAACATGTGTTCGGTCGTCTGGCTTAATGGCCGGGACGGTATAAGAGGTCGGCTCATCGCCATGGGTGACCCTATCGGCATGCCCGAAGAAGGGGCTCGAGATTAAAGCCTCAGAGTCCTCGGGGGATACAAGCGAAGCTGTGAGCCCGGTTAATGACAAGTTACCCCGAGAGTCGACAGAGAACTCTAAGTTTCCAAATCTAACCTCTCGATCAGGGGCGAAGTTCTCAACGCGGCTTAGATGGCCGATGGAGTCAGCGTGCAGCACAATGCTATCGAAGGCAAAGATCTATCCAGGGACGAAGAAGTCAATATTGCGGACCTCTTCGTTGATGACCACGCGAGGTGTCGATTCCATCTTTCTCATAGAGGAACTCTCAATGAAAGCACCAATGTTGGTGTCAAAACCGGCAGATCTCGGGCAGGGCCCCCCGAACTGTGAGACTAAGATCAACGGTAACAGGAGATGGAGGGGACACGAGTTTATCCAGGTTCGGGCCCTCCTATGGAGGTAGTACCCTACGTCCTTCTTGGTTGTATTGATGTTGTGAGGGATTACAGAGTTGATCTACCTCGAGATCATACAACTAACCCTATATGAGTGATCCTATATCTATACCCTAAAACCCTTCGGCTTATATAGGTGCCGAGGATGCCTAGGGTTTACACATGGTCGGTCACATGCTGAAGAGATAAACATGCCTATTTACTACATCAAACATGGAGCGCAAGTTGTGTTTCCTGAAGCTTCCATCCTAGAGACTGAGCCTTCAAATCTTCCGGTGTCCGGTAAGTAATCCTCACAGTCTGGCCCACAACAATAGGTCGACTATCCGAGGACCCCCTAATCCAGGACTCCCTCATCGATCATGCCCCTCTGAAGCTTCTTATTTTCTTCTTGGGCCTAGGCCAATTGAGCCTTTAAATTATCAATTTCTTATTGAACATCGGCCTGCTGTTTATTCTCCGCCTGGAGATGGTTCAAAACACGACACCCAGCCTCGTGCTGGGACTCGGTGACCGCTGAGATTCTCGGTTCATCCAGCTCCTTTTGCATATTCCCTATTGATTCAGCTGCTAAATAGAATACTTGCGTCATCACAGAAATATGTTAAGACCAGCAGCACAAGTATACTCACTATGGTCCTCCCATGTGAAGCTCTTCAGTTGCTCCAGCTCGGCCTTCACAGATTACACTTGTGATTGAATCTCTTCTAGCTCCATGGCCAGTTGCTCGTTCTATTGCTTTGATGCCTGCATTAGCAGTAAAACAACGTAAGGACCCTTAATTCGGCCCTTCTGAACCAAATTAAGGCTCGGGGGGTGTTGGTTTTACATGAGTGTCTGAACTCTTTTTAAGCCGAATACTTACCTGCATGTTGGCCGATATCACCTTCATGGCCTCGCCGAACCTAGCTCGGGCAGCACCGATGTGCACGTCCGCCATGCGTAGGGCACCGAAGTCTTGTTCGGAAAACACCGGGTGACACAGGGCCTCCTATATTTGTCGGTGATTCATGGTGCTTCCTACTTCCGATTTAGTGATAGACACACCATCACTGAAATCGGTGGGAGCCGGATTGGCCATAGGGCCCTCGGCAGCAGGGTCGGCATGATTTGTAGCTCTAGAATTTTGAGAGCTGTCGGACACATTGGCGACCTCTTCGGCGGGGGAAGCCTGGGCTTTTTGCCTAAGTTTTTTGATGTAAAATGCCGGAAGAATCTATTAATTGTGATAGTAAGTAGACAGCCTAACAAAATACCTTTGGGTTGAGCGAGCATGCGAACTCGTTCTCGTGGCCGGCTCGTTGGTTGGGCCCCTATTGGCTTTTGATTCTGGTAATGTTTCGGTTATCGGTGTATGGCGCACGGATCGATGATGCTTGGGAGTTGGAGCCGACGCGTTCGGTGCGCTATTTGATGCTTGCCTCTTGCGAGACGAGCTCTTCTTCTTCTTGTTTGTCGCAGGAACGGAGAATGACCCGAGGTAATCAGCTACGATAGCCACTAGAGATCATTCGATGCTCTCCTGATAGAAGACCCCATGTTCGAAGTCAATTAAAAGATCCAGGTCCTCGTGAAAACCCGGATCATCATCATGAGAATAGTCTTCGCGTTGGGGCGCCGGACAGTTGACTATCTCGATGAAGCCCCTCCATTCCTATCCATGAAGGGTTAAATGCTTCAGTCAATTAAAGGACGAAATGGAAACCCTGAACTACGTTCGCAGAGGAGAAAAGCTTACCCATTCGATGGGATTATGGCTCAAGTGCCCTTCCTTGGTTGATCGCCAAATAAAATCCTCTTGCTCTCCTTTTTATAGGTCGACAAGTGCGGCGGCCAAAGCTGTTTGATTGGCGGGTCCCAGTCTTCGGGAGAGGGTGGTGTCGCTTGTCCCATTGTAGTGCCACAAGGGGTGTACCCTCTATTGGAGGGGCTGCACGCACAGGGAGATGGCAGCGGCCATGACATCGATCATGGTCAGGTGGTGGTGGGTAAGCATCCGCACCTAGGCCGCTAGGCATTGCACTTTGATGCTTTCCTCCTGGGACAAACTCCATGGCTGCCAGTTGTACCTTTTCTTCAAAGGGGTGTCCGAGTATTCGGGCAGACCTCTCCGAGCTGGCTCGAACAGGGGGACATCTTCAATATAAATCCATTTTGAAGTCCCCTCCTCAGATTCCTTCGGTGTGCCCACCAGATACCCCGTGCCCACTATACAACATACTTCGGCTCCGCTGACCTCTAAGATTGTCTTGTCACGAGTTCGAGGGACAAGACATAAATTCTTCCTCCGTAGTTCGAAATGCGCCTCGCAACCAAGGAACATCTCGCTGAGGGCTACAAAGCTTGAGATGTGCAAGATAGACCCTAGGGTAAGGTGGTGAAGCTGGATTCCATAAAAAGCCAGCAGTCCCCTCAAGAATGGGTGGATAGGGAACCCTAGGCCACATAAGAGAAAGGGTATGAAGCATACGTGTTCCTCCCTTTGAGGATTGGGGAGATTCTCCGCAAAAGCTTCGCTGCCATAGGAGGATAGCCCCGCCCGTACTACTGCTAGATCTAAAGAAGGGAGGTACCCCTTGGTCTCCAGATTGCGCAGGCGCAGGAGCAACATAGAGCAACTGGTCGAGTCTCGAGGATGGGAGCCATAAGGGCGCGTGGAGGAACTGGGTGCGCTCGCCATGTTTTCCGAGGTGGCTTTCCACTACAAGCTTTTTTCTGATGAGAAAGAAGAGGGTGTGGTCTAAAACCACGGTTCTATGTGTTTAAATGGGTGGTGCCTGTCGGGACCCCGATCCTAAGTCATATGAATCTAGACTGTAACATATCACATCACTTTGCGGCCTCACGCACGGTAAGCTCCATGGCTGCAGCCTTACCTTAGCTCGGACCGTTTGCGTCTTTTGGCTCACGTATGTGAACAAGTCGCTGGCAATCAAACGACAGAGAACCTGGGGCGACATGACTAGTCATAGAACCCAAGTGGCACATCCGTACGGAAAAAAACATACATAACCCAGCAATGCAGGTGTCGGCCTCAAGCGTGTGTAGACGAGTCATAGCAAGCTACAAGGACTCCATTACGCAGTGAGACATAAATGCCATCACTGCACGTAGACGAGTCGTAGCAGGCAACAGGGACTCCATTACATTGCAAGACATTTCCCTGAAGGGATAGACACAACAGCAAAGAAGGATACATGCCGGTCAATCAATGTGTCCGGAGCAGTAGCAAGCTACCATGGCTCGGTGGAAGCACAAAGAGGCACATGACTAGGTGTCAGATCCCATACATACCGTTGCAGGTCACACGTACACACAACATGCCCGATATGCATAGATACAACCATGGCATCACAACGTAACCATACAACAACTTTTATCTAAGGGGCTCAGACGAGCCTTGCATAACATGTTCTTACAGATAGGGGTCACATGACCCGACACTCAAGTCATACAAACAAGATCATACAAACCAAGCAGAAGCATACATTGTCTAAGTATAGACAGATGAAAGGGTAAAAAGGCACATGGCCTGACTATCTACAGCCTGCCACAGGGCATAGGTCATAGCTGGGACACCAGCTATTCAGCATCCTCGACATCTAGAAAGAACCCACCTGATGGGTCCTGTGTCTCATCTGCAACATTTATTAAGCAGACGTGAGTACAACCATACTCAGCAAGTCTTTAAAACAGACCTAGTCTATTCATGCTCATTTATCAACAAGGGGAGAGGTGGAGTTTATGCAGCGATGC
Source organism: Hordeum marinum (assembly GCA_022496015.1). Classification (NCBI taxonomy): domain Eukaryota; kingdom Viridiplantae; phylum Streptophyta; class Magnoliopsida; order Poales; family Poaceae; genus Hordeum; species Hordeum marinum. Next base: position 186,666,104 of record CM039677.1, on the reverse strand, counting down.
CAGCTTTGACTCATGGCTAACCTACACTACACCATTTCTAGCTCTTTGCTTAGATTTTAGTTATCGAACACAAGTCCACCAACTCCATGACAATACACCATTATGGATTCACTTCCCTCTCTTCGGAGAGTGCCATCCACGGTACTCACACTTGTCTTGATATTTTTATGAGTAACCATTTGATTATCTATGAACAACGTAAGTAGTCCATATCTAAGGACACGGCTATTCGAATAGTTTCATACCCTGTAGGGGTGTACCTGTTCACACACGCTCCCGCCACTTATCACCATGTGCTCTTAAAACCATGTACCTCAGCAACCTTCAAGCGGAAGCACAGTGAGGGAGTTGGCCATGACCGTCAACCACATAAGACCTCTAGTCCAGGCTATCGCCTATTTGAGACTGAACCCGCACGAAAGTCCGGTCGAAGTTTCCGCTACGACCCCAAACGATGTGCGCAGGGTTCCCAAGCCCACCATTTGGGTGACCCTTGTTACACCATGCCACTGCCTACCACATCGTAACCCACCCCTAGGGTCAGCGCTACGCACGGCCTCCAGCATGCTATAAACACCAGAAACTACTTGCAACTCCCGGACAAAGGACTAAGCGACAGATAAGTCGAGAGGGGTCGAGTTACCGGAACCCAATGTGTGGTACTAACTAGTATTGTATCACAAACATGGGACTCAGTTCCTAAGAACGGTCCCAATGAGACAACCTGCTATGTACTCCTACATAGCCTCTCATCGCTACCTTTACCAAATCGAGTTCATCATAAGCTTATCACATCGAAACAACAATGTTTCACTCCATTTCATCACCCAGATGAATCAGACCTGGCACAACTCTAAGCATAGCAAGCATAGCAGGCAAAGTAAGCTAAGCACATCATGGCACAAGCATCTACCAGGTATGCTAGGTTGCAAGGTTTAGCTATTTATTGTGACAATGACAGGTCATGCAGCAGAATAGGTTCATCTACCGTGTATGACAAACATGTGAACGGTTGTCCTAATGCAATAAACAAGAGCAGGAGCGAGAGAGTGGGATGTTATCAGAATGATCAAGGGGTTGCTTGCCTTCCTGGGCAGCGGGAAGGTTCTCTTGTTCATTGGAATACTCGGGGGTATCCTCAGAAGCAGGGCCTACCGCAATGCAGATAAATATCATTCAATACACGCAAGTGCAACAATATGATGCATGATCATGACATGGTAGTATGTATGGATGAGCTAATGCAACTATTGTCCAAGTTAATTTGAAGTGAGTTTGACTAGAGGTTCAAATCGTTCTTCATTTCAAATTCCATATTTTAACCTATTAGCGAATGTCAATGTTCTTCTACATAGGTTGCTCCAACTTGCATGATAATAGCTCCATTGGATTCATTAGATTTTTCTGATAAATTTTCATACATAAATTATTTTCATCTGATTTAAAGATTAATTTATATGAATTTTTAAAGTTTTAAACAATTTCTAGAATTATTTGAAAACTGGAAAATGAAATATGACGTCAGCCTGACGTCACTACGACGTCAGCTGGTCGGCTGACCAGGCCAGGTCAAACCTGACGTGCGGGGCCCGCACGTCAGTGACACAGGCCTAATCCCCGCGCTGACCAGGGGTTTAACCCACCTCAGGGCCCACTGGTTAGTGACTGGGGCCTAACTAATCCGGGGGATTAGCCCCGGATGGTCGGCCACGTCAGCGCCCACTGGAGCGGGGCTGGCGGTGACCAACAGCACGGCGGCGACCCGCCAGAGTTGCGCCTCCAGTGACCATTTGGCGCGTGGAGGGCATCGAGAGGTAGCCCGTGCCTGCGCGCATCCAATGCAGCGGCAAAGGGGGCTCGGGGACCACCGGAGCTATGGTCGACGATGACCTGTGCGGCGGCAAGCTTCGAGCAGCACGGGAAACGGCGCCTATGGCAAGGGACAGGCCGCTAGAGGAGGGGGAAACGGAGTAGGGGCTCACGATGGGGTTGCTGGGGGAGACGGCGAGCTCGGGGACACGCAGACGACCTCGAATCGCCAAAGGGAAGCTTCGGCGGCCGGCGGGGAAGAAACGGCGACGGCGCATGATGGGGGGATCCCGGCATCGACTGGCTTCACGGGGAGGACGAGGAGGTCATGGGGAGGCTTTTGGTGGGCTTAGAAGGGTGCGGGGTGGCTAGAACTATGGCGACGTGGCCGAGACGAGCTCGGCCATGGCAGAGCAGAGGAGGAAAGAGAGCGAGAGAGAGCGTGCGAGGAAGAGAGGGAGAGGAGAAGGAGGCCACGGCAAGGAGGGCTCGCGCTGGCGCTCTCCCATCCCTCCAGGCGGGCAGCCAGGCAGGGAGGAGGTGGTCGGCGTGTGACCGCGCACGACGAGCGCACGCCCTTGTCCTCCTGGCGAGAGGATAGGGATGACTGGCACGGGCCAGATGGGCCGGTTCCCCCCTGGGCCTGTGCTTTTCTTTTTTTATTTCTGTTTTCTATTTCTGGCATTTGTTTTATTATCTTTTCAGGTGCAATTGCTTTGATAAAATATCCCAATTATTTTATAATATCAAGTTTGAATATTTCAGACTCCAATAAAAAGTTTCAGGATATTATGAAATATAAAATAATGATAATGCTTTATTTGGCATTTTCAGAGGCTTTATCATTTATTTTAAAATTGCTATAGTTGTTCAAATATTTAAAATGGCCCCTGTTGTAATCATGTCCATATTTATCAAACATAGGGAACATTTTGTAAGGGCATTCTGGATTTGTTAAATTTTCACAACTTTGAATTATTTTGAATCACATATGAGCTTGGGGTTTCTTTTAGTCCCCATTTCATGTTGATGCAAAATTGTAACATGATGCACACACGTGCTATCCTATGACATCTAGCTAGGGATGTGACAGTGCCTCCCTTGCGGACGGGTAGTATTGTAAAAAAGACTGCTGAACCACTCATCTCCCCATGATGCATGAAAATCGAGGAGTGTGGGCGGTTATTATAATGGACCTGTGGAACTCGCGATGCTTGGGGTTTTGCCGATGACTGGTCGGTTGACGAATAAGAAAGAGTAAGGGACTCGCCTGGCAAGCCGAAGATTATGATGCGTGAAGATCAGCCGAACATACATCGGCGTTGAAGACTAGTCTGACGGCTATTGAGGGAGCCCGAGATTAGGGGGTCCTCAGGTAGCCGACTTATTTCTTATGGGCCGGACTATATGGCCTGCAAGGTAAATATTGGACGATCAAGGGTCCTGTCACGAGAGTGAAGGCTCCAAGAGGCCATGGCATGTCCTCCAAGTTGGCGACCGTTGATAGGCATGTTTATCTCTTCGGCATGTAACCGACCATGTGTAAACCCTAGGTACCCTCGACATCTATATAAGCCGAAGGGTTTTAGGTTGTAGATACTGAACAACTCATCCAGGGTTAGCTATTCGATCTCGAGGTAGATCAACTCTATAACCCCCCATATCATCAATACAACCAAGCAAGACATAGGGTATTACCTCCATAGGAGGGCCCGAACCTGGGTAAAACCGTGTCCCCTTCGTATCCTGGTACCATCGGTTCTAGTCTCACAGTTCATGACCCCCTACCCGAGATCCGCCGGTTTTGACACCGACACCAGGCCCAAGAAGAGAACCAGAAATTATAGAGGGGCATGTTCGGTAAGTGTGATTCTAACATCGGACAATACTTCTTATATACGAAGTATAATGGTGTCATGCCCAAGATGCGATCCTATCCTTATTTTGGCACGAGGGCCTCGATAGGGATAGAAGCGCATCTCGTCGTGTTGCAAGAATGGATATCGTTACAAGTACATGTACAGAAGAGATGAGTATATGGAATTGGCTTACACTCACCACAAGCTACATCAATATAACATCAATACATCAACATATTCAAACATCATATAGAAGACCAGGTTATGACTATGGACGAAATCAAACGATAAAATGACATCCATCCTTGCTATCCCAGGCTACTGCCTCGAACCCATCCTAGATCGATGATGAAGAAGAAGAACTCCAAATCAAAACAAGCATCGCTCTCATGGAAAATTATCGTAGTACCTGTACCTGCAACTATTGTTGTAGTAATCTGTGAGACGCAGGGACCCAGCAATCTCATTTCCAAGGGTATCAAGATTATTAAAGCTTAATGGGTGAGGTATGGTTAAGTCGTGAGGATGCAGCAAGCGACTAAGCATTTATTTGAGTGGCTAACTTGTGAATACAGAAAGTAAAGTATGGTGGTCTATGCATAATGGACGTGAACTAGTAGTGATCACTAAGTGATCCTGAACACCTACTTACGTCAGACATAACCCCACCGTGTTCTCTCTTGGATAAGGACTCACAAGAAGAGACAGTCACGGTTACGCACACAGTTGGTGTATTTTATTTGAGTTTACTTCAAGTTTACTGTGACCGGGTGTTAAACAAACTTTCCAAGTTTGTCACATAACCGCGGGCACGGCTTTCCGAAAGATTTAACCCTACAGGGGTGCTCCAACTCATCCATCACAAATTAACCACACGCCACGGGAATAACCTCGACCACAGATCTCATGATCATCCTAGGCAATTGCAAAGGAAATCTGACACCTTGAGATAGCCCAAAGAAGATCAGAGTTCCTCATGCAAGACATTCGAGAAAGGTAAAACAAGTCCAGCATGGCCTCCCAATGTGTTGACGATCCAGATAGGAGCCGCGTATCTCGTTCTTAGGACATGGCGGATAAGCTAGTGTACGTTGGCCTAATAGAAATCTCCCAAGTTGCCCTAGGGTGGCCCCGCACAGTGCTCTAGTTTGGACAAACACTCATGAGGAGCACTGGCCCGGGGGGTTGATTAATCCATGTGGTCCAGAAAACCCGTATGCAATTTTATTAGTTATTAGGCAAATGTAGTACCAATGTTGGGCCTTACTAGACAAGCTATATCCTAACACGAAAATCAAGGGGGTCCCCATAACAACCCCGAGCATGTTTGGAGCGTTCAATTATGGAACATAACACCGGTTCACAAGTAACTAGGAAGGGAAGAGTGGAACAAAACACCGAGCAAATGGCCAAGCCTTCCACCCTTTACCAAGTGTATAAGTGCATTAAATAAAATAGCAATAATATTGTGATAACAAAAGAATTTCCATGTTGTCACATGGAAGCAATTGCACCTATAGCTAGAAACGCTATAAGAAGAGCTGAGCAAGTGGTAACATAGCCAAACAAAGGTTTGCTAGGAAGGTGGAGGGTTAGAAGCTTTTCATGGCAATGTTGGGAGGCTTGACAAACAAGTGTGTCACAGCCCTAGTTTCACTTTGATTGCTAATGCATTCATGCATCCATTTTTCCTTTGAATTTGAATTGAGGATTGATTAAGCCTCAGAAAGTATTTTGTCAAATGACCTAGACAAAAATTTCCTCAAATATCTCCATGAAAATGTTTCTATTGTTCTGTCAAAATATAGGCAAGAGGCAAAACCTAAACAAATATTTTTAGAATCATAGAAGTATTTATTTTGGGCATTTGAGTTAATTCAATAAGTATTTGCATTGGGTTTATAATGCTATAAATAATTTATTGATCCAATAATTCTGAAAATTGGTAAGTGGTTCTGAATATATTCTAAAAGACCACATAAATATTTTTAGAAGGGTTTATAAAATTATTAGATTTTGAAATTAAATCCAAACATAATGAAACAAAATAGAAAACAGAAAAATAGATAAAAGAGAGAGAGTGCTTACCGTGGCCATAGGTCGCCGGCAACCAAATCCCGGCCGGCCGACGTGGCCTAATTTGTAGTCTCTAATTACCCCCCCCCCCGATGCTGACTAGTGGGCCCCAAGCTTAATTAACCAGCCATTTTTTTAATTAAGCAACAGTTAACATTGTGCCTATGACATGTGGGTCCTGCCGCCAGGTTTGACCTGAGATGGCCTTGTTGACTAGGTGACGTCAACATGACTTAGTGCTGATGCAGTAAATTATTTCCGGAATTAAAATAAATGAATAAATGATTTAATATTTTCAGAAAATGTTGAAAACTTCTAAAAATCATAGAAATTAATCTATAACTCGGATGAAAATAATTTATACATGAAAAATGATCAGAAAAATCCAATAAATCAGATTATGCCATGATCATGCATGTTTGAGCGAGTTAACATAACCAACTAGGACATTTCATGCTTAGGATAATTTAATAAATAGTGTTGGAATTTATTATATATTTGAATTCCACTTCACTTAATGTGACTACCTATTGCACTAGGTCAATTCTGTACCTTAACTTGTCATATCACATCATGTTTCTTGCATCACATTGAATGTGTTCCTTCTTCCTATTTGCCGATGTTTCTTCCTTCTCGATAGACGTGTTTCTGACACTATGATCGTTGACACCAATGAATAGAAGTAATATCTTCAGAACTGCCAGGCAAGCAAACCCCCTTGAGCATACTGATATGAACCCACTCTTTCGCTCCTGCTCTCTTTTACTGCATTAGGAGAACAACGATTCAGCTATTACCTATTCTTGGTAGTTGAACCCATTCCTTTGCATGACCTATCCTTGCCACAGTAAATAGTTGAAACCACTTAGCATGAGTAGCAATTGCTTGAGCCTTGTTGTGCTTACTCATCCATGCTTGCTTACTTACTGTGCCTGCTATGCTTACAGTCATGTCGGGTCTGATCCATCTGGGCGATGAATTGGAATTGTGGTGAACATGTCCTGCTGTGTGAGTGCTAAGTGTGTGAACACGATTTGTTAAAGGTAGCGATGAGAGGCCATGTAGGAGTACATGGCGAGTTGTCTCATTGGGACCATCTTTAAGAACTGAGTTCTATGTATGTTATCCAAGACAAGATACTACCACACATTGGGTTCTGGTAACTCGACCCCTATGGGCTTATTAATCGCCTAGACCAATTTCCAGGAGTTGCAACTAGTTTCTGGTGTTTGTAGGAAAAGTGTTGGCGGCTGTGCATAGTGTTGCCCAACGGGGTGGACTATGATGCGGTATAGGCATAGTGGGACGGTGTACCAAGTGGCACCCGGACGGTGGGCTTGGGAACCCTGCGCTAATTGTTTGAGGCTGTAGCGGAAACTTCAGCCGGACTTCCGTGCGGGTTCACTCTCAAATAGGCGATAAACCTGGACTAGGATCTTGTGTGATTGAAGGTCGTGGCTGACTCCCTCGTTGGGCTTCCGCTTGAAGGTTGCCGAGGTGCCTTTTACGTGCACATGGCGATAAGTTGTCAGAGTGTGTGTGAAGAAGTATACCCCTGCAGGGTGAGATAATCTGTTCGAATAGACGCATCCTCGGATATGGACTACTTGGAGAACTTATGTGGTTCATAGACAACTTGAAGTGGATACTCTAAAATACGCAAGATAAGCGTGAGTGCTATGGATGGCCTTCTCGTAGGGAGACGAGAGTGGATCTATAGTGGTGTATTTTTTGGTGAATATGTGGACTCGTGTGGGCTATCCCACCTCAAAGATACTACTTGTAGTCATAGTATAGGTTAGCCAAGAGTCAAAGCTGGTTTGCTGCAATAAACTCCACAACCCCTTCATTGATACTGATGCATATGTAGTTAGTTCTGATGTATGTCTTGCTGAGTACCCTTGTACTCAGGTTTGCTTAATTTATGTTTGGCAGATGAGACGTCGGTCTCATTAGTGGTATTTATGACGTGAAGTTCGATGTTGACTAGATTAGCTTGGGAATCCCATAGAGAGGTTTGGTTCCTTTTGTAAGGTCGTTGTAGCTTTTCAGGCTCCTCCAGCCACTTTTGTAGAAGTCTGTACCCAGACATCTTTAACTTCCGCTTGTTTGATTGAATGCTCTGAATGTTGGGTCTTGTGACCCTTGCTTGTAACATCTTATTGTGTTGGCTCTTCCGAGCCTTCTAAATAAATGTTGTAATGTTGTATGGTTATGTTGTGATGCCATAGTTGTACCTATGTATATCGGGCATGTTGTGCGTACGTGTGACGTGCAACGATATGTATGGGATTCGACACCTAGTTGTGTGCCTTTAGTAGTACTCTTTACAGGGAAATGCCTCCTTATGCTTCTACCGAGCCTTGGTAGCTTGCTACTGCTCCGGACACATTGATTGACCGGCGTGTATCCTTCTTTGCTGTTGTGTCTGTCCCTTCGGGGAAATGTCTTGTAGTTTAATGGAGTCCTTGTAGCCTGGTATGACTCGTCTACGTGCAGTGATGAAATTTATGTCCCACGGTGTAATGGAGTCCTTGTAGCTTGCTATGACTCGTCTACACACGCTAGAGATCGACACCTGCATTCCCGGGTTACGTATGCGTGTCCCTGTACGGATGGGCCACTTGGGTTCTACGACTAGTCATGTCGGCCCGGGTTCTTTGACATTTGAATGCTAGCGACACATTCACATACGTGAGTCAAAAGACGCATACGGTCCCGGCCAGGTAAGGTGCAAGCCGTGGAGATAACCATGCGTGAGGCCGCAAAGTGATGTGATGTGTTACAGGCTGGATTCTTATGGCTTAGGATCGGGGTCCCCACAGCGTTGGTATCAGAGCTTGACTGCCTGTAGGACTACCAAGCCAAATTGGTCGATGTTGAGTCTAGAACTTCTTTAGTTATATAAGGGAATTGATTATGGAAGGGAACATAAGGCTCTTTTTACTCCTTTCCTCATGTCATTCTAATTCTGAGTCACCCTCTCCTTTTCTACGGGGATTAAGAACTAGGCTTTCTCATCTATCTATCAGGATGATGAGTTACTATGCTAGAGACCTATAGGAAAGTTGTTGTCCTTCTAGATCGATGTCTCCATAAGAATTCAATGTCATGTTGTCGGTTTTCTTGTGCAGGTTGCCTCATAATTCATGCCCGTATAGTCGTTATGTTGTTCGAGTTATCCAAGGTTTCTAAAATTGTTTGATGCAATTGCAAAACTCTTTCATCTTGAGTAAATGTCTTGCAGGCCAGACAAAGCACGCTAATTGTTGAGTTGAGGTACTATATTACCTCGACGTGTTTGATGAAGGTGTTTAGGAAACAGTGTTATTCAAGTGAACCACCCAACAGTTTAGTGGTGTCTTCAGTTCCTAGTGTGATAATTCTGGTCGTTGCTATCGAAAGCATGTTGTGATGCTACTTAGTCAGTAGGTACTCTATATGTGGGTTCTTGAACCCAAGAATCATTCTTCTCACTTCCGTTGATAGTATTTGCTCGTTCCTTTAGGATATTAGTGACCTTGTTATAGTCCTCAAGGTTCATGGTGTATCATTCTTCCAATATCATGATCCATTATGGCATAAGTTCCTTGTGATCTTAATATGATGACAAGAGTGCTCGTGATGAGTCCTCCATTTCATAGTTGTGAGCCTACCAATTCTTCCATTTTTGCATGGATTATCTGGAAGGAACATGTTGAACTCCGTTTGACATATTCAATCCATGCGTCTACAACTTAGAAAGATCATGTGCTCTTGAGTTGCCCCTCTTCAATTGTATTCTGACCTTCAACTATCAGTGGATAGTCAAGCAATGTCATGCATTTGTGTGATGAATGTCGACTACTCTTGTGGTCCATCAAGCCATTCTACTCCAGAATGACTAGGAGAAGCAAACTCCCGTACCTCATCCATTTCTTGGATTGGGTCAAAGCAGTTGTATTCCGCTAAACAAAATGCCAATCCAGCTTTTGTTTTGTTCTACCTTAAAGTATTACCCTCTTCATGTCAAGATTGTCATGAGAACTACACTCCCTTTTATGAAATCTTGATGTAGTGATACTTCTCGCCATCATCGTTCATTCCCCGACCTTTGTGTTGACTGTAATCAGAACCCCGACAAGTGAATCGTGATGTGTGTAATCAATACTCCTAGCAACTTTGTTGCTTGGAAGTTAATGGACAATAATCTAACTCTTGGTGTGATGGTCATTGAATTTTCATATAAGATTGATCGTGCTACCTAGTCCATTTTCCATGGTGCACTTTTCAATCAATGTGTTAGGATTGTGTAAATCTTTCACTCTGTTGATCATATCATCTTGCCTTGAAAAGCAGGATTGTTCTCGATCTTGATAACATATCGGTGGTGCATGACTTTCTGAATATCTTATCGGAAGTATCACCAATATGTTAAGTTCATGATCAAGATGGTTTTCTATAAATGTCGGGACCCCGATCCTAAGTCATAAGAATCCAGCTTGTAACACATCACACCACTTTGCGACCTCACGCACGGTAACTCCATGGCTATAGCCTTACCTTAGTCGGGACCATTTGCACCTTTTGGCTCAGGTATGTGAATATGTCACTAGCATTCAAATGATAGAGAACTCGGGCCGACATGACTAGTCATAGAACCCAAGTGGCACATCCTTACAGAAACAGGCATACGTAACCCAATAATGCAGGTGTCGGCCTCAAGCGTGTGTAGACGAGTCATAGCCAACTACAAGGACTCCATTACGTCGTGGGACATAAATGTCATCACTGCACGTAGACCAGTCATAGCAGGATACAGGGACTCCATTACACTGCGAGACATTTCCCCAAAGGGACAGACACAACAGCAAAGAAGGATACATGCCGGTCAATTAGTGTGTCCGGAGCAGTAGCAAGCTACCAAGGCTCGGTGCAAGCACAAAGATGCAGTTTCCCGTAAAGAGTACTACTAAAGGCACATGACTAGGTGTCGAATCCCATACATATAGTTGAACGTCACACGTACGCACAACATGCCCGATATGCATAGATACAACTATGGCATCACAACATAACCATACAACAACACATCTTTTATTTAAGAGGCTCACAGGAGCCTTGCATAATATGTTCTTACAGGTAGGGGTCACATGACCCGACACTCAAGTCATACAAGCAAGTTCATACAAACCAAGTGAAAGCATAAAGTTGTCTAAATACAGACAGTTGAAAGGGTAAAAAGGCACATGGCCTAAATATCTACAACCCACCACAGGGCTTAAGGTCGTAGCTGAGACACCAGCTATTCAATGTCGTCGACATCTAGATAGAACCCACCTGATGGGGCCTGAGTCTCACCTGCAACATTTATTAAGCACACATGACTACAAACATACTCAGCAAGTCTTTAAAGCAGACCTAGACTATTCATGCTCATGTATCAACAAGGGGAGTGGTGGAGTTTATGCAGCAATGCAAGCTTTGACTCTTATCTAACCTATACTGCACATTTTAACTCTTTGTTCATATTTTAGATATCGCACACGAGTCCACTAACTCCACACCAATACACCACCATGGATTCACTTTCGACTCCTACAAGAGTGCCATCCACGATACTCACAATTGTCTTGATATTTTTATGAGTATCCATTAAATTATCTATGAACAACATGAGTTTTCCAAGTAGTCCATATCTGAGGACGCAGCTATTCAAATAGATTCATACCCTGCAGGGGTGTACTTATTCACACATGCTCTCGCCACTTATCGCTATGTGCTCATAAAACCATGCACCTCAGCAACCTTCAAGCGGAAGCCCAGTGAGGGAGTCAGCCACGACCATCAATCACACAAGACCTCTAGTCCAGGCTATCGCCTATTTGAGACTGAACCCGCAAGGAAGTCCGGCCAAAGTTTCTGCTATGGCCCCAAACAATGTGCGCAGGGTTCCCAAGCCCACCATTCGAGTGACCCTTGGTACACCATGCCACTGCCTACCGTGTTGTAACCCACCCCTAGGGTCCGCACTACGCATGGCCTCCAGCATACTATAAACACCATAAACTACTTGCAACTTCTGGACCAAGGACTAAGCGATTGATAAGTCGAGAAGGTCAATTAAGTATCGCAACATGTGGTATTAACTAGCCTTGGATCACAAACACAGAACTCAGTTCCTAAGAACTTTCCCAATGAGACAACCCACTATGTACTCATACATAGCCTCTCATCGCTACCTTTACCAATCAAGTTCATCATTAATCTCATCACATCAAGACAATATATTTCACTCCAGTTCATCACCCAGATGAATCAGACCTGACACAACTCTAAGCATAGCAGGCAAAGTAGGTAAAGCACATCATGGCTCAAGCATCTACCATGTACGCTAGGTTGCAAGGTTTAGCTATTTATTGTGACAATGACAGGTCATGCAAAGGAATGGGTTCATCTACCGCATATGGCACGCAATTGAACGTTTGTCCTAATGCAATAAACAAGAGCAGGAGCGAGAGAATGGGATGTTATCGGAAAGATCAATTGGGTTACTTGCCTTGCTAGGAAGCGGGAAGGTATTCTCCTTCGTTGGAATACTCTGGGGTATCCTCAGAAGTAGAGCCTACCGCAATGCAGATAGGTAACAGTCAACACACGGCAAGTGCAATAATATGATGCATGATCATGACCTGGCAACATGAATGGATGAGCTAATACAACTATTATCCTAATGAAATGAAGTAATTTTGAATATAGGTTCAAAATCGTTCTCCACTTCATATTTCATATAGTGACCTATTACTAAATGTCATTGTTCATCTACATAGGTTGCTCTAACATGCATGATAATAGCACCATTGGATTCATTGGATTTTTTGATAAATTTTCATATATAAATTATTTCAATCTGAGTTATAGATTAATTTCTATGAATTTTCTAAGTTTTAACTATTTTCTGGAATTAATTTAAAACAGAAATCCTTTTAATGCATCAGCATGACATCAGCATGACGTCAGCTGGTCAAATTGCCGTTGACAGGTCAAACCTGACGAGTGGGGTCCACTAGTGAGTGACTCAGTCACTAATAGAGTTAATTAAACGCTAATCATAACTAATTAGTAGGGGGCCCATTGGTCCGTGGGTCATTAGGTTAATTAGTTTTTATTAATTAATTATTTTTAAACAAAACTTGATTAGCAGGGCCGGGCCCACTTGCCAGTTGACCCTAGGGTCAAACGCCGGTGGTCAAACCGGTTGACTCACCGGCGTTGAGCCGCCGGCGATGTCAGGGACGGCGGAAGGGATCGGAAACCCTCCTCTGGCGACCAAATGGATGGCGGAGGGCATCGATCGGCCCTACGTGCTCGCGCGCGTCGAACTCGACACCTCCTAGGGGTTGGGATGGACAGAGTTGGTGCCGGTGATGAGTGCGGCGGATGCCAGAGCTCGGGTGAGCACGGGCTCGTTGAGCCGGAGGTCGAACGGGCAGGCTGAAGGCACCTACGACTACCTGGGACCCTCCTGAGCACGCCTTCGTGCTCAGGTGTGAGCTTGGGCTGCCACAGCGACAACCACGTCCTTGCCGGTGTCAAGGAGCTCTCGGGCCCGAGGTGGATCGACACTAGGGTGCTCTAGAGATGGGGAAAATAAGGGGAGAAGAACCAGGGGCTCACAGTCCTGAACCCGGTGTCAAGGAACTCTGCTAGCTGGCTAGCAGTTATACTCTCCCAAATAGGAAGAAAATGAGCCACTTTGGAAAGACGGTCTATGACCACAAAGATAGCATTATTCCCTCTCTTGGTCCTAGGAAATCCGGTGATGAAATCCCTACCGACCTTATTCCCTTTCCATTCAGGAACAGCTAAGGTTTGAAGGGTGCCAGCAGGCCTTTGATGTTCTGCCTTAACGCGACGACAGACATCGTAGTTGGCAATGAACTAAGCAATTTCTCTCTTCATCCTAGTCCACCAGAACCTCTAGAGTAGGTCCTAATACATCTTGGTACTACCAGGATGAATCGTGAGAGGAGAATCATGAGCCTCCTGAAGGATCAGTTGTCTTAAGCGTCTGCTCTTAGGAACCACCAATCGGTTCTAAAAGAACACGACACCCTAATCGTCCGTGGAGAAATCTTTAGTGTTTCGGCTAGCAATATTCTCCTTGATCCGAGATATACCCTTATCATACCTCTGGACAGCTACTATTTGATCCCTAAGAGTAGGTTTCGCCACCAGGTTGGAAAGGAATCCTTGAGGAACAATGTGAAGATTCAACTTCTGAAATTCCTCATGGCTTTCCCCGGGGTGTAAGTTATCCCTAAGTCGTAAAAATTTGTAATCAACTCAACCCACCGTCTTTGCCTGAGATACAAATCCGGCTGGGTGAAAATATATTTCTGACTTTGGTGATCAGTGTAAATTTCGCAACGATTACCCAGAAGGTAATGTCACCAGGTTTTCAGTGCATGGACTACAGCTGCAAGCTCAAGATCATGTGTTGGATAATTATCCTCATGTGGATGCAACTGTCAAGATGCGTATGCAACCACATGACGATCTTGTATGAGAATGCAACCTAATCCTTGTCGCAAGGCGTCGCAATAGATAACAAAGTCCTTTGAATAGTCTGGTGGCACCAGCACTGGAGCAGAGGTCAGGCATCTTTCAGTTCCTGAAAACTGTGCTCACATTGTGGGGTCCACTCGAACTTTTTATCTTTCTTGAGGAGTTCAGTCAGAGGTTTCGCAACATTGGAGAAGTTCTCACCAAAGCAGCGACAATAGCTCGCTAAGCCAAGGAAACTCCGAACTTGCTTAACCGATTCAGGTTGAGTCCAATCAAGGACGACCTGAACTCTCTCGGGATTGATAGAAATACCTCTACCAGAGATCACATGGCCTAGATAGGTCACTTCTGGTAACCAAAATTCACACTTGGAGAATTTGGCATAAAGACGATGCTCTTGAAGTTTCATCAATACCAGCCTTAGATGCTTGGCATGTTCTTGTTTGTTCTTCAAGTAGATGAGTATATTGTTGAGGTAAACCACGACGAATTTATCCAGATACTCCATGAAGATCGAATTCATCAAGTGAGAGAAGGTGGCTGGGGCATTTGTTAAACCGAAGGACATGATGGTGTACTCATATTGGCCATAACGAGTAACAGAAGCCGTTTTTGGAATGTCCCCATTTCTAATTCTGATTTTTGGAGAGGAACTGGGACCGATGAAACCTTTCTTCAAAGCCTCATCGAGTTGGATCTTAAGTTCAGCTAGTTCTAAGGGTGCCATCTTATAGGGTCTTCTGGCTATTGGGACAGTCCCTGGAATGAGCTCTATCACAAACTCTACATCTCTGACTGGTGGAATTCCTCGCAGTTCTTCTGGAAAGACATCTGGAAAGTCACGGACTACCGGAATATCTTCTAATTCTGGAAGAGGGCTTGCATTGAGCAAATAGAGTTGGCGTTTGATAGCTCGAGTGGAGACATTAACTATCTCACCCGATGGATGTGTAAGCTGAACATTCCTAGTATGAGTATCAATCTTAGCATAGTGGGCTTTCATCCAGTCTATGCCTAAGATGATATTGATGTCTGAAGACTTGAGGGTTATCACAGATGCTAGGAAGACTAGCCTATCCACAAGAATCTCATTGTCATGGCTTACCCTAGAAGTTTGCCATTTTGAACCAGGAGACTAAACTACTAAAGGAGTAGGCATATCACAAAAAGATATGTTATGCAACTATGCATAACTTTCTGAGATGAATGAATGAGATTCTCAAGTCAAATAGAACAGATGTTGGATGACTATTGACAAGGAGCATACCTAGGATAACATCAGGATCCTCAAGGGCTTCTTCAGCAGAAACATAATTCACTCGACCATGAGCAGGAGATGGCTTCACATGGAAGGCTTTTCCTCGCTTCCCACGTCCAGCCGGCTTGGCATTGTTCTGGGGACACCCACGGGAATAGTGTCCTAGTTCTCCACATTTGTAGTAGACAACGGTAGCACGGGGAGAAACATTGACAGGGGAACCTCTAAATGTCCTGGCTGGAGGGTTGAGATGAGCTGGGCGAGGCGCCTGGAAGGATGGCCTCAAAGTGTACCTTGGTGGCAGAGCTGTGTTGGGAACCCACACCCGATGTTTGTTGGGGCCTGAGCCAGATGCTGGGCTGAAGTCATAGGTGTGCTTCTTAGTTGCCTCGTAATCAGTCTGTCCTGTTTCGGCATTGATAGCATTGTTGACGAGGGCCTGGAAGGTGGTGCACTCATGTAGGCACATGTCTCGACGGAGCTCAGGATTGAGTCCCTTGCAGAACCTAGCCTATTTCTTGGCATCAGTCGACACTTCCTCCGGAGCATAACGAGCAAGATTGCCGAACTCACGGCTATAGGCATCCACTGTTAGTCTGCCCTGGGTAAAAGCACAGAACTCCTCTATCTTGCGATCCATCAGCCCTTCCAGGATGTGATGGATACGGAATGCCTCACTGAAATATTCCCAAGTTGCTGTAGGGCCCGTGGGACGCATGGCTTCATAATTTTCCCACCACAGATTGGCGGGTCCTTTGAGAAAGTATGCAGCAAAAGTCACCTTGTTCGCCTCAGATACATTGTCAGCTAGGATTTTGCGGGACATGCTAGTCAGACAGTCATCAACGTCGAGCGGATCGACCGAATGATGAAACTTAGGTGGGCACAACTTGATGAAGTCTTTGAGGGAGACACCATCATTATGCTCATTGCGAGGAGGACGCGCTGTGTTCTGCTCAATACGTTCCAATAGCTTGTTGGTCTCCCTTCTATTCCGCTCAGCTTCGAGCATCCCTTCTGCCAAAGAGGGCGCATGTGGTAGGTTCTCTTGTCTTGGCTGACTTCCCTCGCCCTGCTCGAAGGCAGGCACAGGGTTATTCCTAGTTGACACCATCCTAGGAAAATAAACCCACATCCACTACTACCACACTAGTTGACACCATGCTGGTAATAAGACTACTACCACACTACTACTAACATCCACGTACTCAAGCATCGCCATAGAACACCTCATATAGGTTACCCCCATGACCCGGAGCTGAACCTGAGGATCTGGAAACACCCTGGCCTGTGATCCCTGGAAACCGTAAGGACACGAATGTGGCCTCGGTCCCCTTGTTGGTGGCAACAACGGTCCTCGAAGAGGAGTGATGCCTCCAACATCAAGCCAGTCTACGCGAGCTGGCAAATGAGTCCGCGATGGGCTTAGCATCTCCAAATCTCCATAGCCTGTCTGCACGACAGGTGCTAGCTTCGTCAGGGCTGTCCAAAGATGTGCATGAGTAGCATATAGCTCCATGCGATGGGCACATGCATCACGATCCCTGTTCTCCAACATCTGAGCGGTCACCTGAAGCCTAGGGTCCTCATGAGAATGATCATAATAGGCTGCACTACGATAACCATCCTCTCCTCCTAGAGTAGCAGGAACATAGCAGAACTTAGTGTTCTGAAGCAGTCCATGGTGAGATCTCATAATAGTCAACATGGTGTAGGCGGCCTCTTGAACTGCCATGTTTATGGTGACACCTCACCTATATGACCAATGCAATGGCTCTACAGCTCCACGATATGATGGATATATCCTAACAGTACATAGGTACTAGCTCTGGTTGAAGTCTTGATGCTGCTCCTCCACTGTATACTCTGGGTACCAACGGTAATCAGTCTCCATCATAACTCTAACCAACATGGCCATGTGATCTGGTACATCGATGCACCTGGTCAGACAGACCACCTAACGAGAAGGACGAGGGGGCATCTGAAACAGGGAATGATGCAAAGACATTAGAGATCCTAGCAAAAATTGGATAGCATAACTGCTGTAATTGCTCAAAAAAGATTTTGAGACAAGTACAAAGATTGGATAGCATAACCATTCAGCTTTCTAGACTCAAGTTTTCTAATCCAACTGATTGTCACACCAAACAATAATCTAGTATCGGAGTTCACTTGCGAACAAGCTAGCTAATATTCCATGGTTAGAAACTCGTCATCCTACGAAATAGATGAGAAGCCTAGCTCTTAACCCCATAGAAAAGATGAGGGTGACTCAGAATAGAATGACTCGGGAAGAGGAGTAAAAAGAGCCTTACATTCCCTTCCACAATAAATTCCCTTACATTTCTATAGTGTTTCTAGACAACTTCGACCGGTTTGGCTTGGTAGTCCTAAAGTCAGTCAAGCTCTGATACCAACGCTCTCGGGACCCCGATCCTAAGTCATAAGAATCCAGCCTGTAACATATCACATCACTTTGCGGCCTCATGCACGGTAACTCCATGGCTGTAACCTTACCTTAGCCGGGACCGTTTGTGCCTTTTGTCTCACGTATGTGAATATGTCGCAAGCATTTAGACGACAGAGAACCCGGGCCGACATGACTAGTCATAGAACCCAAGTGGCACATTCGTATGGAAACAGGCATACGTAACCCAACAATGCAGGTGTCGGCCTCAAGCGTGTGTAGACGAGTCATAGCCAGCTACAAGGACTCCATTACATCGTGGGACATAAATGTCATCATTGCATGTAGACCAGTCGTAGTAGGCTACAAGGACTCCATTACACTGCGAGACATTTCCCCGAAGGGACAGACACAGCAGCAAAGAAGGATACATGTCGGTCAATCAATGTGTTCGGAGCGGTAGCAAGCTACCAAGGCTCGGTGGAAGCACAAAGAGGCAGTTTCGCGTAAAGAGTACTACAAATGGCACATGACAAGGTGTTGGATCCCATACATTGCACGTCACACGTACGCATGACATGCCCGATATGCATAGATACAACTATGGGATCACAACATAACCATACAACAACACATCTTTTATTTAAGAGGCTCACATGAGCCTTGCATAATATGGTCTTACAGGTAGTGGTCACATGAGCTGACACTCAAGTCATACAAGAAAGTTCATACAAACCAAGCGGAAGCATAAAGTTGTCTGAGTGCAGACAATTGAAAGGGTAAAAAGGTACATGGCCTGACTACCTACAACCCGCCATAGGGCTTAAGGTCGTAGCTGGGACACCAGCTATCCATCATCGTCCACATATAGATAGAACGCACCTGATGGGTCCTGAGTCTCATCTGCAACATTTATTAAGCGAACATGAGTACAAACATACTCAACAAGTCTTTAAAGCAGACCTAGACAATTCATGCTCATGTATCAACAAGGGGAGTGGTGGAGTTTATGCAGCAATGCCAGATTTGACTCTTAGCTAACCTATACTACACATTTTAACTCTTTGTTCATATTTTAGATATCGCACACGAGTCCACAAACTCCACGCCAATACACCACCATGGATTCACTTCCGTCTCCTACGAGATTGCCATCCACAGTACTCACACTTGTCTTGATATTTTTATGAGTATCCATTAAATTATCTATGAACAACATAAGTTTTCCAAGTAGTCCATATCCGAGGACGCGGCTATTCGAATAGATTCATACCCTGCAGGGGTGTACTTCTTCACACACGCTCTTGCCACTTATTGTTGTGTGCTCATAAAACCATGCACCTCGGCAACCTTCAAGCGAAAGCCCAGCGAGGGAGTCAGCCACCACCGTCAATCATACAAGACTTCTAGTCCAGGCTATCACCTATTTGAGACTGAACCCGCACGAAAGTATGGCTGAAGTTTCCGCTACGGCCCCAAACAGTCGGGTGACCCTTGGTACACCATGCCACTGCCTACCGCATCGTAACCCACCCCTAGGGTCAGCGCTACGCATGACCTCTAGCATACTATAAACACCAGAAACTACTTGCAACTCCTGGACCAAGGACTAAGCGATTGATGTCGAGAGGTCAATTAAGTATCCCAACGTGTGGTACTAACTAGCCTTGGATCTCAAACACGGAACTCATTTCCTAAGAATGGTCCCAAGGAGACAACCTCCTATGTACTCCTACATAGCCTCTCATCGGTACATTTACCAATCGAGTTCATCATTAAGCTTATCACATCAGGACAATATGTTTCACTCTAGTTCATCACCTAGATGAATCAGACCTGACACAACTCTAAGCATAGCAAGCATAGCAGGCAAGGTAGGTAAAGCACATCGTGGCTCAAGCATCTACCAGGTATGCTAGGTTGCAAGGTTTAGCTATTTACTGTGACAATGACAGGTCATGCAAAGTAATGGGTTCATCTACCGCATATGACATGCAATTGAATGTTTGTCCTAATGCAATAAACAAGAGCGGGAGCGAGATAATGGGATGTTATCGGAATGATCAATGGTTTTGCTTGCCTTTTAGGGAAGCGGGAAGGTATTCTCCTTCGTTGGAATACTCGGGGGTATCCTCAGAAGAAGGGCCTACCGCAATGCAGATAGGTAACAATCAACACACGACAAGTGCAACAATATGATGCACGATCATGACATGGCAACATGTATGGATGAGCTAATGCAACTATTGTCCAAATTAAATGAAGTGATTTTGAATATAGGTTCAAAATCATTCTCCACTTCATATTTCATATATTGACCTCTTACTAAATGTCATTTTTCATCTACATAGGTTTCCCTAACATGCATGATAATAGCACCATTGGATTCATTGGATTTTTCTGATAAATTTTCACATATAAATTATTTCAATCTGATTTATAGATTAATTTCTATGAATTTTCTAAGTTTTAACTATTTTCTGGAATTAATTTAAAACAGAAATCCTTTTAATGCATCAACATGACATCAGCATGACGTCAGCTGTTCAAATTGCCGTTGACAGGTCAAACCTGACCAGTGGGGTCCACTGGTTAGTGACTTAGTCACTAACAGAGTTAATTAAAACGCAAATCACTAACTAATTAGCAGGGGGCCACTGGTCAGTGGGTCATTAGGTTAATTAGTTCTTATTAATAAATTATTTTTAAACAAAAACTGATTAGCAGGGCCGGGCCCAGTTGCCAGTTGACCCTGGTGTCAAACCCCGATGGTCAAACCGGTCGACTCGCCGGTGTTGAGCCGCCGGCTAAATCAGGTACGGCGGAGGGGATCAGAAACCGTCCTCCAACGACCAAATGGACGGCGGAGGGAACCGATCGGCCCTATGTGCTCACGCCCGTCAAAGTCGACACCTCCCAGGGGTTGGGATGGCCGGAATTGGCGCCGGCGACAAGCGCGGTGGATGTCGAAGCTTGGGCGAGAATGGGATCGTCGAGCCGGAGCTCTAATAGGCCGCCTGAAGGTAGGTACGGCTACCTGGGACCCTCCTGAGCATGCTTATGTGCTCAGGTGTGAGCTTGGGCCGCCGCAGCGACGGCCACGTCCTCGCCGGAGGCGAGGAGCTCTCGGGCCCAAGGTGGATCGATGCTAGGGCGCTCTAGAGATGGTGAAAAGAAGGGGAGAAGAACCGGGGGCTCAGAGCAGATGCGACGGTGTCGAGAGCGGGCTCGGGGAGGCTTTACTTGGGGCGAACGGACGGCAGCGGTCGCCGGTGACTAAGGAGGAAGAAGGCGATGGGATCAGCGTTGGGGGGCCTTCGGGCTCGATTCCTTCAGCGGAGAGGACCAACGCGTCGACTCGGAGCTACTGGGGGCTCACGGGCGAGGGGGAGCGAAAGGAGCGGCAGCTACGGCAGCGAGAAGGTGGCAGCCATGGCAGGGCCGAGGGGGAGAGAGAGAGAGCTGCGTGTGAGAGAGAGAGCAAGAGTGATGGGGACGGCTCTTAGAACTTATCCCCAACGCGCTGGCGAGGGGAGGCATGCAAGCTGGGAGCTACGTGGCAGCTCTAATGCGGGCGCACAGCGAGCACGCGCTCGTCCTCTTGGCCGCCAGGAGGACGACGCCCCCCCTAGGACAGGTGGGCTGGCCTGACCTGGGCCTGAGGCAGGTTTCCTTCTTCTTAGTTTTTAATTCCAGTTTCTCTTTTTCTTTTCTGACATTTGTTTTATTTTTATTTAGGAACAAATCCTAGGCACAAAATACTCCAAATATTTTATAGAGCTTAGTTTGAAGATTTCAAACCTCTACAAAAAGTTTCAGAATATTTTGAGTGCCCAAAATAATTATAATGCTTTATTTGGCATTTTTAGTTTCTATAATATTTATTTTTGAAATGCTATATAGATTCAAATATTTAGAATGACCCCTGATATATTAATGCCCACATTTATCAGACATAGGGGACATTTTTATCAGCATTTTGGATTTGATGATTTTTCACAACTATTGAATTGGTTTGATTCAGGTGAAGTGTTGAGTTTCTGTTAATCCCCATTTCAAATTGATGCAAAAAGTGGAAACATGATGCACACACATGCTGACCTAAGTAAGATAACTAGGGATGTGACAATAAACCTCCCTTCTCCAAGACTTTGTGTTAGATGTCCCTGAACTAGTTGGTTAAGCCAAACAACAACTTGGAGAGTTGGAAGATAAAAGCTTCACCTGACTTAGATCATCCTAGGGGGATGTCTTATTTTGTGGTTGTGTGTGTTGAATAAAGGCGATATCTTCATCGAGTGATCCTTGTGAACAATTGTTGCATCTATCGTCTTGTCCAATCTTTGATTTGAGTGTGGGATATCATCAAATCAAAATCAGAACCAAAGTTCTTCCTAATCTTGTCTTTACTCATGGATGTATCCTCGAGCATACACCGCTATATCTTTTGGTCTGACCAATGCTATCACCTTGTTTCCATAGTTGTGGAATTCCATCTATATGGAGATCTCAATGAATTGTTGTTAAGCTCATCGACAACATTTTCATCTGTTCCATGATTCATGATGAACATTAAGCTGGCGTTGGAAACTTTGTAGGCGATATCTTCATGTTCCATACATGAAGTATATATTGGTGTCAGAAGTGACTTACTCTTAGTTCATGTGCATATGGTGCAAGTTGCCACCATGAACTTAAGAAAGGTCATTTTGTTTTTGTTGGAATCATCCCAAGTCAGTCATGCATGTGCGAAGTATTCTATGGCTTGATAGACTGATCATCTCCATTCCATACGCAATCTCTAGCACACCAAGCCACTGATTGAATTGTTCAAGGCAAATAAGTTCCTTATTAAGATCTATTCGTAGGACTTATGCAAGGACTTCGTTACCCCAATGATGGTTCCTAACCCGAATTTGGTAGTGTTTTGTTGAAACACCATGTGGTCATGCTTGTCTTGGACATCGTGTTCACATGTGTCTTACAATCCAGCTCATGTTTTAGAGTTGGCTTCCGCTGTTCATTTCCTGAGAATTTTGCAATGTTATCTCTTCGTTTTGTGTTGCAACCTTTCAATTTCAGACATGCTGAGTCTGGAATGTCCTGACGCCAACCATATCAGAATCTTAGGTACATATGATGGTTGGGAAGTTGTCCAAGAATCATAATATTGGTCTTACTAAATTGGTGAAGTGGATGTTGTGGCCAACACACTTTGCAGGAAGATCTACAATTATAACATATTGTATCAGCATTTTAGCCACTTCCCCATGAGGATTTCATATGACTTATTCTAGATGTTTATCCTTATGGATCCTTTGAGATCCCGAAGTCCGACCTTTTACTTGATGTTCTAGATACCAAACGTTACCTATAATTGGGTTACGCTATTTCATCAAGGAGAACATTAGAAGCGGAGTGCTAAATGTCTCTAGGTCAATCATCCAGATTTTGCTCCCTTGGCATAGCTAAGGTGAAACCTGACAAAGTGTTGTCTTCCTTTGCATCTGCATCCTCCATCATTATTCATCATGGTAGTATGAGGTGTTGCCAGGATCCTTGCCACGGATGTTGGTCAAAACCCTGATGAATATGGAAATGCTCAAGTTCTTGAGAGCACGCTCAGACGCTGGGTCATACTCCCGGTATCAACTAGAATGTGCCTTCCATTGCCGAGTTGTTTTATAACTCTAGTTTCCTTTCCAATCTAAGTATGCCAATTCTTTCAGATTCCTTCAAACAGTCACTGTGAATTGCATTAGGTTGGTATGAAGAGTTTCAATGATCCTTGTATCAAAAGTAATTCTTTTTGCCACTTAAGGGACAATCCTACGAGTCACCTTCCCTAAGGTGCCCGTATGGTATGAAGGGCAACTAACTCCTCGCTACTTTGAAACCTCATCACCATCTGCTTTAGCGTGGAATTGTTGCCTACCAATTGAACCTCCATCATCTGCCTCATTCATTGTTCTCGACGTGTGTTTTGTGTCTCAGCTCAAGAGATGTTATCACGTCTCCTTCCATGAGTTGATCATGAGTCGCTCGATCTTCGTAAAGATTGATTATTGTAGAGCTTTCTATCCCTGTTGTATTTCTGTTGGATGAAGATCCGAGGACAAAGATGTCAAGATGAGCATGATGCAATGAATCATCATATTCTAGGAGGGCATTTGGATCTTGAAGATTGTGGTAGTTAGTGTCCCCTTTGTCCTCTTACCGTACGCCTGAATCTCGGTACGAGATTCTTGTTTAGTGGGGGTGAGTTGTCACAGCCCTAGTTTCACTTTGATTGCTAATGCATTCATGCATGCATTATTATTTTTCCTTTGAATTTGAATTAACGATTGATCAAGCCTCAGAAACAATTTTGTCAAATGACCTAGACAAAAATTTCCTCAAATATCTCCAAGAAAATGTTTTTGTTGTTCTATGAAAATATTGGCAAGAGGCAAAACCAAAACCAATATTTTCAGAATCACAAAAGTATTTATTTTTGGGCATTTGAGTTAATTCAATAAGTATTTGCATTGGGTTTGTAATGCTATAAATAATTTATTGATCCAATAATTCTGAAAGTTGGTAAGTGGTTCTGAATATATTCTAACGGACCACATAAATATTTTCAGAAGGGTTTATAAAATTAGTAGATTTTGAAATCAAATCAAAACAGAATGAAACAAAATAGAAAATAGAAAAATAGATAAAAGAGAGAGAGTGCTTACCTGGGCCACCTGAGGCCTAGCACTCCTGGCCCAGCCCACAAAGGACACGCTGGTCTTCTTCCATCCCTCACGAGTAGGCAGAGGCGTGGCGGCACGTTCGGGCACCGGCCTCCACCTCCTGCTTGCCAGCTCTGAGGCCTCCCCGAGCCTATCTTTGTGCCCAGGAGATATGGACGAGCTCTTCTTGCCCCTTCCTCCCTCCTTGTGCTCTCCTCTCTCCTCTGCCTCCTCTCTCCCTCAGACCCGAGAGCCACTATCGCTGCCGTTTGCTACCCCGCGGTCACCGGCCTCGCCGATCCCCCCTGTCCCCCCCTCAACCTAGTCCCCTCGAGCAGTTCCTCCCCATCAAAAGAATCAAGGCCAGAGGCCCCATGGCGTTGTCCACGTCATTGTTCCACCACCGGCATCGAAGGCCTCTGGCCGTCAATCCTCAGCAATCGGAGCGCTCCCGAGTGGCTGATCCCCTTTGGAACCTCCTAGTGAGCCGCCGCCCGTTTCCCCCACGTGCCCCTGCTCTCCCGTGCCCTCTAACCATCGTCCCCGCAAGCCAAGCTCCGACCGCCGCCATGGGCTTGCCTCCGACGAGCTCTGGCGACCACAGGGCCTCCCTTGGCCCCCTCTGGATGCGCGGGGCCATGGGATTCGCCCCAGTGCCCTTCGAGGACGCTCCCGTGGCCCTCCGGTGGCCCTTCGCCGTGGACAGAGGTCTCCGATGACCAAATCCCGGCCGGCCAACATGGCCTAATTAGTAGTCTCTGATTAACCACCCCTAACGTTGACTAGTGGCCCCCAAGCTTAATTAACCAGCCATTTGTTTTTAATTAAGCAACAGTTAACATTGTGCCTATGACATGTGGGTCCTGCTGCCAGGTTTGACCCGAGCTGGCCCTGTTGACTAGGTGATGTCAGCATGAGTTAGTGCTAATGCAGTAAAGTATTTCCGGAATTAAAATAAATCAATAAATGATTCAATACTTTCAGAAAATGTTGAAAACTTCTAAAAATCATAGAAATTAATCTATAACTCGGATGAAAATAATTTATATATGAAAAATGATCAGAAAAAACAAATGAATCTGATAATGCCATGGTCATGCATATTTGAGCAAGTTAACATAACCAACTAGGGCATTTCATACTTAGGATAATTTAATAAATAGTGTTGGAGTTGGAATTTAGTATATAATTGAATTCCACTTCACTTAATGTGACTACCTATTGCACTAGGTCAATTCTGTACCTTAACTTGTCATATCACATCAAGTTTGTTGCATCACATTGAATGTGTTCCTTCTTCCTGTTTGCCGATGTTTCTTCCTTCTCGATAGATGTGTTTCCGATGTTGTGATCGTTGACACCAATGAAGAGAAGTAATATCTTCAGAACTGTTAGGCAAGCAAAGCCCCTTGAGCATACTGATATGAATCCACTCTCTCGCTCGTGCTCTCTTTTATTGCATTAGGACAACAACGATTCAACTGTTACCTTTCTCGGTAGTTTAACCCATTCCTTTGCATGACCTGTTCTTGCCACAGTAAATTGTTGAAACCACTTAGCATGAGTATCAATTGCTAGAGCCTTGTTGTGCTTACTCATCCATGCTTGCTTACTTACTATGCCTGCTATGCTTAGAGTTGTGTCAGGTCTGATCCATCTGGGCGATGAATTGGAATGGTGGTGAACATGTCCTGCTGTGTGAAAGCTAAGTGTGTGAACACGATTTGGTAAAGGTAGTTATGAGAGGTCATGTAGGAGTACATGGTTGGTTGTCTCATTGGGACCATCTTTAAGAACTGAGTTCTGTGTATGTTATCCTAGAGAAGATACTACCACACATTGGGTTCCGGTAACTCGACCCCTCTCGGCTTATTAATCGCCTAGACCTATGTCCAGGAGTTGCAACTACTTTCTTGTGTTTGTAGAAAAAGTGTTGGTGGCCGTGCATAGAGCTGCCCGACGGGGTGGACTGTGATGCGGTATAGGCACAATGGCACAATGTACCAAGTGGAACCTAAGTGATCACTAGAAGAGTGTCTAGAGGGGGGTGAATAGACTACTAGCAGAAATTTAAAACCTAACCTTTCCCAAGTTAATTGGTTGGCAGATTTTAACAGTTTTAGCAAAGCTAGCAAGTCTAATAGCAAGTCTAACAGTTTTAGCGGAAAGTAAAGACATTGTATATGAAGTAAAGTGTTGAGATAGGTAGATCAAACGCAGTTGGAGACGCATGGATTTTTCCTGTGGTTCCGATAGGTCGCGCTATCGTACATCCACGTTTATGGAGTCTTCAACCTACGGAGGGTAACAGTCATGAGAGTCCACGGAGGGCTCCACCCAAAAGGGTCCACGAAGTATTAACCTTGACTATTCCATAATGGCTTCCGTCCATGAAGGACTAGCCTCACTATGGGTAGGTCTTCATGAAGTAGGTGATCTCCTTGCCCTTATAAACTTCTTGGTTCACTCCACAACACGAAGTAGGAGGCTCCCAAGCGACACCTAACCAATCTAGGAGGCACCACCCTCCAAAAGGTAATAGGCTCAGTAATGACAATGAACTCCTTGCTCTTGTGCTTCAAGATGATAGACTCCTCAGCACCCAATCACTCTCTCACAGTTTGGCATGGTGGAAGAGATGGGATTGGTGGAATTCTACTTGGGGAGGCTAGAGATCAAGATCCATATGATTGGAGTGGAAGATCTTGACCTCAACACACGGGTAGGTGGTTATCTCTCTCAGAAAACTAGATGGGACAAGTGTGGAATAGTTCTGAGTGCTTCTCTTTCAAGTAGGTGGTGGTGAACGGGTATATATAGGCATACCCAAAAATCTAACCGATACACACAAAATGACCAACTCGGTGACACCGATGTGTTAATATCAGTGTTACCAAAGTGACCAAAGGTGGCAACTTTTGAATCTCGATGAGACCGATATAGGAAACTCGGTTGCACCGATAAGGTGACCAACAGTCAAATTTCCAATCTCGAGGACACCGATCCAACATTCTCGGTGGTACCGATAATGTGAATTTGCGCAACAGAAAGTTGGCAACCTAAACTTGGTGGCACCGGTATGGAATCGGTTGCACCGAAGTGGCTAGGGTTTGGCTGAGTCTGTCTAGGTTCTGGAATCGGTGGCATCGGTATGGGAAAGTTGGTTGCACCGGTTTTGAGTGTTAGGTATAGAACAGATTTTGGTTGGAGAGTTTGTGGATGTTTTTTGGCGACTATCACTTGTGCACGTTTGAGCATATTTTTCACCAACAAAACCTTACCCCCTTTTAATAGTATTGGCTTTCCTATGGACCCAAAGTGATTTCTCACAAATATAAAATATAGAGTCCTCTTGCTTGAAGCTTGGCCAACCTATTTCCTTGCATCTTGGGGGATCTCCACAATCTCCTTTTGCCAATCCTATTATTGAACATTTCCTAAAATATACTAGGTAAAAATATCAGTCCAATAGACAATGTATGTTGTCATGAGTTATCAAAACCACCAAGGGAGCTTGTTGTGCTTTCAATCTCCCCCTTTTTGGTATTTGATCACAACATACAATCAAAGCTTCAAATAAAGATATGCATGGTTATACTGAAGACGTTGAGAGACACATGAGTTAGACTTGCTCCCCCTAAATGTGTGCAGTCCTTTAAAGGATAGTTGCTTTTGAATGCATGAACACACATAAGGTAGAAGGGACATAACATCTCATGTGTATCTTGGCTATATGCATCAAATATATATGAATGATATGTATCATTGTTCAAGACATCGCTCTTGCAAACAATATGTGCAAGAAGCAAGAGATCATCTTGACCAAGGATATGATGCATATACTTACCTTGAGTTCTTGAGCATCCTTGTAATAGAAACACACTTGTGAAAACAATTTTAGGAAACACAAGAGTATTCTACCAAACAGCAAGGCAATAGAACTCAAAATTGCCAGATATGGAGGACATATAGAAGATAGTATTCCTTAGAATTGATATGTCTCCAAGATCATTTAGAATTTTCTCACCGTAGATATGAAAATAGATTATCCTCTCCCCCTGAATCTTAGCATGTAGATATTACGTTTGGATGAGGTGAGAAAGGTCAAAAAAATTCTCCCCCCTACTTTGATATTCTCCCCCTATTTATAAAGGTATGAGTATTGATATTGGCTCTCCCCCTTGATCATATCTCCCCCTTTGCATAAGCATGTATCTCCCCTTTAGCATGAAGCTTTGGTCTCCTCCCCCTTTTGCATTAATTTCCAAAAAGGTCAAAAACAGGGATAGATACAGGGATCATTGACTGAGAAGGGATCCTTGAGAACAAGGGTCATCAAAATGTATGATTCATAGAAATCAAAACTAAGAGAGTCATTGAAAATGATTTCTCTCCCTTTGAGATGTTTAGGACTTTGTTCTTCTCCTCCTTTCTTCATTGAAGATAGGGATCCTTGAATAAAGAAATTCTCTCCTCCAGATTAACTTTAGTTCTTCTCCTCCTAAGTAATACATAGTTTTTTAAAGGATCATCGAAGTAACATAAATATTACAAGAAAGATCACTAAGAAAACACAGAA
Source organism: Hordeum marinum (assembly GCA_022496015.1). Taxonomy (NCBI): domain Eukaryota; kingdom Viridiplantae; phylum Streptophyta; class Magnoliopsida; order Poales; family Poaceae; genus Hordeum; species Hordeum marinum. The sequence goes on along the minus strand of CM039677.1, from coordinate 186,636,850 downwards.
TTGCAAAAAAGAATTCAAATGAGACAGAATGAAAATTGGTGACTCCAAGATACATAGATCGGTGGTACCGAGATTTTGTAGTGCAGCTTGTTTGCAATTTCAGTAGAACCGAGATATCTGAGTCGGCGGCTCCAAAAGAGAAACCAAGTTTCTATTTTCACAGCGTCAAGAGAAAGATTTTCAATGAAATATGAAGTTTTTTTACAAGGGACATCAACTAGAGAAGATTGGAGTAGTTATGAGAAATCATGCAATAGAGAGCAAACCACACCAGATTCTTAACTCGATGATGGGCGGTGACTAGGTCACCTATATTATAGTATATCGACATCGGAGCCAAGCAAGAATACTTGATCATAGGTCATACTCTATGTTAAGCTCAAAATGGGGTTACCATTTTTCGATAAATCATTTTAATGTCTTCATATCACTTGAGTTGCTTTAGCTCATTTCTTGGAGTAAAGCCTTTTCAAGGAGATGAGTACATACCTTTGAGTGATGTTGATGACGTAGCTTGTAGATAAACTTGTTGAGGATGCTCAAGGTTGATGAAGATCATCTTGAGTTTTGAGCAATCCTTCTTGTTCTAGTACACTGGTTACCTACAAAGATTAGTCATGCAAGGAAGAACAATAGATATATCCAATTGACATGATACCAATTGAGAGTGTGCAATTTTGATCAAATATATGTCAAGGATATGGTTGAGTGGCTTTCTTCCTTCCATCATCAAGAGGGGTTGTGGATACTTGGTAATGACAAGATTGCTTATGATTGGAGTTGATGGCAATCTTATGGAGTGAAGTTTTTCCAAGTACCTACAAGAGATTAGAGGCAATACAAGGGAGCATAGAATTCCATGGCATAAGATGAAATGTTAAGATACATGGAAATATCAAGAAAGCTCATGCCCTTGCATGCAACCGAGTGAGCCTAGCTCAAGTTTTAAGCATCGATGATATTCAACTCACTCCTCAAGTGACAAAATGTCTTCTCATCAAGTGGCTTAGTAAATATATCGGCCAATTCCTTGTTAGTGCGAACATGCTTAAGATTAATATCTCCTTTGGAAACATGATCTGGAATGAAATGATGTCGAACTTGAATATGCTTAGTTCGAGAATGTTGCACAGGATTATGACCAATTTTAAGCACTTTCATTGTCACAAAGTAATGGAATATTTTTAATATGAATTCCATAATCCTTAAGTGTTTGTGTCATCCATAGTAATTGCGCACAACAAGATCCAGCAGCAATATACTCAGCTTTGGTAGTCGATAGAGATATCGAGTTTTATTTCCTAGAGGACTAAGATACAAGAGATTTGCCCAAAAATTCACAAGTACCCAAGGTGGATTTTGTATCAACCTTCTCACCGGCATAGTCCGAATCAGAATATCCAACAAGGTCAAAAGAAGATCCCTTAGGATACCAAATGCCAAAATTTGGCGTTTGTATCAAGTATCTCACAATGCGTTTTACAGCCAAAAGATGACACTCTTTCGGTGCAGCTTGATATCTAGCACACTTGCAAACACTAAGAATAATATCGGAACGAGATGCACATAGATATAACAATGAACCAATCATAGATCGATAAACTTTCTGATCAACCGGCTCATCCTCTCTGGTAAGATCAAGATGTCCGCTAGTAGGCATATGGGTTTTCATACCTTTGCACTCCTGCATGTTAAACTTTTTGATCAAGTCCTTGGTATACTTAGTTTCAGAGATGAAAGTTCCTTCTTTTCATTGCTTGATTTGCAAGCCAAGAAAGAATTTCAGCTCACACATCATGGACATGTCATACTTCTCGGACATCAACCTTCCAAATCGTTCACTAAATTGAGGGTTAGGGGAACCAAAGATAATATGATCCACATAGATTTGGCACACAAATAATTCACCATTAACTCTCTTAGTGAATAAGGTTGCGTCAATTTCACCAATTTCAAAACCTTTTTCGATAAGAAACTTCGTTAAACATTTGTACCAAGCACGCCGAGCTTGCTTAAGACCGTAAAGAGCTTTACGAAGCTTGTAAACATGATTAGGTTTATTAGGATTCACAAAGCCAGGTGGTTGCTTAACATAAACCTCTTCTTCAATCTCACCATTTAAAAATGCACTTTTAATATCCATTTGATAAAGCGTGATATCATGGTGATTGGCATAAGAAAGAAGAATGTGAATAGCTTCAAGTCTAGCGATGGGGGCGTAGGTCTCATCGTAGTCCATACCTTCGACTTGCGTATATCCTTGAGCTACGAGGCGAGCCTTGTTGCGCACGACTTGACCGTCTTTGTCTTGCTTGTTCCGAAATACCCATTTCGTTCCGATGATGTTGTGTTCATCCTCGGGCTTCTCCACGAGTGTCCACACTTTGTTCCTTTCGAAGTTGTGAAGCTCTTCATGCATAACATTCACCCAATTTGCGTCTTCAAGAGCTTGTTCTACCTTCAAGGGCTCAATGCTAGAGATGAAAGAATAATGCTCACAGAAGTTTGCTAGATGAGATTTAGAGCAAGTGATCCTCCCTGTTTGTATATCACCAAATATTTGGTTTAGGATATGGTTCTTGTCACATGTGCTCGAACTCGGGTCAGCTTTCGATTGTTGGTTGTTGGAGCTTCTTGTTCATCATCATCTCCTTCATCTTCGTTGTTATTGAAGGTTTTGTTCCCTTGAGGTGGTGGTGAAGGAGGTTGTGGTGGATCTTCATGATGCACTTCCTCCTCTTCATCATCTTGCCGTGTACCGCTTGTGGATGCCTCCATGTCATGTTGTGGTTCACCTTGTCATGAAGTAGGGGCTTCCACTTGAGTTGATGAAGTACTTTCCTTCACCTTCATGGGACGAATCTTCCCGATGTGTAAATCTAGGATAGCTTCCGAAGGGTTCTTATCACCTACATCATTTGGCAATTGTTTGACTTGCGAACCATTAGATTCATCAAACTTCACATCTACCGTCTCTTCAACTTTTTGAGTGAAGTTGTTGTAGACACGGTAAGTGTGAGAGTTCGATCCATAACCAAGTAGGAATCCTTCATTAGATTTAGGAGGAAATTTAGTACGACGATGCTTATCAAGAATGTAGCACTTGCAGCCAAATACCCGAAAGTATCCAACTTGGGGTTTGTTACCAGTGAGTATCTCGTATGCCATTTTACCGAGAAGCTTGTGCAAGTAAAGTTGGTTTGTGGCATGACATGCTATTTCCATGGCTTCTGCCCAAAAGTGTTTTGGCGTCTTGGATTCGTCAAGCATCGTTCTTGCCATCTCAATGAGTGTCCGGTTCTTCCTCTCAACAACTCCATTTTGTTGAGGTGTTTACATAGCCGAGAACTCATGTGAGACACCTTCTTCGTCAAGAAAGGTATCCACATGGGTGTTCTTGAACTCCGATCCGTTATCGCTCTGAACCTTCTTGATCTTCACTTCAAACTGATTTTGCGCTTTGCGAGCGAAGTTCTTGAAGATCTTTTGAACCTGCGACTTATCATCAAGAAAGAATACCCACGTAAATCTGGAAAAATCATCAACTATAACTAGACCATAGGAATTTCCACCGAGACTCTTGAAAGCATTGGGACCGAAAAGATCCATGTGAAGTAACTCGAGTGGTCTCCTAGTAGTCATGATATTCTTAACAGGATGACTTCCACCTACTTGCTTTCCAGCTTGACAAGCACTACAAAGTCTATCTTTGTCAAAGACAACATCTTTAACACCAAGTATATGATCACCTTTGATAAGTTTGTCTAAATTACGCATGCCAACATGTCCTAATCTTCTATGCCAAAGCCAACCTTTAGAAGATTTAGCAATTCAACAAGTGTGAGGTTTGGATCTCTTAGTGAAATCGACAATGTATAGATCACCTCTACGGATACCGGTAAAGACCATTTTATGATTATCTTGACGAAACAGTTGGCAATCTATTTTCGTGAATAACACATTGAAACCAAAGTCAGCAAGTCTAGACACGAAAAGAAGATTATAGCCAAGAGATTCAACGAGCATAACATTTTGAATAGAACTATCATGGGATATGGTCACCTTACCAAGACCAAGTACCTTATCCTTGGAGTTGTCTCCAAACGTTACGTACCTTTGCGGTCCATGGTTTGGTGTAATCTTTTCAAACGTTTCTCTATCTCTGGTCATATGATCGGTACATCCGCTATCGAGAATCCACTCTTTTCCTCCGGACATGTAATCCTTGAAGTTTGCCATGAGACTTAGATTCTTCGTGATCTTCTCATTCTCGATGTTGAATAGCTCGTCTTCATCATAGTAGCCATGTTCCACATCGTCATCATCAAGTGGGAAATCCTCGTCATAAAGAACAAGAGATTCGTTAGGATGGTGATCATGACTATGTTCAAGTTTATGAATGCGAAGGGCCTCTATAATGATATTGTTGATAGTTGTGACATCTCCTTTAGCATGCATGATGTCTCTAAGCTCAAATAGAGAAACATCAAATTTGGGATTACTAGGCGATATTTTGTGAAAGGAAATGGTTTTATGAAGAATTTCATCAAGAGTACTTAATGAATAATTTGGATATCGTTTCTCCAAATCATTCCACAAAGTGTAAGCACATGCAAAATTCTTCATTTGGTTAAGCACATTTCTAGGCAATGCTCTAAAAATGAGATTAACAGTTCTAAGATTGCATAGCATATCAATTTCATCTTCATGTGTGGGATGCAAATGATCAATAGGAGGCTCATAGGGGCGCATAACATACTTGCTCAATTGAAATTCATTAAACAGATCAAGCATTAAAGATTTCCATTGACTATAGTACTCTCCATCAAGAATGGGCACTCTACAACTCAAACTCCCTATACTAGACACATCCATCTTCCTCCTCGGTGATTAAACCGAAGCAATGGAGACCAATGCTTTGATACCAATTGAGGGACCACTAGAAGAGTGTCTAGAGGGGAGGGGGGTGAATAGACTACTAGCAGAAATTTAAAACCTAAACTTTCCCAAGTTAATTTGTTGGCAGATTTTAACAGTTTTAGCAAAGCTGGCAAGTCTAACAGCCCTACACATGCATGTCAACAAATATGGCAGCGGAAAGTAAAGACATTGCATATGAAGTAAAGTGTTGAGATAGGTAGATCAAACGCAGTTGGAGACGCATGGATTTTTCCCGTGGTACCGATAGGTGGCGCTATCGTAAATCCATGTTTATGGAGTCTTCAACCCACGGAGGGTAATGGTCATGAGAGTCCACGGAAGGCTCCACCCAAAAGGGTCCATGAAGTAGCAACCTTGACTATTCCATAACGGCTTCCTTCCACGCAGCACTAGCCTCACTAGGTAGATCTTCACGAAGTAGGCGATCTCCTTGCCCTTACAAACTTCTTGGTTCACTCCACAACACGAAGTAGGAGGCTCCCAAGCGACACCTAACCAATCTAGGAGGCACCACCCTCCAAAAGGTAATAGGCTCGGTAATGACGATGAAATCCTTGCTCTTGTGCTTCAAGATGATAGACTCCTCAGCACCCAATCACTCTCTCACAGATTTGGCATGGTGGAAGAGATGGGATTGGTGGAAATCTACTTGAGGAGGCTAGAGATCAAGATCCATATGATTGGAGTGGAAGATCTTGACCTCAACACAAGGGTAGGTGGTTCTCTCTCTCAGAAAATTGGATGGGGCAAGTGTGGAATAGTTCTGAGTGCTTATGTTTTGAGTAGGTGGTGGTGAAGGGGTATATATAGGCATCCCCAAAAATCCAACCATTACACACAAAATGACCAACTCGGTCAGACCAATGTGTTAATCTCGGTGGTACCGAAGTGACCAAAAGGTGGCAACTTTTGAATCTCGGTGAGACCGATGTAGGAAACTCAGTTGCACCGATAAGGTGACCAACAGTCAGATTTCGAATCTCGGTGACGCCGATCCAACATTATCGGTTGTACCGATACTATGAATTTGCATAACAGAAAGTTGGCAACCTAAACTCGGTGGTACCGGTATGGAATCGGTTGCACCGAAGTGGCTAGGGTATGGCTGAGTCTGTCTAGGTTCTAGAATCGGTGGCACCAATATGCGAAAGTATATAACAAACTTTCGTTGGAGACTTTGTGGATGTTTTTGGCGACTATCACTTGTGCATGTTTGAGCATATTGTTCACCAACAAAACCTCACCCCCTTTTAATAGTATTGGCTTTCCTATGGACTCAAAGTGATTTCTCACAAATATAAAATGTGGAGTCTGCTTGCTTGAAGCTTGGCCAACCTATTTCCTTGCATCTTCGGGTATCTCCAGAATCTCCTTTTTGCCAATCCTATCATTGAACATTTCTTGAAATATACTATATAAAAATATCAGTCCAAGAGACAATGTATGTTGTCATGAATTATCAAAACTACCAAGGGAGCATGTTGTGCTTTCAGCACCCGAACGGTGGGCTTGGGAACCCTACGCACATCGTTTGAGGCCGTAGCGGAAACTTCGGCTGGACTTCCATGCAGGTTTAGTCTCAAATAGACGATAAACCTGAACTAGGGTCTTGTGTGATTGACGGTCGTGGCCGACTCTCTTGCTGGGATTCCTCTTGAAGGTTGCCAAGGTGCCGTTTACGTGCACATGGCGATAAGTGGCGAGAGCGTGTGTGAAGAAGTATACCCCTACCGGGTGAGATATCTGTTCAAATAGCCGCGTCCTCGGATATGGACTACTTGGAGAACTTATGTGCTTCATAGACAACTTGAAGTGGATACTCTAAAATACGCAAGATAAGCATGAGTTCTATGGATGGCCTTCTCGTAGGGAGACAGGAGTCGATCCATAGTGGTGTATTGATTGGTGAATATGTGGACTCGTGTGCGCTATGCCACTTTAGAGATACTACTTGTAGTCGTAGTATAGGTTAGCCAAGAGTCAAAGATGGCTTGCTGCAATAAACTCCACAAATAACAATTTCGGAATGACCTCATATGCATATTTTAAGTTTGGTCCAGATCTGAACTAACCACATTTTAGAGTTGTTAAACAGAAAAATAAATGTCACCATGAGATTCTACACATTTTTCTAGTCAGGTTACATATAAAACATTTGCATCAGAGCTACGGTTAAAAAGTTATTAAACAATTCATTTTACATGGCATTTATGCAAATTGCATGATACCAGCAAGTTAAACATTTTAACCATGTGTGAAAGTTGGATATTGTGAATCTACACGAAATTCTAACCACTTTACATATATAAAGTTTTTACATGTGATGCATGATTAATTATATATGAGCCTCTCAAAAACATGCATTTTTTGTAATTAATAATGTCCTAAGAAAATTGACAAAATGTAGATCTGAAAAAAAAGTTAACGGGCAAAAACTGTGGTCACTGGATAATAAAACGCGACCGGGGCGGGATTCAGTGGGTGCTCACCATGGGCTTCGGCCCAGCTCGGTGAGGAGGCCCATGAGGGGGGCGGCAAGGCAGCTGGGCCGGTGGCTCGGTGCAGCTGGGCCGGGCGGCTGGGGAAGGCAGGCCAAGCTAGCCCACACGGGCGCTGGCAGCTACCCACATGCGCAAAGGAGGCAGACCTCACGGGCGCACCCCGTGCTCCTCCAAATAGGAGACAAGGCACGGCGGCGGTGGCCCTATGCGCTCCGGCGAGGCTTTGGGATGAGGGATCTAACTGGCAAGGCACCGGATCTGGGCCGAGACTCACCGGATCTGGCCAGAGGCGTAGCTCCCCGTGACAATGAGGACAAACGGCAGTGGCATCCATGGGCTTGGGTTCCTGCAGGAGAAGGAAGAGGGAGAGATGAGAGAGGGTGGAAGGAGGAGGGAAGAGAGACGCGAGGAAGGGAGGCCTGACGAGGCTGGTCCGACGGGGGGCGGAGGTAGACGCGAGTAGGGACGGGCGCGGGGTCACGAGGACGAGGCGCACGGGCGCCATGGGAGGCTCGGGCACGGTTGCGAGGGATCTGGGGCTGTGTGGTCGCCCGGACATGTCCGGGCTGGCCGCGGATAATGTCTGTCAGTGGCAAATGGACTATTTTGAGCCCTTAGATCAAAATCTAAAGGCTGAAATTGGGCAGATGGTTAGGACTACGGGATTTGGAGGAGGTGGATCTATAAGATTGGGTTTTTGAGGGGGGTGGCTGCAATTTTACATGGGGGAAACCCTAGAGAGTGAAGGGGCTCTCTCCATGGGGGTGGCTTAAATAGGAAATGGCACTAGGGGGGTTGGACCTCGTCCGCCTAACCATGAATGGAGGGAGGGGCTAGGTTGGGCTAGTGGGTTGTGTAGTTGGACTAGGTGAGGAAGAGAGAAAGAATTGTGGCCCGTGACATCGGTTTTAAACACTGAAAAACGTCCGACGAATAAACCGATGACTGCGCTGCTACGGTTGACCGATGGGGTATCAAATAACCTGTGATTGTGACAAAATTTGGCAGGCGGTCTAACGACAATAAAACAAGACTACACACCAACTTTCGACCTGATCCGAGAATATTTTCGCATGCTTTTATAACGTCTTGTTTTAACGATGCTGCGGGCGCGTGCGTGTGTGGTTGGACTCGAAACAGACCATGGCACGAACTGAGAGAATGGGCGAACACGAATGGATGCAAGTTTTGAAAAATGAGTGACGATGCTATGCAGATGATGCAAATGATAAGATGATGAATGTGACAACCAAATGAAATGCACGATAACAATGGAAATAAAAGGGGAATCTTTGGGAGCGTCGGTCCCGGGCTGTTACAAATGGGCATGCATTGACTCATGTATAGGTCTCCTGTCCAGGTGGCCAAAGAAGAGATCGGATCATATTTGGGAAGCCTTCTGAAGGAGTTGTCCACCCTTCATGAGCAGGCTCGGAAGGCCATGAAGAGCATGGTAAAAGCGCTAAGGCTTGTCTAGCAACCTCCAGAGGAGATGACCGAACTAGTTGATCGATTCAAGGGAGCCCGAAGTAGGTTTGAGCTCACGAGAGGCATAGGCGATGATCAAGACCCATTATACCAGCCTTAACCCCGAGCGTATGGCGCGGGTTGGGCCAGTAATGTCATATGGGGAAGAAGTGCCGCTTCACTTGGTGTACGACCAAGTGATGCCCGCCACCCGTCTCTCACAAGAAGGTTGCTCCCTGGACACCTTAATAGACAATCTCGATCATCAGCCAGATGTATGATTATATGTAACTATGTACTAATAATCGAGGAATTGCTCCATCTGTGTTGTAAACTTTGTCTTAACTGGCCATCGGCTTCGACCTCCAGCGGTAAGAGTTTGGGAGTGTTCCTTATAAAATATCACTCGATAAGAGTGAATTATGTTCGGGGAACCAGGCAATCCGGCCATCTGGTGCGAACGGACAGAAAGCAAACAAGGAGATATGTTATATTACTGCTTAGCGTAAGAAAAATCTTTTGAAGAAAATAGTACCTCTCTCGATACCTTTCTTCAGGGTGTTGCGTAAATCGTAGGTAGTAAGGCCTTATACTGCTAGTATGCGACTAATGGCTTTTGTGAGAAAAGTAACCCGAGTAATGGTGATAACGACCATAGTCTTATTTGTTGCTTCTGTCATAGCCGACCAATTTTCTGCTGAAGATGGCTAGCTTTTGGCTTCACCCGTCTAAGGTACGTATCCGGATGACCCGGTCGTAACAATTGCAGAGGTCCTCCCTTTACCCTCTAGCCAAACAATCGGGAACATAGAGGGTAAGCATAGGAGCGAGGCAACCCAGCTTGGAAAAAATGTTAGTTCGAATTGATGCATATAATGGCTTAAAATCGACATGGGAAACATGTGTACACAATAAATGTGAATAGTTCCTTAGAGTATAAAAGCATTGGCTTCGGGAAGAAGCCCCCAGGTGTTGTGTTTGCATTTAACAATCAAAGGAGTAAGCCAAAAATCTTAATACAAGATCGGTTGAACTGAACATAGATGTGGGAAAAAGAAAAAAAATCAAACCTACCAAAAATCAAGGTGGGAGGGAAAGGAAAAAATAAACAAAAAGGAAAAATGAGGTAAAGGGTAAAGAGTATAACGACACCGGTTTATCCGTAGAAGCGCCAAAGACGAGCTGCGTTCCATGGGTTTGGTTCAAGGTGGTTATCCGACAGATTTCGAAGACAGTAAGCCCCTCCCACGAGTACGTCATCGATTATGAAGGCCCCTCTCATTTGGGGTTGATTTTATGCTTTTGCTTGTCCGGGAGTCGTAAGACGAGTTCACCCACGTTATATGCTTTTGCCCTGACCTCCCTACTATGGTAACGTCGGGCCTGCTATTGGTAAAAAGTAGAGCGAGCCTGACCGAGGTCACACTCCTTGTAAGGCATCCAGGTCGTCCTGCCGATCTAACTCAGCCTCCTTTTCCTCGTACATGCGCACCCTTGGTGCGTCATGAATAATGTCACAAGGGAGTACTGCTATCGGATTTCGGGCTCCACAAATCCCTCAAGGTTCGAACACAGGGGCGTGTGCGAAGATCCCCTGTAGCCTCGCCCTACTTAGCTCGCTACTCGATGGTTACTACGACGAACTCACATGATGACGAGGAAGAAGATGAACACGGTGGTTTACCCATGTTCAGGCTACTGGGAAGCGTAATACCCTACTCCTGCTTTGGCAGATTGCCTCTTGGGTAGGTGTGGTGGATGAACTAGTACAATGGTTTTGAGCCTCTCGAGGGTGCTCTAGGGGTGTTCTTGGCTCTCTGCCACGTCTTGTGGTTCGTCGAGTGGTTTCGTCGTCGGTCCCCCTCTATGGTGCGGCCTAGCCTCTATATATAGCAATGTCCTGGGTCCTCTTCCCTTATCACAATGGCAGGAAAGGATCCCATAACGGCCAAATTTGAAGGGGGATAGGGGTACATACGTGCCCTATCGGAAGGTGGTCTTCGCCTGCAAAGTAGTTGTTGATGATGGATAGGTGGGCTCGGCGATGACATCCGCCCTATGGGGCTCGTGGTCGTGGTCTTGTTACACTAGAATGGAAACCTTTGGGAGGCGCTTCGGGAACCCGCATATGTCCTTGCTCCCTTTGCACGAAAGGGGAAACTGCTCCGCCTGGCGCGCTGGTGCCCGCAAGTCCTTCCCTGCGTCATCTTCGACTCCTAAGGCTGGGTTCTGCATAGAGATCTCCACTCTCCGGAGGGGGCCTGAGGAGGCCCATCCTCGCTGGTCTTGGCGTCGTTCTCCCTCGCGAGCCTGGGGTCCTCGCGAGGGCCTTGTCTTGAGTGGACCATGCCACGCCGTGTCTGGCTAACGAGGTGGGCCATGTTCTAGGCCACAGGTAGGCAGGTCTGGGTACGCCCATTCCCAAAATGCCGACAGTAACCCCCTGTCCCATGGCATGCCCAAGCTGGCTTTAGGCGAAGCCTCGAGGACGGCCCGTAGTGCCGCTGCCCCAAATGCATGAGGGGGCAGGACTGGTGCGTGTCATCCGGTTGGTGTCGGGCGTCCTTTCGGCCACCGCCCGAATCGACAAAAGCCTGATTTCCAGCACTGAGCCATTACTGGTTTCTCTTATGCGCCTGCTCTTACTCCTAGATCCCCGGCCTTAGCAGAAATCTCTCCCGATCCAGCATCGCAATGTCCTCCTTCTTGCCGCGTCGGCCCCACGATCTTCCCAATGGCTCCGGCCAACAATCCAAAGCGAGAGGCCCAGAGCTCAGCTTCCGGTCTCATCTCACTGGCGCTTTCTGAGTCCACTATCACCAAGGACGGAGACCTTCTCCCGATGCTCCCATCGATGGCGGACGGGACCAACGAGTGTGGGTGGACCTTGATATGGGCGGCTCCTCGGAGAACCGGCCCTCGTCCAGGTCGGCCTATCCCTTCTTCCTTCATAGCGTCTTCATCGGGTTCGTCTCGCCTTTATCCGCATTCTTCACCGCCATCTTCAAGCACTACGGGATTGAAGCCCTTCATCTTCATCCCAACTCCATCCTGCTCTTGTCTTTCTTCGCCTTTTACTGCCAGGTTTTCATGGGCGTGAAACCTTCGGTGGCCCTCTTCCGACACTTCTTCAGCTTGCACGTGCACGACGACGCTTAGCAGTCGGCGTGCGTCTCCTTAGTTGCGGTCTACAGCGGGAACATGTTCTTAAAGGCTGGGAAGAAGTTGGAGAACTTCCGGCACCGTTGGGTCTTCATGGATCTTGCTAACTCCAACCCTCACTTGGAGCTACCGAAGGGGCTGCCAAAGAAGACCCCCGCGTGGAGCTCCGCGAAGCTTTCCGGCCCCCAGGCCAAACCCGTCATGGAGTGGATTTGTCACGACATCAGTTCCAGGAAGCTGACTGGGGGGATGAAAGTGATGGAGTTCTTGATGGAGCGCCTGGCTCCCCTCCAGTCTCATTATAGGCCCCTGTGAGACTATCAGGGCAGCAGCAACAGCCTCAGGCTTCGGTCTGCACGCATAACCCACGAGGAATTGAGCAGGGCTATGGCAGCTAACTCAACGGTGACCTCGATGATCTCCCCGATGCCTGCATCCTGTTGTACCGCCGCGATGACATGACCGATTTGGTCACCAGGATGCCTATCTTCAATGAACTGGGGCTCTCCCCACCGGAGGGCCTTGGCTCCCCGGTGATGGTGTCCTCCGGCAACACCACAGGCGGGGAGGATTCGGAGAAGATAGTGGACGATGACCTAGTGGGGGCATCTCTCCCGTCACAGAGCGTCCTCTTGCGTGATCTTGAGGATGAAGACGATGCTGGTGAAGCTTCTGCTGCAGGCCCTCCACGTCCTGGCAAGGTTCCCAGGGGGCTAGGGCCGTCCCTTCGTGCCACACGGTCCGCCTGCCTGGCGACCCCTAGGAAGCATGGAGCAGAGTCTCCTCCGGTGTGCGCTGCCTTTGCAAGCATGGCGATTGAGGTGCCGGCCTCGCTGTCGGTGTCAAAACCGGCGGATCTCAGGTAGGGGATCCCCAAATGTGAGACTAGAATCGATGGTAACAAGAGAAGAAGGAGACGATGTTTACCTAGGTTGGGCCCTCCTATGGAGCTAATACCCTACATCCTGCTTGATTGTATTGATTATATGTGGGTTACTAAGTCGATCTACCTCGAAACGAATAGCTAAACACTAGATTAGTTGTTCTTTGTCCTACAACCTAAAAAAACCCGACTCATATAGTCACCACGGGTACCTAGGCTTTACACATGGTCGGTTGCACATCGAAGGAAACACATGCCAATCTACTATCAACAACATGGAGGCCACACCATGGCTCCTTGAAGCTTCCACCCTGGCGATGGGGACCTTGATCGTCTAATGCTCATCTAACGGACCACATAGTCCGGCCCATGAAAAACAAGTCGGCTATGCGAGGACCCCTTAAACCAGGACTCCCTCAGTAGCCCTCGGACTAGCCTCCAACGACGAGGTCTATCCGGACAATCTTTGTGCATCGAATTCTTCATCTTGCGAGGTGAGTCCCATATCCCTTCTTGTTCGGCAACCGTTTTGTCATCGGCGAAATCCCAAAAGTCACGAGCTTGCCAAGTCCATTGTAACAACCGTCAGCATTTCTCAATTTTCGCACGCCGTGGGGAGACGAGCGGTTAAACGGCTTTTTACAAGACTGCCCCTCCCAAAAGGAGGCACCACTCATTTAAACAAACTGAATCATGGTCTAGGCCACATCCTCTTCTTCCTCCTCATCGGAAAAAACTTCCAGTGGAAGATCACCACGAAAAACATGGCGAGCGCCCCTAGCTTTTCCTCGTGCCCCTACAGCTCCTGCCCCGGGGATTGGGCAAGCTTCTCTGTATCACTCCTTCGACTACGTAATCTTGAGACCTAGGGGTCCCTTCCTTCCTCGGATCTGGCAGTTACCCGCGCTAGTTTGTCTTCATTCAACAGCGAAGCCTTTGCGTAGTATTTCCCCAACCCAAAAAAGGGGGAGCGCGTATGCTTCGTGCCGTTCCTCCTGCGAGGTTTTGGGTTCCCCATTCATCCATTCCTAAGGGGGTTATTGGAGTTCTATGGGATCCAGCTCCACCACCTCACTCTAGGGTCTATTCTGCATGTCTCGGGCTTCGTCGCCCTTTGCGAGATGTTCCTAGCCAGCGAGGTACATTTCAAATTGTCGAGGAAGTACTTCTGCCTCGTCCCTCGTCCTCGGGACAATATGATTTTAGAGGTCAGAGGAGCCAAAATATGCCGTATAGTAGGGACGGGATATCTAGTGGGAAATTTGAAGGAGTTCAAAGAATGGTCTTCGGAATGGTTTTACATCGAGGACGTCCCCCTATTTGATCCAGCTCGGAGGGGTTTTTCCGAATATTCCGACAGCCCTTTAAAGAAAAGGCACAATTGGCGACCAAAGAGCTCATCCCAAGAAGACAATATTGAAGTGCAACGCTTGGCAGCCCAGCTGAGAGTACTAGCCCATCACAAGTTGACCATGATAGACATCATGGCCGTCGCCATCACCGGGTGCGTTTATCCTCTTCAGCAGAGGATGCACCCTTTGTGGCGTTACAACGGAACAAGCGACACCACTCGCTCCTGAAGACTGGGCTGCCGATCAAACAGCACTGGCCACCGCACTTGCCGACCTGTACAAAGGGGAGAAAGAGGATTTTATATGGCAGTCGACCAAGGAGGGGTACTCAAGCCACAATCCCATCGAATGGGTGAGCCTTTCAACTCCGTGACCACAATTCGGGTTTTCAATTTGTCCCATTTTGATCGAAGCTTTTAACTTTATGTGGACATGAATGGAGGAGCTTCATGGAGATAGTTAACTGTCCGCCCCCCAGCCCGAGGACCATTCCCGTGATGATGATCTAGGCTTTCACGACAACCCGGATTTGACGATCGAGCTCAAAGACGTGGTTTTCTACTAGAAGAGCCTCGATCGCTCCAAGGTGGCTATTATAGTTGATTATCCCTGATCGTTCCCTTCCCCTGCGATAAGCAAGAAGAAGAAAAATTCGTCTCGCAAAAGGAAAGTATCCTCCAATGATCCAAATGCACCAGCTCCTCCTCCCAAGCGTTGTTGGTCTACGTGACATGCATCGGCTATGACGCCCATGCCCGGACCAGAAAGTAACAGGGATCCTTCAAACAAGCCGGCCTTGGGGACAAGCCCGCCCGTTCGCTCAACTCAAAGGTACTATGTTCGAATGTTTTTATTTTATTATCACAACTAATAGAGCCTCACAAGAAGCCTTATGTAAAAATACTTAGGAAAAGAGTTCAACCTTCTTCTGCCGAGGAGGTTGCCACAGTGTTTAGCGACGCTCACAATTCGAGACCTTCGGCTCATGCCGAATCTGCTACGGAGGTCCCTACGATCAATCCAGCCCTTGAAGACTTCGGGGAGGTGATGTCAGTTACCAAGTCCGAGGTAGGTAGCCCTATGAATCATCGGCGACAGCGAGAAGCCCTGCACCACCCAACGCTCTATGAACAAGAGTTCAAGGCTCTACGCATGGCGGACGCACACGTGTTCGGGCTGGCCATGAAATTGATATCGTCCAGCCGGCACGTGAGTAATCGGTTATTAGAGTCCGAACACTCGTATAAACCTAGTATCCCCGAGCCTTAAATTTCTCGGAACAACCAAATTAAGGGTCCTTGTACTGCTTTACTGCGAATGTGGGCCTCGAAACAGCAGAACAAGCAACTGGCCAAGGAACTGGAGGGCAGCCGAACACAGGTGGAATCTGCGAAGGACGAATTGGAGAACGTGAAGTGTTTTACCCAGGAAGCATATTCTGAGTGTATTTTTTCTGCTGGTCTTTAGTACATATTCCCATGCTGACGCAGGGGTACGTTGTAGCAGCTGGATCAATAGGGAAAATGCTATGAGATTTGGATGCAGCCCGAGAATCTCGGCGATATGCCGAGTCCCAGCATGAGGTCGCCTGTCATGTTTTACAACGACATCTTGAAGAGAAGAACCACTTTCAGACGGAGAACAAACATCACGCCGAAGAAATTGAGAGCTTAAAGGCTCAATTGGCCCAGGCCCAAGGAGATAACCAGAAACTATAGAGGGGCATGTTCGGAAGTGTGATTCCAACATCAGAAAGTACTTCTTATAAATGAAGCATAATGGACATGCCTTGACTCATGTACAGGTCTCCTGACTAGGCGACCCGAAGAAGAGATCGGATCCTATTAGGGAAGCCTTCTGAAGGAGTTGTCTGCCCTTCATGAGCAGGCTTGGAAGGCCATGAAGAGCATGGTAAATGCGTTATGGCCCGCGAAGCAACCTCCAGAGGAGTCGAGCAAACTGGTCAATCGATTCAAGGGAGCCCGAAGTAGGTTCGAGCTATGGAAGACATCGGCGTGGGCGATGACCAAGACCCGTTATACCGGACTTAACCCCAAGCGTGTGGCTCGGGTTGGGCCAGTAGGGTCTAATGGTTAAGAAGTGCCGCTCCACCTGGTATACCACCAAGTGATGCCTGCCGCCCGTCTCTCACAATAAGATTGCTCCTTGGACACCATAATTGACAATCTCGATCAGCAGCCAGATGTATGATTATATGTAACTATGTACTAATAATAGAAGAATTACTCCGTATGTGTTGTAAACTTCGTCTTAACCGTCTATCACACCCTGTGTTTATAGCACATTATTATGTTTGGGTTTATAAAATTTGGAGCCAACTAAAACTTTTTCAAAGTGCTTGTGCTTGTTTGCTATGTTGTTTGCTTCCTTGATGATTGTGTTATATGGCACTCCTAGATTCTATTCCACTTCATATTCATCTTCCTTGTTCCAAACCTCTTGCCCAATGATCATGCCATGTGAATAGTGCCCCAAAATATTTTTTATCAAATTTTGTTTCAACCAAAAATGATTTATTCAAATAAGGTTTTCAAACCCCCCTGAAATGAGGTTTGTACTGCAAGTCCTCAAATTGCGTGGATTCTTCTTCGCCAAAGACCTTATTTCAAATCTACTATATTTATGACTTCCCAAAACCACCAAATATTATTTTTAAAGATTGTTTTCATATTTTATTTAAAGGCTTTTCCTTAAGGCCAGAAATGGTTTTTCCTAGGGAAAAATTATTTAAATGATTTTAAAATATTTGAGAAAATTTAGAGAAACTCAATGGACATATATTTTCCATATATATGAGTTTAAACACAAGGGCATGATCAGATCATAGGCAAAACCCCTCAAAACCCTTTGTGTTCAAATCAAACTTTTGGAATATTTCTATAAGAAATGTTCTCACTAAATTCCCAGAAAATTCCAGCAAGGCAACACTATCATAGGTCATGATCTTGCAAAGTTTCATCTCAATCCAAGTTGATTTGGTTCATCAAACCATCCCAAAACCCTTCATGTTCACATTCATATTTGAGCAACTTTACATTGTGAAGTGTCTCTCCTTGGCCTCAAACTTTGTGGGCATGCTCTAATGGCCAAATAGTAATGATACACGAAGTGGTGCATCAAGGGTAAAAGCCTAGCATCAATAGATCTACAGAAACCTGATTCTGCAATTTTCTAGGGTTTAACAAATTTCCATTGTCAACTTTTTCCTCCTGAGCTCAAACTTGGTGAATCCTCTGTTTCCTACCTAGACTTTGACCCTGGTAAGTATCTCAGTGAGTTGGTAACATCTTCTTGCCCAAAACCTTACCAAACACCTTCTGGTAGTTTAGTAAAACCCCTATTTCTACCTCTTACCCTCTTACCCTTGCCCCTAGATCTTTACCACATCTTCTTGCATTGCCCAAGTACCTCCAGTAAAAACCCTAGATCCACAGGTCACCAGGAGGTGGGGTAAAAACCCCATTTTCACCCCTGGACAACATCTTTTTCTACCTCATTCCCCCTTTTCTTCTTTCCAAAGGCTCCCTACAACATCCAATGCCCTACCCTATATTGTTAAACCCCCTAGATCCCCTAGACATAGCCGACCACGCAGAAGACACCGTTGGCATGCCGTGGCATGCCAAACGTGTGCTCTGGAGCGTGCTACAGTGACGACAGGCACTGTAGCCGTCACCCACTCCATGGCTCTGGCGGCCTCGGGCCTCCCCCGAGCACCACTTTGTCCCCCTCGGCGTCCGTGCCATGCCACCCTCTTTGGCCCCTCCTCTCTCTCCTTCCTCCGACCTCCCCCACGCTTGCCGAGTGCCGCCTGGCTTGGCCAACCCGCAGCCTTGCACGCACGAGCGTCTCTCCCTCTTTATTCCTTCCCTCTGGCCTATACCGACCCCAGGAATGCCCCTGACTCGCCCTCTCTCTCTCTCGTGGCCGCTGGCCTCGGCCACGAGCTCGCCGGCGCACCTACGTTTGGTGGACTTGCCCCGCCTATAAGAGGGCCTCCCGGACCCCTCTCTCCCCTTTCGTCCCCCTCTCGTCTCCCTAGCAACCTCCCTAGGCCCCCTTGAGAATCCCTGGCGTCTCTGCGCTCGGGATCGACCCAAGGATCGCTATGGCCATCCCACGGTCGATCTCCGGGTACAGAGCCCGTCCAGCCCCCATTTCTCTCCCGTTGGTCCTTCACTGCCCTCCTGACGCGATCCCCCTCTTCCCCGTCTTCTTTGCAGCCTGAAATGGCCCCGACGGCCACCTCCCGAAGCCACCTCCGCC
Source organism: Hordeum marinum (assembly GCA_022496015.1). Lineage (NCBI taxonomy): Eukaryota > Viridiplantae > Streptophyta > Magnoliopsida > Poales > Poaceae > Hordeum > Hordeum marinum. The sequence continues at coordinate 186,618,257 of CM039677.1, read as the reverse complement.
ATGGATGCTCGCCACTGGCGACTCTGGCCACCTCTAGCCTCCATTCCACCTCTAGGAAACCGATGACTCGACCCCAAGCCCATCCCTGCTCTCGCCTGCCTCCATCGTGCCCTGCGCTACTGCCGATGATCTCTCCCCCTTCCTATCCCGAGGTAGGAGAAGGACCCGACAGGTGGGGCCCACCTGTCGGCCTCTCTTTCCCTCTCCCACGCGCTCTCTCTCTCCCCTGAGTCGCTGACGACTGGGCCCCGTGCATCAGGTTTGAACCTGACCGAGCGCGAGGCCGGCTAGCTGGCCAGCTGGCCCGGCCCAGCCTCTAGCCGCCTCTAGCCCAGGTCCCCGTCGCTTTTCCTTTTCTTTTTCCTTTTTCTTTTTCTATGGACTTTGCAAAAATCCCACGCACCGAAAATAACTCCTATGACAATATTTCTTCCACCAAAAATCTTAGAATATTCGATAGAATTTATTAGTGCCATTTGTAAAAATGTTTGAAAATATTTTTAGTACTGTTTTATTTTAAAAACCTATATTTATGCACCTTTTTGCCTCTGTTAATTATTTTCCAAAATGTTTTTCACAACAAAACCCTAGGCAGATATTTTTAGTATGACATTTAGTATTTATCAGAATAGGTTAGCATTTTTAATTTTGACTTGCGTTCCCTATTTTTGTGCATTGCTTATTTTTATCAGTTTATTTTGCGACAATAGATTGCGTGGTTGATGAAGAAGTTGGACCCGAAGACTTCGAAGACCCCGGAGACTTTGTTTAGCCAGGCAAGCAGCCCTTTGACCATGATAAGAAACCATTTTTATTGCATGTCATATAGCACTTTACTTTCATCATATTTGATCATGTGGAGTAGTGACCCCTTCGGTGGGTTGCTTCCGACACCCTTACCATTGACACTTGCATCATGCATGACCCTACCACCCTATGAGGGTTATGCGGGTGGGAGTAGTTAGGATGCTAGTAGATGCCACACAAGTGGGATCGAGATCTATGCATGGTGATGGAAGGAAAGAAATGATTTCAAAGACTTTTTCAAAAACCCCGTCGGGTGCCCTAATGCCCGAGGGAGATGATGATGAGATGGGTGACCACTTGAGATAGAAGTGGTGTATCAGAGCAAGTTGAGAATATGTTTTCGAAAATGGATTAGATAGGTGACCACTTGAGAAAGAAGTGGTGTGCCGAAAAAAGATGAGGATGTGTTTTCGAAAACGGAGGGTTTAAGATTTGTCGACCGTCCCAACCTTACATGCGCAACCACGATACCCCTTAAGGGACGGGGCTTTGTTGATTACCTTGGTGGGTACTGGCAAGGAACCCACATTACTAGTGGCGGGAGTGGCATGGTCACTCTCGATACGGGGTCGTGCCGGTATGTACGATCATGCGCTGTCTTTACAGGCACCGGGCACACCGTTGGTACCCTCATGGATGGTATGATTAGAGTGAGGCTCGTGTGATGAACATCGTGAGGGCTGGGTACCAATCGAGTGGACTCTTTGTCACTAGGGGAAAGGCATTGTTCGGGTACTTACCTAGGGTATGTTATATACTGGGACTCGTGGATAAGACGGAAGTTCCCCGAGTCTTGTGGGTAAAGTGTGCAACCTCTGTAGAGTGTAAAACTATTCGAATAGCCATGTCCACGGTCATAGACAGTTGGGTGGTGCTGCTTAGACTATGTCCGGATGTTTTTGCAAACTTGGTGTGAGTATGAAGGTGATGGTGACAAGAGGTCATGTGAGCTAAGTCCGATGACTTAGCATAGGTATTGAACTAAGTCCGTTGACTTAGCATGATGAATGAACATGAGGTGTTCAACTCCTACTTATGGTGATATTGGTATCTTGTTCATATGGATACTTGCTTATTATGGATGCATTCTTACTAGCTAATTGATCATGACATTGCATTTAAAATTAGCGTTCCGCAAAATCACCTAATTAGTGCTATATCATGCATCATTATTGCCTTGTTCCACAACTTGGGTTGCTTGCGAGTACATTCAAAGTACTCATTGACTTGCCACTTCTTATTTAATTGGCCAGGCATGGAAGAACATGAGTATGTTGAAGAGTTTGTTGGAGACGAACATGCGAACTAGGACGCCTCCCAGTCAGAATGCCTATAGGTTAGGGCAGATGGCATGGGTTCATGCTTTTGTCCAAGATTTCCGCCGCTTGTTCTATTTAAGTGTTTGGCCTTCGTGGCCCTATGTATGTAAGGCTAAGACCTTCACATGAGCATTGATCTTTATTTAAATGTGGATGTAAGACTCTTGTTAATCAGCTTCTGTGTTCAGTGAGCATCGATCTCTTGGATCACTGTACACGTGCATTCGGTGATCACGACTTATAAGTCGGGGTCCCCATAGAGGTGGTATCAGAGCAATCCTGACTATAGGAAGCCCTTAGTTAGCATGGACATTAGTTAGGATAAAATCGACTTTCAAAACTACACCTAGCATTTGTACTTAGGAATTCTATACTATTTACCTCTTCTCACCTTCACACAACACTCTGATGACTCTCCTCCTTTCAAACCTTTGTAGATGGATGTCGTACCTGAAGCCTTCCTGACATTCGGATTGCCCTCACTCCTTGGGGTTAGCCTGGAGAAGTGCCAGTTTCGCCGACCACCCATTTTCCTCTACCACAAGGACTAGGTCGATGCCATCACGAAGGAGTACCACGTGGATGTGGTCAGGAAGGCAAACGACTCCCTGACCAGTTGGTTCTTTGAAGGACCACGGATGGAGACCATGATGTTTGTCATCGGGACAGCTGCACGCAAGGCACTCCTACACCTTCGAGACGTCATTCCAGAGATGGCTGACAAGCCAACTACTCGCTACCTTCCTTTGAGGAAGGATGATTTTGGCGAGAGTTGGACACTGATTCTGACCAAGGAGGATGGAACACCCCTCAGGTTTTAGACCTACTTCAGCCTTTCCGCCGATATTCTGGTACGCAACTTGATGAAGGAGTCCTTGAAGCTCCGTGAGGAACTTCACCACACCCAAGAGTTACTTTGGCAAGCCAAGATGAAGCCAGACAAGATCAAGAAGGATGGAGCCCCCGAGGGATGACCAGTTGTCGCTTATCGAGGAGTAGCCCCAACTAGTGATGCACCTACACATCGTCATCGCATGAGTGCGAAGGAGTACCATGAGCTCTTCACCGACCCGCATACAAAGCGTCATCGTGATGGACCTCCTCGTTCCCTGACCCCTTCGACCTGGAACGATGCCCGTTCAGGTGATGAACCGGAATAATACCCAGAGGAGTGTGACTACGAGACCGAGCACTCCACCACCTGAGTCCGAGAATCCCTAGGGTAGGATCAGTCATGTATCCCTCATGCGAAGTCGAGTCCGTGTAATGGTTCATATGAAACCATGTGTGCTTGTTGTTTGTTTCGTTGTTTGTATTCCGATGCAAGTCTCACTTTTGCCTTAGGAAACATGTAAGGAACTCCATTGTCTATCTTAATTTATGTTGTTGGTCTTTCGACCTTTCTTTTAACACACTTGCACTTGACCAACCCCCTTAGGTGCACTTTTCAATTGTTGCTTATACTCTTGTCAATCCTAGTTGTTTGACTTGGCTGCTCCAACAGGATGGTGACTGCTACCCGCAACAGCTCCTTCACCAACCCTGAAGTCGGCAACTCCAGCCAGCAACAGGGAGCTGGTGGGGCTGCCCACGTTGGAGGACACCAGGAGCAGCCACAAGGCAATATTCCCCCGCCAGCACCTTCGCCGAAGAACATGACCATAGCTCAGCTTCTCCAAGTTCCCCGAGAGGAGCACCAAGCCAACAATGCTTCTATCCAGCAGATGGCTCAGGCCCTCGCGAACAACGAGCAGCAAGGCAGGAACGACAATGGCCGCTCCATGTTGTCTGAGTTCATGAGGAACTCGCCCCCAACCTTCACCAAGACTGCTGAACCCTTGGATGTTGATGACTGGATACACACCATCGAGGACCTCCTTGCACCGGTCAATTGTAATGAGGATCGTGAGATGGTGTTTTATGCCTCTCACTACCTCGGAGGTACCGCCCGAGCTTGGTGGAATGGATTCAAGGTCATGCAAGGAGAACGTGTGATCACGTGGAATGACATCAAGGAAGGATTCCACACCGCCCACATTCCTTGTGGGATCATGGCTATCAAGAAGAGAGAGTTCCGAGCACTAAAGCAAGGAAGTGGCTCTGTCAAGGAGTACCTGTAGAAGTTCAACCTACTATCAAGGTATGCACCTGAAGACGTCAGCACAGAAACTGCCAAGAAGGAACGCTTCATGGAAGGACTTCAACTAGTCCTGCAGTATCAGCTCATCATCTACAACTGTCGTCCCTTCTTTGACCTAGTGAACAAGGCCCTCATGCTAGAAGACAAGCATCGTGCCATCGACGACACTCGGAAGTGCAAGATGATCAGTAAGGGTAGCCCCAGCCAAGCCAACCTATCAGCCGCAGTAGGCTAGACCTCCTGCGCCTCGTCCGTGCTACCAGCCATAGCAGTATGCCAATCCTAGGCCAACTTACAACAACAACCCCAATAACAACAACGGTGGCAGGAACTTCAACAACAACCCTGGACAAGTCGCTTGCTTTGAATGTGGTCAGCCAGGACACATCTCTAGGTTGTGTCCCAACAAGAAGCCAGATGCACCGCGCCCCAATGCGCCAGCTCAAGGTCAAGGCCGTGGAGCACCACCAAGGTACCCCGCTCCCCGTAACCAGCCCAACAATGGCAAGGATCGTGTGAATCACGTCACCGCAGAGGAAGCCCAGGAAGACCCGTACGTCATACTGGGTACGTTCCTTATCAACTCAATCCCAGCAACAGTACTGTTTGATTGTGGAGCTTCGCATTCTTTTGTCACCCAAAAGTTTGCACTAGAGAGTTGCATGAAACCTACACCCCTGGGTAGTCGTATGTTGATACAAACCCCGGGATTAGTTATGAAGTCCGGGATAGGGTGTAAGGGAGTGAAGATTGACATCAATGGGGTAGACTTCCTAGCAGACCTTATAGTTCTAGACTCACCCGGCTTGGATGTCATCCTTGGCATGAATTGGTTGACTAAGCACCAAGGTATGTTAGACTGTGCCAAGAGGATCGATACCATGACCAACAACCAAGGAGTGGAAGTCAAGTATGTTCCCAACCCTGCCTCCACTCAAGCACCTCAGGCTAACTTCCTATCAAGAGTTGAGTTGGATCAAGTGACAATAGTATGTGAGTACCCGGATGTGTTTCCTGATGAGCTGCCCAGAATGCCTCCTGAGCGCGACATCGAGTTCATCATTGAGCTTATGCCCGGATCAAGGCCCATCTATAAGAAGGCCTATAGAATGGGATCCGAAGAGTTGGCTGAGTTGAAGAAGCAACTGGCGGAGCAGCTCAGAAAAGGATTTATTCACCCTAGTGCCTGTCCTTGGGGATTGCCTATTCTATTTGTGTCAAAGAGGGACGGAACTATCAGACTTTGCATGGATTACCGTTCCCTCAATGAGGTCACGATAAAGAACAAGTATCCACTCACCAAGATTGAAGACCTATTTGATCAGTTGAACGGAGCTAAGGTGTTCTCCAAGATCGTCCTCAGGTCTGGGTACTACCAGCTGAAGATCAGACCCCAAGACATTTTGAAGATGGCTTTGTAACACGGTATGGCCTGTATGAATACACGGTCATGTCATTCGGGTTAACTAATGCCCCTTCCTACTTCATGTACCTCATGAATAAGGTCTTCATGGAGTACTTGGACAAGTTTGTTGTCGTCTTTATTGATGACATACTCGTCTCCAAGTCTGAGGAAGAACATGAGGAACACTTGAGATCAAGGTTGTCAGAATGGCGATTCTGTTATACGATTCTACGACTTTACGATCCAAACTAACCCATCTGATTCTATGATTTTAGTTCATAGAATCAACGTTTCTACGACCCCGATATTGAAGATTCTACGATTTGCGATCCTATCATCGTAACTCCGATCCGATTCAAAATCGCGATTCTGAAAACCTTGCTTGAGATTGTTCCTAGAGAAGCTTCAAGAGCACCAGCTTTATGCCAAGTTCAGCAAGTGTGAATTCTGGCTGCAGGAAGTTGGATTCTTGGGTCATGTGCTGATTGCAGAAGGATTATCAGTGGATCCTGCCAAGATTGAAGCCATGACGGAATGGCAAACCCCAACCACAGTGAAGGAAGTCAGGAGCTTCCTCGGACTCGCGCAATATTACCGCAAGTTCGTGGAAGGGTTCTAAAGTATTGCCCAACCCATGACCCAGCTTTTAAAGAAGGACAAGAAGTTTGAATGGACAACCAAGTGTGAGGAGAGCTTCCAGGAGCTCAAGAAGAGATTGACCACCGTCCCAGTTTTTTCCACCCCTGATATTCACAAGGAGTTTGTGATTTATTGTGATGCATCAAGAACCGGGCTTGGAGGTGTTCTAATGCAAGAAGGCAGAGTCGTAGCATATCTATCAAGACAGCTACGACCCCATGAAGAGAACTACGCAACTAATGATCTTGAGTTAGATGCCGTGCTTCATGCCTTGAAGACATGGCGACATTACCTTCTGGGGAAGCGATGTGAGATATTCATAGACCACAAGATTTTGAAGTATTTCTTCACTCAAAGGGAATTGAACATGAGGCAGCGAAGATGGTTGGAGTTGAAGCATTATGACCTTAGTGTTCAATACCACCCTGGAAAGGCCAATGTGGTAGCAGACGCCTTGAGTAGAAAGGCTTGTTCCTTGAATGCTATGATTAAGGAAAGGCTACCCACCCTGTATGAAGAACTTGAGAGCTTTGGCTTGGAACTGGTTGCACCAGGATTCCTTGCTAACCTCGAAGAAAATCCTACCTTGATGGATGATATCAAAGAAGCCCATAAGGGACACGAGAGCATTGAAGTCATCAAGAGGAAGATCAACGCAGGCAAGGCCCCATGATTCTCGGTGGATGAACAAGGAGTTGTATGGTTCGGGAATCGCATCTACGTACCCAACAAAGAGGAACTAAAGAACCTGATCTTGCCAGAAGCTCATGACACTCCCTACTCCATCCATCCCGGAGGAACCAAGATGTATCAAGACCTCAAGGAAAGATTCTGTTGGCATGGCATGAAACGGGAAATAGGCACGTTTGTTGCTAAGTGTGACATATGCCAGAGGGTCAAGGCTGAGCATCAGCGACCCGCTAGGCTATTGCAACCTCTCAAAGTGCCTGAATGGAAGTGCGATAAAGTCGGGATGGGTTTCATCACCGGTTTGCCATGGTCAAGCAAGGGTCATGATTCCATTTGGGTCATCGTCGACAACCTGACCAAGGTAGCCCACGTCATCCCAGTCAGAACCACATATGACGGTAGCCAGCTCGCGAACCTCTACATCAACCGCATCGTGAGTCTTCATGGAGTTCCAAAGGACATCTTATCGGATCAAGGAACGCAGTTCACCTCAAGATTCTGGAAGAAGTTTCAAGAAGCTATGGGAACCAAGCTCTCCTTCAGCACTGCTTTTCACCCCCAAACTGGCGGACAAACAGAACGAGTAAATCAGATACTCGAAGATATGCTCCGTGCTTGTGTTTTGGCGAATGGGGCCAAGTGGGAAGATTGCCTACCATTTGCTAAGTTCTCCTACAACAACAACTATGAGTCAAGTCTTAAGATGGTACCATTTGAGGTGTTGTTTGTACGGAAGTACCGTACTCCCCTTAACTGGTCAAAGACCGGAGAAGGATTGGTTTTTGGACCAGACATCCTCCACGAAGCTGAGCAAGTTCAACTCGTCCGAGAGCGTCTAGAGACTACCAAATCAAGACAGAAGAGTTTGCGCTGACTCTCACCACCGAGATTTGAGCTTCAACAACGGAGATCATGTTTACCTCCGGGTCACGCCTCTCAAGGGAACCAAGCGTTTCCATGTCAAACGGAAGCTCGCACCAAGATATATCGTCCCCTTCAAGATCACCGCAAGACGAGGAGAAGTTGCCTACCACCTAGAGTTACATCCCGAACTGTCGGATGTGCACAACGTCTTCCATGTGTCATAACTCCGGAAGTGTCTACAAGTTCCCAACCGCCCTGACCTCTTCAAGGACATCGACCATCAAGCCATCGATCTTCAGCCAGATCTTACTTAGCGTGAGAGGCTAGTTCGCATTCTGGATGAAGCCGAGCGCTACACCCGAAGCTGCACCATCAAGTACTTCAAGGTCCAGTGGAGCAACCACACTAAAGCTGAAGCAACCTGGGAGCGTGAATATAATCTTAGATCTGAGTTCCCTTATGTTTTTAGCGCTTAGCCTAGGAATCTTCGGGATGAAATTCTTGTAAGGGGGGAAGGTCTGTCACACCCTATGTTTATAGCACATTGTTATGTTTGGGTTTATAAAATTTGGAGCCAACTAAAACTTTTTCAAAGTGCTTGTGCTTGTTTGCTATGTTGTTTGCTTGCTTGATGATTGTGTTATATGGCACTCCTAGATTCTATTCCACTTCATATTCATCTTCCTTGTTCCAAACCTCTTGCCTAATGATCATGCAATGTGAATAGAGCCCAAAACTATTTTTTATCAAATTTTGTTTTAACCAAAAATGATTTGTTCAAATAAGGTTTTCGAAACCCACTAAAATGAGGTTTGCACTGCAAGTCCTCAAATTGGGTGGATTCTTCTTCCCCAAAGACCTTATTTCAAATCTACTATATTTATGATTTCCCAAAAGCACCAAATATTATTTTTAAAGATTGTTTTCATATTTTATTTAAAGGCTTTTCCTTAAGGCCAGAAATGGTTTTTCCTAGGGAAAAATTATTTAAATGCTTTGAAAATATTTGAGAAAAATTAGAGAAACACAGTGGACATATATTTTCCATATATATATGAGTTTCAACACAAGGGCATGATCAGATCATAAGCAAAACCGCTCAAAACCCTTTCTGTTCAAATCAATCTTTTGGAATTTTTCTATAAGAAATGTTCTCAATAAATTGCAATAAAATTCCAACAAGTCAACACTATCATAGGTGATGATCTTGCAAAGTTTCATCTCAATCCAAGTTGATTTGGTTCATCAAACCATCCCAAAACCCTTCCTGTTCAGATTCATATTTGAGCAACTTTACATTGTGAAGTGTCTCCCCTTGGCCTCACACTTTGTGGGCATGATCTAATGGCCAAATAGTGACGATACACTAAGTGGTGCATCATGGGTAAAAGCCTAGCATCAATAGATCTAGAGAAAGCTGATTCTGCAATTTTCTAGGGTTTAACCAATTTCCATTGTCAACTTTTCCTCTTGAGCTCAAACTTGGTGAATCCTCTCTTTTCTACCTAGCCTTTGACCCTGGTAAGTATCTCAGTGAGTTGGTAACATGTTCTTGCCCAAAACTTTACCAAACACCTTGAGGTGGTTTAGTAAAACCCCTATTTCTACCTCTTACCCTCTTACCCTTGCCCCCAGATCTTTACCACACCTTCTTGCATTGCCCAAGTACCTCCAGTAAAAAAACCAGGTCCTCCAGGAAGTGGGGTAAAACCCACATTTTCACCCCTGGACAACATCTTTTTCTACCTCATTCCCCCTTTTCTTCTTTCCTCCCTAGACATAGCCGGCCACATATAAGATGCCGTTGGCATGCCGTGGCACTATAGCACTATAGCCGTCGCCCACTACATGGCTCCGGCGGCCTCGGGCCTCCCCCGCACGCCACTTGGTCCCCCTCGGAATCCGTGCAATGCCTCCCTTGTCGGACCCTCCTCTCTTTCCTTCCTCCGACCTCCGCCGCGCGTGCCGAGCACCGCCCGTCTCGGCCAACCCGCAGCCTCACACGCACGAGCGTCTCTCCCTCTCTTCCTTCTCGCTAGCCTAGACCGACCCCAGGAACTCCCCTGACTCGCCCTCTCTCTCTCTCTCGTGGCCTCTAGCCTCTGTCACGAGCTCGCCGGTGCACCTGCGTTCGGTGGACTCGCCCCCACCTATAAGAGGGCCTCCCGGACCCCTCTCTCCTCTCTGGTCCCCCTCTCCTCTCCCCTAGCAACCTCCCTAAGCCCCCCTGAGAGCCCCCGGCGTCTCTGCGCTCGGGATCGACCCGAGGATTGCCGTGGCCATCCCGTTATCGATCTCCGGGTACAAAGCCCCTCCAGCCCCCATTTCTCTCCCGTTGGTCCTTCACTGCCCTCCTGACGCGATCCCCCCTCTTCCCCGTCCTCTTTCCAGCCTGAAACGGCCCTGGCGGACACCTCCCAAAGCCACCTCCGCCATGGGTACTCGCCGCCGGTGACTCCAGCCATCTCCGGCCTCCATTCCACCTCCAGGAGACCGGCGACACGACCCTGAGCCCATCCCTGCTCTCGCCTGCCTCCGCCGTGCCTTGCGCTTCCGCCGGTGGGCTCTCCCCCTTCCTGTCCTGAGGTGGGAGTAGGACACGACAGGTGGAGCCCACTTGTCGACCTCTCTTTCCCTCTCCTGCGTGCTCTCTCTCCCCCCGAGTTGCTGACAATTGGGCCCCGCGCGTCAGGTTTGAACCTGATCGCGCGCGAGGCCGGCTGGCTGGCCAGCTAGGCCGGTCGAGCCTCTGGCCCATGTCCGTGTGGCTTTTCCTTTTCTTTTTTCCTTTTTCTTTATCTGTGGACTTTGCAAAAATCCCACAGAACCCAAAATAATTCCTATCAAAATATTTCTTCCACCTTATAATATTTCATAGAATTTATTAGTGCCATTTGTAAAAATGTTTGAAAATATTTTTAGTACTGTTTTGTTTTAAAAACCTATATTTAGGCACCTTTTTGCCTCTGTTAATTATTTTCCAAAATGTTTTTCACAACAAAACCCTAGGCAGATAATTTCAGTATGACATTTAGTATTTATCAGAATAGGTTAGCATTTTTAATAGTGACTTGTGTGCCCTGTTTTTGTACATTGCTTATTTTTATCGCTTTATTCCTCAATGACAGTTTGCGTGGTTGAGCCAGGCAAGCAGCCCTCTGACCATGATAAGAAACCATTTTTATTGTGTGTCATATAGCACTTTACTTTCATCATATTCGATCATGTGGAGTAGCGACACCTTCGGTGGGTTGCTTCCGACACGCTTACCATTGACACTTGCATCATGCATGACCCTACCACCCTATGAGGGTTATGCGGGTGGGAGTAGTTAGGATGCTAGTAGATGCTATGCAAGTGGGATCGGGATCTATGCATGGTGATGGAAGGAAAGAAATTATTTCAAAGACTTTTAAAAAAAACGTCGGGTGCCAATAATGCCCGAGGGAGATGATGATGAGATGGGTGACCACTTAAGAAAGAAGTGGTGTGTCGGAGCAAGTTGAGAATGTGTTTTCGAAAACGGATTAGATTTAAGATTTGTCGACCATCCCAACCTTACATGCACAACCACGATACCCCTTATTGGATGGGGCTTTGTTGATTACCTTGGTGGGTACTGGCAAGGAGCCCGCATTACTAGTGGCGGGAGTGGTGTGGTCACTCTTGATACAGGGTCGTACTGGTATGTACGATCATGTGTTGTCTTTACAGGCATTGGGCACACCGTTGGTCTCCTCATGGATGGTACGATTAAAGCGAGGCTCGTTAGATGTACATCGTGAGGGCTGGGTACCAATCGAGCGGACTCTTTGTCTAGTATTGCTAGGTGAAAGGCATTGTTAGGGTGCTTACCTCGGGTATGTTATATACCGCGAGTCGTGGATGACACCGAACTTCCCCGAGTCTTGTGGGTAAACAGTGCAACCTCTGCAGAGTGTAAAACTATTCGAATAGTCGTGTCCATGATCATGGACAGTTGGGTGGTGCTGCTTAGACTATGTCCGGATGTTTTCACAAACTTGGTGTGAGTATGAAGGTGATGGTGACAAGAGGTCAAATGAGCTAAGTTCGATAACTTAGCATGGGTATTGAACTAAGTCCGATGACTTAGCATGATGAATGAACATGAGGTGTTCAACTCCTACTTATGATGATATTGGTATCTTGTTCATATGGATACTTGCTTATTATGGATGCATGCTTACTAGCTACTTGATCATGACATTGCATTTAAAATTAGCTTTCCGCAAAATTACCTACTTAGTACTATATCATGCATCATTATTGCCTTGTTCCACAACTTGGGTTGCTTGCGAGTACATTCAAAGTGCGCATTGGCTTGCCACTGGTTATTTAATTGGCCGGGCATGGAAGAACAGGAGTATGTTGAAGAGTTCACTCGAGATGAACATGCGAACTAGGATGCCTCCCAGTCAGAATTCCTATAGGTTAAGGCAGATGGCATGGGTTCACGCTTTCGACTAAGATTTCCGTTGCTTGTTCTATTTAAGTGTTCGGCCCTCTTGGCCCTATCTATGTAAGGCTATTCCTTCATGGTCACTATTTGTGTAAGACTCTAAATGTGGATGTAAGACTCTTGTTATTCAGCTTCTATGTGTTAAGTGAGCACTAATCTCTAGGATCACTATACACGTGCATTCGGTGATCACGACTTATAAGTCGGGGTCCCCACACTGGCCATCGGCTTCTACCTCCCGCACTAAGAGCTTGAGAGTTTTCCTTGTAAATCATCACCCTAGAAGAGCGAATTATGTTCAGGGAACCAGGCAATCTAGCCATTTGGTGCGAACAGACAGAAAGCACACATGGAGATATGTTATATTACTGCTTAGCGTAGGAAACATCTTCTGAAGAAAGTAGTACCTCTATCAATACCGTTCTGCTAGGTGCTACGTAAATCGTAGGTAGTAAGGCCGTATACTCCTAGTATGCGGCTAATGGCTTTTGTGAGAAAAGAAGCCAGAGTAATGGTTATAATGACCATAGTCTTATTAGTAGCCTCCGTCATAGGTGACCAATTGTTTGCTGAAGATAGCTAGCTTTTGGCTACACCCGTCTGAGGTGCTTGTTTGGATGACCTGGTCGTAACAATCGCTGAGGTGCTCCCTTTACCCTCTATCCGAACAATCAGGAACGTAGAGGGTAAGCACAGGAGCGAGGCGGCCTAGCTTGGAAAAGTCTTAGTTCGAATTGATGCACATGATGGCTTAAACACGACAATGGAAACATGCGTACACAAAAACTGTGAACAAATGCTTATAATATAAAAGCATTGGCTTCAGAAAGAAGTCCCCAGGTGTTGTGTTCAGATTTAACACTTATGGGTGTAAGCCGAAAATCTTAGTACAAGATCGGTTGAACCTAACATAGATTTGGGAAAAAGGAAAAAAAATCGAACCTACCAAACAAAAAAAGTGGGAGGGGAAGGAAAAAGTGAAGAAAAAGGGTAAAGAATGTGACGACACTGGTTTATATGTAGAAGCACCAAAGACGAGCTGCGTTCCATGGATTTGGTTCAAGGCGGTTGTCGTGGATTTGTCATGGCAGATGTTCAGCTGAACGGACTTAAAATCGGAGCGACCGCAACGGTGTGGCACTTGAGAGGGGTTAGTCAGAATCGGGAGACGCGAAGTTTTACCCAGGTTCGGCCCCTCTGATGGAGGTAAAAGCCTACGTCCTGCTTGTCTGGTATTGATGATGAAGGAGATCTCTTGGTTACAAGGGTGCTGTTTTGCTACCTCTAATCACGAGAGTCTTTAATTTCTTGTCTATCTAAGACCTCTCTATTGAGACGTCTAAAAACACGACCCTCTCGGGGTGACCCGCCCCTCCTTATATAAGCTGAAGGGGCGGCTTACATGTACAGTCTTAGTCGGATTGAGACTTCCTATTGTGACTTCCCATCGTGGGATTCTCTTCATGGGCTTCTGAGTCGCCGGGCGGCTTACGCCGGGCGGCTCATGCCGGGCGACGTACAACTGGAGACTCATCTTTAGGGACTCATCTTCAGGGACTTTACAACCGAAGAGTCATACGGGGACTCACCGGAGAGTCATCTGGGGACTCACCAGAGAGTCATCCGGGGACTCACCGAAGAGTCATCCGGGGACTTACCAGAGAGTCATCTGAGGACTCACAACCGAAGAGTCATCCAGGGACTCACAACCAGAGAGTCATCCGGGGACTCATCGGAGAGTCATCCAGGGACTCAAAATCGGGTCATAACTATCACCGGGTTATAACTGTCTCCCAGGTCATACCGCGGGGTATATCCCCGACATTAGGCCCCAGGTTAGATTGAATTTATTCATGGTCACCTCCTGAAATGAGAATAAAAAATATGTTAAGTGGCTGGCTTGCTCCTTTGGCCGTCTTATAAAATGGCTCCTCGGAAATCCGGGTCTTTTCTGCATATGAATGAGTCGTCTTGATAATCATCTTTCTTGTCAATGTCCTTTGAAAAGTATTGAGAATAGAACACCCATATGCCATTGAGTCAACTTCCAATACTCTTGGCGGGTCATCTCCGTCGGGTTATAATCATTGATGATGTCGGGTCATTATCGTTGGTGACGCCGGGTCAAATAACTAGAATCTAGCTGACTTGATAAAAATATTGGGATCAAAATCCATCTGATGTAAAACCGGACTTCCATTCTTGTGAAGTAGGGCAGCTTATATAAAATCTGGCGGCTTATGATCTTTTGATAACGCCAGGTCATAAATGTTGGTGATGCCGGGTCTAAAAACTGAACTCCATAATAAACATCTTGAAAATTCTCCTCAAATTTTTTGATATGTCCATATTACCTATAGCCCCCAAGCTCCGAGATTATCCATGATAACTTGGTGCTTTGCTATAATACTTTGGACTGTGTAGCTCCCAAGTGTCGTGTTGTCCTGCCTGCAGCAACCTGGGACTTATGACTGTCTTATACCTTATGAAACTTGAGCAGGTGTAGCCCCCAAGGGCCGTCTCATCATCATGTGATGGGTCGGGTCTTTAATTTGAACCATATAATCTGTTTGGACAGCTGAATACTGTAGCCCCCAAGTGTCGGGTCGTATGCCTGCGGCGAATGGGGACTTTAGAAAAAATTGATTTGAGCGGTGTAGCCCCAAGTGTCGGGTCAGTAAGAATTATTGGGCTGGGACTTCGAAAAATTTAGAAAGTCCGGCTCATCTCCTTGCGATAATATGGTTTTGCTGACAATGTAATGATTTGAAAACTGGCTTGCATTAGCCCCCAAGTGTCGTGGTGCGTGCTTGCAGCGACAAGGGACTTGCATACTTGATATAAAGTGTATTTTAATAGTGTAGCCCCCAGGTGCGGGGTCGTCTGCCTGCGGCGACTTGGGACTATGTAAGAATAATATAACTCACCACAATTTGTTGAATGAATCCTTGATCGTGGTTGTAATATAACCCGGAATGAATATCCTAGAATAATTCCTTTGTCTTTGACATGAAATCCCTGCTCATGGTTGCGGTGCAACCCGGCAAATATATGTTCGAAGAAATCCATGAGTGTTGTAGATTACAACAGAGCACATTTGAAGAAATCCGAGAACTAGTCAACTAGATGACACGACATTATATCTAACAGGGCGGCTCTTGAAAAATAATGAATTCTCCGAGCTGGCTTAAAAACCCCAATCATTCAGTACTGGTTATGATAAACCATGAAGATCCAACTAGGTTGGCTATTAAAGATCCATAGGGTATGATAAGCTACACCCGGAGGGTGGGAAGCCCCCTGGAGGATCATGTTGACGGAGTTAACTGTTTGGCTTGCGAGCTGACCGATAGGGTTTGATAAGCTACACCCAGAGGGTGGCAAGCCCCCTGGACGATCATGTTGATGGAGTCAACTATTTGGCTTGAGAGCCAACCCATAGGATTTGATAAGCTACACTTGGAGGGTGGGAAACCCCCTGGACGATCATGTTGACAAAGTCAACTGTTTGTCTTGAGAGCCGACCGATAGGGTTTGATAAGCTACACCCGGAGGGTGGGAAGCCCCTTGGACGATCATGTTGACGGAGTCAACTTTTTGGTTGAGAGCCGACCGATAGGGTTTGATAAGCTACACCCAGAGGGTGGGAAGCCCGATGGACGATCATGTTGATGGAGTCACCTTTTTGCATCATCTTGTAAGTCGCCATCTTTTAATGAAGAAAAGGGCAGAAGCCTCCAAGTGACTTTATGATGATCCAATGAATCCGGGCACCCGTATTTGAACAGTATATCTCAGCGGTTCGTCCTCTTGGGCAACTTTTAATATTTCGCCAAAAATGTAGTAGCCCCCAGGATCGGGTTAACTTTTCCATGACCCGAGGTTCTCGTTGAAAACGGCCAAATGAGTCTTGCCATGTCTGTAGCCCCCGAGTCTTAAGTTGACTTGAAAAGGCGGCTTGAGAATCTCCATTGAAAGTTGAGTTTGGCCGTGGCGGGTTAGAGATAATCCCGTATGATTTGTTTCAATAATCTGGTCGATGGTTCATTTCGGCTGGTTGTTGAAGTGAACCAAACTTTAATGGCAGCGATTTGTGCCCCTGTCCGTTGGGCGGCTTGTATCGATGAGCACTGCATCGATATGTTGATGTAGATCAAACTATGGGTGGCATCTTGCATGCGTCCATTGGGCGGCTCGTACAGGCGAGCGCCGCACCGATATGTCGATGTAAACTGGACCGCAGGGGCAGCAACTTGAGCATGACCATTGGGTGGCTCTTCCAACTGTATGTGGCCCTGGCGTGTTGATGTAGATGTAAAAGTCAGCGAGGCGTTGTAAGCCGGTGCGGTTGCGAGAGACGACCGCGGCGTTGTGAGCCGGTCGCGGTCGCGAGAAATGGTCGCGATGTTGTAAGCCGGTGCGGTTGCCAGAGACGGCCATAGTGTTGCAATCCGGTGTGTCGCGAGAGGCTGTCGTGACGTTGTTGTTGAAAATCATACCGCGGATGCGGCGGCTTACCGCGTCCATTGGTTGGCTCGTACTGGTAGGTGAGCGCGCGCGGTACCGATGAGTTGATGTAGACCGTCCGTGGGGGCAGCGACTCAAGCGCGCCCATCCAGCAACGCGACACGTTGGCGTGCGCTCCAACTCCGCAGTTTAATATCCCATAAACAATTGTCCTGCATAAAAATATTACAGGACCGAGGTAATTGTTCTCGGTTGAAACATATACCGAAAAATAAATGAAAGAAATATCACCTGGTATTTTGTTTTGTAGTGGTACAAAACCATGTGCATTTTGAACATAACCTCACAAGCATGCTCGGAGGCTGCAACAGCTCCTAATGCAATCACCGACCCGGCGGCTGGGCGACTCAGAGGCCGTGGCGGCTCGCGGCGACATGCCGGTCGGAGGAGGGGTGAGGTCGTGGAGCTGTGCCACCGTGGCAAGCTGCGGCTGCAGCGAGGAAACGAGCATAGCGTGACGGCGGTTTGACCAATCGACGGGCGTGGCAACTCAGAACAAGAACATGTGTTTGAATAATAGATGGCCTTGTCGTTTTTTCCATGAACATGGAATAAATATCCTGATTCGTCGGGACGACAGATGAATCATATGTAGCACCTGTGGATTGCCTCCAGTAATTTCAAACGGCGATTTAGCCACCGTCCTAAGGTCGTGGCAGAGGTGACGGGCCATAGCGTCTACAACATCCCGAGGCAAAACTATGGATGGTGAAGTAGAGGGGACTTACAGTGGACGCACGTCGGTTTGGAATAAGGCTGAGCGGGGGTGTCTCATCGCAAGGTCGCAATGGCGACGGTGGTAGCCGGCAGAGGTAACTGCTTGAAGTTCGACCACTGCAGAACCGGAGATGGATGGGTCTGAATAGGGCCTCAACAATAGCTCTAACTACAAAGCGAACGGGACCGGCAGGCACACTCGGAGGCGGCCGGGGGCGGCATGGTGGAGGTGTGACTCGCCGGGGCAAGCCGGAATTGGCCTCGGCTATAGAGTTGTTTGCGGTGGTGACTTGGAGCAGTAGTGACCCAGCAGCAGAGTGCGGGGCGGCGTGAGGACGCGATGCGGAGTTGTAGCAGCGTGTGGGCACCGGAGACACAAACGACGTGGGAGTAAGGGGCCCGCAGTGCTAGAGGCACGCGGCGTTGAGTAACGAGGTCGGTCGGGCATGGCACATGCATGGTGGAGGGACAACCAGGCGCGACTAGTGGCAGTTTGAGGTGATTCCACAGCCACAAGAGTAAGAGGTGGTGCGAGCTCGGTAGATGTTGACCAAGGCCGGTGGGTCATTCACGGGTGGTTTGACGCTCGGTCGCGGAGGAGCCGGAGCTGTTTGCGGCTGCCAACGGCTGAACGAGGGCGGCCCGATGACTAGACGAGAATAGACCACGGTGGCAGTGGCCCGACAACTCGACGCAAACGCGGAAGTGAAAGTTCGCACCAGAGGTCGCTAGCAAGGCGCTTCATGGTAGAGGCACACCAATGGAGGCGTGCCACGTTGGCGGCTCAGAAGCGATGTGTTCGTGGGTGACTCATAGCGAAGAACGGCGGATTGGACAGCTCGAAGGCAATGACTCAACGCGGCAGCAGCGGCAGGCGACGTGAGTCCCCATCTTCCATCTAGGGCGGTTCATACAAGCAATAACCCACAACAGAGGGGGAGGCTCATGCGGATGGCAAACCAAAGCGGCTCAATGCGGGGGCGTCCTCGAGCAAGGCGGAGCGGAGAATCGGCAGCGACGGGCTATGGTCGCAGCGGACCAGCTCGGACGTGGTGGAGTCCGTGGCGACGGCTCAGGCATGACAGAGGGCGAGCAGGAAATCCGGCGCACGGGGAGCAACAGTGGCGGGCCGGCACATGTGGATGGCGCAGAGGTTTCTGCGCGAGGCGGCGGGGCGCGACATGGCAGCAGGGGCGGCTTGGGATGAAGCTGGCAGGTCGAGGGTGAATCGAGGTGGGGCAGAGGCAAGTCGGACGAGTCCGTGGTTGATCTGTGTTGGTCAGCCGGCTTTAGACATTTTTTCCCTTTGGATTGACTTGTTCTGTACTCATGAACTCAAAGTTGATGCAGATCCTTCCAAACCGGCTCTTCTTCACCCGGAAAATTGCAAACTTCTCGATCCTGGGAGAGATCCCTCCAAGAACTCAATACCAGCATGCGGGCCCCACGGTGGGCGCCAATTGTCATGGATTTGTCATGGCAGATGTCCGGGTGAACGGACTTAGGTTCGGAGCGATCGCAATGGTGTGGCGACTTGAGAGGGGTTAGTCGGAATCGAGAGACGCGAAGTTTTACCCAGGTTCGACCCCTCCAATGGAGGTAAATGCCTACGTCCTGCTTGTCTGGTATTGATGATGAAGGAGATCTCTTGGTTACATGGGTGCTGTTTTGCTACCTCTAATCACGAGAGTCTCTAATCTCTTGTCTATCTAAGACTAGTCTATTGAGACGTCTAAAAACTTGACCCTCTCGGGGTGACCCGTCCCTCATTATATAAGCTGAAGGGGCGACTTACATGTAGAGTCTAAGTCAGATTGAGACTTCCTATTGTGACTTCCCATCGTGGGCTTCTCTTTATGGGATTCGAAGTCGTCGGGCGGCTTACACCGGCCGGCTCATTCCAGGCGGCTTACAACAGGAGACTCATCTTTAGGGACTCATCTTCAGGGACTTTACAACCGGAGAGTCATCCGGGGACTCATCGGAGAGTCATCCGGGGACTCACAACCGGAGAGTCATCCAGGGACTCACAACTAGAGAGTCATCCGGGGACTCACCAAAGAGTCATCCAGGGACTCACAACCGGGTCATAACTATCACCGGGTTATAACTATCTCCCGGGTCATACCGCGGGGTATATCCCCGACAACGGTGGTCCGATGGGTTCCGAAGACGGTAAGCCCCTCCCACGAGTACTTCATCAATTATGAAGGGCCCCTCCCATTTGGGGTTGAGTTTATGTTTTTGCTTCTCCAAGAGCCGTAAGACGAGTTCACCCACGTTATACGCTTTTTCCCTGACCTCCCTACTCTGGTGACGTCGGGCTTGTTTGTTGGTAAAAGGTAGAGCGGGCCCGAGCTATGTCGCGTTCTCCTTCTAAGGCATCCAAGTCGTCCCGCCCATCTAACTCGGCCTCCTTTTCCTCATACATGCGCACACTTGGTGCGTCGTGAATAATGTCGCAGGGGAGGACTACTTCTGCCCCATAGACCATGAAGAACAACGTGTATCCCGTTGATCTATTCGGGGTGGTGCGCAGGCCCGATAGAACGGAGTCGAGCTCCTCCACCCAATTACAGTCGGACTCATGAAGAGATCGGACCAAACGTGGCTTAATGCCGCTCATGATAAGGTCGTTTGCTCGTCCCACTTTTCCATTGGTTCGCGGATGATACACTGATGCGTAATCGAGCTTGATGCCCATTTTTGCGCACCAATATTTGACATCTTGGGCCGTAAGTTGGATCCATTATCCATTATTATACTATCCGGGATGCCGTAACGGTGTACCACACCAGATATAAAGTCAATAACTTGTGCAGACTTGGCTGATTCGACAGGTTTTGCCTCTATCCATTTGGTGAAATTGTCAACCATGACCAGTAGGTATTTATTCTTCTTGGTCCCCACTTTAAGCGGTCTGACCATATCCAGACCCTAGACCGCGAAAGGCCAGGTAATTGGAATAGTCCAAAGAGCTATTGGGGGCATGTGACTTTCATTTGCAAAAAATTTGACACCCCACATAGTGTTTGACAAGTGTTTGGGCGTCCGCCTGAGCAGTGGGCCAAAAGAAACCATCTCGGAAGGCCTTGCTAACTAAGGATCATGCTGCAGCATGGTGGCCACCCATCCCTGTGTGGACTTCGGCCAAGAGTTGTCGTCCTTCTTCGTTAGATATGCACCGCTGTAATATTTCGGTGTTGCTTTTCTTGTATAACTCACCCTCGTGTACTTTGTAGGCTTTAGATAGCCGAATTATGCGCCGCGCCTCCGTCTGGTCATCGGGGAGTTATTTGCAAAGAAGGTAGGCGAGGAAGGGCTCGGTCCATCACGCAATTACTGCCATGACCTCATGTGCCTAAGGCGTTTCATCCATTACAGAGTCGCCGATGATTTGGTCATCTGGTTCGTTTATAGGGGGAACAACCTCATCCGCATTATTTAGACCGGCGCCCTTATGATCGTCCTTCCAAACCATGGATGGCTTAAAGAGCTGTTCCAGGAAATTATTTTTTGGGACAGGGTCGCTCTTAGCCGCCATGTGGGCGAATACGTTGGTGGCTTGGTTGTTGTCATGAGCGACGTGGTGAAATTTTGGCCCCTCGAACCGTGCGGATATCTTTAGGACAACGTTTTTGTATGCCGCCATCTTCGGGTTTTTGGCGTCGAATTCCATGTTTATTTGGGAGATGGACAAGTTGGAGTCTCCCCATACCTCCAACCGTCGTATGCCCACTGATACTGCCATCCGAAGATTGTGCAAGAGTTATTCATATTCGGCTGCATTGTTGGAATTGGCATACATGATCTACAACACGCATCAAACATTGTGGCCTATGGGGGGTGTGAGGATAACTCCGGCCCCCAATCTGGCCAAAGTTTTAGATCCATCGAAGTACATCGTCCAATGGGAGTATGCACTATATTCCCTGGGGAGCTCGACCTCTGTCCACTCGGCCAGGAAATCTTCCAGTACCTGAGATTTTATGGCTCGTCGTGACTTGTAGGTAATTTCCAAGGGAAGGAGCTCAATAGCCCACTTGGGTATGCGTCCGATGGCGTCCCTTCTGTTGATTATATCGTTTAGGGGTACTTCGGATGCCACCACAACCGAACACTCTTGGAAGTAGTGTATGAGTTTTCGTGATGGCATAAATACTGTATAGACTATCTTCTGGTAGTGCGGGTATCTGGATTTGCACCGCGTTAGTACTTCTGACACATAATAGACCGGTTTATGTGTCCGGAATTTTGTGTCCCTCCTCCTCTGTTTCGATGATGAGCACTGCGTTAATGACTTGGTTGGTAGCCGATATGTATAATAACATGGGTTCACCAGCGCCTAGTGCTATTAGTATGGGATTGCTTGCTAGCAGTATTTTAATTTCTTGTAATGCAGCCGCTACTTCGTCAGTCCACTCGAAATTGTTGGTCCGTTTCAGCAGCCTATAGAGCGGTAAAGCCTTTTCCTCAAGGCGGGAGACTGAGCAGCTTAGCGCTGCTATGCAACCAGCCAACCTCTGGACATGCTTTAGCTCTGTGGGAATTGCAAGTTCTGATAGGGCACGAATCTTAGCCGGATTCGCTTCTATTCCTCTATGGGAAATGATGAATCCAAGCAGTTTACCAACGGTGAACTTTGAGTACACATTTCTCCGGATTGAGTTGTATGTCATACTCACGTATGCTGGCAAAGGTTTGTCGTAGGTCGTCGATCGACTGGATGACGTGTTTGGTTTTGATTACCATGTCATCCATGTATGCCTCAACTATTTTACCAACTTTTTTTGCGAGTTAAGTCTGGATCATGCGCTGGTACATAGCCCCAACGTTTTTTATCCCAATGGGCATCGTGTTGAAGCAGAATGGCCCGTAGGGGGTGATGAATGCGGTTGCAGCTAGGCCTGATTCCTTCATTTTAATCTGATGGTATCCGAAATAAGAATTGAGGAAACACAACGAGTCGTGTCCGGTTGTGGCATCAATAATCTGATCTATGTGCGGTAAGGGGAAAGGGTTCTTAGGGCAGGCCTTGTTGAGGTCTTTAAAATCGACGCACAACCGCTAGGATTTGTCTTTCTTTGGTACCATCACCAGGTTTGCCAACCATTTGGGGTGCTTAATCTCCCGAAAGGATCCGGCCTCTAGTAGATAATTCTTCACCCATAGCTTGTCGCTTGGGCTCAGAAAAGCACCGCAGAGTCTGCTTAACGGGCTTGAAGCTTGCAATGATGTTCAGACTATGTTCTGCTAGCCGCCACGGGATTCCGGGCATATCGGAAGGATGCCAGGCGATGATTTCCCAGTTTTCTTGTAAAAATGTCCGTAGTGCTTCGTCCACTATGGGATCGAGCTGAGCTCTGATGGATGCTGTCTTGTTGGGGTCCGTCGGTTGCACCTAAAATTTAACGATTTCCTCTGTGGGTTTGGAGGACGTGGGTTTGGGCCTTTTGCTAAGGATCACATCGTCCTTTTCAACTGTTGACCGAAGTGTGGTCAGTTCTTCTACAGCGAAGGTCTTAGCTAGTGCCTCGAGGGCGAGCGTTGCTGGGTTTTTTTCGGCCTGAAGGGCTATATTCGGATCACTGACGATTGTGATTACCCCATTTGGTCTTAGCATCTTGAGTTTCATATACCTGTAATGTGGTATAGCCTGGAATTTTGTGAAAGCATCACGTCCCAACACGGCGTGGTAGCCGCTGGGGAAGGGCATGATAGGGAACAGGAGTTCTTCGGGCCGGTAGGTTTTGGGCGTGCAGAACACTACGCCCAGGTTGATACGTCCTGAACAATGAACCTGTTTCCTTCGAATGATTCCCCGGAAAGTCGTGTTGCTATGCTTGATGCGAGCTCGGTCGAACTGTATTTTTTCCAGGGTATCTTCGTAGACCTGGTTTAAACCACTGCCGTCTTCCATTAGCACCTTGTGTAACCTGTAGCCATCGATGATGGGGTTCAAGACTAGTGCGGCCGGCGAATGACCAGGAAGAATGGCTGGTCGGTCAATATCTCTGAAGGTAATGGGTATGTCTGCCCATGCACTTGTTGCTGCCACATGATAGACCTGTTCAAGTTCTTTAAGAGCTCTTTTCCTCCTATTCCTTGAGGGGAACATTTCATAGATTGTTAGGACTTCAACGTTGTATTCGGGTGGCGATGTAGAGCACCTATTCGGCGGTAGCGCCTCAAGAATGGCTTCACCGCTTTTTGCGACCTTCCTGACAACCTAACAATCTCTAAGGCTGTGAGTCGGGCTTGTATTTAACAATACAGAATGTATAGGGCATGGTTTGTCCAATAGCCCGTCAAGGACAATACTGACCCCTGTAAGGGTCCTATTTCTCTTTTCAGCGGGTTCGAATTTGGCTGGCCGCTTTGGAGGTATCCTCTTTTTCCGATCTCTCTAGGGTACTCGATGAAGGTTGGTTCCGAAAATAGCCGTTCGACTTGCCAAGGGCTTTCCATGGCACAATATTTTTGTACCAAGTCTAACAGCTCGGCGAAGTCGTCGACGAGCTAGGGCGTTGAGAATCCATTCGTCATGGTAGTTGCGATAGAAGGTTGCCATTATATCCTGATCACTAAGGCCCCGTACTTTATTTCTAGCGAGGAGGAGTCTAGCCCAATAATGATGAACCGACTCTCCTCGTAACTGCTTAACGCCCCGTAAGTCCAAAGATTTGGGCTCTGCTGCGATGCTTGAGTGATCATCTTGGGTGGTCGGTGGGAAAAAATGACTCCACGCCACGTTGTGAGTTTGGAATCACGGACTCCGAATTGTGTGCTAGATCAGGGACCGATACCGTACTGTCTCCGGAATGAACTCCAGTGTCTGGGTTGCAAGCGAGGTCTCGGTGATCAGAGGCCAGTGTATAAACTAATTTTATTTCCAGTTGCTAGGGGGACGAGCCCCCAGCCGGACACTCGATGGTGGCGACAAGATGGGTGACTGTGGGGATGTGAATCTCCCTATCATCGGGTTTAAGCCTGAGCCGGTCATAGACCGGAACCTGGTCATCAGACATACGCATGGTCTCAATCCAATCGAATAGCTCGTTTAAAAACGAGGCGATGGTAGGATGCATGTTGCTGAAGCGAGTGGAGTTGATACGCGGCGTCACAGTTCCGGAGCTACGAGAAAGCGGATCCAGGTCCTATTTAGCCATGGTGGATCCGGTCACAATGGCCAGATTGGACGTTCTAGACAGCCCGGGGGTGATGACTTCATCAAAAGCGGGGCACAATGTCTCCAGCATCGAGGCGTCAGGATCTGCAGGCTCCTTCATAAGAGTCAAGTGTTCTATCAAGACAAATTCTCCCCGTGAATTAGCAATGGACTCTAGGGTTCCGAACTTGATTCCTTGATCGGGGGAAGTTTCCGATCTGGCCAAGGTGGCCGATCAGGTCGGCGTGTGACAAGATGTCGCCGCTTGTGAGAATCTGATCGGGGTGAGAATCCCTTGGCTACAGATCTCGTTGCTTGTGACAAGGCGCCATTGATTCCTTTGGCAATCATAGCAGAACTCTCAATGAAAGCACCAATGTCGTTGTCAAAACCGGCAGATCTTGGGTAGGGGGTCCCGAGCTGTGAGACTAGAACCAACGGTAACAGGAGACGAAGGAGACGATGTTTAACCAGGTTCGGGCCCTCCTATGGAGGTAATACCCTACGTCCTTCTTGATTTTATTGATGATATGTTGGTTACAGAGTTGATCTACCTCGAGATCGAATAGCTAAACCTTAGACAAGTTGTTCTCTGTCCTACAACCTAAAGCCCTCTGGCTTATATAGACGGCAAGGGTACCTAGGGTTTACACATGGTTGGTTGCACATCGAAGGAAAAACAGGCCTATGTGCCATCGACAACTTGGAGGACAAGCCACGGCTCCTTGAAGCTTCCACCCTAGCGACGGGGCCCTCGATCATCTAATGTGCATCCAACGGCCCACATAGTCCGCCACATGAAAAACAGGTCGGCTATCCGAGGACCCCTTAAACCAGGACTCCCTCACTCGCCCCAACCCGGATCGCATCCCGTAGGCCAGGTGGACGAGGCTGGGGCCGGAGCGATCCCTCCAGTGGTTGCTCTGGCATACAGTGCCCCTGATCCCCAACATGATGGTTCCCTCATTGAGAGAGGCGAGGGATCCGCTGTCGTCATCGGAGCGGAGAGGAAAAGGAAGTGGGTCAACGTTGAGGAGTAAGTAGCCCGGTTCGGCCTTGCCCACCTGCCGATAGCTTGAGTGCTAATGATTCTTCCTTTGTGTGGTAACTAGGAATGCCGCCACGCTGACGATGAGGAGGAAGAAGGCGGGCGTCAGGCCGAAGGCGTCTTCCAATGCTCCACCCGCTGCTGTCGTGTCGCCGTCGCCTGACGAAGCGCCCGCAGGTTAGGGTTGGAGGCTCGATAGGCAACCCTCCTGGTCACCACCATGGAGCCTCGAGCCCTCGATGCCTACTGGCATGGTCGCTCCTGCCCTTGAGGTTGTGTCGGTGGCGCTGTCCAGAGGGAAGCCCCAGAGGGCCAACTGCCCATCGATCCGTCTGCATCTATCTTGCCCTTGGTCGCTGTGCAGCCTCCAGAGCCTCTTGCTCCTCGTGCTGCAGTCTCCTGGGGGACGTCGCCAGCGATCGCACAGGCGACTCCTTTGGAGGAGGCCTTGGTGCCTACATTTTTGGAAATATGCCCTAGAGGCAATAATAAATTAATTATTATCATATATCCTTGTTCATGATAATCGTTTATTATCCATGCTAGAATTTTATTGATCACATACTTAGATACATGTGTGGATACATATACAACACCATGTCCCTAGTATGCCTCTAATGAACTATCTCGTTGATCAAAGATGGTTAATGTTTCCTAGCCATGGACATGAGATGTCACTTGATAACGGGATCACGTCATTAGGAGAATGATGTGATGGACAAGACCCAAACTATAAACGTAGCATATGATCATGTTAGTTTATTGCTACAGTTTTCTACATGTCAAGTATCTATTCCTAAAACCATGAGATCATGCAACTCACTGACACCGGAGGAGTACCTTGTGTGTATCAAACGTTGTAACGTAACTGGGTGACTATAAAGGTGCTCTACAGGTATCTCCGAGGGTGTCCGTTGGGTTGGCATGGATCAAGACTGGGATTTGTTACTCCGTGTGACGGAGAGGTATCTTAGGGCCCACTCGGTAATACAACCTCACAACAAGCCTCACAAGCAATGTGACTAAAGTGTTAGCCACGGGATCTTGTATTACGTGATGAGTAAAGAGACTTTCCAGTAACGAGATTGAACTAGGTATGGAGATACCGACGATCGAATCTCGGGCAAGCAACATACCGAATAACAAAGGGAACAACATACGTGATTAATTGAATCCTTGCATAGAGGTTCAACCGATAAAGATATTCTTAAAATATGTAGGTACCAATATTGGCATCCAGGTCCCGCTATTGGTTATTGACCATAGAGTTGTCTCGGTCGTGTCTACATAGTTCTCGAACCCACAGGGTCTGCACACTTAACGTTCGGTGACGTTTCGGTAGTATAGAGTTATGTATGGTGGTGATCGAAGGTTGTTCGGAGTCCGGATGAGATCCTAGATGTCACGAGGAGCTCCGGAATGGTCCAGAGGTAAAGAATGATATATAGGAAGTCCTGTTTTGGTCACCAGAAAAGTTTCGGGCTAATCGGTAGTGTACCAGGAGTGCCGGGAGGGTGCCGGGGGACCATCGGCAGGGGTATCTCGATCCAAAGGACCTCATGGGCTGTGGGAGGAGTCAAACCATCCCCTCATGGGCTTGACTAAGTCCCCACTAAGGCCCATGCGGCTAGGGGTGGGAAAAACACAAAAGGTGGAGAGTTGAAAAGAGTTTCCAAGTGGAAAGGAGGAATCCTACTCCTAATAGGATTGGAGTAGGACTCCTCCACCTCCAATTTCGACCAAACCTTGAGGGTTTGAGGCTGCCTCCTCCCCTCCCTCCCTCCTATATATACTAGAGAATTTAGAGGGGAAAGCTAACCCTAATTTCCACGTGCTGCCCTCTTCTTCCTCTAGATTTGTTTCTCCTCTAGATTAGTTCTGCGGTGCTTAGGCGAAGCCCTACAGAATTAGTTCACCACCACCGCCACCATGCTGTTGTGCTGCTAGAGAACTCATCTACCTCGCCACTCCCTCTTGCTGGATCAAGAAGGCGGAGATCGTCATCGAGACGTACGTGTGCTGAACATGGAGGTGCCGTCCGTTCGGTGCTAGATCGGAAGGACCGTGATCAAGATCGCGAGACAGATCATGATGAGATCATGGGACGGATCGTGATTGGATTGCCGGATGGATCATGATGGGATCGTAGGACGCTTGGCGATTTGGATCGCAAAGACGTTCGACTACATCAACCGCGTTTCTTAATGCTTCCCACTTAGCGATCTACAAGGGTATGTAGATCCACTCTCCCTCTCGTAGATGCTCATCACCATGGATAGATCTTGCGTGTGCATAGAATTTTTTTATTTCCCATGCAATGTTCCCCAACAGTGGTATCAGAGCTAGGTCTATGTGTAGATGAGATCTCGAGTAGAACACAAAGAGTTTGTGGGCGTTGATGCTTTGATTGCTTCTACCCTTGGTCGTGTTTTGGTTCAGCGGTATTGTAGGATGAAGCGGCCCGGACCAACCTTACTCGTACACTTACGAGAGACCGGTTCCATCGACTGATGTGTAACTTTGTTGCACAAAGATGGCTGGTGGGTGTCTGTTTCTCCTACTTTAGTTGGATTGGATTCGACAAAGGCGGTCCTTGAGAAGGTTGAAAAGCAACTTATGTATCACCGTTGTGGTTTTGCGTCGGTGAGAATTGTTCTTGCTACATACCCATAGCAGCCACGTAAAACATGCAACAATAATTAGAGGACGTCTAACTAGTTTTTGCAGGGTATGTTGTGATGTGATATGGCCAATTACATGATGAGATATATGTGATGTATGAGATGATCATGTGTTGTATAAAATATCATGACTTGCATGTCAATGGGTACGACAACCGGCAGGAGCCACAGGGTTGTCTTTAATTATTGTATGACCTGCATGTCAATCATTAAGTGCTATGTAATGCTTTACTTTATTGCTAAATGGTAGCAATAGTAGTAGAAGCATGATGGGAAAAACAACCCCGATGGCGACACGTTGATGGAGATCAAGATGATGGAGGTCAGGGTGTCATGCCGGTGACGATGGAGATCATGTCGGTGCTTTCAAGATGGAGATCAAAAGCACAAGTTCATGGCCATATCATGTCACTTATGATTTGCATGTGATGTTAATTCTTTTCTGCACCTTGTTTTGTTTAGGACGACGGTAGCATTATAAGGTGATCCCTCACTTAAATTTTAAGGTAAAATTGTGTTCTCCCCGAGTGTGCACCATTGCGAAAGTTCGTCGTGTTGAGACACCACGTGATGATCGGGTGTGATAGACTCTACATTCACATACAACGAGTGCAAGCCAGTGTTGCACGTGTAGAACACTCGGATTAAACTTGATGAGCCTAGCATGTACAGACATGGCCTCGGAACACAAGAGACCGAAAGCTCGAACACGAGCCATATAGTAGATATGTTCAACATGATGATGTTCACCATTGAAACCACCTCAACTCACGTGTTGATCGGACTTGAGTTGGTGAATTTGGATCATGTATCACTCGAATGACCGGAGGGATGTCAACTTGAGTGGGAGTTCTTAAGTAATATGATTAGTTGAACTCATTATCATGAACATAGTCAGTCGTGTCTTTGCAAATTATGTTGTAGATTACTAGCTCATGCTGAAGTTCCCTTGTATTTTATATGTTCCTAGAGAAATAGAGTTGAAAGATAATGGTAGCAATATTGCAGACTAGGTCCATGCTTTGAGGATTGTCCTCATTGTTTCATAGAAGGCTTAGGTCCTTAATGCACCGCTCGGTGCACCGCCCCTCTAGTGTCATATGTAGATGTTGTGAACATCTGACAAGCACGTTCGGATGACTACTTGATAGTTCAATGCGTCATGCATTACGGCTTAAAATTGAGGCTCCAAAACATTTTGAACGTCACAGAACATATGAGATGTTCTAAAAAGATGAAATTGGGATCTCAGGCTCATGCCCGTGTAGTGAGATATGAGATCTCCAACAAGATTCTTTGCCTGCAAGATGAAAGAGAATAGCTCAATTGTTGAGCATGTGCTTAGATTATCTTTGTGCTACAATCGCTTGAATCGAGTGGGAGTTGATCTTCCAGATAAGATAGTGATTGATATAGTTCTCCAAGTCACTGTCATTAAGCTATTAGAACTTGGTGATGAAATATAAAATGCTAGGGATGGAAATAATGATCCCTGAGCTGTTCGCGATGTTTGACACTGCGAAGGTAGAAATCAAGAAGGAGCATCAACTGTTGATGGTTAGTAAAACCACTAGTTTCGAGAAGAGCAAGGGCAAGGAGGGAAACTGCATGGATGGCAAGTCAGTTGCTGCTCCAGTGAGGCAACCCAAAGCTGAACCCAAACCCGAGACTAAGTGCTTCTATTATGAGGAGAGTGGTCGCTGAAGCGGAACAACCCTAGATACTTGGTAGATAAGAAGGCTGGTAACGTCGACAGAAGTATATTTGATATACGTGTTATTAATGTGTACCTTACTAGTATTCCTAGTAGCACCTGGGTATTGGATACCGGTTCGGTTGCTAAATGTTGTTAATTCGAAATAAAAGCTACGGAATAAACGGACACTAGCTAAGTGTGAGGTGACGATGTGTTGTGGAAATGTTTCCAAGGTTGATGTGATCAACATCGCACGCTCTCTCTACCTTCGGGATTAATGACAAACCTAAATAAATGTTATTTGGTGTTTGCGTTAAGCATGAACATGATTAGATCGTGTTTACTACAACATGGTTATTCATTTAAGTTAGAGAATAATGGTTATTGTATTTACATGAATAATACCTTCAATGGTCATGCACCCAGTGAGAATGGTTTGTTGAATCTTGATCGTAGTAATACACATGTTCATAACACTGATGCCAGAAGATACAAAGTTAGTAATGATAGTACCACATACTTGTGGCACTGCCGCAAAATATCATATTGGTATAAATTGCATGAAGAAACTCCATCCTGATGGATCTTTGGAATCATTTGATTTTGAATCGGTTGAGACATGCGAACCATCCCTCTTGGGCAAGATGACTAAGGACCCTGTTTTCCGGTTTGATGGAGCGGGCAAGTGATTTATTGGAAATAATACATGTTGATGTATGCAATCCAATCAGTCTTGTAGCGTGTGGTGGATATCGTTATTTTCTTACCTTCACTGATGATTTGAGTAGATATAGTGTATATTTAGTTAATGAAACACAAGTCTGAATCGTTTGAAAAGTTCAAGCAAATTCAGAGTGAAGTTTAAGATCATCGTGACAAGAAGATAAAAATGTTTGCGATATGATCGTGGAGGTGAATATCTGAGTTATGAGTTTGGCATCAAACTTTAGACAATATGAAAGTTGTTTCACAACTCACGCCACCTGGAACACCATAGTGTGATGGTGTGTCCGAACTTCATATTCGTGCTCTATTGGATATGGTGCGTTCTATGATGTCTCTTATCGTTTTGCTACTATAGTTTTGGGGTTATGCATTAGAGACAAGTGCATTCACATTAAATAGGGCACCATCTAAATCCGTTGAGATGACACCGTGTGAATTATGGTTTGATAGAAACCTAAGTTGTCATTTCTTAAAGTTTGGGGCTGTGACGCTTGTGTGAAAAAAGGTTTTCACATAATGAGCTCGAACCCAAAGCGGACAAATGCATCTTCATAGAATACCCTAAGAATAGTTGGGTGAACCTTCTATCTTGGATCCAAGCATAAAGTGTTTGTTGCTAAAACTGGGTCCTTTCTCAAGAAAAAGTTTCTCTCGAAAGAAATGAGTGGGAGGAAGATGGAACTTGATGAGGTTGTTGATCCTTTGCTTCAACCAGAGAGTAGCACAACGCAGAAAGATGTTTCTGTGGAACCTACGTCAGTTGAAGAGGAAGTAAATGATGATGATCATGAAGCTTCGGATCAAGTTACTATCGAACCTCGTAGGTCGACCAGGATGTGTACTTCTCCTGAGTGGTACGACAACCCTGTCTTGGAGGTCATGTTGTTGGATAACGATGAACCTACGAGCTATGGAGAAGTGATGATGGGCCTGGATTCCGCCAAATGGTTAGAGGCCATGAAATCCGAGAAAGGATCCATGTATGAAAACCAAGTATAGACTTTGGTAGACTTGTTCGTTGGACGGCAGGTCGTCAAGTACAAATGGACCTTTGAGATGAAGACAGACGCTGATGGTAAATGTCACCATTTATAAAGCTCGACTTGTCGCAAAGAAGTTTCTGACAAGTTCAAGGAGTTGACTGAGATGAGACTTTCTCACTCGTAGCGATGCTAAAGTATGTTCGAATTATGTTACAGTTGCTGCATTTTTGAATTATGAAATCTGGCAGATGGATGTCAAAACATCGTTTCCTTCCTTGAGGAAAGGTTGTATGAGATACAACCAGAAGGTTTTGTCAGTCCTAAGGATGCTAAAAGGTGTGCAAGCTCCAGTGATCCTTCTATGGGTTGGAGCGAGCATCTCGGAGTTGGAATATACGCTTAGATGAGGTGATCAAAGTTTTTTGAGTCTATACGAAGTTTATGAGAAACTTGTATTTACAATAAAGTGAGTGGGAGCACTATAGAATTTCTGATAAGTATATATGATTGACATATTATTTATCGGAAATGATGTAGAATTTCTGGAAAGCATAAACGGTTGTTTGAAAAAGGGTTTTCAAAGGAAGACCTGGATGAAGCTACCTAATTGTTGGGCATCAAGATCTATAGAGATAGATCAAGATGCTTGATGAGACTTTTAATGAGTACATACCTAGACAAGATTTTGAAAGAGTTCAAAATGGATCAGTCAAACAAGGAGTTCTTGCCTGATTTGTGAGGTGTGAAGTTGAGTGAGACTCAAAGCTCGACCACGGCAGAAGAAAGAGAAAGGACGAACATCGTCCCCTATGCCTTAGCCATAGGCTTTGTATAGTACGGCATGCTGTGTACCGCACATGTGTGTGCCTTGCCATGAGTCCGTCAAGGGGTACAAAAGTGATCTAGGACTAGATCACTAGACAGCAGTCAGGATTATCCTTAGTAACTAGAGGACTAAGGAAATATTTCTCGATTATGGAGGTGATGAAGAGTTCATCGTAAATTGTTATGTCGATGCAAGCTTTAACACCAATCCAAATGAATCTGAGTAGCAATCCAGATACGTATAGTGGAGCAGCCATTTGGAATAGCTCCAAGTGGATTTTGGTAGTAGTGTCTATAGTATGAAATAGAGATTTGCAAAGTACACACGGATCTAAATCTCGCAGACCCGATGACTAAAAGACTTCTCTCACATGCAAAGCATGATCGAGCCCCAGAACTCATTGGGTGTTAGATTCATAACAATGCGAATCACATGGTGATGTGAACTAGATTATTGACTCTAGTGCAAGTGGGAGACTATTGGAAATATGCCCTAGAGGCAATAATAAATTAGTTATTATCATATTTCCTTGTTCATGATAATCGTTTATTATCCATGCTAGAATTGTATTGATCGGATACTCAGATACATGTGTGGATACATAGACAACACCATGTCCCTAATGGACTAGCTCGTTGATCAAAGATGGTTAAGGTTTCCTAGCCATGGACATGAGATGTCATTTGATAATGGGATCACGTCATTAGGAGAATGATGTGATGGACAAGACCCAAACTATAAACGTAGCATATGATTGTGTCAGTTTATTTCTACAGTTTTCTGCATGTCAAGTATCTGTTCCTATAACCATGAGATCATGCAACTCACTGACACCGGAGGAGTACCTTGTGTGTATAAAACGTCGTAATGTAACTACATGACTATAAAGGTGCTCTACAGGTATCTCCGAGGGTGTCTGTTGGGTTGGCATGTATCAAGACTGGGATTTGTTACTCCGTGTGATGGAGAGGTATCTCAGGGCCCACTCGGTAATACAACATCACAACAAGCCTTGCAAGCAATGTGACTAAAGTGTTAGACACGGGATCTTGTATTACGTGATGAGTAAAGAGACATGCCGGTAATGATATTAAAATAGGTATGGAGATACCGACGATCGAATCTCGGGCAAGTAACATACCGAAGAACAAAGGGAACAACATACGGGATTAATTAAATCCTAGACATAGAGGTTCAACTGATAATGATATTCATAGAATATGTAGGAACCAATATGGGCATCCGGGTCCCGCTATTGGTTATTGACCGTAGAGGTGTCTCGGTCATGTCTACATAGTTCTCGAACCCGTAGGGTCTGCACACTTAAGGTTTGGTGACGTTTAGGTAGTATAGAGTTATGTATGGTGGTAACCGAAGGTTGTTCGGAGTCCCGGATGAGATCCCAGATGTCACGAGGATCTCCGGAATGGTCCGCATGTAAATATTGATATACAGAAAGTCTTGTTTTGGTCACCGGAAAAGTTTTGGGCTCTTCGATAGTGTACCGGAAATGCCGGAGGGTGCCGGGGGACCATCGGGAGGGGTGTCTCGACCCAAAGGACCTCATGGTCTGTGGGAGGAGTCAAACCAGCCCCTCGTGGGCTGGACTAAGTCCCCACTAAGGCCCATGCGGCTAGGGGTGGGAAAAACCCAAAAGGTGGAGAGGTGGAAAGAGTTTCCAAGTGGAAAGGAGGAATCCTACTCCTAATAGGATTGGAGTAGGACTCCTCCACCTCCAATTTCGACCAAACCTTGAGGGTTTGAGTTTGCCTCTAACCCTAATTGCCACGTGCTGCCCTCTTCTTCCTCTAGATCTGTTTCTTCTCTAGATTAGTTCTGCGGTGCTTAGGCGAAGCCCTGCAGGATTAGTTAACCACCACCGCCACCACGCCGTTGTGCTGCCGGAGAACTCATCTACCTCTCCGCTCCCTCTTGTTGGACCAAGAAGGCAGAGATCGTCATCGAGTTGTACGTGTGCTGAACACAGAGGTGCCGTACTTTCGGCGCTAGATCGGAAGGACCATGATCAAGATAACGGGACAGATCATGATGAAATCGCGGGATGGACCGTGACTGGATCACGGGATGGATCATGATGGGATCATGGGACACTCGGCATTTTGGATCGCGAAGACGTTCGACTACATCAACCGCATTTCTTAACGCTTCCCGCTTAGCGATCTACAAGGGTATGTAGATCCACCCTCCCTCTTGTAGATGCTCATCACCATGGATAGATCTTGCGTGTGTGTAGGAAATTTTTTGTTTCCCATGGAACAATCCCCAACATACGTCGCGCAGCGTTGACGTCCTGGACGGGGCCTTCGCCGCTCTGGGTCAAGTTCGGGAAGCCATCGCGGGTACTAACGATCGCCTCACGAGTGGGCGCCTAGGTCTCCTCCCCGGGTGTCTCCGGGCTGTCGCCTCTGTCATGGCAGTCTAGGGCCAGGCCGAGCCCAGCATGGTGAAGAGCAAAAAGGAGGCCGTGTCGGCCACAGCTTCCCTCGAGGCGGCGCTAGCTGATGCGGCGTCTGCTATAGGGCGTCATGACGAGGCGGAGGAACAACTACATCAGCAGCAGGAGGCCCTCAAGGCCTGCAAGACCCAGCTAACCGACTAGGACTCCGAGTTGTCCCAGGTGACAGCCGACCATGCCGCAGTGCGAGAGCGCCTAGACGCGCAGGAAAGGGAGGTTGCCCTAGAAAAGACCCGGTTCGAAACCAGGGAAAAGGCTCTAGCTGACACTGAAGAGAAAAATGTCGTGGAGCTCAGCGCCCTTCCCCCGGTCGAGCTCATGCTTCGGCAAGCGTTCCACTCCATCTGCCAGGAAGGGTTTGCGGAACTCCTGGTGGCTCCAGAGAGTGGCTTCGTGGAGCTCCCATCGAAGCTTGTCAAGGCGTTGGAGGGCATCATTGCCAAGGTGGAGAGGATCTTGGAGTGCAAGTGTCGCGACCTCTTTTTTGAGGCCGTGACGCGCGTCTTCAGCCACCTTCACCTTCGCGAGGCAGGGTTTGACTTCGACTTCGTCATCCGCCCGATCGTCCTCGAGGTCCGTAGCAGTGTTGTGGCAGTAGTGAAGGGCGACGTGGAGGCGCTCGTCAAGAAGTTCACTCCCATCACCGTTCCTCCGCCTCCTGAAGCTACAGGGGTTAGTGGTGAAGAAGACGACGCCGACAATGTCGAAAACGAGTTCCCTACGGATGGGACGAGTGATGGAGGAGGCTCCTCATGATTCCTCTTCCTTGTTCCTTTCCTGCAATGTTCAATGAGCCTCGCGGAGGCATTCAACTTGTTTGTATTCACGAAAAACTTTTAATGCTTGTAATAACTGTTGAACTGCGTGATTGTCCTCTTTGCATTGTTTCCTTCTTGCTTGCTATGATGCTCTGTGTCGGCAGGGCCCAGCCCCGTGCATAGCAGCCATCGTTGGGCCGTCCGGATCTCCAAGGACGGTTCCAAGGGGTGAGGGGCTACGTGGCCAGTGAGGCTCCTGAGTCGCGGTGCTCAGGAGTCCCCCTTGACGTACAAGCATCCCTCATGAGGGGAACATGGTGAAGATAGGTTTAACTTGGAAAATTCGAACACCTTGCGCTCTGCGTCGTCAGGGCCTGACCCCGTGCATACCTCAGCTGTTGTTGGGCCATCCGAATCACTAAGGATGGTTCCAAGGGGTGAGGGGCTACGTGGTCACTGAGGCTCCTAAGTCGTGATGCTCAAGAGTCCCCCTTGACGTACGAGATCCAGCATCCTCCTTAAGGGTTTTGAGCGCGTTGAGCTCTGCGTTGGCAGGGCCTGGCGCCACGCATACCTCAGCCGTCGCTGGGTCGTCCGGATCACCAAGGATGGTTCCAAGGGGTGAGGTGCTACATGGCCAGTGAGGCTCCCGAGTCGCGATGCTTAAGAGCCCCCCTTGACGTAAGAGCGGTTCCCATACCTTTCTTCGCCGACTTTTCCTAAGAGGGGCACGTGAAGACCAGGTTTGGCAGACCTAGGAATGTGGCATGTACCAGGCCCGACCCGGTAGTAGCCCCCATGCAGCCCCTCACGCGAACATTCTAGGGAATGCAGCGAAATGGGGCTGCAAGGAGCTTTCCTGCGGTTGGATGCTGCTGCTGGGGCGCCCTCAATTATTTATCCCCAGCATAGGGTGTAGGGCTTCCACATTGTTGCGCATAGTCATTGGTGGACCGTGTTGTCCGCCAGCATGGAGATGTCGCTTCCACATTGCGTGGGCATAATCATTGGTGGACCGTATTGTCCGCTAGCACGGAGCGATGGCTTCCATATTGCGTGGGAAGGAACCCCTCCGCCTCCTCTGGGGGCTCCGAGCGTGTACAACCCATTAAGTTCCTACGCATGGCTGGCACGGTAGAACTGGGAGGTGTATCTGGGAGCTCACGAGGGTGCTTTGGCCTCGCGAGGTCCCTACCTCAAAGGTGATTTGTG
The DNA here is from genome assembly GCA_022496015.1 of Hordeum marinum. NCBI lineage: Eukaryota > Viridiplantae > Streptophyta > Magnoliopsida > Poales > Poaceae > Hordeum > Hordeum marinum. The sequence goes on along the minus strand of CM039677.1, from coordinate 186,581,095 downwards.
CCTGGGTCTTCTTGCAGATTGCGTTGTCCAAAGTCTTGCAAATTGTATATTAGCCTACGCTGAACGTCCTCCCTAGGGCCATTGCACGAGAGGGCCAAGCACCAGTGACCCCAGGAGATGACGTGAACGGAGCTGGCCTGCCAGACAGAGCTCAGCCACTGGATTTATCAACGCTACAGGGACGGACCCGAGCATAGACGCCGTGCCCAGTCCTCCCACGAGGCAGCCGAAGGTAGGACCGCTTGGGAGTGATGACATTCATGCCAACAAAGATCCGTGCAGGCAAGGGGAAACGTTAGGAAATAGATAACATGCTTGAAAAACTGCTAAAATATGGGTAAATACGGCGGCTACAGGGGTACGCCCTGGTTGCCTGAGGATAATGCGACCCGGTGGGCACCCTTAAACGGAACAAGCCAAAAAGTTACATTGCACATCACCTGGCGGCCATGCCGCTGAAGAGTCGAAGCTGCCGTTGTAGCCTGATCTTGTACCTCCAGGAGCGTGACCCTCACGAGCCCGTCGTCTCTCGGGGCTTGGGACCCATGCTCGGTCCGGGCATCTCCACAAACCCCTCTTTGCGTCTTGCTAGGCCAGGTGCAAGCATGGCCCGGGCGAGGCACTAGAACATGATGCCAGCGTTCGCGAGGCCAAAGGGCATGCAAACATAGTTGTGCGGGTAGACCGACCAGTGGTCGGCACGTGTCGTCCAAAAGAGGCCCTGGGACGAGGCCCTATTGATTGCCCGTGTGTTTATGTAGGTGCGAGGCTGGTCGAATGGGCCGACGATGACGACTATGATTGGTGGTGTAGGGTAGTCCCATCCTCGCTCGGCCTGTGCCTCCTGAAGCTCCCCGATTGCCTTGATGACCGACTCTTGTGAGCTCGACGCCTCGTGCCGTGCCCCTGGCCATGGTAGTCGTGCATGACGACGTGCCTTTAGGTTGTGCCCGAACGCCTCCCTTGTCTCACCAGCCAAGCCGGGGGCCTCCTGGGTGGAAGCCCTCGAGCCCGACCCAACGGGGGCACCGAGCACACTTTCCTATGTGGTGAAAGGTGTGGCCCCGTCCCCGGATTCAGAGCGCGAGGCTCCACCCTTGGAGGTTCCAGCCCCCTGGCGCTCCGTGGGGGTGAGCTACTTATTCTTCTTGCGTGCATCCTCACAAGGCAGGGCATCCTTTTTGTCATCCGAGCGCTTGGCCGCAGCAGCGTGGTAAGCACGCTCGAGGGAGCAGACGACATCCTTCTCATCATAGGTGACGGTGATGACGTCGCCACTCCCTGGCATCTTGAGGATGTTGTAGCCGTGATGAGTTGCCACCATAAATTTGGCAAGGGCAGGTAGCCGAGGATCGCGTTGTACGGGAGGTGGACGTGGGCGACATCGAAGACAATGTTCTCGGTGTCATAGTTCTTGCGTCCGCCGAAGGTGACGCATGGGCATACTTGCCCAACGGGAACCGTGGACCCATCAGTGACTCTCGAGAAGGGCTTGGTCGGCATGAGCTGGTCATACGGTACTTGGAGCGTCTCGAAGGTCTCAATGGAGAGGACATTGCACCCTGCTCCACTGTTGATGAGGGTCTTGGTGATGAGGACGTTGCTGATGGTTGGAGTGCACAACATGGGGAGCGTGCCGTCCATGGCTGAGCACCTGAGCTAATCCCTCGAGTAAAAGGTGATGGCAATCAGGCTTTGGGAGAGCTGCGTTCACCCCCTGCGCGAACTGCTTGAAGACGCGGTTCGATGCTAGGGCCTGGGTGCCTCCCAGGATATAGGCTATCGCCCTGAACTCCTGGAAGCCCCTAGCCCCATCGTCCTGCCTGTTCTCTTCCTTCCTTCTGGGTGGAGGTGTTATTGGTGGTAGGCCGGCCTCACGAGGACGAACTTCACGAGGCTAGCCACGGCGTGACCCCTCCGGAGGGTCACCACGCCAGCGGTCCTCCCAAGCCTGATCGTGCCAGCGGTCCTCCCGAGCCTGATCGCGCTAGGAGTCCTCCTAAGGCTGATCCCTCCACCCTTGACGTGTCTCCGGTTGTCCCAACGGCCTCCACCACGACCACCGCCGCGTCCTAAGGTATGGTCAATGCGTCTGGGCCACTGACTGAAGTGTTCGGCGCGAACCAGCCTGGGTTCCTGGCAGTCAGCGGTGTCGTGGTTGTTTCTACCACGGAAGATGCAGGCCAGTATCCCCCTGTGGGATGCTCCTCGCCTCGGCTGTGCTTTGCCTCAAGCTCGGCCGGGAGTACCGCTGGGGCCTTGCGCTTCGCCTCCTAGGCTTTGGTCTTCTTTTCCTCTGGCTCTACCATTGGAGGCTCACGGAGTGACAGGCGGCCTTTTTAGGACTTGGCGCACCTGTTCTCCAGGTTGAACATGTCCAGGGTGGAGCACAATTCGTCGCTAATGGCGTGCTCTTCCTCCATATTGAGATCTGTGACGCCATCGGTGAAAGCAGAGATGATAGCCTCATCCGAAGCCGTCGGGGCCTTGAGGCCCGTAGTCGTGAAGCACTGTATGAACTTGTGCAGGGTCTCTCCATCCTGTTGCTTCACACGTCGCAGGCCGTCATGGTGAGTGCTCGATCACAGGTACCTTGGAAGTTGGTGATGAAGCACTTGCGCAGGTCATCCTAGGAGGTGATGGACCCCTGCGGGAGATTAAGGAGCCAGGAGAGCGCTCTGCCCTTCAGCGCCATGGGGAACCAGCATGCCATAACCTTGTCGTCTCCACCGGCCGATCGGATGCTCAACGAGTAGAGCTATAGGAACTTGGCGGAATCCGAGGTGCCGTCATAGCGATGGGGTAGATCAGGTTTGAACTTGCAGGGCCATATATTTGTATGGAGCGCCGGCACGATGGCAAGGCAGCCCACCGGCTTGACAGGTGCTGCTACATGTGCGGGTGGGGCCCGGTCTTGATGCTCCTGATGGGCCACCCTGAGTGGTGCCCGGTCGCGATGCCGGTTAGGCAGCGCGAGAAGCGCACGCGCATTGACGCGTGGTCAGGGAACCACCTAGCAGCTTACTTCATCTCTTGCCCTTGCACGCGGCTCACGGGGCTGGTCGCGCAGGCGCGCTTCATGTCTGGGCTCGGGGTCGGCGTCATGTTGCGTAGGAGGTGGCGATGCATCGGGGGCCACGTTGTCTTCCATGGAAGGTCAGGGTCGAAACGAGTAGGAGAGCACTGAAGCGTCGCTAGTAGCACTGACAAGCTATGCGATGCGCCGAAGCCAGTCATCATAGCGGTCGGGGCCAGGGTGGTAGCGGAGCAGCTCGTTCGCCATGGCGAGTGTGCCCGAACCGTGCGCCGGCCCAGGCCGGACGTGGGAGGACAGCCAGGTAGCTCGGACGATCGACAGAGTAGAGGTGTGGCCGTCGCGCTGCGCGGTGACCGACTGGGAGTAGTCTTGTTGTTCGTGGGCATTTGGGCCCATGGCGGCATTGGCCGCAAGCAAGGAAGACCGGCGCTCGCCGGCGTGGCCCGCGGGTGCTATCTGGGAAACGCGGGCAGCTCGGCGCTTGGCGTGGGCTTGGCGAGTGTTAGCCATCAGAGCGGCGAGGTGGGAGAAGAGCTTGGCTTGAGGAAGGCTTCGACACGCCCCTACATGGCACGCGAAATGTCGGATTTCAGGCTCTGCAAAATCCTCTAGGTTCGAACACAGGGGTATGTGCGAAGATCCCCTGTAGCCTCGCCCTACATAGCTCGCTACTCGATGGTTACTTTGGCAAACTCGCACGATGACGAGGAAGAAGATGAACACGGTCGTTTACCCAGGTTCGGGCCGCTGGGAAGCGTAATACCCTACTCCTGCATTGGCGGATTGCCTCTTGGGGAGGTGTGGTGGACGAACTAGTACAGTTGTTTCAAGCCTCTTGAGGGTGCTCTAGGGGTGTTCTTGGCTCTCTGCCTTGTCTTGTGGTTCATCGAGTGGTTTTGTCGTCGATCCCCCTCTACGGTGCGGCCTAGCCTCTCTATATAGCAGTGGCCTAGGTCCACTTCCCTTATCACAATGGCGGGAAGGGATCCCACAATGGCCAAATTTGAAGGGGGAGATGAGTAGATCCGCGCCCTGTCGAAAGGTGGTATTCGCCTGCAAAGTAGCTATCGATGATGCATAGGTGGGCTCGGCGATGACATCTGCCCTGCGGGAGCTCGTGGTTGTGGTCTTGTTACACTAGAATGGAAACCTTTGGGAGGCGCTTCGGGAACCCACGTATGTCCTTGCTCCCTTTGCACGAAAGAGGAAACTACATAGCCTGGCATGCTAGCGCTTGCCTGTCCTTCCCTGCGTCATCTTTGACTCTTGAGGCCGGGTACTGCATAGAGATATCCGCCGCTCCGGAGGGGGCCTGAGGAGGCCCATCCTTGCTGGTCTTGGTGTCGTTCTTCCTCGCGTGTCTAGGGTCCTCGCGAGGGCCTTGTCTTGAGTGGAGCCGCACCAGGCCATGTCTGTCTAATGAGGTGGCCCATGTCCTGGGCCATAGCTAGCAGGTCTAGGTATGCCCATTACCATAATGCCGACAACTGCTTCTGCCCCATAGACCATGAAGAACGGTGTGTATCCTGTTGATCTATTCGGGGTGGTGCACAGGACCCATAGAACAGAGTCATGCTCCTCTACCCAATGACAGTCAGACTCGTGAAGAGATCGGACCAAACATGGTTTAATGCCACTCGCGATGAGGCCGTTTGCTCATTGGACTTGTCCATTGGTCTGCGGATGATACATCGATGCATAATCGAGCTTGATGCCCATTTTTGCACACTAGTCATTGACCTCTTGGGTTGTGAATTTGGAACCATTGTCCGTTATTATACTGTGCGGGATGCCATAATGGTGTACCACGTCGGATATAAAGTCGATCACTGGTCCGGATTTGGCTGATTAGACAGGTTTTGGTGAACTTGTCAACCATGACCAGTAGATATTTATTCTTCTTGGTCCCCCCCTTTAAGTGGTCCGACCATATCCAGCCCCCAGATTGCGAAGGGCCAGGTAATCGAAATAGTCCGAAGAGCTGTTAGGGGCATGTGACTTAGATTTGCAAAAAGTTGAGAACCCCACGCAGTGGTTGACAAGTGACTGGGCGTTTGCTCGAGTAGTGGGCCAGAAGAAACCAGCCCGGAAAGGCCTTGCTAACTAAGGCTCTTGCTGCAGCGTGATGTCCGCCCATCCCTGCACGGACTTCGACTAACAGTTGCCATCCTTCTTCCTTAGATATGCACTGTTCTATTATTCCGGTGGTGCTTTTCATGTATAACTCACCCTCATGGACTTTATAGGCTTTGGATTGCCGGATTATGCACCGCACCTCCATCTGATCGTCGGGGAGTTATTTGTGAAGAAGGTAGGCGAGGAAGGGCTCAGTCCATGGCGCGATTACTTCCATAACCTCATGAACCGAAGGCGTTTCATCCATTATGGAGTCGCCGATGATTTGGTTGTCTGGTTCATTTATAGGGGAAACAACCTCTTCCGCGCTGCTTTGACCGGTACCCTTATGATCGTCCTGCCAAACCACTGACAGCTTAAAGAGTCGTTCGAGGAAAGTGTTTTTGAGACAAGGTCGCGTTAGCCCCCCACGCAGGCCAGTACGTCGGTATGTTGGTTGTTGTCTCTAGCGACATGGTGAAATTCTAGACCCTCAAACTGTGAGGATATATTGAGGATAGCGTTTCTATCTGCGGCCATCTTCCAGTTTTTGGCATCGAATTCACCTTTGATTTGGGAGATTGCCAAGTTAGAGTCTCCCCATACCTCCAGCCATCGTATGCCCATTGATACTGCCATCCAAAGACCGTGTAAGAGTGCTTCGTATTTAGCTGCATTGTTGGAATCGGCATACATGATCTGCAACACGTATCGAACGTTGTCGCGTGTGGGGAAAGTGAGTATAACTCCAGCCCCCAGTCTGGCCAAAGTTTTAGATCCATCGAACTACATCGTCCAATGGGAGTATGTACTATATTCCCTAGGGAGGTCGGCCTCTGTCCATTCGGCGAGGAAATCTTCTAGCACCTAAGATTTGATAGCTCGTCATGGCTTGTAGGCAATTTCAAAGGGAAGGTGCTCAATAGCCCATTTGGCTATGTGGCCGGTGGCGTCCCTGTTGTTGATTATATCGTTTAGGGGTACTTCGGATGCCACCGTAACTGAAAACTCTTGAAAGTAGTGTCTATCTTTTTGTGATGCCCTAAATACTGTATAGGCATCTTCTAGTAGTGCGGGTATCGGGACTTGCACTACGTTACTACTTCTGACACGTAATAGACCGGTTCCTATATCCGAAATTTGTGTCCCTCCTCCTCTGGTTCGACAAGGAGCACTGCGCTAACGACTTGGTTGGTAGCCGATATGTATAATAAATCACCAGCGCCTCGTGCTACGAGTATGGGATTGTTTGCTTTCCAGCAGTGTTTTAATTTCTTCTAACATAGCCGCTGCTTCATCGGTCCAGTCAAAATTGTTGGTCCGTTTGAGCAGTCTGTAGAGCGGTAAATCCTCTTTCCCAAGGCAGGAGATAAAGCGTCTTAGTGCCACCATGCAACCAACCAATCTCTGGACATGCTTTAGCTCTGTGGAAATTACAAGTTTTGATAGGATGCAGATCTTAGCCGGATTCGCTTCTACTCCTGTGTGCGAAATGATGAATTCGAGCAGTTTACCAGGGGAACTCCGTATACACATTTGTCCGGATTGAGTCGTATATCGTACTCACGTAGGATGGCAAAGGTTTGCCTTAGGTCGTCGATCAACTGGCTGACGTATTTGGTTTTGATTACCATGTTGTCCACGTATGCCTCGATTGTTTTTGTGACTTGTTTTGCGAGACAATTTTGGATCATGCGTTGGTACATAGCCCTAACGTTTTTTTATCCCAAAGGGCATCGTGTTGAAGCAGAATGGCTCGTAACGCTTGATGAAAGCGGTTGTACCTTGATAGGATTCCTTCATTTTAATCTGATGGTATCTGGAATAAGCTTTGAGGAAACATAACGAGTCCAGTCTGGCTGTGGCATCAATAATCTGGTCTATGTGTCGTAAGGGGAAAGGGTCCTTAGGGGTAGGCCTTGTTGAGGTCTTCAAAGTCGACGCATAGTCGCGAGGATTTGTCTTTCTTTGGTACCATCACCAGGTTTGCCAACCATTCGCAGTGCTTAATGTCACACCCTACGTTTGTAGCACATTGGTATGTTTGGGTTTACAAAATTTGGAGCCAACTAAAACTTTTTATGTGTTTGTGCTTGCTTGCTATGTTGTTTGCTTGCTTGTTGATTGAGTTTTATGGCACTACTAGGTTCTATTCCACTTCATAATCATCCTCCTTGATCCAAACCCCTTGCCCAATGATCATGCCATGTGAATAGTGCCCAAAACTATTTTTATCAAAAAAAAATTCAACCAAAAATGATTTATTTAATTTAAATTTCTAAACCCCCCTGAAATGAGGTTTGCACTGCAAGTCCTCAAATCAGTAGGCCCTTCTTTCCAAAAGGCTATATTTCAAACCTACTATATATATGACTTCTCAAAACCACCAAATATTATTTTTAAAGATTATTTTCATATTTCATTTAAAAGTTTTATCTTAAGGCCAGAAATGGTTTTTCCTAGGGAAAAATTATTTACATAATTTAAAAATATTTGAGAAAATTGAGAGAAACTCAGTGGACATGTATTTTCCATATATATGAGTTTCAACATAAGGGCATGATCAGATCATAGGCAAACCCCTCAAAACCCTTTCAATTCAGATCAAACTCTTGGAATATTTATATAAGAAATATTCTCAATAAATTCCAGGAAATTTCCAGAAAGTCAACACTATCATGGGTGATGGTCTTGCAAAGTTTCATCCCAATCCAAGTTGGTTTGGTTCATCAAATCATCCCAAAACCATTCCTGCCCAGAATCAAATTTGAGCAACTTTACATTGTGAAGAGTCTCCCCTTGGCCTCAAACTTTGTGGGCATGCTCCAATGGCCAAATAGTGATGATACACTAAGTGGTGCATAAAGGGTTAAAGCCTAACATCATTGGATCTACAAAAATCAGTTTTTGCCAATTTCTAGGGTTCACCAAATTTCCATTATCAACTTTTTCCCCTTGAGCTCAAATTTGGTGAAGCATCTCATTTCTACCCAACATTTGAACCTGGGAAATATCTCTATAAGGTGGAAGCATATTCTTGCTCAAAACTCCATCAAACATCTTCTGGTGATTTTGTAAAACCAACATTTTCACCTCTTATCCTTTTACCCTTGGCCCCAGCTTTTTACCACAACCCCTCTGGGTTACTAGCTACCTCCAGTAAGAGTTCCATGGCCAAAGCCCAAGTATAAGGTGGGGTAAAACCTCTATTTCTAGCCTGGCAGCATCTTTTTCAATCCTCCCCTGCCCATTTCTTTTCTCCCCTGGCTCTCCTTAGCCTCTAAGGCATCCAAGAGCATCTCCAGGCCACCGCAGGAGCTAGTGGACAAGGTGGGCACCCCAGAGCACGCAGACAGCAGCAATGTCAGCCATACGCATGCTCTGGAGAGCGCTACAGTGCACTCCTGCACTGTAGCCGCCGCCCGATGGCCGGCCCCGACCACCTTGCGCCTCCCCCACGTGTCCCCCGAGATGCCCTCGGCGTCCGTGACACGGCAACCGGTCGCCCCCCTCCTCTCTTTCCCTCCTCCGGCCTCCTCTCGCACGTGTCGCGGCCACCCAAACCGGCCAACCGCGGGGCTCGCATGCGCGCGCTCCCTAACTCGCCCCCTCTCTCTCCCATAGCCTCTAGCCTCGACCTCGCCCTCATCGGCGCACCGCAGTGCGGTGGACTCACGTCCCTCCTATATAAGGGCCTCCCGAGCTTCTCTCTCCCCTCTGGTCTCTCTCTCCTCTCCCCAATAGCCCCCTTCGCGCTCCGAGGACCGCCCGACCTCTCTACGCTCGGGATCGACCTGAGGGCCGCCGCGGCCATCTATCCATTGATCTCGAGGTAGCCAGATCCTCCCGCCCTCTTTCTTCTTCGGCTAGTCCTCCCCCGCCCTCGCTGGTGCATTTCCCCTTCATCCATGTCTTCTTTGCAACCTGAAACGGTCCCGGCAACCTCCTCCCGAAGCCATCTCCGCCGCGGGTGCTTGCCACCGGCGACTCCGGCCACCTCCGGTCTCCATTCGACCTCCCTGGACCAGTGACTTGACCTCGAGCCCATCCTTGCTCTCGCCTGCCTCTGTCGTGTCCTGCGCTGCCGCCGGTGAGCTCTCCCTCCTCCCTATCCCGTGGTGGGAGAAGGACCCGACAGGTGGGCCCACCGATCGGCCTGTATTTCCCTCTCCCGCGCTCTCTCTCCTTCCCCTCGTGCCGCTAACAACCGGGCCCCGTGCGTCAGGTTTGAACCTGACCGCGCGCGAGGCCGGTTGACTGGCCAGCTAGGCCGGCCCAGCCTCTAGGCGCCTCTGGCCCAGGTCCAAGTGGCCTTCTCTTTCTTTTCTTTTTTCTATGGACTTTGCAAAAATTCCACATGATGAAATATTTATCCCATGCCAATTTTTCTTCCACCCAAATTCATATAATAATCCCTAGAATTTAATAGTGCCATTTGTAAAAATGTTTGAAAATGTTTTTAGTTCTAGTTTATTTTAAAACCTATATATAGGCACCTTTTTGCCTCTGTTATTTTATTTCCAAAATCTTTTTCACAACAAAACCCTAAGAGAATATTTTTAGTATGACTTTTTGTATTTCTCAGAGTAGGTGGACATTTTTGGTAGTAGTTTGAGTGCTCTGTTTTGTATGATTGCTTATTTTTATCGTTATTTTATCGCGACGATAGATTGCGCTGTTGACGAAGAAGTTGGACCCGAAGACTTCGGAGACCCCAGAGACTTTGTTGAGCCAGGCAAGCAGCCCTTTCGCCATGATAAGAAACCATTTTATTGCATGTCATATAGCACTTTACTTTCGTTGTATTTGATCATGTGTTGTGGTGTTCCCCTTTCGGCGGGATGCCTCTGGTACTTCTTCATTGACACTTGCATCGTGCATGACCCTACCCCTTATGAGGGTTGTGTGGGTGGGAGTATTTAGGTTGCTAATAGATGCTACACCAATGGGATGGGGCTTATGCATAGGGATGTCCAGAAAAGATATGATTTTAAAGACTTTCCGAAAACCCAGTCGGGTGCCACTAATGCCCGAGGGAGATGATGATGAGATGGGTGACCACTTGAGAAAGAAGTGGTGTACCGGAACAAGTGAGTGTTGTGGTTTTCGAAAACGGATTGGTGTAAGTTGCGACCGTTATTCCAACCTTACATGTACGACCACGATACCCCTTATGGGACTGGGCTTTGTTGAGTACTATGGTTGGTGCTAGCAAGGAGCCCGCGTTACTAGTGGCAAGAGTGAAGTGGTCACTCTTGAGACGGGGTCGTCCCAGAAGTGGAAGGCCATGCATTGTCTTTACAGGCACCGGTCACACCGTTGCGTGCCCTCATGGATGATACGAGTGATGTATATCATGAGGGATGGCACCAACGAGTGGACTTTTTGTTTAGTATCACCATGGGAAAGGCATTATTCAGGTGCTTACCTCGGGTATGTTATATACTGCGAGTCGTGGATGACACGGAAGTTCCCCGAGTCTTGTGGGCAAAGTGTGCAACCTCTACAGAGTGTGAAACTATTCGAATAGCTGTGTCCACGGTCAAGGACAGTCGGATGACCGCTCTTGTGCTACGTCCAAATGTTTTTACAACGGTTCTGTGGGTGTGTTGGAGACACAGAGGGTACGTGAACTAAGTCCGATGACTTAGCATGGGAAGTGATCGAAGTCCGATGACTTAGCATGATGAATGAACACAAGGTGTTCAACCTCTACTTATGTTGATATCTGCAACTTGTTCATAGGGATATCTGCTAATTGTTGATGCATGCACACTAATTACTTGATGATGACATTTGCATTCAAATAAGCTTTCAACAAAATCACCTACTTAGTGCTATACCATGGATCATTATTACCTTGTTCCACAACTTGGGTTGCTTGCGAGTACATTCAAAGTACACATTGGCTTGCCACTGGTTATTTAATTGGCCAAGCATGGAAGAACAGTAGTACGTTGAAGAGTTCGTTGGAGACGAACATGCGAACTAGGACGCTTCCCAGTCAGAATGGTTGTAGGCTAAGGCAGATGGCATGGGTTTCCGCTTTCGACCAAGATTTCCGCTGCTTCTTCTATTTTAAGTGTTTGGCCCATGTGGTGCTATCTATATAAGGCTAAGACCTTTGTGGTCATTATTTGTGTAAGATGATAAGTATGGATGTAAGACTCTTGTTATTCAGCTTATGTGTGTTTAGTGAGCATTGATCTCTGGGATCATTATACACGTGCATTCGGTGATCTTGACTTATGAGTCGGGGTCCCCATAGAGCTGGTATTAGAGCCATCCTGACTGTAGGAAGCCCTTAGTTAGCATGGACGTTAGACAAGATAAAATTTGTTTTCAAAACTACGCTTAGCATTGGAACTTAGGGATTTTGCACTATTTACCTCTCCTATGCTTCACACAACACCTTGCTGACTCTCCTCCTTTCTAACCTTTGTAGATGAACATCATACCCGAAGCCTTCCTGACATCCGACTTTCCCTTACTCCTTGGGGATAGCCTGGAGAAGTGCCAGTTTCGCCAACCACCCATTTTCCTCTACCACAAGCACTGGGCCGATGCCATCACGAAGGAGTACCACGTGGATGTGGTCGTGCAGGCAAACGACTCCCTGACTAGTTGGTTCTTTGAAGGACCACAGATGGAGACCATGATACTCGTAGCCGAGACAGCTGCACGCAAGGCACTCCTACACCTTCGAGACATCATTCCAGAGATGGCTGACAAGCCAGCTACTCGCTACCTTACCTTCGAGAAGGATGACTTTGGCGAGAGTTGGACGCTGATTCCAACCAAGGAAGATGGCGCACCACTCAGGTTCTAGACCTACTTCAGCCTCTCCACCGATAGTCTGGTTCATAACTTGATGAAGGAGTCCGTGAAGCTCCGCGAGGAACTTCACCACACCCAAGAGCTACTTTGACAAGCCAAGAGGAATCCAGACAAGATCAAGAAGGATGGAGCCCCCAAGGGATGACCAGCCGTCGCTTATCGAGGAGGAGTACCCCTAGCTAGTGATGCACCTACACGTAGTCGTCGCATGAGTGCGAAGGAGTACCGTGAGCTCTTCACCGAACAGCCTGCAAAGCGTCGTCGGGATGGGCCTCCTCGTTCCCCGACCCCTTTGACCGGGAACGATGCCCGTTCAGATGATGAACAGGAAGAAGACCTAGAGGAGCATGACTACAAGAGCAATCACTCCACCACCTGAGTCCGAGAAGCCCTAGGGTAGGATCAGTCATGTATCCCCTCATGCGAAGTCGAGTCCGTGTATTGGTTCATATGAAACCATGTGTGCTTGTTGTTTGTTTTCTTGTTTGTGTTCCAATGCAAGCCGCGCTTTTGCCTTAGGCAACATGTAAGCGACTCCATCGTCTATCTTAATATATGTTGTTGGTCTCTTGACCTTTGTTTCAACACACTTGCACTTGACGGACCCCCTTAGGCCCGCTTTGCGGTTATTACTTATCCTCTTGTCATCCTAGTTGTTTGACTTGGCTGCTCCAAACAGGATGGTGACTGCTACCCGCAACAGCTCCTTCACCAACCCTGAAACCGGAACTTGAGCCAGCAACAGCGAGCTGGTGGGGCTGCTCACGTTGGAGGACACCAGGAGCAGCCACAAGGCGATATCCCCCCCACCACCTCCACTGGAGAACATGACCATAGCTCAGTTTCTCCAAGTTCTCCAGGAGGAGCGCCAAGCCAACAATGCTGCTATCTAGCAGATGGCTCAGGCCCTTGTGAACAACCAGTAGCAAGGTAGGAACGGCAATGGCCGCTCCATGATGTGTGATTTCATGAGAAACTAGCCCCCAACCTTCACCGAGACTGCTGAACTATTGGATGCTGATGACTAGATCCGCACCATCGAGGACCTCCTTGCATTGGTCAACTACAATGAGGACCGTGAGAATGTGCTTTATTCCTCTCACTACCTCGGAGGTACCGCCCGAGCTTGGTGGGATGGATTCAAAGTCATGCAAGGAGAGTGTGTGATCATGTGGAATGTCTTCAAGGAAGGATTCCGCACTGCCCATATTCCTTCTGGGATCATGGCTATCAAGAGGGGAGAATTCCGACCGCTAAGGCAATGAAGTGGATCTGTCAAGGAGTATCTGTAGAAGTTCAACCTGCTGTCAAGGTATGCTCTTGAAGATGTCAACACAGAAGATGCCAAGAAGGAACGCTTCATGGAAGGACTTCAACAGGTCCTGCAGTATCAACTCATCATCTACGACTACCGTACCTTCTTCGATTTAGTGAACAAGGCCCTCATGCTGGAAGACAAGCGTCGTGCCATAGACGACACTCGCAAGCGCAAGATGATCAGCAAGGGAAGCTCAAGTAACTAGAAGCCTTGCCCATGGCAGCGAGCCCTAGCCAGGCCAACCCATCAGCTGCAGCAGGCCAGACCTCCTACACCTCGTCCGAGCTACCAGCCTTAGCAGTATTCCAATCCTAGGCCAGCCTACACCAACAACCCCAATAACAACAACAGTTGCAGAAACTTCAACAACAACCCTGGGCAAGTCACTTTCTTTGGATGTGGTCAGTCTGGACACATCTCTAAGCTTTGCCCCAATAGGAAGTCAAATGCACCGCGCCCCAATGCGCCAGCTCAAGGTCAAGCCCATGGAGCACCGCCAAAACACCCGGATCCCCGCAACCAGCCCAACAATGGCAAGGGTCATGTGAATCACGTCACTGTAGAGGAAGCCCAGGAAGACCCGGACATCATACTGGGTACGTTCCTCATCAACTCAACCCTAGCAACAGTATTGTTTGATTGTGGATCTTCGCATTCTTTTGTCACCCAAAAGTTTGCACTAGAGAGTGGCATGAAACCTACACCCCTGGGTAGTCGTATGTTGATACAATCCCTCGGTTCAGTTTTGAAGTCTGGGATAGGATGTAAGGGAGTGAAGATTGACATCAACGGGGTAGACTTCCTAGCAGACCTTATAGTTCTATACTCAGCAAGCTAGCATGTTAACCTTGGCATGAATTGGTTGACTAAGCACCAAGGCATGCTGGACTGTGCCAAGAGGATGGTCACCATGACCAATAGCCATGGAGTGGAAGTCAAGTATGTCCCCAACCCTGCCTCTACCCAAGCCCCTCAGGTTAACTGCCTATCGGGAGTTGAGTTGGATCAAGTGCCAGTGGTATGTGAATACCCGGATGTGTTTCCTGATGAGCTACTCGGAATGCCTCCTGACTGCGACATTGATTTCATCATTGAGCTTATGCCCGGATCAAGGCCCAACTATAAGAAGGCCTATAGGATGGGATCCAAAGAGTTGGCTGAGTTGAAGAAGCAACTAGCAAAGCAACTTAGAAAAGGATTTATTCACCCTAGTGCCTCTCCTTGGTGATCGCTTGTTCTATTTGTGTCATAGAGGGACGGAACTATTAGACTCTATGTCGATTATCGTTCTCTCAATGAGGTCATGATAAACAACAAGTACCCACTCCGCAAGATTGAAGATCTGTTTGATCAGTTGAACATAGCCAAGGTGTTCTCCAAGATTGACCTCAGGTCTGGGTACTATCAGCTGAAGATCAGACCCCAAGACATTTCGAAGACGGCATTTGTAACCCGGTATGGCATGTATGGGTACACGGTCATGTTATTCGGGTTAACTAATACCCCTGCCTACTTCTTGTACCTCATGAATAAGGTCTTTATGGAGTACTTGGACAAGTTCGTTGTTGTCTTCATTGATGACATACTCGTCTTCTCCAAGTATGAAGAAGAACATGAGGAGCACTTGAGATTGGTCCTAGAAAAGCTTCGAGAGCACCAGCTTTATGCCAAGTTTAGCAAGTGCAAATTCTGGCTGCACGAAGTTGGATTCTTGGGTCATGTGCTAACTGCAGAGGGGTTATCAGTGGATCCTACCAAGATTGAAGCCGTGACTATATGGCAAACCCCAACCACCGTGAAGGAAGTCAGGAGCTTCCTCGGACTCGCGGGGTATTACCGCAAGTTCGTGGAAGGGTTCTCAAGCATTGCCCGACCCATGGCCCAACTTTTGAAGAAGGACAAGAAGTTTGAGTGGACAACTAAGTGCAAGGAAAGCTTCCAGGAGCCCAAGAAGAGATTGACCACAGCCCCAGTTTTGGCCACCCCTGATATTCACAAGGAGTTTGTGACTTAATGTGGTGCATCAAGAACCGGACTTGGAGGTGTTATGATGCAACAAGGCAGAGTCGTAGCATATCTATCTAGACAGCTACGTCCTCATGAAGAGAACTATGCAACTCATGATCTTGAGTTGGCAGCCGTGGTTCATGCCTTGAAGACATGGCGGCATTACATTCTGGGGAAGCAATGTGAGACATTCACAGACCACAATAGTTTGAAGTATATCTTCACTCAAAGGGAATTGAACATGAGGCAGTGGAGATGGTTGGAATTGATCAAGGATTACAACCTTAGTGTTCAATACCACCCCGGAAAGGCCAATGTGGTAGCAGACGCCTTAAGCATAAAGGCTTGTACCTTGAATGCTATGATTAAGGAAAGGCTACCCGCCCTATATGAAGAACTTGAAAGCTTCGGCCTGGAACTGGTTGCACCAGGATTCCTCGCCAACCTCGAAGAAAAACCTACCTTGATGGACGATATCAAAGAAGCCTAGAAGGGCCACGAGAGCATGGAAGGCATCAAGAGGAAGATCAAGGCAGGCAAGGCCTCAGGATTCTCAGAGGATGAACAAGGAGTTGTATGGTTCTGGAATCGCATCTGCAACCAACAAAGAAGAGCTCAAGAACCTGATCTTGCAAGAAGCTCATGACACTCCCTACTCCATCCATCCTGGAGGAACCAAGATGTATCAGGACCTCAAAGCAAACTTCTGGTGGCATGGCATGAAACGGTAAATAGGCACTTTTATTGCTAAGTGTGACATATGCCAGAGAGTCAAGGCTGACCATCAGCGGCCGGCTGGGCTATTGCAACCTCTCAAAGTGCCCGAATGGAAGTGTGATAAAGTCGGGATGGATTTTAGCACCGGTTTACCGAGGTCAAGTAAGGCACAAGACTCCATTTGGGTCATTGTTGATCACCTAACCAAGGTAGCCCACTTCATTCCTGTCAAGACGACCTACAATGGGAACTAGTTGGCCAACCTCTACATTAACCGGATTGTGATCCTCCACGGGTTTCCTAAGGATATTATGTCAAACCGAGGAACCCAGTTTACCTCAAGATTCTGGAATAGGTTCCAAGAAGCGTTGGGAACCAAGCTCTCCTTCAACACTGCATTTCACCCTCAAACCGGTGGGCAAATAGAGCGAGTAAATCATATACTCGAAGACATGCTCCGAGCTTGTGTTTTATCATATGGAGCCAAGTGGGAAGATTGCCTACCATTCGTCAAGTTCTCCTACAACAACAGCTATCAGTCGAGTCTTCAGATGGCACCAGTTGAGGTGTTGTATGGACGCAAGTGTCGTACTCCCCTCAACTGGTCATAAACCGGAGAAGGATTAGTTTTTGGGCCAGACATCCTCCATGAAGCTGAAGAGCAAGTGCAACTTGTCCGAGAACGCCTTGAGACCGCCAAGACTAGCCAGAAGAGCTACGCCGACTCTCGTCGGCGAGACATGAGTTTCCGTGTTGGGGACCATGTCTACCTCCAGGTCACACCTCTCAAAGGGAACAAGCGTTTCCACATCAAAGGGAAGCTCGCACCAAGATTCATCGGCCCCTTCAAGATCACCGACAGGTAAGGAGAAGTCACTTATCAGCTAGAGTTACCTTCCGATCTGTCAGATGTGCACAACGTCTTTCATGTGTTGCAGCTCCGGAAGTGTCTGCAAGTTCCCAACCGCCCCGACCTCTACAAGGACATCGACCATCAAGCCATCGATCTTCAGCCAGATCTCACTTATCGTGAGAGGCCAGTTTGCATTCTGGACGAAACCGAGGGATGCACCCGAAGCCGCACCATCAAGTACTTCAAGGTCCGGTGGAGCAACCACACTAAAGCTGAAGCAACCTCGGAGCGTGAAGATTATCTTAGATCGGAGTTCCCTTATCTTTTTAGCGCTTAGCCTAGGAATCTCGAGGACGAGATTCTTGTAAGGGGGAAAGGTATGTCACACCCTATCTTTGTAGCACATTGTTATGTTTGGGTGTACAAAATTTGGAGCCAACTAAAACATTTTGTATGTGTTTGTGCTTGCTTGCTATGTTATTTGCTTGCTTGTTGATTGAGTTTTTAGGCACTACTAGGTTCTATTCCAGTTCATAATCATCCTCCTTGATCCAAACCCCTTGCCCAATGATCATGCCATGTGAATAGTGCCCATAACTATTTTTATCAAATTTTGTTTTATCCAAAAATGATTTATTTAATTTAAGTTTCTAAACCCCCCTAAAATGAGGTTTGCACTACAAGTCCTCAAATCAGTTGGGCCCTTCTTTCCCAAAGGCTTTATTTGAAACCTACTATATATATGACTTCTCAAAACCACCAAATATTATTTTTAAAGATAATTTTCGTATTTTATTTAAAGGCTTTATCTTAATGCCAAAAATGGTTTTTCCTAGGGAAAAATTATTTGAATACTTTAGAAATATTTGAGAAAATTTAGAGAAACTCAGTGGACATATATTTTCCATATATATATATGAGTGTCAAAACAAGGGCATCATCAGATCATAGGCAAAACTCCTCACAACCCATTCTGTTCAGATCAAACTTCTAGAATATTTCTATAAGAAATATTCACAATAAATTCCAGGAAAATTTCAGCAAGTTAACACTATCATGGATGATGATCTGTGAAAGTTTCATCCCAATCCAAGTTGGTTTGGTTCATCAAATCAGCCCAAAACCATTCCTCTCCAGAATCAAATTTGAGCAACTTTACATTGTGAAGAGTCTCCCCTTGGCCTCAACCTTTGTGGGCATGTTCTAATGGCCAAATAGTGATGATACACTAAGTGGTGCATCAAGGGTTAAAGCCTAACATCATTGGATATACAGAAATCAGTTTCTGCCAATTTCTTGGGTTCACCAAATTTCCATTATCAGTTTTTTCCCTTGAGCTCAAATTTTGTGAAGCATCTCATTTCTACCCGGCATTTGACCCTGGTAAATATCTCTGTAAGGTGGAAGTATCTTCTTGCCCAAAACTCCAACAAACACCTTTTGGTGATTTTATAAAACCAACATTTTCACCTCTTATGCTTTTACCCTTGGCCCTAGCTTTTTACCACAACCCCTCTGGGTTACTAGCTACCTCTAGTAAGAGTTCCATGGCCAAAGCCCAAGTGTAAGGTGGGGTGAAACCTCTATTTCTACCCTGGCAACATCTTTTTCTATCCTCCCCTACCCACTTTTTTCTCCGCTGGCTCTCCTTAGCCTCTAACGCATCCAAGAGCATCTCAAGGCCACCCAGGAGCTAGTGGACAAGGTGGGCACCGCAGAGCGCACAGGCAGCAGCAATGTCGCCCATACGCACGCTCTAGAGCACACTACAGTGCACTCCGGCACTGTAGCTCTCGCCCAATGGCCGGCCCCGACCACCTTGGGGCTCCCCCACGTGTCCTCCGAGACGTCCTTGCCGTCCGTGACATAGCAAACAGTCGCCCCCCTCCTCTCTCTCCCTCCTCCGGCCTCCTCTCGCACGCGTCGCGGCCGCCCGAGCCGGCCAACCACGGGGCTCGCACACGCATGCTCCCCCACCTCTCTCTCCTCCCCCCTCGGCCTAGACTAGACCCAGGAGCACCCCTGACTCGCCCCCTCTCTCTCCCATAGCTTTTGGCCTTGACTCGCCCTCGTCGGCGCATCGCAGTGCGGTGGACTCGCGTCCCTCCTATATAAGGGCCTCCCGAGCTCCTCTCTCCCCTCTGGTCTCTCTCTCCTCTCCCCTATAGCCCCCTTCACGCAGGACCGCTCGATCTCTCTGCGCTCAGGATCGACCCGAGGGCCACCGTGGCCATATCTCCGTCGATCTCGAGGTAGAAAACTCCTCTGGCCCTCTTTCTTCTTCGGCTAGTCCTCCCCCGCCTCGCTGACGCATTTCCCCTTCACCCCCATCTTCTCTGCAGCGTGAAACGGCCCCCGATAACGTCCTACCGAAGCCATCTCCGCCGCAGGTGCTCGCCGCCGGCGACTCCGGCCACCTCCGGTCTCCCTTCGACCTCCCCTGGACCAGCGACTCGACCCCGAGCCCTTCCCGCTCTCTCCTGCCTCCACCGTGCCCTGCACTGCCGCCGGTGAGCTCTCCCTCCTCCCTGTCCCGAGGTGGGAGAAGGACCCGATAGGTGGGGCCCACCTGTCGGCCTCTCTTTCCCTCTCCCGTGCTCTCTCTCCTTCCCCTCGTGCTGCTGACGACTGGGCCCCGCGCGTCAGGTTTGAACCTGACCGCGTGCAAGGCCGGCCGGCTGGCTAGCTGGGTCGGCCCAACCTCTGGCCGCCTCTAGCCCAGGTCCAAGTGGCATTCTCTTTCTTTTCTTTTTTTCTGTGGACTTTGCAAACATTCCATAGGATGAAATATTTATCCCATGCCAATTTTTCTTCCACGTAAATTCTTAAAATAATCCCTAGAATTTAATAGTACCATTTGTAAAAATGTTTGAAAATGTTTTTAGTACTAGTTTATTTTAAAACCTATATATAGGCACCTTTTTGCCTCTGTTATTTTATTTCCAAAATCTTTTTCACAACAAAATCCTAAGAGAATATTTTTAGTATGACTTTTAGTATTTATCAGAGTAGGTGGAAATTTTGGGTAGTAGTTTGAGTGCTCTGTTTTGTATGATTGCTTATTTTTATTGTTATTTTATCGCGACGATAGATTGCGCTGTTGACGAAGAAGTTGGACCCGAAGACTTCGAAGACCCCGGAGACTTTGTTGAGCCAGGCAAGCAGCCCTTTGACCATGATAAGAAACCATTTTACTGCATGTCATATTTTGTTACTACTCCTCTTCTCGCTCAAATTTTTTAGGATCATGAGGGTATTTTGGAATCTTTATGATGCCGATGTGATGGAGTTCTGTACTTGGTGCCTCCTATTATTGAGGAGTAGAGCTCCAAGGGATTCTTGGCACATCATTATCGTTCAGTTTCCTTAGTATCTCAGGATGCAGGATGTTCGAAATTGCTTCAATACTAGTAGTGGTGAGAGGAGTCCGGCATCCCCAGTATTGGTGGAGTGAGTTTGGATGTATTGCCATTATTAGTATCATTGTGTTTTCGAGGGTCCGAGATAGATGGAGTTCTGAAGCCTCTGGTTATGGGTTGAAGGATGGATACAGTTGGGGTGTAGGGCTTGTTAGTTGTGTGAGATATTTTCCTCCTTGTATCCCCAACACCCGATTGCATAACCAAGAAAGGTTTAGGAGTTCTTAGGTGGGAATTCAAGTAGTTACCTAGGCTATCTTTCAACAGATCATGATGTGAGGTTGGGGTTCGATATCTAGTGGATTCGTCTATTCACGGTCTTTCTTACAGCTGTTCTCGTTGTGTCTTAAAGAGTCCTTGTAGCTTGCTACGACTTGGGGGCGCTTCGTATGTCGTGTGCACTACCTTGTACATGATGGACACTATAAGATCGAGCCCGTGCGAACCTTACCACGAAAATATCGAGCGAAATTTTTGTTATGTATTTGTTCTGTCTTGTTTCGTAAGCCTCATCCTTTGTTTTGTTTGAGTATGGTAATTCGTGTTGCTGCGATATCAACTAGTGATGTCAAACCCTATGTTTGTAGCACATTGTTATGTTTGGATTTATAAAATTTGGAGCCAACTAAAACTTTTTCTATGTGTTTGTGCTTGCTTGCTATGTTGTTTGCTTGCTTATTCATTGTGTTTTATGGTGCTACTATGTTCTATTCCACTTCATAATCATCTTCCTTGCTCCAAACCCCTTGCCCAATGATCATGCCATGTGAATAGTGCCCAAAACTATTTTTATCAAATTTTGTTTTAACCAAAAGATGATTTATTTAATTTATGTTTCCAAAACCCTGTGAAATGAGGTTTGCACTGCAAGTCCTCAAATCAGGTGGACCATTCTTTCCCAAAGGCTTTATTTCAAACCTACTATATATATATATTACTTCCCAAAACCATCAAATATTATTTTTGAAGGCTATTTTCATATTTTATTTAAAGGCTTTTTCTTAAGGCCAGAAATGGTTTTTTCTAGAGGAAAATTATTTAAATGCTTTGAAAATATTTGAGAAAATTTAGAGAAACTCAGTGGACATATATTCTCCATATATATGAGTTTCAACACAAGAGCATGATCAGATCATAGGCAAAACCCCTCAAAACCCTTTCTGTTCAAATCAAGCTTTTGGAATATTTCTATAAGAAATATTCTTAATAAATTCCAGGAAAATTCCAGCAAGTCAATATGATCATGGGTGATGATCTTACAAAGTTTCATCTCAATGCAAGTTGATTTGGTTAATCAAACCATCCCAAAACCATTCCTGTCCAGAATCAAATTTGAGAAACTTCACATTGTGAAGTGTCTCCCCTTGGCCTCAAACTTTGTGGGAATTCTCTAATGGCCAAATAGTGATGATACACTAAGTGGTGCATCAAGGGTAAAAGCGTAGCATCAATGGATCTACAGAAACCATATTCTGTTGATTTCTAGGGTTTCACAAAGTTACATTGTAAACTTTGTTCAGTCAAGCTCGAACTTGGTTATCGAGCCTAATTCTAATCACCATTGGCCCCTGTTAAATACCATTGTAAGCAAACTCCATCTTCTAGCCAAAACGAAACACAAACACCTTCTGGCCATTTCTAAAATCTACTGTTTCCACCCTTTCTACTTTTCCCCTTGGTCTCAAAATTTTACCACAGCTCCACCTAGACCCCAGCACCTCCAGGAGAAAGACCAACGACTAGCTCCCTGATTTAGGGGGGGAAACCCCACTTGCACCCCCTGGACAACATATTTCTCTCCTTTCTCTCTTCTCTCTCTCACTCCTAGCCACCCAGAGCATCCCATGCCCCTTTTCCCATTGTTTACTCCCTTCCGCAGCCACCGGACATCAGTGGACGCGCCAGAGCACACCAAAACCTCATCATGTCGGCCAAAGTCGCACTCTGGAGCACACAGCCGTGCTCTAGAGGGTTGACCTCCCTATTCTGCCCATACCCGACCACCTCGGGCCTTCCCCTCGCGCCAGTCAATGCGCCCCGACGTCCGCTACACGCCAGGGCAACGACCCCCTCTCTCCTCTCTCTCTCCCTCCTCCCTCGGGCGCGCACGGCACCGCCCGAACCGGCCAGTGGCCGCGCTCGCACGTGCGACGCCCTCGGCCCCCCTCTGCCTGTCCGCGCTCTCCAGGGCATCTTCTGTGGGCCCCCAACCTTGTCGTCGCCCCTCCTTTCCCTGGCATGGCTCGACGACGAGCGCCCGAGCTCTCCCGCGCTCGTCACACCCTTGCCTCCGCCTCACCTATTTAAAGGGGACCCGAGCACCCCCTCTCTATTTCCTTGGCCTCCTTCCACTCCCAATCCCCCCCCCCCCCCCAAAGCCACCCTAGAGACTGCCCGGAGCCCCTATGCTTGGGATCGACCGAGGCACCGCCGCATCGGGCCTTCATAGATCTCGGGCTACCGGCCCGCTCCTGCCTCCCTTTCTCCTCCTTCGAGCCCCCAATGAGCTCATGCATCCTCCCCCTTCCTCCGCGACAGGTTTGCTGCTAGGAGCAACACCGACGACCCCCTCCCGAATCTCCTCCACCGCGACCATCTCCCCGTCGGCGACTTCGGCCACCTCCGGCCACCCTTCCACCTCCAGAGGACCAACGGGTCGATGACGAACCCGTTCACGCCTCCAGATCCCCTAGCCGCGCCTCCCCTCATTGTCGGTGAGCTCTTCCCCATCCCTGTCCTAGTGTGGGAGAAGGACCGGACAGCTGGGTCCCACCTGTCGGCCTCTCTTCCTTCCTCCCACACTCTCTCTCCTACCCTCATGTCACTAACGACCGAGCCCCGTGCGTCAGGTTTGAAGCTGACCGCACGCGAGGCCGGCTGGCTGGCTAGCTAGACCGGCCTAGCCTCTGGCCGCTTCTGGCCCACGTCCCAGTGGCCTTTTCTTTATTTTTGTTTTTTATTTTTTGTGGACTTTGCAAAAATCACAGAGAATAAAATATTTATCCAATGACAATATTTCTTCCACCAAAAATATTAGAATATTCTATGAAATTTAATAGTGCCATTTGCAAAAATGTTTTAAAATATTTTTAGTATTGATTTATTTTAAAACCTGTATATAGGCACCTTTTTGCCTCTGTTATTTTATTTCCAAAATATTTTTCACATCAAACCCCTAGGAGAATATTTGTAATATGACATTTAGTATTTATCAGAGTAGGTTAGCATTTTTAATTAGTTAAGTGCTCTGTTTTTGTGTGTTGCTTATTTTTATCATTATTTTATAGCGACGATAGATTGCGCTTTTGACGAACAAGTTGGACCCGAAGACTTCGAAGACCCCGGAGACTTTGTTGAGCCAAGCAAGCAGCCCTTTGACCATGTTAAGAAACCTTTTTATGCATGTCGTATAGCACTTGTTGATTCAATGAAATGATCATGATAAGGTGTTCCCCCTTCGGTGGGATACCTCCGTTACTCTTACCATTCAGACTTGAATCGTGCATGACCCTACCACCTTATGAGGGTTGTGCGGGTGGGAGTAGTTAGGTGCTAGTAGATGCTACACAAGTGGGGGATGGGATCTATGCATAGTGATGGAAAGAAAGAGATGATTTCAAAGACTTTTCGAAAACCCTATCGGGTGCCACTAATGCCCAAGGGAGATGATGATGAGATGGGTGACCACCTGAGAAAGAAGTGGTGTGCCGAGACAATATGAGGATGTGTTTTCAAAAACGGAGGGTTTAAGATTTTTCGACCGTCCCAACCTTACTTGCGCAACCACGATACCCCTTATGGGATGGGGCTTTGTTGATTACCTTGGTGGGTACTGGCAAGGAGCCCACATTACTAGTGGCGGGAGTGGCGTGGTCACTCTTGATACAGGGTCGTACCAGTATGTACGATCATGCGTTGTCTTCATAGGCACCAGGCACACCGTTGGTCCCCTCATGGATGGTACGATTGGAGCGAGGCTCATGTGATGTACATCATGAGGGCTAGGTACCAATCGAGTGTACTCTTTGTTTAGTATCGCTGGGGGAAACGCATTGTTCCGGTGCTCACCTTGGGTATGTAATATACCGCAAGTCGTGGATGACACGGAAGTTCCCCGAGTCTTGTGGGTAAAGTGTGCAACCTCTGCAAAGTGTAAAACTATTCGAATAGCTGTGTCCACGGTCAAGGACAGTTGGGTGGTGTTTCTTATTCCACGTCTGAATGTTTTTCATAAACCTTGGAGTGAGTATGGGTGTGGTGGTGACAAGGGGTCACATGAGCTAAGTCTGATGACTTAGCGTGATGATTGAACTAAGTCCGATGACTTAGCGCCATGAGTGAACATGAGATGTTCAACCAATACATATGATGATATCTGCGATTTGTTCACATGGATACCTCCTAGTAGTTGATGCATGCACACTAGTTACTTGATCATGTCAGGTGCATTTAAAAAAATAGCTTTCCACAAACTTACCTATTAGTGCTATATCATGCATAATTGTTACCTCATTCCACACTTGGATTGCTTGCGAGTACATTCAAAGTACTCATTGGCTTGCCACTAGTTATTTAATTGGCCAGGCATGGAAGAACAGGAGTATGTTGAAGAGTTCGTTGGAGACGTACATGCGAACTAGGACGCTTCCCAGTCACAATGCCTGTAGGTTAAGGCAGATGGCACGGGTTCATGCTTTCAACAAAGTTTCCGCTGCTTGTTCTATTTTAAGTGTTTGGCCCGTGTGGCCCTATCTATATAAGACTAAGACCCTTGTGGTCATTATCTATGTAAGACGTTAAGTATGGATATAAGACTCTTGTTATTCAGTTTCCGTGTCTTTAGTGAGCATTGATCTCTGGGATCACTATACACGTGCATTCGGTGATCTCGACTTATGAGTCAGGTTCCCCATAGGTGATCTCATATCTTTCCGAAGCGGTGTTCTATTATTTCGGTGGGAATGCTAATTCTTTTGCTCAATCAAGTTGTGTTATCAAGTCCTTTCATCTAGTGTGTTTCTCTTCAAGATAATTCTATCCTCTTCAATATTTGCAAGGCCAATCCTCATATTTCCTTTCGGAGTTTGTCTCATTTGTTCCAAGTTGTCTTTGTTTTTCCCCACCCTCCCGCCCTTTTTCTTCAGTGATTAAATTCTCATCCAAGTGTCTTTTAGATTCATTTCTTTCGTATTGTATCTGGTGATTCCTTGTGGAGATTCTCAGGAGTTTCAGTTTGAAGATCTATCCTCATATTTCTTATTCTTGTTGTTATTCTTCTCCGGTGAATTCAACTCAATCTCTCGGTGTTCAACATATCCTTTCTCATTCGTTTAATGATTGCCCATGTTGCAAATTCTTGTCCAAGCCTCTCTTGTTTATTCATCCCTCTATGTTCTATCCGGAGTTTTGAAGATATCTTAGAAGATTCATGTTTTCTTTCAATCCTTCCAAATCATTTTCAGGTTCTCACCTCTTCAAGTTTTCATTTCTTCTGGTGCAATCTCTCTTCCTAGGCAATTGTTTCAACGGTGGTTTCTTTTGAGTGGGCCCATAACCCATAGTTTTTTCAAAGGATCTTACCTGGCTCTTCTATTCTTTCCGGATATGCCCTCAAGTTCTTTTCATGATGATGTACGAGTGAATTTCATCAGTCATATTCCTTCTTGAAGATCGCTTCTAAATCATTTTCATCATTGGCTCAACCTTTTCTTTATTCATTATTCCGGAGTGGCTCAGTAATTCTTGGTGGTGTTTCTAGCCATCATTTCATCTTTGATATCCATACTTGCAACACGACGAGATGCGCTTCTATCCCTGTCGAGGCCCTCGTGCCGAAATAAGGATAGGACAGCATCTTGGGCGTGACATTCGGGCCCTCCTATGGAGGTAAAACCCTACGTCCTGCTTGATTATATTGATGATATGAAGTCTAGAGAGTTGACCTACCTCGAGATTGAATAGCTAAACCCTAGATGAGTGGTTCTCTGTCCTACAATCTAAGACCCTCCGACTTATATAGACACCGGGGAGTACTAGGGTTTACACATGGTCGGTTGCACATCAAAGGAAAAACATGCCTATCTACTGTCGAAAACTTGGAGGACACACCATGGATCCTTGAAGCCTCGACCAT
This sequence comes from Hordeum marinum, assembly GCA_022496015.1. Taxonomy (NCBI): domain Eukaryota; kingdom Viridiplantae; phylum Streptophyta; class Magnoliopsida; order Poales; family Poaceae; genus Hordeum; species Hordeum marinum. Next base: position 186,554,659 of record CM039677.1, on the reverse strand, counting down.
GGCGATGGGACCTTTGATCATCCAATGCTCATCCAACGGCCCACATAGTTCGGCCCATGAGAAATAGGTCGGCAATCCGAGGACCCCTTAAACCAGGACTCCCTTAGTCAGCCAGTCTCATAATCACACCCACACCCACGTAGAGAGGCAAGGAGAGCTGGCAAGATCCTTCCTCCTCCTCTACCAATAGCTCCAGGAGCATCATTGTGGCCCTCTTGTTCCATTAACAAGACAAGCAGGACTAGGGGTATTACCTCCAACGAAGGGTCCCGAATCTGGGTACATCATGTGTCACATACCGCTTGTCCCCGATCCCATTACCGGAGCCAGTCGGTGTCCTTCGGCCCCCAACCACTCCCGGTAAGCCAAACCATGGCATCTGTCGTGAGAAAACAACGATAGTTGGCGCCCATCGTGGGGCCGTATGCGGCATCGGACGGATTCACACTTCGGGCGGGACCCCTCGCCAACTCCTCCAGGCGCTCCCGCGTTCGGACGGATCAACACACCCGTGGGTTTTGCTTCCGTGGCGCGGAACCTCGTTCCTGCCAGCCCTGCAGGCATCACCATTGACCACTTCGATGAGTTGCTTGGCGACAACACCATGCCTGACATCTCCGACCTCGCTGAGCGCTTCAGAAGGTTGCGTCTCACCGATGAGCCAGCTGATGATGAGTAGCCTAGCGGGTTGCTCGACTGCCTCGACCCACCATCATATGTGGTCACAACAGCTCCACGCGACGTTGTCGGTGTCTGCGCCTACGCGAAGGTGATGGCCACCAGCTCCACTACGAGCTCCACCAGCGCCAGGGTGGAAGAGGACGTGAACGCCATGATGGCTCGCACCAGGGCGGCAACACTGGCGGATGCTACAGCTACCGGCCTTGGCACTTCCAACACCCTCGGCTCCATAATTAGGTGCCTCAAAAACCCCATTGCACCACCGACCAACCCGGCTACTGCTAAGGCCGACCTAGAGGTGGCTCACCAAATGTTGTTCGTGTGGCAAACTCCCTCGCCACCGCTAAGCACCGAATGGAGTCCGCGCAGCGCGAATACAAATGAAGCTACAGTCTCACCCCTGCCGGCAATGAGCTCAGCCGGCACGGGGCCATCCCTAGCCGCAACCGCATGGTCACAGAAATACTTGGCAGCAGACAACCCAAATACGATACGCCCACGACCAACATGAGGGGTCATCGAGGTGGCCTATGCTGATCGGGCTAGCCTGGAGGGTGAAGAACGTGTGCAGCAGGAGCGACACATCCAAGACCTCATTGCCACTGCCAACGCCCATCAAGCCCAGATAGACCGGGCCAACGCCGGCTCCAAGATTCCCCCTCCCAAGGGGTTGCCCCGCTGACTGCCGACCAACATCCGCCGGCCTAGCAGGCCTCCTCCCCTCGTGGCTCCACCCAACAGGCCGGTGGATCCCACAATGTGCATTCCTAGCACGGGAATGAGCAGCCGGCCGTCACCAGCCGACGCTGCATGCACTAGAGGGAGACATTCGACGCTAGTGTGCTCAGGCTCCGCCTCCGCAATGGGAGCACGCACACTCTCTCACCCCGTCGGTTCGTACCGAGCTGGCGGCCCGGCTGGGCCCGCGTGTCCCCCGAAGGGAGAATGATGCTCGCACCCGCATTGACCGATTGGCGCAGTTGGCCCTCCTGGTGGAGGAGGGCCCGATCGGTCCGGCGTGTTTTGGCCCCCAGATCTACGAGGAGCTGTTCGCCACCGGCTTCATGCTCCCTCGCGACACCCCCAAGTACATCGGCACCGCCAAGCGGGAGGACCGGCTGATGGACTACACCACTACAGTTGGCATCGCCAGGGGAAACAAGCCCATCACCATGCGCTACGTCCCCCTCATGCTAATCGGCTCCGCCCGGATCTGGCTCAACAGCCTGTCGGCCGGCCGCATCAATGCCTAGACGAACTTCATAGAGGCATTTGTTCGTAACTTCATCGGCACCTACAAGCGACCCGTCCATCCTCGCGAGCTGGCCATGTGTGTCTAGGGGTTGGATGAGTCCCTCTGCGACTACCTCACATGCTGTACTGAGCTCTACAACTCCTGCGAAGGGGTGCACGAGGTGTAGGACATCCAATACTTCATCGAGGGCTGCCTAGACGGCACCCTCCTCAAGCACAAGCTCATGTGCTCTGAGCCGGCCACCCTGGCGAAGCTCATGGCCAAGGTGGAGAAGTACGCCACGGCCGACTACGCATTGCGGATCAAGTTCGCCGCGTCCGGCAAGGAAACCCCGCCACGTGCCACGCCACAGGCGGCTGCCAACAACCGGCAGCAACAAAACAACAAGCAAAAGTACGACCAGTCGGATCCCCGCTATGAGAGCCGGCATGTCGCCACTATACAAGAAGGGCAGTCGGCTGCCCAGGCCACTAGCCAGAGTCAGCGGACCGACAAGGCTGCCTAGCAGCCCAAGCTCACCTTCGAGCAGATGCTCGATGCGCCCTGCAAGATGCACTCTGGAGCCAAGCAGGCCACAGACGTGCTCCAAAAGTGCAGTTTCTCACAACGGTTGGCCCCGGGCGAGGGCGTCCCTCCGACTTCCGCCACCCTGAGCGCCGGCTACGACTCAGGCACCAGCACCAGAGCCGGCTTCGGCCCCGCATGATGGTCGGCTGCACGACACGTTCCTCGACCAAGACGGGGCCTACGTCATCTTCACCAGCGAGGCTTCAGACAAGCATGTACAGTACCGGCTCTGGCAAGAGGTGAACGCCACTGTACCCTTGGTTTCCCAGTTCATGCACTGGTCCCAGAAGCCGGTCACCTAGAGCGGGGTAGACCACCCGTCGGTAATGCTGAACCAGGGCAGCTATGCCCCCATCCTCGATCCCACCTTTCCCTTCGAGAGGCACAATTGCCGCATCTAGCGGGTGCTGATCGATGGGGGCAGTAGCATCGAAATCCTCCAGCATGATACCCTACTCAAGCTGGGGCTAAAAGAGGAGAACTTGCAGCCGAGTCGGATGGTTTTCCATGAAATCATGCCCGGGCAGTCTTGCTCCCCCATCAGCAAGATCCGTCTTGATGTTCTCTTCGGCGACGAGAGCCACTTCCGTCGCGAGCCGGTGTGGTTCGAGGTGGTTGACCTCGACAACCTCTACCACACACTGCTGGGCCGGCCGGCTCTCGTCAAATTCATGGTCGTGCCCCACTACACCTACCTCAAGCTCAAAATGCCGGGTCTGAAGGGCATCATCACCATCAATGGAGACTATAAGATGTCGATGGAGTGCGCGCGCGACGGCAGTCGGTTGGCTGAGGCTATGGTGATCGTGGAGAAGCGACAGCTCGACCGGCTCGTGGCTCTCTCCACCGAGCAGCCGGCCGTGCTGACTCCCCCATCCCAGCCGGCCAGCGAGGCGACGTTCCAAGCGTCCAAAGACACCAAGTAGGTGCCGCTCGACCCAGCCAACCCCAAGCAGTGCGTCACCCGCCAACCTCAGCGCCAAATAGGAAGGCGAGCTCGTCGACTTCCTTTGTGAGAATCGGGACATCTTTGCGTGGTCTCCCAAAGACATGCCGGGTGTTTCGAGGAAGTACGCCGAGCATAAACTTCATGTGCAGCTGAACGCGAAGCCGGTCAAGCAACCCCTATGCCATTTCTCTAAGGAGAAGCGGTGTACTATAGCAGAAGAAATCGCCCGGCGGCTCGCAGCCGTCTTCATCATGGAAGTGTTCCGAACACCCGGACTGGCTAGCCAACCCAGTCCTAGTGGTGAAGAAAAACAAGGCTTGGCACATGTGTATTGACTACACGAGCCGAACAAGGCCTGTCCCAAGGATCCCTTTGCCAGGCCTCGGATCGATGAGGTGATCGACTCCATGGCCGGCTGCGACATGCTGTCCTTCTTGGACGCCTACTCCGGCTACCACCAGATCAAGCTAGACCGGGGTGACCGGATGAAGACCTCCTTCATCACCGCTTCGAGGCCTACTGCTACATCACCATGTCATTCGGCTTGAAGAATGCAAGCGCTGTCTGCCAGTGCTACATGCAGAAGTGCCTCCTGCCCCAGATTGGCAGGAACATCCACGTCTATGTGGACGACATCATCGTCAAAACCACGAAGCATTTTAGCCTCCTCGACAACCTCCAGGAGACTTTCTCCAACCCACGCAAGTACAAGGTCTGGCCAACTCGGAGAAGTGCATCTTCGGCATACCAAACGGCCAGCTCCTGGGTTTATTCGTGTCCGCCCGTGGCATTGAAGCCAACCCAGAGAGGATCAAGGCCATCGTGCGCATGCCCAAGCCAACCCGCCTCCATGGCGTTCAGAAGTAAATCGGCTGCCTTGCTTTGCTCAGCCGGTTCGTCAACCGGCTAGGCGAGAAGGCCCTGCCCCTCTACCATCTCATGAAGAAGACCACCAAGTTCGAGTGGACTGACCAGGTGGATGATGCATTCCTCGACCTCAAACACGCCCTCTCTAGTGCGCGTGTCTTAGCTGCGCCGGTTGAGAAGGTGCCCGTGCTCGCATACATCACGGCAACCACATGCGTCGCCAACATCATCCTCGTGGTGGAGCGGCCAGAGGAAAGCAGGGCGCTTCTGGTCCAGCGTCCTGTCTACTACCTCAGCGCGGTCCTCTCCGCCTCCAAGCAGAACTACCCCCACTAGCAGAAGATGTTCTACGACATATACTTCGCCACCCAGAAGGTTCAGCAGTACTTCTAGAAGCACACCATCACTATGGTAAGCATGGCGCCGCTCGGCGAGATCATGAGCGGCCGGGATGCCACCGACCGGATTACCAAATGGGCCACCATGAGATCCGGTATGAGCCGTGCACGACCATCAAGTCGTAGACGATGGCCGACTTCCTCGTCGACTAGGCCAAGACCCAGTTCATGTCACCGCCTCCAGACTCCATGCATTGGCGCATGCACTTCGACGACTCGAAGATGCGGACCGGCTTGAGAACCAGCATTGTCTTGTCATCTCCGAAAGGGGACCAACTCAAGTACGCACTCCAGATTCACTTTGGCGCTTGCAAGAACGTGGCCGAGTACAAGGCACTCGTCCATGGCCTCCGGCTCGCCAAAAGAGATCGGCATTTGACACATCTTGTGCTTTGGTGACTCCGACCTCATGGTGCAGCAGGTCACTGGTGAATGGGACACTAGGGACGCCAACATGGCTAAATACCGCTCCCTCGTTCACCAGCTCACCGACTCCTTCGAGGACTGTGAGTTCCACCATGTCCCTTGAGCAGACAGCGAGGCGGCGAATGCCTTGGCAAAAATCAGCTCCACCCGCCACGCCACCCAGTTGGCGTCTCCCTCGAGTAGCTGCACAAACCATCCATCAAGCCTTCTGCCAAGTCAGAATCCATCTCCGTGCCCGCGGATATCGTCGGCTGACACGGGGACTCCACCGGCTCTTCCCACGCCACCGCCTCCAGCGAGTCCCGCCTCCACGGCGGCCTACTCCACCACAACCGTCTTGATGATGCTTGACTCACCGCCTGTGGACCTAATCCCGAGGACTGTCGGCTCGTCCTCGGGGTTGATGGCTCGGCCCCGGGGATCCGTCTACAAGCCCCGGGGCTCCATCCGCCTACGATCCTCAGCCCGAGCCAGAGCCAGCATCCGTCACGGCCCCTGCATGGGCCCAACTTATACATCCATTTTGCATCATGCTTTTATATTGATATTTATTGCATTATGGTCTGTTATTACACATTATGTTACAATACTTACGCCTTTTCTCTCTTATTTTACAAGGTTTACATGAAGAGGGAGAATGCCGACAGTTGGAATTCTGGACTGGAAAAGGAGCAAATATGAGAGACCTATTCTGGACAACTCCAAAAGTCCTGAAAAGTTACGGAGAATTATCTTGGAATATATAAAAAATTCTGGGGGAAAGAAATACTAGAGGGGACCCACTAGAAGGTCACAAGCCTGGGGGCGCGCCCTACCCCCTGGCCGCGCCCTTGTTGCTTGTGGGCCCCCTAGAAGCCCTCCGGTGCCCATCTTATGCTATATGAATGGTTTTGACCTGGAAAAAAAATCATAAGAGAGCTCTCAGGACGAAGGGCTGCCGTCTAGAGGCGGAACTTGGGTAGAACCAATCTAGGGCTCCTGCGGAGCTATTCTGCCGAGGAAACTTCCCTCCTGGAGAGGGAAATCGAAGCCGTCATCATCACCAATGGTCCTCTCATCAAGAGGGGGTCAATATCCATCTACATCTTCACCAACACCATCTCCTCTGCAAACCCTACTCCATCTCTTGTATCCGATCTTTGTCTCAAAACCTCCGATTGGTACCTGTGGGTTGCTAGTAGTGTTGATTACTCCTTGTAGTTGATGCTAGATGGTTTACTTGGTGGAAGATCATATGTTCAGATCCTTAATGATAATTATTAGTCCTCTGATTATGAACATGAATATTCTTTGTGAGTAGTTAAATTTGTTCCTGAGGACATGGGATAAGTCTTGTTATAAGTAATCATGTGAATTTTGTATTCGTTCGGTATTTTGATGAGATGTTTGTTGTCTCTCCTCTAGTGGTGTTATGTGAACATCGACTACATAACACTTCACCCTTATTTGGGCCTAGGGGGAGGCATTGGGAAGTAATAAGTAGATGATGAGTTGCTAGAGTGATAGGAGCTTAAATGCCAGTTTATGCGTTGCTTCGTAAGGGGCTGATTAGGATCCATATGTTTCATGCTATGGTTAGATTTATCTTAATTCTTATTTCGTAGTTGCGGATACTTGCGAGAGAGGTTAATCATAAGTGGGAGGCTTGTCCAAGTAAGGGAAGCACCCAAGCATTGATCCACCCACATATCAAATTATCAAAGTAACGAACGCGAACCATATGAGCATGATGAAAACTAGCTTGACAGAAATTTCCATGTGCCCTCGGGAGCGCTTTGGTTTATATAAGAGTTTGTCCAGGCTTGTACTTTGCTACAAAAAGGATTGGGCCACCTTGCTGTACCTTCGCTACATTTATTACTTGCTACCAGTTACGAATTATCTTATCACAAAACTAAACATTACCGATAATTTCAGTGCTTGGAGAGAAGACCTTAATGAAAACCGCTTGTCATTCCCTTCTGCTCCTTATTGGGTTCGACACTCTAACTTACCGAAAGGACTACAATAGATCCCCTATACTTGTGGGTCATCACCAACCCAGCTTGGCTTTCCTCCTTAGTGGCAAGCTGTCTCCTGACGAGGTCACAACCCGAAAAATCCAGCGTCAGGCCCCCGCCTGGCCTATGCCATCATCAATCACGAGCTAGTTCGGCGTAGCGCGACCGACGTATTCCAGCGCTGCATCGAGCCAAAAAAGGGACAAGAGATCCTTTGTGACATCCACGAAGGCGAGTGCGGGCATCACACCACCTCAAGAACCTTGGTGGCCAAGGATTTCCTCCATGGCTTCTACTGGCCGACTGCCCTGGAAGAGGCGACACAACTCGTCGACAGGTGCAAGGTCTGCCAACGCTTCAACACTCAAAGCCACATACCAGTTGTAGCCCTCAAGACCATGCCCCAATCGTGGCCCTTCACCGTCTAGGGGCTCGACATGGTGGGGCCATTCAAGACCGCTCGAGGCGGCATGACGCACCAGCTAGTAGCCGTGGACAAGTTCACCAAGTGGATCAAGGCTAGACCCAGTAAGAAGCTGGACGGCCCCACGACCGTCCGGTTCATTGAGGACATCATAGTCCGCTATCGCGTCCTGCATAACATAATCACCGACAATGAAACCAATTTTGCAAAAGTGCGCTAGCGCGCTTCTGCGCCAAACAAGGCATCCGGCACAACCTCGCATCAGTTGCGCACCCATAGTCGAACGGCTAGGCAGAGAGAGCAAACAACTTGATCCTAGCCGGCATCAAGGCCTGGCTCGTGGCTCCGCTCGTTCAATCTGTCGGCTGCTGGATCGACCAGCTGCGGGCCGTCCGGTGGGGCCTTAGAACTACTCCCAACCGCTCGACCGGCTTCACGCCCTTTTTCCTTGTGTACGGGTTTGAGTCGGTCATTCCCAAGGATATTGAGTTTGACTCACCTCGTGTCAACCTATGCACGGAGACGAACACAAAGGAGGTGAGAGAAGACGATGTCGACCTGCTTGAGGAGGCGTGCGAGCTAGCCTTGAGCCGGTCGGCCATCTACCAAGAGAAGCTCCAACACTACCACAACAAGCGGATCTGGCCCCTCTCCTTCCACGAGGGGGACCTGGAGCTCAGGCAGATCCAACGAACCACCATCTAGAGCAAGTTGTCCTCCCCATGGGAGGGCCCTTTCATCGTCAACAAGGCACTGCACAACAACGCATAATATCTAATAGACGCCCAAAAGTGGCAGAAGCGCAAGAGAGACACCTCCGGCGAGGAGATGGAGCACCCGTGGAACGCGGCGCTCCACCGTCTGTTTTACTGCTAAAAAGGACTTGTTGGAAATATGCCCGAGGGGAAATAATAAATTGGTTATTATTATAGTTCCTTTTTTATGATAATTGTTTATTATCCATGCTATAATTGTATTGATTGGAAACACATTGTATGTGTGGATACATTGACAACACTGTGTCCCTAGTATGCCTCTAGTAGACTAGCTCGTTGATCAAAGTTGGTCAAGGTTTCCTAGCCATAGACATAAGATGTCATTTGATAACGATATCACATCATTGGGAGAATGATGTGATGGACAAGACCCAAACTATAAGCATACCATATGATCATGTGAGTTTATTGCTATAGCTTTCTACATGTCAAGTATCTGTTCCTATGACCATGAGATCATGCAACTCACTGACACCGGAGGAGTACCATGTGTGTATCAAATGTTACAACATAACTGGGTGACTATAAATATGATCTACAGGTATCTCTGAGGGTGTCTGTTGAGTGGGCATGGATCAAGACTGGGATTTGTTACTCTGTGTGACAGAGATGTATTATGAAACGAGTAAAGAGACTTGCCAATAACAAGATTGAACTAGGTATAGAGATACCAACGATTGAATCTCAGGCAAGTAGCATCCGAAGAACAAAGGGAATAGCATACAAGATTAACCGGATCCTTGACATACAGGTTCAATTGATAAAGATCTTCATAGAATATGAAGTAAACAATATGGGCATCCAAGTCCCGCTATTGGTTATTGACTGTAGTGGTGTCTCGGTCATGTCTACATAGTTCTTGAACCCGGAGGGTCTGCACACTTAACGTTCGGTTACGTTTCAATAGTATTGACTTATGTTTGGTGGTGACCAAAGGTTTTTAGGAGTCTCGGATGAGATCCCGGACATCACAAAGAGCTCCAGAATGGTCCTTAGGTAAAGATTGTTAAATAGGAAAGTGGTGTTTGAACTCCGAAAAAGTTTCGGGCATTTCCGGTAGTGTACCGGGAGTGGCAAATTGGTTCCGGGGGTCCACCAAGTGGGACACCAAACCTCAAGAGGGCCACATTGGCCTTAGGGTGGCGCATCATCCCTTGGTGGGCTGTGCGGCCAGCCCAAGAGGGCCTATGCGGATGGACTTGTGGGAAATGGAAAACCCAAGTGGGGAAGGGAAGGAGTCCTACTAGGAGTAGGATTGGAGATGGACTCCTCCACCTCCACCTCCTTTCGGACGACTCCTAGGAGTATCGCTAGGGCAGCCAACCCCTTCCCTCCCTCCTATATATACTAGAGGGGAGAGAGGACAGCCGCATCAGAAAACCCTAAGACACGGTGCAACCCTCTCTCCCCGATAGATCATATCCTCTAGTTTTCAGCGGTGCTTGGGTGAAGCCTTGCAAGAATAGTTCCACCACCACCGCCCTGTGTTGTCGCGCTGCCGGAGAACTCATCTACCTCTCCGCTCTCTCTTGTTGAATTAACAAGGTGGATATCATCATCGAGTTGTACGTGTGGGGAACGCGGAGGTGCTGTCCGTTCGGTGCTCGATCGGGATGGGTCATGATTGGATCGCGGGACGCTCGACGACTTGGATTGCGACGATGTTCGACTAAATCAACCGTGTTTTGTAACGCTTCCCGCTTAGTGATGTACAAGGGTATGTAGATCCACTCTCCCTCTCGTAGATGATCATCACCATGGATAGATCTTGTGTGTGCGTAGGAATTTTTTTGTTTCCCATGCAACGTTCCCCAACAGTGGCATCATGAGAGACGTTTATGTGTAGATGAGATCACGAGTAGAACACGATGGAGTTTCTGCGCGTTGGTACTCAGATTGCTTCCTCCCCGTGTCGTTTCTTTATTCAGTGGTATTGTGGGATGAAGCGGCCCAGACCAACCTTACTCGTACGTTTACGAGAGACTGGTTCAATCGACTGACATGTGGCGTTGTTGCATAAAGATGGCTAGCAAGTGTCTGTCTCTCCTACTCTAGTTGGATCGGATTCGACAAAGGCAATCCTTGAGAAGGTTGAATAGCACTTTGTGTATCACCGTTGTGGTTTTTGCGTTGGTGAGAATTGTTCTTGATAGATACCCGTAACAGCCACGTAAAACATGCAACAACAATTAGAGGACGTCTAACTTGTTTTCGCAGGGTACACTGTGATGTGATATGGCCAATTACATGATGGGATATATGTCTCGGATGAGATGATCATGTTTTGTATATAATATCACGACTTGCATGTCGATGAGTACGACAACCGACAAGAGCCATAGGGTTGTCTTTAATTATTTTTGTTGCTTTACTTTATCTGGCATTGGTTTCTCATGACAGATGCCATGGGTAGGCTTATCGAAGGAGGTTGGGGCCAGAGGACGCCGACGGGCTCCGGGTGCGGGATTAGGCACAAGAGGTGATGACACACAATGTACCCAGGTTTAGGGCCCTCCGTGGGAGGTAACACCCCTAGTCCTGCTTGGTCTAGTTGATGGATAGGTATGTTTACAAGGTTGCTCCTAGAGCTGTAGTCTAGAGGAAGAAGAGGGAGCAGCCGACTCGCCTTCCTCCAATACAAAGGTGGATGTGTGTGAAGTGTCCTATGGGTGTGTGTGCATGAGGCTCGTCGTCCCCGTTACATGGAGATTCGGGGGGGGTTATAGGCCAACCCCCCGTCTTACAATAGTCCTAAGGTACAGAATGGGGGGCCCTGCTGGCAGCCACTCCGTCTGACCAGGGGATTCCGCCACTTGAGCCATCTTGTTACCCGTAGGGTCCACCATCTGCGTGGTCCCGTCGCCCGCTGGGGCCCGCCAGCTAGCTCCGTGATTGGCCCCCGCCCACCTGCTACGGCATGGGTCGCCCGGGTGGCGTCATCTAGCACCAGCCGGCCGGAGTCTCCGGTACGGCTGGCTACACTGTAGCCATGCCGGAGCAGGTAATTGAGTGGGCGGGGGCATGCCGACACGGTTGCCATCCCAGTCGTAGTCGCCAAGGTCGGCAGTTCGAGCGGCCGAACTATAGCCACGCGCGCCCGAGCATCAACGACCACTGTGGCTGTACCCGCACGCACAGGGACGGGATGGGTGTTTATCCGCCCAGGGGTCAATGGAGGAGGCGGTCGGGAAGCAGCCGGCCACACTTTTTCTTGAAGCGGGGGATAAAACCCCGTTGCTTTGGCCAACCTAGGGGTAATAACACCGTCAGTAGTCCCCGAAGCTGTGGGGGACCGCATCCAACAGACGGAGGGGAGCCCGCAGCTTCCCTCGAGCGGTACCCGCCTCCGGTGCGAAGCCGACAGGCCAGCCAGGTCGGCAGCCGACCCGACGGCTCAGGTCCCGACGCGACGCCCCGGGACCTGTGGCAGCCCGCCGCGCGCCATGCGTTAAGTAATGATGTCGTGGGTCCCGCGCATGCGTGCAGATGGGAAGTCGGCCTGGGCCTAGCCCGCTAGGCCTAGGGTGTATCCCAGTAGGCCTCGGGCACAGGCAGGGATCTTCTACGCCCCGAAGCGGCGGTTACAGCCCAGGATGGCCAGGCGCATGCGGAGATTCCGGGGGAGCGGTTGCAATTAATCCCCACGTCCCCCGGTTTTGGCCTCCCATTTTAAAAGGGGAGGGAGGGCAGAGGGCGGAAGCACCCGCGCCCCATCTTCCCCCTCGTTTCCCATTCTCTCATCTTCTCTGCTCCCTCGCGCGTCGCAGCGCCCGTCGCACGTGACCAGGCTCACACGCAGCCCCGCCGTCGCGATGGCCGAAGGGCGCCCAGGAAGCTGGGCCGGATCCGTGGTTACAGAGGCCACCACCGCGGAGCTCCGCTGCGCATGCATGCTGCCGCCGGTGGAGCGCGTGACCGCCCGCGCACCGGGTAACGAGTTGGTGCCCGAGCCGCAGGAAGGAGGATTCATCGTCTTTCCCTACCATTTCTCCCATGGCTTCGGGCTCCCGGTGAGCCATTTCTTCCGTCTGATGATGGATACATTCAACCTCCAACCGCATCACCTCATCCCCAATGTCATCCTCTACATCGCGTCCTTCATGACGCTGTGCGAGGGGTACTTGGGGATGCTCCCCTTCATCGACTTCTTCAAGGCACTGTTCTACCTCAACGTGCTGAAGAGCTCCGCCTGGGGGGCACAATGGTGTGCTACCGCAGCTCGTGCTTCCCGCACTTCAGCCTTATTGAGTTCGTCAAGGGCTGGCATCGAACCTTCTTCTACATGAATAATGCCGACCCACAGCGGGATTACATCCGGATGCTCGCGTACGTCAACGCACAGTCCTCCGAGGTGAACTGGTTGCGAGCCGCCCCGCGCGGGACCGCCCTCATAGAGGTCGGCCGGCTCGTGGAGTTGAGGAGCACGGAAGGGCTGGTTGCCTCCGATCTGGTGGAAGCCTTCATCGCGTGTCGGGTGCTACCTCTCCAGATGAGGCCGCACCGGATCTGTGACATATCCGGCAGCCGAGAACCTTACCGGCTAACGACCGTCCACCTGATGCCGGCTCAGGTGGCGAGGCGGGTGAATGCCATCAGGACCTTAAGGCTGGCACCGACAACATGGACCTTTGGCAAGGAGCCGTACGACCGCCTCAACCGAGATCCCCTGGTACGTTCCGTCGAGGAGGCCCTTTTCGTTTGAATCCCACCAGCCAGCACCCGACCTTACTTCTCCGTGCTGACCATAGTTGTTCGTGTGACAGAACATGCCGGACGGCCCGCACCCCCAGATCTTCGAGGTGGAGCGCGACCACTCAGACTCTAAGGACTACGAGCAAGGAGGCCCGTCCGAAGAGGGGGTCGACTCCTTAGAGGAGGTCCAGCAGGCAGCCGACCCGGGAGTCGGCAGGCCTAGCGGAGCCAGAGGGTTTGGCGCAGCCGGAGAGCCCAACGGAGCCGGTGCGTATCGTACTGGTCCCACGATCAGGGACTGGACCGATGGCGATGATGATGATGATGATGATGATGATGATGATGATGTGGTGATCTTGAATGCGCCTCCCTCCTCAGTTCAGCAGGGCCAGCGCGGGTGTAGCAAGGAGCAGCCGGCTCATGCCCCGACGGCCGGAGCTGCCAGTCGGGGGAAGAGGCTAGCTCAGGAGGAGCCAACAGCCCCACCGTTTGGCCGTAAGCAAGTGAAAGTGGCCACGCAGAAGCCACCGGTGCGCGGTAGGCGGGTTCTGCCCGTCGTCACTTCGTAAGTGTCCTTCTTGCGTGGGATCCTTTACTTGTTGTGGGTTGGCAGGTGCTTGACCCTTATGCACTTCAGTGACCCCATCGAACTCCACAACGTGGAGTCGACGGTCACACAACACGCGGAGAATAGGAGGTTCGCGGAGCTGCGAGCCTCGAAGTCCGGAGCTCAAGGCGGGGCGAAGGAGGTCCGCGGACCCCGTGCGGGCGCTCGACTCGGCGGCGGAATCGACTCGCCTCTCGAGACCCCCATCGAGCAAGCCACAAGGGGCGGCCACGGAGCCGGCCGCGCCCCTGCCTGCGGAGCAGGCGACCCGATCGGGGGCAGTGGCTACAGAGCCGAACCTCCAGGAGACCCGGCCGATGGTCCTGGACGTGACGCCGCATGTGGCCGAGCCTACCCGGGTCGACATGCCAGAGGTTCTAGTGGGCCCCGGAGGCGGCAGCGAAGGTGGCGCCGGAGGCGCCAACCATGGAGACGGAGTCACCGTCCGTCGCGGTTATCGCGTCAGGCCGGCAGGAGGAGGAGGCAGCACCAGCACCGAGCGAGAGGCAACTCGAGACCGATTCCCGTGCCCTCGCTGTTATCAACCCTCCCCCGGCGGCCGGCACCGTGGCGAACGTCGGGACGGGCAGTGATGATAGCCGGACCTGGAGGTCCATGGTCGACGTGATCCAGGACTTGGAGGCGCTAGTGCGCGTCCCTAACCTTCCGGCTCCCCCGACAGGCGGCCCGATCCTCGCGTTCCGGGAGTTGGGGAGCGTCCTGGAGCAGTGTTGCCAGGAGCTGGCCCGGTTCACGGAGGCGGCCAACACCACCCTGTGGCACACGGAGGTAAGTGTCGTTATCCTTGTTGAAAGTTTTAGTGGGGGCGCGCAAGCGCACCCACTAGGTGTAGCCCCCGAAATGCGGGCCAGCTAACTGGCTGCAGGGCAGCCGGGCTGGATCTCCTTGTGTGTCTTCTTATTTTGACTTCCTGTGGTAGGCGGGAAACGCCCGGGGGCAGGAGCTGTTTGATGAGGCAGTTTCCATCCTCAACCGCGACAAGAACGGCTTCTACCGGTTGGAGGAGGAGCTGGCGCGGGTGTGAGGTACGTTTGGTCTTGTGGGAGGGCATAGCCCCCCGGAGCCGGGGCGGCTGCTTGGCATCCGGGACGTGTCTGGAATGCCCGACTGATTTCAGTTTTGCTTCGTAGGGGAGCTGACCACCCTCCGGGAGGAGAAGACCGGGGCGGTCTCCGAGCGGGACCGGCTGGCGCACAGTGTCCAGGCGGTCACCCAAGAGAGGGACCGGCTGGGTGCCCTTCTGGTGGATGGGAAGGTGGCCCAAGACCACATGGAGGCCGACGTGGCGCGGGAGGTGACGGACAAGGAGAAAGCTGTCAAGGAGGCGGTTGACGCCACCCAACGGACCGCCGCCCTCATAAAGGAGGTGACCCGCCTCGAGAGGACGCTCGAGGAGCGCAGGGTTTCGCTCGACGAGGCGGAGGCAGCGCTGGCGTTGGAGCGGGACTCATCGCTCCACTTCGCCATCGAGATTGATGACTCCATTGAGCGTAATTACCGATTTTTCTTTCTCTTTTAGGCGGCTGCTTTCTTCTAGCAAGTTCTCAATCTTCCCTTTCTTCTTTTTGCTGAGCGTGCCGTCGAGGAGCACTGGGAGTATCTCTGGGTGGGTGGGCGCCCCATCGAGGGGGGTGCCGCTTGAGATATGACAGAGCTCGGGCTGGCCATAGAGAACCGGCTGATCCACCTCGAGCGGAGCATGGAGCGGCTGAAGACGGCTGGCAAGGAGGTCATTGCTTCCTTGTGGTTGGGCCATGGAGCTCTAGAGAGCCGCATGGCTTTATGGCTGGAGAATGCCGTGGCCCAGCTCGAGGTCTGGAAGGAATTGGTGGCATGAGCGGAGGCACATATGGTGCTCCAATTTGTCACCTCATGGTACCACGACGTTGACTTGGACCGGCTGGCCACTATGCGGGACGAGCCGGCCGAGGAGCGGGCGGCTCGCGAGCCCGTCCTCGTCTGCCAGGCCAACGAGCTCGCGTCATACGTCGACCTGGACAAGCTCCTGCCAGCCCTTGGCAAGGACAGTGAGCCGTTAGCCGAGGACTCCTTCGGCAACCCCCAAGGTCCGGAGGACGAGGAGGTCGCCGATGAGAGCACCGACTCCAGCACCGAGATGGTTGGGACCGCAGAGGCTGCCCCAAATGCCAAGGAAGCCGACCCGAAGGCTACGACTACCTTCGGGCCAAGAGTCGAGCCGATTGGTGACGCGCTGATGGCTTGAGCCCCCGAGCGTCTTTGCTTTTCTTTTGTTTTTTCTGCATGTTAGACACAAGTCCACCCACTGGGGGTGTATTGTAATGAATCGTAATGGCTGCGGGCCTTTTTTAAGTTTGTGCTCTGAATGCTTAATGTGTTTTCTTATCATGCGTATCGGCTCGTCCTTACCCTTTTTTGCTCCCTTGGTTCTGTCTGGCCGGCCCCTTTCCCCTTTGGTTTCAGCCCCGCCAGCCCGACAGCCGGGAGCCAGTCTATAACTGGGTCAGGGTGTCTGCCTCGAGGGAGCCGGTTCTGATCTGAGGAACCTCGGGAGTTTTTTGGGTAAGTTGAGTGGTAGAGGCGAGGTGGTAGTCCAGTTAGACTTAGCCGGCAACCCCCTTGCGATTGATTTTTCATGTGCGCTAAGTTTCGCCACCCTGAGGCCCCAACATCCGGACAGCCGGGAGGCGGTTTGTAGCTAGGGGGGGAGGGCTTTCTTAGCTCGCACTACTTGGTCGGTTCCGGGAGAGGCGGTCTAGGACCAGCCGGAGAGCCCCCGGGCCTGGGAGCCAGGTCCGGAAACCTTGGAGGGAAACGAAAAGGGCGTGCCCCAAGAGCCAGCTTGGGGCACGCATTGCATTCATAAGCCCAAAAGGGGAGGGATACATACATACACTAGTTTTTAAGCAGTAAAACGGACGGAGGAGCGCCACATTCGATGGGCGGGTGGGGTCGTCTTGACCCGAATGGCAGAGTCGGCCGTGGCGTACTTGTCCGCCTTGGTCATGAGCTCGGCAAGCATAGCCGATTCAGAGGACATGAGCTTGTGCTTGTGGGGGGTGCCGTCACGACAGCCTTCGATGAAGTATTGTATGGCTCGCACCTCATGCACCCCCTCACAGGAGTTGCGGAGCTCGGTCCATCGGGTGAGGTAGTCACGAAGGGACTCATCCGGCCCCTGAACGCACATGGCTAGTTCACGAGGACGGCCAGGCCGCTTGTAGGTGCTGGTGAAGTTGCAGACGAAAGACACTTCAAAGTCCGTCCAGGTGTTGATGTTGTCGGCCACCAGGCTATTGAGCCAGGTGCGGGTCGAGCCGATCCGCATGAGGGGAGCGTAGCGGACATCTACTCGCTTGTTCCCCTTAGAGATGCTGTCTGCGGTGGTGTAGTCGATCAGCCAGTCTTCGGGTTTGGCGGCCCCATTGTACTTCTGGGTGTCTCGGGGGAGCGTCAAGCCGGTCGGGAATGGCTCGTTTCGTATTCGAGGGCCAAAACATGACGGGTCAATCGAGTCCTCCTCCTCGAGGAGGGCTGACTGCGCGAGCTGGTCGATGCGGAGGCGGGCATCATTCTCGCTGCAAGGGAGGCGTGGTCCGAGTCGGGTCGAGATCTCGGGGCGGATGACTAGCGGAACTGACCATTCCGGCTCGCGTCGCAGGGTTGGCGTGTGCCCGCGGCCTCACCGGTTCCTGGCAGTCGACGCCTCATCGTCGCGGCCGCTGCGAGGCGGGTCGTTGGTGCGCCGGCTGTTTACAGCTGGCTACTGGTTCCCCGGCAGCTGAGAGCGCTGGGGGTTGCTTGCCTCGACCCGGCGGCCAGAGGAGCGAGGGGAGCAGGAGTGCTGAGCCGACTGACGGCCAGTAGTTCCCATGCCCTCGCGCTCGATCCGGGGGCCTCCAGAGGCGGCACCGCCTGCCGCGAGCAGATGTTGCTGTGCGTCGGCGGCGTCAATGAGGTCCTTGATGTGACGCTCGCGGGCGGCACGTTCTTCGCCCTCTGAGGTAGCCAAATCCTCGTAGGCTACCTTGGCTGCCCGCAGGTTGGCTCTGGGGGTGTCGTAGACGGGCATGTTGCCGCCCAAGATTTCGGCAACCACACGACCGCGGTCGCACACAGCTCCATGCCGGCTGGGCTTGGTGCCAGCCAGGGTGAGACTGTAGGCGGAGGCATACTCCCACTAAGCGGCCTCCATGCGGCGCCGCATGGCCACGAGGGCGTTGGCATCCTCAAACAGGAGGCGGCGAGCCGCCTCCATCTCGGCCGTGGCGACGTCAGGGCTTTCCGTTGGGGCAATGTGAGTGCTCAGTCCCTTGAGGGCCGCACCGAGCGGGACGAGGTGCCGACGCGGGCTGCGGCTGTGTCAGCCTCAGCCCGCGCACGACCGGAGGACGTGGAGGAGATGATGGCCATTGCTCCCATGTGAACATGAGAGCTGCTGGACTGGGTCACGATGAGTGCACCTATAGCAGTGGGCGGATCTGTGCACACGAGCACCTGGCTAGGGTACTCGTTGGTGACTGGTGTTTCAGTAAGGCTTAGCCTGCCGAAGCGCTTGGTGAGCGCATCGTTGTCGAGCGTGATGTCGACGGAGCTGTCCGCAGGGCCCACGAGAGCAGGCTCCATGATCCAGCGGTCTCGTCTGGACATGCGGCGATGGTGGGGAATGGGGAGGGGTCCCGCCCGAAGCATGAATCCGGCTGGCGCCGCGTACGGCCCCATGGTGGGCTCCAACTGTCATTGTTTTCTCACAAGAGATGCCATGGGTAGGCTTATCGAAGGTGATTGGGGCTGGAGGACGCCGACGGGCTCTGGGTGTGGGATTAGGCACAAGCTGTGATGACATACAATGTACCCAGGTTCAGGGCTCTCCGTGGGAGGTAACACCCCTAGTCCTTCTTGGTCCAGTTGATGGATAGGTATGTTTACAAGGTTGCTCCGGGAGCTGTAGTCTAGAGGAGGAGGAGGGAGCAGCTGGCTTGCCTTCCTCCACTATGAAGGTGGATGTGTGGGAAGTGTCACGTGGGTGTGTGTGCGTGAGACTCATCATCCCTGTTGCATGGGGGGTTTGGGGGGTTTTATAATACAACCCCCGGCTTACAATACTCCTAAGGTACAGAATGGGGGGCCCGGCTGGCACGCACTCCGGCTGGCTAGGGGGTCCCGCCACTTGAGCCATCTCATCGCCTGTAGGGTCCATCGGCTACGTGATCCTGTCACCTACTCGGGCCCGCCAACCAGCTCCGTGATTGGCCCCCACCCACCTGCTACGGCACCGGTCACCCGGGTGGCGTCGTCTAATGCCAGCCGTCCGGAGTCTCCGGTACGACCGATTGCATTGTATCCATGCCGGAGCATGTAATCGAGTGGGCAGGGGCATGCCGGCACTGTTGCCCCGCCCGGTCGTGGTCGCCAAGGTTAGTGGTCCGAACGGCTGAACTGCAGCCACGCGCGCCCGTGCGTCAGCGGCCACTTTGGCTACATTGGCGCCCGTCGTGGGCGTCCTGTCGTGTCGTTGTACCCGTGCGCAGAGGGACGGGACGGGTGTTTGTTCGCCCAGGGGTTAACAGAGGAGGGGGCTTCAAGGTAGCGAGCTGCGTCCAGCCGGCCAGGGACCGGGCCGACACCTTGACCAGCCGTCTCCAAGCCAGCCGGCAACGCACCTGACGGTCGTGCGCTAGCCGGCTGGAAAGCAGCCGACCACACTTTTTCTTTAAGCGGGGGAGAGAACCCCGTTGCTTTCGCTTACCTAGGGGTAATAGCCCCATCATTATCGCTATGAGTTAGCAATAGTCGTAGAAGCAACAGTTGGCGCGACAACCTCATGGCCACACGTTGATGGATATCATGGTGTTATGCCGGTGACGATGGAGATCATGCCGGTGCTTTGAAGATGGAGATCAAAATCACAAGTTCATGGCCATATCATGTCACTTATGATTTGCATGTGATGTTAATCCTTTTATGCATCTTATTTTGCTTAGGACGACAGTAGCATTATTAGGTGATCCCTCACTAAAATTTCAAGATAAAATTTTGTTCTCCCCGAGTGCGCACCGTTGCGAAACTTCATTGTGTCGAGACACCACGTGATGATCGGGTGTGATAGACTCTATGTTCACATACAAGGGGTGCAAGCCAGTGTTGCCATTTGTACATCATTATTTTGTTCTATATCATTACGAGGTTGGGTATCCTCATAACATCACTATCATTATCATTATCACCAGGTGGATGTTCATTACCATATTGAGTTTCAGTATCAGAAGTAGAAACATCATTAGTATCATCAGGAGGTTTTTCTATCTAAGGTTCACTAGAAGCATGCAAAGTTCTACCTTTTTTTTCTTTTTCTTTCTATTCTTAGAAGGACTAGGTGTATCAACATTAATTCCTTGAGATTCTTTCTTAATTCTTTTAGGATGACCCTCCAGATAAAGAAGTTCTTGGGTCATTCAACCTCCTCTAGTTACTACTCTCATAACATGATCATTCATATTATTATTCATTTCATGAAGCAATTCTCTTTGAGATTTAGCAACTTTTTCTAACTAAGTTTTAACCATGGAGGCATGCTTTCCTACACCTATAACATCATTACCAATTCTAAATAACAAGTCACTCAGGCGGGTAATCATAGCAGAATTGTATTTCAAGTGTTTCAGAACATTTGCATTGAAGTGCTCCTATTTCATAATGTAGTTATCAAACTCATATAAGCATTGACTAGGATGTTTATTTTATGGGATATCACCTTCATCAAACTTTAATAAAGAATTTACCTCTACCACGTGTGGAGGTGGTGGTGTGTTGAGCCCATGTATTTCTTCAATAGGTGATAAATTCTTAACATCCTCAGATTTAATACCTTTTTCCTTCATACATTTCTTTGCCTCTTGCATATCTTCAGGATTGAGAAATAAGATACCCCTCTTATTCAGAGTGGGTTCAATTGGTGGTTCAGGGAGAGTACAATCATCATGGTTTTTTAGTATATTATTCAATAGTTCCTCAGCTTGTTCAACCATTTGTTCCCTGAAAACATAACCAGCACAACTGTCTAGGAAGTCCCTAGAAGCATCAGTTAGTCCATTATAGAAGATATCAAGTATTTCATGTTTCTTAAGAGGATGACCAGGCAAAGCATTAAGCAATTGGAGAAGCCTCCCCCAACCTTGTGGGAGACTCTCTTCTTCAATTTGCACAAAGTTAAATATTTCCTATAAGGCAGCTTGTTTCTTATCAGCAGGAAAATATTTTTCACAGAAGTAGTAAATCACATCCTGGGGACTACGCACACGACCAGGAGTAAGAGTATTGTACCATATCATAGCATCACCCTTTAATGAGAACATAAATAGTTTAAGAATATAATAGTAGTGAATCTTCTCATCATGAGAAAATAGGGTGGCTATATCATTCAACTTAGTAAGGTGTGCTACCACAATTTAAGTTTCATAGCCATGAAAAGGATCGGATTGAACCAAAGTAATTAACTCTGGGTCGATTAAGAATTCATAATCCTTATCGATAACAAAGATAGGTGAAGTAGAAAACTTAGGATCACATTTCATTTTAGCATTCAATGTATTTCCTTATACTTGCATAGTAAATTCTTAACATCATTCCTATCCTTACAAACAAGAATCTCTCTAGCTATTTCTCCATCTAAAGCATAACCTTCAGGTATCTTAGGCATTTCAAATCTAGGAGACCTAGGACTATTAGGTGTTTCATAATCATCAGTTTCAAAATTCTCACCAGTTTCAGTAGATTCAACAGTTTCAATAATTTCATTCTCCTTAGCTCTAGCAATATGTTCATTAAGAAATTAACCTAATGGCACGGTTTCATCAAGTAGGGTACTAGCATTATGATAAGCATCATTCATAGCAGAAGTAGCACCATCAACATCAGGATTAATAGCATGTGGTGTTGTTGCAACCTTACTCATAACAGAAGGTGAATCAAATGCAGCGATATATGGCAGTTCCTTACCTCCCCTTGTCTTAGAAGGAAAAATCTTGGTTTTAGTATCCTTTAGATTCTTCATAGTGATGAATTGATATAAATCTTAAGTGACTCAACAAATAGCTATGCTCCCCAGCAACGGCGCTGCGAAAAGGTCTTGATAACCCACACGTATAGGGGATCACAATAGTTTTCGAGGGTAGAGTATTCAACCCAAATTTATAGATTCGACACAAGGGGAGCCAAAGAATATTCGCGACTATTAGCAGTTGAGTTGGCAATTCAACCACACCTGGAGATAAATATCTGCAGCAGAGTGATCAGTAGCACAGTAATCTGATAGTTTGATACCAGTGGTGACAATAACAATAGCGATAACAATAGTAACAATGATTTTGTAGCAAGTGTAACAGTAGCAGCAACAATAGTAACTTAGCAAGAATAATATGTGGAAAGATCGTAGGCACTAGATCGGAGTATTCATTCGATGATATTCATCATATAATAGTCATAACCTAGGGCGACACAGAACTAGCTCCAGCTCGTCAATGTAATGTAGGCATGTATTCCGTATATAGTCATACATTCTTATGGAAAAGAACTTGCATGACATCTTTTGTCCTACCCTCTCGTGGTAGCGGGGTCCATAAGGAAACTTAGGGATATTAAGGCCTTCTTTTAATAGAGAAGTGGAACAAATCATTAGCACTTAGTGAATACATGAAGTCCTCAAACTACGGTCATCACCGTGAAGTTTCCCAAATATTGTAACTATGGGGTTGACGGATCATAACACGTAATTGGTGCATATGACTAGGCAAGATCAGATCAAGAACATATATATATAATGATGATAACATTAACGGTTTAGATCTGAAATCATGGCACTCGGGCCCTAGTGACAAGCATTAAGCATGGCAAAGTTATAGCAACATCAATCTTAGAACATAGTGGACACTAGGGATCAAACCCTAACAAAAGTAGCTCGATTACATGATGAATCTCATCCAACTCCTCACCGACTAGCAAGACTACTAAGGAATTACTCACTCCCGATGGGGTGCATCATGGAATTGGCAATGGAGAGGTGTTGATGATGACGAAGACCAAAGATTCCCCTCTCCGAAGCCCGAAACGAACTCCATATCTGGCCTCCCGATGAAGAACAGGAGGTGGCGGCAACTCCATACCGTGAAATGAGGTAAAACCTTCTCTCTGATTTTTTTCTAGAGAATTGTGAATTTATAGCATTGGAATTAGGGTTGGGGGACCCACAAGGTGTCCACTGATGGGGTTATTACCCGTAGGTGGCCAAAGCAACAGGGTTCTTCCCCCTCTGCTTTGAAGAAAAACTATGCGGCCGGTTGCCCACGGCCTGCTGGGGCACGGCCAGCTCGACTTGCCGCCGGCTGGCGACACAGATGGCTGGTCGAGGAGCCGGCTTGACCCCTGGCGGCTGGCCTTGGCTGGCTACCTCCGGGCCATCTCCTCCATTGACCCTGGGGCGGACATGCAATGCCCCGTCCCTCTATGCGTGGGTACAACAACACGACACGACCGCCACGACCGGCGACACTATGGCCACAATGGCCGCTGACGCACGGGCATGCATGGCTACAGTCCGGCCGTCCAGGCCATTGACGTTGGCGAGCGTGATCGGGCGGGGAAACAGTGCCGACACACCCTTGCCCCCCCGATTACCTGCCCCGGCGTGGCTATAGTGCAGCTGGCCGAACTGAAGACTTCGGCCGACTGGCACTAGACGACGCCTCCCGGGCGACCCGTGCCGCGGCAGGTGGGCAAAGCCCAATCGCAGAGCCGCCTAGCGGGCCCCCATAGGCAACGGGACCGCGTAGCCGGTGGACCCTACAGGCGACGAGAAGGCTCGAAGGGTGTCGGGACCCCGATCCTAAGTCATATGAATCCAGACTGTAATGTATCACATCACTTTGCAGCCTCACGCACGATAAGCTCCATGGCTGCAGCCATACCTTAGCCGGGACCGTTTGCATCTTTTGGCTCACGTATGTGAACATGTCGCTGGCAATCAAACGACAGAGAACCCGGGCCGACATGACTAGCCATAGAACCCAAGTGGCAGATCCGTACGGAAACAGACATACGTAACCCAGCAATGCAGGTGTCAGCCTCAAGCGTGTGTAGACGGGTCATAGCAAGCTACATGGACTCCATTATTCCGTGGGGCATAAATGTCATCACTGCACATAGACGACTCGTAGCAGGCTACAGGGACTCCATTACACTGCAAGACATTTCCCCGAAGGGACAGACACAACAGCAAAGAAGGATACATGCCGGTGAATCAATGTGTCCAGAGCAGTAGCAAGCTACCAAGGCTCAATGGAAGCACAAAGAGGCAGTTTCCCGTAAAGAGTACTACTAAAGGCACATAACTAGGTGTCGGATCCCATACATACTGTTGCACGTCACACGTACGCATGACATGCCCAATATGCATAGACACAACTATGGCATCACAACATAACCATACAACAACACAACTTTTATTTAAGGGGCTCAGACGAGCCTTGCATAACATGTTCTTATAGATAGGGGTCACATGACCTAACACTCAATTCATACAAACAAGTTCATACAAACCAAGCGGAAGCATAAAGCTGTCTGAGTACAGACAGATGAAATGGGGTAAAAAGGCACATGGCCTAACTGTCTATAGACCACCACAGGGCATAAGGTCGTTGCTAGGGCACCAGCTATTCAGCATCGTCGACATCTAGAAAGAACCCACTTGATGGGTCCTTAGTCTCATCTGCAATAGTTATTAAGCAAACGTGAGTACAAATGTACTCAGCAAGTCTTTAAAGCAGACCGAGACTATTCATGCTCATGTATCAACAAGGGGAGTGGTGGAGTTTATGGAGCAATGCCAGCTTTGACTCATGACTAACGTACACTAGACAATTTTAACTCTTTGTTTAGATTTTAGATGTCGCACACGAGTCCACTAACTCCATAACAATACACCACCATGGATTCACTTCCGTCTCATACGAGAGTGCCATCCATGGTACTCACACTTGTCTTGATATTTTTATGAGTATCCATTTGATTATCTATGAACAACATAAGTTCTCCAAGTAGTCCATATCCAAGGACGCGGCTATTCGAATAGTTTCATACCCTACAGGGGTGTACATCTTCACACACGCTCTCGCCACTTATCGTTGTGTGCTCATAAAACCATGCACCTCGGCAACCTTGAAGCAGAAGCCCAGCGAGGGAGTCGGCCACGACCGTCAATCACATAAGACCTCTAGTCCAGGCTATCGCCTATTTGAGACTGAACCCGCATGGAAGTCCGGCCGAAGTTTCCGCTACAGCCCCAAACGATGTGCGCAGGCTTCCCAAGCCCACCATTCGGGTGCCCCTTGGTACACCGTGCCACTACCTACCATGTCGTAACCCACCCCTAGGGTCACCGCTACGCATGGCCTCCAGCATGCTATAAACACCAGAAACTACTTGCAACTCCTGGACCAAGGACTAAGCGATTGATAAGTCGAGAGGGTCAATTAACTATCCCAACGTGTGGTAGTAACTAGTCTTAGATCACAAACATGGAATTCAGTTCCTAAGAACGGTCCCAATGAGACAACCCTCTATGTACTCCTACATAGCCTCTCATCGCTACCTTTACCAAATCGAGTTCATCATAAGCTTATCACATCAGAATAACATTGTTTCACTCCAGTTCATCACCTAGATGAATCATACCTGACACAACTCTAACCATAGCAAGCATAGCAGGAAAAGTAAGCAAAGCACATCATGCATGAAACAAGCATCTACCAGGTATGCTAGGTTGCAAGGTTTAGCTATTTACTCTAACAATGATAGGTCATGCAAAAGAATAGGTTCAACTATCGTGTTTGACAGACAAGTGAACGTTTGTCCTAATGCAATAAACAAGAGCAGGAGCGAGAGAGTGGGATGTTATCGGAATGATCAAAGGGGTTGCTTGCCTTTCTGGGTAGCGGAAAGGTTTTCTCCTTCGTTGGAATACTCGGAGGTATCCTCAGAAGCAGGGCCTACCGCAATGCAGATAAATAGCAATCAATACACGCAAGTGCAACAATATGATGCATGATCATTACATGGCAGCATGTATGGATGAGCTAATGCAACTATTGTCCAAGTTAATTTGAAGTGAGTTTGAATATAGGTTCAAAATCATTCTCCATTTCATATTTCATAAGTTAACCTATTAGTAAATGTCAATGTTCATCTACATAGGTTGCTCTAACATGCATGATAATGACACCATTGGATTCATTGGATTTTTCTGATAAATTTTCATATATAAATTATTTTCATCTGATTTGCACATTAATTTATATGAATTTTAGAAGTTTTAAACATTTTCTAGAATTTCCTGATTTGTTTTAATACTAAAATTGAATTAATGCGTCAACTTGACGTCACTCTGACGTCAGCAGTCAACAGACCCGGCAAGGTCAAACCTGACAGGGTGGGGCCCTCATGTCAGCGTCAGGGGTTAATTCCCCGCGCTAACCAGGGTTTTGGCCCACTTTAGGGCCCACTGGACAATGGCTAACGACTTAATTAGCCAGGCTGATTAGCACTAATCATCCGGCCATGTCGGCACCCACCGGAGTGGAGCCAGCAGCGACCAAACCCGCAGCAAAGGTCCGCCGGAGTTGTCCGAAAACGTGCGACAGGGCATGGATTCACACGCAGAAAGCGCTGGGAGGGAGCCCGTGCTTGACCGCGTCGAGTGGGGCTCGCCAGGGGGCTCGACGTCGAGAGGCGAGCTATTCCGCGGCGACGCCCATTCGGCCACGACGGGGAGGCGTGCTAGAGAGCACGGGAAGACCAGGGAGGAGAAGGGGGAGCAATAGGTGCTCACAGGGGGCTGCAGGGGAGGCTCAGCAGCCTCGGGGACGACCGGCAGCCGGCGAAGCAACGACGAGGAGAGGCAGCCGGAGGCGGGGAAAAATGGCGATGGCTCGGCGTAGAGGGCTCCCAGCGTCTTCTAGCTTCACGGGGAGGACGAGGGGGTCACCGCGGGAGCTCGAAGGCTACTCTGCAAGGCGAGGGAGCGGCTGGAGCGACGATGCTACGATGGCGATGGGTTCGGCCATGACGAGCAAAGGGGGAGAAAGCAAGAGAGAGCGCGGCAAGGGAGAGAGGGGGAGGAGAAGAGAGCCATGGCGAGGGGGCCTCACGCTGGCGCTTTCGGAGGCCTCCAGGGTAGCAGCCAGGCAAGAGGTGGCCATGGCGCGTGCCTGCGTGCGGCGAGCGCGTGCCCCTATCCTCCTGGCGAGAGGACAGGGATGACTGGCATGGGCCAGTTGGGCCGGCTCCTCCTGGGCCTCTTTCCCTTTTTTTCACTTTCTATTTTCTAATTCTAACATTTGTTTTATTTGTTTTTAGGTACAAATGCTAGTATTAAATATCCCAAATGTTTATAGAGTTAAGTTTGAATATTTCAAACTCCTATAAAAGGTTTCAGGATATTTTGAAATCTAAAACAATGATAATGCTTTATTTGGAATTTTTAGAAGCTTTATTATTTATTCTTAATTTGCTATAATGTTCAAATATTTAAGATGGCCCCTGATATATCCATGTCCATATTTATCAGACATAGGGGACATTTTAGATGGGCATTTTGAATTTGTTGGTTTTTCACATTCATTAAGTTGGTTTGATTCAATTGAATTGTTTGGGGTTTCTTTTGATCCCCATTTCCAATTGATGCAAAAATTGAAATATGATGCACACACATGATGTCCTAAGACAACTAGCTAGGGATGTGACAACTCACCCCCACTCAAAAGATTGTTGTCCCGAGATTTTGACGTCGTCGGGAGAGCGCGGGGTACTCTAGTCGAAGATGGTCTTCTCTTTCCCATGTGGCGTCCTTCCAAGAATGGTGTGACCACTGAACCTTGAGAAACTTGATGTTCCGGCGCTGAGTGGTATGCTCAGCTTGATCAAGAATACGAACAGGGTATTCTCGATATGTAAGGTTATCTTGGATATCAACCACTTCGTGGTCTACTTCACGGACAGGGTCCCAGAAGCAATGCCTGAGTTGCGAGATGTGGAAGACATCATGAACCTTGGAAAGATGCGGCGGAAGTTCCAATTGGTAGGCAACCTCTCCTCATTTAGCAAGAATGCGAAAGGGTCCAATGTAATGAGGAGACAACTTGCCCTTGATACCGAATCGATGGGTACCCTTCAGAGGTGTAACCCGAAGATAAGCCTTCTCATCAACTTCATAGGTCACAGCCTTATGATGGCGATCATATTTGCTCTTTTGACGAGATTGGGCTATTTTCAACTTTTCACGAATAATGCGAACTTGCTCCTATGCATCCTGGATCATATCCGGACCAAAGAGTTGCCTCTCTCCGGTTTCTAACCAGTTAAGAGGTGTTCGACACCTTCGTCCATAGAGAACTTCAAAAGGGGCTTTGCCCAAGCTTGATTGATAACTATTGTTATAAGCAAATTCAGCAAATGGAAGACATTTCTCCCAATTCATACCAAAGGATATAACACAAGGTCGGAGCATGTCTTCCAGGATTTGATTGACTCGCTCAACTTGACAACTTGATTGCGGGTGGAAAGCAGTGCTAAAGGATAGATGAGTCCCCATAGTGGTTTGGAAACATTCCCAAAATCGAGAAGTAAAGATACTTCCGCGGTCTGAGTTAATCTCCAATGGAACACCATGAAGAGGAACTATTCGAGAAACATATAACTCCGCTAGCTGGCTAGCAGTTATACTCTCCCGAACAGGAAGAAGCTGAGCCACTTTGGAAAGGCGGTCGATGACCACAAAGATAGCATTATTCCCTCTCCTAGTCCTGGGAAATCCGGTAATGAAATTCATATCGACCTTATTCCATTTCCATTCAGGAATAGATAAAGGTTGAAGGGTGCCGGTAGGACTTTGATATTCTGCTTTCACACGACGACAAACGACATAATTAGCAATGAACTGAGCAATTTCTCTCTTCATCCTAGTCCACCAGAACCTCTCGCGTAGGTCCTGATACATCTTGGTACTACCAGGATGAATTGTGAGAGGGGAATCATGAGCCTCCTTAAGGATCAGCTGTCTTAAGCATGTGCTTTTGGGAACCACCAACCGATTCTGGAAGAACACAACACCCTCATCGTCCTTGGAGAAATCTTTAGCGTTTCCGCTAGCAATATTCTCCTTGATCCGAGAACAGCTACTATTTAATCCTTAAGAGTAGGTTTCACCACCAGGTTGGAAAGGAAACCTTGAGGAACAATGTGGAGGTTCAACTTCTGAAATTCCTCATGGAGAAGTGGTTGACCTTGTTGTAACATCAGGTTGTTACAATAAGACTTACGACTTAGTGCATCAGCCATGACATTGGCTTTCCCCGGGGTGTAAGTTATCCCTAAGTCGTAGTCTATAATCAACTCAACCCACCGTCTTTGCCTAAGATTCAAATCCAGTTGGGTGAAAATATATTTCGGACTTTGGTGATCAGTGTAAATTTCGCAACGATTACCCAAAAGGTAATGTCGCCAGGTTTTCAGTGCATGGACCACAGCTGCAAGGTCAAGATCATGTGTTGGATAATTATCCTCATGTGGACGCAACTGTCGAGATGCATATGCAATCACATGACGATCTTGCATGAGAATGCAACCTAATCCTTGTCACGAGGCGTCGCAATAGATAACAAAGTCCTTAGAGAAATCTGGTGGCACCAGAATGGGAGGAGAGGTCAGTCGTATTTTCAACTCCTAAAAACTGTGCTTGGATTGTGGAGTCCACTCGAACTTTTTATATTTCTTGAGGAGTTCAGTCAGAGGTTTCGCAACCTTGGAGAAATTATCGACAAAGCGGCGACAATAGCTCGCTAAGCCAAGGAAACTCCGAACTTGCTTAACCGATTCAAGTTGAGTCCTGAAAGTGCGTTATATCGACTAGTGGGGGAGGGGGGGTAAATAGGCGATTACAAATTCATCACTTGAGGAATTTCAACTTTGAGGAATTTGAAATTTGATGAATAACTAGCAGCAGAATAAGTACTCAAGTGCATGAGGAATATAGTCACAACATAGTCTTCATGATGAAAGGAAACATGCACTAATAGTAAGTAGCGTGATACAGGATAAGCAGTAGTGAACAAGGTAACTTGAAGAATTTGAGGTGAGGAATTTGTGAAAGTCTTCAGTCAAATTCTTCAAACAGTAATAATCAATTCCATCAACAGGTATATGAGGAATAGAGGGGTTGAGGAAATAGAACCAGGTAGCTTGATGAAGACAGTGGTTTGATGACCCCGTTCCAACTGCTATGACAATCGTACGTCTGGTTTGGAGCGGCCTGGTATTTAAACTAGAGGACACACAGTCCCAGGACACACAGTCCTTACCGTATTATCCTTGAGCTAAGGTCACACAGTCCTCGCCCAACACTCGTGGTAAGTCTTCAGGTTAGACTTCCAAAACCCTCACAAACTGGTCACCCGGCGATCCACAATTTACTGCCGGATGCTCTAGACCAAGGTCACTTCGTGATCCCCAATTGAATACAGGAGCACTAGACCAGGATGCCTAACCGTCTGGAGGATGCACAGTCCTCAAAGGTAACAAGCGTCGGATCCACACAGGAATTTCTTTAGTGATGCTCAATCACTATGGGTTTTGTGGTTTGGTTGTGGGTTTTTCCTCACTGGAGATTTTCTCTCAAAGTCCTCGGAGGATGGGTAGCTCTCAAATGACAAGTGTCAGTTCTCTCTCGGAGCAGCCAACCAACTAGTGGTTGTGGGGGGGCTATTTATAGCTAGGGTGCAACCTAACATGATAAGACATAAATGCCCCGTTGATATGACCGTTATGTGGATAAGAATGATTGGGGACAGCTGGCGCTAAGCACAGCAACGGTCGGAATTTCGAACTATGAAAGTCCTAAGGCTTATCATGTTCCTCACTTGTAGGCAATTCGCACTGGCAAAATCCTAACTCCTCGGTCAGATCAATTTCCTCAGAGACCAGAAGAACTTCGTCTCTATCACCGAAGAACTTGTCTAAGCCGTGAGAGATTCCAAAGTCTTCACACAAAGTATTGTATAGGCTGAGGATTTTGGAGTTGAGCATCAGTTGGAAATTTTCCTTAGTATTACCTCGGCCCCCTTTAACAGTACGGTGTTTCCTATGACTCAAATAAAGGAAATGAAACTACGAAAACAAAAGTCTTCATGCTTCATATTCCTCGTTCATATCTTCAAGGTCACACCAACTTCTTCATTTTCAAAGTCTTCACAAAGTCTTCAGCAAAGTCTTCAGTTGAAGACATACATTTTTAGGGGTCGATAATCTCCGGATATATCAAACTCCTCATCGACTTATAGAGCCTGTATACACTCGCAAACACATTAGTGGCTTAACCTATAGGTCTTCAATACACCAAAATCACTAAGGGGCACTAGATGCACTAACAATCTCCCCCTTTTTGGTGATTGATGACAAATAGGTTAAGTTTTCAACGGGGATAAACATATGAAGTGAAAGTACTTAGTTTGAGGAATTTGATTGAAAGATATAGAAGAACTCCCCCTAAAGATGTGCATATTTGAGGAATTTTCTTTGGACTGCAAATGCACATGGCAGGTTAAAACATGGAGAACTCCCCCTATATCTTGTAATTCATACATGTATTTGAACATATGATATGAAGAATTTGAAATGCTTGAGGAAAATGGTGTCTGACGAAATTCAGCATGTATGCATTAAGGTACTTGAGGAAATAAGCATGCGAGGAAATAGTTCAAAAGTGTCAGACCACCATCGGACTTAAGTTCACAACTCAATCAACAAAAGCTTCAGAAGAGCGAGAGTTGTAACTTAAACAAAATTAGCCCATATATAGAGAGACCCGCTTGAAGACTAACTCAAATTTTCTCCCCCTTTGTCATCGAAGACCAAAAGGGACGAAAAAGTGTGGACAAACGCCCCTTTGAAGAATTTCATCATGTTGGTGAGGAAGGAGCGCCAGCATTGTCGGGGTCATTTGTCGATGCAGGGCCTGCCGCAGTGTCGTCAATGTCTTCATCGTCATCGCACTCTCAAGATGAAGAAAATGAACTTTTGACCATCAGAGGAACTTGAACTTTCTTGAATTTCTTCTGAGGTCGTCGAGCCCAGTCAGGATGTTCCTCAAGATCCAGCTCATCCAGTTCTTCACAAGACATGAGGTGAGACAGTACGGCCCAATAGCGGTTGAGGTTTTCATGCGCATAGTAGTGATTCCTCTTCACAGTGTTCTGCGTCACAGTCATGTTCTGCACAATGTAACCAAGTTGGTGCTTCACCCACTTGTGATTGCGATCGACCTTCTGATGAAGACTTATTAGAATCTCGCGATAAGTCATCACACGAGGAGCGGACTCTTGAGGTTTGTGAGTTGAGGCCTTTGCATCATAGTCTTGAGTGACAGTGTCATCATTGGTGGATAAGGAAGTGGCTTTGCGAAACTATCCATCCAATGGATGAGTGCCTTCATCAATGACAGCCTTGCCTTTTCCTTCAACTGAGGCAATTGTGCTCTTGATGAGTTCAATTGGAGGCAGGAAGCCAAAGTGGTTCTAGAAATCAACCTTGAAGGGAACTGAGGACTTTGCCCTGATGAATTTCATTATCCAAGGCGCATAGGGATTTTGTTCAAATGGAGCTAAAGTAGCACTGGCCAAAGTCCTCATGAAGAAGTCATGCAAGTCAATGGGAATCCCATGAATGATGTTGAAGAGCATATTCTTCATGACTCCTTCCACTTCTTCTTCTTCGGAATTGTGGCCCTTCTGAGGACATAGCGTATTTGTGAGTATACGGTAGACAGTCCTGGGCACATATAGCAGATCCTTTACAAGGAAGATTTTTTGTTGAGGCTTTCCAGGAGGCAATGTCTTCATCAACACTTGCATCAGATGATCTAGAAGTGCGGGCTCACCAAACAGTTTGCGAGCTTTATCTGAGGGAATTTGAACTGGTACACACTAAAGCAATTCACAAGCTTGAGCAGTGAAGTGTGTGGATCCTGTCATCTAGTCCAATATCCAGGAGTTGACGTCTGAAGCATTTCCGCTGATATGCAATGTGGCATAGAACTGAAGAATGAGTTCTTCATTCCAGTCGCAGATGTCACCGCAGAATGGGAGAATGCCTACATCATGAAGAACCTGGAGCACCGGTGTGAATGATGGAAGGGTTTCCATGTCAGCATGAGGAATTTGGTGGTGCTCGAAGATTTTCTTCTTCTCAAAAAGAACTGATGCATAGTACTTGAGCTGTGTTGCCGTCCAGAATCTGTTGTGACCGGCCCTTGCAAAGTCATAGGGATTTGGACCAGTGAAGAACATACATTCATTGAAGAAATTACTCTTGAGGAATTTGTGGCATACTGAGCCTATGACTGGCATTCTTGGCTTCGGTTGAAGATTTGGCTTGAAGCGCCCCTTAATGTCCTTTGGCATGGGAGGAACACCTTCAGACAGAACGATTTGAAGAGTTGGTTCCTCAGTTGCGGCAGGAGCATCAAGATCATCAGTCGTTGCAGCTAGAATTTCTTCAATGACTTGGGTGTTCAGGTTGATAGATTCTTTATGTATTTCTTCAGTCGGAGCAAGCAACTGGGGAATCTGTGTTAGAGGAGTAGTCATTGGTGAATTTGGGTCTGCTGATTCCCAATGTTCATCATTGATGACAGGTGTTGTATTGCCAATGTCTACGTCCTCATCAATTTCTTCAACTCTAGCCTCTTCAGCAGTGAACTGAGCCTGGGGCAATGATACCTTTGGAGTTGAAGCAATGTCTTCAACTTCGATTTCTTCATCAATCTGCTCTGGCGAAGCAGTAGAATGATCTTCATCTTCTTCTGGGATGACATATTCCACCC
Organism: Hordeum marinum; assembly: GCA_022496015.1. Lineage (NCBI taxonomy): Eukaryota > Viridiplantae > Streptophyta > Magnoliopsida > Poales > Poaceae > Hordeum > Hordeum marinum. Next base: position 186,521,093 of record CM039677.1, on the reverse strand, counting down.
CAAATGGCACAATTTTGTAGGCGGGTGCTGAGGAAATTGGTGTAGCATCAATAGGTCCAGTTGAAGAACTTGGCATAGTCTTCAACTTCTTCACGACTGAGGTTTGTGAATCTGATGCTTTTCTCTTGAGAGTCTTTTCTTCAGCAGTGTCATTTTCTTCAGGAACGACTGATGCAGTCGCCCTGGTGTGTTCAGTTTCTTCAGGCGCAACAAAAGTTTCAGCTGGCCTTTCAGTCTCTTCAGGCATAACAGTGGTGGTTGTCCTGGCATGATCATCAGTGGTCGGAGTTTCCTCAGTAGCACTGGCAGTTTCTTCTGGTGCAGAAGCATTTCCATATGCAGTCTCATCAGGCTAAGCAATTTCATCAGTAGATTGAGGAATTTCATCAACCTAAGGATTTTGTGGTTGTGATCGAGCTGCAACCATAGTGTTGTGATCCTTCACTGCAGCTTGAGCAGCCCTGACGAATCTCACCTTAGTGCCCTTCCATTCAGCATCATATCTCTCTTGATCCTCAGAGAGTGCGAATTTCAGACAGAACAATGACGAGTTGATTTGGGGTCAACTTCATCACATTGTCTCTCAGGAACTTTTCCTTTCGAACCCTGTTCCTCTTAGCTCTCAGAGCTTTCTCTCTCTTCCATTTTTCATTAGAGATGAAGTGGGTGAGGACATGATCCACTCCAAGAGGCAGATTTAGTGAAGAAAGTGGGGTGCTTGGGTCTTCATGCCATATATTGATGAAGTTGAGGATCATCTTGGGATCCAGCATGAGAGGAACAGAGTTGCCCTTTGATATAGCAGCCCTTTGCTGACTTTGCCTAATGATTTATTCCAATTCCTCATCATCAGCTTCATCATCATCATCCTCACAACCCGAGGGTATGGTTACCACAACCTTGCTTGAGTGAGGACTTGGTCTCTGACCTCGTCCAGCAGTTTTCTTCAGCTTCAACGCAGAAGGGCTAGTTGAAGACTTTGCTGTGGTAGAGGGGCTTGCTGAGATCTTTGGAACTCTTGAGGATCCCTCTGTCCTCTTACATGTTGCCAGATGCACTGGGGTTGAGGACTTTGCAGCTGCCACAGCAGACTGAGCAGCAACCGTTCCAGCAGTTGAAGACTTTGTAGGCCGAGGCCTTTGACCTTGAGGAATCTACTATGAAGGTTTTGAGGTTGAAGAACTTGTCTTCAATGCAGATTTCTTCATCATGATTTTCTTCGGAGCACGTGCAGAGGCTCCGGTAGAGGCAGCAGCAGTAGAATCTTCATTGAATTTCTTCGCTGCCTCTTTGGCTTTCCTCGCCAGCTTGGCTTGCTGCTTCTCCCACATGTGAGGAAAGTCCTCACTAGTCTTGAGGCTAGTGGGATCAGCAATTTGATTTGCAGCAAGGGGAGGCCTGCTGCAAGGAGGTTTCACAGCGAATTTCATCATGTATTTAGGAGTTACATAACGATATTCCTTCCATTCCCTTGCCCATCTCCTCTCAATTTTCTGCAAACGAATTTTTCTCTGCTTGGTCGTTTCTTTGCCATGAGTTTCTTCATTGGGTGTGTAGTATTCCTCATACAGATCATTTGGAATCTCAAAAGCAGTGTGCACATCTAGCTTCTTTCCACGTTTATGAGGTTTCTTTCCATCAGTCATTTTCTTCACCTGAGGAATTTGAACTCTTGAGGACTCTAAAGAAGTACACAGTTTTTCCTCAAGGAGCGCTGCAAATGAGTTAAGTTGATGAGAACCTAGTGATTCATCGGCGGACATGTTGTACCTGTGAATAGAGTATAGGTGCGAGGAATTTGCAGAGGTCATATGCATTCTCAAAGATTTTTCTAAATAAAAAAGGTGAGAGGAATTTGACTATGGGTGTCTTGAGGAATTTCACTAAGTGTTCTTTGTCTCAGGTTCCAGAGTTGTGCCAATTTTGAGGATTCACACAATTGAGGAATCTTGAAGAAAATCATTACTTAGGGAAAAACATCAAGTATGTGAAGATGTAAGGTGTTTTTAGAATAAGGTTCATGAAGGATAAACACATTTTGAGGAGTATGAAGAGCATCTGAGGATCAAACAAGGGCAGTAAAAATAAATTTTATTTACCCTGGTGAAGAACACGATGAACAAGAGATGAGATTGGGAAGTTCGTCCGTTCAGATCTCCCATGCCCTAGCTTGGCAGAGGGAGACAGCTACAGCGGCAGCGGGGTGAGGACTTCCGCGGCCGATGCGAGTACGGCGATGATGAGGTCGAGGCAGTGAAGCTCTTCCTCACCGGCGACGATGACTTTAGCGGTGGCACTAGGTTGGAGCTCGGGAGAGGGATGAGATGAGGAGTAACCGAGCACAGTTGAAGGGGAGGGGGTATTTATAGAGGGAGTGAAAACCAATCTGCCCGAAGACTTTGGACAAGATTGCCCCTGACCCTTGCTCTCCACGCGACAGGTGTCACCCATGTACTTACAGGTGGCGATAGTGGGGGATCATGGGTTATCCAGTCGTGGGAATCGGAACCATTTGAGCGGGAACCACTGAAAAAAAATTATAGTGAAAATTTCAAAGTTTTCGTTCGCAAAGTCTTCAGCTGTCAAGGACACAGTGAAGACTTTGAACGAGTTTCAAAGTAGAACGCATATGAAGAATTTGTGAACAGACTGGGTTGAGTTTAGCATAGAGGGGGAAAGGGTCCGATCACATTCACTTAGATGAAAATCAACTCGAAGAATTAGCAATAAGTGAATGCTGTTGAGGACATTGAAAACTCAGATATATATATAGTCAATGAAGAACATGAGTTTCAAAGTTTGTAGAATTTGTAGAGTTGAGGAATTTGAAAAGTTGATGAATTTGCAAATTTGAGGAATTTGATAATTTGAAGAATTTGCAAAAATGACGAAAAACTCAATTTTGAAGAATATCAACTTTTGGTTGGTGGCGTGACCCACCGTATAAAAATGATGATTTCAAACACTGTGTACAATTGTCGTAGGGTTCTGAGAATCAAATTCTTCATTAATTTCTTCACACTTAGAGGGTTATTCTTCATTGATTGAAGAAAAACGTTACTTCGTGTGTTGCACATCAAAGTCATCAATTTTGCATAATTGTTAGGATGTGTGTCCTTTTTCAAAGAACATTCGAAGATTCTAAGATATTTAGCTCACACCACAACTTGCAAAATCTCTTTTCATCCAAGGGCTTTGTGAAGATATCGGCCAGTTGTTCTTCAATGAGGATGTGGTCGATGGAGATGTCACCCTTGAGTACATGATCTCGAAGAAAGTGATGACGAATCTGGATGTGCTTGGTCTTGGAGTGCTAAACTGGGTTGTAAGAAATCTTGATGGCACTCTCGTTGTCGCAGTAGAGAGGCACATTCTTCAACTTGATGCCGTAGTCCTTGAGGGTTTGCTTCATCCATAGTAACTAAGCACAACATGAGCCAACAACAATGTACTCACCTTCAACAGTAGAGAGTGAGACGTAGTTCTGCTTTTTGGAGGACCAACAGACTAAGGATCGTCCGAGGAAATGACATGTGCCTGAGGTTGACTTGCGATCCACACGATCTCCAACATAGTCAGCATCGGATTATCCGACAAGGTGAAGCTTTGAGCCCTTGGGGTACAATAATCCAAGTGTTGGTGTGTGATCTAAGTATCGAAGAATATGTTTCAGAGCCTTATGGTGTGATTCCTTCGGTGTTGCTTGGAATTGGGCACACATGCAAACACTTAGCATAATGTCAGGCCTAGATGCACATAGATACAATAAAGACCCAATCATGGAACGGTATACCTTCTGATCGAAATCTTTACCATTTTCATTAGTGCAGAGGTGTCCTTTTGAAGGCATTGGAGTTTTGATGCCTTTGCAATCTTGCCTGTCGAATTTCCTCAAAACATCTTTGAGGTATTTCTCTTGTGAGATGAAGATGTCATTGTCTTGCTGACGAATTTGAAGACCTAAGAAGAATTTCAACTCTCCCATCATAGACATTTGATATTCTTCACTCATCATATAGGCAAATTCATCACTATAACGTTTGTCAGTACATCCAAAGATAATATCGTCTACGTATATTTGGCATATGAATAGTTCATTGTCATAGGATTTTTTGAAAAGAGTTGGGTCAAGTGAACCGGGTTTGAAGCCTTTCTTCATGAGGAATTCCTTCAGAGTGTCGTACCATGCCGGAGGGGCCTGCTTGAGGCCATAGAGGGCCTTGTTGAGTCTAAAGACTTTGTCAGGATGCTTAGGGTCTTCAAAACCTAGGGGTTGAGCAACATATACTTCTTCCTCAAGCTTACCATTGAGGAATGCACTTTTCACATTCATTTGATACAAGATGATATTATGATGGTTAGCATAATCAAGCAATATGCAAATAGCTTCAAGTCTAGCAACAGGTGCAAACGTTTCATCAAAGTTAATTCCTTCAACCTGTGTGTAGCCTTGAGCTACAAGACGAGCCTTATTCCTCACCACAAGGCCATTTTCATCTTGCTTGTTGCGGTATACCTACTTGGTACTTATGATGTTATGTTTGCGAGGATCTAGCCGCTTGACAAGTTCCCACACGTTGTTGAGCTTGAATTGATGCAATTGCTCTTGCATAGCTTGAATCCACTCAGGCTCCTTGAATGCTTCATCAACTTTGGTGGGCTCTATGATCGAGACAAAGGCAAAGTGACCACAAAAGTTAGTTAAATGTGAACATTTTGTGCTAGTGAGGGGACTTGGTGCATTGATGTCATCGATGATTTTGTCAATCTGCACTTCATTTGCAACTCTAGGATGAGTAGGTTGACGTGGCAGAGGATTTTCATCAGCATCATTTTCTTCAGGTGTATCAATATCAAAGACTTCATTCGTTGAAATGACTTCCTCAGTGGATATGATATCTTCAGTTGCCTTCAGCTTAATGGATTCCTTAGGAGACTGTTCATCAAACACAGAAGGCATGTGCTCTCTTTGCGAGCTATCAGTTTCATCGAACCGCACATCTACAGTTTCAACAACCTTGTGATGGTAGGTGTTGAAGACTTTGTAGGTGTGCGAGCCCTTTCTGTAACCAAGCATAAAACCATCATTTTCTTTCGGTGCAAACTTAGAATTGTGGTGAGGATCTCTGATCCAACATTTTGCATTGAAGAGTTTGAGATAACTTACATTGGGTTTCTTGCCAGTCATAAGTTCATACGAAGTCTTGTTGAAGAATTTCTGAAGATATACCCTATTGATGATGTGGCATGCAATATCAATTGCCTCAGGCCAGAAGTGATGAGGAGTCTTGTATTCATCAAGCATGGTGCGAGCCATCTCAACTAGAGTCCTGTTCTTGCGCTCCATGATGCCATTCTGTTGAGGAGTATAAGGGGCAGATAACTCATGAGTAATACCAAGTTCATCAAGATATTCATCAATATTAGTGTTCTTGAATTCTGTCCCATTATCACTCCTAATATGCTTGATCTTGACGCCGAAGTTGGTGGAGGCCCTTGAAGCAAATCGTCTGAAGACATCCTGCACTTCATTCTTGTATAGAATAATATGCACCCAAGTGTAATGAGAGTAATCATCAAAAATGACAAAGCCATACAAACTTGAAGCATTTGTTAGTATGGAGTAATGAGTGGGGCCAAAGAGATCCATGTGAAGAAATTCAAAGGGTCGAGTCATGGTCATGATTGTGTTCGAGGGATACCTGGTTCTGGTCATCTTCCCAGATTCACATGCACCGCAGAGGTGGTCCTTGAGGAATTTGACACCCTGATGCCAATGAGGTGCTTTTTCTTCATGAGCGTGTGCAAGTTCCTCATACCCACATGTCCAAGTCGTCGATGCCACAACCAGCCTTCTGAAGACTTTGCAATTAAGCATGTGGCAGGTTGAGGACCTGTAGAGAAATCAACAATATACAAGTATCCTCTCCTAAAGCCTTGAAAGACTTTGGAATTGTCAGATTCCATGATGACAACACAACGATAGTTTCCAAATATGACGATCATATCAAGATCACCAAGCATTGAGACAAACATGAGGTTGAACCCAAGGGATTCAACAAGCATCACTTTATCCATGGTTCGTTCCTTTTAGATACCAACCTTACCAAGTCCCAATAACTTGCTTTTTTCCATTGTCTACGTAGGTGATATGCTTCAGAGGAGATGGAGTGAGTGGCAAATTCATCAGTAGATTCTTGTCACCAGTCATGTGGTTTGTGCATCCACTATCGAGGACCCACTCAGTAGCTTTTGGAGTATCATCCTGCAGATGAATTAGTACAACTTATGAACAGATATGCTTCAGAGTGAAGAATATGACACTAATTTAATCAGATAGGATTTCATCACACAATATAGTAAGCAAGTAGTGTGAGGACATGAGAAATGAGGAATTCATTTCATCATGGTTAGCTTGCGTCCTTTCAAGCATTTCCTTAGGTCTCTAGCAAGTTCATCAGATGTTTAGTTTCATCTGGAGACCTAAGCCTGCATAAAATGTTAGTTCAATTTCTTCAGCGCCCATTTCTGGAGGGGTGGCAAAGAGTTCATCATTCTGTGAGGACCATGTGAGAAAGGAGGCATTGAAGCAAGTGTGCTTCATTTCACAGGGCAAGGATTAGAGTACTCAAATGAATAAGCAGAGAAATTCTTCGAGGACTTATGAATATAATGGTTTGAAGAATAATGCACATATTCATAACTCTTAGATTTTTCCTGCAAAACAGAAGCATTAGCGCGAGAACGATATTTTTTACCATTTGAGGAATTTGGTCCAAGTGAGGACTTTGGTTCATATGAGGAATTTGATCTGGGGTTCTTATTCTTCATGAGTGATGTCGTGAGGACATTCACTTGAAGATTTTGTAGGTAGCTCTTGGGAACCCAGATTTTCTTCATAGGAGAACCGTTCCTGCAGTTAGTTCCAACAAATCTAGCAAATACTTTACCTTTCTGATTTCTGAAGAATTTGTAGTTGGAGTCAAGTGACTCATCAGAGGAATATGAAGTTTCACAAATAAAGCCAGATAAAGTGGATGGATCTACAGGAGATCCTTTCACAGCAACCCATGAGGTTTTGGGGTACTGCTCAGGTGTCCAGTAGGATCCATCAGCGTTGAGTTTCCTCACAAAGGCAATACCCTCTTTCCTAGGTACCTGTTCAGAATCTGCTTTTTGAGGACATCGCAAAGGGTTTGATGCCCTATGAGACTTTTGTACATGCCTGTCACATACAATTCCTTCAACCCTGCATTATCATCAGTGATACTTGTGGTATCCTCAGATGAGGAATTTGAGACCACTGGAATAGTTGAAGAATTTGCAGCAATAGAAGCATTTGAACATTCATGTGAAGAATTAGCAGTTTCACGTTCGATGCATTTCAAACAAGGTGGAACAAATTCTTCATGAGTGGTACAGATCTGTTGAGCCAGTAAGGAATCGTTTTCCCTTTGGAGATCCTCATGTTACACCCTCAGTTTCTCAAGATCTTGCTTTCTTTGCAGAAATTCATAAGAAAGCTTCTCATGATCGGCTAAGAGGTCGTTATGATGACTCTAAAGGTTATCATACTTTGTCTGAAGACTTTTGAGATCGTCAGACAGAGTTTTAGTCCGATCCACTTCATAGTTCAATAGATCATCGCTTTTGTCTAGCATTTTTTGAAGCTTTTCAAGTGCACTTTGCTGCTTAGTGGAAATTTTAGCAAGTTTAGCATAGATAGGTTTGACATATTCATCAGATTCACCTTCACTTGATTCAGATGAGGAATGATGTTTGTGTACCTTTGAGCCTTTTGCCATGAAGCAATAGGTGGGAGCATAATCACCATTGCTGATGTCAGAGTCGTTGGAGTAGTCATATTCTTCATCGTTGAAGATGGACTTGTTGACAAAAGCAGTAGCGAGAGCAAGGCTGGCGACACCAGATTCTAATTCCTCCTCAGATTCTTCCTCTTCTTCATATTCTTCAGATTCTTCCTCAGAATCCATTTCCTTGCCGATGATTGCTCGTGCCTTTATGGAACCATTCTTCTTGTGCTTTGAGGATTTTGAAGATGAGGACTTTGCAGATGAGGACTTTGAAGATTTCTTCTTTTTCTTCAAGTCATCAGAACTATCATCCTTGTATTTCTTCTTCTTCTTTGAATCATTTTCCCAGAGAGGACAGTCAGAGATAAAGTGACCAGGCTTCTTGCAAAGATGACAAGTTCTTTTCTTGTAGTCTTCTGAGGAATCTGATTTCCTCAAGCCACTTTTTGATGACTTTCCAAATCCACCTCTCCTTGAGAACTTTTGGAATTTCCTCACAAGCATTGCCAGTTCCTGACTTAGTTCTTCAGGACCACCAAGGCTGCTGTCTGAATCTTCATCTTCGGATGAGGAAATTGCTTTTGCCTTCAGGGCACGAGATCTTCCATAGCTTGGCCCGTAGAGGTCTCTCTTCTCAGCTTGTTGGAATTCATGAGTATTGAGTCTCTCAAGAATATCAGCATGATATTGTGACTTGTAGTCTCCACGTTCTTGAATCAGCAAAGCCAGAGTATCGAATGAGGAGTCACGAGATCTTAGAAGTTTCTTCACCACTTCATGGTCAGTGATATCGGTGGCACCCAGTGCTTGAAGCTCATTTAGAGATATCAGTGAGACGATCAAAAGTTTGCTGAATATTTTCATTGTCAAGTCTCTTGAAGCGGTTGAAGAGATTGCGAAGAACATCAACATGAGAGTCACGTTGAGTGGAAACACCTTCGTTGACTTTGGACAACCTATCCCACATAAGCTTAGCAGACTCCAAAGCACTCACTCTACCATACTAACCTTTGCTCAGATGGCCACATATGATATTCTTCGCTTGAGATTCGAGTTGCTTGAATATCTTCACATCAGCAGTAGTAACAGTGGGAGTGACAGAGGGCACACCATTTTCCATAACGTACCAGAGATCGTTGTCAATAGCTTCAAGGTGCATACACATCTTGTTCTTCTAGTAGGGGTAGTATGTCCCATCGAAGGTAGGACACCCCACGGAAACCTTGATCATACCTGCAGTCGACATAACTAGAACTCCAGGTGGTTAAACCAAAATCACACAGAGCGAGGGAGTACCTGCTCTGATTCCAATTGAAAGTGCGTTATATCGACTAGAGGGGGGGTGAATAGGCGATTTTTAGAAATTCATCACTTGAGGAATTTCAACTTTGAGGAATTTGAAATGTGATGAATAACTAGCAGCGGAATAAGTACTCAAGTGCATGAGGAATATAGTAACAGCATAGTCTTCATGATGAAATGAAACATGCACTAATAGTAAGTAGCGTGATACAGGATAAGCAGTGATGAACAAGATAACTTGAAGAATTTGAGGTGAGGAATTTGTGAAAGTATTTAATCAAATTCTTCAAACAGTAATAATCAATTTCATCAATAGGTATATGAGGAATAGAGGGGTTGAGGAAATAGAACCAGGTAGCTCGATGAAGACAGTGTTTTGATGACCCCGTTCCAACTGTTGTGACAGTCGTACGTCTGGTTTGGCGTGGCCTGGTATTTAAACCAGATGACACACAGTCCCAGGACACACAATCCTTATTGTATTCTCCTTGAGCTGAGGTCACACAATAATCGCCCAACACTCATGGTAAGTCTTCAGGGTAGACTTCCAAAACCCTCACAAACTGGTGACCCGGCGATCCACAATTTACTGCTGGATGCTCTAGACCAAGGTCACTTCGTGATCCCCAATTGACTGGAGGAGCACTAGACCATGACGCCTAATCGTCTGGAGGATGCACATTCCTCAAAGGTAACAAGCGTCGGATCCACACAGGAATTTCTTCAGTGATGCTCAATCACTATGGGTTTTGTGGTTTGGTTGTTGGTTTTTCCTCACTGATGATTTTCTCTCAAAGTCCTCGGAGGATGGGTTGCTCTCAAATGACAAGTGTCAATTCTCTCTTGGAGCGGCCAACCAACTAGTGGTTGTGGGGGATGGCTATTTATAGACAGGGTGCAACCTGACATGATAAGACATAAATGCCCCCAATGATATGACCGTTATGTGGATAAGAATTATTGGGGACAGCTGGCGCTAAGCACAGCAATGGTTGGAATTTCGAACTATGAAAGTCCTCAGGCTTATCATGTTCCTCACTTGTAGGAAATTCGCACGGGGGAAATCCTAACTCCTCGGTCAGATCAATTTCTTCAGAGACTAGAAGAACTTCGTCTCTGTCACCTAAGAATTTTTCTGAGCCATAATAGATTTCCAAAGGCTTCACTCGAAAGATTATATAGGTTAAGGATTTCTGGAGTTAAGCATCAGTTGGAAATTTTCCTTAGTATTACCTCGGCCCCCTTTAACAGTACGGTGTTTCCTATGACTCAAATAAAGGAAATGAAACTACGAAAACAAAAGTCTTCACGCTTCATATTCCTTGTTCATATCTTTAAGGTTACACAAACTTCTTCATTTTCAAAGTCTTCACAAAGTCTTCAGTTTAAGACATACACTTTTAGGGGTCGATAATCTCCGGATATATCAAACTCCTCCTCGACTTATAAAGCCTATGTACACTCACAAACACATTATTGTCTTGACCTATAAGTCTTCAATACACCAAAATCACTAAGGGGCACTAGATGCACTAACAAGTCCAATCAAGGACGGCCTGAACTCTCTTGGGGTTGACAGCAATATCTTTACCAGAGATCATGTGGCCTAGATAGGTCACTTTTGGCAACCAAAATTCACACTTGGAGAATTTGGCATACAGATGATGCTCTCGAAGTTTCAACAATATCAGCCTTAGATGCTCGGCATGTTCATGTTCATTCTTCGAGTAGATGAGTATATCATTGAGGTAAACCACGAAAAGTTTATCCAAATACTCCATGAAGATTGAATTCATCAAGCGAGAGAAGGTGGCTGGGGCATTGGTTAAAGCGAAGGACATGACGGTGCACTCGTATTGGCCATAACGAGTAACAAAAGCCGTTTTTGGAATTTCCCCGTTCCTAATTCTGATTTGCTGGTATCCCAACCTCAAATCCATTTTGGAAAAGACAGGGGATCCAGCGAGTTGGTCATACAAATCGTAGATCCTGGGGAGTGGATACTTGTTCTTTATGGTGACCAAATTCATAGGCCGATAATCCAAAACCATCCGATCCGGTCCATCCTTCTTCTTGATGAAGAGGACGGGGCAAGCCCAAGGAGAAGAACTAGAATGGATGAAACCTTTGTTCAAAGCCTCATCGAGTTGAATCTTAAGTTCGTCTAGTTCTAAGGGTGCCATCTTATAGGGTCTTCTGGCTATTGGGATAGTCCCTGGGATGATCTCTATCACAAACTCAACATCTCTGACAGGTGGAATTCCTGGAAGTTCTTCTGGAAAGACATCCGGAAAGTCTCGGACTACCGAAATATCTTCTAATTCTGGAAGAGGGCTAGCATTGAGGGAATAGAGTTGGCGCTTGGCTCCTCGAGTGGAGACATTAACTATCTCACCCGAGGGATGTGTAAGTTGAACATTCCTAGTATGAATATCGATCTTATCATAGTGGGCTTTCATCCAGTCCATGCCTAAGATGATATTGATGTCTGAAGACTTGAGGGTTATCAAGGATGCTAGGAAGACTAGCCTATCCACAAGAATCTCATTGTCATGGCTCACCCTAGAAGTTTGCCATTTTGAACCAGGAGTCTAAACTACTAAAGGAGTAGGCATATCACAAAAAGACATGTTATGCAACTGTGCATAACTTTCTGAGATGAAAGAATGAGATGCCCCAGTATCAAATAGAACAGATGCTAGATGGCTATTGACAAGGAGCGTACCTATGATAACATCAGGATCCTCAAGGGATTCCTCAGTAGAAACATAGGTCACTCGTCCACGAGCAGGAGTTGGCTTCACATAGAAGGCTTTTCCTGGCTTCCCGCGTCCAGCCGGCTTAGCATTGTTCTAAGGACACTCACGGGAGTAGTGTCCTGGTTCCGCACATTTATAGCAGACCATGGTGGCATGGGGAGCAACATTGGCAGGAGGACCTCCAAATGGCCTGGCTGGAGGGTTGGGCTGAGCTAGGCAAGGCACCTGGAAGGATGGCCTCATGATGTATCCTAGCGGTAGAGCTGCATTCGGCACCCACACCCGACGTTTGTTGGAGCCGGAGCCAGATGCGGGGCTGAAGTCACGGTTGTGCTTCCTAGTGGCCTCGTAGTCAGTCTGTCCAGTCTCGGCATTGATAGCCTTGTTGACGAGAGCCTGGAAGGTTGTGCACTCATGCAGGCACAGATCTCAATGGAGCTCGGGACCAAGTCCTTTACGGAACCTAGGCTGTTTCTTGGCATCAATTCAAACTTCCTCCAAAGCATAAAAACCAAGATTGCCGAACTCACGGCTATAGGCATCCACTGTTAGTCTTCCCTAGGCGAAAGCACGGAACTCCTCTCTCTTGCGATCCATCAGCCCTTCCGGGATGTGATGGGTATGGAATGTCGCGCTGAATTTTTCCCAAGTTGGTGTGGGGCCTGTGGGGCGTGTGGCTTCATAATTTTACCACCACAGATTGGCGGGTCCTTCCAGAAAATAAGTAGCAAAGGTCACCTTGTTGGCCTCGGATACATTGGCAGCCCGAATTTTGCGGAACATGCTGGTCAGCCAGTCATCCGCATTAAGCGGGTCGACCGAATGATGATACTTAGGTGGGCATAGCTTGATGAAATCACCAAGGGACATGCCATCATTGTGATCATTGCGGGGAGCCCGCGTTGTGTTCTGCTCAATTTGTTCCAACAGCCTGTTGGTCTCCCTTTTGTTCCGTTCAACTTCAAGCATCACTTCTGCCAAAGAGGGCACGTGTGGCAAGTTCTCTTGCCTTGGCTGGCTTCTCTCGCCCTGGTCGAGGGCAGGCACAGGGTTATTCCTAGTTGCCACCATCCTGGGAAAACAAACCCACAACTTGGACATAGAGGACATCAACTCTAAGACATGAGATAAGGAATGTACTAGACAACATGGCATGGAGGGTAAACACCCAATCAACATGGTAATAACAACTGACATATGAACACCATGATTCATACACACCATGGCATAGTTCAGTACAAGCCCAAGCTGAAATACAAACTATGGGGAGATGACACAACTCATCGGAGGCATTACAATATTCCTATACATTATCTATCTACACCTCCGGAACTCAACTCTCAACCTTGATCATATCCCACAAGACACGCAGGACTGTGGCGATACGACTACTAGCATACATGTACTAACATCTACGTACTCAAGAATCGCCGTAGAATGCCTGATATAGGTTACCCCGTGGCCTGGGAGCTAAACCCGAGGATCTGGAAACACTCTAGCATGTGATCCCTAGAAACTGTAAGGACACGGATGTGGACTTGGTCCCCTTGTTGGTGGCAACAGTGGTCCTCGAAGAGTGGTGATGCCTCCAACATCGGGCCAGTCTATGCGTGCTGGCAGATGAGTCCGCGATGGGTTCAGCATCTCCAAATCTCCATAGCCTGTCTGCACGACAGGAGCTAGCTGCGTTAGGGATGTCCAAAGACGTGCACGGGTAGCATAAAGCTCCATGCGAAGGGCACGTGCATCACGATCCCTGTTCTCCAGCATTTGAGCAGTCACCTACAGCCTAGGGTCCTCATGAGAATGATCATAGTAGGCTGCGCTAGGATATCTATCCTCTCCTCCCAGAGAAGCAGAAACATAACAAAACTCTATGTTTTGAAGCGGACCATGGTGAAACCTCATGATAGTCAGCATGGTGTAGGTGCCCTCCTGAACTGCCAAGTCTATGGTGACACCTAATCCATAAGTCCAGTGAAGTGGCTTCGCAGCTCCAGGATATGAAGGATATATCTTAACAGTACACAGATACTAGCTCTGGTTGAAATCTCGATACTGTTCCTCCACTCTGTACTTAGGGTACCAACGGTAACCAGCCTCCATCATAACTCTAACCAACATGGCCGTGTGACCCGGTACATCGATGCACCTGGTCAGACGGACCACCTGACGGGAAGGACGAGGGGGCATCTGAAATAGATAATGATGCAAAGACATTAGAGACTCTAGCAGAAATTGGACAACATAATGACTGTAATTGCTCAAAAAGGATTTTGAGACAACTTCAAAAGATTGGAAAAGCATAACCACCCGACTTTCTAGACTCAAATCTCTTCTCCAACTGTTTCTCACACCAACAATACTCAAGTACCAAATTCACTAGCAACAAACTAGCTAATAGTCCATGGTTAGTAACTCGTCATCCTAAGCAATAGATGAGAAGCCTAGTTCTTATCCCCGTAGAAAAGATGAGAATGACTCAGAATAGAATAACTTGGGAAGAGGAGTAAAAAGAGCCTTACATTCCCTTCCACAATCAATTCCCCTACTTTTCTATAGTGTTTCTAGACTCAACTTTGACTGGTTTGGCTTGGTGGTCCTATAGTCAGTCAGGCTCTAATACCAATGCTATCGGGACCCCGATCCTAAGTCATATGAATCCAGACTATAAAATATCACATCACTTTGCGGCCTCACGCACGGTAAGCTCCACGGCTGCAGCCTTACCTTAGTCGGGACCGTTTGCATCTTTTGGCTCACATATGTGAACATGTCGCTAGCAATCAAACGACAGAGAACCCGGGCCGACATGACTAGTCTTAGAACCCAAGTGGCACATCCGTACGGAAACAGACATACGTAACCTAGCAATGCAGGTGTCAGCCTCAAGCGTGTGTAGACGAGTCATAGCAAGCTACAAGGACTCCATTACGCTGTGGGACATAAATGTCATCACTGCACGTAGACGAGTCGTAGCAGGCTACAGGGACTCCATTACACTACGAGACATTTCCCCGAAGGGATAGACACAACAACAAAGAAGGATACATGTCAGTCAATCAATGTGTCCGGAGTAGTAGCAAGCTACCAAGGCTCGATGGAAGCATAAAGAGGCAGTTTCCCATAAAGAGTATTACTAAAGGCACATAACTAGGTGTCGGATCCCACACATACCATTGCACGTCACACGTACCCACGACATGCTCGATATGCATAGACACAACTATGGCGTCACAACATAACCATACAACAGCACAACTTTTATTTAAGAGGCTCAGACGAGCCTTGCATAACATGTTCTTACAGATAGGGGTCACATGACCTGACACTCAAGTCATACAAACAAGTTCATACAAACCAAGCAGAAACATAAAGTTGTCTGAGTATAGACAGATGAAAGGGGGTAAAAAGGCACATGGCCTGACTATCTACAGTCCACCACATGGCATAAGGTCGTAGTTGGGACACCAGCTATTCGGCATCGTCGACATCTAGAAAGAACCGACCTGATGGGTCCTGAGTCTCATCTGCAACAGTTATTAAGCAAACGTGAGTACAAACTGACTCAGCAAGTCTTTAAAGCAGACCTAGACTATTCATTCTCATGTATCAACAAGGGGAGTGGTGGAGTTTATGCAGCAATGCCAGCTTTGAGTCATGGCTAACCTACACTATACAATTTTAACTCTTTGTTTAGATTTTAGATGTCGCACACGAGTCCACTAACTGCATCACAATACACCACCATGGATTCACTTTTAGTCTCCTACGAGAGTGCCATCCACAGTACTCACACTTGTCATGATATTTTTATGAGTATCCATTTGATTATCTATGAACAACATAAGTTCTCCAAGTAGTTCATATCCGAGGACGCGGCAATTCGAATAGTTTCATACCCTGCAGGGGTGTACTTCTTCACACACGCTCTTGCCACTTATCGTTGTGTGCTCATAAAACCATGCACCTTGGCAACCTTCAAGCAGAAGCCCAGCGAGGGAGTCGACCACGACCGTCAATCACATAAGACCTCTAGTCCAGGCTATCGCCTATTTGAGACTGAACCCGCACGGAAGTCCGGCCGAAGTTTCCTCTACGGCCCAAACGATGTGCGCAGGGTTCCCAAGCCCACCATTCGGGTGACCCTTTCTACATCGTGCCACTGCCTACCGCATCATAACCCACCCCTAGGGTCAACGTTACGCACGGCCTCCAGCATGCTATAAACACCAGAAACTACTTGCAACTCCTGGACCAAGGACTAAGCGATTGATAAGTCGAGAGGGTCAATTAAGTATCCCAGCGTGTGGTAGTAACTAGTCTTGGATCACAAACACGGAACTCAGTTCCTAAGAACGGTCCCAATGAGACAACCCGCTATGTACTCCTACATAGCCTCTCATCGCTACCTTTACCAAATCGGGTTCATCATAAGCTTATCACATCAGAACAACATTGTTTCACTCCAGTTCATCACCTAGATGAATCAGACTTGACACAACTTTAAGCATAGCAGGAAAATTAAGCAATGCACATCATGGCACAGGCATCTACTAGGTATGCTAGGTTGCAAGGTTTAGCTATTTACTGTGATAATGACAGTTCATGCAAAAGAATAGGTTCATCTACCGTGTTTGACAGACAAGTGAACGTTTGTCCTAATGCAATAAACAAGAGCAGGAGCAAGAGAGTGGGATGTTATCGGAATGATCAAAGGGGTTGCTTGCCTTGCTGGGTAGTGGAAAGGTTTTCTCCTTCGTTGGAATACTCGGAGGTATCCTCAAAAGCAGGGCCTACCGCAATGTAGATAAATAGCAATCAATACATGCAAGTGCAACAATATGATGCATGATCATGACAGGGCAACATGTATGGATGAGCTAATGCAACTACTGCCCAAGTTAATTTGAAGTGAGTTTGAATATAGGTTCAAAATCATTCTCCATTTAATATTTCATAAGTTAACCTATTAGTAAATGTCAATGTTCATCTACATAGGTTTCTCTAAAATGCATGATAATGGCTCCATTGGATTCATTGGATTTTTCTGATAATTTTTCTTATATAAATTATTTTCATCTGATTTACAGATTAATTTATATGAATTTTAGAAGTTTCAAACATTTCCTGGAATTTCCTGATTTATTTTAATACTAAAAATGAATTAATGCGGCAGCCTGACGTCACTGTGACGTCAGCAGTCAACAGACCCGACCAGGTCAAACCTGACAGGGTGGGGCGCTCATGTCAGTGTCAGGGGCTAATTCCCTGCGCTGACCAGGGGTTTGACCCACTTTAGGGACCACTGGTCAGTGGCTAATGGCTTAATTAGCTGGACTGATTAGCACTAATCAGCCGGCCACGTCAGCGCCCACCGGAGCAGGGCCGGCGTCGACCAAACCCGCGGCGGTGGTCCGCCGGAGTTGGTCGGAAACGTGCGACAGGGCACGGATTCGCGTGCCGAAAGCGCTTGGAGGGAGCCCATGCTCGACCGCGTCGAGTGGGGCTGGCCAGGGGGCTCGACGTCGCCGAAGGGCTCGCTAGTGAGCTATTCCGCGGCAGCGCCCATTCGGCCACAACGGGGAGGGGCGTTAGAGATCACGGGAAGACAGGGGAGGAGAAGGGGGAGCAACGGGGGCTCACAGAGGGCTGGAGGGGAGGCTCAGCGGCCTTAGGGACGACGGGGAGAGGCGGCCGGAGGCGGGGAAGAACGGTGATGGCTCGACCTAGAGGGCTCCCGGCGTCTTCTAGCTTCATGGGGAGGATGAGGGGGTCATGTCGGAGCTCGGAGGCAACTCTATGAGGTGAGGGAGCGGCTGGAGCGGCGTTGCTACGACGGCGATGGGTTCGGCCATGGCCAGCGGAGGGGGAGAAATCGACAGAGAGCACGGCAGGGGAGAGAGGGGGAGGAGAAGAGAGCCATGGCGAGGGGGCCTCGCGCTGGCGCTTCCAAAGGCCTCCAGGGAAGCAGCCAGGCAGGAGGTGGCCATGGCGCATGCTCACGTGCGGCGAGCGCGTGCCCCTGTCCTCCTGGTGAGAGGACAAGGATGACTGGCATGGGCCAGTTGGGCCGGCTCCTCCTGGGCCTCTTTCCCTTTTTTCTTTCCCTTTCTGTTTTCTAATTCTGACATTTGTTTTATTTATTTTTCAGGTACAAATGCTAGTATTAAATATCCCAAATGTTTATAGAGTTAAGTTTGAATATTTCAAACTCCTATAAAAGGTTTCATGATATTTTGAAATCGAAAACAATGATAATGCTTTATTTGGCATTTTCAGAAGCTTTATTATTTATTCTTAATTTGCTATAATGTTCAAATATTTAAGATGGCCCCTAATATATTCATGGCCATATTTATCACACATAGGGGACATTTTAGATGGGCATTTTGAATTTGTTGGTTTTTCACATTCATTAAGTTGGTTTGATTCAAATGAATTGTTTGGGGTTTCTTTTGATCCCCATTTCAAATTGATGCAAAAATTGAAATATTATGAACACACATGCTATCCTAAGACAACTAGCTAGGGATGTGACAAAGGGTGGGACCCCCTGGCCGGTCGGAGAGGCTGCCAGCCGGGTCCCTCCACCCCTGTACCTTAGAATACATTGTAGAGCCGGGGTTGGCCTATAAAACCCCCGAGCCCCCCATGTAACGGGGACGGACAATCTCTCACACACACCCCAGGCAGAACTCTCCCTACATTGCATCCCTAGCAATGGAGGAAGACGAGCCAGCTGCTCCTTCTTCCTCCTCTAGACACAGCTCTAGGAGCATCCTTGTAAGCACAACAACCCATCCAACTAGACAAAGCAGAACTAGGGGTGTTACGTCCCATGGAGGGCCCTGAACCTGGGTACATCGTGCGTCACCACCGTTTGTGCCCAATCTCGCACTCGGAGCCTGTCGACGTCCTTCGGCCCCAACCACCGTGGGACCGTACGCAGCACCGGCCGGATTCATGCTCCAGGCGGGACCCCTCGCCATTCCCCACCGTCGCCGCACGTCTAGGCGAAACCGCGGGCTCGTGGGGCTTGCTACGACACACCCTGCGGACAGCTCCATCGACCTCGCACTCGACATTGATGCGCTCACCGAGCGTTTCAAGAAGCTCCAGCCGCCAACGAGTACGCCAGCCAGGTGCTCGTCTGCACCGGCCCGCCCACGGCTATGGGTGCACTTGCTGCGACTTCGTCCAGCAGCTCCCAGGATTGCATGGGGGCAATGTCCATCATCTCCTCCACCTACTCCGGATATGCGCGGGCCAAGGCTAACGCCGCCGTGGCCCACGTCGGCACCTCCGACCCGCTCGGCGCGGCCCTTTGGGGCTTGAGCACCCCTATTGCCCGGACAACAAACTACGATGCCGCCGTGACCGAGCTTGAGGCTTGCCGCATCCTATTCGAGGACGCCACCACCCTCGCGGCCACGTGCGCCGCATGGAGCCGCCCAGCGGGAATACGCCTCCGCTTATTCACCCTAGCTAGCACCGAGCCGAGCCGGCGTGGGGCTGTACGCGATCGTGGTTGTGTGCTCACGAAAATCCTGGGCGGCAAAATGCCCGTCTACGACAGCCAACCTACGGGCCCTCAAGGTAGCCTACGAGAACTTGGCTACCTGGGAGGGCGAAGAACGTGCCGCCCATGAGCGTCACATCAAGGACCTCATTGACGCCGCCGACATGCAGCAGCATATGCTCGTGACTGGCGGCGCCGCCTCAGAAGGCCCCCGGCCCAAGCACGAGGGCACGAGGACTGCTAGTCGTTAGCCGGCTCAGCACTCCTGCTCCCCTCGCGTCTCCGGATGCCGGGTCAAGGCTAGCCACCCCCAGCCCTCTTAGCTGCCGGGGAGCGGGCAACTGGCTGTTAACAGTCGGCACACCAACAACCCGCCTTGCAGTGGCCGCCACCATGTGGCGCCGACAGCCGGTAGCCGGCGCAGCCGCAGGCATACTCCACCTCCATGGCGTGAGACGGAACGATCGGTTCCACCCGCCATCCGTCCCGAGCTCTCGGCTCGGCTCGGTCCACACGTCCCCCACGGCGAGAACGATGCTCGCCTCCGCATCGATCGGCTCATGCAGTCGGCCCTCCTTGAGGAGGAGGGCTCGATTGGCCCGGCCTATTTCGGCCCTCGGATTCGCAACGAGCCATTCCCAACCGGCTTCACACTCCCCCCGAGACACCCTGAAGTACAACGGGGCTGCAAAGCCCAAGGACTAGCTGATCGACTACACCACGGCGGTCGGCATTGCCAGGGGGAACAAGTGCGTAGCCGTTTGCTATGCTCCCCTCATGCTGATCAGCTCGGCCCGCACCTGGCTCAACAGCCTGGCAGACGGCAGCATCAACACCTAGACGGACTTCGAAGAGGCCTTCATCTGCAACTTCACCGGCACCTACAAGCGGCCTCGCCGCCCCCAAGAAATCGCCATGTGCGATCAGGGGCTGGGCGAGTCCCTCCGCAACAACCTCACTCGATGGATCGAGCCCCGCAACTCCTGTGAGGGGGTGCACGAGGTGCAAGCCATACAGTACTTCCAGTCAAGACGGCACCCCCCTCAAGCACAAGCTTTTGTGCTCCGAGCTGGCCACGCTTGCCGAGCTCATGACCAAGGCAGACAAATATGCCACGGCTGATTCATCCATCCGGGTCAAGATGACCCCGCCTTCCAAGGCAACGACAACACCGGCAACGTCCTGGCCGGCTGCCGACAACCAGCAGTCCTAGAACAACAAACGCAAGAACAACTTGTCTTATCCCCGCTATGGGAGCCGGTAGGTCGCCACCATCGATGAGCAGGAGTCGGCTGCCCAGTCTTCTAGCCAGCGCCAATGCACTAGCGAGGCTGCCTGGCAGCCGAAGCTTACCTTCGAGCAGATGCTCTACCTCCCCTGCAAGAACCACTCAGGGAATAAACCAACTACGAACACGCTTGGGCAGTGTAGCTTCTCACAGCGACTGGCCCGGGGGACGGCCTGCCGGCTCCCCCCGTGCCGCCTGCCCGCACGCCGGCCCTGGCCCTAGCTGCCGCCCCGGCGCCCGCTCCGGCTCCGGCCAAAATGATGGTCGTCTGATCAACCAGTTCCCTAACCAGGACGGCTGCTACATCATCTTCACCAGTGAAGAGATGAGCAAACATGCTCAGCGCTGGCTTCATCATGAGGTGAACGCCACCATGTCGGTAACTCCCTAGTTCATGCACTAGTCGGAGAAGCCGGTCACCTGGAGCCGGGTGGATCATCCCGCCATGATGCCAAGTCTCGGTACCTACGCCCTGGTCTTCGACCCCACCATCTCCACCAAAAAGCGCACCTGCCACTTTTCACGGGTGCTGGTAGATGGTGGCAGCAGCATCAACATCCTATACCTCGACACGATGCACAAGCTGGGGCTGAAGATAGAAGACCTACAGGCGAGCCGGACGGTCTTCCATGGCATCGTGCCTGGAAAGTCCTGCTCCCCTATGGGCAAGATCACGCTCGACGTCCTCTTCGGCGGACCCGGCCACTTCTGCCGCAAGCCAGTGTTGTTCTAGGTCGTGGACCTCGCGAGCCCCTACCACGCGCTGTTGGGCCGGCCAGCCCTTATAAAATTCATGGCGGCCCCCATTACGCCTACCTCAAGCTCAAAATGTCGGGCCCCAAGGGAATCATCACCACCGCGGGAGACTACAAGTTGTCGATCGAGTGCGACAGCCGGCTGGCCGAGGCCCTCGAAATCGCCTAGGAGAAGCGGCAGCCCGACCGACTCATGGCCCTTGCCGCCTGCCAGCCGGCCGTGCCGGCTCCCCCCTCGTAGTCCGTCGGCGAGGCCTCCTTCTAGCCGTCCAAGGAAACCAAGCAAATCCCGCTCGACCTGGCCAACCCGGCTTAGTGCGTCACCATTGGCTCTCGCCTTGACAGCAAATATGAAGGCGAGCTCGTCGACTTCCTGCACGAGAATCGGGACATCTTTGCATGGTCCCCCAAGGACATGCCGGTTGTTCTGAGGAAGCTCGCCGAGCACAAACTATACGTCTGGCCAGATGTCAAGCCGGTCAAGCAACCCCTACGTCATTTCTCCAAGGAGAAATGGCGTACTATAAGAGAAGAGACCCCCTGGCTACGCGCAGCCGAGTTCAACATGGAAGTGTTCCAACTAGACTGGCTAGCCAACCCAGTCTTGGTGCTGAAGAAAAACAAGACCTCGCGCATGTGCATTGACTACACTAGCCTGAACAAGGCGTGACCCAAGGACCCACTCTCCCTGCCACATATCGATGAAGTCATTGACTCCACGGCCGGCTGCGACTTGCTGTCCTTCCTGGATGCCTACTCTCGCTACCACCAGGTCAAGCTGGATCCGGAAGACCGGCTAAAGACCTCCTTCATCATGCCCTTCGGGGTCTACTGCTACATCACCATGTCCTTCGGCCTGAAGAACGCATGCACCACCTTCCAGCCGTGCATGCAGAAGTGCCTCCTGCCTAAGATAGGCGGGAACGTCCACGTCTACGTCGACGACATCGTCATCAATACCAAAAAGCACTTCAACCTCCTCAATGACCTCCGAGAGACCTTCGCGAACCTATGCGAATACAAGATCAAGCTCAACCCAGAGAAATCCGTCTTCGGCGTCCTAGCCGGCCAACTCCTGGGTTTCTTCATGTCCATCCGCGACATCGAAGCTAACACCGAGAAGATCAACGCAATCGAGCGCAAGCCAAAGCCAACCCGGCTGCGTAAAGTCCAGAAGTTCACCGGCTGCCTTGCCTTGCTCAGCCGGTTCATCAACCGGCTGGGGGAGAGGGCCCTGCACCTCTACGGGCTCCTTCGCAAGACGGCTTTGGTCGATCCGGGTCACGCCAAGAAGCCGGGCATGTTCGATTGGCCCGATGAGGCGGACGAGGCCTTCCGCGGCCTCAAGAAGGCTCTCACCCGCGTGCCCATCCTGGCCACGCCGGCTCAGAAGGAACCCTTGCTCGCCTACATTGCGGAAACCACCCGCATCATTAGCATCGTCCTGGTGGTCGAGCTGCCGGAGGAGGGCAAGACCCTGCTGGTTCAGCGCCCGGTCTACTACCTCAGCGAGGTCCTCTCCGAGTCCAAGCAGAACTACCCCCACTGCCAAAAGATGTGCTACAGCATATACTTCGCTGCCAAGAAGGTCAAGAAGTACTTCCAGGACCACACCATCATCGTAGTGAGCACGGCTCCACTCGGAAAGATTATGACCGGCCGGGACTCCACCGGCCGAATCGCCAAGTGGGTCATCGCCCTTGCCGATCATGAGATCCATTACGAACCTTGCATCGCCATCAAATCGCAGGCGCTGGCTGACTTCCTCGTGGACAGGGCGGAAACCGAGTTCATGCTGCCTCCCCCGGATTCCACACATTAGCGCAAGCATTTTGACGACTCAAAAATGAGGACCGGCCTGGGTGTCGGCATAGTCCTCTCCTCCCCGAAAGGTGACCAGCTCAAGTACGCCCTCCAGATCCACTTCACCGCCTTCAACAACGTGGCCGAGTACGAGGCCATCATCCATGGCCTCCGGCTCGCCAAGGAGATCGGCATCAGGCGCATCCTAGGCTTCGGTGACACCGACCTCATGGTGCAGCAGGTCTCCATTAAATGGGATGCCAAGGACGCCAACATGGCCAGCTACCGCTTCCTCGTACAATAGCTCACCGGCTCCTTCGAGGCTTGTGAGTTTCAGCACGTCCCACGGGTGGCAACGAGGTGGCTGATACGCTGATGAAGATTGGCTCCACCCGACAGACCATCCTAGCCAGCGTCTCCCTCGAGCGGCTACTCAAGCCGTCAATCCAGCCTTCCCTAGAATCGGAATCAATCTTTGTGCTGGCAGACGCTGCCCGCCTATCGGCGGCTCCGGCTACCCCGATGGCATCTTTGCCACCGGCTCCCACGACCTTGGCCGCCCTGTCGGCACAAGTTGAGCCGGCCGTGTCCGAGGCTGCCGGCTCCAACGACGTGGCTATCCTGATGACAATTGACCAGCCGGCCCCGGGGGCTTGTGAGCCGGTCCCGGGGACTGATGTGGGGACCCCGACTCATAAGTCATGATCACCGAATGTACATGCACAATGATCCCAAAGATCAATGCTCACTGAACACACAGAAACTGAATAACAAGAGTCTTACATCCATTGCATACCAGTTTACTCAAATATGGCCTTCATGGCCAAGTCTTCATATGATTGCAGCGGAACTCTTCAACGACAGCGTGGACCCATGCCATCTGCCTTAACCCTACAGGCATTCTGACTGGGAAGCGTCCTAGCTCGCATGACCATCACCGAAGTAATCTTCATCATAACCTGACCTTTCATGCTTGGCCAATAAAATAACCAGTGGCAAGCCAATCAGTACTTTGAATGTACTCGCAAACAACCCATGTTTGGAACAAGGCAATAACAATGCATGGTATAGCTCTAATAGGTAAGTTTTATAGAAAGCTAGTTTTGAGTGCAATGACATGATCAAGTAACTTAAGTAAGCATGCATCAACCATGAACAGGTCTTCACAAGAACATGTCACCCTTATCATCATAAGCAGGGGTTGAACATCTCATGTTCAGTCATCATGCCGAGTCATCCGACTCGACTCAAGTATCATCCTTGTCACCACACACACTAAGTTTGCGAAAACATCTCGACATAGTTTAAGAAGGACCTCCAACTGTCCATGACCGCGGATGCGGCTATTCGAATAGTTTTACACTCTACAGAGGTTGCACATTTTACCCACAAGACTTGGGGAACTTCCGTGTCATCCACGACTCGCGGTATGTAACATACCCAAGGTAAGCACCCGAACAATGCCTTTCCCCTAGCGATACTGAACAAAGAGTCCACTCGATTGGTACCCAGCCCTCACAATGTACATCACATGAGCCTCGCTCTAATCATACCAACCATCAGGGGACAAACGGTGTGCCCGGTGCCTCTGAAGACAGCGCATGATTGTACATACCAGTATGACCCCGTATCGAGAGTGACCACGCCACTCCCGCCACTATTAATGCGGGCTCCTTGCCAGTACCCACCAAGGTAATCAACAAAGCCCTGTCCCATAAGAGGTATCGTGGTTGCGCATATAAGGTTGGGATGGTCAGCAGACATTAAATCTAATCCGTTTTCGAAAACACATACTCAACTTGCTCCGGCACACCACTTCTTTCTCAAGTGTCACCCTCTCATTTCATCTCCCTCGGGCATTAGTGGCACCCGACGGGGTTTTCGAAAGAGTCGTTGGAATCATTTCTTTTCTTTCCATCACCATGCATAAGTCCCATCCCATTTGTGTAGCATCTATTAGCAACCTAACTACTCCCACCCGCACAACCCTCATAAGGGTTAGGATCATGCATGATGCAAGTGTCAACGGAGAAGTACCGGAGGCATCCCACCAAAAGGGGAACACTACAACACATGATCAAATACTATGAAAGTAAAGTGCTATATGGCATGCAATAAAATGGTTTCTTATCATGGTCAAAGGGCTTCTTGCCTGGCTTAGTAATGTCTTCGAGGTCTTCACACGCTTCTTGTCCACTCCGAGAACTTCGTCTACTTCGTCAACTACTGCCAGAAACAATCATAATGAGCAACACATCAAGTAGACAATAAAAGTGCTCTATAAATAGGAGTTTTATTTTTCTAGGACTCCTCTGGTCATGAGAAAAATAACCAAGGAGGTTTTGGTGGATGTGGGTCAAAGGGGGAGTTTTTAGTGATGGGAAGGATGGAAATGACGATCCTATAAGATGTCCACAGAAAACATTTTTATAAACATGAGTGGAGGCACTCATGAAATAGGTCATGTTTTTAGGAACATGTGGGAAGTGGTTTCACTGGATTTGGAGTTGGCATGATATTACCGTGGATTTTCAAAGTGGGTCACATATTAATAAATGGCCCAATAATTTACATGGAGGAATAAGTGTAAGGAAAAATGCTCACCACTTAGTGCACGAATTTAGATACATCTAGGAACTTGAATCACCCCATTTGGAGTTAGTAATAATTCCCTAGGAATTTGAAAAGTGGGGTTCTATATGGTTCAAATTCAAATTTGAATTTGAACTATCCGAAAAGATTTATGGAAAAATGTGCAATGCACAAATTCGGATAGGAAAATTTTTTAGGAATATGTAGAAATTTGAATCAACTAAATCGGAGGTCATATGAATTTAATATGGATTTTTGATTGCCCCCCAAAAAATGAATGAAAGAAATAACCAAAAAGGCTTAGGCAGCGCACAGGGCGTAGGATAGCCAATGGCCCGGCCCAGCTTCTCAGCCTGTCGGCTGGGGCGATGCCAAAGGCGTAATTCCGGAATGGTGCCTCCTTAGCAAGGAGGCGGATAGAGCATGGGGCGCCTCCAGTTAACAGGGGGGCCCGGGCCTTAGCCACTGACCGGTGGGCCCCGTTGGCAGGCCCTCCTCCTACCTCCATTCAAAACAGAGGAGGGGTAGGGGAGGCCGGCTGAGCCTGCGCCGATGCCCCGTCACGGCGCCACGAGCCGGCCTCGGCGGCGCTCCAGCCACGGGCTAGCCCGGGGCGACGAGCCGCACATGCCTGTCTTGCTCCCGAGCCTTGGAGAGGTCGGGGCTGCGTGTCGTTGCTCCCGCGGTGGAGGCTGGCCATGGTGGCCGAGGGGGATGGCGCTCTAGCCATTGGGAAGAGAAGAGGGGGAACGGAGGACGAGTTCGGTGGCGCTAGGGCATGCAGGCGGACCTCAGAGGGGAGAAGGGAGGCGGGGCTCCGCTCATTTGCCCGAGCCCGATGCGGAGCTACAGCGGCCAAGGGGAAAGGGGCCAAGCTCAGGAGCTCCAATGGCTTGCTAGGCGGGGTTGCGGGAGGCAAAATGAGAGTTAGAGTGGATAAGGGGGGCTCAGGGAGAGGTCTATGCAGGAGGGCAACGAGGGCAGAGCTCGGGTGGCCTCCGGAGGGCCTCGGGCACGGAGAGCACGCGAGCCAGAGGCACCTTGGAGGTTTCGGAGCATCCGGGAGGGGCGTAGGAGGTCGAGGGGAGATTCTTGGCGTGCGGGGACAATGTGTTGAGGCCAGACACGGGCTAACCGACGAGGTCAAGTGGCAGAGCGTCATTGTTGCAAGTCAACGGCGTGGTCACCAAGCCACTTCATGTCTAGAGCACCCTTTTGGTCGGCCCAACATGTCTATTGTGTGAGGCACGCATGGGAAATTTGATAGGTGAAGTGGGAGAGTAAATGGAGCTGGGTAAGCGTGATTTCTACACCAGGTAAGTTTGCAGCAGCAAACTTGGGGCTTAGAAAAAGGGTTTTTACTCGAGGGTCATATGGATAAAACCTTGCCCAATGGTCTTAGGAATGGAGGGAGTACGTGCACACCAATTTTCAGCACAGGAAGATTAATGCACATGATACTTGTAGTTCAAAGCCTCATTTGTTGCTAAAAAGAAGGTTTAGATGAACTGCTCATATTTTCCATATGAGCATGCCACCTTTTGGATTTGATAAATGCATAGGATGCTTTGGAAAGGTTTGGGGGCATTTTTAGGAACTGAATAATAGGAGAGGGGAAAGAAGAGGCCTTGCCATGGTAAAAAGAGAGGGAATAAGAAAGAGTTATCCCCCAAATAATTGACCAGAGGCCAAGGCAAAGTTACTGGAGGTAAAATGAGGTTAGAATATGTTGTGGTAAAAAGTTGGAGGCAAGAGGAATATTTTTGGGCCCACATAGCTTGTCCACAAGTTTATGGCTGAAGGTGTTTGTGCTGTGATTGGGCTAGGAAGGGGAATCCTATTACCTTGAGATTTACCAGGGGTAAATGGTAAGTCCATTGGATCCTGATCACAAGTTTTCAGATCAAATAAAGAAAGTTGATAATGTAATCTTGGCAAACCCTGGAAATGGACAGAAATGGATTTCTTTAGATCTGATCATGCAATTCTATTCCCCTTGATGCACCAATTGATGTAGCATCATCATTTGGGTATTAGAGAATGCCCACAAATTTGGAATCAATAGGAGATACTTCACAATGTAAAGTTGATGAAAATTGGCCGTGGACAGGAATGGTTTTAGGATATTTTGGTGAATCAAAACAAATGGTATTTATGTGGAACTTGGCAAGATGATCACATATATCATAGATGACATGCTAGAATTTTTCTGGATTTTTGTGAGAATATTTCTTGTAGAAATATTTCAAATGCTTAAAATAGGCAGAAATGGTTTTGAAGGGTTTTGTCCAATACTTTGAACATGACCATGTGATTAAAATCTTATATATGGACAATATATGTCCACTGAGTTTTCCTAATTTTTCTCAAATATTTTTAAAGTATTTAAATAATTTTTCCCTATAGAAGACCATTTCTGGCCTTAAGAACAAGCCTTTAAATAAAATATTAAAATAATATTTTGTGGTTTTGGGAAGTCATATATATAGTGGGTTCCAAATAAAGCATTTGGGGAAGAAGGATCCACCTAATTTGGGGACTTGGAGTGCAAATCTCAAATCAGGGGGTTTTGCAAACCTAATTTGAATAAAACCCTTTTGGCCAAAATAATATTTTGTAAAAATATAATTAAATCCTATTCACATGGAATGATCATTAGACAAGAGTGGGGATCAAGGAAAAGTGTCTTGAGAAGAGGAGGGATTTTATGAATATAGAGCACTAGCAAGCAATCTGACAATCAGCAAACAAGTCAAGCATAACAAGCACACAAAAGTTTTAATTGACCGTGATTTTTGAGTCATGGTATCTTAGTCATGAGGCAAATCACAGCGTGTGACAACTGATCATCCAGGCCCGGGGGCTCCTGAGCCGGCCCTCGTCTCGGCTCACTCAAGGCCCCCCCCCGGGACGAGGCCTTGGCAAGGCAAACTCAGCGCCGGGCCTCGGCATACACCATCATCAACAACGAGCTTGTACATCGCAGCACCACCGGCATCTTTCAGCGATACGTTGAGCCAGAAAAGTGTCTGGAGATTCTCCTCGACATCCACAAGGGCGAGTGCGGGCATCATGCCGCCTCCAGGACCCCGGTGGCCACTGCCTTCCGCCACGGCTTCTACTGGCCCACTGCTTTCGAGGCGGCCAAGAAATTGGTCGACGAGTGCGAGGGCTGCCAGCGCTTCAACACATAGAGCCACCTGACAGCATCAGCCCTCCAAACCATCCCCCTCTCGTGGCCCTTAGACGTTTGGGGGCTGGACATGGTGGGTCCCTTCAAGACCGCACGAGGAGGCATGACACATTTGCTGGTGGCGGTTGACAAATTCACCAACTGGATCGAGGCACGACCATTCAAGAAGCTAGACGGCCCCACGGCTGCCCGGTTCATCGACGACATCACTGTTCTCTATGGCGTCCCTCACAGCATCATCACCGACAATGGCGCGAACTTCACCAAGGGCGCGCTCGCGCATTTCTGCTCCAAGCAAGGAATCCAGCTCGACCTAACCTCCGTCGCTCATCCACAGTCACACGGCTAGGTCGAGACGGCAAACGGCCTCATCTTGTCCGGCATCAAGCCCCAGCTCAAGACTCTGCTGGTAAGGTCAGCCGGCTACTGGATCGACGAGCTGTCGGTTGTCCTTTGGAGGCTCAGGACCACCCCAACCAATCAACCGGCTACACGCCTTTCTTCCTTGTGTGCGGGTCCGAGGCGATCATCCCCACCAACATCGAGTTCGATTCGCCTCGGGTTGCCCAATACACGGCGAAGGATGCAAAGGAGACAAGAGAAGACGGCGTCTACTTACTTGAAGAAGCCCGCGAACTGGCCTTGAGCCGGACGGCAATCTACCAGTAGAAGCTCCGGCACTACCGCAGCAAGCAGATCCGGCCGCTCTCCTTTCGTGAAGGGGACCTGGTGGTCAGGCGGATCCAGCGAACAGCCGGGCAACACAAGATGTCCTCCCCATGGGAGGGCCCGTTCATCGTCAGCAAGGCGTTGCACAACAACGCGTACTATCTAATAGACGCCAAGAAGCCTATAAGCACAAAACAGACACCTCCGACGAGGAGACCAAGCGCCCATGGAACACGGCGCTCCTCCGTCCTTTTTACTGCTGAAAAGACCAGTGTAGGTATGTATCCCTTCCTTTTGGGCTTATGAATGCAATGGGTGCCCCATGCCGGCTCTTGGGGCATGCCCTTTTTGCTTTCATCAAAGGTCCTTTCGCTCACTGGCTCCCCGACCCGATTCCCGGGCCCGAGGGCTCGCCGGCTGGACCTAGGTCGCCTCTCTCAAAAATTGACCAAGTAGTGTGAGCCGAGCAAGACCGCCCACCCCTCCCAGCTACAGATCCGGCTCCCGGCTGTCCAGCTGACGGGACCTCAGGGCGGCAAAACTTAGCTCACACGAAAGATCGATCACAAAGGAGACGCTGGCTAGGCCCAGCAGGATCACCGCCTCGCCTCCGCCACACTTCTTATCCTAAAAATTTTCCTGTGGTCCCTAAGTTTAGAATCGGCTCCATCGAGGCAGATGCCCCGATCCAGCTACAGACTGGCTCCCGGCTGTCAGGCTGGCGGGGCCGAAACCAAAGGGGAAAAGGGGCGGAATAAAAGGAACCAAAAGCGCAAAAGGGATAAGGACGAGCAAGCACGTGCAATAAGGCAAACACATCAAATATTCACAGTACGAATGTTAAGACAAAAGCGGCCCATGCCCAGCACGGTTCATTACATTACACCCCCAGTGGGTGGACTTGAACCTAACTTGCAGGAAAGAAAAAGAAAGATAAAAACGTGTGGGGGCTCAGGCCACCGGTGCGCCTCCAGCCGGCGCGTTGCTGGGCGGCTCGACTCCCGTCCTGGAAGTGGTTGCGGCCTTCGGGTCGACCTCCTTAGCCTCCGAGGCGGCCTTCGCGGTCCCAGCCGTCTCGCCACTCAAGTCGGTGCACTCGTTGGCAACCTCCTCGTCCGCCGGACCTTGGGGGATGCCGAAGGTGTCTTCACGCACCGGCTCACCATCCTCACCGAGGGCTGGCAGCAACTCATCCGCATCGACATACGACGCGAGCTCGTTGGCCCGGCGGACAAGGGCCGGCTCACGGGCCTTCCGCTCGTCAGCTGACTCGTCCCGCATAGTTGCCAACCGGCCCAAATCCACACCACGATACCACAATGTGATGAACCGGAGCGCCATCTACGTGCCGGCTCGGGCGGCTGACGCCTTCCAGGACTCGAGCTGGGCCACGCCATACTCCAGCCACAAGGACACGCGGTTCTCTGGTGGCCCACCACGGCCCGGCCACAAGGTGGCGATGACCTCCTTCCGGACATCTTTAGCCGCTCCACGCTTTGCTCGAGGTGGATCAGCCGGTTTTCAATGGCGATCCCAAGCTTTGCCATATCCCACGCGATGTCCCCCTCGATAGAGCGACCACGTGCCCGGAGGTACTTCCAGTGCTCCTCTACGGCACGCTCAGCGTGACACTAAGTTTCTAGGAAGCACCCTAAGGGAAGAAAGGGAAGAAGGAAAGAAGGGCAAATCAAACACAAGAAGCAACAAAGGGATAAGCAGGCGGCTGGAAAAAGGAAAAACAGACACTTAGACTCAAGGGAGTCGTCCACCTCGATGGCAAAGTCGACTGACGAGTTCTTCTCCGATGCCAACGCCGCGTCCGCCTCAGCGAGGGAACCCTTCAGCTCCTCGAGCATCCTCTCGAGGCGGGTCACTTCGCCTTGGAGGGCGGCGGTTTGCTGGGCAGAGTAAGCCGCCTCCTTGATGGCCACCTCCTTGGCCGCCACCTCCCGCGCCATGTCGGCCTTGAGGCAGTCCTGGGCCGCCTCCTCGTCCACCAGCAGCGCGGCCAGCCAGTCCTTCTCCTATGGGACCGCCTGGATGCTTTTTGCCAGCCAGTCCTGCTCGGACACAGCCCCGGTCTTCTCCACCCGGAGGGTGGTCAGCTCGTCTACAAAAAACAAAATAGGCGTCAGCCGGCCCTTCCACGTTCGCTTCGGCTGCTAGGCAGCCGGCCTGGCTCCCGGGGGCTAAGTGCCCCTCCCGCAGGACTTAGCATACCTTACACCCGTGTCAACTGCTCCTCCAACTGGTAGAAGCCGTGCTTGCCACGGTCGTGGATGGCGACCGCCTCCTCGAATAGCTTCTGCCACTAGGAGTCCCCCTCCTGTCACACGGAGCCAAAGCCAAAAGATGCCAAGGAGATCTGTCCTAGCTGCCCGTCAGCCGGTCAGCCGGCCCGCATCTCGGGGGCTACACCCATTGGGTGCGCTGGCGTGCCCCCACTGAAATTTCTAACAAAGTGACCGTGCTTACCTCCGCATGCTGCAGGGTGGCGTCTGCCGCCTCTGCGAAACGGGACAGCTCCTGGTGGCACTGGTCCAGAACACTCCCCAACTCCCCGAACGAGGGGACCGGGCCTCCTGCCGGGGGAGCCGGTAGATTTGGGGCGTGCGCCAGCGCCTCCCAGTCCTGGAGCACCTTCTGCATGGTCTGTAGGATCCTCCGGGCCTGACCGCCATTGCCGTCTGGGCTTGCCATGGTGTCGGTTACCGGGGGTGGGCTGATGACGGCGAGGCTCCGTGGTCGCCTCCCTCATTCGGGCCGCCTCCTCCATGGATGGGGGTGCGGGCAGCTCCATGGCCGCTCCTCGAGGCTTGCTCAACGGGGGCCTCGCCCGGTGGGTCGATTCCGCCGCCGAGTCTGATGCCCGCGCAGGGTCCGCGGACCTCCTCCGCCTCCCGTAGCTCGAAGTCCCAGAGTGCGAGGCCCCCCTCGCGTTCCAGACTTTGAGGCTCGCAGCTCTGTGAGCCTCCTCTTCTCCTCTAGTTGGGTGGCCGCATGCTCGCGGGCCAGCCGGCTAGCGGCATCCGTCGGATCACCCACCGGCTCCCCCTCGTGGAGCTCTATGGGGTCCCTATGATGCACAAAGGTCAATCGCCCACCGGATTGGGACCCAAAAGAAAACAGACGCGAGAAAAAGGAAAACTTACATCAAGATGAGGGGGAAGGCCCGCTTGGCGCGCGTCGGCGGCTTCCACGCGGCCACCTTCACCCACTTATGGGAGGGTGGCAGGGCCATCGGCTCCTCCTGAGCCGGCCTCTTCGCCCGGCCAGTGGCTCCGGCCGCCGGGGCTTGAGCCTACCGCTCCTCGCTCCTCCCATGCTGGCCCTGCTGAGCTAAGGGAGGAGGCTCGTTTAGAATCATCACATCATCATCATCATCATCATCATCATCATCGTCATTCGTCCAGTCCCAAATTGTGGGGGCAATAGGGAACTCACCAGCTCTGCTGGGCTCCCGGCAGTGCCGGACCCTCCGGATCCGCTGGGGTCGCCGGCCACGGGTCTGTCGGCTCCTCGACTCCTCCCGAGGATTCCACCCCCTCCTCCGCCGGGCCTCCCTGCTCATAGTCTTCGGAGTCGGAGTGTTCACGCTCCGCCTCGAATATCTGAGGGTGCGGGCCGTCCGGCATGTTCTGTCGCACCAACAGCTACGGTCAGTGCGACAAAGTAAGGTCCGCTACGAGCTACCGGCTGGCGAGAATTCAAGAAAGAGAAGTTGTCTCGTGGAAGACTCACCAGGGGGGACGGTTGATACGGTCATACGGCTCCATGTCGAATGTCCACGACACGGGCTACAGCTTGAACGTCGTGAGGGCGTTCACCCACGTCGCCACCTGAGCCGGTGTCAGGTCGATGGTGGACAGCTGGCAGGGGTCATGGCGGCCGGACATGTCGCAGATCCAGTGCGGCCCCAACTGGAGAGGCAGCACCCGGCGTGAGATGAAGGCCGCCACCAGATGGGCGGCGACCAACCCCTCGGCACTCTTCAGCTACGCAAGCCGGCCGAGCTCTACTAGAGCCATGCCACGCAGGGCGGCTCCCAGCCAGTTCATCCCAGAGGACTGCGTGTTGACAATTTGCGGCAGCTGGATGAACTCCAGGTTTGGGTCGGCGTTCTTCATGTAGAAGAACGTCCGATGCGACCCCTTGACGGATTCGATCAGAGAGAAGGGCAGGAAGCGCACAGTGCCACGGCAGCACACCGTCGTGCCCCCGCAGGCGCTGCTCTTTAGTGCCTTGACATAGAAGAGGGCGTTGAAGAGATCAAGGAAAGGAAGGACCCTGAGATACCCCTCGCACAACGTCACGAAGATGGCGAGGTATAGGATCACGTTGGGGCCGAGGTGGTGCGGCTGGAGGTCAAAAGTGTCCATGAGCAGTCGGAAGAAATGGATCACTTGGAGCCCGAAGCCACGGGAGAAGTGCCAGAGGATGATGACGTGCTCCCTCGGCTATGGCGCCGGCACCACCTCATCCCCCAACGCGCGGGCGAACACGCACTCCACCGGCCGCAGCATGCGCGCGTGGCAGAGGTCCGCGATGTCCTCCTCGATGACAATGGATCTGTCCCAGCTTCCTCCGTGCCCGTCGGCCATTGCGGTGGAATGGCGGCGTGCGGGCACGTTTCGTGACCTCAGGAGCGGTTTTACGCGAGGGGAAGAAGAAAGCAACGAAGGCAAGAATGCAAGGCAGCAAGGGGCGAGTGAGGTGCGGGTATCTCCGCCCTTGCCCTTCCTCCCCTTTTAAAGGGGAGGCCACGACCGGGGGACATGAGGATTAATTGCGCCCTCTCCCCCTGAAACTCCGCGCACGTATGTTCGGCTCGGGCAGTAATGGCCGCTTCAGGGCGTAGAGGATCCTGGCCTGCATCCCGAGGCCTAGCAGGCTAGGACCAGGGCGACGTCCCGTCTCCCCGTGTGCGTGGGGTCCACACATCATTACTCACCGTGTGGCGCGCGACAGACTGTCCCGGGACCCGCTGGTGGCGGCTACCGCTAGGGGGAAGCCGCCGGCTCCCCTCCATCTGCCGGACGCCGGCCCTCGCCGGCTTTGGGGACTACTAATGGGGTTATTACCCGTAGGTAGGCCAAAGCAACACGGTTCTTCCCCCTCCACTTCGAAGGAAAACTATGCGACCGGTTGCCCACGGCCAGCTAGGGCACGGTCGGCTCGAGCTGCCGCCAGCTGGCGACATGGATGGATGGTCGAGGAGCCGGCTTGACCCCCGGCCGGCTGGCCGCAGCCGGCTGCCTCCGGGCCGTCTCCTCTGTTGACCCTAGGGCGGACATGCAACGTCCCGTCCCTCTACGCGCGCGTACGACGATACGACACGACCGCCACGACGGGCGACACTATGACCACAGTGGCCGTTGATGCACGGGTGCGCATGGCTACAGTCCGGCCGTCCAGGCCATTAACCTTGGCAAGCGCGATCGGGTGGGGAAACAGTGCCGGCACGCCCTTGCCCACTTGAGTACCTGCCCCAACGTGGCTACAGTTCAGCCGGCCGTACCGGAGACTTCGGCCGGCTAGCAGTAGACGACGCCTCCCGGGCAACCCGTGCCGCGACAGGTGGGCAAGGGGCAATCACAGAGCCGGCTGGCGGGCCCCGCAGGCGACGGGACCACGCAGCCGGTGGACCCTATAGGCGACGAGACGGCTCGAAGGGTGGGACCCCCTGGCCAGTCAGAGAGGCTGCCAGCCGGGTCCCTACACACATGTACCTTAGAATACATTATAGACCCAGGGGGTTGGCCTATAACCCCCCCCCCCCAGCCCCCCATGCAATGGGGATAGACAATCGCTCACACACACCACAGGCAGAACTCTCCCTACATTGCATCCCTAGCAACGGAGGAAGACGAGCCAGCTGCTTCTTCTTCCTCCTCTAGACACAACTCTAGGAGCATCCTTGTCAACACAACAACCCATGCAACTAGACCAAGCAAGACTAGGGGTGTTACCTCCCATGGAGGGCCCTGAACCTAGGTATATCGTGTGTCACCACCGCTTGTGCCCAATCTCGCACCCGGAGCTCGTGGCGTCCTTCGGCCCTAACCACCTACGATAAGCCTACCTATGGCATCTATTGTGAGAGAATGACGACATCCACCCTCCACCAGGACGTGCCAGGGGGGCCTGGCGCACCCTAGTGGGCGGTGGGCACCCTGGGCCCCCTCTCAGGTAGCTTATGGCTCCATAATTCCTTAAATATTCCAAAATAAATCTCCAAAAAATTTGTCCCATTCCGAGAAATTTTTATTTCTGCACGAAAACAACACCAAGGCAGAGCACCACACGGACGATGCTGCGCTAGAGTCCATTGAGGAGACACAATGATGTGGTCGACTACGGTCTCTGCGCTCCTTCTTCAAGGCGACGGAGAAAGATCGTCCGTACGGTCGTCGGCTGTGCATGAGTGGTCGCAGCAGTGGTTCATCATGTGTCGTATCAAAGTTCCCAACCCATTGCACTAGGTATCCCGCACATGGGTGGGGGCCTTTCACCTGCGCGCACTCCTTAAGGGCAGGGAGTCTTTCTTGCCTCGGGTCGACACGGAGGACCATGCTTTCTATGAGGCTCTTCAGGAGGCTTGGCATTCGCCTCGGCTATCGTATCGAGGGCTCGGACAACGGCAGAGATGTCCCCTTGAGCGGTGGCAATGAGGAAGATAACGGCGGAGGCAACCCACAATGCTTTGGGAGCAAAGGACAGCCCTGACGCGTCGTGATTGTCGATGACACCATCATCAATGTCTATTCTTTGGCAGCACCACCATCTACACCTGCCCTTCGACTTCTTCTTGGGGCAGGGTCCTTCTAATCCTCCAGGGGTCGCATCCCGCTAGCCCTGGTGGGGAGGCACCGAATCCTAGCCGGGCGCTCCTTTTGCCCTCTTTTTCCTCTCCACCTAATCCCTAGGAGGACAGGACAAGAAAGGAATTACGGGGCACTTATACTTTTATAAATCAAAAGATGTACTCACTTGTCAAATTTTAGCCAAGCATAATGCAATTTTTATCAATTTTGTACCAAAAATGCATGAAAGAATGCTATTTCTCTTCCTTAAGTACTATTTCTTTCTCCCCTTGTTTATACTGTGTCGGCATGTTCATTCTTGTCATGGGTTTGTCACGGCAGATGTACTCGTGCAAGGACTTACGTGTGATGCCATCACCAGCGGGTGGCGAGTCAAAGAGATCGAACGAGAACGGGAGGTGGGTTTACCCAGGTGTTGGAAATATACCTTAGAGGCAATAATAAATTAGTTATTATCATATTTCCTTGTTCATGATAATCGTTTATTATCCATTCTATAATTGTATTGATTGGAAACTAAATACATGTGTGGGTATATAGACAACACTGCGTCCCTAGTATGCCTCTAGTAAACTAGCTTGTTGATAAAAGATGGTCAAGGTTTCCTAGCCATTGACATGAGATGTCATTTGATAACGGGATCACTTCATTAGGAGAATGATGTGATGGACAAGACCCAAACTATAAACGTAGCATATGATCGTATCAGTTTATTACTACAGTTTTCTGCATGTCAAGTATCTGTTCCTATGACCATGAGATCATGCAACTCACTAACACCAGAGGAGTACCTTGTGTGTATCAAACATCACAACGTAACTGGGTGACTATAAACGTGCTCTACAGGTATCTCCGAGGGTGTCTGTTGGGTTGGCATGGATCAAGACTGGGATTTGTTACTCCGTGTGACGGAGAGGTATCTTAGGGCCCACTCGGTAATACAACTTCACAACAAGCCTTGCAAGCAATGTGACTAAAGTGTTAGCCAAGGGATCTTGTATTACGGAACGAGTAAAGAGACTTGCCGGTAACGAGGTTGAACTAGGTATACAGACACCGACGATCGAATCTCGGGTAAGTAACATACCAAAGAACAAATGGAATAGCATACGGGATTAACTGAATCCTTGACATAGAGGTTTGACCGATAAAGATCTTCGTAGAATATGTAAGAACCAATATGGTCATCCAGGTCCCGCTATTGGTTATTGACCGTAGAGGTGTCTCGGTCATGTCTACATAGTTCTAGAACCTGCAAGGTCTACACACTTAAGGTTCAGTGACATTTCAGTAGTATAGATTTATGTATGGTGGTGACTGAAGGTTTTTCGGAGTCCCCGATGAGATCCTGGACGCCACGAGGAGGTCCAGAATGGTCAGGAGGTAAACATTTATATATGGGATAATATTGTTTGGTCTCCGAAAGGATTCTGGAATTCACCGGAAATAGTTTCGGATGTTTCCCTAAATGTTTGGGGTACAAGGACACTTTATTTGGGCCAAGGGGTAAAGCCCATGAGGATTTAGGAAGGTACAAAAGACTTTTGCGGAGGCCAGGGGCCAGACGCCAGGGACCCTGGCGTCTGGGGCCAGGCACCGAGTACCTTGGCATCTGGTCCTGGAGTCCGAGAAGGACTCTTGCCTTGCGGGCAAACCGACCTTGAGGAGGATTTTTGTCCAAGTTTCGACCCCAAGGCTCAGCATATAAATAAAGGGGCGGGGCTAGCACTTGGTACACATCAAGAAACCCTAAGACATGTGCTGCCTCTCCTCTAGTTCGTAGTTTCTCCTCTAGATCGGTTTCAGCGGTGCTTAGGCGAAGCCCTGCTGGAATTGCTCCACCACTATCGCCGCAACGCCTTCGCACTGCCGGAGAAATCGTCTACCTCTCCGCTCCCTCTTGCTGGATCAAGAAGGCGGAGATCGTCATCGAGTTGTACGTGCGCTGAACGCGGAGGTGCCGTCCATTCGACGCTTGATGAGAAGGACCATGATCAAGATCAAGAGATGATTCATGATTGGATCGCGGGACAGATCGTGATGAGATCGCGGGACGGATCATGATTGGATCGCGGGACGGATCGTGATGGGATCACAGGACACTCGGCGATTTGGATCGCGAAGACGTTCGACTACATCAACCCCGTTTCTTAATGCTTCCCGCTTAGCGATCTACAAGGGTATGTAGATCCACTCTCCCTCTCATAGATGCTCATCACCATGGATAGATCTTGCGTGTGCATAGGAAATTTTGTGTTTCCCATGCAACATTCCCCAACAGTGGTATCAGAGCCAGGTTTATGTGTAGATGAGATCACGAGTAGAACATAGAGTTTTTGGGCGCTGATGCTTAGATTGCTTCCTCCCTTGGTCGTGTCTTGGTTCAGCGGTATTGTGGGATGAAGCGGCCTGGACCAACCTTACTCGTACGCTTACGAGAGACCGGTTCCATCGACAGACGTGTAACCTCGTTGCACAAAGATGGCGAGTGGGTGTCTATTTCTCCTACTTTAGTTGGATCGGATTCGACAAAGGCGGTCCTTGAGAAGGTTGAAAAGCAATTTATGTATCACTGTTGTGGTTTTTGCGTAGGTGAGAATTGTTCTTGCTAGATACCCGTAGCAGCCACGGAAAACATGCAACAACAATTAGAGGACGTCTAACTTGTTTTTTAGGGTATGTTGTGATGTGATATGGCCAATTACATGATGAGATATATGTGATGTATGATATGATTATGTTTTGTATAGAATATCACGACTTGCATGTCGATGAGTATGGTAACCGGCAGGAGAAATAGGGTTGTCTTTAATTATTGTATGACATGTGTGTCAATCATTAAGCACTATGTAATGCTTTACTTTATCGCTAAACGGTAGCAATAGTAGTAGAAGCATGGTGGGCGCGACAACCCCGATGGCGACACGTTGATGGAGATCAAGATGATGTGAATCATGGTGTCATGCCAGTGATGATGGAGATCATGTCAGTGCTTTCAAGATGGAGATCAAAAGCACAAGTTCATGGCCATATCATGTCAGTTATGATTTGCATGTGATGTTACTCCTTTTATGAACCTTATTTTTCTTAGGACAATGGTAGAATTATATGGTGATCCCTCACTTAAATTTAAAGATAAATTGTGTTCTTCCCGGGTGTGCACCGTTGCGAAAGTTCGTCGTGTTGAGACACCACGTGATGATCGGGTGTGATAGACTCTATGTTCACATACAACGGGTGCAAGCCAGTGGTGCTCATGTAGAACACTCATGTTAAACTTGACGAGCCTAGCATGTACATACATGGCCTTGAAATACAAGATACCGAAAGGTCAAACATGAGTAATACAGTAGATATGATCAACATCATGATGTTCACCATTGAAACCACCTCAACTCACATGATGATCGGACTTGAGTTGGTGAATTTGGACCATGTATCACTCGAATGACCAGAGGGATGTCAATTTGAGTGGGAGTTCTTAAGTAATATGATTAATTGAACTGATTATCATGAACATAGTCAGTAGTGTCTTTGCAAATTATGTTGTAGATTACTAGCTCACGCTATAGCTCCCTTGAATTTTTTTATATGTTCCTAGGGAAATAGAGTTGAAAGATGATGGTAGCAATATTGCGGATTGGGTCCATGATCTGAGGATTGTCCTTGTTGCTACACAAAAGGCTTATGTCCTTAATGCACCGCTCAGTGCGCCACCCCCTCTAGCGTCGTTTGTAGATGTTGTGAACATCTGACAGGCACGTTCCGATGACTACTTGATAGTTTAGTGCATCATGCATTACGGCTTAGAATTGAGGCTCCAAAAACATTTTGAACGTCATGGGAACATATGACATGTTCTAAGAGCTGAAATTTGATCTCAGGCTCGTGCTCATGTTGTGAGATATGAGATATCCAACAAGATTCTTTGCTGCAAGATGAAGGAGTATAGCTCAATCGTTGATCATGTGGTCAGATTGTTTGGGTGCTACAATCGCTTGACGAGAAGGATAAGATAGTGATTGATATAGTTCTCTGAGTCACTATCACTAAGCTACTAGAATTTCATGATGAACTATAATTACGCCAGGGATAGAAATGATGATCCCTAAGCTGTTTGTGATGTTTGACACCACAAAGGTAGAAAGCAAGAAGGAACATCAAGTGTTGATGGTTCGTAAAACCACTAGTTTTGAGAAGGGCAAGGGCAAGGAGGGAAAATTCATGGATGGAAAGTTAGTTGCTGCTCTAGTGAAGCAACCAAAGTTGAACCCAAACCCGAGACTAAGTGCTTCTATTATGAGGAGAGCGGTCGCTAAAGCGAAACAACCCTAGATACTTGGTAGATAAGACGGCTGGCAACGTCGACAGAGGTATATTTGATAAAAGTGTTATTGATGTGTACCTTGCTAGTACTCCTAGTAGCACCTGGGTATTGATACCGGTTCGGTTGCTAAATGTTAGTAACTATAAGTAAAAGCTACGGAATAAACGGAGACTAGATAAGTGTGAGGTGACGACGTGTGTTGGAAATGTTTCCAAAGTCGATGTGATCAACATCGCACGCTCTCTCTATCTTCGGGATTAGTGACAAACCTAAATAAATGTTATTTGGTGTTTGTGTTAAGCATGAACATGATTAGATCGTGTTTATTGCAACACGGTTATTCATTTAAGTTAGAGAATAATGGTTATTATATTTACACGAATAATACGTTCAATGGTCATGCACCCAGTGACAATGGTTTGTTGAATCTTGATCGTAGTAATACACATGTTCATAACATTGATGCCGAAAGATACAAAGTTAATAATGATAGTACCACATACTTGTGGCACTGCCGCTAAATGTCATATTGGTATAAATCGCATGAAGAAACTCCATGCTGATGGATCTTTGAACTCATTCGATTTTGAATTGGTTGAGACATGCGGACCATGGCTCTTGGCCAAGATGACTAAAACCCCATTTTCCGGAACGGGCAATTGACTTATTGGAAATGATACATGTTGATGTATACGGTCCAATGAGTGTTGTATCGTGCAGTGGATATCGTTATTTTCTTACCTTCATTGATGATTTGAGTATATATGAGTATATTTACTTAATGAAACACATGTCTGAATTGTTTGAAAAGTTCAAGAAAATCCAGAGTGAAGTTTAAGATCATCATGAAAAGAAGATAAAAATGTCTATGATATGATTGTGGAGATGAATATCTGAGTTACGAGTTTGGAATACAACTTTAGACAATGTGAAAGTTGTTTCACCACTCACGCCACCGGGAACACCATAGTGTGATGGTCTGTCCGAACGTCATACTCGTGCTCTATTGGATATGGTGCATGCTATGATGTTTCTTATCGTTTTGCTACTATAGTTTTGGGGTTATGCATTAGAGACAACTACATTCACTTAAATAGGGCACCATCTAAATCCGTTGAGATGACACCGTCTAAACTATGGTTTGATAGAAACCTAAGCTATCATTTTTTAATGTTTGGGGCCGCGACGCTTATGTATTTTTTTACCAAATGAGCTCGAACCCAAAGCGCACAAATGCATCTTCATAGAATACCCTAAGAAGAGTAGGGTATACCTTCTATCTTAGATCCGAGTGCAAAGTGTTTGTTGCTAAAACGGGTCCTTTCCCGAGAAAAGTTTCTCCCGAAAGAATTGAGTGGGAGGAAGATGGAACTTGATGAGGTTGTTGAACCTTTGTTTCAACTAGAGAGTAGCGCAGCGCCGAAAGGTGTTTCTGTGGAACCAACATTAGTTGAAGAGGAAGTAAATGATGATGATCATGAAGCTTCGGATCAAGTTACTATCAAACCTCGTAGGTCGACAAGAATGTGTACTGCTCCTGAGTGGTACGACAACCTTGTCTTGGAGGTCATGTTGTTGGACAATGATGAACCTACGAGATATGGAGAAGCAATGATGGGACCGAATTTCGACACATGGTTAGAGGCCATGAAATCCGAGAAAGGATCCATGTATGAAAACCAAGTATAGACTTTGGTAGACTTGCTCGTTGGATGACTGGTCGTTGAGTACAAATGGACCTTTGACATGAAGACAAACGCTGATGGTAAATGTCACCATTTATAAAGCTCGACTTGTCGCAAATAAGTTTTCAACAAATTCAAGGAGTTGACGGCGATGAGACTTCATCACTCATAGTGATGCTAAAGTCTGTTGGAATTATGTTAGCAGTTGCTGCATTTTTCAAATTATGAAATCTGGTAGATGGATGTCAAAACATCATTTCCTTAACGGTTTACTTGAGGAAAGGTTGTATGTGATACAACCAGAAGGAATTGTCAGTCCTAAGGATGCTAAAAGGTGTGCAAGCTCATGTGATCCTTCTATGGATTGAAGCAAGCATCTCAGTGTTGGAATATACGCTTTGATGAGGTGATCCAAGTTTTTGAGTCTATGCAAAGTTTATGAGAAACTTGTATTTACAATAAAGTGAGTAGGAGCACTATAGATTTTTTGATAATCATATGTGGTTGATATATTATTGATCGCCAATGACGTAGAATTTCTGGAAAGCATAAATGGTTGTTTGAAAAGTGTTTTTCAAAGGAAGACCTGGATAAAGCTACCTAATTGTTGAGCATCAAGATCTATTGAGATAGATCAAGATGCTTGATGAGACTTTCAATGAGAACATACCTTGACAAGATTTTGAAAGAGTTCAAAATGGATCAGTCAGAGAAAGAGTTCTCACCTGATTTGTAAGGTGTGAAGTTGAGTGAGACTCAAAGCTCGACAATGGCAGAAGAAAGACAAAGGGCGAACGTCATCCCCTATGCCTTAGCCATAGGCTCTATATAGTATGCCATGCTGTGTACCGCACCTCTGTGTGCCTTGCCATGAGTCCGTCAAGGGGTACAAGAGTGATCCAGGAGTGGATCACTGGACAGCGGTCAAGATTATCCTTAGTAACTAAGAGACTAAGGAAATTGTTTCTCGATTATGGAGGTGAGAAAGAGTTCATCGTAAAGAGTTATGTCGATGCAAGCTTTGACACCAATTCGGATGACTCTTAGTAGCAATCCGGATACGTATAGTGGAGCAGCCATTTGGGATAGCTCCAAGTGGAGTGTGGTAGTAGTGTCTACAGTATGACATAGAGATTTGCAAAGTACACACAGATCTGAATCACGCAGGCCTGTTGACTAAAAGACCTCTCTCACATGCAAAGCATGATCGAGCCCCAGAACTCATTGGGTGTTAGATTAATAACAATGCGAACCACATGGTGATGTGAACTAGATTATTGGCTCTAGTGCAAGTGGGAGACTGTTGGAAATATGCCCTAGAGGCAATAATAAATTAGTTATTATCATATTTCCATGTTCATGATAATCTTTTATT
Source organism: Hordeum marinum (assembly GCA_022496015.1). Taxonomy (NCBI): domain Eukaryota; kingdom Viridiplantae; phylum Streptophyta; class Magnoliopsida; order Poales; family Poaceae; genus Hordeum; species Hordeum marinum. The sequence goes on along the minus strand of CM039677.1, from coordinate 186,477,185 downwards.
ATCCATGCTATAATTGTATTAATTGGAAACTAAATACATGTGTGGGTATATAGACAACATTGTGTCCCTAGTATGCCTCTAGTAAACTAGCTCGTTGATCAAATATGGTCAAGGTTTCCTAGCCATTGACATGAGATGTCATTTGATAACGGGATCACATCATTAGGAGAATGATGTGATGGACAAGACCCAAACTATAAACGTAGCATATGATCATGTCAGTTTATTGCTACAGTTTTCCGCATGTCAAGTGTCTGCTCCTATGACCATGAGATCATGAAACTCACTAACACTGGAGGAGTACCTTGTGTGTATCAAAAGTCACAACATAACTGGGTGCCTATAAAGGTGCTCTATAGGTATCTCCGAGGGTGTCTGTTGGATTGGCATTGATCAAGACTAGGATTTGTTACTGCATGTGACAGAGAGGTATCTTAGGGCCCACTCGGTAATACAACATCATGACAAGCTTTGCAAGCAATGTGACGAAAGTGTTATCCACGGGATCTTGTATTACGGAACAAGTAAAGAGACTTGCCGGTAACGAGGTTGAACTAGGTATACATATACCGACGATCAAATCTCGGGCAAGTAACATATCGAAGAACAAAGGGAACAACATACGGGATTAACTGAATCCTTGACATAGAGGTTCGACCAATAAAGATCTTCGTAGAATATGTAGGAACCAATATGGGCATCCAGGTCCCGCTATTGGTTATTGACCGTAGAAGTGTCTCGGTCATGTCTACATAGTTCTCGAACCCATAGGGTCTGCACACTTAAGGTTCAGTGATGTTTCGGTAGTATAGAGTGTCGTTTCCCCCGAGACATGTCAAAAGCAATTGCAATATATGAAACTAGTCCCAAAGTGATAGTTATTCAAGAGGGATATAATAAAAACTTTCATGAAGACATTGGACGAATTAAACTTGATTCTTTGTAATAGTTTTGAGACATCACAATAGTGATATGTGAGTTATGTTGATCAGTAATTATGCTTAGTAAGAATATTGGTGTTAAGGTTTGTGATTCCTTATGCAAGCACAAAAGTAAATAGTTGTGCTACGAAATTGCATCCTACTTATGGTGCATTACTCAGTGTTAGTTATGGTTAATGCTCTCTTATGTGGTTTTTCGTTTCTTGGTTGGATGTTTCTCAATCTCTTGCTAGCCTTAACTTGTACTAAGTAGAAATACTACTTGTGCATCCAAATTCCTTAAACCAACTTTTGCCATATGAGTCCACCATACCTACCTATATATGGTATTTCCATGAGGTTCGAAGAAAATTTTTATGTGCCATCTCTAAACTTGTAAAATATTTTTTCCTTTTTGTGTGCTCGTACCGCTCATGAAACAGTAGGGGGTGACCGATTTTTTTTAATGCTAGATGTGTTATTCTCAGGATGAGTGATTATTCACTTGTCATTGCACGAGAGTATGGCGGTAATAGGGATGCCTAGTCCCAAAATGAAAATGAAAAGAAATTTACTTTATGTTGTCAAATAATAAATTCCTTGGAAAGTGTTGGTATGGAAGGCAACCGTGGATTTGGCTAGCCATGGAAAGTGAAAGTATGATGGAAAAAGGAATAAACTTTATTTTTTGTTTGGAAACCGCCTATGATGCATCTAGTGTGGAAAGATATTGAAATCTCTCAGTCATTTTCATTGACAGGAAAGGCATGCCACTCAAAATATTTTTCTCTATAAATTTAAACATGTGAGCTCTGGCACCTCTACAAATCCCTACTTCCCTCTGCGAAGGCCTATCGATTTACTTCATGTAATTTTTATTTTTCAATTTGAGTCTCCATCTTCTCTTATAAATCACCAGCTAGCGGCGCTATGATCGTTCTTGAGCATTAGGTGCAGCTAATATTTGAGTGTGTATTGTGAATGTGATCAATGATTGAGCATGATGGGATAGGGATAACTTTCTTTAGCATTGATATTTTGAAAGACATGGTTGCTTGTTTGTATGCTTGAGTATTAAAGTTTTCATCTCAATACTAGACTATTGCTTTGAACCATATGAAAAGTCCAAATGTCCATGCTATGAAGAACATAATATTTGATGAACATGATAGGCAGCATTCCACATCAAAAAATTTGTTTTTATCATTTACCTACTCAAGGACAAGTAGGAATTAAGCTTGGGGATGCTAATACGTCTCCAACGTATCTATAAATTTTGGCTGTTCCATGCTTTTATATTATCAATTTTGGCTGTTTTACAATCATTTTATAGCAACTTTATATCATTTTTTGGGACTAACCTATTGACATAGTGCCAAAGTACCTTTTGCTATTTTTGCTTGTTTTTTCTTCGCGGAAAATCAGTACCAAACGGAGCCCAAACGCTGCGGGGATTTTTGTGGAATTTTTTTGGACTAGAAGGAACTAGATGGGCCAAATATCACAAGAAGAGGGGCTCCAGGGTGGCCACCCTCCACCAGGGCGCGGCCTGGTAAAGGGCGGTCACCTTGGGCACCCCCTCGACCGACTATCGAACCTATAAATTCCCAGAAAATCAGAAAACCCCAGGGGAGTCGACAAAACACAATTCCGGCTATCGCAAGTTCTAGAACCTCGAGATCCAATCTAACACCATCATGAAGGGGTTCATCTCCATCATAGGTGCCTCTCCGATGATGCGTGAGTAGTCCACCATAGACCTACGGGGCCGTAGACAGTAGCTAGATGGCTTCCTCTCTCTCTATGTTTCTCAATACAATGGTCGCTTGGAGATCTATTTGATGTAATGACTTTTGTGGTGTGTTTGTTGGGATCTGATGAATTTTGAGTTCATGGTCAGTTTCTATCCATGAATATGATTTGAGTCTTATTTGATCTCTTATTTGCATGATTACTTATAGCCGCATTTCTTCTTCGAATCTTTGGTTTAGTTAGGCCAACTAGATCGATTTTTCTTGCCATGGGAAGAGGTGCTTTGTGCTGGGTTCAATCTTGCGGTGTTCTTTCCCAGTGACAGAAGGGGCAACAAGACATGCATGTATCGTTGCCATTAAGGATAACAAGATGGGGTCTATTCCTACATGAATAGATCTTGCCTACATCATGTCACCTTTGTTATTGCCTTACTCTGCTTTCCCATGAACTTGATACACTAGATGCATGCTGGATAGCGGTCGATGTGTGGAGTAATAGAAGTAGATGCAGAATTGTTTCGGTCTACTTATCTTGGACGTGATGCCTATATAATGATCATTACCTTGGTATCGTCATGATTATTTGATCTTCTATCAATTTCCCAACAGTAATTTGTTCACCCACTGAGTGCTATACTCATGAGAGAAGCCACTAGTGAAGCCTACGGCCCCTGGGTCTACTTTTCTAACATATTGCTTTCCGACCTACAATTTGCATCTTTTATTTTGGGATCTATTAATCCAAAAAAATGAAACTTAGCATAACTAAATCTATAGAAACCTGATTCTGTTAGTTTCTAGGGTTCACAAAGTTTCCGTTGTCAACTTTGCTCATCTGAGCTCAAACTTGGTGATAAGCCCTACTTTTGACCACCCTTTGATCCTGTTAATTATTAAGGCATGTAGAATTCATCTACTGGGCCAAATCACCATCAAACACCTTCTGGTCAATTCTAGAAACTACCCTTTTCACCATTTTTACTATTTACCTTGCCCCCAAATTTTTACCACAGCCTCTTGTAGATACCTTGTACCTCCAGTAAACTCTTCATGGGCATAGCTCAATGATTGGGGGGTTAAAACATCCATTTTTACCTCTTGGACGGCACCCATTTCTCTCCCTCTCACCTTTTCTTCTACCCTAAGGCACCTCCAAAACCCCATTGGCCTTATGTGCCTTGTTTGAGCTCCCCTAGATTCCCTGGACACATGTGGACGTGCCCAAGGTGACAAGAGCATGCCTCGGCATGCAGAGTTCGCGCTCTGGAGCATGCTACAGTGCACACCCGCATTGTAGCCGCAAACCAACGGACGTTCCCAACAGCATCGGGCCTCCCCATCATATCCCCCATGTCCCTTTAGACATCCGCAACACGGAAGCTGGTCGGTCCCCTCCTCTCTCTCCTTCTCCCGCGCGTGCCCGGAGCAACCCAGCTCGGCCAGTGAGCGTGCTCACACGCGGCGGGGACCCAGCGATCCCGCTCTTTCTCTCCCTTTCCCTGGACAAGGTCCTCACCAAAGAACTCCCAGGCCATGCCCCGAAGCCCCCCCGTGGCCCATGGCGATGCCCCCATCCTCACCGGCGCACCAAGTCCACGATGAACCGGTAGTTGCCTATATAAATGCCTCCCTGATCTCCCGCTCCTCTCCCCTCACTCCCTCCTCCCCTCGCCCCCCATGCTTGGAAGGCCGTGCCCGAACCAAACCCTCGCCGTTGTCGGGCTTTATCCCTTGCCGGTGATTCTCCCTGCCCCAGTGACCCCCTCGGCCACCCACCGACGCGTTGGAGGCCCCTGAGCACGTGGTGCCCTCCGCTTGGGCCGCTACGGCCTGGAACCCCGTCGGTGAGCCCCCAACCCTCCGTTCCTATCGCGAGGAGAGGGATGACAGGTGGAGCCCACCTGTCATCCCCTCATCCCCCTTCTCTCTCCGTCTGGATGGGCCCGCGGGCAGGATTAAAATTAAACCTGCCGCGCGTGGCGCCTCATCCTGGGCCGTTTCCCCCTTTGGGCCGGCTCGGCCTCAGTGCTTTGGCCCAAGAGGGCACAGTTCCCTTTTCTTTTTTTTGTTTTTCTATTGATTTCCAAAAATCCCATAGGACTCAAAATAAATTCAATGCCCAAAATTCTTTGACCTAAAATCTTGAAATATTCCACAAAATTTATTAGTGCCACTTGTAAAAATATTTGAAAACATGGATGGTACGATCATGCGATGTCTTCACAGGCATCGGGCACATCGTTGGTCCCCTCGTGGATGGTACAATATGGAGCGAGGCTCATGTGATGTACATCGTGAGGGCTGGGTACCAATCGAGCAGACTCTTTGTTTAGTATCGCCAGGGGAAAGGCATTGTTCGGGTGCTTGCCTCGGGTATGTTATATACCGCGAGTCGTGGATGACACGGAAGTTCCCCGAGTCTTGTGGGTAAAGTGTGCAACCTTTCTAGAGTGTAAAACTGTTCGAATAGCCATGTCTGTGGTCATGGACAGTTGGAGGTCCTTCTTAAGCTACGTCCGGATATTTTTGCAAACTTGGTGTGTGTAGGCAAGGGTGGATACACAAAGATGGTACTCGAGACAAGTTAGAGGACTTGATATGATGGATGAACATGCGATGTTAAACCCCTATTTATGATGATATATGTAACTTGTTCATATGGACATCTACCAATTGTTGATGCATGCTTACCTAGTTACTTGATCATGTTATTGCAATTAAAATTAGCTTTCCGAAAATTGCCTACTTAGTGCTACATCATGCATCATTATTACCTTGTCCCACAACTAGGGTTGCTTGCGAGTACAATCCAATTACTCATTGGCTTGCCACTGGTTATTTAATTGGCCAGGCATGGAAGAACATGAGTATGTTGAAGAGTTCATTGGTGACGAACATGCGAACTAGGACACTTCCTAGTCAGAATGCCTGTAGGTTTAAGGCAGATGGCATGGGTTCACGCTCTCGATCAAGATTTCCGCTTCTTGTTCTATTTCAGTGTTTGGCCCTCGTGGCGCTATCTATGTAAGACTAGACCTTCATGGTCTTTATTTGTGTAAGACGCTAAATGTGGATGTAAGACTCTTGTTATTCAGCTTCTGTGTGTCCGGTGAGCATTGATCTCTGGGATCACTATACACGTGCATTCGGTGATCACAACTTATGAGTTGGGGGTCCCCACAGAGCTGGCATCAGAGCCATCCTAACTATAGGAAGCCTTTAGTTAGCATGGACATTAGTTAGGATAAAACCGTTTTCAAAACAACACCTAGCACCTACGCTTAGGAAATTCTGCACTATTTACCGCTTCTATTCTTCACACAACACTCTGCTGACTCTCCTCCTTTCAAACCTTTGTAGATGGCCGTCGTACCCCAAGCCTTCCTGACATCCGTCTTTCCCTTACTCCTTGGGGATAGCCTGGAGAAGTGCCAGTTTCGCTAACCACCCATTTTCCTCTACCACGAGCATTGGGTCGAACCGTCACGAACGAGTACCACGTGGATGTGGTCGTGAAGGCAAACGACTCCCTGACTAGTTGGTTCTTTGAAGGACCACAGATGGAGACCATGATACTTGCAGTCGAGTCAGCTGCACGCAAGGCACTTCTGCACCTGAGAGACATCATTCTAGAGATGGCTTATGAGCTAGCAACTCACTACCATCCCTTCAGGAAGGATGATCTTGGCGAGAGTTGGACGCTGATTCCATCCAAGGAGGATGGCATACCACTCAGGTTCCATACCTACTTCAGCCTCTCCACCGATAGTCTGGTTCACCACTTGATTAAGGAGTCCTCGAAGCTCCGCGAGGAACTTTGTCACACTCGAGAGCTACTCCAGCAATCCAAGATGAAGCCAGACAAGATCAAGAAGGATGGAGCCCCCGAGGGACGACCAGCTGTCGCTTATCGAGGAGTAGTACCCGCAGCTAGAGATGCACCTACACGTCGTCATCGCATGAGTGCGAAGGTGTACCGTGAGCTCTTCACTGACCCGCCAGCGAAGCGTCGTCGGGATTGGCCTCCTCATTCCCCGACCCCTTCAACCGGGAATGATGCCCGTTCAAATGATGAACCGGAGGAAGACCCAGAGGAGCGTGACTACGAGACCGAGCACTCCACCACCTGAGTCCGAGAACCCCTAGTGTAGGATCAGTCATGTACCCCTCATGCAAAGTCGAGTCTGTGTAATGGTTCATATGAAACCAGGTGTGCTTGTTTTTTGTTTTGTTGTTTGTTTTCCAATGCAAGTCGCGCTTTTGCCTTAGGCAACATGTAAGCGACTCCATCGTCTATCTTAATATATGTTGGTCTTTCGACCTTTGTTTCACCACACTTGCACTCGACCAAGCCCCTTAGGCCCGCTTTTCCATTGTTGCTTTCCTCTCGTCTATCCCAGTTGTTTGACTTGGCTGCTCCAAACAAGATGGTGACTGCTACCCGCAACATGTCCTTCGCAAACCCTGAAGCCGACAACTCAAGCCAGCAACAGGGAGCTGGTGGGGCTGCTCATGCTAGAGGACACTAGGAGCAGCCACAAGGCGACATTCCCCCACCACCACCTCCACCGGAGAACATGACCAGAGGAAAGTTTCTCCAAGTTCTCTGAGAGGAATGCCAAGCCAACAATGCTTCTATTCAGGAGATGGCTCGGGCCCTTGTGAACAACCAGGAGCAAGGCAGGAACGGCAATGTCCGCTCCACTCAGTCTAAGTTCATGAGGAATTCGCCCCTAACCTTCATCGAGACTGCTGAACCATTGGATGTTGATGACTGGATTCGCACCATCGAGGACCTCCTTGCACTGGTCAATTGCAATCAGGACCATGAGAAGGTACTGTATGCCTCTCACTGCCTCAGACATACCGCCCGAGCTTGGTGGGATGGATTCAAGGTCATGCAAGGTGAGCATGTTATCACTTGGAATGACTTCAAGGAAGGATTCCGTACCGCCCACATTCCTTCTGGGATAATGGCTATCAAGAAGAGAGAATTCTGAGCACTGAAGCAAGGAAGTGGCTCTGTTAAGGAGTACCTGCAGAAGTTCAACCTGCTGTCAAGGTATGCACCTAAAGATGTCAGCATGGAGGATGCCAAGAAGGAACGCTTCATGGAAGGACTTCAACAAACCCTGTATTATCAGCTCATTGTCTGCGACTGTCGCACCTTCTTCGACCTGGTAAACAAGGCCCTCATTCTTGAAGATAAGCATCATGCCATAGACGACACTCGCAAGCGCAAGATGATCAGCAAGGATAGCTCCAGCAACCAAAAGCCTTGCCCCTGGCAGCCAGCCCTAGCCAAGCCAACCTAACAGCCATAGCAGGCTAGACCTCATGCGCCTTGTCCGAGCTACCAGCCTCAGCAATATGCCAATCTTAGGCCATCTTACAACAACAACCCCAATAATAACAACAGTGGTAGGAACTACAACAACGACCCTGGACAAGTTGCTTGCTTTGGATGTGGTCAGCCAGGACACATCTCTAGGCTATGTCCCAACAAGAAGGCAGTTGCACCGTGCCCCAATGCGCCAAACCAAGGTCAAGGCCATGGAGCACCCCCAAGGAACCCCGCTCCCTGCAACCAGCCCAACAATGGCAAGGGTCATGTGAATCACGTCACCGCAGAGGAAGCCCAGGAAGACTCGGATGTCATACTGGGTACGTTCCTCGTCAACTCAACCCCAACAATAGTATTGTTTGATTGGGGAGCTTCGCATTCTTTTTTCATCCAAAAGTTTGCATTAGATAGTGGCATGAAGCCTACAATCCTGGGTAGTCGTATGTTCACACAAAACCCGGGATCAGTCATGAAGTCTGGGATAGGTTGTAAGGGAGTTGAGATTAACATCAACAAGGTAGATTTCCTAGCAGACCTCACCATCCGGAATTCAGAAGGTTTGGATGTGATCCTAGGCATGGACTGGTAAACCAAGCACCAATGCATGTTAGACTGTGCCAAGAGGATTGTTACCATGACCAATAGCTAAGGAGTGGAAGTCAAGTATGTTCCCAACCCTGCCTCCACTCAAGCTCCTCAGGCTAACTGTCTATCAGAAGTTGAGTTGGATCAAGTTCTAGTGGTGTGTGAATACCCACATGTGTTTCCTGACGAGATGCCTGGAATGCCTCCTGACCGCGACATTGAGTTCATCATTGAGCCTATGCCCGAATTAAGGCCCATCTATAAGAAGGCCTAAAGGATGGGATCCGAAGAGTTGGCTGAATTGAAGAAGCAACTGGCAGAGCAGCTCAGGAAAGGATTCATTCGCCCAAGTGCCTCTCCTTGGGGATCACCTATTCTATTTGTGTCAAAGAGGGACGGAACTATCAGGCACTATGTCGATTACCGTTCTCTCAATGAAGTCACAATAAAGAACAAATACCCCCTCCCCAAGATTGAAGACATGTTTGATCATTTGAATGGAGCCAAGGTGTTTTCCAAGATCGACCTCAGGTCTGGGTACTATCAGCTGAAGATCACACCCCAATACTTTCCGAAGACGGCGTTTGTAACCCGGTATGGCCTGTATGAATACACGGTCATGTCATTTGGGTTTAACCAACACCCCTGCCTACTTCATGTACCTCATGAATAAGGTCTTCATGGAGTACTTGGACAAGTTCGTTGTCGTCTTCATTGATGACATACTCGTCTTCTCCAAGTCTGAAGAAGAGCATGAGGAACACTTGAGATTGGTCCTAGAGAAGCTTCGAGGGCACAAGCTTTATGCAAAGTTCAGCAAGTGTAAATTCTGGCTGCATGAAGTTGGATTCTTGGGACATGTGCGGATTGCAGAAGGACTATTAGTGGATCCTTCCAAGATTGAAGCGGTGATGGAATGGCAAACTCCAAGCACCGTGAAGGAAGTCAGGAGCTTCCTCGGACGCGTGGGATATTACCACAAGTTGTGGAAGGGTTCTCAAGCATTGCCTGACCCATGACCCGAGTTTTGAAGAAAGACAAGAAGTTCGAATGGATAGCTAAGTGCGAGGAAAGCTTCCAAGAGCTCAAGAAGAGATTAACCACAACCCCAGTTTTGGCCACCCCCGATATTCACAAGGAGTTTGTGATTTATTGTGATGCATCAAGAACCGGGCTTGGAGGTGTTCTGATGCAATAAGGCAGAGTTGTAGCATACCTATCCAGACAGCTACGACCTCATGAAGAGAACTATGCAACTCATGATCTTGAGTTGGCAGCCGTGGTTCATGCCTTGAAGACATGGTCACATTACCTTCTGGGGAAGCGGTGTGAGATATACATAGACCACAAGAGTTTGAAGTATATTTTCACCCAAATAAAATTGAACATGAGCCAGCAAAGATGGTTGGAGCTGATCAAGGATTACGACCTTAGTGTTCAATACCACCCCGGAAAGGCCAACATGGTAGCAGACGCCTGAAGCAGAAAGGCTTGTTCCTTGAACGCCATGATTAAGGAAAGACTACCCGCCTTGTATTAAGAGCTTGAAAGCTTCGGCCTGGAACTGGTTGCACCCGAATTCCTCGCCAACCTCGAAGCAAAGCCTACCTTGATGGATGATATCGAAGAAGCCTAGAGGGGACACGAGAGCAGTGAAGGCATCAAGAGGAAAATCAAGGCAGGCAAGGCCCCATGATTCTCAGTGGATGAACAAGGAGTTGTATGGTACGGGAATCGCATCTGCATACCCAACAAAGAGGATCTCAAGAGCTTGATCTTGCAAGAAGCTCAGGACACTCCATATTCCATCCATCCTGGAGGAACCAAGATGTATCAAGATCTTAAGGCAAGATTCTGGTGGCATGGCATGAAATGGGAGATAGGCACATTCGTTTCTAAGTGCGATATATGCCAGAGGGTCAAGGCTGAGCATCAGCAACCTGCTGGACTATTGCAACCCCTCAAAGTGCCTGAATGGAAGTGGGACAAAGTTGGGATGGATTTCATCACCGGTTTACCAAGGTCAAGTAAAGGACATGATTCCATTTGGGTCATTGTCGACCACCTCACCAAGGTAGCCCATTTCATTCCTGTCAACACCACCTATGACGGTAACAAGTTAGCCAGCCTCTATATCGAGTGTATCATGAGCCTTCATAGAGTTCCTAAGGAGATATGCATCCAAGTGGGAAAATTGCCTACCATTCGCCGAGTTCTCCTACAACAACAGTTATCAGTCAAGTCTTCAGATGACACCATTTGAGGCGTTGTATGGATGCAAGTGCCGTACTCCCCACAACTGGTCAGAGATGGGAGAAGGATTAGTTTTTGGACCAGATATCCTCCGCGAGGCAGAAGAGCAGGTACAACTCATCCGAGAACGACTGGAGACCGCCAAATCAAGACAGAAGAGTTGCGCTGACTCCCACCGTCGAGAATTGAACCTCAACGTCGGAGATTATGTTTACCTTCAAGTCACACCTCTTAAAGGAACCAAGCGTTTCCACCTCAAGGGGAAGCTTGCACCCACATACATCGGCCCCTTCAAGGTCACAGCAAGACAAGGAGAAGTTGCCTACCAGCTAGAGATACCTTCTGAGCTGTCGGATGTGCACAATGTCTTTCATGTGTCACAACTCCGGAAGTGTGTGTAAATTCCCAACCGCCCCGACCTCTACAAGGACATGGACCATCAAGCCATCGATCTTCAGACCGACCTCACTTATCGTGAGAGGCCGGTTTGCATTTTGGATGAAGCCGAGCGCTGCACCCGAAGCCGCACCATCAAGTACTTCAAGGTCCAGTGGAGCAACCACACTGAAGCTGAAGCAACCTAGGAGCGTGAAGACTATGTTAGATCAGAGTTACCTTATCTTTTTAGCGCTTAGCCAAGGAATCTCGGGGACGAGATTCTTGTAAGGGGGTAGGTCTGTCACACCCTGTGTTTGTATCACCTTGTTATGTTTGGATTTATAAAATTTGGAGCTAATTAAAACTTTTTCAATGCTTGTGCTTGATTTAATTGGTGCTTGTTTGCTTGTTGATTGTTGTGTAAGGCACTCCTATATTGTATCCCTCTTCATATTCATCTTCCTTGACCCAAACCTCTTGCCCAATGATCATGCCATGTGAATAGTGCCCAAAACTATTATTATCAAACTTTATTTTGACCAAAGATGATTTATCCAAATTAGGTCTTCAAAACCCCATGAAATGAGGTTTGCACTTCAAGTCCTCAAATTGGGTGGATTCTTGTTCCCCAAAGGCTTTACTTCAAACCCACTATATATAAGACTTCCCAAAACCACCAAATATTAATTTTAAAGATTATATTTCTATTTTATTTAAAGGCTTTTTCTTAAGACCAGAAATGGTTTTTCTTAGGGAAAAATTATTTAAATGCTTTCAGAATATTTGAGAAAATTTAGGGAAACTCAGTGGACATAAATATTCCATATATATATATGAGTTTCAACACATGGGCATTTTCAAATCATTGGCAAAACCCCTCAAAACCCTTTCTGTTCAAATCAAGCTTTTGAAATATTTCTATAAGAAATATTCTCAATAAATTCCAGGAAAATTCCAGCAAGTCAACACTATCATCAGTGATGATCTTGCAAAGTTTCAACTCAATCCAAGTTGATTTGGTTCATTAAACCATCCCAAAACCCTTGTCCAGATTCAAATTTGAACAACTTTTCATTGTGAAGTTTCTCTCCTTGACCCCAAACTTTGTGGACATGCTCTAATAACCAAATAATGATGCTACACTTACTGGTGCATCAAGGGTAAAAGCTTAGCATAACTAGATCTATAGAAACCTGATTGTGTTAGTTTATAGGGTTCACAAAGTTTCCATTGTCAACTTTGCTCATTTGAGCTCAAACTTGGTGATAAGCCCTACTTTTGACCACCATTTGATCCTGTTAATTATCAAGGCATGTAGAATTCATGTACTGGGCCAAATCACCATCAAACACCTTCCGATCAATTCTAGAAACTACCCTTTTCACCCTTTTTACTATTTACCTTGCCCCCAAATTTTTACCACAACCTCTTGTACATACCTTGTACCTCTAGTAAACTCCTCATGGGCATCACTCAATGATTGGGAGGGAGTTAAACCTCCATTTTTACCCCCTAGATAGCACCCAGTTCTCTCCCTCTCACCTTTATTTCTACCCTAACGCACCTCCAGAACCCCATTGGCCTTATGTGCCTTGTTTGAGATCCCCTAGATCCCCTGGACACATGAGGACGCGCCCAAAGTGACAAGAGCATGCCCCGGCATGCAGAGCTCGCGCACTAGAGCGCGCTACAGTGTGCACCCGCACTGTAGCCGTCGCCCAACGGACGCTCCCGACAGCCTCGGGCCTCCCCAGCATGTCCCCCGTGTCCCCCTTGACATCCGCAACACGGAAGCTGGTTGGGCCCCTCCTATCTCCCCTCCTCCCGCGCATGCCCGGAGCCGCCCGGCTCGGCTAGTGAGCATGCTCACACGCGAGAGGACCCAACACTTCCCCGCTCTTTCTCTCCCTTCCCCTAGACGAGGACCACACCCAGGAACTCCCAGGGCACGGCCCGAAGCCCCCCGTGGCCCGTGGCAAAGCCACCGTCCTCACCGGCGCAGCACATCCACGGTGAACCGGCGGCTGTCTATATAAAGGTATCCTCGAGCTCCCGCTCCTCTCCCATCGCTCTCTCCTCCCCTCTGCTGCTCCCCAGTGCCCAGCCCCTCGCCCCCCCGTGCTCGGAAGGCCGCGCCCGAACCAAACCCTCGCTGCCGTTGGGCTTTCTCCCTTGCCAGCGATTCTCTCTGCCCCGGTGACCACCTCGACCACCCACCGACACGCGGGAGGCCCCTATGCGAGACGGTGCCCTCCGCTTGGGCCGTCGTGGCCTGGAACCCCGTCGGTGATCCCCCCTCAATTCTTGTCGCGAGGAGAGGGATGACAGGTGGGGCCCACCTGTCATCCCCTCAACCCCCCTCCCCTCTCCCTGTTTGGATGGGCCCGCGGGCAGGTTTAAAATTAAAACTGCCGCGCGTGGCGCCTCAGCCTGGGTCATTTCCCCCTTTGGGCCGACTCGTCCTCGGTGCTTTGGCCCGAGAGGGCACAATGCCCTTTTCTTTTTTTATTTTTCTGTTGATTTCCAAAAATCCCATAGGACTCAAAATAAATTCAATGCCCAAAATTATTTCACCTAAAATCTTGAAATATTCCACAGAATTTATTAGTGCCACTTGTAAAAATATTTGAAAACATTTTATGTACTGTTTTAATTTAAAACGCGTATTTGGCATTATTAGCCCCTATTTTATATAGCTTTAAAAATCTTTTTAAGTTCAAAATCCTAGACAAATATTTTTAGTATAGCTTTTAGCATTTATCAGAGTAGGGTAGCATTTTAAAACCTAGCATTGTGTGCTCTGTTTCTGTGTGATGCTTATGTTATCGCTATTTATTCGCAACGATAAATTGAGCTGTTGACGAGGAAGTTGGACTTGAAGACTTTGTTGAGCCAGGCAAGCATCCCTTTGACCATGTTAAGAAACTTTTTCATGCATGACATATAGCACTTGTAGTTTTGATGATTGATCAGATGTGGTGTCCCCCCTTCGATGGGTTGCCTCTGATACTCTTACTATTGGCACTTGCATCATGCATGACCCTACCACCTTATGAGGGTTATGCGGGAGGGTGTAGATAGGATGCTAATAGATGCCACACAAGCGGGTTGGGATTTATGCATAGTGATGGAAAGGAAGAAATGATTTCAAAGACTTTTCCAAAACCCCGCCGGGTGCCACTAATGCCTGAGGGAGATGATGAAGAATTGGGTAGCCACTTGAGAAAGAAGTGGTGTACTGGAGCAAGTGAGTATGTGTTTTCTAAAAAGGTTTAGATTTAAGGTTTGCTCACCTTCCCAACCTTACATGCACAACCACGATAACCCTTATGGGACGGGGCTCTATTGATTACCTTGGTGGGTACTGGCAACGAGCCCGCATTACTAGTGGTGGGAGTGACGTGGTCACTCTCGATAAGGGGTCGTACCAGTATGTACGATCATGCGCTGTCTTCATAGGCACCGGGCACATCGTTGGTCCCCTCATGGATGGTACGATCTGGAGCGAGGCTCGTGTGATGTACATCGTGAGGGATAGGTACCAATCGAGTGGACTCTTTGTCTAGTATCGCTAGGGGAAAGGCATTGTTCGGGTGCTTGCCTCGGGTACGTTATATACCGCGAGTCATGGATGACACGGAAGTTCCCTGAGTCTTGTGGGTAAAGGATGAAACCACTACAGAGTGTAAAACTATTCGAATAGCCACGTCCACGGTCATGGACAGTTGGAGGTCCTTCTTAAACTACGTCCGGATGTTTTGGCAAACTTGATGTGTGTAGGCAAGTGTGGATACACAGAGATGGTACTTGAGACAAGTCAGAGGACTTGATGTGATGGATGAACATGATATGTTCAACCCATGTTTATGATGATATCTGTAACTTGTTCATATGGACATCCGCCAATTTTTGATGCATGGTTAGCTAGTTACTTGATAATGTAATTGTAATCAAAATTAGCTTTCCGCAAAATTACCTACTTAGTGCTAAATCATGCATCATTTTTACCTTCTTCCACAACTTGGGTTGCTTGCAAGTACATTCAAAGTACTCATTGGCTTACCAGTGGTTATTTAGTTGGCCAGGCATGGAAGAACAGGAGTATGTTGAAGAGTTCATTGGTGACGAACATGCAAACTAGGATGCTTCCCAGTCAGAATGCCTGTAGGTTTAAGGCAGATGGCTTGGGTTCACGCTCTCGATCAAGATTTCCGCTGCTTGTTCTATTTAAGTGTTTGGCCCTTGTGGCCCTATATCTATGTAAGACTAGGCCTTCATGGTCTTTATTTGTGTAAGATGCTAAATGTGGATGTAAGACTCTTGTTATTCAGCTTCTGTGTGTTCAGTGAGCATTGATCTCTGGGATCACTATACACACGCATTCGGTGATCACGACTTATGAGTCGAGGTCCCCACAAAAAGTATCCTCTTGCTTCGCTGGTAACTTACTAAATAGACTTTTCCCTTTCATCATCAAGTTCCCGTACCTTGGCTACAACTTGTTCAACATAGCCATCTTATGCTTCGTCATTAGTTACCTCTGGTAGTGGATATTTCATGGATATCATCTTGGCAAAATCTGCAACAGTATAGTTGTACTCTAGCACATAGCTTGTATCAAGCATCTCGGCATTCCCTTTGTTGGTTCTTTCCATTTTAACTTCTTCAACCTGGTTAGGCTCCAGTTTATATGCAAACTTAGGCAAAATCAAGGTTTGTCTCTCTATTATTTTAGCCACTTGTGCTTCCATATTCTTGGATCTTCCTTCAACTATCTGCATGTCATTTCTTAGTGCAGCAACCTTACTGGTCAATTCACTAAGTAAGTTATCATGATTGTTCAAGATATTCTTGAAATTTTCAATTTGCTCAATCTGGCTAGCAATAAAACTTCTAAGAGTTTCTTCAAGAGTATTTCTAGTGCTACCATTAGCTCCATTAAAATTGTTAGATACTCCTACATTACTAGGATAAGGAAGTCTAGGATCATGATGTCCCACAAGTATAGGGGATCAATCGTAGTCCTTTTGATAAGTTAGAGTATCGAATCCAACGAGGAGCAGAAGGAATTGACAAGCGGTTTTCACCAAGGTATTCTTTGCAAGTGCTGTGAGTAACAATAATAGATAGTTTTGTGGCAAGACAATTTGTAACAAGTGACAATTGACAATAGTAACAAAGGTGCAACAAGGTAGCCCAATCCTTGTTTACCAAAGGAAAGGCCTGAAAGTACTCTTATATTAAGCAAGTGCTTGTGAGGACACATGGGAATTTCCGTCTAGTCATGTTCATCATGTTGAGTTGGTCTGCGTTTGCTACTTTCATAATTTGATATGTGGGTGGACTGGTGCTTAGGTGCTATTCTTACTTAAACTAACAACCTAATTATGATTACCCCCTCTTGCAAGCATCCACAACTACAAAATAAGAATTAAGATAAATCTAACCATAGCATGAAACATGTGGATCCAAATCAGCCCCTTATGTAGCAACACATAAACTGGGGTTTAAGATTCTGTCACTCTGGCAACCCATCATCTACTTGTTACTCCACAATGACTTCCCTTAGGCCCATAGCATGGTGAAGTGTCATGTAGTCAACGTTCACATGACACCACTAAGAGAAGTACAAACATACATACCATCAAAATATCTAACGAATACCAACTTCACAAGATTACTTGTAACAAGACTTCTCCCGTGTCCTCAGGAACAATAGTAACTACTCACACATCATCAACATGTTCAAGATGAGAGGTATAATAATTATGATTAAGGATATGAACATATTTTCTTCCACGAGGTAATCCAACAAGCATCAACTAGAATATGTAATCGAAACAACTAGTAATCCACATGTACCAATCTGAGGTTTTGGGACAAAGATTGAATACAAGAGAGGAACTAGGGTTGGAGATTATATGGTGCTGGCGAATACGTCGATGATGATTAGTCCTCCCATGAAGGAGGAAGCATTGGTGATGACGATGGCTTCAATCTCCCCCTCCCAGTGAGGAATTTCCTTGACAGAATCTAACTGCTGGAGTGCAAAAGGGCCTCCTGAAAGGTTGCTTATGATTTTTTTTCTAGGGTAAACCACACCATATAGGAGAATGGGGGTGTTGGAGGGCCAGCAGGGGGCCCACAAGCCATCAGGGCAAGCGCTAGGGACGCCTTGTTGGCTTGTGGCCTGCTAGTAGCCCCCCTTGTATATTTTGGTCCCAGAAATTCTTAAATATTCCAAAAATATTCTCCGTGAAGTTTCAGGTCATTTGGAGTCTGGTGAGTTTTCTGTCTTTTTCTTGGTTTTCCGGTCTAGAATTCCCATTTCCAGATATTTCGCTACTGGTGGCATACCTTGCATAGACATAAGAATTTTGTAATAATATGGAATACTGGATAAGAATGAAGTAGATAGTAATAAGAATTCGCGATGCAAAATGGACATCAACTCCCCCAAGCATAGACCTCGCTTGTCCTGAAGCGAAAGCCGAGCTCCAAAATAATGACCCCATAATTTGAGAGAGAGAGGTGTCGATAAAAACAGAATATGGAAATGAGAGAATCATGAAAATCATCATAGCAACAAGCTTTTCATCATATAGCTTCTCATAAACAAGTAACAATCTATTCACAACTGAAGAAATATGTAGCATAATCTTTACTGAGAACTGACAAGCAATGCAATTAGTCCTTGAGATAAACATAGCTATCATAATCAAATGAAGAGTCTATGTAAGAGCTTTGTATTTGTAGCAAGTTCACATATTCAACTATAATGTAGCCTTCTATGATTGTTTCCATACATTGCATATTTTGGAACTAGTGATTCCGTGGGACACATAGGAAGATGGGGGTTGTATTGTTATTCCCACCCAACTTATTTACCTCAAGGATAATGTCAACAATAATGGATCATGATCATATACATTCAACTGGATATATTTGTTTGGATCTTTCCTTAACACACAATTTTTACCAATAAAGAGTTCATAAATAGGAACAAGGGGAAATATTATTGACTCTAGCATGAAAGTAAAATTTTATAAGAATGTAAAAGATAGGCCCTTCGCTGAGGTAAGCAGAGGTTGTCATGAGCTTTAATTTGTTTGATATGTGCAATCTCTTAATGCAAAATAACATCACATTATATTGACCCTAGTGATAGTGAACTTTATTATGCACTCCATCGCTTTTATTCCTTCACCATTACAAGATCGTGCAAAGCTTACCTTCCCTTACAATAAAAGATCTTACATTCTTAGAGGCAATTTGTATTTCCTTGTGTAGAAATGACAACATACTTGAAGGATCTTATTCAATCCATAGGTAGTTATGGTGTACTCTCATGTCAAGAAACCGAGTTTAACTCTACTTAGTGCGAATCTTTGGTCTAGCAAAAGATCCTAAGCAAGCATCACATGTTAAGGGATCCAATACCATATAACTTCTATGCAAATGTAAACAACCATGATCATTATGTTTTCTTCCATGTCCAACTTCAACACTTGATCATTATGTAATATTTTGATGCGAGCTCACAATCATAGAAAGTGTTCAAGATAGTATATTTATATGTAAATATCCTCTTCTAAACCATACTTTTTCAGAGATCATACCAATTACTAATATTATGTTTGTTGGTTTTCAACACTTTTTATTGCTCACGCCTGTTTTCTATGTGAGGTCATTAATTCTTGTGAGATAAGCATATGATCTTTTCCTATGCCTTTTATTGCCA
The DNA here is from genome assembly GCA_022496015.1 of Hordeum marinum. Taxonomy (NCBI): domain Eukaryota; kingdom Viridiplantae; phylum Streptophyta; class Magnoliopsida; order Poales; family Poaceae; genus Hordeum; species Hordeum marinum. The sequence goes on along the minus strand of CM039677.1, from coordinate 186,458,210 downwards.
TGCTAAGAGGATGGGTGCATGCGAGGGTAAGGCACACGAACTCAACTAACTTTATTATATAACTCTCACACTCGGTTAAAAGTACAGGTAGAACTCAAAGCAAAAAAAACTCTGAACAAAGCAAATATGAAATTGTAACTCTCTAAATCACGAAAAACTAAAGATCGAACTAAGATAAATAATGGTGATAAAAGTGATGGTGATATGATACCGGGGCACCTCCCCCAAGCTTGGGATAAGCCAAGGGTGGTGCCCATACCCATGTACTCAAGTGTTATTCGATGATGGCGGTGGTGTTGTAGTAATATTCTTGTCTCCAGCTTATGCTTGAGGATGAATTATTCTTCCCTTAAATCGTCGTTCTCTTGCTCGAGCTTAAATATCCTTTTGCAGAAGGTTGCCTTGCTCTCCTGTAGAAAACCAGAAGGGCTAAATTGGGCATTACATTTGTTCCCTCCATTAGGGAGACTTGACTTCTTGAATTCCACATGCATATCTCCAGGCTGACGTAGTGGAGCTTCTGAACTATCATCCAGACCGACATCCTATATCTCCTCCAAATCAGTATCTTCTTCCTCATCCGTGGACCATAAGTAGGGGTAAATATCCCCAAAGATCTTTAGGTCTGCAATATAGTAGGAGACATAGCTTTCTCCATCTGAATCTTGAGACGACATATGCTCAGATCTGCAAAAAAACAGCTCGAAGCAAGAACAAAGGAGAAACTATTTTTATTTTGTAATTTTTCTAAAATACCAAAACTGACAGAAATTAATTTTTGGAATTTTTGGAGTCGGTTTACTTACCGTACTACATACCTATCCCTTTTTCAGGTTTCTATTGTGTTCCGAAAGGCCTCCTTGATGTGTTATTCTGGTGTCATAACTTGTATGAAATTAGTTTCTCCATTAATGGGTGCACCTGAAATGTAATGCTTGATTCTTTGCCCATTCACCACTCTCGGGTTCTTGCCTTCAAAATTATTATAGCACCGGAGCGATAAACATCCTCAACAACATATGGGCCCTCCCATTTGGAACGAAGTTTTCCTGCAAAAAATCTGAAACGAGAGTTGTACAACAGAACTAAGTCTCCTACATTGACTTCTTCTTTTTGAATCCTCTTGTCAGTCCATCTTTTAACCTTTTCTTTAAACAACTTAGCATTTCCATAGGCTTGTGTTATCCATTCATCTAGTGAGCTAATGCCAAATAACCTCTTTTCAATGGCAAGTTTAAAATCATAGTTTAGTTCTTTAATTGCCCAATAATCTTTATGTTCTAGCTCGAGAGGTAAATGAAAAGCCTTTCCATAGACCATTTTGTACGGGGACATACCCATAGGATTCTTATAAGAAGTTCTTTAGGCCCATAACGCATCATATAGTTTCTTACACCAATTCTACCTAGATATATTAACAATCTTTTGCAAGATTAATTTTATTTCTTGATTAGTCAATTAAACTTGACCACTAGACTGAGGATGATAAGAGGATGCAATCCTATGGTTAACATCATATTTAGCTAGAAGTTTATGGAAAGCACCATGAATGAAATGTGAACCACCATTAGTCATTAAATATCTAGGGACTCCAAACCTTAGGAAAATGATGTCTTTAAGCATTTCAATAGAGGTGTTATGTTCAACGCTACTAGTTGGAATATCCTCTACCCATTTAGTAACATAATCAACAACAACTAAAATATGAGTATACCCATTTGAAGAAGGAAAGGGTCCCATAAGTTAAAAAACCCAAACATCAAATGGTTCAATAGAAAGTGAACAGTTTAGAGGCATTTCCTGACGCTTACCGATGTTACCAACTCTTTGTCATTCATTACATGAAAGGACATACTTATGAGCATCTTTGAAAAGAGTAGGCCAATATAAACCAGATTGTAATACCTTGTGTGCAGTTCTGTCATCGGCATGGTGTCCTCCATAAGTTCGGAATGGCACTTCCGAATAATCTATTCATTCTCATGCTTAGGTATACATCGTCTAATAATACCGTCTACTCCCTCTTTGTAAATATGTGGGTCATCCCAAAAGTAATGTCGTAAATCATAAAATAATTTTTTCTTTTGCTGATAGGTGAAGCGAGGTGGAATATACTTGGGAACAATATAATTAGCATACTAATCATACCAAGGAGCGCAACGTGAATTATTTACAGCAGCAAGTTGCTCATCAAGAAAACTATCATCGATAGGAAGTGGGTCATCAAGAACATTTTCCATCCTAGACAAGTTATCTGCTATAGGGTTTTTATCTCCTTTTCTATCAATGATATGCAAATTAAACTCTTGAATTACTAGTAACCACCTAATGAGTCTAGGTTTAGCATCTTTATTTTCCATAAGGTTTTTAATAGCAGCAGCATCAGTGTGAATAGTTACTTTGGAATCGACAATGTAAGGTCTAAACTTATCACATGTAAAAACAACTGCTAAAAATTCCTTTTTAGTGGTAGCATAATTTCTTTGAGCAGAGTCTAGAGCTTTACTGACATAATGAATAACATTTAATTTCTTGTCTACTCTTTTCCCTAGAACAACACCAACAGCATAATCACTAGCTTCACACATAATTTCAAATGGTAGGTTCCATTCAGGTGGTTGACCAATGGGTGCAGAAATTGAAGCCTTCTTAAGTATTTGAAAAGCTTCTACACAATCATCATCAAAAACAAAAGGAACATATTTTTGAAGAAGATTAGTTAACGAGATAGAAATATTTGAGAAATCTTTAATGAAACGCCTATAAAAACCAGCATGACCAAGGAAACTTCTTATACCTTTGATATCTCTTGGGCAGGGCATTTTCTCTATTGCATCAACTTTAGCTTTGTCCACCTCAATGGATTGTTCAGAAATTTTATGACCAAGCACTATACCTTGATTTACCATAAAGTGGCACTTCTACCAATTCAAGACAAGGTTAGTTTATTCGCATCTCTGCAAAACTCGATCAAGGTTGCTCAAGCAAACATCAAAAGAAGTCCCATAAATGGAAAAATCATCCATGAACACCTGAACAATATTTTAACAAAAGTTAGAGAATATAACAGTCATAAATCTTTGAAATGTAGCAGGTGCATTGCATGAACCAAAGGGCATACACCTGTAAGCATAAGTTCCGAAAGGATATGTAAAGGTAGTTTTCTCTTGATCTTCTTTTGACACAGGTATTTGAGAAACTCTAGAATATCCATCAAGAAAGCAAAAGTGTGTGTGCTTAGATAATGTTTATATCATTTGATCAATAAAAGGCAAGGGGTAATGATATTTCTTAGTAGCTTTATTTAATTTCCTGAAATCAATCACCATCCTATGGCCAGTTACGATTCTTTGTGGAATAAGCTCATTTTTATCATTAGGGACAACAGTAATACTACCTTTCTTAGGAACACAATGAATGGGACCTACCCACCTAATATCAGCAATAAAATAGATTATACCTACCTACAGAAGCTTCAGTATTTAGGTTCTTACAACTTCCTTCATCTTGGGATTTAAGCATCATTGGTGATCAACAACAGGTTTAGCATCCGGTTCCATATTAATCTTGTGCTGACATAGATTGGGCTTTTTCCCTTTAGATCATAGAGAGTATATCCAATAGCAACCCTTTGCTTTCTCAGAGTAGTAGTCTTTGTTCTTCATGCCCTGAAAGGTTAGAACTGATAACAACATGACATATCTTCTTTGCACCAAGATGAACATATTTCAAAGTATCATGTAAATTGTTTAGCTCAAACACGGGATCTCCCTTGGGTGGAGGAGGATCCCCTAAAATATTGGCTGGTAAGTTGTGTTTAAGAATAGGTGTTTGTCTAAGAAATATTTCATCTATTTCATTCCTTTGATTCATATGCATATCATACTCATGATCTAGCAAATATTGTTCTAGAGGATCGATAGGAGGCACAACAATAGAAGAAAGACCAATTTTTTCATCCTTACTAGGTAACTCCTTTTTAGTTGATTGATTAGTTAACTTGGAGAAATTAAATTCATGAGACACATGACCAAAGCTTACTCTAACCTTCTCGATAACACAATCAATTTCAGCATTAATGGTGCTCAAGAAAGGTCTACCGAATATAATGGGGCAAACGTTATCTTGTTTTGAACCAAGTACTAAGAAATCAGTGGGGTACTAGACTTCTCCACACAAAACCTCAACATGTTTAACGATCCCAAGTGGTGTAATAGTATCTCTGTTTGTAAGCTTAATAGTGGCATCAATATCTTTAATCGTAGAGTGTGCTATGTCATTCATAATTTCTTGATATAAGGTAAAAGGTATATTGTTGACACTAGCACCGAGGTCACACAAGAGATGATAAAAATGATCTCCAATCTTAACCGAAACAACAGGCATGCCAACCACTGGTTCATTTTTGTCTAATTCAGCATGTTCGTTTCTAGCAGGTTTCGCAATCCTAGAAGCTTCTCCACAAAAGTAAATAACCCGACCCTCAATGTTATGAACTAAAAGATATTTAACCACGGGAACCTTAGGCTCAACATTTATTTGTTCAGAAGGTATAGGTGTCCTGACATGGCTTTTATTAACCACATTTGTAGCCTTACCTTGTTTACCTCTTCTTTACCTTTGATCGCGGATATAAGTTCATCAAGCTTGGTTTTCAACTCCGTGTTACTTTCTTCTATAGCATTCACCTTCTTAGTGGTGGTTCTTTCAACATGCGATTGGGCATGGTTCTCTTGCACACAAATAGTAGTTTCTTGACATCTTCTATGGGATTTACCATTATTGTTCCTCCTGCAGCTGTATCAGGCATAGTTTTTGACATGTGATACAAGCCATTGGAAAACATATGAAGGTTTAACATCCCACATCTCCATGATTGGGGTAATTCCTTATAGCTTCTCTCATTCTATCCCACGCAAGTGCTAGTGGCTCATGTTCCTATTACTTGAAACCAGTAATATAAGAACGTAATTCCACAATTTTTGTAGGTGGATAAAAATTTACTACAACAATCAACCCAAGAAGTAAGACTGCCTCTAGGTAGATCTAGAAGACATTACTTAGCTTTTCCTCAAAAAGAGAAAGAAAATAGACGCAATTTCAGAGCGTCGGGATCATAATCTTCTATGCATGTTTTGTTGCACAATTGAGTGAAATTGTGTAAGTTCATACCGACATCCTCAGAAGCAGAGCCTCCAAATTGGTCATGTTAAACCATGGAAACTAAGTTTGGTTTAATCTCATACTCAACGGCTGCAACATCAAGTTGTGTTCTAGGTTCACACATGAAGTTGTTGTTGGGAGTAGCAAAACTCCGAAGATTATGAGCTATAGTGATCTTTTGTTTTTTCAACTGGCATGTCTTGTAACAAAAATAAAATGAAAAAATGAAAAGAAAAACCAAAAACTGAAAATTAACGTTAAGAAAAACTCTAAACACAAATACTAGGAATACTAAACTCCTCCCTGGCAACGTTGCCTGAAAAGGGCTTGATACCTCCTTTTATTGATCTGGTATTGGAACAGAAAATAGTGTCACACACCTATTTCCCTAGAGGTGACCCTGTGTTATCGAACCCACAATAAGGATATTCCTTTGAATCACTGGTCTCTAGCAATCTTTTGTCAAAGTGTCAAATCAAGCTTTTGACCAGATGAGTAAACAAATAGTGATTCAGACATTTATAATAAAAAGATGTATGGGTATGAGGTCTTAATGCTTAAAACCTTGCATTTGCGCTGGGATCAAATATGATATTTTTTGTGCTCGAGAAGTCACCCATCGAGATGTGCTTGTTATAGATCGGAGTGGGGGTTGGGGTGTCGAAATAACATCTTGATCGACACGAGTCCTGCATCAAGAATCATTTGTCCTACCGCATGCCCTATCTGTCACACTGGGTTGCCTTGATTATTAAGGTAGTGAAATCAGACAAGAGATTTGGGGTGTTCAATGACTACACATAATTTATCCCCAAGGATATGATCCATGTTACCCTACTGAACCTTACTGACATTGGTGTTCGGTATAGTACTTCACGGTCTCCTTGCTCCTAGCCTCATTGGTGCCCATTCTCAATTATCCTCGGTACCTGTAGGGATGAAGACCACGGACAAGACATGAGACATCTTCATGAAAAAAAAAATTCACACACACGAGACATTATGTTAAAGTATCCCATTGATCCCCTCAACAAATAACGTGGGTTATAAGGCCCATGCCTCAACCCATACATTACCAAATTACTCACACATGAAGATTAGATCACCAGAAGAAAACATTGAAGAATACATCTTGAGATTGATTGATTACTTGCAATATGTCTTACAATGAATGGCTTGTGTGATGCACGATTACAAGTACGAACTAGATACAAGAGAACTATGGTGGTGAAGATGTCTATGAAGATGCAAATGGTAAAGGTTAGGGTTTGTGGATGATGATGAAGAGGTTCTGCTCGTTGCTCCCGGCACTCTCTTGTCGACATTTCGATGGGGTCCCCTTTATAAAAGTTGTTCTGGTAGACGATCTGCCTCAAAATCCATGCCAAACAGGCGCTCATACGGCCATGGGAGCCCGTATGGAATGTCGTATTTTGTTCTGTCTTCGCCAAGACGCCTCCTGTTGATTCTTTCTTCCTCCATTTTGCTTACTTTCCATTTCCACAGGTGATTTCTGCCCTTTTTAGCCCATTTTCTATGGAAAAACATCAAAGAGAGAATTGGTGGAATACTTTGCATTCATTAGTCATTAGTAGCAATATCGGAGTGAATATCTTTTTTAAATGAAATATCTTGTTTTAAGCAAAGGCAAAGTGAGTATAAAAATATCACTCATCAAAGATCTCTTCAAGATTCTGACAGAAATAACCACGTGGTAACCTCGGAGAATAGATGGTCGGACACTTCGATCACTTTTGATCAAAAGGAGCAACCGACAGGAACCCATTGCCCAGGAGTTCCAGACCTCATCCTCGACCCCATTAACGATGACTATGGAATGACCAAAGTCTTTATGGGCGGTAACAACAGAGACCTCATCCACAAGGATACTTTATGGAATAATGCAATTTGATAAGGCACACATCAAACCTAGTCAGACAACCTTTAAATGAATAGTTCAAGGGAAATAAGAATGATGAACATGCCGATAACTACCGGGTAGAGGATTTAAGCTTCCACATCGCGCGCTTTCAAAGTGGTTATCACGCACTCCTCGGACGAGCGACATTCTCCAAATTCCACGTGGTGCCACATGTACCGTTAGGTCCTATACAAACGTTTTTAACCCCTTTCCGCGAAATAGTTTCAAACCGTCGCCTTGCCTGTGTGGGTGATAGGGGGGAGCGGCGTCCCACATGACATCGAAACATCATCTGCAATGGGGCGAGCGTCTGCTAATGATTCACCAAATGTAAAAGTATGCAAAGTCGTAGCCTATCCCACACGCCACACTTTGACGTTACGTTTGTGATCAACCACACATCTGAGACAATGGCGCAAATATATTCATGTGAAAAATACGGATATCACAAACATTTAATCCCGTGACATGTTTTTGATAGGTACATTATGACACATCGTCCAAAACTTTTAACTGTGTGCGATGGCCCTACTATTGCCAGTGCCAACTTAATAACCGTGTGTGATAGTTATTCCGATCACACATGCTCTTCGTATGTCAACCATGTTCTTATTGTCCTACATTACGCATGCACACATGTTTGGAACCGTGTGGTATTGATGCTAATTGCACACGCTTACAGCATGCAAACACATGTGTGACATTGCGATCAGGTGTTGCAAAGCTGATAATCACACACGCTGTTCTTCAAACAATTGTGTGTAATATATGATACCATCGCACATGATTTATTTTTTCTAACGGTGTGAAATATAATTTATTACCTAATAGCTTATTTTAGTTAATTTATTATTCGAATTGGAAATTTCAAAATTTTAATTATGAAATGTGGATTTCACATCCATCAATACATACCCTAATTACAATAGTTTAATAGCCAATGCATAAATCGAAAGCCCAGTACAGGTACGATGGTTACATAGTTTGGCAGAAGATTAAATATGATGAACCGCAATATATAATACTAGAGGTAGTAAAGGTGAAGAGATACTTGTAAATCCTTTTGGCTTCGATGGTGTTGAAGAAGCGGAATACCCATAACGTGGCCTCTTCCATGCAAAGGGTGCACAAGAGTTTTGTCCAACCCCTTATGATGATCGCCCATCCATCCTTCACCGCCTTCAAGAAGACTTTTAGACCATTATCACGGTAGCATGAATTATATACTATAAACTTTGTTGCCTCCACTCTGGTAAGGTAGTTTGCAAGGTAATCTTGAGTAATTTCCTTCGGAAACCACTGAAAAGAGACAACTTTCAGGTATTCATGTCTAATAGAGTAACTTGTTCTGGTTAGGAAAAGAAGGCAACAAATTACTCACCATCCTAAAGTTCACTGATGTCTTGGATAAAATGTAAATAGAGATTGTAATACGAATCATATGTCTCTATTGCCTAACAATTGTTTTTGGCTTCCTCACTTGATGCTTGTTCATGTTTATCTCCTTGCCCCATATGCAAAGGGGGTCGAAGCATGGATCAATACCACCGACATATGTACCTACAAGCAACAAATAAAAGTTAGAACCTAAGCTACAATTTTAGGAATGATGTAAAATACTATAAGACAATGTGATGTGACTTAGGTCAATGGTAAACAACAATATCACACATTGTAGCCCTACATAAATACATTGAAAGGCATGTTAGATACAACAGGGTTAACATCCACCAAAAATAGCAAATGTTAATTAAATGATGGTATCTTTGGTGATATTTTCATTGCGAGGAGTAGCACGGTAGCAAAGGGACAGTCGAAAAGTAGTGGATATAAATAATTGTTCACTACAATGGGCTTAACAACAATCTAGCATAGGCATTGTCAGATTCTAACAGGTGTTGGTGAAATTAAACTGGACACTTCATACTTGAACAATAGTGTGCATTACTAAAATAAACAACGGATGTGTTAACTACGGAGTACAGACAATCTAACATAGTCATTAAAACTTCGGTGAAACTAAAATTGACACGGTTAAACATCGCGAGCCAGGTGTGTAACATCCCAAAATTTAATTTAGGAATGTTATGAAATATAGCTATGCATCAGCATCACATTGTTTGAATGAAATGAATTGTTGAAGTTCTTCTTCTGGATTTCTAAAAGGCCACTTTCATTTTCTCCATATAATTGTTTCTACTATTTGAAAATCTCTGGAATTATTCAAAAAAAAGAGGAGAAACATGAAACTCCACATCAAGGGCATCTTGGTGAATTATTGGAACAATAAAACCAGGGGTTTATTTGAAAGTTTATCTCAAAAGAATTTAAAATCAATTAGGCATTTTCTGAAAAAATATTTTGTCAAAGTACTCATTTGACAGAGGAAAGATGTTCATTAAATAGCATTTATTCCCCTGATCATTTTGATATATATATTCCCTATGTTTGGAAATGATCTGAATGCATTAAAGGGTTTTAAGCGCTCTAGAAAAATAGAAAAGGAAACGAATTTAAATGTTTTAATTAGAAAACCAGCCGGCCCACAGCCTTTACTCCCCGAGATCACTCTGGATCGGCCACCGACACGTTAACATCGCCCTCTCTCTCACTGTCGTGTGGGACCCCCAACCACTAGCGAGATTCTAGCGCTCATCTCCCTCCCAGCGCCCCTCACCTTGCCGGAGATCCATCCCGAGCCGGAACTCTCTCCTGTCTCCCTCTCCCGACCCCGCACCTGGCCTATAAGTAGCCCCGCCTCTCCGCATTCCATTTCCCCCAACCCCCTCTACCCTCGTCGGAACACCACCGCACCATCTCGCCGGAGTTCTGACTCCACCCGAAACCCCAGAGCTCCTGGCCATCGCCACACTCACCCCCACTCCCCTTCGACGCCACCAAAGTATGTCGGAGACTCACTGCCGCCGTTTGAAGCCTTCGGACGCCGCCCTCGACCACCGCAGCACCAGCCCCGAGCATCTCCGACTTCCAGCCACCGTCGACATCACCGAAGCTCGGACCCCCTCCCCTGTAAGCCGCCACCTCCACCCGTAACCATCAGATCTAGGATCTACGCTCCATATTAGAAATTTTATTTAAACGAACCGGTACCCACTTTGCTTCGGTCGTCCGCCTGCAAACACCCACGCGCACGCGCTAGCAACCAATAGGAAACTGCCACGTAGCCGTGTCCGTTCGCTAGGAGTTTTCTTCTTTTCTGTTTTTCTTTTAGAAAACAGAATGTTTTCTGTTTTTGTTTTTGTTGTAAGTTTTAAAATAATTAGTGTTTTTAATTGATTCTTTTTGCATTAGATCAAAAATTTCATGTAGTTTCATCCTGCAGTCTTAGATTTCAAATTTGATCTTTAAAATTTGAATCTAACCAAATTTACTTAAATTACTAAAATCTGTATAACTCGAGTTTAAAAATATTTTTTTGTATGAATCTTTTTACCACTGGTTTGTATTAGTTAGGCCTATCGACCTACATAGTTTGAGAATTTTTAGGATGAATTTGGTTATGGTTTTTCACAAAAACACAATCTGTTTAGTTCTTAATAAGAGTTTAGTTAGTTTGATTTTAGTTTAGTTTGAATCTGATTTAGTTTAACTTTTGTTTTTAGTTTTCATTAGGTTCTGTTGTTTCAACATTAGGTGAATTATTTTCTGTTAATAAAAATATTTTATTTTGTGCTCTAGTTTAAATAGGTAAATCTTGTTTTCACCTTTAGTATTGTTTAGAAAAATGTTTCGTAGCAACTCTTTTTGCACAAAATATTTATAATGAAATATTTTCTGTTTTCTAATAAAATTTTGTATGTACTTATCTGTTATCTAAATGGCTAGTTGTTCAAAACAAATTTTTGTCTTGTTATGTCTAAGTAGAGATTTGACACCAAAAATTTTGGAGTCTTATACTTTGAGTGATTCTTCCTTTTGATTGTGCTATTTGTTTGTTGAAGTGTTTGTTTACCTTGCTGTTGTATGAATTGCATTGTGGTTATGCTTATTGTGTGCTTTGTTTGATTCGTTAGATCATCCGGAGTGTGAAGCTTGTTATGTAGAGTCACTTCAGTACGAGGATCGAAAGCAAGGCAAGTCACTTTGACCATGTATACCTATGTTTTTATTGCATTAGTTCTACCATCTCCCCAATTGCATGCAAAGTAGGTAATTTGGAAATTTGGTTACTTGATGTAGTATCATGTAGTAGGCACCCCTCAACCCTTGGACACATTGGCCCCGGGAAACGTTGATTTAATTTTGCTATGCTATTAGTAGACGGGGTTGGTTGTGTGATTCATGAGAGTTGTGAGATAATAATTTCAAGACCTACAAGATGATCAAGACATCAAGACTCCGAGTTTTCAACATACCTCTGGGTGTATGATGGTTGAACGGCGCCCTGGAGAAACCAGTGGTTAGCCTAGGTGTTGCTGGAGAAGTGCCAGTATTCACGTGGAAAGGTCCACCCAGGCACAAAGACATGGATGGATGCTTCAAGACCCAAGGCTTCCCTGCACAGCCACAAGCCATTATGGGCTCTGGCTTGGTTGGATATCCTGGTGACCCTGGACAGGCGGTGCTACGAGATGTAGAAGAACGGTAGGAAAGGATGGGCACTGACAGAGTCTTAGGGAAATCCTTTAGAAGACCATGGTTTGGTCATTCGTTTCTGAAACACCCTGAAGTGCGAGAAATCCAACGGAGGCGGTCAAATCTTGTGGGGAACGTGTGCAAAACTCTGCCGAGTACCCAAACCTAATCGATTAGCCGTGTCCACGGTCATGGACAGTTTGAGACAAAGGAACTGAAACTATCTGGAACTCTCAACACAAATAATTACATTGATGTGGGTATTAATGACAACTTGGGTATGAGAATTGGTTGGTGGAACCATCTCATTAATCAACCAACATTGTAGTAATAATATTTTTGCCCCCTCTTGTTGTAGGAAAAATTGGCTTTATGCCAAAACTTACTACCCCACCTGCCATATATGCATATACAATTGATGATTTGCTTTACACCCCTCTTTTGTGACGTTGCCGGCATATTCAATATGCTGACCTACACGGTTGCAACGTATCATGTTGCAGTGTCCTTTTCCAACCAGGAGTGAGGATACGCTCTACGCTCGGTGAGATGCCCTTGGAGGCAGATGGACTCAACTACCTTTGAAGCTTCGGCAAGATTAGTTATTCTCATGAGTTGGCCTTTAGCCACTTTTTTGTAATTCTTATTGTAATAAAGGCCTTGATATGAGATTTTCGATTAATAAAGCTGTGTGATTTCAGTTTGATATATATATTGATGTATCGTGTGTGTACCAGCATGATCCTGGGATGGTACAGAAACATCGGAGATTCGACCTTTCAGGTCGAGTCGCTACAAGGTGCTGCTAGAGCAGAAAATGGCAGAGTTGTCTAGAAAAAGGTAGGGAAAAAGCCAAGATGTGCTAGGTGTGTTTGCTACAATAGGCTTAACACATCAACCATACAAAACACACCCATTGCAGCTGGTATTGGTAAAATTGAACTGGACAATTCATACTTGGTAATTCCCGAGGGGTAGTTGCTAGGGCACTTCATCTCGGCGAGAGCGCACCCAAAGTCGGTGTCGAGGTGTTCCTGTGGGCCAAAGCATGGATCAGTACCGCTAACATATGTACCTACAAGCAACAAGTAAATGTTAGAAGCTAAGCTGTAATTGCACCAATGATGTAAAATACTATAAGATATTGGGATGTGACTAACCACGATGGTAAAATAATCACTGTGCGTTGTGACCCTGCATAAGTACATGGAAAGGCTTGTCAACTACAACAGGGTTAACATCCACCAAAAATATATAACGGTAATTGAAGGACATCATCTCTAGTGATATCTTCATTGCGAAGTGTTGAATGGCACTGAATGGGGAGCATAAAAAAATGGATATAATTGTTCACTACAACAGGCTTAACAATAACATTGTAAGTTTGTAAATGGTATTGGTGAAATTGCACTGGACATTTCATACTTCAACAACACAGTGCGCATAACTCAAATAAACAACGGGCATGTTACCTACATAGTATAGACAACCTAACACGGTGATTAAAAGTAGAACCGGTGAAACTGAAATTGACAAGGTTAAACATTGGAATTGGTATTGGTAAAATTGAACTAGACAGTTCATACTTGGTAATTCCCAAGGTGTAGTTGTTTGGGCATTTAATCTTGACTAGCGCATGTACAAAGTCACTGGCGATGTCTTCCTATGGGTCGAAGCGCGGATCAGTATCGCTAAGATATATACGTGTATAAGCAACAAGTAAATGTTAGAAGCATAGGACACTTCATCTCGGCCAGAGCCCGCACCAAGTTGGCCGCGTCGGCGGCAATATGTTCCTCTGGGTTGACACGCACAACGACCACTATGCCATCGACCGCCATGAGGCACTCAACCTCCCCTTGATATGTGGTTGGGCTTATGCGGGGATGCTCGGGGATAGTGGTGGGGATGTGCAGGCATGAGGGTGGTTCGCGGGCTCCATTCTGTGCAATCGGACCGGAGCGGTGATAGAGATCGGTGGTTACCTCACTAGATCGATGAGCAAGGCTTGGCAGAACGTATATTTGGTAGCGGCGGCCATGGTTTGGGATGTAGGCAGAGGGGGGATAGGGGAAAATGTGATGGGTGGGTATGGGGTGGGAGGAATAACTTCTGAAATCGCGCGCCTACTAACAATTTTGCAGCAAAACTGAAACCTTAAGCGTGGGAAACACGCAACACAGACGAAGCACATCAAATACCGATGTGCGAGAAAAGAGAAAATTGGTGATCTCGCGTCAGAAAAATTGCACACTTGATGAACATACTTAAATTCGCTGATCATAATTTGCTCTAAAAACTACTACTAGGGGTAAGTACTAGTACTTGGATGCTCATAATGAATTAAACAAACATTCGGGAGACACACACCAAAACTACTTCTCCGATGCTCGCTATGCTCTGTCGCTATTGGCCCTAACGATGGTAGCCCACACCATGCTTGGATCTCTGGCCAGCTCTCGTCAATGTCTTTGGTATCTACAACTACGATCCTCATGGTAGGTGGACGCATCAGGCCATGGTGGCCAGAGGCTGTCGTTCTCCTTCTCAGCCACGCCGGCGGCAACCCACCTTGCTTGGACCTTTGCCCAGCTCTCCTTGGCAGAGCGTGCAGCCGCTTCTTTCTTGGTGCGAATGGACTCTCTTTTCTTGCGTGCTTTTTCATTTTTCCACTCGGCCTATGCGGCTTTGGCCTCCGCTTCAGCCTTCGCCCATTCGGTGTAGGTAGCTTCATAGTCCACCCACATTGGTGTGCGGTCACAAGTCGAAAACAACTCAGTGCGGTGGGATGCCATCACATCCTTACCAGTTAGTGTGCGGTCACAGGCTGCAATGAAGTCGACACGGAGGCATGCCATCTCTTCCTTACGAGTTAGTGTGCGGCATGGTGGCATGATCGATGCGTGGAGATAGCCTTGGGACCTTGCCAGGAAGTTGTATAACACTCGATATTGATATACACGATGCCAAAGTCCGCACTCTGGCTACTTAATTTGCCACGGCACGCCCTAGTTGTGCTTTCAGGGATGAATGTTTCCAGAGCAGGTGCGGTCATCAAGAAATTGCACGGTCATCGAGAACCCGAGCCATCATTGTTGCATGCTGCTAGATGCACTGTCTCTTCTACAGACTAGGCACGATCGCATTACCAAGGCACTGCAAATAGCTGCGGGGTGGGAAAGCTCTAGCATGCACAACTTGCATTAAAAGCAAGCTCGCACGCATATTACAAGCCTTCTCTCTCTCTCTCTCTCTCGTGGCATCAAACATTTTGCAAATAGTTCATTGTAAGAAAACATTTGCGATTAAAATTGTACTTCTTGGAAACCTGATAGTATCAGATAGTATATGATACTTTGCTTGGTGTTCAAATATTTACCAAAACATAGTGTTGTCGTATAATGACACCATGCTAGGTATCATGTTTTTCAGGCACTTTTCCTTTTTCTAGAGTTAAAAAAATCAGTAAATGACACATCTATGGTTGCCTCTGCCCACACATGTCATTTTAATTTCTATTAATTTCATGTAGAATAGATAAAATTATATTTAATAGCACAATTATGATTTTTAGAACCGTTTTTACATTTTCTTCTTGTATAGATTGTTTGAAATTGAATTATAAGCACAAAAGGCCTAGAAAAGTGCACATAAAAGTCTAAATATAGTTAATGAGACCGAAAAATGTCAAATTTGGACATGATACATTGTAGTGGGTATGTTGATTGAGAAAATAAATAAAGGAGAAAGGCCAATGGAAATATAAATTCCCCTTGAAACATGGCAATCTCCCTTCCAAAATCATGAAACTTCATAGGTGATGGTCTGATAGATGAAGAGTGTGTATGACGACATTAGCCAAACCTTATCAAATGTTTGACACACCATATTGAGGTAGTAATAGGGCACCACACAAGGTATCTTGTTTTTCTGCCATGTTTTCTATTTTCTAGAGTTAAGCAACCAATAAATGCACATCTGTAGTTGCCTCTACCCACACATATAATGTAATTTATATTAATTTCATGTATAATAGATGAAATTTTATTTAATACTACAATTAGAATTTTTAGGAGCGTTTTTTTACATTTTTTGTGTATAGAATGTCTGAAATTGGATTATAAGCACAAAAGGCCTAGAAAAATCCACATAAAAGTCTAAATATTGTAAACAAGCTGGAAAAATGTCAAATTTGGACATGGTGCATTGTAGTGGGTATGTTGGTCAGAGAAAATAAATCAAGGACAAAGGACAAAGCAAATGTAGATTCCCCTTCAAAACACGGTGATATCCCTCCCAAAACCATGAAACTTCATAGGTGATGGTCCGATATCTAAAAGGTGTGTATGATAACATCAGTGAAACCTTCTCAAACGTTTGACACACCATATTGAGGTCATGACAGTGAACCACACAAGGTATCTGTTTTTCAGGTATGTTTTCTATTTTCTACAGTTAAAACACCAACGAACGACACATAAGTGGTTGCGTCTGCCTTACATATCATTTTAATTTCTATTAATTTCATAAAAAATAGATGAAATGTTATTTAATACCACAATTATTATTTTTAGAACCGTTTTTACATATTTTTTCATGTATAGGTTGTTCGAAATTAAATTATAAGCACAAAAGGCCTAGAAAGGTGCACATAAAAGCCTAAATATAGTAAACGAGCCCGAAAAAATGTCAAATTTGGAAACAGTGCATTGTAGTTGGTATGATGATTATAGAAAATAAATCAAGTTGAAAGGATCAAGGAAAATATGGGTTCCCCTTGAAAACATGGTGTTTTCGCTCCACAGACCATGAAACTTCCTAGGCGATGGTTCGATATATGAAGAGTATGTATGCCAACATTAGCCAAACCTGCTCAAATATTTACCACATCATATTGAGGTCATGCTAAGGCACCACACGAGGTGTCATTTTTTCATCCATGTTTTTCATTTTCTGGAGTTACAAAACCAATAAACGACACATAAAAGCCTATATGTAGTAAACAAGCCCGAAAAACATCAACTTTGAACACAGTGCATTCTACCAGGTATGTTGATCGTAGAAAACAAAATAGGGAGAAACGAACAAGGAAATATGGGTTTCCCTTCAAACTTTGTTATTTGTTCGGGCAAATGGTTACTTTGTGAACGTTGTCTGCCTTCTGGAACCGTGTGCATTCACCCTATTGTGCTTTGCGTTCTGATTGGTTAGAACCCCAGTCACACGGATTGCACATGTGCACTATAGGATGCACTGTGATCGAACGAAAATCCACACCTCTCCCATCACACCCGTATACTGTAATTGGGATTGTAGTTAGTACATGCACTAAGTTAACAACGAAGGAATTTTGGATTCCAGTACACTTTGATCGAGCTTTTTAAGCTACCAAGCGGCTAACTTGTTAAGCTACCAACAAAAACTTGCAATCAAAATAGATTATTTTCATAGTGACATTAATCACACACGGTTCCTGTTTACAAACTGTTTCTTATGCAGACCCTCAACCCTGGCCCTCTCCCCCTTCGTCCTCATTCACACTGATGTATAGTAGCCCTTCTCGACCCTGACCTGCCCAAATCTTCAAGTTCGACAATGCCTATCGCTGCTAGCTGCCACCGACGAAGGCCACCACACTTTGTTTTAGCCCCTCGCTGATAACCCACAAGTATAGGGGATCACAATAGTTTTCGAGGGTACAATATTCAACCCAAATTTAGTGCATGTACATCGTGCTACCGAAGGACTCGGGCTACTACTTCACCATCGCTCGCTGGATTGAGGAGGTGAAGGTGTCATCAAGCTGCTCGTGTGTTGAACGCGGAGGTGCCGTTAGTTCGACACTTGATCGGGAGTTTGTGGGACAGATCGTGATTGGATCACGAAGACGTGATAACCCACAAGTATAAAGGCTCGCAACGGTTTTTGAGGGTAGAGTATTCAACTCAAATTTATAGATTCGACACAAGGGGAGCCAAAGAATATTTCAGTGTATTAGGAGTTGAGTTGTCAATTCAACCACACCTCGAGATAAATATCTACAGAAAAGTGATCAGTAGCATAGTAATATGAGAGGTTGATAGGAGCAGTAACCATAACAGTAGCGGTAATAGTAGCAGTAGTGATTTTATAGCAAGTGTAACGGTAGCAGCAACAATAGTAACTTAGAAAGAACAATATGTGAAAAGATCGTAGGCACTGGATCAGAGTATTTGTTGGATGACATTCATCATATAACAGTCATAATCTAGGGTGACATAGAACTAGCTCTAGTTCGTCAATGTAATGTAGGCATGTATTCTGTATATAGTCATACGTGCTTATGGAAAAGAACTTACATGGCATCTTTTTTCCTACCCTCCTTTTAATACAGAACCGAAACAAAGCATTAGCACTTAGCGAATACATGAACTCCTCAAACTACGGTCATCACCGTGAAGGATCCCAAATCTTATCACTATGGGGTTGACGGATCATAGCACGTAATATGCGCATATGACTAGGCAAGATCGGATCAAGAACATAGATATAATGATGATGTAGGATCGAAAGTAGTGCTAGAGGGGGTGATTAGACTACTTGACCAAATAAAAATCGACTTTTTTCCCAATTTTAATTCTTAGCAGATTTTAGCATTAATAGTATGTCAAGTACACCCTACACATGCATGTCTAATATTATAGCAGCAGAAAGTAAAGACATGCATGTAAGTAAAGGAAGGCTAGGAAGATCAAACACAATTGGTGACATGATGATTTTTTCCATGGTTGCGATAGGTGGTGCTATCGTACATCCGCGTTTATGGATTCTTCAACCCATGGTGGGTAATGGTCGCAAGAATCCACAGAGGGCTCTACCTGTGGAGGGTTCCAGGAAGAAGCAACCTTGACTATACCATGATGGCCTACGTCCACAGAGGACTAGCCTAACTCGGGGTAAATCTTCATGAAGTAGGCGATCTCCTTGCCCTTACAAACTTGTGCATGAATGAGCATTTTGTTTACCAACAAAACCTTACCCCCTTTCAATAGTATTAGCTTTCCTATGGATTCAAAGTGATTTCTCACAAAAGGTAAAATGTAGAGTCCTTTGCTTGAAGCTTTGCCAATCTATTTCCTTGCATCTTGGGGTATTCCACAATCCTTTTGCCAAGCCATCATTGAAATTTGCCTGAAACATGCTTAGTTGAAACATTAGTTCAATGACATATATGTTGTTATTAATTACCAAAACCACCAAGGGAGCAAATGTGCTTTCAGATGATAACATAAACGGTTCAGATTTGAAATCATGGCACTACGGCCCTAGTGACAAGCATTAAGCATGGCAAAGTCATAACAACATCAATCTTAGAACATAGTGGATACTAGGGATCAAGCCCTAACAAAACTAACTCGATTACATGATGAATATCATCCAACTCCTCACTGACTAGCAAGCCTACGAAGGAATTACTCATTCCCGGTGGGGAGCATCACAGAATTGGTGATGGAGAAGGGTTGATGATGACGAAGACCCAAGATTTCCCTCTCCGGAGCCCCAAGCGGACTCCATATCTGGCCTCCTGATGAAGAACTGGAGGTGGCGGCGGCTCCGTATCGTGAAACGAGGTGAAACCTTCTCCCTAAATTTTTTCGGAATTGTGAATTTATAGTGTTGGAATTAGGGTCGGGGGATCCATGAGGTGTCCACCCTCCACCAGGCCGTGCCAGGGGGGCCTAGCGTGCCCTGGTAGGGGTGGGCACCTTGGCCCCCCTCTCAGGTAGCTTCTGGCTCCATAATTCCATTCCGAGAACTTTATTTCTGCATAAAAACAACACAATGGTAGTTTTGCTGAAAACAACGTTAGTCCACGTTAGTTTCATTCAATTCATGCAAATTAGAGTCCAAAACAAGAGCAAAAGTGTTAGGAAAAGTAGATATGTTGGAGACGTATCAACTCCCCCAAGCTTAAACCCTTGCTTATCCTCAAGCAATTCAGCTGACAAACTGAAGGTGAGAAATAAAAACTTTTACGAACTCTTTTTTTCTTGTTTACATATATATGCTTAAGTAGCAACCAATGTTTCCAGCAAAGACATGACTAACCATGTCAATAATAACTCTTAAAGTCTATATTAACTCATATCAATGACATAAGCAACTAGCGAGCAATAATAAGATATGTCAACTGCAAACAATTTATCAAACCAATCATGATATAATATGACAATAGTGGTATCTTGTTAGCCCATTCTGACACCATAAAACATAAATGCGGAGCACCTCCAAACTTCAAGCAACGACTAAACATTGTAATTCATGGTAGCAAAGATCCAGTCATGATGCATCCAACATTCACTATACACAATGCATGAGGATGACAATAGTGCTCTCAAATCTGCCGCTTATTTTAGAAGGTGATGACTCAGCATTAAAGTAAATAGATAGTTCCTTCCCAGAGGGAAGCATGGATTTGCAGAGGTGCCAGAGCTCAAGGATTAAATAAGAGATAAGTATAATTTTGAGAGGTACACCCTTCCTATCAACGTTATGACCAAGAGCTATCAATATCTTCCATGTTAAACAAAGTAGTGGCGGTTCCCAACCAATAAAAGTGAATGGTTACTCCCCCTCCACCAACAAACACATTCCACAATGAGCTGAATCCACGGGTACCGTCCAAACCAACAACATTCCTGGGGGAGTTTTGTTTACTTATTTGCATGTGGTTTGATTTCGGGACTGGGAATCCCTATTACCGCCCTTCTCGTGCAAGGACGAGTGAATAAACACTCATCGTAAGAGTAACCCGTTTAATATGGAAGATACGGACCACCCGTTGTCGCTCCATGAGCAGTCCAGGCAGACAAAATAGTTGTTCATTTGAAATTTTGGAGGTGTCACATGCAAATTAACTTGGAACGGCAGGGTAATACCGCATATAGGTAGATGTAGTGGACTCGTCTGGAATAACTTTGGTTTAAGGGGTTTTGATGCACAAGCAGAGTTCCCACTCAGTACACGTGAAGGGTAGCAAATAGATCGAGAAGCGGCCAGCCAGAGAGCAAATACGATCATAAACATGCGTTATGAATAATAAACATCAAATGCTATCATAAGTAGGATATGGACACCATGAACATAAATATCATCAAGGCTATGTTCTTTTTGATTCAACTACATGCGTGAACATGTACCAAGTCAAGCCGCTTGAAACATTTAGATGAGGATACCATGTCATCATACTACATCACAACCATTTTAATTCATGTTGACATCCAAGATAAATCATTATCCACTCCTAGCTACTTGATCATGGCATGAATCACTATAATCTCCAATTGTCATTGCAAACATGTTCAATGATAATGTGCCAAATCATGGATACTAGGTTAAACATATTTACAAAAACAAGAACAAGTTGAGCTCATACCTGCTTTTCTCTGCCACAGTCAATTCATCCAATGTCATCATTATTGCCTTTCACTTGCACAATCGAAGGATATGAAAATAATAATAGTGCAAGAGTGCCCTGGACTAAGATGGAATCTGCAAACATTTTATTCAATAGGAGAAGACAAAGTAATATGGGATTTGTGTTAGATTAAGAGTAATGTATACGATAGCCACTCAACATTTTCATTGTGGTCTTCTCCTTGATATGACTCGCTAATTTTTTTTCTAGAGAAACAGACTAAAATATTTTTAGAGTTTTTAGTTTTTCAGGAAGAAAGCAAAAAAGAGAAGGAAAACAAAAAACGAGAAAAACTATTTACACGGGAGAACTCCAAATAAGCAAAGGAAGAAATGAGAAATATTTTTGGGTTTTCTTTTACTACTACAATTAAGTAAACCGAAAAGAAACAAGAAGTATTTTTGGATTTTCTCAAAGTTTTTCAAACACATAAGAAGAAAACAAGAGAAAATAAATCTAGCATGGATAATACAATGAAAGAGTGTGGACACCGAGAGCTGAAATGAAATTTGTGAACATGAATGTAATGTCGGTGGGAATACATACTCCCCCAAGCTTAGGCTTTTGGCCTAGCTTGGTAATAACCATCCGTAGCAGCCGTCCGGTCCAATGTTGAATTGCGGTGGAGGAGGTACCTGAACATCCCAATCCTAGGGCTCCTCCTCTGGCACAGCTTGGTTGTTTCGATAGGCGATGATATCATCAGGCATAATTTTGTATCCGTTCCTAGCAACAGAATTAAACAAAGAAGGTGCGGGCAATGGAATAACATCACGGGTTATGACGCTACATACTAGATTATATAGAATATTATGAAATTGGCCAGCCTCATCAAGAAAGTGGTATTCCATCAACGACCTGTAGTCTATATAAACCTTGGGCAAAAGATAATCATGAGGGCATATCTGAACTTCTAAACGACTAGCTAAACAAGTAGCGTAAATGCCACCATGTATCTTACCCTTACTCTTGTTAAGTTGTAGTCATCGTGCAACAATAGCTCCTAGGCTCAAAGTGTGATCAGTGTATAATGCACGTCACAAAATGGCAAGGTCCGGAGCACTGAGGGCACCGACCTTTTCCTTAGCAATTATTCACTTAGACAGGAATATAGAAAAGTAGTGCACAGACGGAAACTATAAACTAGTGGCAGTGGTTTTCGGCACACCTCTATCATCACCCACTATTAAAGTGAGGAGAAAATCCTCAAACTCTGCTGGTCTAGGCTCTCTTAATTACCCATAATAAGGAATCAGGCATATGTCACAAAAGTCGGTGAATGATATTTTATAGTATTTAGCATATAAATTATACTGAACCTCAGGAGGATTATTCCTATTTAGGAAATTAAAACTTTGCACAATGGAATTTGTGAGGATGTGATACTGGTCACACTTATTTGCGAGGAAGTTGTTCATCCCAGCATTGTCAATAAACTAAGAAAATTCTTGATTGAAACCAGCCTCCTCAATAAAGAAATTCCCTCGGCCGTACTTCTTCCTTCCTTGGAATTTGTAGGTCACTATCAGATGATTCCCCAATAACTCCCTTGGCATTCTTCTTCGAGGAGTACTTCCTAAAGAAATTCATCTTATTTTTTACAAATAAAATTCTGAAAAAATTTAGTCCACAAAAATTTGTTAAAAAAACTAAATAAGATTGATAGCAACTGCCATACCAAGCATTCAAACTACTTAGAACTCTAAGAATTCAACATGCAAGATCATCTACAGTAGCACAAAGTGTAGCTAATTATTCTGAAAATAGATCACTAAATCAAAAAATAATTAGAGCAATGGGGGAGTTACATACCGAGAAGCAATCCCCTAAAACAATTTCGGAAATAGAGCTTTGAGCAAAAGATTGAAATCCATGGGTTATTGAGAAAGAACACGAGGGAGAGAGCAATGGTGATTTTTTTCAGGAGGTAGGAGAAGACATGGGCTAAAGAGATAAGTGAGGGGACCCACAAGGGGCCCACCCTCTACCAAGTCGCGCTAGGGGGGTCTCGCGCGCCCTGGTGGAGCGTGGCACATGGTACACCCCCCTCTGGTGTTAATTGTCCCAGAAATTAATTAATAATTAGAAAAAATCATGTTAAAATTTCAAGGCATTCTGAGAACTTTTATTTTGGGGACATTTTCTTATTGCACGGGAAAAACAGAAAATTGGAAAAGCATGGCATTTTATTTTATTTAACTAGGAAAAACAGAAAAATAAAGGTGGAATGCAGAGAATTGTGCCTACTAAATTCATCAACTTCATACCTCTCGAAAATGATTCATTAATAAGGTTGATCAAGTCTTATTAACAACCACTTTCAATTAGCATGAAACCGAAGAACTTTCATAAAACACTAGGTTACCTCAACGGGGATAGGCATATCCCTAACCATAATGATATCATATTTCTTTTTGACAGTAGGTAGAGGTAATTGAAAGCTTCCATAATGAGTGTCAAAGAATTTTCAGTAACATTCATGCCATGTACTTGGAATTGTTTCCTCGGAAAGGTACCGTATGCTCATTACCATTGATATAAAAAGTGACTTTGCTTTTATTGCAATCAATAACAGCCCCTGCAGTATTCAAAAAGGGTCTACAAAGAATAATTGACATGTTGTCGTCCTCGGGCATCTCAAGAATAACAAAGTCTATTAAGATAGTAACATTTGCAACAACAATGGGCACATCCTCACAAATACCGATAGGTATGGCAGTTGATTTGTCAGCCATTTGCAATGACATTTAAGTAGGTGTGAGTTTATTCAAATCAAGAGTTTTATATAAAGAGAAAGGCATAACACTAACACCAGCACCTAAATAGCACAAAGCAATTTTGACATAATTTCTTTTTATGGAGCAAGGTATAGTTGGCCGAGGATCTCCAAGTTTTTTAGGTACTCCATCCTTAAAAGAATAATTAGCAAGCAAGGTGGAGATTTCAACTTTAGGTATCTTTCTTTTATTAATGATGATGTCTTTCATGTACTTAGCATAGGGAGGCTGTCTGTGTACTAAGGTATGGGTCTGTTAGTACCCCTTACTTGTGCACGGGAAGTTGTAGCCACACCCGTGGCAAGTTCCGCCGGAGGACTACTAGAAGCAAGCACAAAGACGTAAAAGGAACATTCAAGCCAACAAGCATAAGACTGGAGGCTAGAGGCTAGGACCCCGACAAGAACTTGCTAGGGGTGGCCTGTGGGAGCCCTGGCAAGGAGAGCACTTGGCAAGGCCTCGCCACCTTGCCAGGGCATAGGCCAGGTGTCGACCCCCAAGATACGTGTCGAGGCGCTGGCGATGGAGAGGCTAAGTGGTGTAGACGGGACGGGCTCCTGTCCCATCCCTTAGAAGGTCAGAGACACCTGACAAAGCATTATATGCATTTGTCCCACTCCATCAGTGTTAAGTATGACAACACACTGTACTAAACTGTTGGGATCCCCTTAGTCATATAAAAGGAGGCCCAAGGCATTACGAAGGAGGAATTTTTTTCCCCACCTTCTGGCTCACGCGCGTAGCTGCTGTTGATAGCTCTCCTATAGTTGGAACCCTAAAAACACTGATAATACACTGAAGCAGGAGTAGGGTTTTACGCTTCTCAGTGGCCCAAACCTGGGTAAAAATCTCCCCTTGTGTCGTTCGTTTGATTTGCTCTTTGCGCATACCTTCTCCCCGCCGAACCACAAACGGATCCTCGCGGTCCCATAGGTGTCGTGCACCGACATCTCTGGCGCGACAGGTAGGGGGAAGGGTTGTGTGAACCTGGTCACGCGATCTGTGTGCCAGTTCATTCATCGCCATGGCCCCCAAGAAGAAGGGTTTCATGGCGGTTGACCCATCCACGTCCTGGGTGCCCATAGCCACTCAGACGAGCGGCGGTGTGGATGCCAACAGAGGCCACGAGCCTCCACGACATTCTGGTTATCAAGGCCAGGCCAGCGGCCCCGTTCACAGCGATGGTGACAATCCACGCGCCGCTTGGTCTCAAGATGGAGCCGTGCGGCCTGTGGGCGGCACAGTGAACACTAGAGACAGTAGGGCGCCTTCCAAGACACCTACGCCAGCGCATACGCCACGACCTTCTCAGGTCATGCGTGACGAGCCGCGCCACGATGTCGGTGGTTCCAAGCGCCCCCATGGAATGGCCCCTACGCATCACCCCCGAGATGCGCGGGACCAACATACACGCCAAGGTCCTGACAAAGGTGGCGCAAGCTTGTGAGACCGTGATGGAGCTCCTTTGTCACACCCAAGATGTGCGCCTATCCATTTTAAGGCACGAGGGCCTCGCAAGGGATAGATGCACATCTTGCTGTTAGCAAGAATAGTATCATCACAACATACAGTACTGAAAGAGATGAGTATACAAGATTGGCTTACACTCGCCACATGCTAACTTACAATCTCACTCAAATTCATATCACCAAGTTGAACACAGGATCTGACTACGGACGAAATCAAACGATAAAACAGGAGCAATGATACTATCAAGTTATCCCAAAGATCACGACTAGGTCCTCTACTCATATGGATACGTCACGTACATATTGTCTCTTTCCTCATCATATTCCCACTAGAGCTGGGTGAGATCATCCTGCACGAACTCATCTGAACCTGCACCTGGAGTGTTGTAGTAAACTGTGAGCCACAGAGGACTCAACTATCATGTGCCCGGGTACCGAGACTATTCAAGCTTAAAGGTTGGGATGTGGTAGTGTTTAGTATGCAGCAGCACTAAGCATTTATGGTGGCTAACTTACGCAACATGAAAATAAATATGAGTGGCCTACGATGAACGATCGAATCTAGTTTGATCTCTGAGAGATCCTGAACACTTACTAACGTCAATCATAACCCCACTGTGTTCTCTCTCGGATCGTGTTCATGAGCAGAGACGATCACGATTACTCACACAGTTGGTGCATTTTAATTAGAGTTTACTTGAAGTTTACTATAATCGGGTGTTAATAAAATCCAAGTTGCCACATAACCACGGGCATGGCTTTCCGAAAGATTTAACCCTGCAGGGGTGCTCCAATTAATCCATCACAAGTTAACCACACTCCGCGGGAATAGCCTTGACCACGGATCTCACGGTCATCATAGGTAATTCCAAAGGAATTCCAACCCCTCGAGAAAACCCGAAGAAAGTCAGACTCCACACGCAAGACATTCGATAAAGGTAAAACAAATCCAGCAAGACCACCCGACGTGTCGACGAACCCGATAAGGGCCACGTATCTCGTTCCCAGGACACAACGGATAAGCTAGTGTATGGTGGCCTGATAGAAATCTCCCAAGTTTCCCTGGGTTGGTCCCGCACATTGCTCTAGTTTGGACCAACACTCATGAGGAGCACTGGCCCGGGTGTTGATTAAATTATCCACGGGTTTGCAAGACCCTATGCAAAAATTTATTAAGTTGTTAAGCAAATGTAGTACCAATGTTGGGTCTTGTCAGACAAGTCTTAATCTTAACCAAATAAACAATGGGGTTCCCACAACAACCCCGAGCATGTTAGGAGCGCAAAATATGGAAAACATAACACCGGTAACAAGGAACTAATGGCGGTAACAGCGGAACAAATCACTTAGAAAAAGGCCAAGCCTTCCACCAATACCTAGATGTATATGTGCATTAAATTAAATAACAGATAATATTGTGATATCCAAATCCATGTTATCACATGGAACAACCTGCACCTGCAACTAACAATGCAATAAGAGGGGCTGAGCAGCGGTATCTTAGCCAATCAAAGGTTTGCTAGGATGTGGAGGTTAGAGGCTGTCATGGCAACATGGGGGCTGATATCAAGTGGTAGGTAGCGCAATTGTCAAGATAAGAGTGAGAAACTAGCAAGCAAAAATAGTATCGGGATCCGGGTACGATCATCTTGCCTGTTGGTTCTTCAGCGGAACAAGTAGCGGGATCCTCGTAGTGGTACTCTCCTGGGTCCTCATACTCAGTATCAACACTCGTTTCTACCTAAGATCAACAGCAACAATAAACCTCCAACCAAGGTGCAATCCACAACCAAGATGATGCATGATTCATTTGTGAAGAATTAAACATGACAATCCAAAACTAGTCATGTTTCACATGCAAAGTTTGTTTATTAATGAATCTGCACAGAACCTCATGTTAAGTTATTTAAACATGCATTATCATGGAAAATATGGATGCATCCTGCAAAATAGATAGAAATGCATATAAGGAACACAAGAAACGGAGTTACGGTTCTGACGATACGCTCACGACAAGGTACGGAGGCAAAACACAAGTCAACCAAGACCTGGGCTAATTCTTGGCATTCCAATGTATCCACTGGATAGGTGATGAAAAACCAATCACAATAGACTGAAGAATCAATCAATTCCATGGATTATAGCTCCCACAAGTCACAAAACAATGAAACACCAAATTTGCCACTAAACAGCAACATCGCAACTTCTACAGATCACAACTTGAGCTATAGGAACCCCACAGCCACAAACAAGATATTGAGGAAATCTACTCAACACATACATCAACTTATCCAACTACACAAACAGCAAAGGATCCACACATCAATAAGCAAGAAGCTATCAAGTTGACATGCTGAATCAGTTTTCTGGGACTTTGTGAAAATTCCAGTTTCTGGAATGTGCGATTATAAAGTAGCAAGTTGTCAGCAGTAGTTAAATATGCTAGAGAGCTCCTATTGGCATGAAAACTAACAGGATGTTATAAGGAAAAATCTACTACAATTAGCTAGCACTGAGAATGAGCAAATTCCAAACATATCTCTAGATGCAACCCACTCTTCATGGCATAAAAATAACAGCAGATTCTCGGACTTTGCAGTTTTTAAGCATGCTGAAACAGAACATCAAGTAGGCAACTTAGCAGCTTGTTTCCCACTTATATGGGTGATTCTCATGTTAAACAAAAATACTAGGGCATAATAGATATGAAACACTAGCACTTACATGTTGACACATATCCCAAAGCAAGAATGGATTAAATCATGCAAAAAGGACAAAAGGACATCCCAGCTAAAATGACAGATTTATGAACCTGCTCAAAATTGAAATCTGAGAGTTCCAATGAGTTCACTGGCTCTTTCTACTCCAAAACCATGGGTCATACACATATGTTCATGTAAAACATCAAGGCACAAACAAGATATCAAAACTACCACCTATTCTTCAAAGTCAAGACTTACTCTACTAGGGATGCACATTAATGGACATAAGCATATTGTCAACTTAGCTAAGAATGGCAATGAGCTAGCAAACCCTACATGACATGCTTATCTACCACAAGGGAAAAACAAGTGGGATACCACCAGTCACCCTCACACACACTCACCTACACACACCACTACAAGCACCCACACACATGCTCTACACATGCCCAAGGCATATGAGCACAAATACCACTAAGAACATACCACCCATGAAGGGGGGGTGTTCACCCACACACACACTCACATGCACCATATGCATATGCACTCTCTATACTACTCACACACATGTGTATGTATGCATAGCATACACACACACACTCAGAAATATGATGCACATACACCACATATGTGCAACCTGCCACACACACACTCAAAAACACACAAACACCACATACATCATTGCACTTGCATAGAGCAAACCACACACACGCAAACACATGCATATATACACCTATGTGTATACACATACACACTCCCATACATATGTGCAAACACACATACACTAACTACACATGCACATAACCCTCTCACACTCACACTCACATGTGTGTGTTTGCACTAAGCACACACACACACACACCACATATATAGCAAAGAGAAAAGAAAAGAAAACAAAAGGAAAAAAATCAAAAGGGGGAAGGGGTCGGGCTCGAACCCGAGACCTCCTGGTCACCACACACTACACCAACCACTCTGCTATGCTGCGTATCGACAACAGAGGAGGGGCACTATGGCTCTAGTACCACACACGCACTCCGAAACCTGACGAAACTGACAAACAACACAACGCGGTGATAGGCAATGGCGGCGACAAACTCCGGCGATCCTACGACGAATCTGGCTACGCAAACTGCTCCTATGCACAACGGTTCATCCACGTCTCCATTCCCCTGCTCACCTTGCGGAGAGGAGGAATGAGGCGAGCGGCAGGTGCTCGTCTTGCTACCAGCGCTGACAGACGCGGCGGCGACCACCTAACAAGCTACGTGCGGAGGAAAGGGATACGGGGACCAGCAGCTCACCTTGGGGGAAAGGAGACGACGAGCCGGTCACGATGGAGTCGACGAAGGGGAAGAAGATGGCCGGAGACGATGCAGGGGAAGAAGACGGTAGTGCAGGGCTTCCAGCGATGACGAGGCCGTCGCTGCAGAGCTCATCCAGGGCCCCTAGCAGCGGGAATGGAATGCCGGGACAACCCCTGAGCTCCATGCCATCACCACCAAGGACGCCGCCCACCGGAGACGCGGCGACGACGGCGGCGACGACCGGCGGACGCGACTGAACTATCTGAACCTCTCAGAAGCTTACTTGGCAGGGGGAAATAAGAGAGGAGGCAGAGAGACGGAGGGGAAGAAGAGAGCTGTAGTGGCGTCTGGGAGAAGCGGAATCCTAGGCGAGGTGGCACACACACCGAGGGGAGGCTAAATAGGCTGGAGCTGACGGCAACGGCGACAAAAAGGCGACGGCGGACACGGTCTCTCCTCTCTGAACCTGACAGAGAAGGGGACGGGAGCAGGTAGCCGTTTTCCCGAGCGGGCTGGGCCGCTGGGAAAGGCCCACACTGCTCTCTCTCTCACTTAAACAAAACAGAAGAGGGTTTTACCTTTTAAAAACACAGCTACCAAAAGATAAAAAACCAGGGTGAAATAAAAGATTTTAGAGAAAAAACAAAAATATTTTGGTGAAGGAAATAAAGAGCCGTATTTAATAAAAATGTTAGGTTGATTTTTACGGCAAGTAATTTTATTACTTATGAAATAAACAGCCCCTGATAAATTAAAAATACCAAACAACCACACCCCAAGCATCAAAAGGATCACACCCTAAATTATCCACATGAACAGGACTATCTCTTGAACATTTTTAATCAATTAAAACAACAAGTTAATCGGCTCATAACATTAATATGAAGAGAGGGGGGAGATGGAACGTGATGTTGAAAGAGAAAAGAGAGGGGAATAAGAAGACGAGTAGCAAACATGACTCCTACCACACTCAACACCAACATGACACAAAGGCACACCCCCATCACTTCACACCAACATCAAGCCAAGACACATGAGAATAGCAAGCATGCACAATGAATGGTATGATGGATGATATGATGCATGAATGCAAACAACACATGAATGACAAGGTGCAATTCATACATAGCTCATGACACAACGTTCATACATTGGGGTTACATGCCAAATAAGGTAGGGACAACACTTGGGCTGTCACACCCTTCTAACACAGTTAGGAGTCAGAGCACCTCACGTTCATCACACCTTCCGTTGCCAACCTCGTCGGCGGAAGCATTGGCGCGAGCGAAACTGCTTCTGAATTTCCCTCCTGCGGCGGAGAAGCTTGATGAGTGGAGAGCTACTATCCAGAGCCTCATGAGCTTCGCCTATAGGGGTCGACCACAGCGGGCAGAGCCCTCATGACAGCGGTCCGTCGATTAAGAGCACGCTAATGGTGACGAGGCCGGGGTGGCACGACCACGATGCATTCTCCCCCGCGGTGACAATGAAGTTCGCCTACTCGGTCGGTAGGCGCTGGTGGTGATGACACCGCGGCATTGTCTGACCCGCGAACTCACTGCGATCAATGTCAAGTTCTTCGGGAGCGTACCAAGGAGGACGCCCGGACCACCATCGAGGGCTGCAGAAACACGCCATCAATCCGATAAGAGCGCGGGGCCCACTTTAGACAAGCCTGCGCCAAGGTATCCTGTCGACCTGCCTTATGAGTTAGTTTGTCCAGCATTTACCCGTGAGCTGCGGCGACTCTAGTGGCCAAATTCCCGAACGTTCAAACCGGAGGTCCCGGAGAAATATGATGGCAAGACCCACTCGTCGGAATTCTTGAGCATCTACTCCATCAGGCTGCAGGTTGTCGAGGCTCACGACGACAAGATACTCGCCAACTACTTCTCGTTGGTGCTCAAGCCCAACGTCAGGTCGTGGTTGATGCACCTGCCGGAGAATTCCATTTCATCCTGGGCAGACCTGTGCCATGAGTTTGTTGGCGCCTTCACCAGAGGCCACCAAGCTCCTGGTCAAGCAAGCGATTTGCAACTCATTCCCCAAAAAGAAGGTGAAACCTTGAGCAAGTACATTCAGAGATTCAGTCACGTACATCACAATATCCCAGACGTTAATCCTACCGTTGTTATTAGCGCGTTTCATCAGAATGTGCGTAACTGTAGGATGCGCGAAGAGCTGGTGGTGAATAAGGTCAAGGATGTCACCGAGCTCTACGCCCTGGCTGATAGGTGTGCTCGAGCTGAAGAAGGGAGGAGGCTCCCCGGCGAGGATGCTGGTGCTAAGGCCGACTCTGACGAAGACACTACTGCCCCGACAAGAAGGACAAGGCCATGCTTGCCGTTGAGGAAACCAGAAACCTTAGCACCACTAAGAAGACAAAGGTTGAAAACCTCGGCAAGGAGGTTGCTGGGTGCGCCTCTTGTCAGGCCTTGGCAGTTGTGAACAAGCCAGAGGGCTCCGACAAGCAGTATTGAAAGATCCATCACACCAAGGGCCACGACCTCCAAAACTGCCGACAAGTCGAGCAGCTTGCTGAGAGGCAAAAAGCTGAGTACGTAAGGCGAGACAAGGAGAAGGCCCAAGAATGTGTAGAGGGGTCCGGCAAGAAACACGGTGGCCTAGGAGGTCACCGCGGAAAGACCAAGCAGCAAGAGAGGCCCACTCGAGGCTGCAACAAGGAAGAGGAGGAGGATGATGGCAATGAAGAGGACGATGAGTCCAATGAGCACGAGTTTCAGAAAGCTACAGATATCATGTGCGTTGACGGAGGCGCCTCGTTGCATTCTTCCCGCCGCCAACTCAAAAAGTGGGTGCCCAAGATTAATACGACAGAACCATTTTTTGAAGCCCGGAAACCTCTGAGATGGTCCCACGCGCCTATCATTTTCGACGCTGAGGATCACCCTGATCGCACAACTATGGTCAGGTGTCTGCCACTATTGGTTTCGCCAACAATTCGCAACCTCGAAGTGATGAAAATGCTGATGGTGGGGCCGGCCTAAATCTGATCTCGCTTGATGTGATCAAGAGGTTGCAAATTCCTGACGAGGATCTTGAGGAGACAAGCACTTTTCAGGGGATCAATGCGGGAAGGACTCAGCCGAAGGGCAAGATCACATTGCCGATGACATTTGGGAGTGACGTGAACTTCAAAACAGAGAATATTGTTTTTGACGTTGCCAAGACACCCTTGTCGTATAATGGGATACTTGGACGCCCGGCGCTGGCTAAGTTCATGGCAGTGTCACACTATGCTTATAGTGTGTTGAAGATGCCCGGGACGATCAGCGTCATAATGATCAACTCCGACAAGAAGGACACACTTATCTGTGCCGACCAACTTTACCGGGAGGCAGTTGCAGCACCTGCCGCCAAGGCACCTGCTCCTCCCATTGAAGCTCCCGGAGGGAAGAAGATAGGCAAGGCCTCTGGTGCACACTCTGGCAAGCATGCCTCTTTGGAGTGTTGCGCTCCCATCGATGATGTGCCAAAAAGCTCCACCGGCAAGAACAAGAAATCCAAGGCAGCTCTGCCAGAAATCAAGAAGGTGCCCGTCAAGGAGGATGGCATGGTGGGAACTTTCACCATAAGTTCCACCCTCGATGACAAATAGGAAAGCACGCTCATTGCCTTCCTGTAGGCAAACGTCGATGTGTTTGCATGGCAACCATCTTATGTCCCCGGTGTTCCCAGGGAGGTAATTGAGAACCACCTTGCCATCTGTCCCCACACGTGGCCCATCAAGCAGAAAGTCAGGAAGCAAGCCTTGGAGCGGCAAGAATTTATCACCAAGGAAATCAAGAAATTGGAAGTAGCAGGCTTGGTCAGGGGAGTGCTCCATCCAACATGGTTGGCTAATCCAGTTGTGGTGCGCAAGGCGAATGGAGAATGGAGGCTATGCATTGATTATACAGATCTTAACAAAGCCTGTCCAAAAGAACCTTTCCCCTTGCCACGCATCGACCAGATTGTGGACTCCACTGCAGGCTGTGACTTACTGTCATTCCTCGATGCTTATTGAAGATATCACCAGATCTCCATGTGTAAGGAAGATGAAGAGAAGACCGCATTTATCACCCCATGTGGTACGCATTGCTTTGTACATGTGCCTTTCGGGTTGAAAAGTGCCAGTTCAACATTTGCAAGAGCAGTCCAGATTGGTTTTGAGCCCCAGCTACATAGAAATATGGAAGTCTATCTGGATGACATGGTGGTTAAAACCAAGGACAAAGGAACGCTCATACAAGATCTCGAAGAGATGTTTACAAATCTGCGCAAGATCAACTTGAAGCTCAATCCTGAAAAATGTGTGTTTGGTGTTCCATCCGGCAAGCTTCTCGGGTTCTTTGTGTCTCAACGTGGGATCGAGCTGAACCCCGACAAGATCAAAGCAATTGAGCAGATTGAAGCACCAAAACGCGTCAAGGATGTGCGCCGTCTTGCCAGCTGTGTTGTGGCTCTGAGTAGGTTCATTTCAAAATCTGCTCAGCACACCCTGCCCTTTTTGAAAATCTTGAAGAAGGCAAGTCCAATGAAGTGGACTTCGGAAGCGGAGGCAGCGCTGCATGATCTGAAGAAGTACCTCTCCTCTCTGCCAATACTAGTTGCACCTAGACCTCAAGAACCGTTGTTGCTATACTTGGCGGCAACAAATCAAGTGGCTAGTGTTGCGTTGGTGGCGCAGAGAGAAGCCGATGGAGAAGCAGCTACAGAAGTGGGGCCACCAAGTGACGAACCGGGATCTTCCCCGGCAAGGGCTGGTGTTGACAAGTCAGAACATGGGCGGATGAATGAAGCTACGCAGAAGAGGAAGATGGTGCAGCGCCCAATGTACTTCGTCAGGTCCCTTTTGCAAGGAGCCAGGTCAAGGTACTCTAGTGTGCGAAAGTTACTTTTTGGCCTCCACCGGTAGGATTGTGGAGTGGGCCTTGGAATTGTCATGCTTCGGCCTCAAGTTTGAAAGCACTTCAACCATCCAGAGCAGAGCTTTGGCATAATTCATTGCGGAATGGACTCCAATGCCAGACGAAGAGATCCAGGAAACGACCCTCCTTGGCAAGGAAACAAGCTAAGAATGGATTATGTATTTTGATGGGGCTTTCTGCCTGCAGGGAGCCAGCGCTGGCGTGCAGCTTCTCGCGCCCATCGGGGAGCACCTCAAATATGCAATTCATATGAACTTTCCCAGGAGAAATCGACAAACAACACCACAGAGTATGAGGGGCTACTTTTCGGCCTCACAATTGTGGCAGACCTTGGGATCAAGAAGCTTACTATCATAGGGGATTCACAACTTGTGGTCAAACAAGTCAACAAGGATTATCAGAGCCTATTGATGGAAGCTTACATAGATGAAGTGAGGAAGTTGGAGGAGCGCTTTGACGGTCTGCAAACAGAGCACATTCATCATGCAGAGAATAATTTTTGCTGATGAGCTATCGAAGCATGCTGCCCTCAAGTTACCTATGGAACCAGGGACTTTTGTGCTCCAACTGAATCAGCCATCCGTGTCGCCACCGGCAAAGCAGAACAAGAGAAGGAAGTTGAATTCTGGCTAGTACTTCCCGAAAAAGCTCGCGGAAGCCGCCAACAAGGAAGTTGTCGGGACCGACGCCATTCTTGCCGGGGGCAGCAGGCTCCGGCGAGGCTTCAAGCCCTTGTCGTAAAGACAAGCACCCCCGTGGAAGAAGACATGCCTTTCGTCCTTGTCGTCGAGCCTCGGGCTCCAGCAAGGGCACAACACATAGTTCAATTCCTTCAAATAGTAGAACTCCTGGAGGAACAGGAAGAAGCGGAGAAAGTAGCCCGTCAATCTAGTATGTATCAGTTTGTGGAAAATGTCCTGTACAGAAAGAGACCAAACAGTGTGAAACTAAAGTGCGCTCCTCGGGGGGATGGACTGGAGCTGTTTGCAAAGATACATGGAGGCATATGTCGCTCCCACATAGGATCAAGAGCTCTTGCCAGGAAGGTCTTCCGGCAAGGTTTCTTTTGGGCGTATCGCTCTCCAGGATGCAACTTCACGAGTAATCAAGTGTGAAACGTGCCAGTTCCATTCGAAGAAGCTACATCAACCAGCTCAAGCTCTTCAGACAATCCCTCTTTCCTGGCCATTTTCGGTCTGGGGGCTCGACATCTTGGGCCCCTTTCCCCGGCTACCGGGGGCTTTGAGTACTTGTACGTTGCAATCGACAAGCTCACAAAGTGGTCGGAAGTGGAAGCAGTGAGAAAGGTCACAACACAATTAGCTGTCAAGTTCTTCAGAGGACTAGTTTGCCGTTTTGGTGTACAAAGAAGGGTCATCACTGATAACGACACATAGTTCACGACCCGCGGCTTCATGCAATATGTCCAATACCTTGGCGGCAAGATCTCCTTTGCTTCCGTCGCTCATCCAAGGAGCAACGGCCAAGCGGAAAGGGCGAATGCTGAAGTACTGCGAGGGCTTACGACGAGAACTTTCGACAGACTGCACAAGTGCGGAAGACGCTGGATTGATGAGTTGTCGATGGTTCTTTGGTCGATTAGAACGATGCCAAATCGAGCCACTGGCCAGACACGCTTCTCCCTGGTGTACGGGGCGGAGGCAGTTCTCCCCATAATACTCATATACGGGTCACCTCGAGTGCTCTCTTATGATGATCTTGAGAAAGAGCAGTTGCGCCAAGATGACCTAACACTCCTTGAGGAAGATCGTCTTCGTGCTGCTGTGCGAGCTGCACGCTACCAGCAAGCTTTGCGCCGCTACCATAGCCGCAAAGTCCATGCCTGGAGTCTTGAGGAAGGCGACCTTGTTCTTCGGTGCGTTCAGTCGGCCAAGAATTCAAACAAGTTGACGCCGAAGTGGGAAGTCCCTTATCGGGTAGTACGAGTCACCAAGCCTGGCGCAGTCTTCCTGGAGATCGAAGAATGCATCCTAGTGAGCAACTCCTTGAACATTGAACATCTTTGTAAGTTCTATCCATAAGGCACGGTTGCCGGGCCCCCGGTGAAAGGACGTGGATGTTGGCTAGAGGGGGGGTGAATAGGCGCTTTAAAATAATTATGGTTTAGGCTTGAACAAATGCAGAATAAAACTATCATTTAATTAGTCAAGCAAAAAACCTAAAACAACTAGGCTCGCCTATGTGCACGAACAACCTATGCTAAGCAAGATAGACAACTAAGTGATAGCAAGATATATAACAAGAAACAATATGGCTATCACAAAGTAAAGTGCATATGTAAAGGGGCTCGGGTAAGAGATAACCGAGGCACGCGGAGACGATGATGTATCCCGAAGTTCACACCCTTGCGGATGCTAATCTCCGTTCGGAGTGGTGTGGTGGAACAATGCTCCCCAAGAAGCCACTAGGGCCACTGTAATCGCCTCACGCCCTCGCACAATGCAAGATGTCGTGATTCCACTAAGGGACCCTTGAGGGTGGTCACCGAACCCCTACAAAAAAGGTTGGGGGCAATCTCCACAACTTGATTGGAGGCTCCCAACGACACCACGAAGCTTCAACACAATCGATTGTGGCTCCGAGGTGACCTCAAATGCTCGGGGCAATCTCCACAACCTAATTGGAGACCCCGAAGCTTTCCCGGAGCTTTGCACCACAATGATTGATCTCCGAGGCACAACCAACCATCTAGGGCGCCAAAGCACCCAATAGGAACAAGCTCTAGGGTGCTCAAACACCCAAGAGTAATAGCTTCTCAACTTCTCACTTCCACGTATCACCGTGGAGAACTCAAACCTATGCACCAAATGCAATGGCAAGGGCACACGGAGCGCCCAAGTCCTTCTCTCCCAAATCCCACCAAAGTAACTAATGCTAGGGAGGGAAATAGGAGGTAGAACGAAGAAGAACACGAAGAACTCCAAGATCTAGATCCAAGGGGTTCCCCTCAATTAGAGGAGAAAGTGATTGGTGGAAATGTGGATCTAAATCTCCTCTCTCTTTTCCCTCAAGAAATACCAAGAATCATTGGAGGGATTGAGATTTAGCAAGATTGAAGAAGGTCAACAATGGGGGAAGAACACGAGCTCAAGATATGAGGTCCATTGGAGAAGAAGACCCCTTTTATAGGTGGGGGAAAATCCAACCGTTATCCTCACATCCCGCACAGAGCGGTACTACCGCTCCAAAGAGCGGTACTACCGCTAGGGCGGTAGTACCCCTTTTAAAATAAACACCGAGGAGGCAAAAGGCCAGTAGAACCGCCGGAGCGGTACTAACACTCGTCCTCATAGTAGTACAACTATGGATAGCGGTACTACCGCTACGGGTAGCGGTACTACTGCTTGCGAGCGGTACTAAAAATATACATATGTGCCTACCACGGCTGTAAATAACATGAGATTTTGGTCCAGAGCAGTAGTACCGCTCTTGGAGCCACGGTAGTACCGCTCCGGAGCTGTAGTAAAAAATTACATCCGCTCTAGCTGCGGTAGTACTGCTGCAGCCTTTTGAGAACACCAAAACTGCCACAACTTTTGCAAACGGAGTCGGAATTCAATGAAACAAAGTTTGTTGGAAAGCCAACGACATGTGCTAACACAATATTGATTGAAATATCAGTAAGAAGAAAATGATAAAAGGCCCATAAGAAAATGGTGAGAACCGTTCCTCGAATAAGACCAGTAAAACTTCCAACACCGAAAACGCAATAGACGAAGCATATGAAATCCGTTTTCGATGTACTAGAGCTTGTCATGAAGATAACCACAAGCTAAAGAACCCACATAGAGAAAAGCCAACCAAGAACCAAGAAATATGATGATGCAAAGAATGCAATGGTTTGAGCTCTCAACGAACGATACGATCAAGCTACTCACTTAGTATGGCAATCGATCCTATAACCCGGCCTCTCAACTACCACCATGAGACCGGTAAAATAGAAAACCCTATCAAGGTCAAAACTTAGCCTTGCGCGTAGGCCACTTGAGCTAGATGATGATGATCTTGACTTCCTTAAGATGGACCACATTTCTTGATTGCATTGGCTTGATCAAGACTAGATGATTGCTCCCCCATACTCCACTATGGGTGAGCTACTCTTAGGCACATATTCACAAGTCCATGGACACCACAATGGACGGCAAGCTTCATGCCTGATCTCTCCGTGATGCTTCACTTGAACTTGCACACCTCAACCTTGATAACGATCACCACTTGATGTCATCTTCCATGGGTTGTATGAGATCTTAATCTTGATGCAATCCCATGGAAATATGCCTAACCCCACAAAGAACTCTCACAAGGAACATGGGTTAGTACGCAAAGTGTAATGGACAATGCTTACCATACCATGGGATCACTTGATCCCTCTCGGTACATCTTGTATGCTTTGTGTGTTGATCACTTGATTCACTCTTTGACTTAGTCTTGATCAACCTTGTATCTTATCTTCTCTCTTCATAAAGATGATGTCTTGAAGGTAATCATGAATGCTCACACAATCTCCTTCTTCAAGACATGTTTGCAATAAGCTCAACCCTCACATGACCAATCTTTGGATAAACCTTGAATACCACCTTGGTCATCATATAAACTCCTTGAAACCCAACAGATGGACTTCAAGAAGTGCCTATGGACAAATCCTTCGAATATAACTCAAGGCAACTATTAGTCCATAGGAATTGTCATAAATTACCCAAAAACACAAATGGAGAAATGTGCTCTTACAATCTCCCCCATTTTGGTAATTGATGACAACCTATTTCAAGAGAGTTTATATAAGGAAATAAGCACAACCAAGCACACACAAATGCATGCATGGATGTGAGATGCAAATTCTTAAGGAACAAAAGCAAAACTCTCAAAGCATTCCAAACTAAACTCTATACACTTCTCCCCCATTCGTATCGATTGCCAAAATGGACAAAAAGTTTAGAAAGGTTTGTATATCTCAAAACACATGTGCAAAGAAATACACATATCCAATGATAAGTAGTTGGAGAAAGACAAACTATATTGAGAACCCAAAGATTGCACAAAGGATCATATGGCACAAAGACATACACCGGAGTGAAGCACGCAATCAAAAGATACTAATTGGAACAATCAATCACATGGATCAACGAGCCACATGAATAAAAGATATTATGATATGGGTAAAAGAGTGTTTATAAAGAAACTAAAGGATCTCCCCATGATTTGTGCACAAATAATAATTTTTGTATTTGAATACAAGGGCACAAAATAGGATCATGACTCCCCCACAATCAATATAAACACACCACAAGTGCAAGCAAGTAGATAAGACAAAGAGCATAGTACTTGCACTAAACATATGGTTGAGCAACATGTAAAAGAGGCAATCTTAAGAATAGGCTTAACCAAAATGATGTGTGTGAGTCATGGAAAATCACTTGAGAAGACTAGTATAAGGATTAGCATAAAGCATCAACATAGTCTTGATGAAATGACACACAAAGTGAAAACCATATCCTTCCCACACACAAACCACTAGCAAAAGGGTTCACAAGCTTACTAAT
Organism: Hordeum marinum; assembly: GCA_022496015.1. Classification (NCBI taxonomy): domain Eukaryota; kingdom Viridiplantae; phylum Streptophyta; class Magnoliopsida; order Poales; family Poaceae; genus Hordeum; species Hordeum marinum. The sequence goes on along the minus strand of CM039677.1, from coordinate 186,418,326 downwards.
AGGAAAATTAAATACCAAATCTTGTGACAAACCCTAGTGAAGATTGGAAAATGATTGCCTTGTCAAGAGGAGGGATACCAATCGAAATGGCAAAACCCTCGTGAAGACAGGCATGAGGAAAATAATTTTCACCACCAAAGAGTGCATCAAGATGCTAGGATATAAGATCTGCACTCAAGACAAATTCTTTCGAGAAACCACCAAGTAAATAAAAAGGAAATGCAACGGTGGACGTGAAAGAAAAGAGGATATCAACTAGAGATGGAACTTCTCTCATGTGTATAGGATTCTAGGTAGAGGGCAATCATGATGATATATCCACAAAGAATAATGTACACACGAAATAGTTACAAGAAGGAACAAACAAGATATCCACAAGGAAGTCGTAACTATACCAATAAGATATTTCCTTGAAAGCATAGCAAATAGCCTAATATTTTATTATTTTACATAAATGAACTCCCAATACACGAACATTAAAGACATCACAACTAGCAATATGACATCATCGTTGAGACTCTTTGAGAAAGGAAACAAGTACCACAAGAATGACTCAAGAAATTCCTGCCATGATGCAACCTATAAACAGTTGAATGCGAGAAATGTATGCATGAAGTAGATACTTGTTACCAAGATAGCATTGGATTGATGTAGTAGACAATGGTTCTTCGATCATCCTAGCAAGGCTCCAATAAGCACATCGTGTCAACACCTTCCTTGTAAGTGAGCCGAGTGTCCAATGTATCTCCAATTGTTCCTAGAACAACACGACAAACAAAGTGGTACGCAAACTTATTGGGACCGAAAAGTTAGTGTACCAACCATATATAGGACAAAACTCCACATAAATATGTGCATATAGATATGAAATTGAATTTCATGCACACTTTAGCCAATTTATGTCATAGTGGAGCTTCCCCTATATATTGGGTCAAGGAAAGAGAACATGCCAACGAAAGTACATGTAGTAAATATGCATGCTCAAGGATTTTGAGAATCAAATCAACACACAGTTGATAACATACCGAGAGAAAAATAATCAAGTGAAAATAAAATACCAAAAAAAATATCACTTGACGGATACCAACTAAAATATATATCAAGGAATGAGATATCCATTGACACATGCAAAATAGAAGGAAACAAGACACCAATTGAAGGAAAACAAGAGGTATCAAGTTCCCAAAAGAGAGATAGGTTCCACAAACCACACCCTCCACAATTTTTCATGCTGGCACAATGTACCATAGAGAAAAGGCTTGCCTCCGTCCAACACACACTTGATGAGGATCAAAAGATTTTATGATAAACACACAAAGAGAGTGTTCTAAAGAAAATAGGAGGCTCCCCCAAGAGATGTGCATTATATAGAATTTGCATTTGGATACAACGTGCACATGATGGGATCATCACTTTCCCTATAGCTATAGAAACACTAGACATGCTCAAAAAGTTCCACAAGAGACAAGGAAGGCAAACGATAAACAAAATACAATGTAAAGATGATTAGCAATTTCTACCATGAAAGGGTACCAAATGTCGAAGGACAAGATGTAATTCGAAATATTTCCTATTGGTAGATTGCAAAGAAATCCAACATCATCTTTACATGTAAATCATAAGCAAATGACACTTGTAGAGATAACATGCCACCTAGGAACAAGATAAATTATAATATCAAATCTAAGTGGCAATATCTCAAATGTACACATTCTCTGGGATTGTAATATGCACATAGCATATTACTCCCCCATAATGTGGTAACCCAACAATAATAACAAGTGGCAAATGAAGTACAATAAGAGATGATTAATGGACCTTGTAGAATTTGAATTTCTCATGAGATGACATACCACATAGAAGTTAGATAATCTTGGAATATCAATACTAAGTGGTATTCCTCATGTACACACATTTTTAGGATTGTGAAGTGCACAAAGCACATCACTCCCCCAAAATGGGATAATCCATTAATCTCTCAAGAGAGCCAACTAAGATAAGATAATATGCAAAAAGGCTCAACACAAGACTCACACATACATGATGTGCAACCCATCATACATACTTGATTTCTCAAGATAAACAAATAGGAAGCACAACATATACAAACGCATGCAAGGTACAAAACCACAACATGCAAAGGGGCAAGTAACTAACAATGTATTCAATTTAAGTACATGTTACCATAAGGAGGAACATTGGATATAAGTGAGAAACTTGATAATCCACATGACTTGGCTTGAGATAATATGAATGATGAAGATCCCTTAATTCTTCATCATGTATCCAACTCACCAATGCCCTCCATCAATTCCTATTGATCAAGCTTGAGCTTGTTGGTCCCCAACCAAGTTGGGTCCTAAGAGGTTAGTGACAATAGGCTTGGCTACCCAAATGGTTATTTTCTTGACACCACTTTGAGTACCAACACATTTGGCAAACACATTGCCAAGCTTATCCTTCCCAAGAGAATAGATATCATCAATAACGATTGGGTAGGATAAGTTCCCTTTTGTGCAAGAAGTAGCGAAGTGACCCTTCTCACGACATAAGTAGCAACATTTACCTTTTGCTTTCTTCTCAATTGATTTCTCAACTTGAAGAGCGGTGACTTGGGTCTTCTTGGGAAGAGGCCTTTCTTCAACTTGTGGTTGAGCATGAGATTGAACTTGTGGCCGCTTCCCTTGTTGCTTGTTACTTTGGGATTCTTCTTTAATGGGAAAGATCTAACATGGTGAAATAATCTTGGCTGGATTCTTGACTTGTTGTTGGCCCTTCTTCTTGTAGTTCGTGGACATCTTATTCTTCTTGGATTTGAATCCAAGTCCACCTTTGTCATTTGGGAGTTTTTGCACACTCAAGATATTGTTGAGTGTGGACTTCCCTTCACGACTCTTTTCCAAGTCTTTCTTCAAAGAAGTGACTTGGGCCTTGAGCTCATTGATTTCCTCTACATGGTTAGAATAAACACAAGTTCTAGAGGAAGTATAAGCTTCATCGTTAGAGCAACAAGTCAAGGAAAGTAGTTCATCACAAGTTGTACCAACATTATGAGTAGATGAACTACGAGGACTAGCACATGACAATAAAGCATTTCTACTAGATGTAGTGCTAATTTCCACATGAGGCTCACTAGATGTTACCTTAATAGTACTAGCCTCATGAGCTATCTTTAGCACATTATGAGATACTAGAAGATCGCCATGAGAGCTAGAAAGCTTTTCATGACTTTCTTCCAATTTCCCATAATTGCTAGATAGCAACTCAAGTTGAGCCCTTAGCTCAACATTCTCCTTTAATATGGATGCTTCACAAGAAATAGAGTTAGTAGCACAAGCATCATCATTAACAACAAGAGGAGAAGGCAACTTGGCAAGCTCTTTAGCATATGAAACTTTCAGTTGAGCATGAGACTCGGTGAGTTCAATGAGCGAACTCTTAACGACCCTTGAGCCATTTTCGAGGTGCTCAAAGTCCTCAAGGAGTTTAGCATGTGCAACTTCAAGCTTGTAATTTTTAGTTCTATAATCATTAGCCACCTTGAGGGATCTTTCATGGGATTCCTTTGATCAGGATAATTCTAGAGCAAAGGTCTCCTCAAGAGATTCCTTGGTGGTTTGTTCATTTTAAAGAGCTTGAGATAGATTCACAATCTCATTAGCGTAATCACATTCATCACCTTCAATTTTCTCAATGGTGGCCTCATGCTCCTTGAGATGAGCTTCTAACTCAATATATTTCTTGCCCTCAATTTGAATAGACATGATTTCCATGAAGTTGGAACGAGCAATATTATTCTGATGAAGAGCTTTAAGAACCATTCCCCTTAAGTTTTAAGGAACCAATATTATCACTCTCTTCATCATTATCATCAAAATCATCATCATGAGATATATTGGGCTTTAAAGTAGGAGATAACTTTGAAGCCTTAGCCATAAGGCAAAAGTGAGAAACAATAGATGATGATGTAGGATCCCTTGAAGCACCATTCAAGACCACATCTTGTTCCATGGAGTGTTGGGTGTCCTCTACATTGTTAGCACATAGATACATTTTTATCATGGCAACAAGATATAGCAAGCATTTTTATCACCGAGCGATTCGGCAGGCTGAGCCTTGCCGAAGCGCCAGTCACGGATGAGTACCCTAGCCAGGTGCTCAACTGTGCTGACCCGCCCATGGCTGTGGACGCACTCGCTGTGACCCAGTCCAATAGCTCTCACGTCCGTGTGCGAGAGATGGCCATCATCTCCTCCACCTCCTCTGTCCATGCACAGGCCTAGGCCGACGCCGCAGCGGCCCGTGTCGGCACCTCCGACCCGCTCGGCTTGGCCCTTTTGGGCCTGAGCACTCCCATCGCCCTAACGGCGAACCCTGACGTCACCACAGCCAAGCTGGAGGCAACTTGCTGCCTCTTGTTAGAGGATGCCAGTGCCCTCATGACCCCATGGCGCCGCATGAAGGCTATTCAGTAGGTGTACGCGTTCGCTTATGGTATCACCCCAGCTGGCACTGAGCCCAGCCGGCGTGGGGCTGTGCGTGACCGCGGTCGTGTGGTCGCCGAAATCTTGGGCGGCAACATGCCCGTCTATGACACACCCGTAGCCAACCTGCGGGCCACCAAGGTAGCCTACGAAGATTTGGCTACCTTGCAGGGCGAAGAACGCGCCGCCCATGAGCCTCACATCAAAGACCGCATCGACGCTGCCGACGCACAACAGCACCAGCTTGTGGCAGGCGGTGCCACCTCTAAAGACCCCTGGCCCGAGTGCAAGGGCATTGGGACCACTGGCTGTCAGCCGGCTCAACACTCCTGTTCCCCTCGCACCTCCAGCTTTCAGGTCAAGGCAAGCCATCCCCAGCGCTCTCAGCTGTAGGGGAACGAGCAGCTGCCTGTGAACAGCCGACGCACCAACAACCCAGCTCGTAGCGATTGCCACCATGAGGCACCGGCTGCCGGCAGTCGGCGCAGCCGCGGGCACACACCGCCTCCACGGCACGAGCCGGCGCAGTCGATCCCACCTGTCATTCGCCCCGAACTCTCGGCCTGGCTCGGACCGCGTGTCCCCCACAGCGAGAATGACGCCTGTCTCTGCATCGACCGGATCATGCAGTCGGCACTCCTCGAGGAGGAGGGCTCAATTGGCCCGGAATGCTTTGGCCCCCGGATCCGCAACAAGCCGTTCCCAACCAGCTTCACGATCCCCCGAGATACTCCGAAGTACAACGGGGCCACCAAACCCGAGGACTGGCTGATCGACTACACCGTCGCAGTCGGCATCACCAGGGGAACAAGCACGTAGCCGTCTGCTACGCTCCCCTCATGCTGATCGGCTTGGCCCGCACCTGGCTCAGCAGCCTGGCAGCCGGCAACATCAACACCTGGACAGACTTTGAGGAAGCCTTTTCCTGCAACTTCACCGGAACCTACAAACGGCCCGGCCGCCCCCGTGAACTAGCCATGTGCGTTCAGGGGTTAGACGAGTCCCTCCGCGACTACCTCTCCCGATGGACCGAGCTCCGCAACTCCTTTGAGGGATTGCATGAGGTGCAAGCCATACAATACTTCATCAAAGGTTGTCGCGATGGCACTCTCCTCAAGAACAAGCTCCTGTGCTTTGAGCCGGCTACGCTAGCCGAGCTCATGACCAAGGCAGACAAGTACGCCATGGCCGAGTCCGCCATTCGGGTCAAGACGACCCCGCCCGCCAAGGCAACGCCAACACCGGCGGCGTCCCGACCGGCTGCCGACAATCGGCAGCTGCAGAGCAACAAGCGCAAGAATGATCAGCCCGACTCCCGCTATGGGAGCCGGCAGGTTGCCACCATTGAGAAGCAGGAGCCGGTTGCCCAGTCTTCCAGCCAGTGCCAGTGCACTGGCAAGGCTGCCTGGCAGCCCCAACTCACGTTCGAGCAGATGCTCGACCTCCCCTGCAAGAACCACTCTGGGGCCAAGCCCTCCACACACACGCTCCGGTAGTGCAGCGTCTCACAGCGACTGGCCAGGGGGGACGGTCTTCTGGCTCCCCCTGCGCCGCCTGCCCACGCACCGGCCCCGACACCAGTTGCTGCCCCAGCGCTGGCTCCGACTCCGGCCCAGAATGACGGTCGCCTGCACGACCAGTTCCCCAACCAAGATGGTTGCTACGTCGTCTTCACTAGTGAAGAGACGGGCAAACATGCTCAACGCCAGCTCCATCGTGAGGTGAACCCCACCATGCCGGCAACTCCCCAGTTCATGCATTGGTCGGAGAAGCCAGTCACCTGAAGACGGGCAGATCACCCGGCTATGAGGCCGAGTCCCGTCAATTATGCCCTGGTCCTCGACCCCACCATCGACACCGAGAAACGCACCTGTCGCTTCATGCGGGTGCTGATTGATGGTGGCAGCAACATCAACATCCTCTACCTCGACACGATGCGCAAGCTAGGGCTGAAAATAGAAGACCTGCAGGCGAGCCGGACGGTTTTCCACGACAACGTGCCAGGAAAGTCCTACTCCCCTCTCGTCAAGATCAAGCTCGACACCCTCTTCGGCGGCCCCGGTCACTTCTGCCGCGAGATGGTGTTGTTCGAGGTAGCGGACCTCGAGAGTCCCTGGCACGCGCTGCTAGGCCGACCGGCTCTCGTCAAGTTCATCGCGGTCCCCCACTATGCCTACCTCAAGCTCAAGATGTCGGGCCCCAAGGGAATCATCACCATCGTCGGTGACTACAAGATGTCGCTCGAGTGCGCTCGAGACGGCAGCCGACTGGTTGAGGCCCTAGAGATAGCCGAGGAAAAGCGATAGCTCGACCAGCTCGTGGCCCTTCCTGCTAGCTAGTCGGCCGTGTCGGCTCCTTCCTTCCAGTCGGCCGGCGAGGCCTCCTTCCAGCCATCCAAGGACACCAGGCAGATCCCGCTTGACCCGGCCAACCCTACGTAGTGCGTCACCATCGGCTCCCGCCTCAACAGCAAATAGGAAGGCGAACTCGTCGACTTCCTCCATGAGAATCAGGACAACTTTGCATGGTCCCCCAAAGACATGTCGGGTGTTCCTAGGAAGTTAGCCGAGCACAAACTACACGTCCGACCGGATGCCAAACCGGTCAAGTAACCCCTATGCCGTTTCTCTGAGGAGAAGTGGAGCACTATAGGAGAAGAGATCGCCCGGCTACTGGCAGACGACTTCATCATGGAAGTTTTCCACCCGGACCGGCTAGCCAACCCAGTCCTAGTGCTAAAGAAGAACAAAACCTGGCGCATGTGCATCGACTACACCAGCCTGAACAAGGCGTGCCCCAAGGACCCATTCGCCCTACCGCGGATTGATCAAGTCATAAACTCCATGGCCGGCTGCAATTTGCTTTCCTTCTTGGATGCCTACTCCGGCTACCACCAGATCAAGCTGGACCCGGAGGACCGGATCAAGACCTACTTCATCACGCCTTTTGGGGCCTACTGCTACATCACCATGTCCTTCGGCCTGAATAACGCAGGCGCTACCTTCTAGCGCTGCATGCAGAAGCGCCTCCTGCCTTAGATAGGCATGAACATCCATGTCTACGTCGATGACTTTGTCGTCAAGACCAAGAATCACTTCATCCTCCTCGATGATCTCCGAGAGACCTTTGAGAACCTGCACGAGTACAAGATCAAGCACAACCCGTAGAAGTGTGTCTTCGGTGTCCCAACCGGCCAGCTCCTAGGTTTCTTCGTGTCCGCTCGCGACATCGAAGCCAGCCCGGAGAAGATCAGCGCAATCGAGTGCATGCCCAAGCCGACCCAGCTCCGCGACGTCCAGAAGTTCACCGGCTACCTTGCCTCACTCAGCCGGTTCGTCGGTCTAGTGGGGGACAAGGCCCTGCCCCTCTACGGGCTCCTTCGCAAGACGGCTCTGGTCGAGCCGGGCCACACGAAGAAGCCGGGCATGTTTGACTGGCCCGACGAGGTGGACGAGGCCTTTCGCGGCCTTAAGCGGGCTCTCACCCGCGTGCCCATCCTGGCCGCACTGACTGAGTAGGAGCCCTTGCTCGCCTCCATCGCGGCGACCACTCGCGCCATCATCGTTGTCTTGGTGGTCGAGCGGCCAGAGGAGGGCAAATCCCTGCCGGTCCAGCGCCCCGTCCACTTCCTCAGTGAGTTCCTCTCCGCCTCCAAGCAAAATTACCCCCACTACCAAAAGATGTGCTACGGCATTTAATTCTCCGCCAAGAAGGTCAAGCAGTACTTCCAGGAGCACACCATCACCATGATGAGCACGGCCCCGCTCGGCGAGATCATGAGCGGCCGGGACTCCGTCGGCCGGATCGCCAAATGGGTCATCGCCCTCGCCGACCACGAGAACCGGTCCGAGCCGTGTACCGCCATCAAGTCGCAAGCATTGGCCGACTTCCTCGTCGACTGGGCGGAGACCGAGTTTGTGCCACCTCCCCCAGACTCCACGCATTGGCGCATGCATTTTGACGGCTCAAAAATGAGGACCGGTCTTGATGCTGGCATAGTCCTCTCGTCCCCAAAAGGTGACCATCTCAAGTAAGCCCTCCCGATCCACTTCGCCGCCTCTAACAACATGGCTGAATACGAGGCCATCGTCCACGGCCTCCGACTCGCCAAGGAGATCGGCATCAGGCGCATCCAATGCTTTGGCGACTCCAACCTCGTGGTGCAGTAGGTCTTTGGCAAATGGGATGCTAGGGATGCCAACATGGCCAGCTACCCCTTCCTCGTACAGAAACTCACCGGCTCGTTCAAGGGCTGTGAGTTCCACCACATCCCATGGGTGGACAACAAGGCGGCCGATACGCTGGCGAAGATCGGCTCCACCCTCCAGGCCATCCCAGCCAGCGTCTCCCTCGAGCTGCTGGTCAAACCATCCATCAAGCCTTCTCCGGAGTCGGAGTCCATCTTCGTACCGGCCGACGCCGCCGACCCATCGGCTAATCCTGCTGCTCCCACGGCATCTTCGCCTCTGGCTCCTTCAACCTCGATTGCCTTGCTGGCGCCGGCACAGCCGGTCCAGCCAGCTGCATTCGGGGCAGCTGGCTCCAACGCCATGGCAGTCATGATGACAATCGATGCCCCTCCTGCCGTCCCCAACTCGGGGGCTGGCGAGCCGGTCCCGAGGGCTGATCACCCAGGCCCAGAGGCTCCCAAGCCAGCCCCTATCTCGGCTCCCTCATGGGCCCAGCCCATCCTGGTTTTCCTTCTGCACGGCGAGCTCCCCCCGGACGAGGCCACAACAAGACAAATCCAGCACCTGGCCTCGGCCTACAGCATCATAAATCGCGAGCTCGTCCACCACAGCACCACCAGTGTCTTCCAATGGTGCGTCGAGCAGTAGATTGGTCAGGAGATCCTCCTCGACATCCACCAGGGCGAGTGCGGGCACCATGCCGCCTCCAGGACCCTGGTGGCCAAGGCCTTCCGCCACGGATTCTACTGGCCGACCGCTTTGGAGGCGGCCAAGAAGTTGGTCGACAAGTGTGAGGGTTGCTAGTGCTTCAGCACGCAGAGCCACCTACCGGCCACAACCCTCTAGACCATCCCCCTCTAGTGGCCCTTCGGAGTCTAGGGGCTAGACACGGTGGGTCCCTTGAAGACCGCACGAGGCGGTATGACACATCTACGTGTGGCCGTCGACAAATTCACCAAGTGGATCGAGGCCAGGCCAATCAAGAAGCTAGACGACCCCGCAGCCGTCCGGTTCATCGATGAAATCACGGTTCGCTATGGTGTCCCCCACAGCATCATCACCAACAACGACACAAACGTTGCTAAGGGCACGCTAGTGCAATTCTGCTCCAAGCAAGGCATCCGGCTCGACCTGGCTTTTGTCGCTCATCCATAGTCAAATGGCAAGGTCGAGAGGGCAAACGGTCTAATCCTATTAGGCATCAAGCATCGGCTCGTAATGCCGTTGGTAAGGTTAGCCGGCTACTAGGTCGACGAGTTGCCTGCTGTCCTTTGGAGCCTTAGGACCACGCCTAATCGGTCGACCAACTTCACTCCTTTCTTTCTCGTTTACGGGTCCGAGGCGATCAGGCCCACCGACATCAAGTTTGACTCACCGCGGGTAGCCTTGTACATCGAGAAGGACACAAGGGAGGCAAGAGAAGACGACATCAACCTACTCAAAGAAGCACACAAACTGGCCTTGAGCTGGACGGCCATCTACCAGCAGAAGCTCCGGCACTACCACAGCAAGCGGATCCGGCTGCTCTCCTTCCGCAAAGAAGACCTAGTGCTCAGGCGAATCCAGCGAACCGCCGGCCAGCACAAGCTGTCCTCCCCATGGGAGGGCCCGTTCATCATCAGCTAGGCATTGCACAACAATGCATACTACCTAATAGACGCCCAGAAGCCTCAGAAGCGCAAGAGAGACGCCTCCGGCAAGGAGACAGAGCGCCCATGGAACGCGGCGCTCCTCCGCCCATTTTACTGCTAAGAACCAGTGTACGTATGTATCCTTCCCTCTTTGGGCTTATGAATGCAATGGGTTCCCCAAGCCGGCTCTTGGGACATGCCCCTTTCCACTTCAAAGCTTATCAATTCAATCCGCCCGCCCCTAGATCCGGCTCCTGCTCTCAGGTGCTCGTCGGCTAGTTGTAACGTCCTCCCACGCGGTAGATCAAGTAGTGTGAGATGAGTAAGTCCTCCCACCCCTCCCAGCTACAGACCGACTCCCGGCTGTCCGGCTCACGGGGTCCAGGGGCGGCAAAACTTGGTTCACACGAAGAGCCGATCACTAGAGGGTCGTCGGCTAGGTCTAGACGGATCATTTTCTTGCCTCTGTCACTTGCCTTACCAAAAAAGTCCTCGCGGTACCTAAACTCAGAACCGCTCCCTCGAGGCGGACGCCCCGTCCCAGCTACAGACCGGCTCCCAGCTGTCGGGCTGGCGGGGTCGAATCGAAGGGGGAAAAGAACTTGAGCTAACAGAACCAAAGCGGCAAACAAAGGGAAGGGCAAGCCGGCATGCATAAAAACTGACTTTGCAACAACCAGAAAATTCATAATTTAAAAAGGCCCACAGCCACCAGTTCACTACATCTACACCCCAGTAGGTGGAATTGAAATTCTAACAAAAGCGTAGGAATAAAAAAAGAGAAAGAGCTCTATGTGGCAGCCGCTCCGTCCTCTCCACCACCGCCCGCGGCAGCTTGCACCTCTGGGTCCCGAGCTGGCTCAGAGTCGGTGTAGTCGTCGGTGCTAGAGCCGGCGTCCTCACCGTCTGTCTTGGCACCGCTCCCCTCCAGGTCATCTAGCGCGAGTGCATACTGGTCTCCGAGACCACCATGCCATCCGCCTGGTGCTTGGGGACGTACTCATTCCATGCGGCGAAGGACACGAGGTCACTGGCTCACATGGCCAGCTCGTCAGCCACCGCCTCCAGGTCTGCGTCGGTGTTGGCACGCTGAGCCATGAGCAAGCTCAGGTCTAGCTCGGGGTACCATGACCTCGCGATGCGAAGGGCCATGCCCGCACCGACGCGTGTCGCGGAGGCCCTCTAGGCGGTCACCTACACGGTCCCGAACTCTAGCCACCGCGACAACCGACTCATCGAAGCCGGAGCCACCGCGCTCGGCCAGTGGACGGGGACCACCGCCTCTTAGGCCACTAGAAGCCGCTTCAAGGCGCGAACCACCACCTCCAGCCTTGCCCTAGTGGCGATCCCCACCTCGTTCAGGGTCCAGGGGGCGTGCGGCCCAATGGCGTCCCGCTGGCCCTCATGATGGGTTGTCACGGCCGCCCCATCAGCCTCCTGCATACCAGGAAAGAGCCCTGAGAAGAAGAAGAAGAAGAGAAGAAAAAGTATGATGAATGATAGGACCAACCAAAACCAAAAACAAGCACGCGGAAAGGACGGGATGACAGGGACTTACCGTGCAGCATGCGGTCTATCCCATGCCCTTGCTCCCGCAGCTCCGACTCCCTGGCGGACCACTCCTATAGTCGGTGCTTGTGCTTGCTCCGAGCCGCCTGTGCCAACGCAGCGTCCTTGGCCTCCAGCTCCTGGCGGTGGGCGTGCTCCCGCTCCTCCGCCTGCTGGAGAAGGGCCGCCTCGCGGCCCGATAGCTTCTGGCACACAGCTACCTCGCGGTCCGCCAGCTCTTGGCGGCGGGCGCGCTCCCGCTCCTCCGCCTGCTGGCAAACGGTCACCTCGTGGCCCGATAACTCCTTGCGGATGGCCGCCTCGTGGTCCACCGGCTCTTGGCGGTGGGCCGCCTCGCACTCAGTCGCTGCCACCTGTGCTCGGGCCGCCTCCTCGTGGAGCTGCTCGCACTCCGTGGTTAAGGAGCTCCGCTGATCCCCGAGCTCCATGACCTGGCGTCGGAGGTTGACCGCCTCTGCGTTGGTGTCTGCTTGAGATGGAAAAAACCACAATCAGAAGACAGAAGGAGAAGGGGATTCGGCCTGCCTCCGCAGTGATCGGCTCGAATCTCGAGGGTTATGCCCCCACCTTGAAAATCGCGAGGTCCTTACCTCGAAAGTCCTGCGATAGGGTGGCCAGCTGGCCCTCATCACCCGGCGGTCATGCGCCTCCTGCGTACATTAAAAACATCACGCACCATTTGACCCGACCGGCCTACACCACAGCCCGCTCAGGTCTCGGGGGCTACACCCAGTGGGTGCGCTAGCGCGCCCCCACTGGAGAAAACACCAAAGAAAAGACAAAGAAAGGAAGGAAACTTACCGCGACGGTCCGTTCCAGCTGCACCAGCCGGTTATTTGCTGCTCGGGCATCTTGCGCCGTCTAGGCATGGCAGGCGGCGAATGCCTCGACCGCGGCAGACACCACCGCCACGAGTGCGCTCGGCAGATCCCCGGCTGCCGGGCGGCTGCCGTGGCCCAGTTTTGCTGCGGTCGCCCTCCGTCGGCCCGCCCGCCCTTGCCTGAGGTTACTAGGAGGCTGGCTCCTCCCGGCACCATCATGCGGGCGGCCCCATACGAGGAGCCTGCGCCGCTTGACCCCTCAGGTGCCTCAGCCTCCCGCCTCGATCCTCCGCCGCTAGCCTCTCCCGTCTGGCTCAGCCCGGGAGCCGGCGCTCCCATAGCCGACTCATCTTGAGTCGGCACCTTTGGCGCCGGAGCCTTTGGAGGCGGCACCTCCGGAGCCGGTGAGTCCGGAGCGAGCGCCCCCGCCGCCATCGCCTCTGCATCCGGGGGACCAGCCACCCCCGACGGCACGTCGTTTCCTCCGGCGGGGCCCGTGCTGCGGTCCACCCCCGCGCGGCACGTCGCCCACCCCTCATGAGTCCACGCCATGTCCCGTCTCCTTCTCCTCCTCGACGGCAGCACGGTTCGCTCCAACGTCCGCCACCGCCCGTGTGTCCTATGCGGTCTCCGCGGCCGCTTCCTCCTGTCGCGCGAGGTCGTGACGGTCCTTCGACCACCTCTCCCAGTCCTCGGGGAAGGGCTCCCACGATTGGTCGGTCGCCTCCCTGTCGGTCCTTCCTGGGGGTGCCTTCTTCTTCGCCGCCTCCTTGCACTGGCGATGCCCCTCGATGCACAGCTCCTGCTGGGCCGCCTCCATGGCGTGCCAAGCCTCGTTCTCCCTCTCCTCGGCGGTGCTCGGCAACGCCGTTCTCGTGGTGTCGCTCGCTGAAGTCCTCCCCACGGCATGCACTTACCTGGGCAAACAGAATAATAGGGGAGGGGGAGAAGGAAGATTCAGGGGAACGGGATTAGGGCATGCCGGCCTACCCGATGACGACGGGGACCTCCCTCCTCGTGGGGCCCGTCGGGACAATCCACCTCCTCGCGGCCGCCTCCGCGGCTGCTACAAGGTGGCAGCCCGTTTTAGCACCAGACTCGGACCGGCCACCTGCTTCCCCTTGTCGCCGGCCACCACGTCATTCCGGCCGGGCTCATCGCCGACCCGGTGAAGACGCCTCCTCGGCGGCTCCATGGCCTCATCCTCCAAGGCCTCCACGTCCTCTGGAGCCTCTCCATCGCGCGATTCCTCCAACTCAGTGTCGTCGTCAGTCCAATCCCACAAGTTTGGACAGGGAGGGGACTCACCCATCGACTCGGTCGCCTCCGTCTCCGTGTCCTCCCTTCCGGCCTCGAATATGCCGGCTTGATCTGGGTCGGCCGGCTCCATGTCGTCAACATCATCCACCTCTTCAGGGTCCAAATCCGCCAAGTCGGCGGCCGGCTCCTAATACACCTGTAGTGAGGGAAAAACCTGCAGGCCAGGAGTCGTTCTTCACTGTTAAGTCGAGGCATCACACTTGGGGGGAGAAAGGAGGACGAGCTGACTGCCTCACTTACCACTGGTGCTGGATGGCTACGGCTGTATGGGGTTTTGCCCCAATGCCAACTCCCCTCCTTCAGCTTCACCATGGAAATGTCGTTCACCCTCCGCGCCACGTGGACCAGCTTCAGCTCCTTAGTGGAGAGCCGACAGGGGTCGTGCCACCCCCCATTTAGCAGATGAGGTACGTCTGGCTCTGCAGCGGCTGCACCTGGCGCGCCACCATCACCGTGAGCAGGTCGGCCGCCTTCAGGCCCTCCACCCTGGTCATGAGAACCACTCGCTCGCAGAGCCAGTCTGCTATCTCCGGGGCTACAGGCGGGGTGATCCACCAGTTCAGCATTGCCACCGGCGGCGTGCTGACGAAGTCGGGGAGGTTGATGTAATCCTACTACGGCTTCACGTTCTTCACGTAGAACAACCCCCGCTGCCAGTTCTTCACCGACTCCTACAGCGGGAGTTTCGGGAAGCCGGATCCTTGGCAGATGTGGATCAAGCCGCCCCCGCAGGTGGTCATGACCGCCTTCTTCGTCATTGGGTCCTTCGTCGTCTGCTGCTTGAGGAAGAAGACGCGGAACCTGAGGTCAAGCCTCGGCTCCACCCCCAGGTACCCCACATAGAGGGTGACGTAGTCCACCAGCTACAGGATGGCGTCGGGGGCGAGGTGGTGCGGCTGCAGGCCAAACCGTGTCAGGAACCGTCGAATAACGTGCTCGCGAATAGTCCGAGCCCGCGAAAGAAGTGCTCAGCGAAGAAAACCACCTCGTCATCTCGAGGTGCCGGGGAGTTCTCCGGCCCAGCCACGCGTGCCTCCACGAACTCCTCTGCTAGTAGCTTGCAGCGGTGGTGGAGGTGTGCAATGAAATCCTCGTCCACAATGCTACTGTCCCATGCTCCTTGCTAGACATGACATCTCGATGGGCTTGCGGGCACTGCGACGGGCGCGAGGGTCCTGCTGCGAGGCGGTCTCCGAAGGTGACCGCGGGTGCACACCAATCGGCACAAGTCTCCCTCTTTATCTCGTTCTCTCAAGGCGAGAGGAGGAGGACGATGAGTGTGAACCAACGGCGGCGACGGGAGTGAATGTGCCGTTCTATTCCCCTCCCTCCTCCATTTAAACCCCGCATGGGCGGTCGTGGGGGTGGATTCATTGTGCATGACCCCCATGATTCCCATTGCATGTGGGAAGGCAGTTATCGCCCTCGGGCATGCCAACCGACAAATTGCAGAAGATCCGCGTGCCCGGGCCGAGGTCGTGGCAGCCCCCCCTCTCGGTCTGGTCTTGTTCGCTGCGCGGCCTGTCAGGACCGTGGCCCGTGGTGCCCACCACGTGGCACGGGTGTCCCGCCTGGCGAGGCGCCCCAAACGACACTCGGGCTTCGGGCCGGCTATAGAGTCGGCGAACGGACGACCATCTACGACCGCCCTCTGGGGTCGGCCACAACACCGGGATGATTCTCAAGCAAACGAGGTCCACCGTGGCCCGACGGTGGGCCTCCCACGCTTTGGGGACTACTATCGGGGGGATAACTCGGGGTACCCTAAAGCAATCTACTGCCCCAAAACTTTCTGAAACGGCCGAAGGGTGAGACGCCTGCCCCCACGGCCCAGAATGAGCCCGGCCGGCTCCGCGGCGCCTGCTGGGCACTGCTGGCTACACGTGGCCGGCTGCAACAGGGGCTGCCTGCTGGATGCGAGGATTCTTGGCCGCCTAGCCGGACGTGCCTTGTCTCCCACTGCCTAGGCATGCACGGCTATAGTGGCCCCATCCCGTTGGGCGTCAGCGC
The DNA here is from genome assembly GCA_022496015.1 of Hordeum marinum. Taxonomy (NCBI): domain Eukaryota; kingdom Viridiplantae; phylum Streptophyta; class Magnoliopsida; order Poales; family Poaceae; genus Hordeum; species Hordeum marinum. Next base: position 186,402,301 of record CM039677.1, on the reverse strand, counting down.
CCGTATGGCCACAGTGCAGGCAATAGTGTCGCTGACTTTGGCTGACCATGACAGGGCTCCCATTAGTGTCGGCATGCCTCTAATCACTCCATGACCCGGCCCGGCGTGGCTACAGTGTAGCCGGCCATATCGCTGACCACGGACGGCAGTCGCAAGTTGACGCCCCGAAGGACGACCCGTGCTGAGAAGTGACCATTGCTGGGACCTGCTACGTGGGCCCCACCGGCTCTTGACATGACCCACCAGCCGGCGGGCCCTATCGAGGGCCCCACGGCCGGCTACAGAGGCTGTCAGTAAGGGGCCCCTCGTGGCTTCCCACTCATATTGTAATCCGGGGGGCTGGCCTATAAAACACCACAGAGTTCCCCGTGCAAAGGGCAAGTAAGAAAGCAGATAGACCAGAATCCACACTCTCACCCACGTAACCAAAGAAGGGGAACCGGCTGCTCCCTCTTCCATCTCTAGACAGCAGCTCCACGAGTAACATTGTAACATTTCCTCATCTATCAACTAGATTAGACAGGACTAGGGGTATTACCTCCCACAGAGGGCCCTGAACCTGGGTACATCGTGTGTCATTACCGCTTGTGCCTAATCCCATAGCCAGAGCACGTCGGCGTCCTCTGGCCCCAACCACCTTTGATAAGCCTACCCATTGCATCTGTCGTGAGAAACGACGACACATATGTTCCTCCCAATAACATTTTTCAAAGCATCATGAAGGAACCTCACAATATAACTATCGCACAAAGAATTCTTCTAATGATGAACTATAGCATACGTGTCATCACCAAAACTTGGGAACAAAACATATCATATTCATCAAGCATAGCATCCCAAAGCTTGTGGTCTTGCATATCATTAGCATCATGGATATTCAGAGAATTCATACTAACAACATGGCAAGAACTATCATGAATCACCTTATAAATTTATTCTTTCAACACTTCATCAAGATTTTTCAATTCATTATTTTCAAACAAAACTTCATAAAGATAATCAAGTGCACTCAACTCACTAGCAATTGGTTCATCATAATTTTGTCTTTTGAAAAGATTAGCAAGTGAATGAGGATCCAAATCAATGGATTTTTAGCAAGCAAAGATGCAATCAAATAGAAGGCACATGGAAACACAAGCAAACATAGCAAACAAGAGATCTGATGAGAAAAAGCCAAACGAAAAAGAGAGGGCAAATAAAAAGGCAAATCTTTTTGGTATTTTCTGAAAATTGTTTTGGAAGTGGGGGAGAGGAAAAAGAGAGGAAAATGGCAAATAATGTAAATGCAAGAGATGAGTTTGTGATAGGTACTTGGTAGGCTTTATGTAGATCTCCCCGGCAACAGCGCGAGAAATCCTTCTTGCTACTTCTTGAGCTTGTGTTGGTTTTCCCTTGAATAGGAAAGGGTGATGTAGCAAAATAGATAAGTATTTCCCTCAGTTGTTGAGAACCAAGGTATCAATCCAGTAGGAGATACAAGAAAGTCCTCAATCTTCGCACCTACAAAAACAATCAAACACTTGCCCCCAACGCTATAAAGGGGTTGTCAATCCCTTCACAGTTATTTGCAAGGATGAGATCTGATAGAGATAGATATAGAAGGTTACTAAAACGAAAAGTAAAACAAAAGTAAAAAGATTGCATAAAAGTATTTTTAGTATTTTTGGTTTATAGATCTGAAAATATAATATGGAAAATAGATCCGAGGGCCATAGGTTTCACTAGAGGCTTCTCTCTTGAAGGAAACAAACATGGTGGGTGAACAAATTACTATCGAGCAATTGATAGAAAAGTGAATAATTATGAAGATATCCAAGGCAATGATTATGCATATAGGCACGTCCGTGTCAGGTAGACTGAAACGATTCTGCATCTACTACTATTACTCCACACATCGACCGACTCTTGCCTGCATCTATAGTATTAAGTTCATGAAGAACAGAGTAACGCATTAGGTAAGATAACATGATGTAGAGGGATAACCTCAAGAAATGTGATGAAAATCCCATCTTTAGATCCTTGGTGGCAACAATACAAATACGGTCCTCTCTACCCCTACTATGTCACTGGGTGAGGACACCGCAAGATTGAACCCAAAACTAAGCCCTTCTCCCATTGCAAGAATTACCAATCAAGTTTACCAAACCAAACCAATAACTCGAAGATACTTGCAAATATATGAAATCATGCGTATAAGAATTCAGAAAAGACTCAAATAATATCCATGGATAATCTGAACATAAACCCATAATTCATCGGATCTCAACAAACACACCGAAAAGAGTATTAGATCGGATAGATCTCCATTAAGATCATGAAGAACATGGTAAGTAAGCACAAAAAGAGAGAAGAAGCCATATAGCTACTAGCTATGGACCCGAAGGTTTGTGGTAAACTACTCATGCATCATCGGAGGGGCAATGGAGTTGATGTAGATGCCCTCCGTGATCGAATCCCCCTCCGGCAGATTACCGAAAAATGCTCCAAGATTGTATCTCTCGGGAACGGAGGCTTCTTGCAACAGAAAAGTATACTTGTGGATCCCTCCGGTATTGGGGGAATATTTGGGAATTTATAGGCCGAAGAATAGGGTTAGGAGACCTGTTGGGGGCCACAAGCCTGCCAGGCGCGGCTAGGGGAGGTGGCCATGCCCCCTGGCTTGTGACCTCCTGGCAGGTCTCTTGTCTTCCCCTCCAAGTCTGGTAGATGTCTTCTGGTCCAAGAAAAATCATCACGAAGATTTTATTCCATTTGGACTCCGTTTAATATTCCTTATCTGCAATACTCAAAAACAAGGAAAAAAACTGGCACTAGGCTCTAGAGTAATAGGTTAGTCCCAAAAATAATATAAAATGGCACATTAATGCATATAAAACAACCAAAATAGATAATATAATAGCATGGAACAATCAAAAATTATAGATACAATTGAGACGTATCAATGATCAATGCCGATTTCCAGAAGGCATTTCTCATATTAGTTGTTCATATTCCAAAATGAGATAATATATATAGATAGGCCAACACATACAATTGACACATTTGGCATGCATGAACAATTCAATCGAGCATTTACATGCTCAAATTGGTACAGTTCCTAGTTGGTGGTGTAATTTACAAAACACTGGGCTGCTAATTTACATCAATATAATATATGTGAACTACGCGCACACAAAAGTGATACTGCCCCTAATGCCGACCCAGCACGCACAACTGCCATCGTCCATCATGTCGTTCCTTGGCTCAAGAAGACAGGACATCGCCAAGTGATGACCTACACCTTATCGATCAAGGTAGGGGCATTCTCGACATTGGTGATCGTTGGTACTACCACGTCCATCTAGGCTTTGTACATCGTCATCGCGCTCGACGAGACCCTAGCTATCACCATTGCTGCAGCCATGGCCGCCAGGCCTCCGTCGGCATCCGGAGCTGCACCCTCCTCCATATGAGACATAAGCCCGCACCCCTGAGGCGGCAACCGCTACGGTTGTCCTTGCGGTGTCACGGTTCCTACTCCGCCGCCCATACCATCCGTTGCACTCTACATCGAGCCTGCAATATCGCCATCTGGTGATCCCTAGCTGCTTTCAAAATGACCCTGACTAACCTAATGGATTGCACATGTCATGATTCCTGGCTCCTCTGGTTGTTGCCGGGAGAGGTTGTTACATGGCCGTCGACCCACAAGCCGACCATCACGCCGACAACTTCGATTCCGCTGCCGCCCAACTCCATCCTATCGTCGGCCATTGGGGGTTTGACGATATGTGTAGCCACTAGACAAGGGATTAGTGACTTGCTGCCGCCGAGCATCATATGGTTATTTATAGCTAGTTGCTGCCAATGGGGTTGGGGATTTTACAATTTACCATAGTGGCTGGCGCATGCGCTTGCGTAGGAAGCCTTGTCTCGGGGGTGGGAAGACTAATGGAACCCATGAGTGGCAAGCCGACAACAAGCCACCATTGGTGAGGGTATATAGGCAACGACAGGCGGCGAGTCATGGCACACATTTGTTACTTTACAACCGTGTGTGGTTGTGTGATTCATCAGAGTATTTTACATGGCACACAGTTTGTAGGACATGTGTATAACATCATTAATTTATGCATCGGGGCGTTGGGGGCGCTTTCTGGGTAGCACATGTCTTGTTCATCAACTGTGCGTGCTCTTTTATTACTATCGCCCACGCTTCTTTTACTTACACCATGTGCCCATTAGATCACACAATACCCAACATTTTCACAGTTTTTGAATTCTTTTTCATGCACACATAATCATAGGCGGAAAAAATGTAGTAACTGTTTGCAAACGTGTATAAGGTCATAAATAAATATCACCACTCTTCGCTCTCCATCATCTGTTTCCCCTCTCACAACCCCCAAACCCGGCCTTCTTCTCCCCACTGTCCCTCCTCCACAAAATCCTCAGTATTACACATGTCATAAAAATCTTGGACCCCCTCTCCATCATGGAAGGCGCGGGGTTGAGGAAGCTCATACGCGCGCAGGAGCCCGCGACGATGGTGGCGGCAGTACACGTCGATGAGGGTTTGGAGGCCTTGGTGGCCAGAGCAGCAAGATGGAGGTTGCATCGGATGTGTTGTGGGAAAGCGCGGTTCTGTACGCAAACACGCGGCCTTCTAAAGGGCAACACGCACCGATGAGGTCGCCCTTGCCTTGGTGGCTCATGTGTATTTTGCTGCGGTAAGGGCAACACCCTCCTTAGAGTTCCCTACCACTCTAGCAGAGCGCGCAACTAATACCTTTGTTGTTTACGGTCGCTTGGAAAATCTCCGTCATCGGAGCGTCACACGCCCGCCTTTGGCCATGGACGGTATTATCCATGAGACCAGAGCTACTGTGATGGAGCAGGAGCAAAGGAATGGTCGGGCTTATTAAGTGTTCAAGAACATGGTCCTCGCCGACCCGGATGTGGATACTTCTTCTCGAGAGAGGATGTTGCGTGAGTGCAAACAATATTTCAACATCGTCGAACCAACAGGCGAGCCCCACAACAACGCTGACGAGTAGCTATTTCCATTCTGCTCTTTTTGGAACCTTGGTGATATGTAATGTCGCTATTATGTTGTTTAGTTAATTATGTAGGAGTATGAAAATTAATTTGTGCAATAATTTTCTGAATCGGCTTCTTATTACTAGGAATCATTTGTGTGTGTTATTTTCAGCCTTTCCACACAATTTAGATTATTGACATGTTTGATGGGCATCACACACATCTCGCTATGCTGAATTGTTTGTGTTGTTTGGCTCATTGCGTGCAGTTCATCCAAGTGCATGGTATGACGTGTGTCGCGGACAACTTGATGTGTGCAACCGTTTGTGTTATTTTGGCTCATCGCAAATAGTTCACCCGAGTGACCTGTGATGTGCACATAGAGCAAATCACAGTACACACGTACTAAACTACGAAACCTGACGATGATGATTTCATCAACCGCTGACAATTGTATACCAGCAAGCGTTTCCCCACAACACACACAGGTTATTAGCACCAATAGTCTGTGTTATTTTTGGTCTTCGCACACGATTCTGATTACTCACTTGTTTGCTATATATCGCTCACATCTTGTTGTGCCAAAACGTGTGTGTTCTTTTGTATCATCACACACAATTGATGGTAGTGAACTATATGTCGTCTATCACACACATCTTGGTATGCCGAAACATTTGTTTTTTGTTGTCTCATCGCACATAGTTGATGGTAGTGAACTGTGTGCCCCCTATCGCACACATCTGGATCTCTGTAACCTTTTGTGTTATTTTAGCTAATCGCAAATAGTTCGTATGGAAGAACTATATGGCACAAATCGCACACATAAGTCTTTTCTGAATCATGTTTGATGGGTCTGCCATTGCACACAATTCGTGTTATTGGCGACGGAGCTTGAACTATGCCGTTTGTGATTCATACACCGCATACAGTTTTGTAAAAGGGTCTCTAATTGATGTGTTTGAGGGAATCCTGGACTAAGGAGTCCTCGGGCTGCCGGCCTATCTGTTTGGACGGATAGTGGGGTGATCTATGACTGTCATTCAAGAAACAAAGACTATGGAAATGTCGTATCCATGATGGAAACTTCCCAAGCCATGGCGTGTACTCCATGGACAAGACGAAAGACTCGACATGTTCCTTATTTGATGTAACTGACATTATGTAACCCTAGGCACCCGTGGTATCTATATAAACTAGAGGGTTTTGGTCCATAGGGTAGATTATGATCATAACTCTTAGGGTTTAGACCACAACATACAATCTCGAGGTAGATCAAGTTTGTACTTGATACACCATCATCGATAGAAACAAAGCAGGACGTAGGGTATTACCTCCATCAAGAGGGCCCTAACCTTGGTGAACATCACCTCCCTTGTCCCTTGTAACCCATCGATCCAAGATCCACAGTTTGGGACCTGCTACCCAAGATCGGCCAATTTTGGCATCGACATTAGTGCTTTCATCGTGAGTTCCACTTCAGGATTGCCAAAAGGATCGATGGCTCACTTGGATGAGGGTTTGGGGAAGTACTTTTCGGCCACCACCTCCTCGACGGCCGGAGGAAGGGAGTTGTGGGATGCGGTCCCACTCTCCGCTAGTTCTGTTGGCAGAGATTCCCCTTTCGAGGCTTGGTCGAGGGCGAAGTCGCATGGTGGGCTGTAATGGAAAAACATATATCATCCATAATGAAACATTCGAAGCGGAAAGACAATATAATCTACGGATTCATACCTTTGCGCCCAGGGCTTGACTCTGGCGGTCCTTCGGGGAACACTTTCAAAGTCCTCGTACTCCCCGTCGAAGTCCAGAATATCATCAACCATGGCCACTTTAGCCCTGCATTGCCTTTTTGGGTCATGGGAGCTAGATCTCCCTCGTCGTCTTAGGACGCCACCCTCTTCTTCGTATGGGAGGAGTCTCTCTCCTCCTCGTCCTCTTCATGCTCTCATTCAGGAGTAGAAGGAGAAGGTCTATCCTGGGACCTGGTATATGGAGAACCTTTTGAACGAAGACCTAGAGTCCCCTACTTCTCTTGTTTCTTCCTAGGCATCGTGTACGGCTTTTTGACCAGCATGGTGATAACCCACAAGTGTAGGGGATCGCAATAGTCTTCACGTCTAGTATTTCAGCCTAATTTATTGATTCGACACAAAGGGAGCCAAAGAATATTTATTGGCCTTGACAAATGAGTTGTCAATATAACTGCATCAAAGATATTTCTCTGCAGCAAATATTTAGTAGCATGACCAATAGTAGTAGCAAAAGTAACGGTAGTAGTGATAATAGCAGTTTTGTAGCAGGTGTGATAGTAGCAATATCAATATTAACTTGGCAAGATTCGATATATGTAACGCGTAGGCACGTGGATCAGTGATGGATAATGATTTAGATGACATTGATCATATAATAGTTACACACTAGGGCGACACAGAACTAGCTCCAATTCATCAATCTAATGTAGGCATGTATTCCTTATATAGTCATACGTGCTTGCGATAAGAACTTGCATGACATCTTTTGTCCTACCCTCCTATGGCTGTGGGATCCTATTGGAAACTAAGGGATATTAAGGCCTCCTTTCAATAGATAACCGAAACAAAGCATTAACACATGGTGAATACATGAACTCCTTGAACTACCGCAATCACCGGAAAGAATCCCTATTATTGTCACCTTGGGGTTTGCGGATCATGACATGTAATAGGTGCATACAACTTGCCAGATGAATCCAAATCACTCTTATATAGGTTTGGACATGAAATCATGGCACTCGGGCCCTATTGACAAGCATTAAGCAAAGCAAAGTCATAGCAACATCAATCTTAAAACATAATGGATATTAGGGACTAAGACTTATCAAACTTAACTCAATTACATGATCAATCTCATCAAATCCCATCACCGTCCAGCAAGCCTACAAACGAATTACTCACTCTCAGTGGTGATCATCATGGCAGTGTTGATGGGGAAAGGTTGGCGATGAGGACGACTACGCATTCCCCTCTCCAGAGCCCGAAACAGGCTCCAGATCAGCCCTCTCGAGGAACAACATGAGGCGACGGTGGCTCCGTCTCGTGGAACACAATCAAATCTTCTCTCTACTTTTTCTCTATGGATGTGAATTTATAGGACTGGAATTTGGGTCGGAAGGGCCACGAGTGTGCCACAAGCCATTAGGGCGCGCCACTAGGGGAGGCACCCTAATATGTGGTGCCCCCCTAGCACACCCCCTCCGGCAGTCTTCGCTCCATAATTCATCATATATTCCCGAAATAATTCATAAAAAGTTTCGTCCAATTCCGAGAACTTTTATTTCTGCACAGAAACAACACCCAGGTAGTTGTGCTGAAAACAATATCAGTCCAGGTTAGTTTCACTAAAATCATGCAAATTAGAGACCAAAACCATAGCAAAGGTATTTGGGAAAGTAGATACGTCTGAGACATATCAACTTCCCCAAGCTTAAATCATTGCTTGTCCTCAAGCAATTTATTTGATAAATTGAAAGTGATAAATAAAACTTTTACAAACTCTTTTGTTCTCGTTATTATACACATGCTTAGCTAGTGCTCAAATTTTCAGCATAAATCATAAATAGACACGTCCATGACAACAAATAGATATTATGTTAACTCATGGAAATACATAACTAGTTAGAAAGCAATAATAGAATATCTCCTCTGACAACAATTTGTCAAAACAATCATAATAAAATATGCTTACATGGTATTTCGCTAGCTCTTTCTCAGACCGCAAAACATAAATGTAGAGCTCCTGTAAGATCCAAGCAGCGACAAAACATTATAATTCAGGGTAGAAAAGATCTAGTCATGCTCATATCCAACATTAACTAGACTCAATGCATAAGGATGAGAATAGTGCTCTCGGGTTTGGTGGTTTAGTAAGAGGATGATGACTCAGCATAAAAGTAAATAGATAGGCCCTTCGCAGAGGGAAGCATTGATTTGCAGCGGTGCTAGAGCTCAAATCTTAAAATAAGAGGTAGTATATAATTTTTGAGTGGTGCTCTTTTCTTGTCACCGTTACGACAAAGGTTTTCAATATTTTCCATGCTAAACTCATTATTGGCGGTTCCCAGACAGAATAGTAAAGTTTACTCCCATCCACCATTCATATACAAAGCATGGATGACCGAATCCATGGATGCCTGTCAACATACAACTGTCCTAAGGAGTTTGTTTAATTTATTTTGATTATGTGGGACTAGGAATCCCTTTTACCATCCTCTCTCGTGCAATGATGGCGAATAAATGACCGTCATGAGAATAACTTGTTTAACATGGAAAATATTAATCACCTCATCGCTCCAGGAGCGAGATGAGTGCACAAAATAGATGTCTATTTGAATATTTAGAGATGGCACATGCAAATTTACTTGGAATGGCAGGGTAATAGCGCATATAGGTAGGTATGGTGGACTCACATGGAACAACTTGGTTTAAAGATTTTGGATGCACAAGCAGCATTCCTGTACATGTGAAGGCTAGCAATAGGATGAGAATGGACCAGCTAGAGAGCAACAACGGTCATGAATATGCATTTTGAATAATTAACATTGTACATAGCATGAGTAAGATATGAACACCCTGAATTTAAGCATTATCAAGGCTACATTGGTTTTGATTGAACTACATGTTTGCACATGGGCCAAGTCAAACTGCTCGAATTATACAAAGGGAAATACCATACTACCATACCATATTACAACCATTTTAATGCATCTTGACACACAAGATAAATCATTATTAACTCCTAGATATTTAGGCATGGCATGTTAAGTTGTAATCTCTAATTGCCAGCACAAACATGTTTACTCGTCATATACTGAATCAGGATCAAACTAGCTAAACATATTTTCAAAAATGGAAAACAAGAAGAGTTCATATCAGCTTCCTTTCCTACGGTGACTTAATCAAATATCGTCATTATTTCCTTTTCACTTGCATGATCAAATAATGTGATAATAATAATAATAATAGTGCAAGAATGTCGTGGACTAAGTTGGAATCTACAAGGCAGTTTAAGACAAAAGGAGAAGACAAGGTAAAATTGGCTCTTTGTTAGACCAATAATAAAGCATATGAGAGCCACTCAACATTTTCATCGTGGTCTTCTCCTTTCAAGGGTCCAATAAAAAGACAAGACGTTAAGAGAAACACACTGAAATATTTTTGGAGTTTTTGTTTTTCTTAAACAAGGAAGTAAACTTAAGGAAAGACAAGAATGAGAAAAACTATTTACACGGGAAAGCTCCCAACACGCAAGAAAATATTTTTGGGTACTCTTTTCGTTCTAGAACTAAAGAAATGAGGAAATGAAAACCCGAGAAGAAGCAAGAAACATTTTTGGATTTTCAAAGCTTTTTGAACACACAAGAGGAAAGCAAGAAAAATAAAGCTAACATGGATATACAATGAAAGAGGTTTAACACCTACAACTTGTATGAAGTGTGAGAACATGAATGTAATTTCGGTGAGAAATATGTACTCCCCAAGATTAGGCTTTTGCCTAGCTTGGTAATCACTACTTCTGATTCGGGTAATGGTTGAAGTGATAGCTTGTGGGGGCATTCCTGGCCTCCTCGTCTGCCAGACAAGCAACCTCTCTTGCCAAACAAGCAGCCTCCACTGCAGCATTGTGCTCTCGCACCTCGTCCTCAAGAACATAATATCATTGTCGGGCCTGAAAGTCCAAGAGGACAGGTGCAGGCAAAAATATAGACATGGACGTGTATTTTCTAAATATTAGATTGTACTCATAGCCTTTAGCACAGTTCACAAGAAATTCATGATAACGCATAGCTTAATAATCTAAATATCATTTAGGCAAAATGGGGTCATTAGGTTGGGGTACCACTCCCAAATGTGCAGCTAAGCGAGATGCATAAATGCCTCCATACAATTCTCCATTACCCGAGTTGGAGTGCAACCTTCGGGCAAGAATTGCACTGAGGTTAAAATGTTGCTCGCCCATCATAGTAGTATGTATAAGACTCAAGTCAAGGGCACATAATGCACTACAATCTTGTTTTCCTACTATACATTTCCTGTTGAACATTGCAAAGTAATAGATAGAGGGAAATTTTATACTCTTAATTCTAGCTTGCATTACTCCCATGTATTCTCCCACACAAAGACTCTCGAGATTATAATTATCTGTCGATGGTTTCTCTAATAGACCCCAGAGTGGAAGTTTGCAAGCAACTGCAAATCCTTATAGGTCCATTCCAAAAGATTCATCATATAGTTCAAATAACACCCTAGAGTTACGCGCTTGAAAGTGAAATCCACCTATGAATGTACGGGTAAGGTTATAGTGTTGGACACACTTATCTGCAAGGAAGTCAGTGAGGCCAACATTCTCAATAAAATGATCAAATTCCTATTTAATACCCGTACCTATCATGAACTCCTCGCTTGGCCATCAACAAGATTTTGCACCAGCCATTACTATTTGATTAGCCCTGGGCTCTATATAGGCCTGTCAACAAAGCTTCTGTTCGACCACTTGCCCAAAGAGCGCCTCCTTGAAGCGCTCCTCCTAAAGAAGCTCATCTTTCCGAGCACAAATTTGTGAAACTTTTGAGCCACAAATTTATATGAATAAAACTTTGCAATATATGTAGCAACTACTCAAAGTGATGCCTGGAGGCCATATCAAGCATTCATACTACTTGGAACTCAATGAATTAAACATGCAGGCCCATTTTCTATAGCACCAAGTGCAACAAATTATGCAAAGTATAAACCACTAAAACAAAAAGTAATTGGAGGAATGGGGGGTCACATATCAAGGAACAATTCCTCAAAATAGTTTCAAAAACGGAGTTCCGAGCAAGGAGATCAAAAATTTCACTTTCTAGGTGAAGAACACGGGAGAGAGATGGATAGGAAATTTTTGCTAGAGGTATGAGAAAGAGTGGGACGAAGGGATAAGGCAGGGGGGCCTGTGGGCCCCACAAGCCAAAGAGTGGGGTATTTTTCATGCACGGGGAAAACAGAAAACAGGAATTTCATGATATATTGTTTATTTAACTAAGGAAAACAAAAAATAAATTTGTGATACAAAGAGCTGTAGATACTCAATTCATCAATCACATGTCATTCGAAAAGGATTCATTAATAAGGTTGATCAAGTTTTAGTAACAACCGCTTCTAACCAACATGAAATAGAAGAATTTTTGTATACCACTAGGTTACCTCAATAGGGATATGTATTTCCCCAACAATGATACTATAATATTTCTTCTTCTTGGTAGTAGGTAGAGCAATTATAATATCTCCAATGATAACTGTGGGAATAGGATTGATGACATTAATATTATTAACCAAAGTTTGCTTCTTCAAAAAATGCACAGTATGTTGCTTACCATTGATATGAAAGGTAGCCTTGCTTTTATTGCAATCTGTCACAACCCCTACAGGATTTCCAAAAGGTCTACCAAGGATGATCGACATATTGTCGTCCTCAGGCATATCAAGAATAACAAAGTCTGTTAAGATCATAACATTTGCAACCACAACGGGAACGTCCTCACAAATTCCAATAGGTAAAGTAGTGGATTTATCATCCATTTGCAAACATATCTTAGTAGGTGTCAATTTACTCAATTCAAGTCTTTTATAAAGTGAGAAAGGCATAACATTAACACCGGCTCCTAAATCACATAAAGTAGTTTTGACATAGTTCCTTTCAATAGAGCAAGGTATTGTGGGTATACCCGGATCTCCCAACTTCTTAGGTACTCCACCATAAAAATAATAATTAGCAAGCATGGTGTAAATTTTAGTTCTAGGTATCTTTATTTTGTTGGTAATAATGTCTTTCATATACTTAGCATACGGAGGCATTTCCAATATATCAGTCAAACAAGTGCGCAAATGGACAGGTCTAATCATTTTAGCAAAGAACTCAAAATTTCATCATCCTTACTTTTAGTGGCCTTACAAGGGAATGGCATATATAGGTTTTTGAACCCATGGGTATTAAATTTATTTTTAGAAGGTGGGTTATTAAGATCCTTAGCAGGTTCAATTTATTTTTAGAAGTCCCTCTTATCATAACATTTATTTTTAGAAGGTGGGTTATTAAGATCCTTAGCAGGTTCAATTTCCGCATGCATCATTATTATTATTATTTTCATTATCACTAGGTGTATGCTCACTACAAGACTATGTCTCAGCATCAGAAATAGAAACTTCATTATGTTTCTCAGCAGGTTTTTCTATAGCAGGTTCCCTAGAAACATGCAAGTCCCTATCATATTTATTTTTCTTCTTCATAATCTTAAATGAACTAGGTGCATCTTCATTAATTTTCAAAGAATATTGTTCAATTCTTTTAGGGTGACCTTCAGGATAAAGAGGTTCTTGGGTCATTGTACCTCCTCTAGTCACGACTCTAATAGCATGATCATTTATATTATTCATTTTAGCAAGCAAATCATTTTGTGATTTATCGAGTTGATCTAATCGGGTGTGAACCATAGAAGAAGGTTTACCTAAACCTTTCACATCATTTGCAATTATAAACATCAAGTCACTTAAGCGATCTATCATCATAGCATTACGTTGCAATTGATTCTTAACACAATTGTTGAAGTGTTCTTTCTTAACAACGTAATTATCAAATTCATCCCATAATTATTTAGGAGTCTTAGTATAAGGTATATCACTTGCATTAAAGGATCAAGCAGAGTTTACCTCTACTACCTGTGTCGGGGTGTCAAGTCCATGTATTTCTTGAATAGGCGGTAATTTCTTAACATCTTCAAGTTTAATACCTTTCGTTTTCATAGATCTTTTTGCTTCTTGCATGTCTTCGGGACTAAGGAATAGAATACCTCTCTTCTTTTGAATAGATTCCAGAGGTGGCTCAGGAAGTTTCCAATCATCAGCATTTTGCATTATGTTATTCAATAATTCCTTTGCTCGGCCAACAGTTCTTTCCCTAAAAACACATCTAGCACAACTATCTACGAAATCCCTAGAAGCATCAGTTAGTCCATTATAAAAAATATTAAGTATTTCACTCTTCTCAAGAGGACAATAAGGGAAAGCTCTTAGTAACCGGAGAAGCCTCCCCCAAGATTGAGGGAGATTCTCTTCTTCAATTTGAGCAAAGTTAAATATTTCCTATAATTTGTTTCTTGTGAGCAGGAATTTTTTTGGCAGAAAAGTGGTGAAGCATATCCTGGGGACTATGTATACAACCAGGAGCAACTGAAAGGAACCATTCCTTTGCCTTTCCTTTTATCCATGAAGGAAAATAGCTTAAGAATATAATAGTAGAAAATATTTTCATCATTGGTAAAGTGAGAAACAATATCATTTAGTTTCATAAGGTGTTCGACAACAGTTTCATTTTCATAACCATGGAGAGGATCAAACTCTACTATAGTAATTAACTTAGGGTCTACAGAGAACTCATAACCCTTGTTAGTAACAAATATAGGAGAAGTAGCAAATTTAGGATCACATTATTTTCTCCGTCATAGTTTTTCTTTTAGTTTGCATAATAGTTTCTTCATATCATCTCTATCCTTATAAGCAAGAAAGTCCCTAAATACCCCACCATCCATAACACTGCCATTTCGATTCATCGCTTAGATGGATCAGACCTGACACGAGACGACTCTAAGCATAGCAGGCACAGTAAGTAAGCAACCATGGATGAGTAAGAACAACAAGTCTCAAGCAATTGCTACTCATGGTAAGTGGTTTCAACTATTTACTGTGACAAAGACAGGTCATGCAAAGGAATGGGTTCAACTATCGAGAACAGTTAACAGTTGAATCGTTGTTGTCCTAATGCAGTAAAAGAGAGCAGGAGCGAGAGGGTGGGTTCATATAAGTATGCTCAAGGGAGGGTTGCTTGCCTGACAGTTCTGAAATATTACTTCTCTTCATAGAATCAACAATCACAACGTCGGAACCAACATCTACCGAGAAGAAACAAACACCGACAAACAAGGAATGAAAACATTCAATGCAATGCAACAAACATGATGTATGGCATGGCACATTAAGTTACTGAGTTGACCTAGAGGAATAATTAACCAAGTTAATTGAAGTGGAATTCAAACAACCCCAAATGGTATTTCATATATTGCCGTAATCACAAATTTCATACTTGGTGATCTTAACTTGTTCAAACATGCATGATCTTGGCATAAACAGATTCATTGGATTTTTCTCATCACTTTTCATATATAAATTATTTCAATCTTAGTTAAAGATTATTTTCTATGATTTCCTAAAGTTTTTTTGCATTTTCTGGAATTAATTATAAATCAGAAAATCAATTATTACATCAGCATGACGTCACCCGATCAACTGGCAGTTGCCAGGTCAAACCTAAACAATGGGGTCCACTTTTCAGTGACCCAGGCACTAACAGGAATTAATTTAATTATTAATTACTAATTAGCAGGGTTGGACCCATCTCTCAGTGGGTCATTAACTTAATTAACTTTTTAATTACCTTTTTAATTAATCTAAACTAACCAGGACTGGGCCGCACTTGCTAGTGACCTAGGGGGGTCAGCCCCGTGGTCAAATTGGGTTGGCTCGCCGGCGTTGAGCCGCCGGCGACTCCAAGGACGGTGGAGGGGGTCGGGAATCGCCCTCCGGTGACCAAAACAATGGCGGAGTGGCTCGAACGAGCGCCCGCACTCACGCACGTCCAACGGGACACATCCCAGCGGCGGGGATGGCCCGGAGCGTGGCCGGCGACGAGCTCGGAGGCTGTCGGAGCTCGGTCGAGCACGGGCTCGACAAACCAGGGTGCAAAATGGTCAGGGAAGAGAGGGGAAAGGACCAGGGGCTGACAGTGATCATGACGGCGTTGGAAGCGAGCTCGGGGACAATCTTCTTGCGACGGATGGACGACGGTGATCTCCGGTTGTCATGCCCAAGATGCGTGCCTATCCATATTATGGCACGAGGGCCTCGACAAGGATAGAGGCGCATCTTGCCGTTCGCAAGTATAGTATCGTTACATATATTTATGAAGAGGAGAGTATAAGAGTTGGCTTACACTCACCACATGCTAAATTACAAATCCACACAACTTATTCAAACATCAATCCAAAGGCAAGGTCCGGCTACGGACAAAAACAAACGATAAAATGATGCAATGACACTGGCTTGCTAGCCTCGAAGATCATGACCACGACCACTCTACTCGTCTGGATAAGTGATGTATATCCTGCCACGCTCCTCGTCATACTCCCACTTGAGCTGTGTCACATCATCTGGCACAATCTCATTTGTACCTACACCTGTATTGTTGTAGTAATCTGTGAGCCACGGGGACTCAGCAATCTCGCGCTCGGGTAATGAGACTATTCAAGCTTATAGGTTGGAGGGGGGTAGGTGTTTAGTTTGCAGTAGCACTATGCATTTATGGTGGCTAATCTTACGAAAAATGAAAGTAAATATGTGGTCTACGATAAACGATCGAGAACTAGAATGATCTCTAAGAGATCCTGAACACCTACTTACGTCAAACATAACCCCACCGTGTTCTCTCTCGGTTCATGTTCACGAGCAGAGACGATCACGGTTACTCACGCAGTTGGTGCATTTTATTAGAGTTTACTTCAAGTTAACTATAACTGGGTGTTAAACAAATATCCAAGTTGCCACATAACCGCGGGCACGGCTTTCCGAAAGTTTTAACCCTGCACGGGTGCTCCAACTAGTCCATCATAAATTAACCACACTCCACGGGGATAACCTCAACCATGGATCTCGTGATCATCCTAGGCAACTCCAAAGGAATTCCAACACCTCGAGATAGCCTGAAGAAGATCGGAGTCCCTCACTCAAGCCACTCGATAAAGGTAAAACAAGTCTAGCAAGACCACCCGATGTGTCGACGAACCCAATAAGAGCCGTGTATCTCATTCTCAGGACATGACCGGATGAGCGCGGCGTATGGTGGCCTGATAGAAATCTGCTGAGTTGCCCCGGGTTGGCCCCACACACGACTCTAGTTTGGACCAACACTCATGTGGAGCACTGGCCCGAGGGTTGACTAATTATCCATGGGGTAGCTAAGCCCTATGCAATTTTATTAAGTTGTTTAAGCAAATAGTACCAATGTTGGGTCTTTCCAGACAAGTTTTAATCTCAACCGAATAATCAAGGGGGTCCTCATAACAACCCCGAGCATGTTAGGAGTGCAAAAATATGGAAACATAACACCGGTAACAAGAAACTATGGCGGTAAAAGTGGAACAAAACACCGAGCAAAGGCCAAGCCTTCCACCATACCAAGATATATATGTGCATTAAATTAAATAGCAAATAATATTGTGATATGCCAAAAATCCATGTTATCACATGGAAACAACCTGCACCTGCAACTAAGAATGCTATAAGAGGGGCTGAGCAGCGGCAACTTAGCCAAACAAAGTTTGCTAGGATGTGGAGGGTTAGAGGCTATCATGGCAATGTAGGAGGCTTGACATTCAAGTGGTAGGTAACGCATATGTAACGATAAGAGTGAGACATCTAGCAAAGCAAAAATAGTGTTGGGATCCGGGTACGATCATCTTGCTTGTTGGTTCTTCAGAGGGACAAAGAGCGGGGTCCTCGTAGTGGTACTCTCCTGGATCCTCGTACTCAGGTTCAACAATCACGTCTACCCAAGAGAAACATCAACAATAAACAACCAACCAAGGAGCAATGCACAACTAAGATGATGCATGATTCATTTGAAGTATTTAGCATGGCAATCCTGAACTCGTCATGTTTCACATGCAATAGTTGAGTTATTTACAATTCTGGACAAAATCTCATGTTAAGTTGTTTAAACATGCATGATCATGGCAAATATGGATGCTTCATGAAAAATCTATGCAAATGCATATGTGGAATGTAGGAAACGGAGTTACGGTTCCCACGCTATGCTCACGGCAAGTTATGAAGGAAAAACACAAGACAATGAAGGCCATGGGCTATTCCTTGGCATTCCAAGGTAGCCACTGGTTAGGAAATGCAAAACCAACCATAATATAGTCAAATATCAAACAATTCCATGGAGCATAGCTCTCACAAGGCACAAAACACTAAAACAAACAATTTGCCACAAAACAGCATCATGGCAACTTACACAACAAATTACAAGAGGTACAAGAAGTCTTCAACCACAAACAAGGCATTCACAGAATCTACATAACATGCTAATCAAATCATCCAACTACACAAACTGGAAAGGAAGCACATATCAATAAGCACGAAGCCCACAAGTTGGCATGATGAAACATATTCTAGGGACTTTGTGAAAATCACAGTTTTCTGGAATCTGAGTTAAGCTGATAGCAAGTTGACAAAAGAAACTAGTGGTGATAGAGACCACCTCATGGCATGAAAATTAACAGGATGATAGAGGGTAACATCTACTTCAAAAAACTAGCACTGAGCTTGAGCTAATTTAGAACATATCACTTGGTAGCATCCACTCAAGAGGGCATAAAAATATTAACAGATGCTCAGACTTGGAAATATTTGGCATTTTGAAAAGAGCAACATTTTATTAGCCACTTTAGAGCATGGTTCCCACTTATATGCAAGTTAAACATGTCAAAAGAAAATACCATGGCATTCTACTCATCAAAGGCTACATTTTTCATTTTGACACAAATATCATAGCATGCATGAATTAATTCTAACTAAAATGACAAAATGGCACTTTGAGACAAAATGACATTTTTGACAAACTTGCTCAAATGACCAAACAAGTTGCACCAATGAATTCTTTGGGTGATTCTACCCCAAAATCATGTATCATACTCCTATGTTTGCATGGCGCAACATGGCAAAACACTAGATAGAAAAATACCAACAATTCCTATAAGTGAAAACTTACTAGAAATTCTCATGTCATATATGTTATATCCAGATTAGGAAATATACCAGAAATAGAAATATCTATTTAGGACACAATAGAAACACAAAACAAAATAAAAGAAAACATAATTAGGAGGGGGACCCACCTGGCATACCGCTAGGGCCCCCTAGTGGATGACAAGTGGGGCGAGGCCCACTTGTCAAAAACACACAACACATACACACACATACACATATGCCACACACACAATACTCTAGATCTGTCCAGCCACACCCGATCCACACACACACACCACACACAGTCTCACACACACTCACATACACATGGCCACACCAGATCCGGGCACGGCCGACCAGATCCGAACACAACACAGCCACTCTGGCCAATGAAAAAACAAAGAACAAAAAGGGGGAGCCAGGATTCGATCCCGCGACCTCGCGGTCGTCCCCAAGCGCAACACCACTGCGCTACTGCATCGAAGCTTAACAAAAGGGGGCGACGAGCCCACTAGTACTAACTGGCCAACCGGTTTCTAACGAAACTAAACTTACATGACCACCGGCGACAGTGGCACGACGGTAATGATTCCTGTGACTACGGGGCCTCTTTGACGAGGGAAAACTGCTACGGGAGCTGCGGCACCTATGGGGTGTCCATTCCCCCGCTCGTCTCGCGACGAGGGGGACGGAGGCGAGTCCTCAAGGCCATGCCTTTCCTGGCAGGCGGCAACGGCAAGCACTACGGCGACGTGGGGAGAAGAGGAAGAAGACGACGCTACAAGGCCTCACTTCGCGCCCTAGCGCCGAGAACGGGGCGCAGACAGCATTGGCGTGCGCCAGGCCATCTCCGACGGCGACGAGCGGAACCGGAGGTGATGATGGTGACCGAAGACAGACACCGCTTTGCTATCTGAACCTCACACACTCTCCGCTTACCTGACAGAGAAGAAGGAGATGGGGGAGAAAGAGGGAGAAGGGGAGCGGCGGCGGGAAGGAGGGAGTGAAGGAAAACCCTAGGGATCCACGCCCTTTTAAAGGAGCGGCCTCGACGTCCGTGAGCCTCTCACGATGACGACGTCGGCTCTCTCACTAGCTCTCTCTCTATGATGACGCGCACTGAACCTGATGGAGGAAGACGGGAGCAGGTCTCCCCTTACCCTGCGGGCTAGGCCGGGGCAAAGGGAAAAAACCCAGTTCCCACATCCACTCTCTCTCTCTCTCAGAAAAACAAACAGAGTTTTCTTTTTATAAATAAAAGGAAACAAAACAAAAGCCCTAGAGTAAAAGAAAAGTATTTTTGACAAAACAAAAATACTTTGACATAAAAGGAATTATGCCCTATTTAAATAAAATACCAAGATTATTTTTAAAGCAAGTAAATTAAATACTTCTATAAAATAACAGCCCCTGTTTTATTGCAAACCCGAAGAGCCCAAAGCTCAAACACCAAAGAGAGCAACACATATAATCTCAAAATAATATTAACTACACCATGAACATTTTTAACAGATTTATTTAGCAAGTTAATTATGTTGAAGAAAATAAAAGGAATAAAAGGTTTAGGTTTAGTTTTGAAAATAAGGGATAGAGAGAAAGTTGTTGCCCACACATGCACACATCCACAAACACCAAGACCTACTAACATCACACACAAAGCCACATGGAAGCACGCCACAAGTATATATTATGCATGACATGATGATGAGATGAGATGATGCATGATGCAATGAGAAAATGGCAAAGAAGCTAACTCAATTCATTCAACACATGACACATAGGTTCACAGAGGTTACATGACCCAAAATGGCAAGGGCAACACTTGGGCTCTCACAACTCTCCCACAGTACAAGAGGATCTCGACCCGAGATCTAGGAACGAAAGAACTCTGGATATTGAGATCAGAGAAGATCCTCACGTTCCCAAGTAGCTTCTTTGTCAGAATGATGAGACCACTTCACCTTGAGAAACTTGATTCATTTGCTGCAAGTCTTACGCTCAGTTTCTTCGAGAATAGCCACTTGAAGATCACAATAAGAGAGGACTTCTTGGAGATCAATGTCTTGGAGGTCAATGGTATGCTTGGGAGTCTTGAAGCACCTCCGGAGCTGAGAGACATGGAAGAAATCATGCACATTTGCGAAGTTTGGAGGAAGCTCGAGTTGATATGCAAGTTCACCTCTCTTGCCAACAACTCTGAAAGGACCAACAAAACAAGGAGCTAGCTTCCCTTTAATTCCAAACCGTTGAGTGCCCTTCATGGGAGAGACTTTGAGATAGACTAGATCATCAACTTGAAAGGAGACATCCCAATGTTTGTTATCGTAATAACTCTTCTATCGGGATTGAGCTGCTTTGAGGTTCTCACGAATGACACGGCACATGTCTTCTGCTTCGGTGATCATGTCATTGCCCAAAATTTGATGCTCACCGGTTTCAAACCAGTTATGCGGGGTACGGCACTTCCTGCCGTAGAGAATCTCGAAAGGGGCCTTGCGTGAGATAGCCTGAAAGCTATTGTTGTATGAAAATTTAGCATATGCAAGGCAGTCTTCCCATTTCATGCCGAACGAAAACACATAGGATCTTAGCATGTCTTCAAGGATCTGATTGACTCTCTCAACTTGACCACTCGTCTGCGGATGGAATGCAGTGCTGAAACGGATCTTGGTACCCATAGCAGTCTGGAAGGACTCCCAAAACTTGGAAGTAGTGAGGCTTCGATAGTCAGATGAGATGAACTGAGGAATACCGTGCAAAGAAACTATCCTTGACGTATACAGCTCTGCTAGTTGAACTACCGAGGTAGATTCTTTGACCAGAAGGAAATGAGCAACTTTGGTCAGCTTGTCGATAACCACAAAGATGGCCTCATTGCCTCTCTTGGACTTGGGAAACCCAGTGACGAAATCCATCTCCACATGATCGAATTTCAACTCTGGGATAGGCAAAGGCTGAAGGAGACCTGCTAGACGTTGATGTTCCGCCTTCACTCTACGACAAACATCACACTCGTTCATGAACTGGGCAATTTCACGTTTCATGCGAGTCCACCATAAGGTTTGCTTGAGATCCTAATACATCTTGGAACTGCCTGGATGAATGGATAGAAGAGAATTGTGTGCTTTGTCCATGATAACCTTCCTGAGATCACCTTTTGGAACCACCAGACGGTCCTCAAAGAACAAGGTATCTTTATCATCAACGCGAAAGTACTTATACTTCAGAATGGCCTTAGCCACACCTTTCTTCACTTTCTTCACCATTGTGTCAAGAAGTTGAGCTTGGTGAACCTGATCTTCCAGAGTCGGAGAGACTTGAAGATTGGCAAGAAATCCTCCCGGAATCATCTGAAGGTTGAGCTTGCGGAAAGCTTCACAGAGCTCGGGTTGAAGAGGCTTCAAGATGAGAGAGTTGCAGTATGCCTTTTAGCAGTGCGCGTCTGCAATGACATTTGCTTTTCCAGGAGTATACTCAATGCTTGGATTGAAGTCCTCAAGCATTTCCAACCAACGAGACTGTGAAGATTAAGATCGGGTTGAGTGAAAATGTACTTCAAGCTCTTGTGATCGGTGTACACCTCAACTGGTCTACCTAACAACAAATGCCTCCAAGTCATCAGAGCATGTGCAACTACCTCCAACTCGAGATCATGAGTGGGGTAGTTCTTCTCGGCAGGCTTCAACTGATGCGAGGTATAAGCAACTATCTTCTTCTCTTGCATGAGAACACCACCAAGGCCATGGAGAGAAGCATCACATAAAACTTTGAAAGGATTTGATTGCTCGGGAGGGACAAGAACTGGAGCTGAAGTCAGTCTCTGCTTCAGCATATTGAATGCCACATCACACTCAGGAGACCAAACATACCTGACATTCTTCTGGAGGAGATTAGACAGAGGCTTAGAAATTTGAGAAATTCTCCATGAATCATCTGCAGTAAATAGCAAGCCCGAGGAAGCTACAAAGCTGCTTTACATTCTGAGGAGGCTCACACTTCAAGATTACCTCAACTTTCTCAGGGTGCACTTTAATGCCCTCGGCAGATATAACATGCCCTGGGTACACCACTTCATTGAGCCAAAACTCACACTTGGAAAACATGGCATAGAATCGATGTTCTCTTAGCTTGTCAAGCACAAGCCGGAGATGCTCTGCATGCTCTTCTTCTATCTCCGAGAACACAAGGAAATCATCCAGATAGACCGAGACGAACTCATTGTTGAAAGGAGAGAATATGAAGTTCATAATTCTTGAGAAGGTGGGAGGAGCAATGACAAGACCAAACGACATGACGGTGTACTCCTAAGAGCCAAAACTCGTCCTGAAAGCGGTCTTTGGAATATCTTCTTCGTGAATGCGAATCTAATGATAGCCCATGCGAAGATCAAGCTTCGAGATAACCTTGGAACCTTTCAGTTGTTCAAACAACTCATTGATGTTCGGAAGTGGGTACTTATTTCTGATTGTCTTCTTGTTCAATGACGGTAATCGACACAAAGTTGGTCCGTGCCATCCTTCTTCTTGACAAACAAAACACCACAATCCCCATGGAGAAGAACTTGGTCTGATCAGACCCAGACGTTCTAGTTCATCTAGCTGCTTCTTCAACTCTTTCAGATCTTTAGGGCCAAGTTTATAAGGGCACTTGCAAACCGGTTCAGTTCCGGGCTCGAGGTCAATCACGAACTCGACTAGCCGGTGCGGAGGCATTCCTGGCGATTCTTATGGAAAGACATCTTCATACTCACAAACCACCGGAATTTGAGAAATAGTCGATATTTCACCCTTCTCATTAAGAGCAAAGAGATGGATTGTGTCATCATGAGCTGCAAAAATAATCACATCTTTTGAAGGATGAGTCAGCTTGACTTCTTTTGCTTGACAATCAACATATGCCTTGTTCATAGCCAGGAACTCCATGCCCAGAATGAGATCAATAATGGAATTACCGAGAACAATTGGAGAAGCCAGAAAAGAATAATTGCCCATCTTGATAGAGACATCCGGAACAATGCGATTGGAATTCAAGATCTTACCGGGCGAAACAACAGACAAGGACCTAGGCAAATCTTGCTAATCGAACTCATGCTTGACAAGGAATGGACGAGACATGAAACAATGCGATGCACCAGTAGCAAATAATTTTTTTGCAGGAATAGAATTAACTAAGAGATTACCCATAATCACTTCATGAGACTGCTCTCCTTCAGCTGCATTCACCATGTTTAACCTTGCTGACTTGGGATTATGCTTCACCATTGCATCGCTTGGAGGCCTAACTGCAGGAGGAGGCGCAAGACGTCGTTGGTTGCACTTGTTTGAGTAGTGACCCTTTTGACCACACTTGTGACAAGTAACCTCAGATAGCGGACGAAAGTTGCCTAGAGGAGGGACAAAAGATGACTTTGGTGCCTAGGGTCTTTGTTGATATCCTGGGTTGGGTGGGTGGGAAGAACCACGGCCACCAAACTGCTTCTGCTGCTGAGGACGAAACGAAGGAGGATTAGGAACCAAATATTTCTACTGCTTAGGGACCATCTAAGAGCTGGAAGAAGACGAATAGGAAACTCTTGAACGCTTCCTTGAGTTCTGCAACTTGAGCTAAGTTGCCTCGACCTTCAAAGCCATATTGTAGAACTAATCAAACTCAAGAGGCTCTTGAAGGACCAGACCCGACAGAAGCTCATCCTTGAGACCACCTCTGAACTGATAGATCATGGACTTGTCATCTGGAACATCTTGCTTAGCATAGCGGGCCAGATTCTGGAACTCGATGTTGTACTGATAGACAGACTTTCTCCCCTGCTTCAGGTGCCTGAACTTCTCACGCATCTCCTCGACAAATCTTGTCAGAATGTAATGGGCCCTGAAGTCATGACAGAAATCGTCCCAAGTAACAACACGATAGCCCCTGGAATCCTTGTACTACTGCCACCAATCAGTTGCCTGACCCTTGAGCTGGAACGATGTGAATCTGGGAAAGTCCTCTCGTCTGAATTTGCTGCACTCAAAATGCTTACTCATGTCATGGAGCCAATCATCTGCATCGAAAGGCTGCTCACAACAGGTGAAAGACTTGGGCTGGTTGGCAAGGAACTGGTTGAGCGTCGCAAACTGAGGTTGATTTTGAAAATTCCCTTGAAAGCCTTACTGACCCTGATCTCTTTCTTCCAACACCCTGAGTAACATCTGAGTATTCACATTGGTTGCGGCCATCAAAGCTTGCCAAGCTTCTGGAGGAGGAGGCGGGGGTGGTGGAACATCAGCCTGCTCCTCACCACGATCCGGATTCCCGCGAGTTGGTGGAGCCATCCTGAAGATGGACAAAAACATCAGCACCTCATTGACAAAGATGAATTCAAAGCTGAATCAAATGCTTGAAAGAAATTGAATGAACAACATAATAGCCTTCCTACTGAAAAATTAGTAAGAATGCCTTCTTTGGTTTTGCGATAACATCATCAGATATTAGAAGCCACTTGCAATAACACAAAAGTATTGAGATAATGTTGCTCGGAACAAATGTATATGCCCTCATACATGTGAACAAGATAATCCTAGATAACTACAAGAGTTCCCACCTAAGAACTTCCGAAAACTTTCTCGTTATGCAATCCGGTGTGGGGGATACAAGGAGGAAATATCTCACAAAACTAGCAAACCTACACCCCAACTGTATCCATCCTTCAACACATAACTAGAGGCTTTCGCAAATCCATCTAACTCGAATCCTCTAAAGCACAACGATACTAGCCATGGTGGCACCCCGGACGCCCCCCCAGTACTGGGTGACTCCGACCTTATCTCACCACGACAAGTATTGAAATAATTCCGAACACCCTTCGTCCTGAGATACTAAGGAAGCTGAATGATAACGATGTGCCATGAATTCCCTAGAGCTCAACTCCCCGGAAGAAATCACGTCAGACAGGAGGCACAAAGACACAACTCCGTCACATCGGTATCATATAGTTTCGAAAATACCTGCGTGATCCTAAAAAAAATCGAGCGAGAAGAGGAGTAGAATCAAAATTCCTAAGTCGAATACCTCACCAGAGCATAGAAGAGGAGTAAAAAGAAATCAACTCTTTGATATAACTAGACTCAAAATAGTTTTACTAGACTCAACTCGGCCAAGTTCGATAAGGCAAAGGGCTCCTATGGTCATATGGCTCTGAATACCAACTTGTCACACCCAAGATGCATGCCTATCCATATTAAGGCACGGGGGCCTCCACAGGGATAGAGGTGCATCTTGTCGTTCGCAAGTACGGTATCATTACATACATTTATGAAGAGAAGAGTATGAGAGTTGGCTTACACTCGCCACATGCTAAATTACAAATCCACACAACTTATTCAAACATCAATTCAAAGGCAGGTTCCGGCTACGAACGTAAACAAAAGATAAAATAATGCAATGACACTGGCTTGCTAGCCCCGAAGATCACGACAATTGGTCACTCTACTTGTCTAGATAAGTGACGTACATCCTGCATGCTCCTCATGATACTCCCACTGGAGCTGCGTCACATCATCTGGCACGATCCCATCTGTACCTCCACTTGTATTGTTGTAGTAATATGTGAGCCACGGGGACTCAGCAATCTTGCGTCCTGGTACCGAGACTACTCAAGCTTATAGGTTGGAGGGGGGTAAGTGTTTAGTTTGCAGCAACACTAAGCATTTATGGTGGCTAATCTTACACAACATGAAAGTAAATATGTGGTCTACGATAAATGATCAAGAACTAGAATGATCTCTAAGATATCCTGAACACCTACTTACGTCAAACATAACCCCACCATGTTCTCTCTCGGTTCATGTTCACGAGCAAAGACGATCACGGTTACTCAAAGTTGGTGCATTTTATTAGTGTTTACTTCAAGTTAACTATAACCGGGTGTTAAACAAATATCTAAGTTGCCACATAACTGCGGACATGGCTTTCTGAAAGTTTTAACCCTACAGGGGTGCTCCAACTAGTCACAAACACACACAACACACACACATACACATATGCCACACACACACAACACTCTGGATTAGTCCAGCCACACCAGATCCACACACACACACCACACGTAGTCACACACACTCACATACAAACAGCCACACCAGATCCGAGCATGGCCGCACCAGATCTGAACACAACATAGCCACTCTGGCCAATTAAAAAACAAAGAACAAAAAGGGGGAGCCGGGATTCGATCCCGCGACCTCGTGGTTGTCCCCCGAGCGCAACACCACTGCGCTACTGCATCGAAGCTTAACATAATGGGGCGACAAGCCCACTAGTACCAACTGGCCAACCGGTTTCTGACGAAACTGAACTTAAACGACCACCAGTGATAGCAGCATGGCGGTGACGATTCCGGCGACTACGGGGCCTCTCCGACGAGGGAAAACTGCTGCGGGAGCTACAACACCTACGGGGTGTCCATTCCCCCGCTCATATCGCGACGAGGGGGGCGGAGGCATGCCCTCAAGGCCACGCCTTGGCCGGCCAGCGGCGGCGGAGAGCACAACAGCGAAGAAATGCTACGCTATGTTGTGCGACGAGAAGAGAGAAGTAGAGAGGAGGGGCGCAGATGCTCACGGGGGGGGCGACGAGTACGCTCGGAGCAGGGCGGAGCAGAGGAAGAAGACGACACGAGCTCCGGCAACACGGTGGAGACGACGAAGAAGACGATGCTACAGGTCCTCATTCCGCGCCCTAGCGCCGGGAACAGGGCGCGAACAACATCGGTGCGCACCAGGCCATCTCCGACGGTGACGAGCGGCACCGGAGGCGATGATGGCGACCGAAGACAGACAACGCTCTGCTCTTTGAACCTCAGCCACTCTCCGCTTACCTGACAGAGAAGAGGGAGAAGGGGAGCGGCAAGGGTGAGGAGGGAGAGGAGGAAAACCCTAGGGATCCGTGCCCTTTTAAAGTAGCAGCCTCAACGTTCGTGAGCCTCTCACGGCAATGGCGCCGGCTCTCTCGTGAGCTCTCTCTCTCTAACGATGCGCACTGAACCTGACAGAGGAAGACGAGAACAGGTCTCCGCTTACCCTGCGGGCTAGGCCGGGGCGAAGGCAAAAGGCCTAGTTCCCTGATCCACTCTCTCTCTCTCTTAGAAAAACAAACATAGTTTTCTTTTTATAAATAAAATGAAACATAACAAAAGCCCTAGAGTAAAAGAAAAGGATTGTTGACAAAACAAAAATACTTTGACATAAAAGGAATTATGCCCTATTTAAATAAAATATCAAGATGATTTTTAAAGCAAGTAAATTAAATACTTTTATAAAATAGCAGCCCCTGTTTTATTGCAAACCCCAAGATCCCAAAGCTCAAACACCAAAGAGAGCAACACATATAATCTCAAAATAATATTATCTACACCATGAACATTTTTAAGAGATTTATTTAGCAAGTTAATTCTGATGAAGAAAATAAAAGGAATAAAAGGTTTAGGTTTAGTTTTGAAAATAAGGGAGAGGGAGAAAGTTGTTGCCCACACATGCACACATCCACAAACACCAAGACCTACTAACATCGCACACAAAGCCACATGGAAGCACACCACAAGTATATATTATGCATGACATGATGATGAGATGACATGATGCGTGATGCAATGAGCAAATGGCAAAGAAGAAAACTCAATTCATTCAACACATGACACATAGGTTCACATAGGTTACATGACCCAAAATGGCAAGGGCAGCACTTGGGCTGTCACACCGGTGGCCGAGGATGAAGAAGAGGACGGGGCATCGCTGGGGGGCCTTCGGCAATGCTTGGCTCGGCGGGGAGCAGCAGCAGGTCGAGGCGGATCTAGAAAGCTACTCGGAGGCAAAGCGAATCGGCTGGAGTGGTGACTACGATGGTGAGGGAGCGGCAGCCATGGCGGAGCAGAGGGAGAGGAGAGAGGGGTGGGGGCGAATGGGGAGAGCTGGCGATCCAGATGGCTCCTGGAGCCAATCCACGGTGCGAGCACGACGGGGAGGGGTGAGGCAGGCAGGCAGGGGGCTGCATGGCAGCTCTGGTGCGAGCACACGGTGGCCACACGCCCGGCCTCCTGGCCGCCACGAGGACGTCGCCCCCCTTGGGCCAGATGGGCCGGCCTAGAGCTAGCCTCAGGTTAGCTCTCTCTCTCTCTCTCTCTCTCTCTCTCTTTCCATTTTTGTTTTCTTTTCTTTTTATGACATTTGTTTTATTTTTTGGGGGCCTCCAAACCTATTTCAAAATACATTGAAATATTTTGCAAGCATAGTTTGAATATTTCAAACCTACACAAAAAGTTTCAATATTTTTGAATGACTAAAATATTTATAATGTGTTATTTGACAATTTCAGTAGCATTATTATTTATTTTTAAAATTCTATATATGTTTTAAAAATTAAAATATCCCCTTATATATTGTTGCCAATAATTATCAGACAGGCGGGCATTTTTGAGATCATTTTGAAATCATTCAAAAGTCAATTGTTGGAGTTTTGTTTATTCAATGAGGTACTAGGGTTTGACATCCCATTTCAAATTCAGTTGAACTTAAACAAGATGCCATGATGCACAATGCAGAGCCAAACAATGTCTAGCTAGGGTTGTGACAACGCACCCCCACTAAACAAGAATCTCGTCCCGAGATTCAGGCGTAGGGTAAGAGGACAGAGGTGACACTAAGGTATTGTAATCTTCATGATCCAATTCCTCCTTCAAAGCTGTTGATTCATTGCATCATACTGAACTTGACATCTTTGCTATCGGGATCTTCATCTAAACACAATGACGAAGGGGTAGGAAAACCCTACAAGAATCGATCTTCACGAACATTGAGCGACTCATGATCAACTCATGGAAGGAGACGTAAAAACATCTCTTGAGCTGAGACTCAAAACACACATTGAGAACGATGGAATGAGACAAATAACGGAGGTTCAATTGGTAGGCAACAATTCCATGCTTAGCCAGGATGGAGCATGGGTTTCAAAGAGCGAGGAGTTAGTTGCCCTTCATACCATAACGGGTACCTTAGGGAAGGTGACTCGTAGGATTATCCCTTAAGTGGCAAAAAGAATTACTTTTGATATATATATATATATATATCATTGAAACTCTTCGTACCAGCCTAAGGCAATTCACAATGATCGTTGAAGGAATTCAGAAGAATGGCATACTCAGATTGGAGAGGAAAACTAGAGTTATAAATCAACTCGGCAACAGAAGGCACCAATTGATACGGAGATATAACCTAGGGTCTGAGCGTGCTCCCAAGAACTTGAGAATTTCCATATTCATCAGAGTTTTACCAGGATCTGTGCCAAGGATCCTGGCAACACATCATACTACAATGATGAATGATGATGGAGGATGCAGATGCAAAGGAAGACAACACTTTCTCAGATTTCACCTTGGCTATGCCAAGGAAAAATATATGGATGATCGACCGAGAGACATTTATCACTTCGCTTCTAATGTTCTCCTTGTTGTAATAGCAAACCAAAAAATAGACAAAGCTTGGTATCTAGAACATCAAGTAATCGTCAGACTTCGGGGATTTCAAGGGTCCATG
Source organism: Hordeum marinum (assembly GCA_022496015.1). NCBI lineage: Eukaryota > Viridiplantae > Streptophyta > Magnoliopsida > Poales > Poaceae > Hordeum > Hordeum marinum. Next base: position 186,371,841 of record CM039677.1, on the reverse strand, counting down.
AGGAATAACTTCTAAAATAAGTCATACGCAATTCTCATGGGGAAGTGGCTAAATTGTTGAATCAAGATACTACAATAATAGATCCTCCGGTTAGGTATGTTGGCCACAACATCCACTATACCGGGTTACAAAGAGACCAATATTATAGTTCTTGGGTAACATTCCAACCATTATATCTGCCTGAGATTTAGATATGGTTGGTGTCCGGATATTTCAGACTCGGCATGTCTCAAAGTAAAAGGCTGCAACACAAATCGAAGAGATGACATTGCGAGATTCTCAAGAAATGAACTACAGTAGACAACTCCAAAACATGAGCTGGATTGCAAGACCCACATTAACATAGTGTCCAGAACAATTGTAGTCATATGAAGAGCTTACAACAAAACAATACCGAGTTCTAGATGGAACCATTATTGGAGGTAACGAAGTATTTTGCTTTACCATGGATTGTCACTCAACTTCTTTTCCTTGAACAACTCAATCAGTAGCTTGGTGTGCTAGGGATTGCATATGGAATGAAGATGATCAGTCTATCATTCCATAGAATACTTCGCACGGGCATGACTGACTTGGGATGATTCCAAAGAAAACAAAATGACCTTCCTCAAGTTCACAATGGCAACTTGCACCATATGCATGTGAACTAAGACTAAGTCACTTATGACACCAATATATACTTTATGAACGGAACATGAAGATATGCCTACAAAGTTTCAAATACTAACTTAATGTTCATCATGAGTAATGGAGGGGATAAGGATGTTGTCGATGGGCTCAAGAACAACTCATCGAGATATCCATGAAGATGGAATTCCACAACTATGTGAACAAGGTGATAGCATTGGTCAGACCCAAGTATATAATGGTATCAACTTGAGGATACATCCACGAGTAAAATAACATTACAATAATTGTTGTTTCTGATTTCGATTTGATGACAGCCCATACTCAAATCAAAGGTTGTACAAGATGATAGGTTCAACAAGTAATCACAAGGATCAATCGATGAAGATAACATCTTTCTTCAACACTCACAAGCACAAAACACAAAGATATCCCCTTTGACCTGAGCTAAGTTAGATCAAGATTTTATCTTGCTTAACAACTTAAAAAATGCATAGGGCTTTGCAACCCCGTGGATAATTAACCAACAACCCAGGCTAGTGCTCCTCATGAGTGTTGGTCCAACCCAGAGCAGCTTATTAGTGCTGCCCTGGGCAACTCGATGATTGGTGTGGTAACCATCGCTCATCCGTCGTGTCCTGAGAACGAGATACGCGGATCTTATCGTGTTCGTCGACACGTTGGGCGGTCTTGCTGGACTTGTTTTACCTTTCTCGACTGTCTTGTGTGAGGCATTTCGATCTTCTTCGGGCTATCTCGAGGTGTAGGTTTTCCTTTGGAATTAAATAGGAAGGTCACGAGATCCGTGGTCGAGGTTATTCGCGTGCCATGTGGTTAATTTGTGATGGATTAGTCAGAGCACCCTTGTAGGGTTAAATATTTCGGAAAGCCGTGCCCATGGTTATGTGGCAACTTGGATATTTTGTTTAACACCCGATTATAGCCAACTTGAAGTGAACTCTAATAAAATACACCAACTGTGTGCGTAACCGTGATGGTCTCTGCTCGTGAACATGAAGCGAGAGAGAACGCGGTGGGGTTATTTTTGACGTAAGTAGGTGTTCAGGATCACTTAGTGATCGTGGTAGTTCTCGACTATCCTTCGTAGAACACCATATTTACATTCATGTTCTCGTAAGATAGCCACCAAATACATGCTTAGTGCTTGCTGCAAACCCAACACTTACCCCTTCCAAACCCAAAAGCTTACATAGTTTCGGTACTCGGGTTACATGATTGCTAAGTCCATGTGGCTCACAGATTACAACAATACAGGCGCAGGTGTTGATGAGTATGTGCCAGAAGATGTGACTTAGCTCCAGTGGGAGTATGATGAAGAACGTGGCCAGATGTATGTCACGTACCCCGATGATTAGAGAGGTCATCGTCGTGATCCATGAGATAGCAAGGCAGCTTTACATTGCTTCTTTTCTTCGTTTGTTTTCGTCCGTAGACTGGCTCTGTCTTCTGTATGATGCTTGAATAATTGTGTGAACTTGTAATTAAGGTTGTGGTGAGTGTAAGCGAACTCATATACTCATCTCTTCATACATATATGCAATGTTTACTGCACTTGTGAAACAATGAGATGCGCCTCTATCCCTGTCGAGGTCCCCGTGCCTAAATAAGGATAGGAGCACATCTTGGGAGTTACATAGGGTTTTACGCTTCTCAGCGGCCCAAACCTGGGTAAAACACCTGCGTCTCATCGTCATGCTGCCTCACCACCTCTACTCTATATGCAACATGACCTCAACCCTGCCAAACCACAAAGGGGCCCGTGGCCCCATAGGTGATCGTGTGCATCACAACCCGACATCTTTGGCGCGCTAGGTAGGGGGTGTGTCATTTGCGCAAATCCAAGATCATGAGCAGTGTGTCAAACTTCATCGCTGTCTTCTTCCTCCATGGCTCCCAAGAAGAAGCCCAGTGCGACTGCGCATCCCTCCACTTCAAAAGAGCCCTCAAACGCAGTCGCGGATGCCGTTGGCACTGCGGCGGTGACAAGTGAGGTGGGCGCCATGGGCGATGTGACTGGCGCAGGCGACACCACCTCGCGTCCCCTGCGGCCAAAGGTGGAGCGGGGAATGCCAAAGAGGAGAGATGACCGACAAGTATAGGGGAATATAGTAGCCCTTTCGATAAGTAAGAGTGTCGAACCCAACGAGGAGCAGAAGGAAATGACAAGCAGTTTCCAGTAAGGTATTCTCTGCAAGCACTAAAATTATCGGTAACAGATAGTTTTGTGATAAGATAATTCATAACGGGTAGCAAGTAACAAGTGTAGCAAGGGTGCAGTAAGGTAGCCCAATCCTTTTTGTAGCAAAGGAAAGTCCTGGACAAACTCTTATATAAAACAAAGCGCTCCCAAGGACACATGGGAATTTCTGTCAAGCTAGTTTTCATCATACTCATTTGATTCGTGTTCGTTACTTTGATAATTTGATATGTGGGTGGACCAGTGCTTGGGTTATGCCCTTTCTTGGACAAACCTCCCACTTATGATTAACCTCTCTCGCAAGCATCCACAACTATGAAAGAAGAATTAAGGTAAACCTCACCACAACATGAAACATATGGATCCAAATCAGCCCCTTACGAAGCAAGGGATAAAGTAGGGTTTAAGCTTCTATCACTCTAGAAACTCATCATCTACTTATTACTTCCCAATGCCTTCCCCTAGGCCCAGATAATGGTGAAGTGTTATATAGTCGACATTCACATAACACCACTAGAGGAGAGACAACATACATCTCATCAAAATATCGAACAAATACCAAATTCACATGATTACTTATAACAAGACTTATCCCATGTCCTCAGGAACAAACATAACTACTCACAAAGCATGTTCATGTTCAAGATCAGAGGAGTAATAATTGTCATGAAGGATCTGCAAATATAATCTTCCACCAAGTAAACCAACTAGCATCAACTACAAGGAGTAATCAACACTACTAGCAACCCACATGTACCAATCTTAGGTTTGAGACAAAGATCGGATACAAGAGATGAACTTGGGTTTGGAGAGGAGATGGTGCTGGTGAATATGTGGATGGATATTGATATCCTCTTGATGAGAGGATCATTGGTGATGACGATGGCTTCGATTTCCCCCTCCGGGAGGGAAGTTTCCCCGACAGAACAGCCCTATCGGAGCTCTACATTGGTTATGTCCAAGTTCCACCTCGAGATGGTGGCGCTTCATCCCAAAAGCTCCCTTCTGATTTTTTTTTCGAGCTCAAAACCTTCCATATAGCAGAAGATGGGCATCGGAGGCCTACTAGGTGGCCCACAAGCTTACTAGGCGTGACCAGGGGGGTGGTTGTGCCTGGCAGGCTTGTCGCCTCCTAGTGGCCCCCCTTAGGTATCTGTTTCGCCTAGTATTTTTTATATATTCCAAAATAATTCTCCATAAATTTTTAGGACTTTTGGAGTTGTGCAGGATAGGTGTCTCAGATTTGCTCCTTTTCCAGTCCAGAATTCCAACTGTCGGCATTCTCCCTCTTCATGTAAACCTTGTAAAGTAAGAGAGAAAAGGCATAAGTATTGTACCATAACATGTAATAACATCCCATAATGCTATAAATACCAATAAAAAAGCATGATGCAAAATGGACGTATCAACTCCCCCAAGCTTAGACCTCGCTTGCCCTCAAGCAAAAGCCGAGATCAATAAATATGTCCACATGTTTAGAGATAGAGGTGTCGATAAAATAAAATACGGACATGAGGGCATCATGATCATCATTAGAACAGCTATACTTATTGTAATAAGATTTCTTATGCTAAAATAACAAGTCATTTAGAAGATAAAGTATGAACCAAGAACTCTATTGACAACCAACAAACTATGATCTTAGTCACTGAAGCATTTGGAAAATTTATCATAACATCGGAAAGAATCAATATAAGATCTTGTAAAGCAAACCCACATACTCAATCATCTTTTAGTCTTTCACAATTGCTAACACTCATGCGGTACCCATGAGTTCAAAGCTTCAATTGAAGACAGAGAAAGATAGGGGCTTATAGTTTGCCTCCCAACTATTCACCTCAAGGGTGATGTCAACAATAATAACTCATGATCACACACATCCGAGTGGATATATGCGTCTAGATCATTCCCCAACACATAATGCTTGCCGAGAGAGGCAAAATATAGAAGTGGTGAGGATCACCATGACTCTTGTGTGAAGGTAAGTACTTAAAAAGTAAAGGTGACAAATAGGCCCTTCACAAAGGGAAGCACAGGTTGTCATGTGCTTTTTGTTTTGGGACGCATAAACCCTTAGTGCAAAGGAACGACGGTTGTATTGCCCTTTGTGATAGAAACCTTTATTATGTAGTATGTCGCTTTTATTTCTTTACTATCACAAGTTCGTACAATGCTTATTTCCCTTACAGTAAAATATCACACATATCTAGGAGCAATTTTTATTGCTTTTTGCATCGATGACAACTTACTTTAAGGATCTTATTCAATCAATAGGTAGGTATGGTGGACCCTCATGGAAAAACTGGGTTGAGATGTTTGGATGCACAAGTAGTATCTCTACTTGGTGCAGAAGTTTTGGCTAATATGAGGTGGAAGCAAGCACTACATGTTGGTGGATCTAAAACCGTATAACTTCTATCCAGAGGCAAGCAAACATAACCCATTATGCTGTCTTCCTTGTCCAACATCAACTTCTTGGCATGTAATATTTTAATGAGTGGTCACAATCATAAAAGGTGTCAAATATAATATATTTATATGTGAACTTCTCTTTCTTTATCACTTCATTTTCAATTGCACCAATGACCAATTACTATGTTTGTTAACTCCCAACAAATTTCAATCGACATACTTTTTATATGTGAAGTCGTCACTCCCCATAAGATCATTATGTATACTCTTTGCTTTTATTCTATTATTTATTCATTACTCTCAAGAGCATAGTGATCTAGCAAATCCCTTCTAATCAAAACTACTTTTTATTATATAACTCTCGTATGTGCTTACATAAGCGGAGCAAAAAGCAAAAACTCAAAGCTAGATCATACTAAAACTTTATTCTACTAGATCAAAACAAAATCAAAAAGGATCGAACTAAGAAAAATAAAAGAAATAAAATGGAAAAAAGGTGTGATCCTGATATGATACCGGGGCACCTCCCCAGGCTTGGCACAAGGCAAGGGGAGTGCCCATACCCATGTGCTCAGGTGTCCTTGTTCGGGGGTGATGGTGGTGGAGTGGTTGATGAGGTTAGAAGCTTGTCCAATTTCCTCTTAAGCATGAAATTGTGTTCCCTCTTCTCATCTACTTACTTGTTGAGCTTCAATATCCTTTGAAATAATTCTTATTTACTCTGCTGCAGAAAACGAGAAGGAATAAATAGAACTTTGGGGTTTCTTCTCGCATTTGGGAGGCTTGATTTCCTGAACTCCACATGCATATCTCCCAGTTGAGGCATAGGAGTCTCCCCTTCATCTGAGCTTTCTTCTCTGTACTCGTCTTCTTGTTCCTCCTCCGAGAATAATCCATAAGGATCTAGGTCCCCATAGAGCTTGGGATTGGCAAGATAATGTGATATGTAGCTCTCCCCATCAGACTCTTGGGACGACATCTTGCTCTAAATCTGTTGCTGGGACAACTCAAAATGAAAATAGGAGATATTGTCATGATACGAGAGTTGAAACCCTCGGGAGATTATATAATGAATTTTTGCCAACCCAAAGGAGTATTCCACAAGAAAATGAAGTCCGGAGGGTGCACGGGGTGGTGACAAGCCCCTTAGGTGTGGCCAGGGGGTGGTCGCGCCTAGCAGGCTTTTTGCCTCCTCATGCGTCTTTCGGACTACTTTTGATTTTCCTATTTTTTTTAATATTCCAAAACTGAGTAAAATTGCTATTGGGAAGTTTTGGAGTCGGTTTACTTATCGTACCACATACGTATTCCTCTTCGGAGTCTGAAACGTTCCGGTAGGTCTCCCTAATATGTTGTTCCGGAGCTATGGTATTAATAATATTGGTTTCAATATTTATGGGAGTACCTGAGATATAATGTTTGATTCTTTGCCCGTTTGCCACCTTCGGATTTGTGCCTTCGACGTTGTTGATCTTGATGGCACCAGAACGATATACTTCCTCGACAATGTAAGGCCCTTCCCATTTGGAGAGAAGTTTTCCTGCAAAAAATCTTGAACGAGAATTGTATAGCAAGACATGATCACCTACATTGAATTCACACTTTTGAATCCTTTTATCATGCCATCTCTTAACTTTCTCTTTAAACAACTTGGCATTCTCATAGGCCTGGGTTCTCCATTCATCAAGTGAGCTAATGTCAAATAACCTCTTCTCACCAGCAAGTTTGAAATCATAGTTGAGCTCTTTGATTGCCCAAAAAGCTTTATGCTCTAGATCTAGAGGTAAGTGGCATGCTTTACCATAAACCATTTTATACGGAGACATGCCCATAGGATTCTTGTAAGCAGTTCTATAAGCCCATAATGCATCATCAAGTTTCTTAGACCAATTCTTCCTAGATCTATTAACCGTCTGTTGCAAGATCAATATAATTTCTCTATTACTTAATTCTACTTGAGCACTAGACTCAGCATGATAAGGAGATCCAATCCTATGGTTAACATCATACTTAGCAAGCAATTTACGAAAAGCACCATGAATAAAATGTGAACCACCATCAGTCATTAAATATCCGGGACTCCAAATCTAGGGAAATAACTTCTTTAAGCATCTTAATAGAGGTGTTATTATCAGCACTACTAGTTGGAATAGCTTCTACCCACTTAGTAACATAATCAACAGCAACTAACATATGAGTATACCCGTTGGACGTTGGAAAAGGTCCCATATAATCAAAACCCCAAACATCAAATGGTTCAATAACAAGAGAGTAATTCATAGGCATTTCCTGACGTCTACTAATATTGCTGATTCTTTGACACTCATCACATGACATGGCAAACTTACGAGCATCCTTGAAGAGACTAGGCCAATAAAAACAAGATTGTAATACCTTATGTGCAGTTCTATCTCTAGCGTGGTGTCCTCCGTAGTCCTTGGAATGACACTTCTGTGGGATCTGTTCCTGTTGATGCTCAAGTACACAAGTCTAATAACACCATCTACTCCTTCTTTATAAAGGTGTGGGTTGTCCCAAAAGTAATGTCTTAAATCATAGAAGAACTTTTTCTCTTGCTAGTATGTGAAACTAGGCGGTATAAACTTAGTGACAATATAATTAGCGTAATCAGCATACCAAGGAGCATTACGAGAAGCATTTATAATAGCTAATTTTTCATCAAGAAAACTATCATCAATAGGTAGTGGGTCATCAAGAACATTCTCTAACCTAGACAAGTTATCTTCTACGGGGTTATCCGCACCCTTTCTATCAATGATATGCAAATCAAATTCTTGTAGCAGAAGAACCCACTTGATAAGTCTAGGTTTGGCATATTTCTTTTCCATAAGATATTTAATAGCAGCATGATCAGTGTCAATGGTTACTTTAGAATCAACAATATAGGATCTAAACTTATCACAAGCAAACACAACTGCTAAAAAATCTTTTTCAGTGGTAGCATAGTTTCGTTGAGCACTATATAGAGTTTTGCTGGCGTAATGGATAACATTTAACTTCTTATCAACTCTTTGTCCTAGAACAACATCAAAGGCATAATCACTAGCATCACACATAATTTCAAAGGGTAGGTTCCAATCGAGTGGTTGAACAACAGGTGCAGATATCAATGCATTCTTAAGAATTTCAAAAGCTTCTACACAATCATCATCAAAAACGAATGGAACATATTTTTGCAAGAGATTAGTCAGCGGCCTATAAATCTTAGATAAATCTTTAATAAATCTCCTATATAAACCAGCATGACCAAGGAAACTTCTTATACCTCTGATATCCGTAGGACACGACATTTTTTCAATAGCATCTACTTTAGCCTTGTCAACTTCAATACCTCTTTCGGAATTTTTATGTCCCAAGACAATGCCTTCATTCACCATAAAGTGGCACTTCTTCCAATTCAATACAAGATTAGTTTCTTCACATCTCTACAAAACTCGATCAAGGTTGCTCAAACAATCATCAAAAGAAGTTCCGTAAACGGAAAATCATCCATGAAAACCTCAACAATCCTTTCACAAAAATCAGAGAATATAGCAGTCTTACATCTTTGAAAGGTAGTAGGTGCATTGCATAAACCAAAAGGCATACGTCTATAAGCAAAGGTACCAAAAGGGCAGGTAAAAGTGGTCTTCTCTTGGTCCTCTTTTGACATAGGTATTTGAGAGAAACCAGAATAACCATCTAGAAACCAGAAATGTGTGTGTTTGGATAATATTTCTAGCATTTGATCAATAAAAGGTATAGGGTAATGATCTTTCCTAGTAGCTTTATTTAATATGCTAAAATCAATTACCATTCTATATCCTGTAACAATTCTTTGTGGGATCAACTCATTTTTATCATTAGGAACTACAGTAATACCTCCTTTCTTGGGAACACAATAAACGGGACTAACCCATCTACTATCAACAATTGGATAAATAATACTTGTCTCCAAAGCTTTAATATTTCATTTCTTACCACCTCTTTCATTTTAGGATTCAACCGTCGTTGGTGGTCAACAACTGGTTTAGCATCGGGCTCCAGTTTAATTTTATGTTGACATAGAGTGGAACTAATGCCCTTAAGGTCATCAAGAGTATATCCAATAGCAGCATGGTGCTTCCTCAGAGTTTTCAATAATCTTTGTTCTTCATGCTCTGAAATGTTAGCACTAATAATAACAGGATATATCTTCTTTTCATCAAGATAAGCATATTTCAGAGTATCCGGAAATTGCTTAAGCTCAAACACGGGATCACCCTTGGGTGAAGGAGTATCCCCAGGTATTCCAACAGGCAAGTTGTGTTTCAAAATAGGGTGTTGATCAAAGAAAATCTTATCTACTTCATTCCTTTCATTCATATGCATATCATTTTCATGGTCTAGCAAATATTGTTCTAAAGGATCGGTAGGAGGCACGACAATAGAAGCAAGACCAATAATTTCATCCTTACTAGACAATTCTTTATCATGAGGTTTTATACGAAATTTAGAGAAATTAAACTCACGAGATGTATCCTCAAAACTTACAGTAACAGTTTCCTTCTCACTATCTATTGTGGCATTAACGGTATTCAAGAAGGGTCTTGCAAATATAATGAGACAACAATCATCTTGTGGGACTCCAAGAACAAGAAAAACAGTAGGATATTTTATTTTCCCACACAAGACTTCAACATCTCTAATAATCCCAACTAGTGATATGGCATTTCTATTAGCAAGCTTAATTGTAACATCAATTTCCTCTAACTCAGCTGGTGCAATATCATTCATAATCTCTTTATATAAGGTAAAGGGAATTGCACTCACACTAGCACCCATATTACATAAGCCATGATAACAATGATCTCCTATTTTAACAAAAACAACAGGCATGCCAACAATGGGTCAATGTTTATCTTTAGCATCACGTTTCGCAATTCTAGGAGCTTCATCACAAAATTGAATAACATGCCCATCAATATTATCAACCAAGAGATCTTTAACCATAGCAACACTAAGCTCAACTTTAATTTGCTCAGTGGGTGTAGGTGTTCTAGCACATATCTTACAAACCACAATTGAAGCTTTAGCATGTTTCTTTATTCTAACAGGGAAAGGTGGTTTCTCAATATAAGCAACAGGAATAACAGGATCAACATTATAAGTAATAGTTTCCTCTTCAACTTTAATAGGTTCAACTACTTTCACTTCAACGGAAGGATGATATTTAAACCACTTCTCCTTAGGGAGATCAACATGATCAGCAAAAGATTCACAAAAAGAAGCTACTATCTCAGAGTCAAGTCGATATTTAGTGCTAAATTCATGAAAAGCATCGGTGTCTATGAAGGATTTAACACAATCAAACTTAAGGTCCATACCTGACTCCTTACCTTCGTCGAGTTCCCAATCTTCAGAGTTGCATTTAATTCTTTCCAATAAATCCCATTTGAAGTCAATATCCATCTTCATATTGGAACCAACACAAGAAGTATCGAGCATGGATTGATCATTACGACAAAGTCAAGCATAAAAATTCTGAATATTAATTTCTCTTGAGAACTCATGATTGGGGCATGAATATAACATTCATTTAAGCCTCCCCCAAGCTTGTGCGATTTTTTCTCCTTCGCGAGGCCAAAAATTATAATATAATTCTGATCACGATGAACTAGATGCATAGGATAGAAGTTCTGATGAAATTCCATTTTCAATCGGTTGTAGCTCCATGATCCAATATCATCACATAGCCTATACCATGTCAATGCATTCTCCTTCAAAGATAAAGGAAAGACCTTCTTATTGACGTGATCCTCGGGCAGACTTGCAAGCTGAAATAATCCACCAACTTCATCTACATAGATTAGATGCAAATCAGGATGTAATATTCCATCTCCTGCATAAGGATTAGCCAGCCGTTTCTCTATCATACTCGAAGGAATTTCATAATAAATATTTTCAGTAGGTTCACTAGGTTGAGGGACAACCCTTTGTGTTTCCGGTCGAGGTGAAGATACCCCGAACAAACCCCTCAAAGGATTACTTTCCATAGTAACAAGTGACAATAAATTTCAGCACACTATATAAATTTTTCCTTACTAGATTCCACTTTCCAAAGGCTCTTCACTCCCTGGCAACGGCACTAGAAAAGAGTCTTGATGATCCACAAGTATAGGGGATCTATCATAGTCCTTCCGATAAGTAAGAGTGTCAAACCCAACTAGGAGCAGAAGGAAATGACAAGCGGTTTCCAGTAAGGTATTCTCTTCAAGCACTAAAATTATCCATAACAAATAGTTTTGTGATAAGATAATTCATAACGGGTAGCAAGTAACAAGTGTATCAAGGGTGCAAAAAGGTAGACAATCCTTTTTGTAGCAAAGGGTGGGCCTGGACAAACTCTTATATAAAAGAAAGCACTCCCGAGGACACATGGGAATTTTCGTCAAGCTAGTTTTCATCATACTCATTTGATTCACGTTCGTTACTTTGATAATTTGATATGTTGGTGGACTAGTGCTTGGGTGCTGCCCTTAATTGGACAAACCTCCCACTTATTATTAACACCTCTCGCAAGCATCCACAACCACGAAAGAATAATTAAGGTAAACCTAACGACAACATGAAACATATGGATCCAAATCAGCCCCTTACGAAGCAACGCATAAACTAGGGTTTAAACTTCTATCACTCCAGCAACCCATCATATACTTATTATTTCCCAATGCCTTCCCCTAGGCCCACATAAGGGTGAAGTGTTATGTAGTCGAAGTTCACATAACACCACTAGAGGAGAGACAACATACATCTCATCAAAATATCGAACGAATACCAAATTCAAATGATTACTTATAACAAGACTTATCCCATGTCCACAGGAACAAACGTAACTACTCACAAAGCATGTTCATGTTCAATGTCAGAGGAGTAATAATTATCATAAAGGATCTGAGCATATAATCTTCCACCAAGTAAACCAACTAGCTCCGAAAGGGAAGTTTCCCCGGCAGAACAGCCCTGCCGGAGCTCTAGATTCGTTCTGTCCAAGTTCCGTCTCGAGACGGCGGCTTTTTGTCCCGAAATCTCCCTTCTTATTTTTTTCTAGGTGAAAACCCTCCATATACCAGAAGATGGGCGTTGGAGGCCTGCCAGGTGGCCCACAAGCTTGTCAGGCACGGCCAGGGACGTGGCCACGCCTAGCAGGCTTGTCGCCTCTTGGTGGCCCCCCTCAGTTATCTGTTTTGCCCATTATTTTTTATATATTCCAAAATAATGCTCCATAAATTTTCAAGACTTTTGGAGTTGTGCATAATAGGTATCTCAGATTTGCTCCTTTTCTAGTTCAGAATTCCAGCTGCCTGCATTCTCCCTCTTCATGTAAACCTGTTAAAATAAGATAGAAAAGGCATAAGTATAGTACCATAATGTGTAATAACAACCCATAATACAATAAATATCAATATAAAAGCATCATGCAAAATGGACGTATCAAGGAGCAACAACAGCAACATTTTGGCGATCTCGGCCCTGGTGTCGCGAGCGGAGGAAACATTCAGTCTCCACCGCCCTACCGCACTGGTGGCCGCGACCGCAACAACTGTGCATAATCCGGAGCGAACCGTGATCTCCTAGCTGCGCCTGTCACGGACATGGCTACTAGGCGCGTGCCTCGCCCAAAGCAAGAAGGAGCATTGAACGGGGCCATAGACCCTCAAGCTCGACCTCCTCCATGTCAGACCGCCCCGACAAGTGGTGCACTACCACAAGAATGCGGCGACGTTCCTCTTGGTTCCACCAGAAGTCGAGCGACGTCGCGATCCGCCTCAATGGCCATGCCAGCCACAAAGCAAAAGCAATGGCGTGGGCCCAGCTGCTGTTAGACTTCCTGCGGGTGGCTAGCAAGATGGACGAGTTGAGAGCCACCATCTAGAGTTTGATTTCCTTCGTCGAAGCCAGTAAATGACAATGTACAGAGCCGTCACGACGCTCGCAGACGGTGATGGTGGCCTAGACTGACGGGCGTGTTGAGGGGGTTGCGCCAATAGTGCAATCCCCTCGATGACAACAGACCTAGAGGCAGCCACAACAAGCTCCACATGCCGACGAGCGTGACGAAACATCTATGGCCTCGTCAGGCCCGCACGATCACCGGGACCAGCGGCGTGTCGTGGAAGACCGGCGGAATGAAGACGTCTGCATCACCATAAAGCGACGTCGTGAAGTACACTGCCAATCGGACATGTGCAATGGCCCAGATGCTGGCGACCCCGCGCCCAGTGCTTGCGGGTACCTGCCTTATGAGGTTGGGTGCCCTGCCTTCACTCGCGAGTTGTGATAGGTCCGCTGGCCATCAACCCGAAATTTCAAGCCTGAGCTAACGGAGAAATATGACGGAAAGCTAAACCAGACGGAATTCATGGGCATCTATACGATAGTCGTTCAAGCTGCCGAGGGAAGAGATGAGAAGGTGCTCTCCAACTATTTCCCTTTGGCGCTCAAGCCAAATATGAGATCGTGGTTGAATCACCTGCTTGAGAACTCCATTTCATCATGGGCAGAATTGTGCAACGAGTTTGTCGGCGCCTTCATAGGTGGCCACCAGGAGCCAGGACTGCCCAACGACCTTCAAGTCCTTTCGCAGAAGGAGGGAGAAACCTTCCGGAAGTACATACAGAGATTAAGTCGAGTACACCGCAACATTCCAGAGATACACCGTGCAGCCATGATTGTCGCATTCCATTCGAACATGCACAACAGGAGGATGCGGGCCAAGATGAATGTTAGACTCCCCAAGACCGTCAAGGACGTGTACACATTGGCAGACAAGTGTGCTCGTACCAAGTAAGGAAGGCGACTCCCGGGAGAGGATGCTGGCATCGAAGTCGACTCAGACGACGACGATGCCCTTGGACCGAAGGGGAAAAGCCGAAGGCGCAATAAGAAGAGTAAGGGAAAGACAGTGTTGGCCATTGAGAGCTCTGGTGATCTCAGTGCTAGCAAGAAGGCCGAGGCCTCGGCCTCGGGCAAGGGAGATGTCGCGTGCGCTGATTGCTGGGACAGCACGGAGGCAGAGATAACCAGGAAGTCCAACGGGCCATACTGCAAAATCCACCACACCAAAGGTCATGATCTCCAAGAATGCTGCCAAGTTGAGAAGCTTGCTGAGAAGCAAAAGGCTGAATACGAGAAGCATGACAGGTAGAGAGGCCAAGATGGTGTTGCCGGGAAGGGCCGTGGTGGTAGAGGGGGCCGCCATGGCAAGGCTCTGTAGCAGAAGGAAAACCTGCTAGAGGACGTGAGAAGAAAGAATGAGATGATATGAGTGATGATGAGGATGATGAAGAAGATTCCAGTGATCGAGAATTCCAAAAGGCAATTAAAGCCATGTGTGTTGACGGGGGTGCGTCCTTGAATTCTTGTCATTGCCAGCTCAAGCAGTAGGTGCATGAGATCAATGTCATGGAGCCGACTGCAGAGTCCAGAAGGCCACTCAAATGGTCCTGCACGCCTATCATCTTGGACAAAGAGGATCATCCTGACCGCACCACACCGATCGAACGTTTCTCATTGTTGGTCTCCTTTGCAACCTCAAAGTAACCAAGATGTTAGTTGATGGCGGGCCGGGGTTGAACTTAATCTCCCCTAAAGTGGTTGAAAGGCTTCAAATCCCTGACGAAGAGCTCAAAGCTATGGGTATGTTCCAAGGAGTCAACCCTGGTAGGAGCCGACCCAAGGGAAAGATCACTTCGCGTGTGACGTTGGCGGGTAGTTGAATTACCGGACTAAGAAGGTTTTGTTTGATGTGGTCGAACTCCCTTTGCCTTACAATGGAATTCTTCGTCGCCTAGCTCTGGCAAAATTCATGGCAGCATCCCATTATGCTTACAACACTTTGTAGATGCAAGGGCCCCTGGTAATCATCTGCATCCCATCTGATAAGAAGGATGCAGTTATATGTGTGGACAAGATGTATCAAGACGCAGTAGCTGCTATGGTCACGAAAACCCCAGCTCCCGCCAAAGAATCAAAGAAGGGGAAGAAGTCTAGCAGGGACACCAGCAAGGACTCCAGGAAGCGCGCCTCTTTGGAGTGCGCTGCACCCATTGACGACCTGCCGGAGAGTTCCACTAGCAAAATATCCGAGGTCACCTATACTATGACAAAGAAGATCCCGGCAGGACAGGATGACGCTGGTGGTACCTTTACCATCAGCCTGGCAAGGGGGCAGACAGCAAGGTGGTGCTCAATTACCTCCCTGGGAACACCGGGGATGTCACATGGTTACCAAGCAAACACATCGGCATTTGTCTGCAGGAAGCACGCTTTCCTATTTGTAATTAAGAGTTGCACTCCGCACCAAAGCTCATGATCTCCAAGAATGCTGCCAGTTGAGAAGCTTGTTGAGAAGCAAAAGGTTGAATACGATAAGCATGACAAGTAGACAGGCCAAGATGGTGCTGCCGCAAAGGGCCGTGGTGGTAGAGGGGGTCGCCACGCAAGGCTCCGCAGCAGAAGGAAAACCTGCTAGAGGTCGTGAGAAGAAAGAAGGAGATGATATGAGTGATGATAAGGATGATGAAGAAGATTCCAGTGATCAAGAAATCCATAAGGCAACTGAAGACATGTGTGTTGACGGGTGTGCGTCCTTGCATTCCTCTCATTGCCAGCTCAAGCAGTAGGCGCATGAGATCAATGTCCTGGAGCCGACTGCAGAGTCTAGAAGGCCACTCAAATGGTCCTGCACGCCTATCATCTTTGACGAATAGGTTCATCCTAACCGCACCACACCGGTCGGACGTTTTTCATTGTTGGTCTCCTCAACAATCCGCAACCTCAAAATAACCAAGATGTTAGTTGATGGCGGGGCAGGGTTGAACTTAATCTCCCCTAAAGTGGTTGAAAGGTTGCAGATCCCTCACGAAGTGCTAAAGGCTACGCGTACATTCCAAGAAGTCAACCTCGGCAGGAACCGACCAAAGGGAAAGGTCACTATGCCTGTGACGTTTGGCGGGGAGTTGAACTACCGGACTGAGAAGGTGTTGTTTGATGTGGTCGAACTCCCTTTGCCTTGCAATGGAATTCTTGGTCGCCCAGCTCTGGCAAAATTCATGGCAACATCCCACTATGCTTACAACACTTTGAAGATGCCAGGGCCCGTGGGAATCATCTCCATCCCATCTGATAAGAAGGATGCAGTTATATGTGTGGACAAGATGTATCGAGACGCGGTAGCAGCTGAGGTCGTGAAAACCCTAGCTCCCTCCAAGGAATCAAAGAAGGGGAAGTCTAGCAGGGATGCCAGCAAGGACTCTGGAAAGCGCACCTCTTAGGAGTGCGCTGCACCCACTGATGAGTTGCTGGAGAGTTCCACTAGCAAAAGATCCAAGGCCACCTATCCTATGACGAAGAAGATCCCGGCAGGACAGGATGACATTGGTGGTACGTTTACCATGAGTGCCACCCTTAATGACAAATAGGAAAGCACGCTTGTTGCCTTCTTGCTGACGAATGTCGATGTGTTTGCTTGGCAACCATGTGACATCCCCGGTGTTCCCAGGGAGGTAATTGAGCACCACCTTGTTGTCTGCCCCCATGATAGGCCCATCAAGCAAAAAGTTAGAAGCATGCCTTGGAGCGGCAACAGTTCATCGCCAAGGAGATCAAGAAGCTCGAAGCAGCTGGTTTGGTCAGAGGAGTGTTGCATCCAACTTGGTTAGCCAACCCGGTAGTGGTGCGCAAGGCGAATGGGAAATGGAGGCTTTGCATTGATTTCACTAACATGAACAAATCATGCCCAAAGGACCCTTTTCCCTTGCCGTGCATCGATCTGAAAGCTTACCTTTCCTATGCTCCCACCTTGGTCGTGCCTAAACTGCAAGAACGGTTTCTACTATACTTGAAGGTAATGAATCAAGTGGTTAGTGCAGCGCTGGTGGCACAATGAGAAGTGGATGAAGATGTAGCCGCTACGACTGATTGCACCGGGGTGGAACTGAAGCATTCACGGCAGGACCTAATACAAACCAAGGGGAACCTAAGCGAGCAAACGAAGGCGGTTTTGGGGAAGTGGAGAAGAAGAAAGTGGTGCACTGACCCGTGTACTTTGTCAACTCCTTGTTACAAGGGACTAGGTCAAGGTACTCGGGAGTGCAAAAGCTGATCTTCAGCCTTATCATGGCCTCGAGGAAACTGCGCCACTACTTCCAAGGCCACGAGATCATAGTTACCACCCGCTTTCTGCTACAGCGTATATTGAGGAGCCCCGAAGCCACTGGCTGGATAATTGAGTGGGCGCTAGAGCTGTCAAGTTTTGGTTTGAAGTATGAGAGCACTTCCACAATTCAGAGCAGGTCATTAGCGGAGTTCATTGCAAAATGGACGCCCACGCAAGACGAAGAGACTCCAGAGATAATTCTCCCTAGCAAAGATGCGCCTATGGAATGGATCATCTACTTTGACGGTGCTTTCTCGCTTCAGGGCGACGGAGTAGGCATGCTCCTCATCGCCCCCACTAGAGATAATCTCAAATATGCGGTTCAAATGCACTTCCCCGGGAGGAGGCCACCAACAACACCGCTGAGTATGAGGGACTCCTGGCCGGACTCAGAATCACGATGGAGTTGGGAATCGAGAGACTGATCATCCGAGGAGATTCTCAACTCGTGGTGAAACAAGTCAACAAAGAATGTCAAAGTCTATTGATGGAAGCATACTTGGAAGAGGTGAGGAAGCTGGAGGAGCACTTTGACGGATTGCAAGCAAAGCATGTGCCACGTGTAGAAAACAACATCACTAATCATCTATCAAAGTGCACCACACAAAGGCTTCTTGTGGGACCAGAAACTTTTGTCCTACACCTCATTCAGCCATTCGTATCCCCGTCAACAATGACCGGGAAAAGTAGAAAGATGAACTCTGGTAAGCATTTCCCAGCCGAGCTTCCTGAAGCCAGTGGTAGAGAGGCTGCCGGGGGCGGTACCGTTTCGGTTGGTGAGCGGCTTCCTCCTGCAAAACCCCAGGTTCTTGCGATCAAGGTAAGCGCTCCCATGAATGAGGAGATGCATGTAGTCCTCGTTGTTGAGCCACAGGCTCCATCTTGGGCACATCATATAGTCCACTTCCTTCAAACAGGAGAACTTCCTAAAGAGCAGGAAGAAGCCAAAGAAGTAGCCCGTCAATCAAGTATGAACCAATTTGTCGATGACACTCTGTACAGAAAAAGAACAAACAGTGTGAAATTGAGGTGCATTCACTGGGAACATGGACTGGAGCTGTTGCCGGAGATTCACGGAGGCATGTGTGGGTCTCACATTGGATCAAGGGCCCTTGCCGGAAAAGCCTTCCGACAGGGTTTCTATTGGTCCACTACCCTCCGGGATGCAACTGAGCTAGTCACCAAGTGTGAATCCTGCCAGTTCCATTCCAAGAACATCCACCAACCAGCGCAAGCTCTCCAGACGATCCCTTTATCCTTGCCATTTTTGCTCTAGGTTTTGATATTTTGGGCCCCTTTCCCCGTGCCGTTGGGGGCTTTGAGTGCTTGTTCGTAGCAATCAACAAGTTTACAAAGTGGCCTGAGGTGGAACCAATGAGAAATGTGACCACATAGTCAACTGTCAAGTTCATGAAAGGACTAGTGTGCCGTTTTGGAGTGCCCAACGGGGTGTTCACCGATAACGCACCCAGTTCACGAGCCACACCTTCATGCACTACATCCAAAGCCTTGGAAGCAAGGTCTCCTTTGCCTCTGTAGCCCACCCAAGAAGCAATGGGCAAGTCGATAGGATGAATGCTAAAGTGTTGCGCTGGCTGAAGACAAGAACTTTCGATAGACTCCGAAGAGGTGGCAAGCGCGTGATAGATGAGCTGTTGGTGGTTCTTTGGTCCCTCGGAACGACACCAAATCGAGCTACTGGCTAGACACCCTTCTCCCTAGTGTATGGGCTGGAAGCAGTTCTCCCACGGAACTCATATACGGTTCACCTCCAGTACTTGCCTACGATGAAGTAGAGCAAGAGCATCTATGGCATGGCAATGCGATGATCCTCGAGGAATATCATCTTCGGGACACTATACATGTTGCGTGCTACCAACAAGCCCTGCGCCGCTATCATAGCCGCAGGGTCAAGCCTTGAGGAAGGCGACCTTATCCTTGGGCGCGTTTAGTCCACCAAGGGTACCAACAAGTTGACATTGAAGTGGGAAGTCACTTACCAGGTAGCACGAGTCACCAGACCTGGCGCAGTTCGTCTGGAGACCGAAGATGGCATCAAAATTCTTAACTCATGGAATATTGAGCATCTTCACGCCATAGGCCTCCTTCCCTACATGTTTGACCGTCAGGAAAACAAGGAAGGAGGGCAAAGTAACAAGGACGATGACCCATCGTACTCTAGAAAGGGATACTGCCTGAAAAGATAACTCTAATAGCATATCCCACGCTCGATGCCGTTTTCTCCCTTAAGGAAATTGTCGGCGTTCTGGGAATGGGGGTATCCAGTCCTACCTGCCTACGGCCTAGGGCATGGCCCACTTCGTCAGCCGGGCGTGGCCAGGCACGACACTACTCGAGACAAGGCCCTCGCGAGGACCCTGGGCTCGTGAGGATGAATGGCATCAAGACCAGCAACAATGGGCCTCCTCAGGCTCCTCCTAAGCGGTGGAGATCTGTATGCAGAGCCCGGCCTCAGGAGTCAAATGTGATGCAAGGACGGACAGGCGGGAGCCAGCGCGCCAGGCAGTGCGGTTTCCCCTTTGGTGCAAAGGGAGCAAGGACGTATGCGGGTTCCCAAAGCGCCGCCCAAAGGTTTCCATTCTAGTGCAACAATACCATGCCCACGAGCCCTGTAGGACGAATGTCATCACCGAGCCCACCACTGCATCGTCAACAGATACTTTGCAGGAAAATACCACCTTTGGACAGGGCGCGGATGGACTCCTAGCCCCCTTCAAATTTGGCTGTTGTGGGATCCCTTCCCGACATTGTGATAAGGGAAGAGGACCCGGGCCATCACTATATAGAAGCTAGGACACACCATAGAGAGGAGATCCAACACTTAGCCACTCGACGAACCACCACAAGGCACAGAGCCAAGAACACCTCTTGAGCACCCTCGCAAGGCTCAAGCCCATTGTACTAGTTCATCCACCCAAACCACCACAAGAGGCAATCCTCCAAACCAGGAGTAGGGTATTATGCTTCACAGCGGCCCGAACCTAGGTAAATGGATGTGTTCATTCCTCATCATCGAGCGAGTTCGCCATAGTAACCATCGAGTAGAGAGCTAGGTTGGGCGAGGCCGCAGGGAACCTTCGCTAATGCCCCTGTGTTCGAACCTTAATGGTTTTGCAGAGCCCGAAATCTGACATTTGGCATGCCAGGTAGGGGCGTGTCAGAGTATTCCTCAATCCTCGATCTCCCCCCGCTCCATCACTCCGATGGCAAATGCCCAACAAGCTTCTCCCAGCCACGGCAGACCAGCTTTCGTTGACCCCCCGCCGCCGCCGGGGACTCACGCCTCAGCAGCATAGTGTTGGGAGGGCAATATCAGGCCGCCAGCATCGCCTCCGCTGTCGCCGCCCCTCACATCGCCCAAGCACACGACGGGCGGGCGACACCTTCGGCATCTGCGTCGTGTCGCACCTACGTGGGAGACCTCGATGCGAACGATGCGTTGCTGCTGGCAAGCGAGATGCTCCGCCACCGCCCGACGCACAGGGGCTTCGACGTGTGGGCCGACCACGTCGCGCGGAGAGCCGTAGTCCCACACTCTTTACTAGGGGGCTTGTTTGTCACGCCTATTCCCTAGCCCGCCAATGCCACGTCCCCTTCAGCCCCGGGCAAGCTCGGGCGGGGCCCGCCACATGCCATGCTCCTTCTCCTTCGAATTCCGGTAACTGATTTTAGGGCACAACCTGGCCACGGTGATCAAGTTCACTAAGGAGACAATAGGGCATCCCACACACGCACCAATGCATGCCACCATGACCCAGTGGATCTTCAACAACCCGAATTGACCAGACAAGGGTGCGCCATCCTACGTAGGGAACAAATGGCACAGGTGTCCGGGCAAACATGCAACAATGGTGAAGGCGCGTCAGATAGTCGAGGAAGCAACCCATGTCAGGAGGCGCGCGGCCCACCAAGTGGCGGTGGCAGAGGTAGGCAACTTCTCTATGAGGCTCGACGTAGGAGGGTCGGCGCCCCAGTGCCGCTTGGAGGGACTGTCCCTGGCATCCCGCAGGACGGCCCGGGAGGAGAACCGGACCCTTATGTGGAGCCCTACGTACCAAGCTACGTTGTGCCTAGGGATGACGGCCCGGATCGGGTGCCTACCACAGGCGCGAGCGCCCCCCAAGGATAGGGGAAGCCCCAAACTTTCTCCCTGAGCCGGGCTTGGGGGGTTCCCCTAAAGAAGTGCCAAGTTTGGACAACGCGAGACGGAGAAAGAGGGAGGATGGCGCAAGTTGTCGCCCCCGCAAGCAAGCATCGCCGAGCCGAACCCCGGGATGTCAGGGATAATGCCCCGGGGGGAGGGTAGCAAGACACAGGTAACGCGGGCCACCCGTGGAAAATGGAACATCGACACAGTCTCGAGAGGCTGGGCCTCGTGAGGCCCCCGAGGCACTGCACGGTCACTGCCAAACGCCTCACGAGGCGGCTTCATCGACAAAACACCCTTATGGCTGCGTCGGATGCCATGTACTCATGTTTGGGCCGCATGAGCGCAATCCTGCGGCTATGTGGGGAACAATGCATTCGGGTTTGGGTTGTAGGGGTGCGCAACTGGGTAGAAATGCACGGGGTGGCTCTTGACGGAGTTGGGAGCCATCGGGCCCGGTGCCCGGGGTCTTGCCCAGCTATCTATGGCCATGACACTATCACGTAATAATGAGTGGGTTGTATATGCCCGGCGCCCCCCGAGAACGCGGAGGGGCTCCTCCCACAGAATGTGGCAGCCCCATGCTCCGCGCTGACAGAGAAGTCAACACTGCCCATCAATGGCTATTCCCATGCAAAGTGGATGCCATACGCTTAGTGCTAGGGGAAGATGAAGACTAGCCTAGGTGTCGGACGTGGCGTTTTGCTTGCTTCTTTTTGCGTTCGAATTGCCGCTTTTTGGAATGAAGTTTGAAGAGATCTAAGTTCTATATTTAAAAGAAAAAGGGGCAGGAACTTTTATCTTATTGCACTCTCTTTCCCACTAGTCTTGAGTTCTCCTTCTTCAGGATTGGTGTTTTGCTAAAGGCCGCACATTACGGCCCTCTCCGGGGTGCCCCGGACCTAGATAGCGAGGCCCTGTCGCCTCAAGCACTTGCGCCTTTTTGATAGTCGACCCCCACTCGAGGGCTCCGATCGCGGTACGACACCATATCATGGAGTCTCGAGAGGCCCCAGTACTTAGTCCTCCTGAGGCAGAACTCGATAGGGCGGAGTGGGGGCCGCTCAAGCATCAAGGGGGCTCCTAAGCATCATGCCTCAGGAGCCTTATCGGTCATATAGCCACTCGACACCCTCAATGCTTTCCTTGGTGATCCGATCGGCATCGAGGGTATCGGGGCCTCACCTCGTGGTTGTGTCCTTCGTGATCCGGTCCTAAACCACGGTGGTAGGGAAATGTGTGGGACTGGGACTTGTCGATGTAGAGTTGCTTGAGCGTCAAAGGGGGCTCCTCGGCATCACACCTCAGGAGCCTTACTGGTCATATAGCCACTCGACACCCTTGATGTCGTCCTTGTTGATTCGGTCGGCATAGATGGTATCAAGGTCTCAACTCATGGTTGTGACCTTGGCCAGTTGTACACTACGGTGGTAGGGGAATGCGCGGGACTGGGACCTGCAGATGCAGAGTGTTGAATGGGCTCCCAACATGCCCCACTCGTAACCAAGGGAGAAGTTGAAAGCACATTTGCTACCTTGGTTGTTTTAGTAATTAATAACAACATATAAGTCATTGAACTAATGTGTCCACCAAGTATATTTCATGAAAAGTTCAATGATAGGGATGGCAAAAGGATTGTGGAATTACCCCAAGAGGCAAGGAAATAGGTTGGCCAAGCTTCAAGCAAGAGGACTCTACATTTTACATTTGTGAGAATCACTTTGAGTCCATAGAAAAGCCAATACTATTAAAAGGGTGTAAGGTTTTGTGGGTGAACAAAATGCTCATATGTGCACAAGTGATAGTCACCAAAAACATCCAAAAGATGTCCCACCAAAGTCTGTCTATAGCCAAACATTCAAAATCGGTGCAACCTACATTCCTATCCCGGTGCCACCGATTCCAGAACCTAGATAGACTCAACCAAACCCTAGCCACTTCGGTGCAACCGATTCCATACCGGTGCCACCGAGTTTAGGTTGCCAACTTTCTGTTACGCAAATTCACAATTTCAGTACCACCGAGATTGTTGGGTCGGCGTCACCAAGATTGGAAATCTGACAGTTGGTCACCTTATCGGTGCAACCGAGTTTCATATATCGGTCTCACCGAGATTCAAAAGTTGCCACCTTTTGGTCACTTTGGTACCACCGAGATTAACACATTGCTGTCACCGAGTTGGTTATTTTGTGTGTAACGGTTGGATTTTGGGGGCTACCTATATATACCCCTCCTCCACCACCTACTCGCAAGAGAATCACTCAGAACTATTCCATACCTATCCTATCAGATTTTCTAAGAGAGAACCACCTACCCTTGTGTTGAGATCAAGATCTTCCACTCCAACCATATGGATCTTGATTTCTAGCCTCCCCATGTTTCATTCCAACAATCTCATGTCTTCCACCAAGCCAAATTTGTGAGAGAGTGATTGTGTGTTGAGGAGTCTATCATCTTGAAGCACAAGAGTAAGGAGTTCATCATCATTACCGAGCCTATTACCTTTTGGAGGGTGGTGCCTCCTAGATTGGTTAGGTGTCGCTTGGGAGCCTCCTACTTCGTGTTGTGGAGTGAACCAAGAAGTTTGTAAGGGCAAGGAGATTGCCTACTTCATGAAGATCTACCCATAGTGAGGCTAGTCCTTCATGGACGGAAGCCATATGGAATAGTCAAGGTTGCTACTTCATGGACCCTTATGGGTGGAGCCCTCCATGGACTCTGGCGACCGTTACCCTCCGTGGGTTGAATACTCCATAAACGTGGATGTACGATAGTGCCACCTATCGGAACCACGGGAAAAATCATTGTGTCTACAGTTGTCTTTGATCGTCCTCCCATATCCCTTTTACTCATGCTTGTTGTTAGTTTCTGCTGCTATACTCTTAGACTTGCATGTGTAGGGTGAAATTGACTTGCCATGAATGCTAAAACTACAAACACTAAAATTTGGGAAAAGGCAAAACTTTTATTTGGTCAAGTAGTCTAATCACCCCCCCCTCTAGACATACTTCCAGTCCTACAGAAGCATGCCATGCGGGATAACGGATTACCTAAACAACCTAGTCATGCCATGAGATCATGAACAGCCCGCAAGCTAAGTACACTACTAGCCCAAGCAAGAGTCTCCTGATCTAACGACATCCCGAGGATGGGGCGAGGGTTGTGTGCACTAATATCAGGATGCGGGTACTACGGGCCACAACACGCGATTGCTAACACTCCTTAGGCCTGAAGCGGCAGGGGAAACAAAACAAGGATATGGGCATGGCAACAACAGGTTGCAAGGCCACGAATCCGGGGCTGGAGGCCACGGGCCGCCCCTCAGGAGGGGCACCTCGCTAAGACCCGACTAGCCACCGTCCCCAGGCCATATCGACGGCAGCGCCAAGCTTCGCACGAGAAAACTAAATCACATAGCTACAAGCAGCCGGTAGTGATTCAAGGACAAGAAACAGATGCAAAGGTAATGCGCAAAAGATTAATGCCCACAGGGATCCAGTTCTTTTTAAACTATTACAGGTACCAGGAAAAGGAGGCAGGGGGAGTCTAGGCGGAGGAGTGGATGTCGCTGTCCGAGTCGCCGGCCGCCATGGCATCGGGCTGCCCTCCCCTTCGAGAGCAGGCACCTTGATGAACTGCTCGACCAAGGACTCCATGTGCAGGCGCACCTTGTCCCGGAGGGGCCTCTGGAGCCCCTCGTGCACCCGTTCCACAACGCGCTAGAGGTCAAACTCCGGGACGAGGCGACGCAAGTTGGAGAAGACGTGCATCAAGGCAAGCTCCAGGAGGTCTCGCGTGTCGGCCTCGCTGCCCGTGTTCACGCGGGAGACGTCGGCCTCTAGCGTCTCCACCACCCGGCAGAAGAAGTCGAGGTTGCCCCCGTCGCCCTGCATGTTGGGAAGGGTGGGGGCTTCCCCGACGAACCGGCTCACCATGTCGGCCATGCAGTGGGCGATGTCGATGTATTGCTTGGCATGCTGGGACTCTAGCATCTTGGCGTAAGCCGCCCCATCCTAAGCGGCCTACACGGCGTCGACCGCTTCCTGTACCTGGGTCTGGAGAGATGCTAGCTCCACCCTGGCCTCCGCTTTGCCCCTTAGGGCGGCTTGGAAGGCGACGTCAGCGATTGGCAGCTAGGCCCGCAGCGCGTCCACCTCCTCCTGGAGCTCACCACGCTTGTGCTTCTTGTCCGCCAACACCGTGGAAGGAGGATATGATCAAGCCCGGTACATTGTACATGCCAAGCAATGAAAGAAGGAGGCGGCGGAACACTCACTAATCCACCATGTCCAGCGCCGGTGAACCAGCGCTGATGCCGAGGGCCCCCGCCACTGCCTTCGGAGGAGAGCAGGGGCCTGACGACCCCGCGCGCGCCCTGCCCCGGCGGTGCTTCCGCCAGACGCCATGAGGAAAGGGAGAAGCTAAGGAAAGGGAGAAGCTAAGGAGAGGGAGAGAGTTTTCTCTGGAGCTATGGGAGTAGATGGGCGCTTCGAAATGGAAAGGCTCCCCCCCAGGGAAGGCGGATTTATAGGATTGGCCGGGACCACGAGGCGTCATTGGAGCGCAAGCAACGTGCGCCCCTCGGGTGCCGGAAAGGCTGGCTAAATCAGTGTGTGAGCCTGCTTCACATCGCCTCGCCTGAAGCTATCGGGTCACATCCACGTGGCCCGAGGGCTGGAATCCCAAGGGAGCGACTGCATTCAAGGAAGGGTAATGATGGCCCGCGCTGCACACGGGCATCACATCGGTTTGACTTGGGGAGGTTCCTGATGCCTTCGGGGAGTGGGAGCGTCGCCGCCCATGCGTTTGACGCATGTAAAACCTGGCCCGCAGGCGGTTGGGTCCTTCGGTGCTTTGGGCCACCTTCGACGGTTTCGCCTAGAAGCCAGCTCGGGCGCGCCTTGTGCCCGAGGGCTACCGTCTGCATTTTGGGAATGGGGGTACCGATCCCTGCCTGCCTGCGGCCCCAGGACATGGCTCACCACATCAGCCAGGCGTGGCCTGGCGTGGCTCTATGTCACGCCCAAGATGTGGTCCTATCCTTATTTTGGCACGAGGGCCTCGACGGGGATAGAAGCACATCTCATCGTGTTGCAAGAATGGATATCATTAAAATTACATGTATAGAAGAGATGAGTATATGGAATTGGCTTACACTCGCCACAAGCTACATCAATATCACATCAATACAACAACATAGTCAAACATCATACAGAAGAGTGGGGTTCGACTACGGACGAAAAAAACAACAAAATGACATCCATCCTTGCTATCCCAGGCTGCCGCCTGGCACCCATCCTAGATTGATGAAGAAGAAGAAGAACTCAAAATCAAACAAACATCGCGCTCACATCAAATCATCGCATTACCAGTACCTGCAACTGTTGTTGTAGTAATCTGTGAGCCACAGGGACTCAGCAATCTCATTTCCAAGGGTATCAAGACTATTAAATCTTAATGGGTGAGGTATGGTTAAGTGGTGAGGCTGCAGCAAGCGACTAAGCATTTATTCGGGTGGCTAACTTACGAATGCATAAAGTAAAGTATGGTGGTCTATGCATAACGGGCGTGAACTAGTAATGATCACTAACTGATCCTGAACACCTACTTACGTCAAACATAACCCCACCGTGTTCTCTTTCGGATAAGAACTCACGGAAAGAGACAGTCATGGTTATGCACGCAGTTGGTGTATTTTATTATAGTTTACTTCAAGTTTGCTATGACCGGATGTTAAACAAAATATCCAAGTCTGCCACATAACCGCGGGCACGGCTTCTTGAAAAGATTTAACCCTACAGGGGTGCTCCAACTCATCCAACACAAATTAACCACACAGAGCGGGAATAACCTCAACCACGGATCTTGTGATCTTCCTAGTCAATTCCAAAGGAAATCCGACACCTCGAGATAGCCCGAAGAAGATCAGAGTTCCTCACTCAAGACGTTCGAGAAAGGTAAAACAAATCCATCAAGGCCTCCTGGTGAGCCAGATCCACAGCTAGAGCCGTGCGCTCTCTATCCACGGGCATCATCTGTCTATACGAAGTGGACGGTAGCCTGAGAACGCCTCGAGTTGCCCCGAGGTGGCACCGCCGACTACTAGGTAGGTGGACCAACACTCATGCAGAGCACTCGCCCGGTTGGTTGATTAAAGATCCTCAGGTTAATTACTCCCTATGCAGGTTTATTAGTTATTAGGCAAATGTAGTACCAATGTTGGGCCTTGCCAGATAAGTTTTATCCCAAAACGAAATTCAAGGGGGTCCCCATAACAACCCTGAGCATGTTAGGAGCGCTCCATTATGGAACATAACACCGGTTCATAAGTAACTAGGGCGGCAAGAGTGGAACAAAACACCGAGCAAAAGGCCAAGCCTTCCACCCTTTACCAAGTGTGTAAGTGCATTAAATTAAATAGCAATAATATTGTGATAACAAAAGAATGTCCATGTTGTCACATGGAAGCAACTGCACTACAGCTAGAAACGCTATAAGAAGGGCTGAGCGAGTGGTAACATAGCCAAACAACGGTTTGCTGGGATGTGGAAGGGTTAGAGGCTTTTAATAGCAATGTTAGGAGGCTTGACAAACAAGTGGTAGGTAGCATGACATAGCGACAGAAAACGAGACATCTAGCATGGCAATGATAGTAATGGTATCCACAGAAGTGTGTCATCTTGCCTGAGATCCCGCTCGGAAGAAGAATGAGTCCATGAAGAAGACGGGCCAACGTAGTCGAACGAATCCTCACACTCCAAACGCTTTCGGAACTCTATCTAGAAGAAGCAAACCGGAAACAACAATCAACATGAGATACGCCACAACATATGCAAGACACGATGCGCAAACCAATATGATGCATGTCCGGTTTAATATGCAAGGCATGGCATGGCATGACAAGAACAACAAACAACTACTACACATTTAGTGAAGTTCAATATGCAACGAGTTGCCTATTGACGAAACTCCATGTTGAATATCTAGTTCACTCTCGTTTAGGTACTCACCAATATTAAATGTTTATAAACAAGGCAAGAGGTGAAGCATGAACAACTATATCATCTAGGCATTTTAAATGTGGCCGGAAGCATTATATAACATTTCCGAAACAACCCCATATGCATATTATGAATTTGGTCCAGATCTGTCCTAACACAATTTTAGAGTTGTTAAACAGCAAATAAATGTCACCATGAGATTCTACACATTTTTCTATCCAAGTTACATATGTGGAACATTTTTATCGGAGCTACGGTTTATTAGTTATGAAATAAATCACTTTAGCATGCCATTCACGCAAATCAATGCAAACAGCAAGTTTAAGTATTTTTATCATGTGTGAAAGTTGGATATTATGAATCTACATGAAATTCTAGTCAAGTTTCATATATAACGTTTTTTAATCTAATGCAGGTTATGGAGTTATTAAATGCATGATCATTAGGGTCTTCTCTACAAAACAGTAATTCACAGGATATTTAACAAAATCGTTAACAGGAAAAAAAGGAAACGGGCCGAATCTGGCTGGCCCAGCAGAGCACCGGAGCGCAACATAGCAATGCACGCACTGGGCAAAGGATAGGCAGGGGCTGCCCACATAGTGGGCTTCGGCCCAGCTCGAGGCGATTCGCGCCGGCCTGGGCGCTGGGCCCACGAGGCGTTGGAGGGGGCCCAAGAGAAGCGGAGGTGCGGCCTAGGTCAACGCCCACTCGGTCGGGCGCTTGTCCTCCTCCCAATAGGATCGGGAAGGCAGGGGCGATGGTGCCACGGCGCCGACCGGCGGCAGGCTGGCGCGGGGAAAGGCAAGGGAGGCCGAGATCGAGGGGCTCCGGTCCGTATCTGGCCGGACCCGGTGATGGCGGCGAGCCCTCCAAGCTCGGAGGCGAGATCCATGGCGGCCTGGGTCCCTGAAGCAGAAGGAAGAGGGAGAGATGAGAGAGGAAGGAGGAGGAGGAGGGAAGATAGAAGAAGAGGGCGGCGAGGTTTGGCGAGGGGCGGAGACGAGGCCCTCCGATGGCCGGCGACGAAAGGAGCCCGAGGCGGCTGGGCTCGCGTGGGGGATCTTGGGAGGAGCTGCATGAGCAGGGAAAGGCGGCGACTCGGATCGGGCCCGGGACGGCCCCGGATGGGCTTCGGCGGGCCGTGGTGGCTGAGGAGGGAGGCTGGTGGCGCGGATTTCTAGGAGGAGAGAGCAGAAGCCAGATTAGGAAGGTCGAGGGTCTATTTATAATAATTATGGCTAGGGTTGATGGTTTTCGGAGCCGATTTCGGTCGTGCGATCGCAATCGGACGGCCGGATCGGGGCGAGGGTGGTGGGCTGTGTGTGAAGTGGGCTTTGGGGAGATGAGAGGGAAAATGGCGGCCCGTGACACGAGTTTAGAACAATGAAAAAACGTCCGACGAATAACCAAGGACCGCACTGCTATGGATGACCGATGGGGTATCAAACGAACTCGGAATGCGACGAAATTCAACAGGCAGTCTACCTACATTATAACAAGACCGCATGCCAAGTCTTGACCCAATCCGAGAATATTTTTTGCGTGCTGTAAAAACGGGTATTTTAACGATGTCGCGGGCGCGTGCATGTGTGGTCGGTCTCAAAAGAGGCAACGGCAAGAACGAAGAGAACCGGCGACTACGAACGGATGCAAGTTTTCGAAAATGAGTGACAATGCTATGCAGAGGATGCGAATGATGCAATGATGAATGCGACAACCAGACGAAACACATGACGAGAATGGAAATAAAACGGGAATCTTCTGGAGCATCGGCCCCGGGCTGTTACACTCTACTCATGACAAGGCCCTCACGGGGACCCTGGGCTCGCGAGGAAGAACGACACTAAGACTAGCAAGGATGGGCCTCCTTAGGCCCCCTCCTGAGCGGCGGAGATCTCTATGCAGAGCCTGTCCTTAGGAGTCAAAGGTGACACAAGGAAGGACAGGCTAGGCGGTGCGGTTTCCCCTTTGGTGCAAAGGGAGCAAGGACATATGCGGGTTCCCAAAGCGCCGCCCCAAAGGTTTCCATTGCAGTGCAACAAGACCACGACCATGAGCCCTGCACGGCGGATGTCATCGCCGAGCCCACCACTTCATCATCGACAGCCACTTTGCAGGCGAAGACCACCTTTGGAAATGGGTGGATGCACTCTTGTCCCCCTTCAAATTTGGTTTTTGTGGGATCCATTCCCGCCATTGTGATAAGGGAAGAGGACCCAGGCCACCGCTATATAGAGAGGCTAGGCCACACCATAAAGGGTACCCGATCCACCACTGAGCCGCTTGTCGAACCACATCAAGGCAGAGAGACAAGAACACCACTTGAGCACCCTCGTGAGGCTCGAGCCCACTGTACTAGTTCATCCACCACCCCTCCTCGTGAGGCAATCCACCAAAGTAGGAGTAGGGTATTCTGCTTCACAGCGGCCAGAACCTGGGTAAACTACAGTGTTCATCTTCTTCCTCGTCATCGTGCGAGTTTACCATAGTGACCATCGAGTAGTGAGCTTGTTAGGGAGAAGCTTCCGGGGATCTTCACACATGCCCCTGTGTTCGAACCTCGAGGGTTTAGCGGAGCCCGAAATCCGACACATTCTACTACTAAGATGTGCCTTTTTGAAGTTGTGTATGGTTTCTTACCTTGTGCACCTATTGATTTGTTGCCTCTTCCATCTTTAGAGAAAGTTAATTTTGATGATAAAGAACGTGCTGAATTGATATTCAAGATGCATGAGTTAACTAAGGTAAACATTGAGCGTATGAATGCTAAATTCAAACTTGCTGGAGATAAGGGTAGAAAACATACTATCTTTGCACCTAGAGATCTTATTTGGTTACATTTGCGTAAGGATAGATTTCTTGATTTACGCAAGTCAAAACTAATGCCACGTGTTGATGGTAATTTTAAGGTGTTAGAGAAAATAAATGATAATGCATATACACTTGAGCTGGATGCAGAGTTTGGTGTTAGTCCCACTTTCAACATTGCATATTTGAAGCCTTATTTGGGTGAGGAAGATGATCTTCTGTCAAGGACGACTTCATTTCAAGAAGAGGAGGATGATGAGGACATCCCTACTAATGTTACACCCACATCCCCACCAGCTACACATATTGGACCAATTACTAGAACCCGTGCATGCCAATTAAATTATCAGTTACTTTCGTTTCATGGAAATCCTTCTAATGTTCATGAACATATGATGCTACCTAAACTAGATACTTTTATTTTACTTATGAATGAAGGACCTAGCATGGACAAGAAGGATGGCCATTGGAGCAAGATCAAGCATGGAGGAGATGGTGCGCACGCTGGAAAGAACAAAGGAGTTTCCGGTGGTGATTTTCTTATTTTGAAGCCCCCCTAAGGAGAGCATGAAGGCTTGGACGAAATATACAAGATGCCACTTCATAAATTTGGTCCATAGGCTATTATTGATGTTGCGCCACCTTATTTTTGGGAGGCCCATGTAATTTCGAAATACCACTTTATAGGTTGTTTTTAGAGTCCGTATGTGTGGGGAAACGGAGTTCAGGTCGGTTTCGGACCCCTTCTCCAAGGGGTCATGAAATTCCTCCTCTATTCCCCCATATATACAACCCCTAGGGCATAGTTTAGACTTGTGTTTTATTTAGATTACAAGTTCACCATACATGCAACTTCACGTTCTTTGTTTGTGTTCCATGACCAGACAAAGGCGTCACAGAACCCCACTTTCATCAATAAAGCTTTCCTCTTATATTCGCAATATCCAGATTGCAATCTTAGTTTCTTGCTTGTTCTTCATTTGCAGGCAGGAAACAAACCCTCCTGGTCAGGTAGATCATGCTCCGGTATTGTCAATAACCTCTCGGAGTTGGTTTCGCGATTGGTAAGGTGCGACATCATCATAGGTTCATAGTCGGATCGTCAAAGTCTACTCCACCAAAAATGATAGCCACTATCTCATCGAAAGACAGGGACAACTTTGCCTCTATCAAGTGGTATCCGATTTCTAGGTTGCATGGTGAGACTTTACCAGTTTTTCAAAGTTCAGATCACATCTGTTTTTCATACCTATAGTCCACGAAAAAGCCACACAAAAATTAGGTTAGACCTTCATATTTGAACCAATCTGAGCCTTTGCAATTTTTGGTACGGTGTTTGCTTTGTTGAATTTGTGGTTGCATCGTCGTGTCAAGTTGCTGGTCTTAGAGTCTAGTCTTTTAGATTTTTGAGTTCTATTCACAAGTTGCCACTCCACCACACCATCCTCATTGTTGCTGCCATATACCACCACCACGCCATCTTCATCGCTGCTTCCATATACCACCACCATGCTACCATCATAGCCGCTACCATATATACCACGACCATATATCTGCCATCCATCCATATACATATATACCACCACATATCCACCACCAATTCGAGTCCATCACATATTATGCTAAGTTTCGAGATTCCGTTGATTTCGGTTTCGCTTTTCCTTACCTAAATAGGTTCAAAAAAAGAGTCTAGCACGCTTTTCAAAGCACTTTTTAGGGCAATTTTTGGGGGGTGAATTGTTTTCCTATCCTATTTGTAGGCTTTTCGGAGCATTTTGAGACACTTGGCATCATAGTGATTTTATCACAATTTTTGGTCGTCGTAGTCCCGAATCGCTCTAGGAAAAAAAATTGTCA
The DNA here is from genome assembly GCA_022496015.1 of Hordeum marinum. Lineage (NCBI taxonomy): Eukaryota > Viridiplantae > Streptophyta > Magnoliopsida > Poales > Poaceae > Hordeum > Hordeum marinum. The sequence goes on along the minus strand of CM039677.1, from coordinate 186,338,548 downwards.
AAAAAAAATTCATGCCTATCCTGTTTTAGACCTTCGGAAGAGTTTTGAGAAACTCGCCATTATAGTGATTTTCTGAGCAAAAAAGAGCACAAAAGGCACCAAAAATGAAAAAAAATAGTGTGCTCTTCCCTTGATTACGTGTAGCATCATAATTTCGTTGGTGTTTTAGGCTCGCGTCTCTAGCACGGTCTAGCCTAGGACCAGCGTAGTACCATCATTGAACGTTTATTCAACTTTGCATCTCTGAATTGATTATTGATGACCCCTTTTGCTACCATATTATAAGCCATCCCAGCTCCACATACATCTATGTCGTATGTTCGACACCACCTGACAATCTCTCTATCCAAGCTTTGAGAGTTTTGACTACAACGGTAGCCGATCACCACCTGCTGCTGGGTAAGAACTGGTAAGAATTTGGTGACGGATTTGTGACACACCACCACCACCACCACTACTTCTTAGTAGTCTGTAGGTTCATATTCTTGTGTGTTCCTATTGGTGCTAACCATGACAGGATCACAAGCAAATGAGATCAACTAGGACAACATGACGAACAAGGAGCTCCAGGATAAATTTCAGCAAATGTTGGTTAACCAGGTCCAAGACGTCGTTACCAGCCTGGGAGAGCCCATGGTAAAGATAAATGGTTTGGAGAAGACATTCGACACCAAGATGGACGCCAAATTTAATGAGGTGCTTGCTCGTCTACCACTACCAGTTGTAGCTCCCGTCCCTCTCCAACAACAACCACAACATCAACAGGGCACTAATTTCGTGGGACGAGCATGATGTGTGCCTCTTGGCCAAGGCCAGGATTCTGGTGACGTTGCTACTGCGGCGGTTTCTATGGTTGTGTCTGCTACTGTTGAGCAGGATGTGAATTATGATGGTGATTACGATGATGAGGTAGAGGTTGCTCCAGGTCAGCTCCAGGGGCATCCACCACCGCACGCACCAGGTCGGCCACATGCGTACAATCGCAAAGGTAGGGCTGCACCACCACCTCGGGTACGGGATCATGACCATCTCCCTAAACTTAAATTGAATATTCTGACATTTGAGGGTAGATATGTTCCTGATATATATCTTACATGGGAGTTAGAAACAGAACAATGTTTTACATGCTTACAATTTCCCAAGGATAGACATGTTGCTGCTGTTGTTTGTTCATTCACTAGTTTTGCTTGTGTTTGGTGGTCAGAACATTGTAGAATATAACATGCTGATATTCCACCTACTTGGGCTTCTTTGAAAACTACTATGCATAATCATTGGGTTGCACCATATTATCAATGTGAATTACTTCAAAAATTTCAGCGTTTAAGACAAGGAAAAAATTCTGTAGAGGAATATTATAAGGAATTACAAACTGGCATGATTAGATGTGGTATTGTTGAGGAGAATGGAGCTATTGTTGCACATTTTATGGGTGGATTAAATAGGGAGATTCAGACTATTCTAGAGCATAAGGCGTATAATACTATCACTCGTTTATTCCATATTGCTTGCAAAGCTGAACGTGAAGTGCAGGATCGACAGGCCATGGCGAGAACTAATTTTTCTACAGGTCGCACTTCATCATGGACGCCATGGACCTCATCTACTTCCACACTCCCTGCTGTAGTACTGTCCAACCGAGATACCATGACTTAGGTATCGCCACTAGCCTCCGGCAAGGGCAAGCCTTCGGGGTCTGCACAGATCTCTTCTTCATCCATGACATCTACAAGGCAAACACATGAGGTTATATGTCATTGTTGCAAGGGTAGAGGTGAAAGCACATTTGTTCCCTTGGTGGTTTTGGTAATTAATAACAACATATAAGTCATTGAACTAATGTTTCCACCAAGTATATTTCAGGAAATGTTCAATGATAGGATTGGCAAAAGGAGATTGTGGACATACCCCAAGACGCAAGGAAATAGGTTGGCCAAGCTTCAAGCAAGAGGACTCTACATTATATATTTGTGAGAAATCACTTTGAGTCCATAGGAAAGCCAATACTATTAAAAGGGGTAAGGTTTTGTTGGTGAACAATATGCTCAAACGTGCACAAGTGATAGTGGCCAAAAACATCCACAAACTCTCCGACCAAAGTCTGTTCTATACCTAACACTCAAAATCGGTGCAACCAACTTTCCCATACCGTGCCACCGATTCCATAACCTAGCCAGACTCAAGCCAAACCCTATCCACTTCGGTGCAAATGATTCCATACCAATGTCACCGAGTATAGGTTGCCAACTTTTTATTATGCAAATTCACATTTTCGGTCCCACCGAGAATGTTGGATCGACGTCACCGAGATTGGAAATCTGACCGTTGGTCACCTTATCGGTGCAACCGAGTTTCCTATATTGATCTCACCGAGATTCAAAGGTTGCCTCCTTTCGGTCACTTCGGTACCACCGATATTTTCTGAGAGAGAACCACCTACCCTTGTGTTGATATCAAGATCTTCCACTCCAATCATATGGATCTTGATTTCTAGCCTCCCCAAGTAGCTTTCCACCAATCCCATATCTTCCACCATGCCAAATCTGTAAGAGAGTGATTGGGTGTTGAGGAGTCTATCATCTTGAAGCACAAGAGCAAGGAGTTCATCGTCATTATCGAGCCTATTACCTTTTGAGGGTGGTGCCTCCTAGATTGGTTAGGTGTCGCTTGGGAGCCTCCTACTTCGTGTTGTGGAGTCAACCAAGAAGTTTGTAAGGGCAAGGAGATTGCCTACTTCATGAAGATCTACCCATAGTGAGGCTAGTCCTTCGTGGACGGAAGCCGTTATGGAATAGTCAAGGTTTCTACTTCGTGGACCCTTTTGGGTGGAGCCCTCCGTGGACCCTCGCGACCGTTACCCTCCGTGGGTTGAAGACTCAATAAACGTGGATGTACGATAGCGCCACCTATCGGAACCATGGGAAAAATCATCGTGTCTACAACTGCGTTTGATATTCCTACTTTATCCCTTCTATACATGCTTGTTGTTACTTTCCGCTGCTATATACTCTTAGACTTGCATGTGTAGGGTGTACTTGACTTGCCATGAAATGCTAAAAACTGTCAACCCTAAAAATTGGTATAGGCAAAACTTTTATTTGGTCAAGTAGTCTAATCACCCCCCTCTAGACATACTTTCGGTCCTACAAGTGGTATCAGAGCTTTGGTCTCCTTTGCTTAGGTCTCACAACCTAGGAGAGTATGGCGTCTAGTGAGGGAAGTTATCACCATAGAGGTTCGTACTTTCATGGCATTAATTGTGCTAGTTGGAAGCACAAAATGAAAATGCATATTCTTGGTCATAACCCCGCCGTTTGGACTATTGTTCATGTTGGCTTGCAAGGTGAGTTCTTTGCGGATGGATAGGAATTGTATCATGAAGCGACTGCGGATGAGTTGAAGATGTTGCAACTCAATGCTCAAGCATGCGACATTCTCTTCAACTGCTTATGCCCAAAAGAATTCAACAAAATCAGTTGTCTTGAGAATGCAAAAGAGATTTGGGATACTTTGGTTGATATGCATGAAGGAACCGAGTCCGTGAGAGAATCCAAGTTAGATGTTCTTCAAGGTCAGCTTGACAATTTCAAGACGAAGGATGGTGAAGGAGTCGCAAAGATGTACTCTAGGCTATCTCTCATCACCAATGATATTGCCGGCTTAGGAAGCGAAGAAATGACCAACAAATTCATCATCAAGAAGATACTTAGAGCTTTGGATGAGAGATACGACACCGTGTGCACATTAATCCAAATGATGCCAAACTACAAAGATCTCAAGCCTACGGAAGTCACTGGAAGGATTGTTGCTCATGAGATGACACTCAAAGATAAGGAAGAACTTCATCACAAGTCTAGCGGTGCTTACAAAGCCACAAGTGATGCTCCCGCAACTTCAAGCAACAATCTTGTCACCAATGAAGAGATAAGCCTCGTGGTCAAGAAATTTAACAAGTTCTACAGGAATAGAGGCAAAGAAAGAAACTCCAACTCAAGATATGAAGAGAAGCATTCGTCAAGTCACGACCGTAATTGCTACAATTGTGGGAAACCCGACACTACTCAAATGAGTGCACGGCTCCCTAAAAAAGAAGAGAAGATTCACCTCGAAGACGAAGCTCAAGGAATGAATCACCACAAATAGAGAGAAGGAGTAGAGATGATCGTTATGAACGAAGACACTCAGGAGAAGTAGAGATTCGGAGAAGAAGGACAAGTACACCAAGAGCTACACAAGAAGAAAACATCAAGCTCATGTTGGTGAATAGGTTTCTGGCTCCGACTCCGACAACAACTCTGAGAAAAGCTATCACTCCAACTCCGACTATAGTCAAGATGATGGTGTTGCCGGAATTGCTCTACTGACTACCAACTCCTACGGTCTGTTCGATTCACCAAATGAAGGGACTGGAAGTTGCTTCAGGGATAAAGGCCCCAAGGTATCACACCCCAAGTATCTTGATTTTGATAGTGATGAAGATTATTTGCTTTGTGATGATGACTTGCTTTCTGATAAAACTAGTGATGTTGATCAAAATGAACTTGATAATTCTCATGCTAGTCAAGATGAGTCATTTGATGATTAAAAGATGAAAATAGAACAACTAACTAAAGAACTAAACACTCTTAAGTTAGCTCATGAATCTACTCTCGAATATCATAGAGAGCTTGTGAGAACTCATGAGAAGCTACACTTCGAGAAGCTCAATATGGAGCAAGAGCATGAGTTTGTCGAAGCTATCAATGGCGATCTCCGAAAGAAGACTTCATCTTATCTAGCCAAACGACTACTCTTGTCTACCTTCATGCCTCAAGTTATAACTAAGCAATCTAGTAACAAAGGCAAGAAAGGTTCTTCATCTAGTAGCAACTATAAAAATGATAAACCCAATGATGTTGCTTCTAGTAGTTCTATTGATTCTACTAATGATGATTCTCTTAGCCAAGTTACACTTGAGCAAGAAAATGCTTTATTGAAAGGAATTATAGAAAAAGGTATCTACAAGAGTCTTGCCGGATGTAAGCAATTTGAGGAAATTGTACGCAAGCACGGAGGATACCAGAAGAATCGTGGTGTTGGCTACTTCAACGCTAATGGAGTTAAATGGGAAGAAGGTCAATATCCCAAGCCCAGGTTTGTTCCTCAAAAGGATAAGTATGAAAATACTCTTCCCAAGGGGACAAACACTCAAGATGACCTTCCGCCACAAGACCACAAGCTCAAGGGTAAGAACAAGCTTCAAGAGGACATTGACTCATTTCAAGATGAACCCCTAGCTTTTGTGGAGTGGGTTCCCAAGGCTACTTCAAGCTCAACTACTACAAAGGATACTTCAACACCAAGGATCCCCATTAACTTGATGTGGGTCTCCAAGAAGAAGAACTAGTAAGTTCTTGAGGGGTGACTCCACCAATGAAATTCACTCACATTCATTATTGGCAAGGACATTTTGCACTCAACATCAACTCAATGCAATAGTTCAAGGAGTCACACATTCCCTCAAAGGTAAGCAAGGGACAAGGTAATGAACTAATCAATGGACATCATAACATATGCTTTGCACTCCATGTCCATAGATATCCTTGTATTTGTCTCTTCTGTGTTGGGACTAACCCATGTAGGTGAGAGGAGTAAGGAAACAACAAGGATGCTCCAAACTCTTGGTGATCTTCATCAACATTGAGCATCCACAACTACCTCACCAACATGAAGTCTTCATCAACAAACCCAAGGTTAGTTTATCCCTCTTATGGGGGGATGTCACATCAAGGGGGGGCTTTACTCTAAAACTTGAGTCAAAGCATCTCTTAGTATGTGACAACATTAAATGCCTTATGTAAAAGTGGTAACCCCACTTGTGCTTAAACGATGAGTATGACCTATGATCAAGTACTCTTACTTGGCTCCTAAGTCAAATACTCATATATAGATGACTTCGTCATCGCCCAAGTGCTTGTTAGATGCTAGTGTGTTTGTGCATGTTTGTCATGATTTCTTTTGACATCCTATTGTGTGAGCATGTTGGTCTGCATTTATTTTCTCATTCGAGGACATCCAATTGTTGGTATTTGGTTATTGATTTACTCTTTTGCCAATGGGATGGACAAGAATTCCTAGGATAACTCTTTAGCTATCTATGCTTTGTCACCTCATATTCCATTCATGCTGCATCACAAAATTTTAACAAGTGCTTTTCGATCCCTCTGTGTGTGGAGCACTTGGAGTTCCGTATCGACAAGGACTGGCCGTTAAAACCTCTCAAGTGCATCTCGGTGGAACCAACCCCACAATATCGGTCTCATCGAATGCCTAGGTTTGATCTGGTTTTTCAATCTCGGTACTACCGATTTCATATTCTCGGTTACACCGAGTTTCCCTGTCAGCTAACAGTTGTGGAACTCGGTGACACCAAAAACATAAAATCGGTATCACCGATAGTGGAGGGTACATATGTTGTGGACCCCAACGCTTTGAAATTAAATCTTCAAACATCGCACCTCAGAACCCTAAGCTGCCGCCTCGAGACCCCTGGTCGTCGCCCTTGTCTTCCTGTGCTCTTTCACCGCTAGGAATCGCCTCCGTTGACGAAATCTGCTCCATCATTGCTGCCGTAGCGGATCTGCACCAAGTTAGGGTACGGATTCGACCTCCCTTGCACTCTCCCTTCTGATTCTTGCGCATTGTACTTGATTTTATCTATAAGCCACTCATTGCATGTATTCCTATCCATCAAGAATCCCATAGGCTAGCTAACCATTGATTTTCTAGGTTTTGCCTTCCGCCCAACACAACTCGGTAGAACCGAATCAAGAAAATCGGTACCACTGATTTTCGTTTCTGTGTGCTGAGAACTGTCTCGGTGAAACCGAGAAATGCTTTTTGGTCTCACCGAAAAGGGTGCCAAGTTTCTATTAATAGGGACAGTCAGTCTCGGTGTCACCGAAAAATTTGCTTCGGCCTTACCGATATGTCTCTGACAGAATGCAAAATTTTGAAAATCTTTTGTTCAAAATTTCAAAAACCAGCTGATAATTTAGTGATGACTCATCTACTTCTGCTCATCTATATTCCATTCACACGGTTAGTATGTCAGATGCAGAGGACAGTCAGAACATGCCAGAGCAGGGTGTAGACATGAGTTCAGGCACAAGCCCAAAGCCCAGTTCATTTTCAGATCCAGCCATCCCCAGCTCCCATGGGTTGCCCAAAGCTGCTACAAGGACCAGAAAGAAGTTGAATTCAGATGAAGAGGATTCAGACTTCATCCCTGAGGAGATTCTTGCTAAGAAGCAAGAGAAAGCTGCTAAGAAGTCTGCTACTGAAGCCACTTCTTCCAGGAGGGTTGTCAGCAAGATCTATGCTCCTACTTCAACATTCAAGGCTCATGAGACTACTAGAGCAACTATCTCAGTTGAAGTCCCCAAGAAAGCTATGCCTAAGAAGGTAGGGGGAAGAAAGGAAGAAAGAGGGTTATTCATGTTATTGGCAGAAAAACCTTAATGTATGAGGATCCTGAAGAAGTTGCTGATGCTGATGAGGAAGAGCATGTTGAGAAGGCCCCTCCCAAGAAAAAGCTAAATAAGCTTATGGTTGATGCTATGCCAAAGACTAACACATCCAAGAAGGCTGCTGCTGAGAAGCCTAAGAGGACATCCAGGCAAGTTCCAGCTTCTGAGAAGAACAAAGGGACTGCTTCCAGGGCAGAAGAGGATGATGACTTGACAACATTGATGAAGCTTAGACCACATCTTCCAGTTCACAATGCTAGCTACCCCCTAGCTGAGGATATGAAGAATAGGAAGGATTCAGGATTGAGAGCTTGGAGAGCTATAGATCCTTATGCCCAGAGGAAGAAGATAGTTGTGGACTATAGATTTTATACCAAGGAGCAACATGATTTCTATGAGACTGTGCTCTTTTACAAGAGTCTAGCTGTGAGTGATATGCGATATGTTGATTGGAAAATCATCAAGGAGAATGAGGACTACTTTCCAAGTGTCCAAGACAATTTCCATTGCATAGGTTTGGATGAGTTTGTTGGCAGAGAATTCATAGCTTGGAACGATGAGATGATCATGCAATTCTAATCCACTACACATTTCTATGGAGATGGTAGAATTGTATGGATGACTGAAGATGCAAGGTATGAATCAACTGTTGAAGAATGAGCTGCTATCTTAGGAGTTCCTAAAGCACAGGATGGTGACTTGGATGTATACTCAGAATCCAAGGCGAGCCACAATGCTATGGCAAATATGTACAAGGATATCCCTGCTGCCAATGTGAAGTCTCACAGGCTAGGATGTATCTACTTTCTTCAGGCTGGCCTCCGCATGATGAACACCATTCTGAGGCATACTTTGATGCCCAAGTCAGGAGATGACAAGATGATCCGAGGACACTCCATCAATATGTTGATCCACCTTGACAGACACACCAGGATCAGAGTCATGGATTTGATTGTTGAGACAATCAAGAGGGTTGCTGCTGACCAGAAGCGCTCTTGTTATTTTGCACCCTACATCCAGATGCTTATCAATTCAAAATTGGAGAAGCGCATCTTTTCTCTAGATCATCCACATTTACCCCTACAACCAGATCTCGAGGACAATGTTGTGGTGATGGATGTTGATCATCCCACTTCAGTTGCAGCTCAGGCAAAAGCAGAGGTAGTTACAAACACTAGTGCTCAAGCCCCTAGATCCAAGAATGAGAAAATGGATCTATTGATATCATCAGTTCAGGGCATGCATAAGGACATTAAGGGGATTCTGGACAACCAGAACAGTCTTGTCAGGATCTTTGAAACTAGGATCAAGACCCTTAATGATAAGGTGGACAGACTGACTAAGACAGTCACAGAGATCCGGAACGAAGTTGACTCAGTGCCACTTCCTCACACCACTTCTTAAGATGATGATGAGGAGGAGGAGGAGGTTGATTCACCTCTTAGGACACGCACATAGTTTCCTACCCAGTCAAGATCAGCCAATGTGCTAGCTCCAGACTTGAGGCCCTGTTCATCAGCTCCTTCTGATGTCACCTCAGCTCCTGCTCCATCTGCTCCAGTTCCTCCAGCTGTCACTCCAACTCCATCCATGACATCTGTTGAGATCTTCGCCGACGCTGTTATCTCGACTCCTTCATCAACAACTAGAGGAGATCAGCCCAAGAACGATTAGACGTATACCTTTGAACTTTTTGGTAACTTGTTGCCAAAGGGGGAGAAGTGTATGTAGATCTTTAGGCTTCGAGCGAGAGAGAGTTTTTGTGTTTGTTGCTTTTCAAAACATTTGGTTCTTTTGGTTTGACGTGAGATACTTTTGTGTTTATGTGTGATCATAAGTTATCATGTGTGTTATGCAACTCTTATGAGATGATCATTCACCTTTGCTTGATTGTGTTGTGCGTTGTTATTCATTCTAATTATTCTCGCATACCACCAAGTTGTATGAGACATGGAAGAGGTGCCCCATATACCTAATCGATTGCGCATTTGCATTCAAATGCAAATTCAAATAATGCACAAATTTCGGGGGGGTTCTTGTTTATCACATACCTCTCAAAGCGACGATTGTATTCATTGATTTTATCATATGTCGAAACTTTGATCTATATGTTGTCATCAATTACCAAAAAGGGGGATATTGAAAGCACATTTGCTCCCTTGGTGGTTTTGGTAATTAATAACAACATATAAGTCATTGAACTAATGTTTCCACCAAGTATATCTCAGGAAATGTTCAATGATAGGATTGGCAAAAGGAGATTGTGGAATACCCCAAGATGCAAGGAAATAGGTTGGCCAAGCTTCAAGCAAGAGGACTCTACCTTTTATATTTGTGATAAATCACTTTGAGTCCATAGGAAAGCCAATACTATTAAAAGGGCGTAAGGTTCTGTTGGTGAACAATATGCTGAAACGTGCACAAGTGATAGTCGCCAAAAACATCCACAAACTCTCCCACCAAAGTTTGTTCTATACCTAACACTCAAATCGGTGAAACCAACTTTCCCATACCATGCCACCGATTCCAGAACCTAGATAGACTCAAGCCAAACCCTAGCCACTTCGGTGCAACCGATTCCATACCGGTGCCACCGAGTTTAGGTTGCCAACTTTCTGCTATGCAAATTCACATTTTCGGTCCCACCTAGAATGTTGGATCGGAGTCACCGAGATTGGAAATCTGACCGTTGGTCACCTTATCGGTGCAACTGAGTTTCCTATATCGGTCTCACCGAGATTCAAAAGTTGCCACCTTTTGGTCACTTCGGTACCACCAAGATTAACACATTGGTGTCATCGAGTTGGTCATTTTGTGTGTAACGGTTAGATTTTTGGGGATGCCTATATATACCCCTTCACCGCCACCTACTCGAGAGAGAAGCACTCAGAACTATTCCATACCTATCCTATCCGATTTTCTGAGAGAGAACCACCTACCCTTGTGTTGAGATCAAGATCTTCCACTCCAATTATATGGATCTTGATTTCTATCCTCCCCAAGTAGCTTTCCACCAATCCCATCTCTTCCACCATGCCAAATATGTGAGAGAGTGATTGGGTGCTGAGGAGTCTATCATCTTGAAGCACAAGAGCAAGGAGTTCATCGTCATTACCGAACCTATTACCTTTTGGAGGGTGGTGCCTCCTAGATTGGTTAGGTGTCGCTTGGGAACCTCCTACTTCGTGTTGTGGAGTGAACCAAGAAGTCTGTAAGGGTAAGGAGATTGCCTACTTCATGAAGATCTACCCATAGTAAGGCTAGTCCTTCGTGGACGGAAGCCGTTATGGAATAGTCAAGGTTACTACTTCGTGGACCCTTTTGGGTGGAGCCCTCCGTGGACTCTCGCGACCGTTACCCTCCGTGGGTTGAAGATTCCATAAGCGTGGATGTATGATAGCGCCACCTATTGGAACCACGGGAAAAATCATCGTGTCTACAACTGCGTTTGATCTTCCTACCATATCCCTTCTATACATGCTTGTTGTTACTTTCCGCTGCTATCTACTCTTAGACTTGCATGTGTAGGGTGTACTTGACTTTCAATGAAATGCTAAAAACTGTCAACCCTAAAAATTGGTAAGGTAAAAAGTTTATTTGGTCAAGTAGTCTAATCACCCGCCCTCTAGACATACTTTTGGTCCTACAAGAGGACACTTTGCGAGAGAATGCACATCCAGGTGTGTGATGATTGTTACCGAGGATGGTGGATTTGCCTCCGCTAATTATTATGATGAGGAGACTTTGGCTATTATTGCAAGTGAAGAACAGGGTGCCGAGGATACTGAACAAGAGACACACTACATGGCTGCTGACTACGCGGACAGATATGAAAGTTTAGTTGCTCAACGTGTTTTGAGTGTGCACGTTAAACAGGCTGAGCAAAATCAGAGGCACAACTTGTTCCATACAAAGGGAGTTCTGAAGGAGCGTTATGTTCGCATCTTCATCGATGGATGGAGTTGCATCAACTTGGCTATCATGGAGATGGTGGAGAAGTGGTCTTTAACCACCAGACCACATCCGCATCCTTATAACATCCAATGGTTTAACAACACTGGCAAGGTTAAGGTAACACGTAATGTTCGTGTGCATTTTAGCATTGCTACATATTCTAATTATGTTGATTGTGATGTGGTACCCATGCAAGAATGTTCTATTATACTTGGTAGACCGTGGCAATTTGATTAAAATTATGTACACCATGGTAGGACAAATCAGTATACTCTTTTGTTCATAAGGATCAAAATATCACTTTGCTTCCTATGTCTCCTGAACATATTATGAAACATGACATTGCTAGAGCTACTAAAGCAAAAATGGAGCTAAATAAGAGTTAAAATCAGATCATAGCAAAGGAATTTGAGCAACTCCAAAAGCCTAATAAACCATCATCTAGTGTTGCATCTGAAATAAAATTTAAGAGTGGATGTTTACTTGCTACTAAATCTGATGTTACTGATTTGGATGTTACTACATCTTTTTTCTATGCTCTTGTATGCAAAGAGGTATTTTTTTCATTCAAGGACATGCGTCCCTCTTTGCCTCCTGTTGTCATTAACATCTTGCACGAGTTTGCTGGTGTCTTTCCATAAGATGTGCCACCGGGATTACCACCTATTCAAGGGATTGAGCATCAGATTGACTTAATTCTTGGTGCATCGCTACCCATTTGTGCGCCATACCGTACCAATCCAAAAGAGATGAAGGAGATTATGCGTCAAGTACAGGAAATGCTCGACGAAGGTTATATACGCGAATCCGTTAGTCCTTGTGTTGTCCCTATTATTCTAGTGCCGAAAAAGAATGGTACATCGCGTATGTATGTGGATTGTAGAGGCATTAATAATATTACTATTCATTATCATCATCCTTTTCCTAGGCTAGATGATATGCTTGATGAATTAAGTGGTTCTACAATTTTCTCCAAAGTTGATTTGCAGAGTGGATACCATCAAATTCGTATAAAATTGGGAGATGAATGGAAAACAACATTTTAAAACTATGTTTGGATTATATGAGTGGTTAGTAATGCCTTTTGGGTTAACTAATTCACCTAGTACTTTCATGAGATTAATGAACGATTTTTTGCGTGCCTTCATTGGACGATGTGTGGTAGTCTATTTCGATGATACCCTGATTTATAGCAGATTTTTGGAGGAATATTTGAAACATTTATGTGATGTTTCTATTGCTCTACATGATGCAGATTTGTTTGGTAACCTTGGGAAGTGCACCTTTCGCACCTGCCGAGTATCTTTCCTCGGCAATGTTGTTACTCCACATGGAATTGAAGTTTATAAAGCCAAGATTAAAGCTATTGAGATTTGGTCGCAGCCCAAAACGTTCACACAAGTGAGGAGTTTTCGTGGCCTCGCTGGTTTCTATAGGTATTTTGTGAGAGATTTCAGCACCATTCTTGTGCCTCTTAATGAGTTTACAAAGAAGGATGTGACTTTTGTTTGGGGTACCACACAGGAAGAAGCCTTCACGGTATTGAAAGATAAGTTAACACATGCTCCTTTATTCCAACTTCCTGATTTATAAGACTTTTGAGCTTGAATGCGATGCTAGTGGAATTTGATTAGGAGGTTTGTTATTGCAAGATGGTAAACCGATTGCATACTTTTCTGAAAAATTGTGTGGGCCTAGTCTAAATTATTCTACTTATGATAAGGAATTATATGCTCTTGTTCGGACTTTGGAAACATGGCAACATTATTTATGGCCCAAAGAATTTTTTATACATTCTGATCATGAATCTTTGAAACATATTAAAAGTCAAGCAAAACTGAATGTAGCCATGCTAAATGGGTTGAATTCATCGAGACTTTCCCGTATGTCATTAAACACAAGAAGGATAAAGAAAATGTTATTGCTGATGCATTGTCTCGTTGTTATATCATGCTTTCACAACTTGACTTTAATTTTTTGGTTTGAAGACCATCAAAGATCAATATGTGCATGATGCTGAATTTAAAGATGTGTTGTAGAATTGTAAAGAAGGGAGGACATGGAACAAGTTCGTCATTAATGATGGATTTGTGTTCCGGGCTAACAAGCTATGCATTCCAGCTAGCTCTGTTCTTCTTTTGTTGTAGTAGGAGGTGCATGGGGGAGGATTAATGGGACACTTTGGCATGAAGAAGACGGAGCACGTACTTGCTACACATTTCTTCTAGCCAAAGATGAGACGGGATGTTGAGCGTTTTGTTGCTTGCTGCACTACATGTCAAAAAGCTAAGTCATGACTCAATCCTCATGGTTTATATATGCCTTTGCTTGTACCTAGTGTTCCTTGGGAGGATATATTTATGGACTTTGTTTTAGGTTTACCTCGAACAAATAAGGGGAGGGGTAGCATACTTGTTGTCGTGGATAGATTTTCGAAAATGGCACACTTTATACCATGTCATAAAAGTGATGATGCTGCTAATGTTGCTGATTTGTTCTTTCGTGAAATTATTCGCTTGCATGGTGTGTCAAATACAATTGTTTCAGATCGTGATGCTAAATTTCTTAGACACTTTTGGAGATGTTTATGGGCTAAGTTGGGGAGTAAACTGCTTTTTAGTACCACATGTCATCCCCAAACTAATGGACAAACTGAAGTAGTCACTAGATCATTGTCTACTATGCTTAGGGCTGTTTTGAAGAATAACCTGAAAATGTGGGTAGAAGGCTTGCCTCATATCATATTTTTTTAATCGTTCGCTGCATTCTACTACTAAGATCAGCCCTTTTGAAGTTTTGTATGGTTTCTTACCACGTGCACCTACTGATTTGTTGCCTCACCCATCTTTAGAAAAGGTTAATTTTGATGATAAAGAACGTGTTGAATTGATATTTAAGATGAATGAGTTAACTAAGGAAAACACTAGGCGTATGAATGCTAAATGCAAACTTGCTGGAGATAAGGGTAGAAAACATGTTGTGTTTGCACCTAGAGATCTTGTTTGGTTACATTTGCGTAATGATAGATTTCCTGATTTGTGCAAGTCAAAACTAATGCCACGTGCTGATGGTCCTTTTAAGGTGTTAGAGAAAATAAATGATAATGCATATACACTTGAGGTGCCTGCAATGTTTGGGGTTAGTCCCACTTTTAACATTGCAGATTTGAAGCTTTATTTGGGTGAGGAAGACGGGCTTCCGTCGAGGATGACTTCATTTCCAGAAGGGGAGGATGATGAGGACATCCCTGCTAATGTTACACCCACATCCCCACCAGATACACATATTGGACCTATTACTAGAGCCCGTGCACGCCAATTATATTATCAAGTAATTCCGTTTCTTGGAAATCCTTCTAATGATCATGAACATATGATGTTGCCTAAATTAGACACTTTTGTTTTACTTATGAATGAACGACCTAGCATGGACAATAAGGATGGCCATTGGAGCAGGATCAAGCATTGAGGAGATGGTGCGACGCAGGAAAGAACAATGGAGTTTCCGTTGGTGATTTTCGCACTTCGAAGCCCCCCTACAGAGAGCATGAAGGCTTGGACAAAATATACAAGATCTCACTTCATAGAATTTGTCCATAGGCTATTATAGGTGCCGCGTCACCTTATTTTTGGGCCAGGCCCATGTAATTTCGAAATACCACTTTATAGGCTGTTTTTAGAGTTCGTATGCGTGGGGAAATGGAGTTCGGGGCAGTTTAGGACCCCTCCTACAAGGGGTCACGAAATTCCTCCTCTATTCCCCCATATATACAGCCCTTAGGCCACCGTTCAGACTTGGGTTTTGTTTAGATTACAAGTTCTCCATAGGTGCAACTTCGCATTCTTCGTTTGTATTCCACGACCAGACAAAGGCGTCACAGAACACCACTTTCATCAATAAAGCTTTCCTCTTATATTCACAATATAAAAATTGCAATCTCAATTTCTTGCTTGTTCTGTGTTTGCCTGCAGGAAACAGACCCTCGTGGCTAGGTTGATCGTGCTTCGACGTGTCCAATAACCTCTCGGAGTTGGTTTAGCGATTGCTAAGGCACGACGTCATCACACGCTCGTAGTCTGATCCTCAAAGTCTACTTCACCAAAAACGATAGCCACCATATCATTGAAAGACAAGGACAACTTTGCCTCTATCAAGTGGTATCAGATTTCCAGGTTGCTCGGTGAGATTTTACCAGTTTTTCATAGTTTAGATCGGATATGTTTTTCATACCTATAGTCCACAAAAAATACATACAAAAAATAGGTTAGATCTTCATATCCGAACAAATCTGAGCCTTTGCAATTTTCTGTTTGGTGTTTGCTTTAATGAATTTGCGGTTGAATCGTCGTGTCAAGTTGCTGGTCTTAGAGTCTAGTCTTTTGGAATTTTGAGTTCTATTCACAAGTTGTCACGCCGCCACACCATCTTCATTGTCGCTGCCATATACCACCACCACGCCATCTTCATCGTTCCTGCCATATACCACCACCATGCCACCATCAAAGTCGTTGCCATATATACCACCACCATATATCTACCATCCATCTGTATACATATATACCACCACATATCCACCACCAATCCGAGTCCATCACATATTAGGTTTAGTTTCAAGATTTCTTTGATTTTGGTTTCGTGTTTCCTTACCTGAGTAGGTTTCGAAAAAAAGTCTGGCACACTTGTCAAAGCACCTTTTAGGACAAAATTTGGGGGTGATTTTTTTCCTATCCTATTTTTAGGATTTCCGGGGTGTTTTGAGACACTTGTCATCATAGTGATTTTTGTCGCAATTTTTGGTCATCGCAATCCTGGATCGCTCCAGGAAAAAAATTGTCAACATTTTTTCGTGCATATCCTGTTTTAGACCTTCGGAAGAGTTTTGAGACACTCGCCATTATAGTGATTTTCTAAGCAAAAAAAGAGCACAAAAAAGGCGCCAAAATAATTAGTATGCTCTTCCCTTGATTACGTGTAGCGGCGTGATTTTGTTGGTGTTTTAGGCTCGCGTCTCTAGCACGGTCTAGCCTAGGAGCTGTACAGTATCGTCGTTGGACGTTTATTCAAATTTACATCTCTGAATTGATTATTGTTGTCCACTTTTGCCACCATATTATAAGCCATCCCAGCTCCACATATATCTACGTTGTGTGTTGACACCACCTAGTAATCTCTCTATCCAAGCTTTGAGAGTTTTGACTACAACGGTTGCTGATCACCACGTGCTGCTGGGTAAGAACTGGTAAGAATTTGAGATTTGTTTGACAGATTTGTGACACACCACCACCACCACTTCTTAGTAGTCTGTAGGTTCATATTATTGTGTTTTCTTATTGTTGCTAACCATGACAGGATCACAAACAGATGAGATCAGATGGGACAACAAGATGAACAAGGAGCTCCACGATAAATTTCAGCAAATGATGGCTAACAAGGTCCAAGATGTCGTGACCAGCCTTACAGAGGCCATCGAAAAACTAAATGGTTTGGAGAAGCCATTTGACACCAAGATGCAGGCCAAATTCAATGAGGTGCTAGCTCGTCTACCACCACCGGCTGCAGCTCCCGTCCCTCTCCAACAACAACCACAACATTAACTGGGCGCTAATTTCGTGGGACGAGTGTGACATGTGCCTCTTGGCCAAGGCCGGGGCTCTGGTGACATTGCTACTGCGGCGGTTTCTGGCTGCTACTGTTGAGCAGGATGTGAATTATGATGGCCATTACGATGATGAGGGAGAGGTTGTTCCAGATCATCCCCAGGGGCATCCACCAACACGCGCACTAGGTCGTCCACATGCCTACAATCTCAATGTTAGGGCTGCACCACCCCCTCAGGTATGGGATCATGACCATCTCCCTAAACTTTAATTGAATATTCTGACATTTCAGGGTAGATATGTTCCTGATATATATCTTACATGGGAGTTAGAAACAGAACGACATTTTACATGCTTACAATTTCCTAAGGATAGAGATGTTGTTGTTGTTGTTTGTTCATTCACTAGTTTTTCTTGTGTTTGGTGGTTAGAACATTGTAGAATATGTCATACTAATATTCCAACTACTTGGTCTGCTTTGAAAACTGCTATGCATAATCGTTGGGTTCGACCATATTACCAATGTTAATTGCTTCAAAATTTGCAGCTTTCAAGACAAGGAAAAAAATTCTATAGAGAAATATTATTAGGAATTACAAGCTGGCATGATTAGATGTGGTATTGTTGAGGAGAATGAAGCTATGCTTGCACGTTTTATGGGTGGATTAAATAGAGAGATGCAGACTATTCTAGAGAATAAGGAGTATAATACTATCACATGTTTATTCCATCTTGCTTGCAAAGCTAAACGTGAAGTGCAGGATCAACTGGCCATGGCAAGAACTAATTTTTTTCCACATCACACTTCATCATGGACGCCCGTGTCACATCCCTAGCTAGATGTCATAGGATAGCATGTGTGTGCATCATGTTTCAATTTTTGCATCAACATGAAATGGGGGCTAAAAGAAACCCCAAGCTCATATTTGAATCAAATTAATTCAAAGTTGTGAAAACTCAACAAATTCAATATGCCCTTACAAAATGTTCCCTATGTCTGATAATTATGGACATGATTAGAACATGGGCCATTTTAAATATTTGAACAACTATAGCAATATAAAAATAAATGATAAAGCCTATGAAAATGCGAAATAAAGTATTATCATTCTTTTATATTTCAAAATATCCTGAAACTTTTTATTGGAGTTTGAAATATTCAAACTTGATATTACAAAATATTTGGGATATTTTATAAACGTATTTGTACCTAAAAAGAAAATAAAACAAATGTCAGAATTAGAAAACACAAAGTAAAAGAAAAAAAGGGAAAGGAAACCTACCTAGGCCCAGGCCAGGCCGGCCCACCTGGCCTAGGGAGGTTGTCGTCCTCCTGGCGGCCAGGAGGACGGGCCTGTGGCCGGGCGCGCACGCGGGCATGCCTCCACGCCGGCAGCTGCCGGCCTGCCTCCCCCTCGCCAGTGTGACGGGGATAAGCTCAGAGAGCCATCCCCATCACCCTCTCCCTCTCGCTCTCGCTCGCCTCTCTTCCTCTCCCCCTCTGTCGCCATGGTCGCCAAAGCTCTGCCGCATAGCGCCGTCGCTCTAGCCGCTCCCCTACCTCGCTAGGTAGCTCCAGAGCTCCACCTCGTCACCCTCTTCCTGCACGCCAAGCCGCGCATCGCCGGGAGCTCCACATCTTTGCATCGCCTTCGTCTTCAACCTCCGGCCGTCGGCGAAGAGGTGAAGCTCGCAGCTGCTCCAGGCCTTCCCCGAGCCCGCTCTCAACGCCGCTGCAACCATCGTGAGCCTATGGTCCTCCCCCCCCTTTTCCCCCCTTCGATAGGTCGTTCTAGCGCCAGATCCTCTTGGGTCTAAGAGCTCCTCGCCGCCGGCGAGGATGTGGCCGTCGCTGTAGCGGCCCAAGATCGCACCTGAGCACGTAGTCGTGCTTAGGATGATCCTAGGCAGCTCTAGGAACCCTCAGGTGGCTCGTTCGAGCTTCGGCTCGATGACCCCGTGCTTGCCCGAGCTCCGGTAGCCGCCATGCTCATCGCCGGCACCAATTCTGGCCATCACAGCCCCTGGGAGGTGTCGGGTTCGACGCGCGCGAGCGAGCAGAGTAGATCAGTGCCCTCTGTCATTGGTTTGGTCGCCGGAGGAGGAATCCCGACCCCCTCTGCCGTCCCTGACGTCGCCGGCGGCTCAACGCCGGCAAGTCAACTAGTTTGACAACCAGGGGTTTGACCCCTGGGTCACTGGCAAGTGGGGCCAGGCCCTGTTAGTCAAATCTAGGTTAATAATTTAATTAACTAAATTAATTAAGTTAATGGCCCACTGACCAGTGGGCCCTACCCTAATCTAATTAGTAATTAGTAAAATGATTAACCCTATTAGTGACTGGGTCACTGACTAGTGGGTCCCACTAGTCAGGTTTGACCTGGCCTGTTCAGCTGACATGCTGACACCATGATGACGTCAGGTTGATGCAATAAAAGGAATATCTAGTTTTAAAATAATTCTAGAAATGTTTAAAACTTCAAAAATTCATATAAATTAATCTGTAACTCAGATGAAAATAATTTATATATGAAAATTTATCAGAAAAAACCAATGAATCTAATGGTGCTATTATGATACATGTTAGAGCAACCTATGTAGAAGAACATTGACATTTCCTAATAGGTTAATATATGGAATTTGAAATGAAGAACGATTTTGAACCTATATTCAAACTCTCTTCAAATTAACTTGGACAATAGCTGCATCAGATCATCCATACATGCTGCCATATCATGATCATGCATCATATTGTTGCACTTGCGTGTATTGATTGCTATTTATCTGCATTACGGTAGGCCCTCCTTCTGAGGATACCCCCGAGTATTCCAACGAAGGAGAGAACCTTCCCTCTACCCAGCAAGGCAAGCAACCCCCTTGATCATTCTGATTATATCCCACTCTCTCGCTCCTGCTCTTGTTTATTGCATTAGGACAAATGTTCACTTGTCTGTCATACACGGTAGATGAACCTATTCTTTTGCATGACCTATCATTGTCACAGTAAATAGCTAAACCTTGCAACCTAGCATACCTGGTAGATGCTTATGCCATGATGTGCTTAACTTACTTTGCCTGCTATGCTTAGAGTTGTGTCAGGTCTATTACATCTGGGTGATGAACTGGAGTGAAACCATGTTGTTCTGATGTGATAAGCTTACGATGAACTCGATTTGGTAAAGGTAGCGATGAGAGGCTATGTAGAAGTACATAGCGGGTTGTCTCATTGGGACCGTTCTTAGGAACGGAGTTCCGTGTTTTTGATCCAAGACTAGATACCACCACACGTTGGGATACTTAATTGACCCTCTCGACTTATCAGTCGCTTAGTCCTTAGTCCAGGAGTTGCAAGTAGTTTCTGGTGTTTATAGCATGCTGGAGGTCGTGCGTAGCACTGACCCTAGGGGTGGGTTACGACGCGGTAGGCAGTGGCAGGTGTACCAAGGGCCACCCGAATGGTGGGCTTGGGAACCCTGTGCACATTGTTTGGGGCAATAGCGGAAACTTCGGCCGGACTTCCGTGCGGGTTCAGTCTCAAATAGGCAATAGCCTGGACTAGAGGTATTATGTGATTGACGGTCATGGCCGACTCCCTCGCTGGGCTTCTGCTTGAAGGTTGTCGAGGTGCATGGTTTTATGAGCACACAACGATAAGTGGCAAGAGTGTGTGTGAAGAAGTACACCCCTGCAGGGTATGAAACTATTCAAATAGCCACGACCTCGGATATGGACTAATTGGATAACTTATGTTGTTCATAGATAATCAAATGGATACTCATAAAAATATCAAGACAATTGTGAGTACCGTGGATGGCACTCTCCCAGGAGAGGGAAGTGAATCCATGGTGGTGTATTGTCATGGAGTTAGTGTACTCGTGTGCGATATCTAAAATGAAAACAAAGAGTTAAAATTGTGTAGTATAGGTTAGCCATAAGTCAAAGCTGGCATTGCTGCATAAACTCCACCACTCCCCTTGTTGACACATGAGCATGAATAGACTAGGTCTGTTTTAAAGACTTGCTGAGTATGTTTGTACTCATGTTTGCTTAATAAATGTTGCAGATGAGACCAGGACCCATCAGGTGGGTTCTTTCTAGATGTCGACGATGTCGAATAGCTAGTGTCCTAGCTACGACCTATGCCCTGTGGCGGGCTGTAGATAGTCAGGCCATGTGCCTTTTTACCCCTTTCATCTATCTTTACTCAGACAGCTTATGCTTCCGCTTGGTTTGTATGAACTTGTTTGTATGACTTGAGTGTCGGGTCATGTGACCCCTATCTGTAAGAACATGTTACGCAAGGATCATCTGAGCCCCTTAAATAAAAGTTGTTGTATGGTTACGTGGTGATGCCATGGTTGTATCTATGCATATCGGGCATGTCGTGTGTATGTCTGACGTGCAACGGTATGTATGGGATCCGACACCTACTCATGTGCCTTTAGTAGTACTCTTTACGGGAAACTGCCTCTTTGTGCTTCCATCGAGGCATGGTAGCTTGCTACTGCTCCGGACACATTGATTGAACGGCAGGTATCCTTCTTTGCTGCTGTGTCTGTCCCTTCAGGGAAATATCTCGCAGTGTAATGGAGTTCCTATAGCCTCCTACGACTCATCTACGTGCAGTGATGGCATTTATGTCTCATGGGTAATGGAGTCCTTGTAGCTTGCTATGACTCGTGTAAACACGCTTGAGGCCAACACCTGCATTGCTGGGTTATGTATGTTTGTTTCCGTATGGATGTGCCACTTGGGTTCTATGGCTAGTCATGTCGGCCCGGGTTCTCTGTCGTTTGATTGCAAGCAACATGTTCACATATGTGAGCCAAAAGACGCAAACGGTCCCGGATAAGGTATGGCTGCAGCCGTGGAGCTTACCGTGTGTGAGGCCGCAAAGTGATGTGATATGTTACAGTCTGGATTCATATGGCTTAGGATCGGGGTCCCGACAGCCTGTTCATGCCAATTAAATTATTAGGTACTTTCGTTTCCTGGAAATCCTTCTAATGTTCATGAACATATGATGTTGCCTAAGTTAGATAGTTTTGTTTTACTTATGAATGAAGGACCTAGCATGGACAAGAAGGATGGCCATTGGAGCGAGATCAAGCATGGAGGAGATGGTACGCACGCGGGAAAGAACAATGGAGTTTCCGATGGTGATTTTCGCACTTTGAAGCCCCCCTAAGGAGAGCATGAAGGCTTGGACAAAATATACAAGATGCCACTTCATAAATTTCGTCCATAGGCTATTATAGGTGTTGCGTCACCTTATTTTTGGGCCAGGCCCATGTAATTTTGAAATACCACTTTATAGGCTGTTTTTAGAGTCCATATGTGTGGGGAAACGGAGTTCGGGTTGGTTTAGGACCCCTCCTCCAAGAGGTCACAAAATTCCTCCTCTATTCCCCCATATATACAGCCCTTAGGGCGCCGTTTCAACTTGGGTTTTGTTTAGATTACAAGTTCGCCATAGCTGCAACTTCGCGTTCTTCGTTTGTGTTCCACGACCAGACAAAGGCGTCATAGAACCCCACTTTCATCAATAAAGCTTTCCTCTTATATTCTCAATATCCAAATTGCAATATTAGTTTCTCGCTTGTTCTTTGTTTGCGTGCAGGAAACAGACCCTCGTGGGCAGGTTGATCGTGCTCTAGCATGGTCAATTAGTTATTGGAGTTCGTTTAGCGATTGCTAAGGCGCGACATCATCACACGTTCATAGTCCAATCATCAAAGTCTACTCCACCAAAAATGATAGCCACCATCTCATCAAAAGACAGGGTCAACTTTGCCATGGCGTTTCTAGAGGCCGCGGGGTCACTTCTCTAACCCCGTTGATAACATGTCGGCTGCGACCCGACACCTGGAAACAATACCCATACTGGGGAACATCCCTGAAGATATTGAGGCAAGGAATTTCCGAGATGTTGAAAATAGCGGTGGTGCAGCAAGCGCAGTACTCCTACAGCCGCGATCGGGTGCACTCCACCCTGTACGCCAGCCATGATCAAAATCGTTACTTGGAATCCCCGGTTGTCTCTAGAAGTGGTCGTTGGCACCAACCCCAAATTATGCCGACCCAACCTGTGCTACTAGGAACGCAAAAAGTTGTGGATGCGGCTAGAAGGACATGATAAGCAGAGGCGGTGTAGCAGCACACGTAAATCAGCAGCAACCTCCTCAGGCAGAAGTCTGAATCCATAGTAGGACAATTGGGATACCTTATCTATCACCGGCTCTTCGCGCAGAGCGTATGCCCAAAGCTGAGAGAACTAAACTCTACGAGTTTATATTTCTCACCTTCGTGACCTGGAAAAAACGCCACAAAAGTATTAGGCATTCGGGGGCTTCCAATTCATCGAGTTCAGGTTTCTCACCCTCTTGACCCACCAAAAGAAAAACGCCATATGTGGTTAAAACTGCATGTATGCTTGATGCGACTCCGATCAGGTGACCCTATCTACTCTTAAGAGTCAATCATTTTTCAGCGACCTTATGTTAAAACATCGGCTTGAGTCACGAGAGAGCCTACATACAAAGAGCTAGGATAAACCACAGGTTATCATACCCGCTTCAGTGAAGCAAGACTCGACCCTCGAAAACCAGTCTTTATGTTGAGCCTCGAAAGCTGGCAATTTTTTTACATAATTATGTCGCCATAATATGGTAGTATACGAGTAAAATATTGTTGTTTATGTCTAGTATGCAAGTTTGAAACCAGGTTGGAATCTAAAAACCAGTTTTGTTTGAATAAGCCTCGAAGGCTAGTCCTTTGTTGCTGAGCCTATCATGTCGGCTTATAAAAATAGCACTTGATGATTGGAATATCTACAACAAAATGTCTTGTATGATCATCCAAATCTTGAAGCCTTGGGTACTAAAATCCCTTGTATGGCTCTAAATCTCCTAAAGATTGTCTAAGCATGGAAGAAATATTCAAGGCAAAGCAAATGAATGAAGCAACATCCAATCATTAGAAGAGGGAAGCAATTTTAGACGCCATCACCAAAGAAAAATATGCACGAAGGCATGACAAAGTTTCAGGGACCGCGGGAAGCTACTCCCTATTACAGACTCCAATCAAGAGTCACAACATTTGTTTGGCTCAACACTGGGGGCTACAAGTGACTTAATTTGTTTTTAAATCACGCCTGGGATGTGTTTCCTTCGCCGTCTGGGCTAACCTCGGGATGTTCCCTACCCTGAGCCGCTTCCAGGTCATCCTCCGCTGCCTCTATGGGCTCTATGATCTGAAGATTTTCCATGTATCGGTTGCAATGGGTTAGGGCATGGAATACAGCCTCTTCATTTATAATAGGGAACAGGTCAACTTCAGGAGCGAAAGTATGCTTACGACGCTGAGGAACTAGATCTACTGATATAAAGCTGGGCGGCTGAATTCGCGAGTTCCTCGCATCATAAGCCGCATGGTATTTCGTTAATCCCATCCCAGCAACGAGCCGCGCGGCCAGCACCCAAGCCATCTGGAGACACTTCAGATAGTCAGGTTCGCCACAAGTTGTGTCATCATCTTTAAGCTCAAGAAAGCCTCTATCCATTCCTTCACGATCAAGCTCATTGGCATAAGCAAAAGCCTGGCTCAAAGCGGAGGTTGCACCATAGCGGGCGGCTGATCATTTCACTTTGTCGATTTTCATGGGCAGAGTGGAAAGCACTTTCAACATATCCTTGATGAGTACCACTAGCTCTTTTTCCCGAATTACAACTTTGATGGTGAGCCGGCCTACGATATAGAGTTGCTCAGCCAGAGTGTACACGGCTTTCAGCATAAGCAGGCTGTTATCTTGGAAATTGGAAGTCTTGGGGCCTGCAAAAAACAAAATAAGCATCAAGGCCGTTAGGAGTTATGATTGCCAAACGTTAATTTTTTTCTTGCACAGTTACAAAGGGCGACTTACCAAAGATAGCATGAGTCATAGCGACAATATGTTGCTTTAACCCGGCTAATTCTTCAGCAACGGGCTTCAGTTGTACCTCAGTGTGTTCTGCGCTCTTTAGCAAGGTGGTCTTCTCAGCATCAAAAGTCTCCTTTTGTGTTTCAAAAATCCCCTTGATTTTGTCCACTTCCTCTAAAGAGAGGCATGGTTTCTCTTCAGCGGTGGCATGGGCGCTCCGTCCCATTTCCATTTTTTTCTTCAAGCTGGTCACGCTTGACTCGGCTTCATGTAAGGCCTTCTGCATAAAAGAGCCAGAATATTAAATAGTAATGAAATGCACAAGTTTCAATCCCTTGCAAAGAAGGATTATGACAAGTCTCAAGCAAACTACAAGGAATATCCTTGACACTTGGGAACCTTCGGATGTACTTGCGCAAAGTCTCGCCATCCTTCTGAGGGATGATGTGCAAATCTCATTCTTGACCAGGAGCTTGGTGGCCTCCAGTAAAGGCACCAACAAACTCGTGGCAGAGGTCTGCCCAGGAGGCAATGGATCCTTCCGGTAGGTGCGTCAACCACGACCTGACGTTGGGCTTAAGCATCAAAGGGAAGTAGTTGGCGACTATCTTGTCGTCACGAGCCCCGGTAGCCTGCACTGCAATGGTGTAGATGCTCAAGAACTCTAACGGGTGGACCGAAACTTATTAGCGAGGCTAAGGAGACTCTAAATGTTGGCTCTCCACTCGTCGAGCTTCTCCGCAGCAGGAGGGAAGTTCAGGAGTAGTTGTGCTCGTGTGATTGCTTCTTCCGACATAGTTGGCAGCGAACGGTGCAAGGAACGCGAGGTTCTCTGACTCCTAACTATGTTAGAAGGAGCTCCGTCGCGGTCCCGCGATGGCACGCCACTCCCACTAGCATGCTGGCAAGCATGTTGGTCCCGTGCACCTTGGGAGTGATGCGCAGGAGCTTTTCTGTGGGGACATTGGGAATCATGGGCGTCATGGTGCTCCTCTTCGCGCGCGTTCTGGGAAGCTCACGGCATAGGCGCCAGCATGGGCGTCCTGGAAGGTATCCTTTTGTCCCCGGAGTTCACTGTACCACCCGTAGGCGATACAGCTCCATCCTAAGAACCAGTGGCGTGAGGGTTCCCGCCGCCGCCATGAGCATCTCCACGACAGGCGGTGCCGCTTGCTTGGCCTTGATCACCGGGGCGTCGCGGAAGTTAAGAACCTCTGCCTCCTTCTCCACCCGTGTCTACACCATCGCCTATCTATGTAGCTATAGGGACAGTGGACACGGATGGCCCAACCGCCGTTAGGCCCTTCTTCTTGGGGGCCATGGCGATGATGATTATGAAAGAACTGGCGTGCTGATCACCGGATCAGGTTCACGCGACCTATCCCCCTACTTGGTGCGCCAAAGATGTCCGGAGAAACAAAACCTATGGGATTGGAGGGAC
Source organism: Hordeum marinum (assembly GCA_022496015.1). Lineage (NCBI taxonomy): Eukaryota > Viridiplantae > Streptophyta > Magnoliopsida > Poales > Poaceae > Hordeum > Hordeum marinum. The sequence continues at coordinate 186,312,130 of CM039677.1, read as the reverse complement.
CCCTTTTTGGTTCAGCGGGGATTAAGGCTCGCACAAAGAGTAGATCTGATGAACAACACGCGGGGATTTACCCATGTTCGGGCCGCAAAGATGCGTAAAACCCTACTCCTACTTGGTTATATTGTGGGTGTTTTTAGGGTTCCAGCTACCGGAGCGCTATGAACAGCTGCTACGCGTATGAGCTAGGAGGTCGAGAAGCCCAAAGGTGAAAAGTCCCTTTACTGTAACGCCCTGGGCCTCCTTTTATATGATCAAGGGGATCCCAACAGTGGCATACAGTGTGTACACGGGGTGTACAGAGCTATAGTGCTATCATACCTACCACTGATGGAGTAGGACAGGCACATTTAATGCACCATCAAGCATCTCTGACTATCTACGGGATGGGACGGGAGCCCATCCCATTGGCACCGCTTAGCCCCTCCTTCGCCAGTGCCGCGACACGTGTCGGGGCTTTGCCTTGCCGTGTCCTGCCTGGGCTTCGCCTTGCCGGGTCCTGCCGAGGCTTTCCCTTGTCGGGGGCCTGGAGGCCATCTTGGAAAGGTCTTGCCTCTGGTCTTGATTCTCCTTTGTTTTTATCTAGCAGTTCCCTATCAGGCCTCGTCGCAAGGGTGGCTACTACTGCCCGTGCACAAGTAAGGGGCACTCGAGAGCCCAAAACTCTAGTGCACCAACAACAAGATCACATGGATATAAGTTAAGAACATGAGCATACAAGTTTCATCTCTCAAAATAATATAAGTGAAGCATGATAGAATTTCTTCAAAATAAATAACTCTCAAATTAATATAAGTGAAGGATAAGAGCATTTCTTCAAACATGTAAAAGCACGTCGTGCTCAAAGAGATATAAGTGAAGCATAAGAGCAATTCCTTTGCTCGAATAGATTTAAGTGAAGCATAAAGAGCTATTCTAAAAAATCATAGCATATTTTTGAATATCTAAAATAGGTGTGTTAAGCAAGGATAAAAGCAAATAAAGCAAAGATACAAGACGCTCCAAGCAAAACTCATTATATGTGACGAATAAAAATATAGTTCCAAGTGGTATACTTATGGTTGTTAGAAGCAAGAGGGGATGCCACTTGGGGCATCCCCAAGCTTAGTTGCTTGTTACTCTTTGGATATTACCTTGTGGTGATGTAGCATCCCCAATCTTTGGCTCTTCTAACTCCTTATTCCATCATCCATCATGATCTCACCCAAAACTTGAAAACTTCAATCACATAAAACTTAACAAAATTCTCGTGAGATCCGTTAGTATAATTGTAAACCCATTCATATTTTATTATTGCATTATACCTACTGTATTCAAACGTTACCATTACTTATACCCCCAAATACAAGTCATAGATTCATCAAAATAACTACCCAATGCAACGAAAACAGACTCTGTTTCAGACAGGACAGTTTGTAGTAATCTGTACTATACCCATACTTCTGGAACTCTAAAACTTCTGAAAAAATAGGAAAATGTAAATAATTTGTATAGAAATAGTATGTTAAAATTTCAGCTTAATATCATTCTCTAGTAAAACAAAACAAAATTCGTGCACTGGGAACAAAGTTTCTATTTCAGATTCAGCATTGTTTCTACTCATCTTATGGATCGTCCTAAAGACACTACTTGGCACAAACACTAAATAAAACATAAAAACACAATAATAACAGAATCATAATTTTTAAAAGGACTCAAAAACAGAAATAAAAAGATAAAAATAATTTATTCATTGGGTTGCCTCCCAACAAGCGCTCTCGTTTTACGCCCCTAGCTAGGCATAACGCATAGATTCAAGTATTGTGATCCTTAGTTTGCACTCCATAGAAGGCCCTCATGATTGATTCATATGGTGGCTTAACTATTGTTCTAGGAAATTTTTCCATACCCTTCCTAAGGGGAAACTGAAACTTAATATCGCCTTCTTTCATATCAATCATGTCACCTATAGTGCGTAAAAATGGTCTACCAAGTATGATAGGACAAGATGGATTGCAATCAATATCAACAACAATAAAATAAATAGGAACATAATTCCTATTTGCAAGAATAATAACATAATTAATTCTTCCCAACGGCTTTTTAATAGTAGAATCCGCCAAGTACAAATTAAGAGAACATTCTTCAATATTGGTAAGACCAAGCACATCACATAGAGATTTCGGAATTGTGGAAACAGTTGCACACAAATCACACAAAGCGAAACATTCATAATTTTAAATCTTGACTTTAATGGTAGGTTCCGACTCATCTTTTAGAAAACACCAATCATTTTAGGATCTTCATCATTGTTATGAAAGTAATCGCTAGAAAACGCTTTTTCTGAAAATTCTCTTTTAGCTCTAAGCATAGCGGTTCTTTTCTTACTTTCATCCATAGAAACATATAAAGCCTTAATTGATTCACTGATCTTAGGTTGAAAAGCATGCAACTTCATATATTCAACATCATTGGAAATTCTATCGATGCTTCCAGACATATCATCAATCTTATTCAACTTTTCTTCTATTGTAGTATTGAAAGACTTTTGAGCATTGATAAAATCTTTAAAAATATTCTCAAGATCAGAGGTGTTCCTATTATTATTATTGTAAGAATTACTATAGTAATTACCATAATTATTACAGGAATTACCAGGAACATACCTATGATTAAAATTACATGTATAAGCATTGTTATTGAAATTGTTTCGCGAAATAAAATTCACATCTATGGAATCATTATTTTTATCAATCAAAGTAGAAAAAGACACATCATTAAGATTAAGAGGAGAATTTTACTAGCAACCAACTTCACAAGAGCATCAACTTTTTCACTCAATGTACTAATTTCTTCAACCGAATTAACCTTTTTACTAGTAGGAGCTTTTTGTATGCCATTGTGAATAATTTGCCATAATATTATCTAGAAATTTGATAGCTTAAACCAAAGTAATTTCCATAAAATTACCACCCACGGAAGAATCTAAAAGATTTCTAGAGACAAAATTCAATCCCGCATAAAAAAATATATGGTCATCCAAAGATATAAACCATGAGTAGGACAATTTCTTAGCATCAACTTCATTCTTTCCCAAGATTGTGCAACATGTTCATGCTCAAGTTGCTTAAAATTCATGATTTGAGTTCTAAGGGAAATAATTTTCACAGGACAAAAATACTTATTAATAAAAGCGTCCTTGCACTAATCCCAAGAATCGATACTATTGCGAGGCAACGAAAAAAACCAAATTTTTGCATGATCCCGAAAAGAGAAAGGAAACAATTTCAAATTAACAATGCCTTTGTCCACACCTTTTTTATTTTGCATATCGCATAATTCCATGAAGGTATTTAGATGGTAGACGGTATCCTCATTAGGAGTACGGGAAATATGATCTTTGATGACAAGATTCAACAAAGAGGCATTAATATCACAAGACTCCGCACTAGTGGCGGGAGGAGCAATAGGAGTGCTAACAAAATCATTATTATTGGTATTGGAAAAATCACACAACTTGGTGTTTTCTTGAGTCGTCGTGACTAGGCAAAAAGGATTGCAAGCAAACAAGAAATCAGACGAGAAAAAGGCAAACAAAAAAGAGAGGGCTAATAAAATGGCAAATTTGTGAAATGGGGTAGAGGAAAATGAGAGGCAAATGGAAAATAATGTAAATTGCAAGGAGGTGAGATTTGTGATTAGGAACCTGGTAGATGAGATTGGTTGCTCCCCGGCTATGGCACCATAAATTCCTTGGACATGGCTTGAGATTGCGTCGGTAGTTCCCCAAAGAGGAAGGGATGATGTAGCACAATGATGGTAAGTATTTCCATCAGTTATGAAACCAAGGTATCAATCCATAGAGGAAGATCATGCACCCACATAAACAGCACATGCACACAAACAACAAATACTTGCAAACCGACGCAAAAGAGAGGTTGTCACGCTCTCTACGATATATTAGGTAATGATAGTTTTGGCAAATAGATCTCGCAAAACACAAAAAATAAGTAAACAAAAAGTGCAGCAAGAATTTTTTTGTTTTTTGGATTAATAGATCTGAAAAAAGACGCAAATAGTAGATCAGAAAGCAATATGTTGGAAAAGTAGACCCACGGGTTGTAGGTTTCACTACTGGCTTCTCTCATGAGTATAGCACACGGTGGGTGAACAAATTACTATTGGGAAATTGATAGAAGATCAAATAATGATGATGATATCCAAGCATCATTATATAGGCATCACGTCCAAGATAAGTTGTCACATCCCTAGCTAGTTGTCCTAGGATAGCATGTGCTTGCATCATGTTTCATTCTATTGCATCAACATGAAATGGGGAACAAAAAAACCCCAAGCTCACTTTGAATCCAAACAATTCAAATTTGGTGAGAATTCAACAAATCCAAAATGCCCACTAAAAATGTTCCCTATGTCTGGTAATTTGGGCATGATTATAACAAGGACCATTCTAATTATTTGAACAATCAAAGTAATTCAAAAATAATTGATAAGGCTCCTGAAATCATTAAATAGAGCACTATCATTATTTTTGTTTTCAAAACATCCTGAAACTTTTTAGACAAGTTTGAAATATTCAAACTTCCTTATAGAAAATATATGGGATATTTTATAAAGTCATTTGTACTTGAAAAGGAAATAAGCAAATGTCAGTAAAACAAAAAAGAGAAGAAATAAAAGGAAAAAAAAGGGGAGAAAGGCCCAGGCCAGGCCAGGCCACCTGGCCCAGGGAGGTCATCATCCTCCGGGCGGCCAGGAGGAGGAGCGCGTAGCCGGAGCGCGCGCGCTGCCGTGCCTCCACGCCGGCAGCTGCCTGCCTGTGTCCTCCTCGCCAGCGCGACGGGGATAAGCTCCCTAGAGCCATCCCGATCGCTCCCTCTCTCTCTCGCCCGCCTTTCTTCCTCTCCCTTCTCTGCGTCACCATGGCCGAGCCCTGCTCGAGCTCGCCGTCGTCGCGTTAGGTGCTCCCCCTCGCCCCTGAGCCCCCCAATCGATCCACCTAGCTTTCCTCTTCCTCCTCGCCGAGCCATGCCCCGCTAGGAGCTCCCCATCGCCATGTTCATGTCGTCTTCAACCTCCTGCTGCCGGAAATCAAGTGGAGCTCGCCGCTGCTCCAGGCCCTCCCCGAGCCTGCTATCGACGTATCTGTGACTGCCGTGTGCCCCTGAGTCTTTTCCCCCTCTTTCCTCCTTTGATTGCATGCTCTAGCGTCGGATTCCATCAAGGTCCGAATGCCCCCGCCGCTCGAGCTCGACGCCGGCCATGTTCTGGTGACCAGCTGGTCCGTCTGAGGCCTCTGTCGTGTTCGTGAGGCTGTGTAGAGTCCGTAGGTGCCAAGTAGAGCTCATGTTGCACCCTGGTTCGACGAGCCTGTGCTCGCCCGAGCTCCAGCCGCCGCCCAACTCACCGCCGGCGTCGATTCCGACCATCTCAGCTCCTGGGAGGGGTTGGAATGGACGTGTGTGTGTGTGTGCTAAATCGTTTGGTGCCCTTCGTCGTCCTTTCGGTCACCGGAGGAGGGATCCCGAAGCCCTCTGCCATCTTTTGAGCCACCAGCGGCTCAACGCCGGTGGGTCTTGCCGGAGTTGACCACGGGGTTTGACCCCCTAAGTCACTAGCAGGTGGGGCCAGGCCCTGACAAGTCAAAGTTAATTAAGAATTTAATAAATTATTTTAATTAACCTAATTAGTCACTGGCAGTGGGCCCAATTTCTGTTAATTAATTAGGATTTAGTTTTAATTAGTTAGTTAAGTGTCTGAGTCATTGAAATGTGGCCCCCACATGTCAGGTTTGACTCTGGCCCGGTCAGCTGACCAGCTGACGTCACAATGATGTCATGCTGATGCAATAAAAGCAATTTCTAGTTTAAAAATAATTCCACAAATTATCCAAAACTTCAAAAATTCATATAAATTAATCTGTAAGTCAGATGAAAATAGTTTATATATGAAAATTTATCAGAAAAATCCAGTGAATCCAACGGTGCTACTGTCATGCATGTTAGAGCAATCTAAATAGGTGAACATTGATTTTTATTAATAGGTTAGTCAATGGAATTTGAAATTAAGAACAATTTTGAACCTATATTCAAATTCATTTCAAATCAACCTGAACACTAGTTGCATTAGCTCATCTATACATGCTATCATGCCATGATCATGCATCATATTGTTGCACTTGCGTGTGTTGATTGTTTCTTATCTGCATTGCGGTAGGCCCTGCTCCTAAGGATACCCCCGAGTATCCCGACGAAGGAGAGAACCTTTTCGTTTCCCAGCAAGGCAAGCAACCCCTTTGATGATTCCGATAACATCCTACTCTCTCGCTCCTGCTCTTGTTTATTGCATTAGGACAATCGATCACATGTCAGTCATACACGGTACATGATCCTATTCTGCTGCATATCCTGACATTGTCACAGTAAATAGCTAAACCTTGCAACCTAGCATACCTAGTAGATGCTTGTGCCATGATGTGCTTACCTTACTTAGCCTGCTATGCTTGCTATGCTTAGAGTTGTGACAGGTCGGATTCATCTGGGAGATGAACTGAGTGAAACAATGTTGCCTGATGTAATGATGTTATGATGAACTCGATTTGGTAAAGGTAGCGACGAGAGGCTATGTAGGAGTACATACCGAGTTGTCTCATTGGGACCATTCTTAGGAACGGAGTTCCGTGTTTGTGATCCAAGACTAGTTACTACCACACGTTGGGATACTTAATTGACCCTCTCGACTTATCAGTCGCTTAGTCCTTAGTCCAGGAGTTGCAAGTAGTTTCTGGTGTTTATAGTATGCTCGAGGCCATGCGTAGCGCTGACCCTAGGGGTGGTTTATGACGCGGTAGGCAGTGGCATGGTGTACCAAGGGTCACCCGAATGGTGGGCTTGGGAACCCTGTGCACATTGTTTGGGGCAATAGCGGAAACTTCGGCCGGACTTTCGTGCGGGTTCAGTCTCAAATAGGCGACAGCCTGGACTAGAGGTCTTATGTGATTGACGGTCGTGGCCGACTCCCTCGTTGGGCATCCGCTTGAAGGTTGCCGAGGTGCCTGGTTTTATGAGCACACAGCGATAAGTGGCGAGAGCGTGTGTGAAGAAGTACACCCCTGCAGGGTATGAAACTATTCGAATAGTCGCGTCCTCGGATATGGACTACTTGGAGAACTTATGATGTTCATAGATAATCAAATGGATACTCATAAAAATATCAAGACAAGTGTGAATACCGTAGATGGCACTCACAGGAGAGGGAAGTGAATCTATGGTGGTGTATTGTTATGGAGTTAGTGGACTCGTGTGCGATATATAAAATGTAAACAAAGAGTTAAAATTGAGTAGTGAAGGTTAGCCATGAGTCAAAGCTGGCATTGCTACATAAACTCCACCACTCCCTTTGTTGATACATGAGTATGAATGGACTAGGTCTGTTTTAAAGACTTGCTGAGTACGTTTGTACTCACGTTTCCTTAATAAATGTTGCAGATGAGACCCAGGACCCATTAGGTGTGTTCTTTCTAGATGTTGATGATGTCGAATAGCTGGTGTCCCAGCTACGACCTTTGCCCTCTGGCGGGCTGTAGATAGTCAGGCCATGTGCCTTTTTACCCTTTCATCTATCTGTACTCAGACAACTTTATGCTTCCGCTTGGCTTGTATGAACATGTTTGTCTGACTTGAGTGTCGGGTCATGTGACCCCTATGTGTAAGAACATATTATGCAAGGCTCATCTAAGCCTCTTAAATAAAAGTCATGTTGTTGTATGGTTATGTTGTGATGCCATGGTTGTATCTATGCATATCGGGGCATGTCGTGCGTACGTGTGTCGTGCAACGGTATGTATGGGATCCGACACCTAGTCATGTGCCTTTAGTAGTACTCTTTACGGGAAACTGCCTCTTTGTGATTCCACCGAGCCATGGTAGCTTGCTACTGCTCTGGACACATTGATTGACCGGCATGTATCCTTCTTTGCTGCTGTGTGTGTCCCTTCAGGGAAATGTCTCGTGGTGTAATGGAGTCCTTGTAGCTTGCTAGGGCTCGTCTACGTGCAGTGATGGCATTCGTGTCTCACGATGTAATGGAGTCCCTGTAGCTTGCTATGACTCGTCTACACACGCTTGAGGCCGACACTTGCATTGTTGGGTTATGTATGCCTATTTCCGTACGGATGTGCCGCCTGGGTTCTATGACTAGTTATGTCGGCCTGGGTTCTCTGTCATTTGATTGCCAGCAACATGTTCACATACGTGAGCAAAAAGACGCAAACGGTCGCGGCTAAGGTAAGGCTGCAGCCGTGGAACTTACCGTGCGTGAGGCTGCAAAGTGATGTGATATGTTACAGTCTGGAATCGTATGACTTAGGATCGGGGTCCCGACAGCGTTGTATCAGAGCCTGACTGACTGTAGGATTACCAAGCCAAACCGGTCGAAGTTGAGTCTAGAAACACTATAGAAAAGTAGGGGAATTGTTTGTGGAGGGGAACGTAAGGCTCTTTTTACTCCTCTTCCCAAGTTATTCTATGCTGAGTCATTCTCATCTTTTCTTTGGGGATAAGAACTAGGCTTCTCATCCATTGCTTAGGATGCCAAGTTACTAACCATGGACCACTAGCTAGCTTGTTGCAAGTGAATGTGGGTATTCAAGTACCATTGGTGTGACAAACAGATGGAGAAGAGATTTGAGTCTAGAAAGTCGAGTGGTTATGCTTTTCCAATCTTTTGTAGTTGTCTCAAAATACTTTTTGAGCAATTACAGCCGTTATGTTGTCCAATTTCTGCTAGAGTCTCTTATGTCTTTGCATCATTCTCTGTTTCAGATGCCTCCTCGTCCTTCCCATCAGGTGGTCCGTCTGACCAGGTGCATCAATGTACTGGGTCACACGGCCATGTTGGTTAGAGTCATGATGGATGCTGGATACCGTTGGTACCCGGAGTATACAGTGGAGGAACAGTATCGAGATTTCAACCAGAGTCAGTATCTGTGTACCGTCAAGATTTATCCTTCATACCCTGGAGCTGCAGAGACGCTTCACTGGACTTATGGATTAGGTGTCACCATAGATATGGCAGTTCAGGAGGCCGCTTACACCATGCTGACTATCATGAGGTTCCACCATGGTCTGCTTCAGAACACCGAGTTCTACTATGTTCCTGCTTCTATGGGAGGAGAGGATGGTTATCTTACTGCAGCCTACTATGATCATTCCCATGAGGACCCTAGGCTACAGGTGACCGCTCAGATGTTGGAGCACAGGGATCATGATGCACGTGCCCTTCGCATGGAGCTTTATGCCACCCGTGCACGTCTTTGGACAGCCCTGACGCAGTTGGCACCCGTCATGCAGACAGGCTTTGAATATTTCGAGATGCTGACCCCATCGCGGACTCATCTGCCAGCACACGTAGACTGGCCCGATGTTGGAGGCATCACCCCTCTTTGAGGACCGCTGTTGCCGCTGACAAGGGGACCAAGGCCACACCAATGTCCTTATGGCTCCCAAGGATCACAGGCTAGAGTGTTTCCAGATCCTCAGGTTCAGCTCCCTGGTCATGGGGGTAACCTGTATGAGGCATTCTACGGTGATCCTTGAGTACATGGATGTTAGTTCTAGTTGGTAGTAATCGTATCGCCACAATCCTGCGTGTCTTGTGGGATACGATGAGGTTGAGAGTTGAGTTCCGAAGGTGTAGATATATAATGTTTAGGAAGCTTGTAATGCCTCCGATGAGTTGTGTCATCTTTCCATAGTTGTATATTAGATTGGTTTGTACTGAACTATGTCATGGTGTGTATGAGTCATGGTGTTTATATGGCAGTTGTTTTACCATGTTAATTGGTGTTTACCCTGCATGCCATGTTGTCCAGTACATTCCTTGTCTCATGTCATAGAGTTGTTGTCCCCTATGATTAAGTTGTGGGTTTGTTTTTCCCGGGATGGTGGCCACTAGGAATAACCCCGTGCCTGCCCCTGAGCAGGGCGAGGGAAGCCAGCCAAGGCAAGAGGATCAGCCACATGCGCCTTCTCTGGCGGAAGTGATGCTTGAAGCCGAAAGGAACAAGAGGGAGACCAACAGGCTGTTGGAAAGAATCGAGCAGAACACAGCACGTGCTCCCCACAATGACCTCAATGATGGCGTATCACTTGGAGACTTCATCAGACTGAGTCCACCCAAATATCATCATTCGGTCAACGCACTCGACGCGGATGACTGGCTGACCAGCATGTATCGCAAGATCCGGGCTGCCAATGTGACTGAGGCCAACAAGGTGACCTTTGCAACTTACTTTCTGGAAGGTCCCACCAATCTGTGGTGGGAAAATTTTGAAGCTATGCGTCCCGCAGGACCTGCACCAACTTGGGCAGAGTTCAGTGCCGCATTTCATACCCATCACATCCTAAAAGGGCTGATGGATCATAAGAGAGAGGAATTATGTGCCTTCACCCAGGGCAGACTGTCAGTGGATGCTTATAGTCGTGAGTTTGGAAACCTTGCTCACTATGCTCCTGACGAAGTTTCTACTGATGCCAAGAAGCAGGCTAGGTTCCGCAAGGGACTTAACCCTGAGCTCCGTCGAGATCTGTGCCTGCATGAGTGCACCACTTTCCAGGCTCTTGTCAACAAGGCTATCAATGCCGAGACTAGACAGACTGATTATGAGGTCACGAGAAAGCACAACCGTGAATTCAACCCTGCATCTGGCTCGGGCTCCAATAAACGCCGGATCTGGGTGCCCAACGCAGCTCTGCCGCCAAAATACAATGCGAGGCCATCCTTCCAGGCTCCTCGCCCAGTTCAGCCCAACCCTCCAGTCAGACCATTTGGAGGACCGCCTGCAAATGTTGCTCCCCGTGCCACCGTGGTTTTCTATAAGTTTGGAGAACCAGCACACTACTCCCGTGAGTGTCCCCATAATAATGTTAAGCCTGCTAGACGTGGAAAACCAGGAAAAGCCTTCTTTGTGAAGCCAGCTCCTGCTCGTGGACGAGTGAACTATGTGTCTGCTGAGGAAGCCCTTGAGGATCCTGATGTTATCCTAGGTACGCTCCTTATTAATAGTCATCCAACATCTATTTTATTTGATACCGAGGCATCTCATTCTTTTATCTCAGAAAGTTATGCACAGTTGCATAACATGTCTGTTTGTGATATGCCTACTCCTTTAGTAGTGCAGACTCTGGGCTCAAAATGGTAAACTTCTAGAGTGAGCCATGATAATGAGATTTTGGTGGATAGATTAGTCTTCCTAGCATCTTTGATAGCCCTCAAGACTTCGGACATCAATATCATTCTAGGTATGGATTGGATGAAATCCCACTATGCCAAGATTGATACTCTTTCTAGGAATGTTCAACTTACACATCCATCGGGTGAGATAGTTGATGTCTACATTCGAACAACCAAGCGCCAACTCTATTCCCTCAATGCTAGCCCTCTTCCAGACTTAGAAGATATTCCGGTAGTCCGTGACTTTCCGGATGTCTTTCCAAAAGAACTGCCAGGAATTCCTCCTGTCAGAGATGTTAAGTTTGTGATAGAGTTCATTCCAGGGACTATTCCAATAGCCAGAAGACCCTATAAGATGGCACCCTTAGAACTAGCCGAACTTAAGATCCAACTCGATGAGGCTTTGAAGAAAGGTTTCATCCATCCCAGTTCTTCTCCTTGGGCTTGTCCCCTTCTCTTCTTCAAGAAGAAGGATGGTTCGGATTGGATGGTTGTGGATTATCGGCTAGTGAATCTGGTCACCATAAAGAACAAGTATCCGCTCCCCAGGATCAACGATTTGTATGATCAACTCGCTGGATCCTTTGTCTTTTCCAAAATGGATTTGAGGTTGGGATACCATCAAATCAGAATTAGGAATGGGGACATTCCAAAAACGGCTTTTGTTACTCACTATGGCCAATATGAGTACACCGTCATGTCCTTCGGTTTAACCAATGCCCCAGCCACCTTCTCTCGCTTGATGAATTCGATCTTCATGGAGTATCTATATAAATTCGTCATGGTTTACCTCGACGATATACTCATCTACTCGAAGAACGAACAAGAACATGCCGAGTATCTAAGGCTGGTATTGATGAAACTTCAAGAGCACCACCTGTACGCCAAATTCTCCAAGTGTGAATTTTGGTTGCCAGAAGTGACCTATCTAGGCCACGTGATTTCTGGTAAAGGTATTGCTATCAATCCTGAGAGAGTTCAGGTCGTCCTTGATTGGACTCAACCTGAATCGGTTAAGCAAGTTCGGAGTTTACTTGGCTTAGCAAGCTATTGTCGCCGCTTTGTCAAGAATTTCTCCAAAGTTGCAAAACCTCTGACTGAACTCCTCAAGAAAGATAAAAAGTTCAAGTGGACTCAACAATGCGAGCATAGTTTTCAGGAGTTGAAAAGACGACTGACCTCTGCTCCCGTTCTGGTGCCACCTGATTTCTCTAAGGACTTTGTTATCTATTGCAACGCCTCGCGACAAGGATTAGGCTGCATTCTCATGCAAGATCGTCATGTGATTGCATACGCATCTCGAAAGTTGCGTCCACATGAGGATAATTATCCAACACATGATCTTGAGCTTGCAGCTGTAGTCCATGCACTGAAAACCTGGCGACATTACCTTCTGGGTAATCGTTGCGAAATTTACACTGATCACCAAAGTCTAAAATATATATTCACCCAGCCGTATTTGAATATCGGGCAAAGACGATGGGTAGAGTTGATTACAGATTACGACTTAGGGATAACTTACACCCCGGGGAAAGCCAATGTCATGGCTGATGCTATAAGTCGTAAGTCTTATTGTAACAACCTGTTGTTACAACAAGGTCAACCACTTCTCCATGAGGAATTTCGGAAGTTAAACCTTCACCTTGTTCCTCAAGGATTCGTATCCAACCTAGTGGCAAAACCTAATCTTAAGGATCAAATAGTAGTTGTCCAGAAATATGATAAGGGTATATCCCGGATCAAGGGGAATATTGCTTGCGGAAATGCTAATGATTTCTCCAAGGATGATGAAGGTGTTGTATTCTTTCAGAACCGGTCGCTGGTTCCCAAGAGCACACGCTTAAGACAGTTGATCCTTAAGGAGGCTCATGATTCTCCTCTCTCA